>JACEFO010001603.1:1447638-2895277 GCA_015342445.1 Digitaria exilis
GGTGCCGCAGAGCTTCGAGGACTGGTCGAAGCTGTTGCGAGGCTCCAAGGGCCGATCGGAGATGCTGTGGAGTTTCGAAGATCAAAGCTCGAAGGTGACGAGTTGAAACCTCGAGGATAAAAAGTGGGTTTCGAAGGTTCACGCAACCTTTGCGTCTAACTCGGAACCTCCATACCGAGCGCAATCACTGGCAGCTTCGTCGGTGACCCATGCACGCATACTGAAGCCTGAAGTAACCTGGGCTCATCATCGTACCTCTGCATATCGCCTGGCAGGTCCTCGACAAGCTGACTTCTACAGCGAACTGAAGCTTTGCGGCCATGAAATGCAAGCTGTTGATCAAACCGCTGCGGTGACCGGAACCCTCGCAGAGCTAGCTGAACCTTCACGGCTCACAAGCCATTCGAGTCTGTCGACGAAGTAAATATCGAAGGTAACAGCTCCAAGCTACAGACCAGCGTAAGCAGTTCACTCGAAGCTGGAGATCCATCCCGAAGCTAACTAATCAGCACTGTTCATTCGAAGCCGCTACACGGGCTGGCAGGCAACGGTTACAAAGAACCTTGGTAACGAGCTCGACCACGGCAACCGTGCTTGAAATTAAGCTTCATTGTGTCGAGCTGAAACAATGAAGCTTAACTTCGAGGAAACCTAACGGCTATAGCCAACTTCGAGGAAACCTCGCGGCAAGTGTCAACGTCGTAGTAAATTCGAGACAAGCAATGACGCGCGGTCAAGGTAGACATGTATATATCGAGCAAGCATACATGCTCACGATGCAATATCATAAACATAATCGCAGCAAAAACGCCTCAAGGAAAAAACCTTGAGGCAGAGGCTCAAATAAATTTGCCTCGAACTATCAAAAGACCTTAAGCAAGATAGCTTAAGGCCGAGGCTAAAAAGAAACTAGCCTCGGAAAAAAAAAACCTCAAGGCAAAAAGCTGGAGGTAGAGGCACAAATAATTTTGCCTCGAAGAATCAAAAAACCTTAAGCAAGATAGCTTAAGACCGAGGCTAAAAAGAAACTATAGCCTCGAGAAAAAAAAAGCAAAAAAAAAAGCCTCAATGCAAAAAGCTTGAGGTAGATAAAAAACCTTAAGCAAGATAGCTTAAGACCCAAGCTAAAAAGAAATTAGCCTCGAAGCAGAAAGCCTCAAGGCAAAAAGCTTGAGACAGAGGCACGTATAAATTTACTTCGTCCATTCGACGACGACGATGGCGTGCATCAAGCAGGCTCGCAGCCATTCGAATCTACTGACAAAGTTACCGGAACAAGGCATATTTTGTCTGCAGTGACACGTTAATATCCATTTACGTTCAGTCAATGATGCCACTACGGAGCATCAGTCAAGCACAGTAAATAACCAAGGTGGCAGACCAGCATAAACAGTTCATTCGATACTGGAGATCCACTCGAAGCTAGCTAGGAAGAAAAGAATTCAGCGAAACTCATTGTCTAGAGTTCTTGTACAGAAATTAGCACTGTTCACTCGAAGCTGCTACACCGAGCGGCGACAAAGATAGCTTGGCAACGACCTCGACCTCCACGGCAGTGGAACCCTCGAGGCTACTGCCAACCTCGCGGAAACCTGGCAACAAGTGTCAACCTTGCAGTAATTACGACACAAACAACAACGCTCGCCGTCAAGGCAAACTCCTATCCATCAAGCAAGCATGCATGCTCATAATGCACTATCGTAAACACAATCAAAGCTTGCTAGTTCAGCAAGAATATTATTTCATTCATCTGATCACCTTCGATGGCAAAAGAAGTGTCTAAAAAAAAAAGCAAAAGAAACAAAGATCGGACACGAAGTTCCGAAACCTTTGTGCCTCAGAAAAATAAAGGCTGAGCATGAAGCTCTAAAAACCTTCATACGAAACCCTCGCATGGAACCTCACCTTGGCCCAAGCTGAGGGGCTCGAGGGGCTCATCACCTCTGATTTTGTCTTCAACACTGACTTGCATTCACCACTTCTTTGGCTTGAGAGACTCATTGCCCACACCTAAAGGCCTCAGCACCATAAGTTATCAGTCAATGAAGGCATGAATCTTGAGCACAACCTTGGTCTGACATTTACCCATTCAACATTTCCTCAATGCTGAGAGCAAATAAAAATTTGGTGCCAATCTGGTCGCCATACATACACGGTTTCCAAACTCCAATCGAAGTTGAAGGATGCCTCTTCGTTACTTGCGCAAAGGCAAACATCACTTCCTGTTACTTGCGCAAAGGCAAACATCACTTCCTATCACCAAACTAATCGAAACTGCTAGAACTCAAGGAACTGATTTGTGCCCTCTGAGATGCTGCGCAGCTTCGCATCCTCAGCAAGCTGCAGTGCAACGAAGTTAACAAGTTGTTCGGCAAATAACTAATTTAATCAATATTCACAAGTACCTTACTATACGAAGCTACAAACTACAAAATTAATATAGTAATGTCGAAAGGCAGCTGGGAACTGCTTTATCAACAAAATCTAAGGAATATAAGTACGAACCTTAGAGTGGTTCGTCACTTTTGCGAAGTTTGCTAAACTCGAACAAACCGCACGGCAATGTGTACCACAATGACAACCATATTAGTTGTCTTACATCACTGGTTTTGTCTTCTAGCAACAAATAATACAAAATAATATGCTAAGTCAAATCCAGCTAAGTCATATGAGCCGTATGAGCCATGCCTGTAGCGAAGCCACCACTGCCAACGCAAATAAGTCAAGGACAAGTCCGGCGGTCCTTTCCAAGCCAAACCATCAGTGGATCTCTCGGTGTCCTCAATAAAAGCTTCAACTGTTAATTACCTTCGTTCGGCAGCATAGTCGTATGTCACTAGAAAAGAGAAAAAAATGAAAAGCAAAACTGATGTCCGCAATCAACAACGGCATACGCAGCCGCTGTCCATAAGCCGAAGCTACCGCAACAGTTTTTCCAAGGGGACGCCTTTTGGGTTTCGTCCCAGGAGTTTGAGGGTCGAAAAGCAATAAACTCGAATCCAAGGACGAAGGGGCTACTGTTGGGGAGTCGCCCCTTGGAATCACGTTTCCTATTTTCGCAGGTGAGACTGAAGAGGTCAAAACGAAGAAGACAAACGTGAATCTAATTCGAAGAGGTTAAAGTCGCAGGCGAGACTGAAGAGGTCAACACGAAGATGACAAGCGTGAATCTAATTCGAAGAGGTTAAGAGTTTCGAGCAGGACTGAAGAAGTCAAGGTGAAGAAGACAATAGCACAAGGCAGGTCACGAGGCAAGGAACTGCCAAGACGAATCCGTCTCCTGTTACGAGGCTAAAGGCGGAAATTGGCGGGAAGCAACCGTCATCTAAAAGCTAAGATAGTTTATAGGATTTTTGGCGGGAAGTAACGGTCTTGTAAGCATACGAGGTTGGCCCCTATAAATAGCAGGTCAACAGTAACTGTACGGGGAGGATCTTTTTGGGGAGAGACCAAAAGAGACAATTGTAATCTTCTCACTGTATGTAATACCAGAAAAACCGTGTTACAACATTTACATTAAAGATATATTAGGTAACATTTCATGTGGACTCGTATGATCTATAATTTTTTATTGTCTTCTTTATTCTCATCTCATTTGTTCTAATATGAATAACTGGCAGCCTTTCATATTTGTTCTTATGGCAGTGTTTGGGTGCCTAGGGTTCTTGCCTTGACGAGTCGCCGCCATGGCTCGTGTTACCGTATCTGACTAGCGCCGGCCGCCGGGGAGGCGGAAGGGGCCGTGGCGGACGATCGCCCCTCCACTCCTGCGGTAGCCGCTCGCACCCATGCAAGTGCCCTTGACTCAACGGCAGGGAGGCCAATCGGCCAGAGCACCGCCGGTAGGACATATGCGACAGTCGGTGGCCAACTGGCCATATGATCCCTCGACTGACTCGCTGCTAGGAATGATGCAAATCCGGCTGGCAGTGGAGCTTTTTTTTTTTATTATTCTGGCGATGTCAGTTTTTCAATTGCGGGACGTACGGGAGATAAACACTCTTCTACATTCTTCTAAATGGCGATTAGGACTGAGGAGGCCCGTATATCCTATACCGTGATGGCAGCGCAAGCCATGAAGCCCTCATCATCGATGGCCTGCACCACTGATGACACCGTTTTTTTTTCTTTTTACTCAGGATGCGTAGAGCTTATTTGCTGGGTATGTATTTCGAGATTGGTGTAATAATGCAGATGGTCCTTTGTAGATGCAATGGGAGATCGAATCTTTGGGACAACATCACCTGCTCATTCAAAATCACTAATTAATTTGCAGTACATCCATCTCCTTTCAGTAACTGAAAGTCTGAAACAGTATATAAACCCTCCTCCCCGTGTATCGCTGTTGCCATTGGCTCAAAAATTATATACAACTTATATACACTAGCATAATAGTATCGTGACTGAAATTAATATCTAGAAAATAAACTGAAACTAACCATTAAGCTTCTCACTTCTTCAATATTAAATTTTCGTGGACGTTGTTTTGGTGCCTCACTGAGATGCAATGTTTGTCATCTTCCCCATCACTGAAAATAGTGTTATCATATCGTGGGACTAATCATGATTAGTTATGACTAATTACACCTATTAGTTTCTTGAAACCGATTATGTCCACTGATTCGATTAGCTGACTAGATTGTTAATCGTTCGATTAACATAGGACGATGTGTTATAGTACACTCCAAGCTCAATAATCCACTGCTAATCCTTATGACTGCAGGCTGACATTTGACAAATTGCTTAGCGTAGTTTATTGAGTGAGATATGTGTATGTTCGATGAACACCGGATGTTTGAATCTTGATATTTGCATGCTGAAAGTTGTACACAAGAACGTAAAGCAAATTAAAACTGAACATTAGTGTGAGACAATGCTTTCTCTTGATATGATGTTGTATATTTTTATACTTCTCGAATATTCAACACTTGATGGCTGCAACACCATTCTTGGATCAGGACGTGGACGAAACGTCTTTGTCAGCGGCCGGGCAAGGGTGCAGCGGGGAGAAGGAGACGCGGCGTCTGCTCTGCAGATCGACCAGCCGCAGCGGCCGGCAGGACCGGCATCACGTCGATGAGGCTGGCCAATCAAATGGCGCCCGGACGTCTAGGAGGCAAGGCAATGCAAGGTAGAGGCGGGAGGGCAAACCGGCAAGGGCACGGGCACACGGCCATACGTAGATGAGGCAGGTCACCGGCCAGCGCCACGGTGAGGATGCAGCCCTTCGACTCCGGCGCCGCACGCGGTGTCGCGGAGAAGAAAGATCGGGGCAGATGAGAAATATGCGGAAAGGGAAAAAAAGAGTAAATTAGGATATGCTTAAACAATTACTAAATTGCCCATAAAAATGGATGGCTAGATCTTCTCTATACCTTATACTACTAAGTGGTAGTATTGTGCGTTGTAAAAGAGCTCATATAAGAAAGGAGTTTGATAGAGTTTATGAGTAAAACGGACATGAAAATCTTACAGCACATGGTATTAAAGGAAACCGGCAAAAAAACCCACAAAATGAAAAATATGATGTGTTTTGTTTGCACTCCCCAAATGAGGCTTACTACTTATTCTTCCACATTATTTAAAATATGTAAAGTTTAGGAAAATGATTGGGACATCTCTCATGGATATATGAGTGTCTGTATATTGATGTGCATGCATGTACAGCAGCTTACAGTAAAAAAATTAGTTTTCAAGTGAGATATATAAGAAAAGTAATTTAATTGTACTGTTAATTAATCATAAAGAATCTACGAACTAAAGCACCATAAAGCTGGAAATATTTATATCTTCTTATTCAATACATAGATCCAAACATTTCAGTTTCAACAGACAAGCTTTCAAAATGTAACACAATCTTTTGAAAATTATATGTGCACTTTTGACTAAAAATGAGAAAAAGTGGACAAGAGTCGATTGAGGTGATGATAGCGGGAATCAGTGATGACGCAACAGGCTGCAGTGCGGTGCAGATTGTGACAGGAGTGAAAAATTTGGCTATATAGAGGGAAAACTTTAATTTTAGCTACCCAAACATTCTAACTTAGATATAACAATCCACTAGTAATACGAACTATGAGCACACAACTAGCTATATAGACATCACAAAGATACATACGATTTGCTTTTTGGCACATACTTTACATCAGTTTAGTTTTGGAGAGTATTGGTCTGAACAACATTTGCATACACCAAGGAGAGAGCGTTTTCTACACGACAACAGAGTCCCAAATTGAGAAGTACCAAAGCTGGCTGGGACAAACAAAACACGTGACAGGTCCACAAACATGGCAAATTTCAGCAAAGGACCACATGCAAGTCGCCTGTTGGTGTTTATTTAGTTCGCTAGTTTTATTTGGTGCTCCACTTTTCTATCTATTTGAGGGTGCATTTGCTGACCGACAGTTTCATCTTGTCCAATTGGCCTCTAATATCACATCCACACCACAATTAGGGTTGGCAATAGGTGCTATAAAGATGGTGATCCACTAGAGGCCATTCTTTTCCGCTAAATTCAAAATGTTCATCAAGGTTTAAAAGAAAACAGGGGACTTTTGGAAGGGAGCTATAGGCTATTGACTCCATGGATATGGATGAGTCACACTATATGCTGTAAGTGATAGACTCTGCCTTGTCATCATTGAAATATAAAGTGATAGTATCATTGCTTTGTTCTTGGTGCTCTTGTCACAACTGATGGCTCAGAAGCTACTACCCTAACATGCGTCAAGAGTGTGCATTGATCGTATTGATCTCAATACTGACCCTTCTTATTAATTTGGTGCAATATTCCACCTGTATTTGCATTCTCCTAGCTTTCCATGGCATCTCGGGCTTATGGATAAGTTGGCATTTTTCCTTGCAAAAAAGGGGATAAGTTGGTGTTGTGCTCTAATTTCATATGCAATGATGTGTTGTGGAATCTAGCTAGCTAGTTAAAAGAATTTTGAGTAATTTGATTTATGCCATTTTCTACAGATCAAGAATTGATATGTGCAAAAGTAGAAAGGTGGAGTATATGGTTTCTCTTGATTAGGCGGCGTATATGGTTTCTCTTTGTTGTCAAATTTTACCTTTTCTACAAACTATCAAGCTCTGATGCATGATTTGATCAGCCACTGTGTTTAAAATCTGTATCCCATTATGTTATTCAGATTTGGGGAATGAATGCCTTTGATAGTTTCATTTATCTTTGTTGTACAGCAAAACCCTTCCACAAAGGTCATCCAAACAGCATGTCTACACATGTTACTTGCCTTGGCACACATGTGGGCCCACCAATGCACACTGGCATACCCAAATATACTAACCAAATTTGGTTTCATGATTAATAATAGTCACCGGATATACACATGTAGGTCGATGTGAGCAACAAAGAGATCCTGGTAACTTACCCGGTTACCCCCAAGGCCCCAACCATGAACCTTGGATTCCAGAACCCATCACCGAAGGGGGGAAAAAGATATTCACCTTCCACCATGTTTTCTTTTGCTTGAGAGATGAATCTGCGCCTTGGGCTGTCTTTTTGAAACTGGGGTGGAGTGGATTCTCAGACAGATTCCAGAGCAGAGTTGTTAATGTTTTACAATGCGGATTCGGAATTCGCGAAAGAGACCGACAAGAAACCAGAAGTTCTTACAAAGGTGAGACTGGGTATCTTGGCTTATTTTTGTTCTAGTTTATGAAGACACTTATTATTTTCCTGGTAAGTAATTATTATGGGTTTTGTAAAATCCCATCATATGCACAAGTTCTAGTGTTGAGTGACAGGTTTTATGGGTTTTATAAAATCCCTATCTTTTTCACAGATTAAACAGAAATTATACCAAAAAGTATTATTCTGCAGCATGATTATCACCACGGAGAATCCAAAAACTAACTGAACAAGCAGAATAGCAGATAATTCTAGTGAAAGGCCTGAATTGCTACATAACAGAACCACTCTTCTTTTTTTTTCCATTACTTGAGATCGAGCAGCTAACACAGCAACAGCTAACACATTCTCCAGGTTACATCCTTCAAAAACTCTTCCCCTCGATCGGAAGAGGCCATCAACATCACATGATCACATCAGCATGTCGGCGTCACGGTTATTAATTCCTGCCCTATTGGTCTCTGTTTCTTCTAACCCAAATTATCCAAACACAAGAACACAGCTATTTTAAGCCTCCACCGAGAAGCACTTTCCTCTACTGCTTCTGCTGGTCAGAGGACCCGTGCCCCATCTATGGCGACGGCATGGTCGATCAGAGCTGCACTTTGCACGCCCCCGCCGCGACCGCCTCCGCTACGTTGAAGAACAGGCGGTCTGAGCCGAACGTCTCCCCCACCGCCGAGTTGAACATCCTCTCCGCGACAGAGCCGACAGGGTTGGCAAGAACCAGCTGCAAAGTTCATCGACACCAGCTCATGTTAGAACATGCTGACACGTCTGGGAATACATCATGAACAAGCAACACACTGAAGCATGTGTGTAATACCTCGATGTTTCTTTTGTCCAGGACTTTCTTCAGCTCTGTCAGAGCATCCAGACCGCTCGTGTCGATCGCCGCAACGGCTACAACAAACAATATCATTCGTATCAGATGATCAGCTGACTGTTCGATCAAAGATCCCAGAGTGGCATATATATATACTCACCGCTCATGTCGAGGACGACGGATCGGATGGAGCTCTGGTTGGCCTTGAGAGCCCTCTCCTCCTCATCCCTGAGGAAACGCATGACCCTCTCAACAAGGTACATGGAGTTTGCAAAGTAGATGGCCGACTCGACACCAACTACGAGGAACGCCGGCACCCTGACAGCCTCCCTGTACTGCACGACGCTACGGTAGCTCTGCGTCCCAGGGATTAATCCCTTGACAACCATGTTTGGACGCGTCACCTGGAGCAAGATCTTGAACAGCGAGATTCCGACGGCAATGGCGAGACCCATCTGGACTGACACGAAGAGGACGCCGAGGAACGCCGACATGCAAGCCAAGAAGTCGAGCTTGTCGACCTTCCAGAGCTTGGCGGCGCCACGGACGTCGATGAGGCCGATCACGGCCGTGATGATGATCGCGGACAGGATCACGTTGGGAGTGTAGTGGAACAGTGGCATCAGGAACAGGAGTGTCACCAGCACTGCAGACGCCATGACTATGTTGGAGACTGCTGTCTTGCAGCCGGCGCTGTAGTTCACCGCTGAACGTGAGAAGGAGCCCGTCGTCACGTAGCAGGAGGCGCATGAACCGGCCATGTTCATGATCCCGATCGCCATCATCTCCTTGTTCCCGTCCACTTGGTAGTTGTTGATCGATGCGAATGTCCTGCCCACTGCAATCCCTTCCTGCAAATGTTTAATTTGGATTTGTTACAGTTACAGCACTGCAAACTCGCTGAAGTTTGTAAGATTTAAAGAGGATATAATCGTTTGTATGCATGCGTGGTTCTTACAGTTAGGGACAGGATGCCAGTCATGATCCCTGTCTTGATCGTCAGGGCCACGTAGGATCCGCTGAAGGTGAGCAAGTTAGCTGAAGGAGGGTTAACTCCCCTGGGGAGGATACCAATCTGTGTGTGTCAAAAAAGTAGTTCACAGAAGAATTAGTTGATATACAGTGACAGCTGTTAATTTAAGATCTGAAGGTGTCAGCGTCAAGCTGCTGCTGGTTCAGAATACAGGCTATAGTACTGAAGATACTTACAACGCTGATGCTGTGGGATTTCCAGATGAAGGAGAGGACGGTGGAGATGATCACTGAGGTCAGAGGAGCACCTGCTGATATCCAGAAAAGTTTTGGATTCCTCGCACTCTGAAAAGAAAAAGAACAGAGAAAAAAGTTAGAACTTGATAAGCCAATCTGGCTGTTATTGCTTGAATAGTTACATCAATTAACATAATCTTTTTACTGCAAATAAACTAGTAGACATATATTTAATTATTTATAGAAGAAATTAATTATTTAGCTAATTTTTCAGTATATTTGATTTTAAAATGCTAAAAGTAATCTTTTTTTAAGCCCCCTTAGTGCACCATATTTTTAAGATTTCTCTGGCCCGGCCCCAGGAAAGTGAAATTCTCATCCTGACGCTTTAATCATACAAAGTGACTAAGAACAGCGTCATTCCTAACCAAATCCTCTGTGAAATTTACCCCACCAGAGCAAAAGAGTGATGAAATTACACACGCTTATCACGCCTAATAGCGAATCATTTACAGTCACATGGAAGTGCTTGTCAATCGTTTTCTGGAGATATTGGAAATCGGAAACAGTTAACTAGGATGCACAGAGTGCCATGCCCAACTTGATCAGTCCAACTGGTGACACTTCAGAGGCCAAATCAGATGCATTCTCCCCAAAAGGGCGAAGGGAAAAGCTCCGTTGGACACCAGCTTCATTAGAATAGATTCTAAAGCCACACACACGCCTTACTTTATTTTGATGCATGTGGTTTGGTCGTGTGAATGCTAATATTCCATACACACAACTAATGTTTTCAACTTCATACCAGACTTACTATTCAAACAATTTTTTGCTTCAAATAATGACGCTATTGTTCAAAAGGAAGTGGAAGGGAAATGATTGCTTTAGACTATTCCCAATTTATAGAAGCACAATCTCAAAGAGGACACACTTTTTGGCACCATGTTTCAGTCCAAGAGTTAGGAGCAACAAGGAGGATTAGGCCTGGGGGAAGGGTTGAGCTTTTCTTGGCATACCAACTGTTTAGTTGACTGGAGTAACTCTGAAGCCTTTTTGTTCAGTACTACACCCTAAAAGCATGGCAGTATTTGTCTTGGCCAACTAAAACAGTTCAAAAGATCTTGATTTACTGAACCAGGCCATGATGATCTTTTTAATAGAATATTTCTTTTTCTACCTCAATGCATTCGATTGAGTGTGATGACTTTTTCGTGAAAAAAAACAAAAATATCTTTAAAATTACAAGGTCCCAGGAAGCAGGAGCTAGCTTAATCTCTCCCCCATGAGTTATCCACTATTTGCTAAACAATTCAGTGGAGTCAAATTCTTTTGTTAGTGGCAGGCACACTTTGGGCCCCTCCATGAACTCTAAGCTTGAATCACCACCTTCCCTTTTCCCAACCCCATCTTTCCTAGAAGCTAAGCTACCTGTCCATAACCATGGTCAAAAAATTGTAAACAAATCTGCCGACTGACGAATTACACGAAAGTGACAGAGATGAGAAACAAATAAATGTGTCAATTCTGATTGTTCCCGGTTCTTACAACGGTCTATGTCTCAGGAGAAATGCGAAACCACTTGCACAAACGCGGTTGACGTCACCTTTTGTACGTGCGGCCATTGTTACCCCAGCTTTTGTTCCTCTCTTACTATTTTGGCGTCCACCTAGTCGGGGCTGTAACTCTTTTCTACTAATAGTAACTTCTTCTTCTTAAGTTTAATAATTTCACTTTTCTTCGTTATTCAGTTAGTGATGGTGGTAACAGTTACACCTAGTCGTGTCTGTAACTCTTTTTTCTACTAACAGTAACTTCTTCTGAAGTTAAATAATTTCACTTTTCTTTGTTCTTCCGTTACTGATGACGGTAACAATTACTAGTCGAAAGGCGATTCATGGTTAATTAAGAAGAAATTAAAGCTGAAGGAAAGAATGAAGCAGATGGATGAACTTACGATTTGGCGAGTGAGGAGGAGGATGGCGAGGAAGGCGGTGCCCATGGTAATGGTCTGCCATTCCCACTGCAATCACCATCATCATCATGATCATGTTAGTTGGATTTGTAGCGTAGTAGCTGGTTAACACACATGAGACAAAGCTTTGGGCTTTGTCGTTGCCGCTGGAGTGATCTCGGCAGACAGCGACAGAGCCACGCATGTCGTAATAATACCTCGTCGTGGCGCTTGAAGACGGAGCGCATGACGTCGACGAAGCCCATGTGAGATGTGAAGTGGACGATGCCAAGGAGGCCCTTGAGCTGCTGCAGCGACACGATTATGGCCGCGCCGCCCATGAATCCCGTCAGCGTCGCCTTTGACAGGAAGTCCACGATGAACCCCAGCCTGCAGACGCATGAATGAACGAGCAATTGGGATAAGCGCTTAGCTCTGGACTGCGGATGGAGCAGTGGATATATAGATATATAGAAAGATCGTGATCTTCGGGAATAATAATAATAATAATGGCGCCGCCGGTCGCCGGACCTGAGGAAGCCGAGGGACGCCTGGAAGACGCCGGCGAAGAAGGTGGAGGTGAAGGCGAGCTGGAGGTAGAGGATTGGCTGGTCGTCCGGCGAGACGGCTTCCCGGAGCATGGACCCCATCACCAGCGACGCGATGGACACCGGGCCCACTGCCAGGTCACGCGAGCTCCCCAGCAACGAGTAGATCAGCGGCGGAACGAAGCTTGAATCTGCACGCATGCACGGTGGCCGCCGGCGAGCCGACGACAAGGTTAGCAATAATCCGTCGACCAAAACCAAATCAAATGAATCGAAATTATCGATGATCGATTTTGCAACGAGCGGAAATGAATGAAACTCACATAGGCCGATGATTGGGGGAAGGTTGGCGAGCTTTGCGTAGCTGATTCCCTGCACGGCGAGGAAAAGGATGCAAGAAACGGGTGTCAGCTTTGAGTTAATGCTCGCCGCCTATATTTTTGGCCTGTTGCCATGCCATAAACAACCGTGCCAAAAGTAGCTAGGAATTGAATGAAGCAGAGGAACGGAGGGAGGAAGAAGAAGAAGCAGGGGAGGGCAGAGCATGCATGAACACGTGCCTGAGGGATGGCGAGGCTGGCAATGGTGAGGCCGGCGACGAGGTCGGAGCGGAGGAGGCGAGGGTTGTACTCTGACCCCCACTGGAAGATGGGGAAGAAGTACTGGAGCGCCAGCACGAGGCGGCGCGCCGACGACTGGTTCTTGAACTGGTGCAGAGGGTCGTCGGGGAAGAACACCTCTGCGAGGCGTTGCCGCAGCGCCTTCGCCGTCGTCCTCCGCTCCGGCACCGACACCTTGTGCAGCTCCATCACCGACGCCACCGCCGGCGCCGGCGGTGGCGGTGGCGGTGTCGCCGCCGCGGCCGACGAATTCTCCCCCGACGCCGGTGGCGCCTCGACGTCGTACGACAGGCTGTCCACCTTGTTGTTCACCACCATCCTGTGGTTGCTAATGGTGACTTAAATGGCCGATGAACAATCGATCGATCGCCGGCAACGGCGGCGACCGACGATTTGATGATGTGGCTCTGTCTGCTCGGGCTCGCTGCCTGCAATGGCGTGGGTGGGCTGCAGGGGAGTGATGAGGAAGGGAGGTGAGGTGTGTTTGTTGCCTGGATGGATTCTTGCGGAGGAGGAGGGGGAGCCTTTTATAGGGAAGGAGAGGGAGGCCGGGTGGCACGCGGCCACGCGCCACGCGGAGGTTTCGACGAGTGATCAATGAAGAAGACGAGGAAGACGAAGAAGAGAAGATGGACAAAGCCAAGACACACACTGTGGCGTGCTTAATTTTGGTGCGCCTATAACTGGCCTGTGCGAGCTTTTTCGTAACACACTTCTTATGATTAGGGCTGAAATGTACTAATTCTGGAAAATCAAGTGTGTTTGGCTCTTGATTCTTTATGGGAATCTACCCTTAATATTCGTTTTAGATACTAGTCTCGCAGTTTTACTATGTTTGACTGTAAACCTGAAATAAGGAGTCATTAAATGGAAACATCAATGAGAAACCAGCGCTATCTATATCCTATTAAATGATATATGATGATATGCTACTATGGCTGTTGTCCTATTTTGAAGCTTTGATTTGAGAAAGATAGTGGATACATTTCTATAAATTTGTTCGGGACCTTTTCTTCTTTCTTTCTATATATATATTCGACCGCTCTTCTGCATGGCTCATTTTTTTTAAAAAAAAATATTTTCTTCTAGATTATTTTATCAATAAGGATGTTTAAGAAATAATTCCGTTAGGATATGAAAAAATCAATGCTGACTTATGCAATCTCTTCCCTTGATATGATTGCTTTCTCCATCTCTTTTTCTTAAGGATAATTCTTATTTAAGTTCTCAAGATGAGTACATTCTAAACCATTATGTTTTAACCATTGTAGTCGGGTAAAATCCTAGAATTCTTATTTGTGGGCTTTAGAAAAAAAACTTAAAAATCTAACATTTCTCAACACCTATTATTTTTTTTCCAAATAACTTGTCCACTTGGTACACCACCAACAAAACAGCACTACTACCCTGTATCATCCATCAGCTCTCTCACAAAATTCCATCGCCAACTAGGAAATCCAGGGTTACTTAAGCTACATTTGGATCCTCACAAGTTATCACAAGCTGCAGTAGGTAAGAGAAACTAGCTTATGGCTTTTATAAAGCTGGATGATTGAAAACTATAGACTGTAAGGTATCTGTTTTGGACAACTAGAGCTTTTTATTAGCCTTTTTTTTACTAACTCTAGTGAAATTACCTGACCTGAAGCTTGACAGTTTGGACATCATGCATAAGTTAAACATGGCCTGATATTCTTATTCTCGCCCTTGTCGGAATTTCTGCTGGTTGCTGGTCGGCTTCTTTTTATTTCCTGAACTCAAATCTATCTGCATGGCAGTAAAATGTAAAAAGCATCTCTCTGCAGTCTGCTCTAGCAGTGAATCTGTCTCGATTGCAGTGCCGCCCCTAGTTAAAAAGAAGCAGTAGATTCACCACTCCTATAAGAAAAAGGAAAGGGGAGAAACTCCTGGTGGAAGGTGAATCCTTTTGGCCTTTGGATGATGGATGCTGCAATGGTTGCCCGCAATTGGTGGGGTAAGTTCCCCGGTTCACTTTGAGCTAATGCTCAGTGGGGTGCCCAATTTTAACGGTTGTGTATATCCATCCGGTGACCATGATTAATTGAGCTAATATTTTATTAGTGAAAGTATTAGGGAATGATTCCGGGGCCGTGTGTACTGTGTACGCGCCACGTGTACACTGGTATCGTAAGCAAGCAACATGTGTAGGCTTAGGAGTTAGGAATGAAGTTTGGAGCAGACCCATGCTTGACCCATCCATGATTACTTTCGGAAAGGGTGTGTTATTAAAGAAATAAAAGAAAAATGATGGCATCCATTCTCCAAATCTCAATATTATATAAATGAGAATTTGGTTCTAAAACATGGACAGATTGATATTCAAGAAAGTATTCAGAAACAGATTATGATCATAAACTTGTAGCGACGATAATTTTTGTGCATGTTAATTTACTAGCAGAATTACACTTTGAGATCTAGCATTTAGCATGCATTAGAATTCACTAGAAGTGCAATCCTACATTCACATTTTGAGACATGTTGATCCAGTACCTTCTGAGCCGTCAGTTGTGACAGGAGCACCAAGAAGCCATGATACCAACCGCTATATTTCAATGACAGGGCAAGTCTATCACTCACTTACCACATAGAGTGGAACTTCCAATTATCCATCCTGAATTGGGGTCAATAACCTATACCTTCCTTCCAAAGGTGACCTATGTGCCTAGCTACTGTCCTACATTTTCTTGCAAACATTTGAGGAACATTTTGAATGCAAGGAAAGATAATGATCGAACACCTAGTGGGACGACCATGTTAAATGCACACGCATATATAGCGCTTATCCACGGTCGTAATTGTGGTGACGATGTGATATTAAAGGCCCATTTGGAAACATGAAACTGTCGGCCAGCGAATGCACCCTCAAAATAGGTAAAGAGTGGAGCACCAGAACTAGCAAATACTGTCACGTTCTGGCCAGCTTGCATTGGCCTCTCAAAAGAGGCCGATATGGTCTTTGGAGTTGTGCAACAAACGCTATCTTCCTTAGGTGAAGGAAAAAGGAGTTGTCTGAGCTACCCACAAGGTCGATAGCCACATATGTTCCGGCCAATACTCCCAAACTCAACCAAAAGTCCAAAACACATGCATCTTTGTTTTGTATGGTAAGTGTGGTTGATGTCCATGTGGATATTTGATAGCATCGCCAATTAGTTTAGAGCATGTGTTTAGGTAGCTAAACACATCCCTCGTTATACACTGGTCGGGTTTTCATTCCTTAAAAATACTAATCTAAATTGTAACGAGTAACGACTCATGTGTTTGAGGCCCAGTGTCCCGTAAGCGTTTGATAGCGTTCCATATTTTCCCAGTAGTCCTTTTGTTTCAGATAACGTCTCCCAGAAGTCCTTTTGTTTCAGATAATTTGATAAGTTTCAAAGAGATATAATTAAAGAAAATGTGTACTTTATATGGTAGTAAATTACTTTTTTAAACGACAGATATTTATCCAATACTATATTCAGGTTTGTATTGACTGGCCGTGGCCGGGGGAATTCCTTTCAAGATCCTGCAGCTTCAGTTAAAGAATAGTATAAGCATGCATGCATGCATGCATAGGATTATCCGTGTTATCTAGGCAATTGTCACTTCTTAAACGGTTTGAACTTAGACCAAATTTATATAGAAAAATGCAAGCATCCATAGTAGTATAAAATAAGTATCATTAGATTTAGTTATTGAATATATTTTTATAGTCAAATTATTTAGAACCATAAATGCTAATACTATCTAATATAAAGTTGATCAAATATGAGGTAGTTTGACTGGCACGATTTCCATAATTACATTCTTTTTGGACAGAGAGAGTAGAAAGGAGGGACCTACGTATAGGAAGTCCACACACACATTCTTTTCATATACTTAGATCGTGACTGTATAAATCAATGTGATGAAGGAGCCAATAATGCAATAGTTGAGCTTCAATTCAGCCCTTTGGCTAGCTTTACAACCAGCATTACATATGCATTATACATTATACATACGCATTATACATGCATTGATCAGTATTTACATTGCTACATGCAGGCCGTCTTTATCATCAGTTAGGTGAGGTGAGAAGTTTGGTTACTAACGCAAGTGCCAATAGTACGTACAATGATCCACACTGCCAAATAAACAAAGATTGTTTTATAATTTTAAATCATCTTTGTGATATAATCGAAGAATTACGATTGATGTTTCCTTGCTAAATTAAGATTTTATCCCGATGTTCATCTGCATTCTATCTTTTTCTTTCTGCGCTACTTGCGACCTTATTTTCAGTTGCTGAAATTCACGTATCTCATGCGTCTTTCAAGTAGTGAAGTGATTGGAATGTGCGCAGAGCTGCAAGAGCATGTTGAATTGAATAAACAAATGTTCATGAGAGTTTTAGGACGGTACACAAACAATTCTCGCCTATAGCACAATGGTTGAGATGGCGTTTAGTTTAGAGAGTCGGAAAAAACACACTCTACCAGCAAACTTTGTTGGGAACCTTGTTTTGTGAGTGGGAAGGCACGGTTTCAATTTAATGAAAGTTTGAGAAATAGTGTAAAGTTGGAGAAACTAAACACCCCTCAGCTTGTTTTTGGGAGCCGAGGCGTCATGAATTAGAAGCAACAACGAAGCACATTTAACCTTTTCACGTGTACATTAAGGACTCGCATGTCAGCGATAGAAAAATGTGAAAAAAAAAAATCAACAGCCGATGCAATAATCGAACTGAGGACCTCATGAGATGTAGAAAGGGTGGAGCTACCACACTACTGCTTCTTATATGACAATATGTAAATAAATGTATAAAATTAAAATTCAAAATTGTCAAAATATTTTGGCCGATATTATTTTTTCATTGAGCATAAAAAAGCCAAAATGCCAGAAATCTCGGTGATATTTCGCGAAGTTTTGAACCCTCATCCCTGACCACGTGGGTTTGGTCCAGGGCGGGTTAGCGAGCCGGCGTTGATCCTCGTCGTCCATGCCATGGCAGGACGCCTGGCGCGCATGCATCTGTGAGGTAGTATGAGGTGCCCTATCAGCATGTCCTAAGCGTCGTCGTCTCAATCCTATGGTGATGTTGGAGAGTTTATTGAAAGTTCCAAATTCCTACCCAAAATTTATCTTCTACTATTCTTTCGAGCTAAAATTTTCGGTAGGAGGTGTCAACCTGTAAGTTCCCATTCAAACTTAAAAGGATCTCAATATATATGGAACTTGAAAATTCTGGTCTCAACTGAAGAATGTATTAAAGTATTCAAGATTCAATTGAAGACTATAGATCACATGGTTTCAAATTGTAACTAACTCTGGGTACTTGGTGATTTCAAATTCTAGTTCATTTACATGGAAAGTGGAAATAAATTTATGTGCATATTTTGTTTTACTCTTCAATTGGTTGACGTGGATAGGATAATTTTAGTACAGAACATTTATCATGATTCTTAAAGAAACTGTATGCCTACCCTTAGGGTAGTAAAATTTGTTTCTTGCATAAAAAAAAGGTAGCAAAAATGAACGTGTTGCAGTTGGAAGATGTGAATGAAGCCGTCACCTTCAAATTTCGCAGACTCAAGGAAATTATTCTTCCGATGAATGGTATACAAATGTTTGCGGTAAGAGTCAACATGTTATGACAAGCAACCATTCAAGGGCACCTAATAAGAAGCTACCAAAAGTCTAAAGTTACTTAACAGGGATTATATGTCTACTTATTAATTTCTTTCTTTTCTCTGTTCAACTCATTTCCTTGAACAGAAAAACAATTACCCTTTTTATTTCACTTTTTTTGAAACATACCCCAAGGGAGACCTTGAAGTTTTAGGTGCCACACCCAGGGCTCAAACCATGCCTTTGCCACTGCGCCATGAGCTCCTTGGCAAAAATGAAGCTTTTTTATCTCACTTTACTAAAGGTAAGTAAAACATTGCAAGAGAAAAGTTGGTACACAATGCTTAGTTGCTTACGTGGTCACTGCTTCTTTTCTTTTTGTATCTCTAGGATGCACCCTTTTGGTTCCTCGGACTTACGGCATGGTACTACATAGTCTACATGATAGCACGCGCGATTACAGTATTAAAGCATGGTTTGGTACAGTTTTGAGTAAGTGGGTTTGTGTATGTTTGGTGTATCAATCAGCTGTACTAGGCGTGCCAATAGAAGAACAATTAACTAGGTGTGCACAGCAGAAATGTGAGACTGGATTAGAGCGCGTGCAAAGAGGTGTGTTTAGTTGGGAGGGGAGGAAAAGAACTTTTTCTGGGAAGCGTGTTTTGTGAGAGAGATGAATAGAAAAGTTGAAAGGAGTTAAAGAAGATTTTTCTGGAAAGCGTGTTTTCTAAGAGGAATGAATAGTAAAGTCCAAAAGAACTTTTGGATCTAAACACATCTAAGGACTTGCATAGCCCCAAGATAGCCCCAAGAAAGAGTAGATTGGATTAGATGCGATAAAGAGATTTAAAGTGCATGGATTTGCGGCCGAATGCATGAGGATAATAGTCAAAAGGCCAGCTTAAATTGTACTATGTTGAGTATATCAGGGTACCTTTTAGTTCACAGTTTGGCAGCCGACAGCAATGTAGCTGGGGAAAGCAATCGAACATGGCAGGGTTGTTTTGTTTTATTTCTTACATGTACATTTGTGATAGACCTTTTTAACTGTCTCTGAAACGTTCCAGAGGTACCACAAATCTATACCTACACAGAAGTACTAATTTAACATCTCTGTCAAATTCAAGGTACCTTAAAAGCTTTGTCACAGCTCAGCCGCTTAATAGAATTTTCAAAAGCACGACAAAAGTTTTCGCGTGTAGTATTATTAGGAAAAAAAATACAACTTTACCAAAAATAGCCAACGCGCCACCACTCTTCGGGGAGATAATAAGAAGTTAAAACAAATAAAAAAATGATCGCGTTTTGTAACACCCCTGGTGTTAATTAACACTAAAATGGTGATTAAGTTAAGCTAAGTATAATTCAAAAGTGGAATTAAGGAAAATGAGGAAAATTTCGCAAATTGAGTCAAAAACCATTCAAATGAAGCAATGAAGAAAACTTTGAAAACTTCCTAAGAATTTGAAAAAGTGCAAATGGGAAAGTTAGAGTATAAGTTAAACCAAGAAACTTCCCTTTTCAAACCATAGCCTAAAAATGTTTGGAAGCATCTCAAAAATTAAACCCTAATCTTGGAATTTGAATTTTCCAATTCAAATTCAAGGCTGAAATGGAATCTTAGTCAAATCTCAAGATTTTACCACTGAACATCAAAATCTCCAAAAAGCAAAGTTGTACATCTTCACATTTCTGAACTTTGCCTCCATTGGCACTTTGGCTAATTTTGTCATCTAGCCCCTCGAATTTCTAAAATTCAGTTCAAAACAGGGTTTTCTCCCCTTTTGAATCACTGCCAAATTTTCATCTTTTTCTCATCATCTCCAGTGCAGGGACGTGTCCCATGAAATTCTAAACAACTTTCATGTTGGAAGATTTCCGAGCCATGTTCAAATTTTTGGAGTTTGAGCCATGCCAACCAAGTTGACTTTGCACCGGCAGAGGCGTGCTCACGGGATGCCCACGCCGCGCTCGCGCGTGCCCGCGCTGGCCGCCGGCAGCGCCCTGCCGTCTGCCAACCTCGCCTGAGCCGGCCAATGGTACGGATGCGTGTCCCCGCTCATGGAGCACGCGTCTGGCCAGGTCGCGTGGCAAATCGCGCACTGTAGCGCTGACCCGAGCCGCGCTCCTGAGCTGTCGCCGCGCCGCCGCCGCGAACCGCCGGGCAAAGCCGCGCCGCCGTTGCCCACCGGTCCGTCGCGCGCCTTTCGCGACCACGCGCGCCTCTTTTTCCTCCCGCCCTTCCTTTTCTCCTCGCCCACGCGCGCCTGCCGCCTGTCGTCCTCGCCTGCGCCGCGTTGACGCCGCGCAAGGCGCCAACGGCCGCGACAAGCCGCTGCCGCAGCGAGACCTTGCCGCGCTGCCCCAGCCCCCATCCAGTGCTGCTCGAGCACCACCTCCTTCCCCTCTCCCTCCTACTTAAAGCCCCAAACAGTTCCCCCTCTCTTCCGCGCCGAAATCACTCGCCGGAGTTCGCAGAGCCGCCGCCGAGCTCGCTCACGCGGCCAGCCTTCTCCGCTGCTCCTCCGGCCAAACCAAGGCGCGCGCTAGCTTCCCCATCACCCACCGCCACTCCTCGACCAAGTCCCGACCCTTTTCCGCCACCGCAGCCGCCGGCGCAGCTCGCCGAAGAAGCTCGAGCTTCCGCCGCCGGCCGCGCACGTGGACAGCACGCTCCGCTCCTCCTCCGGCTGAACCGAGGGCACCTGCAGCTTCGCCGTGACACGCTGGTCCTCATCGACCCCTTCCCCGACCCTCTCCGACCCCGACGTCGCCGGTCACCGCTCGCCGGAGTTGGCTGAGCCGCCACCGCCGTCGCCGACCACGTTCCCGGCCATCCCCGTCGTCGCCTTCTAGCTCCAAGGAACTGCGGTGAGCTCCTCTGCGCGTTGCGCCACTCACCGAGGCCGGAGACCCCGTCTAGCCGCCGGCGTACGAACGCCGACGAGCTCGGGGACTCACTTGTGTCTTCTTCCTTTTTCTAGGGGGTCGACTGTAAGATTCCAGGGACCCTTTTGCGAGGATTCAAATCTTCTAGGGTTCACGGCGTAAATAGATTCTATCCTTTGGGCATTATTCGCTGCAATTTTCAAAAATTCGTAGAAAATCGTAGAAAAATCAGAAAAATGCCAAACAAATTTTGTAGTGACCAGTGAATCTAGAAGTCAAACTTCTTCCATTGCACCTCACTCAGTTGAGGCTTAGTTTACAGATTTGAAAATGGCAAAGTTTGAGCACCTTTCTTCATAGCTTGAAATCCGCTCATGCAATAGGGCTGAGATTTGGATATGTTAGACTCATGGGTGACATAGGATCTCTGCCCAAGTGATGCACAAAAATTCCCAGTGGATTTAGAGTTATGAATTTCCAAACTTATACCTTGCTGTTTTGGCAAATAAATCACAGAAAATAATTCACTCAGTGAAAAATCACCTACTTCACACAAAAACTTAATCAAGACATTAGAAACCTTAGGAAAATGAAAATGGTAATTTTTGGACACTGGAAAATGGCTAAATGATTTTTGGTAGTTTAAACATGGTGAAATTCCACAAAAATAATCATAAATCAATACCACATGTAAACTTGCAGAGAGGTCACTCTTGGTAACCTAAGTCACTGTGCCAAGTGGTGTGGACAGAAACCTTATAGTTATTTTTGTAGGAATTTAGTTTGTTTTTAGGCAAAAAGATAAGAACATTTTTAATAAATTATAGAAAAATCACCTTGAGCCAAGTTTTGGGCTAGGCTCCTGCCTTAGCATGAGCAAGCCTCTGGCCAAATGGAACCTGAAAATAATATTCCTAAGTTCACCTTTTGATTAATAGAAAAAGGACTTAAATGGTGGAAAAGAGAAGAAAAAGAAAAAGAATAGAGAAAAACTTAAATCTCATAAATCAAATCCAAGTTTCCAAATGAAAAGGGTATATTCACTTATAATTAATGTTTATCCTTTCCAATTCATTAACCAAGGTTTAAGCAAACCCTAACTATATTAAATCTCGATATTTAAACATTTCATGCATCTCGTGTAGATTCGGGTCTCGCCGACGGAGTCTACGAGCTAGTCCCCGCTGCCGAAGAGATTGCCCAGGAGTCCGAGGTGAACGTGGTGCACGTGGATCCGAGCCCCGAGCAGGAGTACCGCTTCGAGCCGGAAGGCAAGCCCCGGAGCATAACCTAACTTTACTTACGCGATTTACTTGATTATATGTTTGTGCATTTAAGTTTCAAGGAGTTGAATGAAACCCTAGATTGCATGATCATAGTTTCCTTTGATTGAACACTAGTATGTAGGTTCGATAGTCGTTGTGCTTAAGACCGTTAGAAGTCGAGTGTTTCCGACACCCGCGAGATATAGGAGTTGTATGTCTACTCATATCAGAAACACTAGAGATGATGGACGGATGATTGTAGATACCCGTCTATCGATGGTTTAATTGGAAACATGTGGTACTTTTGTGTCAAGATTTTGAACGTACCACACATATGTACGGACTATGGGACCGGTAAGTCCCGGTATCCGATTGATGCGAGCAGGTCCGACAGCCCTCTGTCTTGGAAACGTTATCCCATGGGCACATGAGGGTAGTTGCGTGAGTCCCAGTAGTGGTGAACCTTTACCCTGAGGCTTTGGGACTCGGGAGCCACTCGCAGAGAGAGGAGAAAGGATTGGGATGTGTTGGCATTTCCAACCATTCCGTGTGTGTGGGTTTTTCCCTGGCCAGGTAGTAAATTCGGTTCGAACTGTCCGCTTCTCGCGGTTAATGAGACTGCTTGACCGATGTATGACATATTATGAAGTAAACTTGGAAGGTTGAAATCTTTGTATGGAATAATTGCATTGCAAAACTTGGTTGTCTAGCTAGGCTCACCTAGAATGGATAGGCTAAAAGGAATTAAAATCAAGATGGATAAGCTAGAGATCAGCTTAGTCGCTTTTGGCAAAAGAACTCCACTAGCCAAACGGCCTCTCATTTTAGGAGTCGGTGATGTAGTGATCACCAGTCGGGTAAGTCTTGTTGAGTATAACTAGTATACTCAGCCTTGCTTGTGGCTAAATTTTCAGGACCGTCCCCTCAGGAGGTAGCTGCCTCTATGGCTTGGGCCTCCCAGCTTCCTCCTGGTTACAACATCGAGTGGGAGCCGACCTCTTCCGAGGATCATGAGGAGTAGCGTCACGGTTGACTTCATCGTGACGATACTACGGATCGTCGCTAGTATCTCGTTTACTTTCCGCTGCATGAACTCGAACTATTTTATTTATCATTTCAATTTGGTTGTAATAACTCTGAGACTTGTTGTAATTTGAATTGTGGAATGATGTGATCTTTGGAACTCACCTTCGAGTGAGAGTATGAACGAACGATCTTCAGTTGCAGTTAGTCGAGCTCGACTCGACGGTCATATCCGCACTTGGGAACATTTTCGTGTATTAGCACCAACGGAAGGTGAAATATACTTAAGTGGGCCCATTTCTCGGGTAAGATCGCTACACGTTTTTTTCTAAAACAAAGAAAAACAAATGGCTGCATATTGAACTGGTACGTCTCATGCCTGTGAAATGTTTTAAATTTGACTTTTGTTGGTGTGTGAGCTGGGACACGTGTTGGTTGCCAACACTAGCTCTACTGAGCTTCCAAGTGCCCACTAATTTCAGGCCATTCAACGCAAACAAACCTGTAATCCTGCAAGCACGACGCACACAGATGAAATTCAGGATCTTACTTTCATCCAAAAAGAGAGAGAGAGAAAAAAGAAATGCACGATCACGGTGCACCACTCGTGGTGATTGCAGATGCAGGTATTTTCACCCTCCCTAGCAAAGCTCTGAACCACCCTTTTCAACAATTTAACCCTGCCCATGCATGGACCACTCGATCGGCCCACACATCTCTCCACTATACTCAACCAAAAGACATGCACAAATAATTCTAGCTAGTTCGTTCTTGACTGCTGCTCTCCTCTTCCATCAGCTCTCCTTCATGTCAACCGTTACATTTCCATCCATCGATCTATTCATTCCTTTTGATCGAACACCAAGATGAAAATGTCGCACGTCGTTGAAACTGAAGTTCTGGTGCGGTTATCGTCCCGGCCACTACGGACGAGCGAGGTCAACGGCGGCAGATGTCGTGCGCTTTTTCATCAGTAGGTTAGGATTTGGTCACTGCACACTGAGCTTCTCCTAGCTCAAATGATTGGAGCCACTCATCAGAAGCACATCAGGCTCAAGTCTGAGTGATCATTCAGGATCGTCGTTCTGGATTGATTTCAGGCTGATTCCCCGAATGGCATGCGTTGTGAGTATTGATCACTATATCTGAATACTCGTGACACATGTGCTAGCTAGCTGCTCATCTCAAACAAATCTCATCACTCAATTCAATTCATTTCATTTGCGTCCGAATATTTTGTTGGTGATGACTGGCTGTTCCAGGTTGAAAGGAATGTGATGTGTGTGTGTGTGTACACACGAGAGAGTCGTTGTAGGTCGAATGCAGCTTAGCAATCAAGTGTCACGGGTCATGTATCGTTTTCTTCAGAGAATACGGTTCTGAAGCATGCCAGGCTAAGGTACGAGAGGACAGTGATCCCCCACGCACAGAACAAATGCACAAGACGACGTCCATCTGTCACGGGATCATGATCCGTGTGTGTAGGTTGCATCATGTGCTTTGTGCTGCGTGCTGATCTTAGTTTTTTTCCCCTCCCTTAATTCCCTGAACGTACGTTCTCTGAATGAGGAGAACACTATGCAGCATACTATTCCTTTCGTTACAAATAAGTAACAGCAACTAATCACAAAATAAAAAGAGAATTCATCATCTCTTCTGATTGATGAATGAGAATAAGTTAGGCAGGGGCAACTCTGCTAGCTCGACCGATCAACATCCATGGCTTGTTCCTCTCTACCCTTGACTTTGGATATGCATCTGAACTCTGAAGCTTTTACTTTGTACCAAAAAAGATCGATCTTGGAGCCAAGTATACCGGTAGAAAAGGAGAGGCCAAACGCGTTGACACATCGGCAACCAACAATTAAAGGAGCTAGATCATCACTGAGCCGGCCAGTCGACGGAGTTCCATTCGATGTGACGGTGCAGCTAGCATGCGTCGAAAAAAAAAAGGGAGAGGCCGGCAGGCAGCGGCGGCGACCAATGGCCGCCGATCGAATGGGGAATCTCCTTTCCTGTTACAAGATCAACAAATCGGCTTCTTTTTGGGGAAGCGGCGAGTGGTAGGCGATCGACGTGAGTGGCCATGACAGCTCCGGCGTTTGGATTCGGCCAGACCAGTCGTGGAGGCGTACATGTCTCTGCAAATTTTATTCTTAGGGCTGGCCTCCAACGCATGCATGTTCCATGGTCCTCGCAACAGCCCATTGCCGGCATCTAACCTTAAGCATAACGTAAAGCTCCGCCGTTTTGGATGAAGGAGACAGCTCTTAAACTAGTACTAACATATCATTGGTGATCCATGTGCTGAATTTGTTCCCTCGAGCTAGTGCGCCAGAAAAATCTATACTTGCTTTGCTTTCGGAGGAGTACATCTCATTTTGGTTCTGTCTTCTGTGTAGCACAGCAAAGGAGAATGTCTAAAATGTAGAGGCTGGGCTAATGTTTATATTTTATTCATTTAACTAGAAAAAGTTCATGTTTAAAATTCGAAGTTCCTTAACACATTTATTATGGTAATATAATATGAGTCCTTTTCGTTTTCTATGAAAAAATATTATATTCCTCTAAAAAAAATGGACTGTGCGTCGAAGATTTTAGAAAATGTACGTCACTTTTCCTTCTTGTTTTTTGGGTTTCTTACCTCGAGACTGAGGTTACCAGCTGCTAAGCATAGATATTATCCACAATATTTTGTCAAAGTTCTCCACTTCTTATGTGAGATGAAAATGTAGTTATTTTAAACCTGGTTATTTTAAGTGACTGAGATTATTCCTGAGAAATTTTTTTTAACATAGTACAAACATTAGACTCTCACATTTACACACTCTTGTGAATACATCTGTACAACCCCACCCTATGAGCACCTCTGGTAGATTGAGTCAGTATATCTTGGGAGTGACGAAGTCGTCACATATCTATTGAAAGAATATTGTCAGTTAAATCCTAGGATGATATAGGAAAATGCTCTCAGTTATTAAATACGATGAAAATGGTGGTTCCTCCTAAGCATCTTTGGTGAAATTGAGGTAGGCATTAAACCATATAGCAAAATTGGTAGTAAAAAATGATATCCAACAATTGAAACTCCTCCTTGACTAAATCTATATGTTGAACGGCTAAGGTTGAATCTTGCAAATGCTATGGTTTAGACAATGTGTTTAGCTGGGGACAAGGTATGCATTCTACCAATGTACCACATTTTTATGAAGCTCCAAATTAGTTTCCAGTGGGAACGAATAATCTATATCCGGAGCATCAAATTGTAGTAAGTTCTAATGTAAAGATGTAACTCTCTCTCTCTCTCTCTCCACAGACATACATTAGTACTTTAGCTGATTTTTTATATTATAAATGTTGGTATTTAGAAATTTGTACTTTTTATTTTTTAATCATATGTAATAAATGTGAGTACTTTTAATAATACGTTTGATTCAAAGATAATAGTGCTATACATCAATGTGGTAGTGCCATCTGTTGCCCTCCTCTTTCTACGTTTTGCCTGACCAGAAGAATCGATGATGGTATGCTCCATGGAATATTTCTTCTTGTGCCAATTTAACTCCACTGATTTTGTTAATGCAAAGAGACCTAGATGTTAAAGTACATAGCATTCGCATTGGTTCTCAGCAGTTCGATCATCATGTCGAGTCAAACGAACATGGGCGTACCAAAAAGAGCCACTCCAGCGAATAATCATTCACATGGAACTGCAAAGTCTGTCCTCCGTGTATGTGTGTAAAGCAAGATTTCTCGTCTTGCATTGAGCCATTGACCTTATGCTTTGTGCTTTTTATATACGGGGCTGAACTCAGCTTACCTTTGTTGGATTGCTATATCAGTAGAGGTACTTTGGTTGGGTGGATATTCTTGGTAGATTCTCTTGTGGAGCTAGGGCTAGCTTCACTCACCAAGAAAAAGAAATCAGAGCACTCGTATGTGTGTATAATCATTAGCCCACCAATGCAATTGGACGGCTCTTGTTGAGAGAGAACATATGCGCCGTGAATTGAATGAACAAAAATAAAAGGTAGAGGTCTGTCACGATTTCAAGTGCAGTAATGATGCACCAATGCAAGCAAAGATATAAATCTCGATCCACAGGAGTTGAATGAGATTGTAATAAGTTGTACGTACCCACCAAGTGGGGCTAGTGTAAAAGAAAAAAAAACAGAGAGATCGACAGAACCTGCTGCATCCTGCTGAGAAAACATCCTTCACCGGGCTCTGACTCATTTTTAAAATGGATCTGGAGTAGCTTTTTTTTTGAAAAAAAAATGTTTGGTAAAATGACTTGAAAGTAATTTAATACTTGAGAAGTGAAGAGAAGTTGGTGAAACCATTATTTTTGGAATCCGCTCTAGTAGAAGCCGTTTTAAGGCTTCTTCACGTAGGTTTCTTGGATGAATCGAATTTCACTTTAAGGGGTTGGAGGAGCTCTACTTATATTTCTCGGAGGGAGAAAGAACAGGGGTAAAAATGACACGCATACCGTACCATACGCACCGCAGGCCATCGACATCGATCAGCTGTGTCCTGGCAGAAGCCGTAGTACGCAAGATCTCGTTGTGGGACCGGGACGATCGGGAGGTCGACGGTCTGGCGAAAAAGGGCTCGATCGATCTGGCGCACGTATGTACGTACAGCAGCACAGCAGGCGTGGTTCCCGATCGATCGGTGGATCCCCCGACACGTCGGTGCGGTCTGCAGCGTCAGTGGAGTGCGTGGCCGCCCACCATGCGCGGCGCCAGCCAGCACGCGGCCTAATCTTGCACGTGAGATGGACAGACAGTGAGAGATCTGGCTCCCGGCACGGCATCATCTATCCGATGAGAGATCGGAGGAGCCGGCCGAGCCGGGCACGCGCTTAGCTTGCTGTTGGGCATGGTGCGTGTAGGCAGGCAGGTCAAAGCAGCAGCTACGTAAGTACGTCGTCGGCCGGTGGGTGCCTGTAACACGGCCGATGGATGGTGCTGTCTGTGGTGGACCCGCCCGGCCCCGTCGCCGCCGCTGCCTGCTGCACTGCGCCTACCCACCCACAACGACAACGGTCTCTTAGCTCCGTCCGTGCCTCTGCCATGAGGGGCCCTGCATGGCTGCATCGATCATGACTCCATGAGCGCACTAGCACGTAGTAGCTGGCTAATCACCAGAGACCGCGCGCGGTTGCCATCGCCAGTGCCCGAATTCCCACTAGGCAGCCGAGCCGGGCTCGAGTACAGTCAAAGGGCGTTATTAGCTGCTCCCTCCGTCCTAGAAAACATGCAATTCTCACTTTCCAATAAATTATAAAATCTTAACTTTGATCATTTATAAAAATATTTATTAGATAAAATATATATCATTAGACTCGTTTTTAAATGTAGTTTTTTAAGTAGAATTTTCTAGAAACTTGGTCAAACGTGAACTACTTTAACTGGCACGCATCTCAAACGTGCATGTTTTTTGGGACGGACCAAGTAGCGCGTAAAACGAATGAGGCGGCAACGGCGACCCCTGGGTTACATTAGGCCTGTGGGGGTTTCATGGACACAGTTACCTAGACTGGAAACTAGGTAACTGTCCCACAGGGGTTTTATGGTGATGAAACTCCCCCTCTTAATTACTCTGTCATGTCAGCAAAACTGCTGATGTGACAGTGTATTTAATGCCCATAAAATTTTTATGAAACCCATTAAAAATGGCCTTACATGTGGAATTGAAACCATAGGCATGCTACGTTACGATGGAGAGTTAGCCAGTGCCTAGTGCGTGGCGTACGTGAGCACACCGGCAGGCCGCCGGAACCAACCGGAGCGATCGAGCATGACATCGGGGAGGCCACCCGAGTGCGCACGGTGGCCGCGTGCGTCAAGACCACAGGGCCGGGATGACATCGTCAACGCCTAACAAGGCCGTGTTGACTATATATGAATATACAATAAGTAACTAACTAAGGCATAGGCATCGGAGCATCGGAGCCCACAGATAACGTGCATGTAGACTTCTAAGTCCTGGCCTCGTACGTCGTCTTATAAAGACTGCACTTCTCTAGTCTATATATACCTATGTCTAAAGCAAGTATTGTTTCTGTCACTTTTTGGTACGTCCTGACAGACGGGCCCCACCTGTCAGTAGGATAGATTTTTTTTTCCTTCGTCGACTCCTTCCCTGCCGTTCTCCGTTACACAGTCCCCGTCAGAGTCCGCTCCCGAGTTCACATCGGACCCCTCGACAGCATTGGAGGATGTATGAATCAAATAGAAAAGAGATCAATACCGAGGAATTGGAGTCGAATCCGATCAGTCATGTTTACCAAAATATTTCGCAAAAGAAATCGCAACACATCGAGCAAACTGGGTCTGCACAGCACCGAGCACCGCAGCACAGGCGGGCCGCAGGCTAGCCGAACGCCGCAGGTAGGGCGGCCGGGCGCAGGCCGCTGAGCGGCTCGCCCGTGTCGAGGGTTGTAGTCCGGGGCGCCGGGAACTGGCCAACGAGCGCCGCACGCAGGGCGGCCGCCGGCCGGGCACTTGCCGTTGCCGCCGAGCACTGCAGACCGGATGGTCACACGAGCGACGAGGAGTCGAGGACCAGCAGGCCCTGCCCGCAACGGCTTGAGAGGCCCTTGACGCGCTGGCCTGCGAGCCGGAGATGAGCGAGGTAGCTGCTGGCTGGCCGGTGGTGCGGTGCCTTATCCGAACGGACGTCAGAGAGAAGAACAGGGATGGAGTTTGAAATATCCTTGATAGCTAGTATTTTTTTTCAGAAGAACTCAGCCATAATGAAAAAATTAAAAAGATTCTATTGCATTTCAAAAGGATATTGTATTACATAGTAATCAGTCGTCATGGGTAAGCATATCCGATCCGTTACCATGAGGTGTTAATCTAGCCTTCTTAGAAAAATATATCCCTATTTAACAACCCTTTCTTTTTGTCCAATACCCAATCTATCCCTATTCAATGTTCATTAGGTGCCTTCATAGATATTGGCCGTATCACAGTATGTTCTCGCATTAATTTTATAAGGTGTTCTTTAGAAAATTATTTCTACCTAGCTGCATAGTTCCGAACTTAAGAAATTGTTTATCGCTTGAAAAAGAATATGACACGGGCGCTGGCCACACGGGATCGTCGCGTTGCCGCAGCTGATCCCACGGCCGCGCCAGTGCTGGGCCAAGCGCCCCTGGGCCGCAGGCCGGCCCAAGCCGGTTTTGGCCCAAACACCGCGCTGCCCAGCCGGCCTGCCCTGACCGCGGGGACCCACCTGTCGGTGGTCGATCCCCACTGACTGCTGGGGCCCACGCTGACGCGTAGGGCCCACTGACCAGTGACACACAGCCGCTGACCACTAGGGCCCACATGCTGACATGTGGGGCCCACTGACCTGTTGACCGGTCAACGTTGATAGTTGACCAGTCAACGCTGACGTCAGCAAGGCCCACTGATGGCGTCATCACCCGGTGGACCCTGTGCTGACGTCATGCTGACGTCAGCATGCCACGTGTCACCCTCTGGTATTTTCTGGGTTTTCCCTTTTTGGATAAACATTTAACATTTTCAGAAAATGGTTTAAACTTGGAAAATTCATAACTAAATCATTTTAACTCAAAAAAATATGAAACCACTTTCTAAATTTCTCTAAAAATCTGAGTAACACTTTAAAAATGAAGTTGAGGGTATTTGAAGTCTTTTGCTAGTCTTTTTGGATCTTTTGCAAATAGGGCCTTAGACTTTATCGTTTTCACGAGAATGGGATCCGCTGCTGATGAACCGCTTTGCGAGGAGGAGTTTGGCCACGCCTTTGGTCTGCGCACTTGTCGTTCACCCATGCCTTGCCTGATCACTTGTGCACCCAAACCCGTCCGACCCTTGGATCTGGCTTGTCTGACCGTCCTGCCTGCAGCCTCACCGTCCCCCTCGCTGCAGCTGTACACTTCCGCGACCTCGGGATGCTGAGCATCCGCGCTCGTGACACAGCCGTGCGGCGGCCACGGGACACCGTGAATCCGCACACGAGCACGCCTAGCTGGCAGTCTGAGCTCCAGCCCTGTGCCGTCCTAACCAAAGCCTCGACCTTGCTCTCGCCTAGCAGTTGCTAGACATTGCAAGCATGGACCCGACCATCCGAGCTGCACGTCGGTCGAAACCCAAGCTATCGCCCTTGAGTGCTCAAGCCAGTCAAGCCAACCATCGCCTGCCTAGCCCCTAACCAGATACATGTCTCACAACCTTACCAAGCCTCACGTTGCACAGAGTCAAGTGACGACTGCCTTATTTAGCTGCGGTGTAGACGTGCGTCTACACATTGCAGAACTAAGCTTGCCCTTCCTACCTGCACAAGCACGCACGGTCACAGAGTCTTGTTGCTCCATAGCCAGTCTTGTTACTAACTGCCCCGCTTAGTGCTTGCACACGCCGCACTCTGGGCACGACCAAGTTATCACATCAACTGGTTGAGCAGCCAGAGTGTGTCCTCTAACTGAGCCACACGCAAAAGGCCACCCAGCTAGCACAGACACCCGGGGGTGATCATGCAGCACTCACTTAGCATCTAAGTGTTAGCCTCCGCGCTAACCATCCACCAAGCTGCAGGCGCAGGCGTGTGCTGCATTGCTTGCCAAGCCTCATACGCCCCTGAGCCTAAACCCAAGCCGTGGCTCCGTCGTGCAACGCCACGAGGCAACACCTCGCCACGGTCGTTGCACGACGCCTGCCAGTCTTGCCTCCGCATGACGCACGGCCGGCTGTGAGCCAAAGCTCACACGGCCGCTACCACATTCGCATAAACACACCCTTCAAGGTTGACGTACACTTCCAAGGCCGAACCTGTCCCTTTCATGCCCTTGCCTTGCAGCATGCGCCAACGGGGGTACGCTCGCTTTGCTCCTTGCTGCACATCAGGCCACCACTTTTTGCCACCTCTCCAACAACCACCCAACCTGTTCTGCTTGCTACCGAACATGCATTCGCCTAGTTCGGATTGCCCTACCTTGCCTGTCGCCTAAGGTCGCTGACCTTGGACCGCCTCTAACAACCGAGCCCTGAGACTAACCAGACCAGCCTGAGCTAACTTTTGGGGTCCACATGTTGACATGCGGGACCCACTAACAAGTGTTCCTCGTTTCCTTAACCGAATCGAATAAAAGGATGATTTCAATCTTTGAAAAGTAAAATAATAAATTGATAATAGCTTATAGAATGTGAAACTTATTTCATAACTTCCCTAAAATCTGGACTAACCCATTAGTATAGTGTTTGGGAGTTATTTGGATATTTATTGCCTCTTATTCGGAGTTCATTTGCAATTAGATGTCGTTATTTATTTTACCCGCTCTTTAGGAGTTCACGGAAGGCCGGACTACCTCGACAAACGCGACAACCACCACAAGACTTGAAGTGAGGAACCTGCTCCAGGTTCACGCCCGACTGCTTCTTTGATTACCTATAGGCATTGCTTATTAGATACGCTATGCTTGCATGTGTTGCTTGAGCTGTGAACCTTGCATAGCCTGTTTTATTTATCGTATGCCTTGTTACCTACTGCTTATCATATCGTACCTTGTTATATGATGATGATGAGATGCTTGCTTGTGTGCGGGATGTGTGGTAGATATTCTTGGCGTGCGTGTGGGGATAAAACTGGGAAGGTGTATGGCGATTTTGACCTTACTGGGTCTTACCCGTGCGGGTAATAACAACATGATCTTATATCGGGGTGAGATGACTTCTGGGTCACCTCGTGGGCTCTAGGGGAGATGGCCCCCTAGGGTACCCTAGGGGGGGTTGGACCCCCTAGTGGTTTTATGACTTAGAGCCAGGTGTAGGAGGTTACTTGAGATGGTGAGGAAGAAGACTGCCTCCCGTACCGGTATTTTAAACCTTGTTGACTGTCCTGTGTTCACTGTACCGTACACGCCAACTTGCCTGAGATGTGACCGGTAACGACTAGCCTAGCTAAGGTGGCACCCGAATGCGGAGATCACAGTTTGTGAATGTGTAAGGGGTGAGTGCCCGTGCCTTACACCCCCGATGGGCAGCTCTGGTGGTATGCCTTCACATTTCCTTGGGGCCATCGTCTTCGTACGGAGGCATCCAGACCCGGGAGACCAGGAGGGTACCATTCTTACTAGGAGGTTTACTAGTGGTGGGCTGTGTCTCAAGTTGGCGACGGCCAGCTTGCAGCCCGAGTTGGGTACAGGTGTACAACCTCTGCAGAGTGTTATGATCTATACGTATAGCCGTGATCTTGGTCATGGATAGCGCAGTGTTCTTCAGTATGGTCGGCCATTGTTTTGGGATATGCTTTTCTCCCCCTATAGGTGAGAGTGTGAGGGCGTAGGGGTAGCCGGGGAGAGGGAGGTTGTGCTCCGCCTGCCTTGTGATCCGGTTATCCCTCTTGAGATGCCAGGAATGAAGCTGCGCATCGCTGAGAGCTGAAGGTGTGTGTGTTGAGGTGAATGCCACCGGGAACCCGTCGTGTGATGGGACTAGCCCGGGACAGATATATGGGAACTGGTGGGATGAAGATATTATTATTGTTATGCCGCTTGCTTAGGAAACCTCGAGCCTTTCTACTCCTTGCTATTATTGTCTACCCTTTAGAATATAGGCCACTTAAAGCTTGCATACAGTTGGTGACGTGGACCTGTCCTATTCCTTGGGGACAGTCGTGAGCATGCATGTATGCGGTCGAAGTCGAGTTCAATCGCAGGGATGTCGAAGAAGATAGGGTTGTGAGTTTCGCTCAAGGACGCCTGTGGTGAAGTTTGAAGGCGAGGACTTGAAGCTCTAGCTACCGCTGCGCATGATTTCCCTTTGTTCAGCCCGAGGGGCTTGTTCTAGAGCTGTGTACCGAGGTAAATCGGGTGTATTTATTCATATTATGCTTTGTAGTCGTTCGGAACTGATGTTGTACTGAGATGAGTTCTGTACGTGATAGATACTGATCCAGGGACTATCACAAGGGTACAGAGAGTTCGGTTTTCCGTCATTGGAAAGCCGGGTCGTTTCACTTTATGAGGTTTATAACTAAAATAAGTATGAATCGTAGCAATGCACGAGCACTTTGCTAGCCCAGCTACGTTAAATCGAAACAAATTGTTCCTTGGAGTGACTCTAACTCTAGCAAAATCACATGAGGCTGCCAATTGGCGGTATAGTTGCCAACGACAACGTGGGGCCAGGATATGAGTGAGATGGGTTATCACGTGACACCACATGTCAGTGGAAGAGTGAGCGGTCCAATGACATAAAAAAATGAGATAACCATAATTAATCGGTTAACTACAATAGAAAACCAACCTAGGACCAAATTTTCAGTTTTAATTCTCGATCATTTTGATTCGGCTCTTTGATCTTTCCTTCAATTATGTCCACCTCTGTCCTGAACAAGGACGATGAGAAGGTCAATGTGGTTGAAGGTTGCGAGCTGAAAGGAGAGAACACGAAACCAGAAAATGCGGCAACCCTCGCGATGTGGACACGGGACAAGTTGGACGAGGGGATATATATCGTATTCACCATAGCCCGTAGCAACGCACGAGCATGTTTGCTAGTCATTTTTTAAATTAAATATATATATCAGTGCAATATGTAGAAAAAAATGTCTCCTCCTATATATGTCCTTGTACCTAGCTAGGGATGGAATTCAGACGCATCTCGATGGGGGCTCGGATCCGGCTAATTTTAAATTTTGATACGGATTCGGATATTGTCAGGTATACATGCAAAACGAAATCCTCAAATTCGGATACACGTTTAAATACTACATCATGGTTTGGAACATAAATATATTCATTTGCTTTTTCATTATTATAAACATATTTTGAAAGTATCTCTAACTCATTTTATAATAAGGGAGTAGTTAAGAAGAAAAAAAAAGACATTTCATCAAAATCTATTTATCCATAAATATTTTTTACTTACCAATTTCGTTATAGACATATACTACCAAGCAGTGAAGCAGACTCTGGTTTCTGTGTTCGTCTGGGAATGGAATACTAGCGTGTTCTGAACTTTTGACGTCGCAAAAAAAAAAAAAAAACACTCGAAGAGTCCAAGTGTACTGTAAACAAAACAATCAGCGCGTCGATTCTTATGCCACAAATAGTGCATGCAGAGCATCTACCAGCCGTGCCGCCCAGATCGTCGCGACTAGCCACACCGGCTAGCTTTTTGTTACAAACGGAGCAGAGTATATATCTTGCTGCTGCTGCTGCTGCTGCTGCTGCTTCTTCTTCTTCTTCTTCTTCTTCTTCTTCTTCTTCTTCTTCTTCTTCTTCTTCTTCCACTGGCCAACGGCCAACCCCGACGACTAGGGATAGAAGCGGATCGGATACGGATGGAAACGGATGCGGATAGCACCTTTTACCACATTTTAATGCGGATGTGGATACGAATTCTGATACCTGCGGATACGAATGCAAAACGGATAGTGCAGATGCGGATATCAATGCGGATATTTACTTGATTAGAAACATAGTTATATTTATTTGTTTTATTTATTATAAACATGTTTTCAAAATGTCACTAAGTCATCATACAATAAGATATTCAAGTATGATTGTATAATCGTTAGGAAAAAAACATCTTATCAAAACATTTATATATCACAAAATTTAAATATTTAATAATATAAAAATACAAAATGCAAATGAATAATTATTTTAATAGAAATATCAATAGTTATCATGAATAAATAAATAAAATATAGTGTATATGTAATTTTAAAAATAAATAGATAAACTTTGGTTAATTATATTGTTAACAATAAATTTGATTAAGCCATATCAAAATATAGTTAACCATATTTAAATTAATTAAACATAATATGTGTGTATCATTTGTATTAAGGTTAAAACAATTAAAACAAGTACCACCGATCATTTTCATGATCACTTTAAATAATTTTACTTAAAACATTATTATTACCATTATTATTAATACATCATTAGTAACATTAAACCTAATAGCACATGTCATTTATTCTTGATCACTCTTAGATAGTTTCACTAAATACTTTATTATTATATTAAACTAATATCACTAACCATTAGTTATTATATAGATAATTTTCAAATAATTTTAGATATGTCTATTTCTATTCGAATACGGATGTTGCGGATATTTGCGGATACGGATGGTAAAGCGGATAGAGAAAAAGAAGAGAAACCGGATGCGGATACTTCTACTTTCGTACCACATTTAAAACGAATGCGGATACGGATATCCATATTAGGTACGGATATAAATACGGATGCAAAAAATTCAGATAACCATTTTACCACTTCCACCCCTACCGACGACACTGCACTGCAGTGCACACCGAGAGCGAGAGAGATCTGACGACAAGGAGTAGCCAGTCCTGTGCATGTGTTGTGGACCAAACCTGAACAATGCCTGCCCCTATGCATGCAACCCGTTGTCATCACATATATACTCGCACACATGGTTACATCACAGTACCACGCTCATGCACGTACGTACGTACGCATCAATGTATCATCATCAACCTAACTGGGGCAGGAGTCTTAACTTGCTGATATGAATCAGCCTGGCGACAAAGGCAACGTCGTGCGAGATGGGCGAAAATGCCGTGGTCGGCCGTTCCATCCATGGGTGGGTCGGTGGATCACCTCAATGTAATGCATCATCAATGGCGTCGGCACGCATCAAAGATCGCCGTCGCCGCCACCTTACCGGAGCTCTCCATCCATCTTCTTTCTCCTGCCACTGTGCACCAGCACCAGCCTGCTTGCTGCTGATCTGATCTTGATGAGCCGCCGTGTACTAGCCGAGCGAGCGGATATTCCCGGCATAATCCCCGCACTTACTCCGACACGGCATCATGCTCCTGCCCTTCGTCCCTCCGATGACGATTGACCTCTCCTCTTTCCCGTTCGTTTCGTCTCCGGGCCTTTTGCCTTTCCCTGGTCACCTCGCCGCTCGTTCACTCCGGCCACGAGCCGTCGTCCACTCACCAACTCCATGAGCTGCTAGCAATGTAATAATGCTACGCTAGCTTCATTAGTAGTAATTCTCATCTTTGCTTTGACTGGCATTGCATCTGCGTTAGTGCCAAGCTGAAGAATTGTCAAGAGCCAGATGCCAACTACCTGCTGCTGGTTGCTGCTTATTATTAGCCTCCCTTTTTACCTCTGGTATAATTAAGTGTAGGTAAACGATGCTAATGGCCGTTGGTTTCCGGCCCTTTTACGACTATCATTACAGGCATCACAGCCAGGCTTAGTCAGTCGATGAATGAATATTTGCGCAAAAAAAAAAGGTTGATGAATGAATCAACTAGTGCTAGTGCTCGATTACGTTTAGAAGATTGGCATCTGATTGACTGATTGATATACTATCATCTAGTTTTAAGCATTTCACGGTGATGGGCCTCCGGTGTGGCTAGCAGCTATGGTATGGGCGTTTGGTCCTAGCTAGGCTGCACCTTTTGTGACGTGTCGCTGCCTCCTCAGTGGGCAAAGCACTTGCCTACTGTACTGTACGTACAGAGCTGGGCTAGCCCACATCATGCTACACCTTGTGCATGCTTCACGCTTTCACCTCCAAAAAGAGGGAGGGAGGCCGTCAGAGAGGCACCAGAGGAACGAAACAATTAGTATCTGATAATGTTGGTCGTTTTTGGAGGCTCTGTTGCTAATGAAATCTGACATGGTTTTCGCCAATGCACGCTACGCTGCTTACACATGCTACGAGCCTACGGCCGAAAGCGACAGTACATGTACAGGTCACCTGTGGACTGTGGTGTGGCTCCCTGCTTCAGCTCAACAATAATACAACTATTGCAGATATTTTTGCTGCAACCATATATGCTACAACCCAACCAATAGATATTGTAATGTAATGCGAGCCTCTCATTTGTCGTCGTCGTTGCCAATAACTTTCATTCATGATGCTCTTTTTTCCCCCTTTTGTTTCCCCTCTTGATGATCAGAGCTGAGCATATATGTGGCATTATATTGCTGCGTGGGATCGAGTAGCAGTAGCCAGAGCCCAGAGGAGGGCCCAGGATGGGACTAGTATTGTGACCGGTGATGACTATGACACGGTCGGTTCTTCTCTGTTGCCGGCGGGGCGGGGAGAACCTGAGCAGGTTCGATCGTGTCAGCTGCCTAGAACCAGAGTTAGCTGGGGCAAACATATACGAGCTACTCCCTCTGTCCAAAAAGCATACAATTCTAGCCATTCATTAGATTCGTAGCATTTTCAATACATCTAGACAAGAGATTATTTAGATTCATTGGAGATGCTATGAATCTGGACACCTAATAGCATAGATAGAATTGCATGCTTTAGAAACCATAAGATCAATCACAAAAGGGAAACATGCAAGCTGGAACGTACATATTTCACCTACGATGGGCATCAGGCCACTGCAGCTGCAGCAGCACTAAGAAGAGGAATGCATTCTACCACATCGATCTGAATGAATTCGGTTGCATTGCCAAGCCCAACACAATTTACAAAGATGGATAGGCCCACCAAACATTTTCTGCTTTGCCGAACATCTGCGCTACCATTCTGCTGAGCGGTATAGTCATAGCATAGCTCATGCCCTATTAAATTCGATTAATTCTGTCCTGATTTACGTACAGTCATCTTGCTGTGATTGCACAGATGTCACAGAGATTTCCAGTCAGTCTATCACAGTTTTCACATCCTGTCCACTGGTGAAAGTTGAACCCACTGTTCCATCACCATTGAACAGGAAGAATCAAGTGTTTCTTGCAGCATGTGTGTGAATGCTTTCATGCAAGTTTGATGTTTTAGAAGACATCTCTGCAAAATTTGCCTCTCCACCAGTGAGGTTAATGATATCTACAGTTCAACAGACCTGAAGACGCCAAAGAGACCAATCTCAACAAAATCGTATGCTACTGAGGAATTCGATTAGAAATCTCACGTCCACAGACCACAGCCACTCAGAGCTGTGGTATTGCTCTTTATGCACAGCCACAGGCAAAAGATTTAGTTTTATTAGGCACTGTAATCTTCTTGAGTCTATTGTACATAGGATAGCAGCATTTGCTAGAAAATTTTGACCCAAGTGTCTTCTTCCACGGTTACAACTATCTGGATTTTTCTAGCTAATCTAGACTAATTCCAGCACCAGCCCGCAACCTAACCATCTAAGACCTCCCACGCATAAACTATAAATAAGAAAAGAGGGACCTTCTGCAGCTGATGAGCTCACACCTAGTTAACCAATCTTCTTTCTTCACCCACTGCGAGGGACCTTCTGCAGCTGATGAGCTCACACCTAGTTAACCAATCTTCTTTCTTCACCCACTGCATTTCCGTTTTGTTCCTGATTTTTTGTGCATCCAATAAAGGTACCAACCTTCTCCCCAACAATAGCTTTTGCAATGTTTCCAGGCTTTTGCAAGTTAAACACGACAACTGCAAAATGAAGTGCCAGATTAAAAATTTTAAAACAGGAATAAAATGCAACACAAAGTGGAGGCTGGGATTTTAGCATTCCAAGATCTAAAATAAGTACGAAACTGATAGCATCCTTACCAGGAATGTTGTTTTCTTGGCAGAGCGTAATGGCAGTCATGTCCATAACCGAAAGATCTCTTGTAGTCACTTCATTATAGCTCACTGTCTCAAGAAGACGGGCATTTGGGTTCTGCCTGGGGTCTGCATCGTACACGCCATCTACATTTGTTGCTTTAAGCACTACCTCAGCATTGACTGGTTGCATTATATTAGGGGGGAAATGTCAGTATAAAATACTGTCAGGTTAAACAACCTTTACAGAATAAAACAATGCTGTCCATCTACGAATCCAGTCTAGGAAAGGTAAGTTTAAGCTCACATAATGATAACATGTTTCTACAGGCAAACTTATACCTTGTGATTCATTATTTGCTTATGTATATATGTAAAGAGTTAAAAATACACTAACACACATTTTCTACTAGTCCCAGCACTGTGGCAGAAACCCAACTTAAAATAGGGGCAAATTTATCGTTGAACCTAACAGTTACATCCACTATCTTCATTTTAACTCAACCTGTACCTGGATGTTCACCATTAGACAAACTAACGAAAGCAAGGTAAGTAACTGCTGCTATGAGAGTCCTTCTAAGTCAACTTACATGCAACTGGACAAACTAAGAGAAGCGAGGTAAGTAACTATTGCTATCAGAGCCCATGTTCGGCTGGCGGGCTGGTCCAGCTGGAGCTGCTGAGGTGCAACCAATAAACAAGGCCGCCAAACGGCTGGCCCAGCCGGCGCCAACCGAACAGGCTGAGAGTCCTGAGTCAACTTACATGAAACTGACTACAGCATGTCACTAAACCAGGAACCTATTTTAGGAGTAAAACAAATAAACATCTCTGCAAGCATATTTCTCTAGATTTTTTTTATCTGTACAATTCGTTTGTGAAGAATAGAGGATGAACTCACTTTCTGCACAACGGAGAGCAGCAGCCGTATCAGTTGTAAAGAACGGGTTCCCTGTCCCAGCAGCAAATATAACAACTCTTCCTTTCTCTAAATGCCTGACAGCTCTCCGGCGTATGTATGGTTCTGCAACCTCTGACATACGGAAGGCAGTTTGGACACGAGTCGGTATTCCAATACTCTCCATTGTTGCTTGAAGAAATATAGCATTCATCACAGTGGCTAACATGCTGAGTTAGGAAACATGATCAGACGTAGTGTTAAACCATTTCTTTAGAAAGAAACCATACTATTGCTTGTCAAATAAATGTCTTTCAAAATGAGCAGCAGAGCCACAAAACATTATGATCAGAGAACAAATAATACACGACAGAAGATTTTCAACTTTGATAAAATTGCAACTTTCTTAAAAGTATTATTCACATCTTCCACTCAGTAAACTATTTGGATGGAATACCCCAGCAAATTTAAATATGGCTTGTATCTTAGGCGAGATCAGCCTGTATCACAAATGCTGAACTGCTATTAATATAAATGGCATTCACTGCATGAAACTACAAAATGGAGCAATATTGGGCTCAGGATTACCGTTTCAATTTATTTTAAAGGCCACATAAAAATTAAAAAGCCGAGCATCGGATAAGCACATGAAAATACTTAAGCATTGGACATATTACCCTATGTAATCCGCAGATGAGCGATCAAGCCCGCTACATCCAGCCCAAGAGGCCCCACGGAAGATATTGCCCCCACCAACAACAATAGCAACCTGCAAGGGAACATTTTTAATACAAAGCACATGATTATACCAGAGAAGATGAGATAATACAAGTCATTTGCTTCGAAGGAAATGGAATGTAAACATTGAGTTAATGTCTAATACCAATTTCAAGTATAAAAAATCTAACCAGAGTTAATGTGATAATGTCTAACATCAATTTCAAGTATAACAATGCGCATTTTACTTCACTAAATCTGAATCTTCAAACAAGTATAAGCAATTAAGAAATACGGAAAGGCAGTAAAGAGGGCACACCTCTACACCTAGTTTGGTGACAGAAGCAACCTCCCTTGCAATTGCCATTGTTATCTGCAACACATTACACAGTTACATTACATTAAATTACATGACCCGCACACATTAATCGCTGCTTAGATTCAAAGATGTTCCAGCTACACTGAAAGAAAGACTCGCCTTTGGGTCGATGTTTTCTGTGTGATCTCCAGCAAGAGCTTCCCCGCTTACTTTAAGCAGTACACGCTGCCATCTATATGGCCTTTTCGACATAGAAGATCCTTCATCAAGTGTAAAGCTGAAAGGCGGCATCAGTGATGTTTGATTCCTGAAAAATGGAAGAGGCATGATACACATTAGAGAAGATAATCCAGAACTACTACTTCAAATCTTCGACATCAAAAGGAACTACTACAGATAAAATTGGCTACAGACATGATGAAACTGACAGGCTAGCTGCCCATTACAAAGAATCCATCCAGAATTACGCACTTTAGGACCTATTATCGTAAATTGCTGCGCTATGTCACATAAAAGTGATCACAGAGATTGATATAGGCCACACAGCTAATATTGCTGTGCCTTGTACCAAATCCAGAGATACTAATGACGAGGCAAAATCCAATCTGTAGTCCTTCAATTGCGCAATTAGCATCTAACGATCTAATCCTCGAGGGAAACAAGAGAATTATAGACGCATACTCCGACCACGTAAAGGTGTTCGTACCCGAAGTTGGAGGAGTCGGAACCGGCGGCGGCGGCGGCGGCGACGGCGCAGGCACGCGGCTTTGGGCGGAGTGAGAGGGGAGTGACGACGCAGCGAAGGGCTCCCGGTCTCGAGTGGAGTAGAGGAGACAGGGACGGTTGCGGCAAGGAGAGAGCCGCCACCATGGCGGCGGAGGCGGCGGCCATGGTAGTGTGAGCAGGAAACCGCCGCTCCAGGAAGCGCGGGCACTTGAGTTGAGGGGTGGAGAAGATGAGGTGGGGCCCTCCGCTCGACTCAGCCACCGCGTTTGGTTTGAGAGCGCTGGGATTGAGCCATCCCGGGGGTGGATATTCCCAGCGGATTTGGGATGGCTCGATCCCGTACAATCGAGCGGGCCGACCCGTCCTAGTCCGACTTTTAAGTGCCTCATCTACCACACTATGATTCTTTAAAAAAATCTACCACACAATATGCCTTGAGAATTTTTTATACGATTAAATTATGCAAAATTTTCCACCGATGTAAAAACTTGCATTATCCTTCAGCTTTTACAATACCTTGAGATTAATGGTACAACTAAATGATGCAAAATTTTCCGTCGATGTAAAAACTTACATTATCCTTCAGCTTTTACAACAGACTAATTTCGTAAGAATCTATAAGTTACAAAACTGTCCTAGGGTGTGAAATTCCTCTTATACAGCGACAGGCCGTCTGAGTGAGTATCTGTATGTCAGCAACCTCGATGCGGTTTTCCTCTTGAAGACCAAATAGAGGGTCAGGAGAACGCACACCACAAGAAGATACAACCAGAGGTGAGCCTCTTGAACATGGAACATGCTGTTATCGCAGCGGCAACCATAGTCATTAGAGGGCAGCTTCGTCTGCCCATCAACTCCGTCTGGTTCCAGGATGAAATCAAGGTTGGCAGCTTCCTGCTCCAGCACAATGTTCGTGGATTTTGGTCGGAAGCCTTCCAAGGATGCCATGACTGCAAGAAAAATGGACAGAAATGTCACACAGTTGTATACTTGTATGGATACAGAAAGAGAGACAGAGTTTCCTTTTCGGGCTATAGGTTTTGTCAGTATATATATACAATGGCTTTCAATTTGATCTTATGTCGTTTCATATAGGTTGTAAAACTAGGTTTGTTGATGCCAAGCAGAAATTATTTTACCTCTGATTGATAGGCGTTAAGAATATAAGTCGAAGAAAAATTCAGAAAACCATGCCAAGGGACATGCTGGTCCGAGGATCCCCTCTCTCTTTTGTGGTTGCAGGTTATGTATCACATAATCATATACATAAATGCCGAAGGAAAAGTGACGTACCTTCGTATTTCTCACCAGGCACAATAATTCGATGGTAATCTCCAAAAGTCCTGCTTGCTCTTACCTAAAAGCAAGAAAAAGTTAGGGAACTCTGGAAACATGTATCAAGAACTGTGTACTCATTTATCAGCTCGTCCATTCTAACATAATTGAACTAACGCTGCCGAAATAAGCTAACCTTGGAATCGATGCCCTTAATCATCACTGAGCCAGGTATAGGCCTGCCAGTATCTGCTGCAAATATCCTTCCATGAACTCCTGACTAAAACCAGAGTTAATATGGCAGAACAGACTGATGAAACCTGGCAAGTGGCAACACTTGCAGATAGAACAAAATTATATTGAACATATTACCTTTATTACGCTTGCAAGAAGATTAAGCATACTCATTCTATTGTGTTCCCAGATGACAGGAAGCTGTAGAAATATGTTAGAATAAACAACAGGGCAAAAAAAAAAAAGGACCGCGACTACAGAAGCACAGATGAATGGGCGCAAAGGTACCTCAACTGCTTTTGGCCACTTCGCGTCACTAATTTCCAGAGTTAACTCAAAGCAGCCTGCATTTATATAATTCCAGTCTTGCATGCCACCATATATTGGATACCTGAATCACAAACAAGTATTTTGATCGATGCAAAGCCCAGAACACACAGAAAGTTTCATATGCATTATGGTTATTGATTCTTTACCAGAAGGCTCCATTTGTTATCCCTCCTTCAAATTCTTTGCTCAAGGACATATTGTAGTGGGACTCACTATACACTGATGCCATGTGCCGGAATGTCTTATCATCAGGACATCCATAATAACGTTTGCTGTGAGAATCAAAATATTCATTGAGAATGCTAAAAATGTGAAATCAAGCAAGGAAAATTGTGGCTTTATAGACCAGAGGAAAAGCAGCAAAGCAACCACAAATATCATTGAGGAAACAGGTGTATCATCATATAACTGGATATTTTGAGAGGGAGGGAAAGTCCAACTGTTCAAGTGAGAGGGAGCATCACGGCAATATGTTAATCAGATGCTCCTACACTTGACAGCCCTTTCTTTGACGACCATACAAAATTCTGACCTTTTCCACTTAACCCCCAATATAAAATTTCAACTCGGTTTACACGAACAAATTATTAGTCCGATTGACCACTAGATGATTTTTCCCCTCATACACATTGTATTTTAGGTTCAAGCTTTGTGGGTGATAGCAACCAACAAACCCTATGTTACAAAAGCATATCAGATTTTTTTTGGTGATTATTTTCACACATTGAAAGCCTCTAATCTAATTTAACAAATAATATATGAATTTTTTTAAAAAAATGTGAAAGGCCATGAAAAATGTTATGAAAATTTTATGAAACTGAATTTTTTGTCCTACATAGGTTATGATTTCGATTATCATCTACAGCTGATAACTACTGAATTTAAAATCAACTTCAATGAGAAACAAAATAGAAAATATATATTGGGGGTGGGGAGAGTCATAATTTTGGTCATGGTTTCATATGGACAAAGTGAATTGTTTGGGCTAGTATAATGGATTTTGTCCTAAAAAGGAAAAAAAACTAATGAAAAGAAACAAAAGTTGCAACATCGCATTATAACAGATTAATGTGCCTATTTGTGGTCAAACTTTTAAATAAGCCATTTGTAAAGATTAAAAAATATAGTAAAAGCATTGGAATGAGGCAACCACAAGAACTCATTGTACATCCTCTGAACCATAGACTACCACACTAGCAACACTTTTAGTTGAGAATTGAGATACTTGAAACTGAATTTAAGTATAAGGAATCACCCTGTATCACTAGTTCCGTCCCACGGATAATTGGCAACAAGAGCACCCTGAAAACAAATCAAATGAGTCCTCATCTCAATATGATAAATAATATTACATAATTGTGGGTAGATTACAATAGTTACCCCGTGCAAACTAGCAGAAGCCGTGAAGTGTTCTTGATTTACCCAGTTCATAATGGCTTTAGTTTCAGGTTGTCTGTGGTTAATATCGTTGTTAACGGGGAAGAACTGTCAATTTCGGTTAGTGTCAATTGAATGGCAAAAAAAATAATAAAGGGAAGCAGAAGCTTCCATAAGAAAAAAGCTGCAGCTTAAAAGAGTACTCACTTGGTCAGGAAAATCTCGGTTAAGATCAATATTGTTTGCATTACCACGCCATCTAAGAGCAAATCCATCCGGGTTCATTGCCGGAAGTATATGAAGGTGCATATTCTCCACAATGAGAGTTGCCTACAGAAATTAATTCAAGAATGTTGAGTTTAACATACACTGGCAACAGGTTTCATAGATCAATGAAAATATACTATGCCACACATCATAGTTGCATTGAACATGGTATCTTAATATTGAAAAATATATTGCAAACTAAGTAAAAATAGTGTGCCTAGAATTTAATCTAATTTCATACTTCATATTCCTAATATTATTTCATGAGTTATTGTATTTCTAACCTGTTTTACATAATAGCTTCCTTTCAAAATTACTATATCATCTGAAGAATAACTCAAAAATACTAGAGGTAGTTATCGAAAAAACTAAAACACAATAGATCAGCCATTGGTAAACTGCACGTGGCCAGAGAGCAAGTAGCAACAGATGAATACTGGCTTACCAATGGATCCTTCAGATAATTATTACACAGCCAATTTGCAAGGTGCATAAGAACCTCTCTTCCAACAGGCTCGTCACCATGAACATTTCCGATGAACTGCATGTGTCACACATATTACATCACAGATAAATTCATGGCGCTTTCAACATTGGGATTAGAATAAAAGAACCCCCTTCAATTCATCAACAATTGATTTTTGAACAAGAACAGAAGTATGAGGTAATTAACTCGGTCAACAGAGAAAGCTAGCAGAATAATTTTCAACATGGCACATTATCAGACGAAACCATGTGTTTTAAGTATGGGCTTAGTGCTAGTAGGTTAGTATGGGAGAGTGAGATGAGTTAATTAAAAAGTGGCATTAAATGGTTGCATGTTCGGTGCTACAGAAAAACTGTGTTAAGTGTGAGCCTACAATAACTTACTTCATTTGCTCAAGATAGGAGGGAAAAGAGTTAGTCGCCTCCCTATAAATTATTTGAGAAAGAAGGAAAGCAAGGATATGGGATCATGGAAATTGCATTAGGATTGACGAAAGGAATCACATCGTCATTGAACATATCCCACACGTGCGAATATGATTCTGACACAGCTGTTATTTTGGATCACAGGGGTTATATGAATAAAATAATAAGATGAGATGATCATTACAGGAAATTCCAACCAAAAATTTTATCCTTTATACAAATTTTGAAAAAGAACAGCCCCACATAAGAGCCATTAGGAAAATGGTACCACAAACCTTGAATGCTGGTTCGGCTTCTCTTTGCCTGGGCTTGTCCGATATTTCAATCACCCACTACAATCAGCACAGTTCCCCAGTATATAAATTTGGCACCAAGCAGAGCATACGAAAATGTACTGATAATGAAATTGCATACCAATGGAAAATCATTCACACTCTTTCCAATGCTGATAAAAAGTTTGTGTTATCCCTCAAAGAGAGAAGAAATAATAGGTAAGTCAAGTGTGAACATATGAGATTACTGTAGGTAGGAAAAACAAGGCAACAAAGGAAAATACAATAAAAATCGAGGTAACCAAAGACAATATCAGAGTTCTATAAAAAAAACAAACAGAACAAGAGATTCATGCTAAATTTTCTGGTAATGCTAAAAAAAAACTGACAATGGAAATCGACATGTTTTATTCTTTTGAATTATAAATATTTCATTGTAACTATTAGCTATTACCTACCCTTGTGACTACACATGAATCGTTGATTCCATGGAAATCGACATGTTTGATTTTCTTTTGAATGCTATATATTTGGTTTTAACTATTAGCTATTACCTACCAATGTGACTACATATGAAGTGTTGATTCTCTCCTGAAGTCCTGATCAGTAAAGATTTTTGCATCATACAGTATACCATAACTGAATACCCACAAATGTACATTGCTTAAAATAACTGATGGACTTAGAGTTGTTTCAGTCTTTTAGAAGCTCCAATTATGATGGCCACAGGGAAATAAAGTATTACACATCTTGTACCTGTATATTCTGGAGATATTGGAGCAACGACTTCCAAAGGCATGTACAGCACTCTCGAGCTCAGCATTGGTCATATAACCACGAGCCATTTCTTCCCTGAATTTAGTCCAAAATCATAAACAACACGGTCAGCCAACAATGTAATGTGACATAGGCACACATTGCTTTCTTTTTAAAAAGAAACAGTTAAATGTTCTTATTTTAAACATACGTGATATAAGGCTTATCTTGAAGCAAGTTACGTAAAAATGACCCACGGTCTTCATCTTCTGTACATGGTTGACAAATAAAATAGATGTCTCAGAAAAATGGATAATATAAATAGGTACTATATTTAAAAGATACATCAAACTTGCTGTGGGCATCTTTAATCAAACAGATATATGCTGAGGTCGTACAGATAAGTTGACTGGAAATGGAATACTACATCAGAGAAAGGCATGGGTATCGATACGTATTGGATAGAAAGTGTACATAACAAGCCATTGCAAAATGCCAGCAGGTTAATCGATATTTCCTCATGATTCCATTTGATGTTAAGCATGCCCATTTATACCAGTATGTTCAGAAAACACACTAGTACCAAAACGAATTGGATTCAATCAAAGCAAAAAAAACATACGAAGCCCCCACAAAATTGAAACAATCTATAGGATCCGGAGTCTCCGAAGATCCCCCAGCTAACACCAATCCCACCGCTTCCATGCGGATGGGAAGCGCTCATACGGCATCATCGCCCACATACAACCTTGACATCAGACAGAGTGGGAAGAGGAGAAGGGTGAGAGCTGACGCACCGCGGTCGCCTCTCGCGGAAGCCTGCGTGGCAAGCGAGGCAAAGGCGCGGAGCAGCAGGAGGTGGAGGAAGAGGTGGCGGAGGCGCGAGATCGCCATGGGCAGGCGCGCGAGGAGTGGTCGGTCAGGGGTGGGAGTGAGGCGACTGGGATTTGGCCATTTGGGTTTGACTCGCTCAGGCGCTCAGCCAACCCGGCGCGGTTGGTCGACCAGACACGATTTGCTTCCCACAGATAATACTATTAAAAATACATCTTACGCAAAACACATAAGCACCAGTGGTCTAGTGGTAGAATAGTACCCTGCCACGGTACAGACCCGGGTTCGATTCCCGGCTGGTGCAAATCATTATTGCTTTTATTTTATTTTTTTACTTGCCCGTCGGCTTCCTGTTCTTCAACCGGTTCTTTTTGCATGTTTCTCGTGTGTTCAGCCAAATGATCCTACCTTTTTCATATATTTTTTTTTACTTGTTTACCCCACGGCTTCCTGTTCTTCAACCACTTCTTTTTGCATGCTTCTCGTGTGTTCAGCCGAATGATGCTCCCCACATCCAATCAAGTGCAAAAGGAACGTGAAAGGGCAGCCACACACGATGACACGACATTCTCCAAAAACATTGACATTTTTATTCAATTCGCTTCCTTTCACATGTACCACAGAGTTTCAGTGAACAATTGAGGTGTGCCTTCCATTGCTTCTGCTCGGATAATCTAAACAAAAATTAAGTGTAGTGTGATACAGCAGATGCTCGTATCAAGCCAGAACAAGGCAGACTGGGTTCAGCATGCATTCCAGGATGGCTCTTATCAATCAACAAAAAAAGACTGGCTCTGCTAGTATAATGCGGTGCTTCAGGGATTCCTCTGCACCAGCTGAGAAGCCGTATGTATATCACCAATTCACCAAAGAACCTAAAAGCACAAAAGCTCAGCACTACCCAGCTGTCAGCTCAGCAGAACAAGACCTGGCGCGTGCGCTCCTGGGGAAAATTTTAGCAGGCCCCCGTCATTATGTACTCAATTGTCAGGACCTGTGACAGGAGGTAACACATGAGACAGCTCTAGAACTATTCAGGTTAACTTAATGATTTGCGGAGCAGTTGAATAAAATCTCACCTTTAAGAAGACGACTAGAAGAGGATGCCAGTCATCACCACACATCTACTCATAAATTTGGACAGCTAAAAACTATAATTGCAGTGGATCCCATCTATTTTGAATTGGAGACCTTCAGTAGCTCATGGAATGCTTCCTGAGGAATGTCGACAGATCCTACACGTTTCATGCGCTTTTTGCCTTCCTTTTGCTTCTCTAGCAACTTCTTCTTCCTAGTAATGTCACCGCCATAGCACTTGGCCAGCACATTCTTCCTCATTGCTGACAGGCTGGAACGAGTGCATATAAGAAAAACCCATGTGACAGCAATGCATATTCAACTATTTGCAGAAGAACAATGCTACTAAAAGCTTCCTACATGCTACAGGTTGAAACCTGAACCTTTCAGATATGCTGCAACCAGATAGACGAGATTGCAGCTGATTTCCAAAGGCAGATTTATATTAACTTTACAGGTAGATCTTTTAGGCCAACAGAAAGGCCTAGGCCTAGTTGGAAAGTTTTTGAAAGTCTTTCCAGTTGTTTTTAGTTCTTAAAATTTGCATTACTTTCTTACAGAAAATGCTAAAAAGTAATGACTAAAAATACTCTGTATAAATGGATCGTGATGCTGTCATGAACTCAGTGAAATAGACATACTAACTTCAAAATGTTTTGAAAGGAAGTAAAAGCATCAATAAAAAAAAAAGGTAAAGAGAAATGCACTGCGGTCCTTAAACTTTTCCTCGATTTTAACGTAGGTCCTTCAACTCTCAAAGTGAGGATCCGCACGTTGAGACTAGGGTCGGTCTACCAGTCTAGGTGAGAATCTAGGGAAAGTTTTAGGACCACAGTGCATGTCCCTCAATGGTCTAATATACTTCAGCAAACTAATAGCAGCTTTGAATATCTTACGTTTCCCTAGCGATAACCTTTGAACCAATCGCTGCTTGTATGGTGATCTCAAACATTTGCCTGCATTACCACAAACAAAATCATGAACTAAATTATGTTAGGCAGCAGTAATGTAAATATTTCTCCACTCAACATGAGCCCATAGCAAATTCCATTCTAAGCCATGCAAACGCCACCAAAAGGAAAAATGTAAAAATATTTTATTCTCAGTTAAGTCTATTAGCTTTCCAGCTAATTACACAATTTTCTGGGTAATTCATATATTGATCCAAAAGTAATGTGCTCAGAAAGAAATATTCTCATCTCTCAAGCACAATTCACATGTCCAAGAAAGAAGGTTTCTGTATACCTTTCTATAAATTTCTTGAGCTTCTCCACTAATTCCCTTCCAACCCGCTGAGCCTTCTGGTTATGCACTATAGTAGCCATAGCATCAACTGGTTGACCATTAAGAAGGATGTCCATCTTAACTAGATCAGATTGTTGGTATCTGTCAAGGAGAAAAGGGAAGAAATGAATGAGTAAAGTTCACAAATCTCTGGTATTTTTTTTTTGTCTCCGCTCTTATCACCCATTTTATTTTGGAACAAATTTTTGTATGCCACTATACGAGTATCTTTCACAAAATGCAAATTATTTCAAATCTTGAAGGCATTTGCTCTTAACAAGTCAAAAAATCCCAGATCTAACCAAGAGAATGTTTCCAAAACCTTGTATACATAATGTTTTGTGTTTGTAATGACTAGTCAAATGCTAGATTTGATAAGCAAAATCTAATCGTTGATTATACTGAACAGAAGGTGTATCAAGTACTAACACCTTCAGTATATAAAGGAGTGAAAATAAATATAACAATGATCAAAGCATATGAGGAAGTGAAATAAACAACAATTTTCCCATCTGAAAATTCCAAAAAAAAAGGAGGTGTAAAAAGATCATCCCTTGTTACTGCATTCACAATGAAACTTACTCAGAATCTTCATAATCAAAAGTAGCATAGCCAGATGTAATGCCTTTTAACTCATTGTAGAAGTCCACAATTATCTCCTTCAAAGGTAATCGGTACTTCAACAGAGCCCTTTGGCTGAGTCAAAAATAGCCATGAAAAGCAAAGAATAGAAGAATGCTTAATAAAACAAAGAGAATTGGATGGAAAAAGGTTTACGCGTCAATAAATGTATATTCTAGCTGCTCGCCCCTCCTTTCTGAACAAAGCATAATGACAGGCCCAACATACCTGAAAAGGTGATTGGGGGTGAAAATAAATTTCTACTTGTGATGCTCACATATCCCAAAAAGAGGAAACAAGGGAGAAGGAAGTAGATCTTACTCACTAGGGATAATGATTGTTGCAATAACTGTGGGCTCCCAACAAGACACTACACGCTTTCCAGGATTCGAAGCCAAAGCAGCAGGGTTCTCAACTTGTACCTTGCTGGGGGGAAAAAATAGGCTACGCTTAGTTTCCTAGCGGCAAACAATATAGCAAATAGCCAAATACAATTGTGAATGCACACCTTCCATCACCATATTCAAAAATATAAGGTACAGTTGGTATGGTCGATATGACTTGAGCTCCATATTCCTAAATAAATCCAGTGACATAATCAGAATCTCAAGGCAAAATATCCTAGACTGAATTTCAAGGCAATTATGGGGCACACAACTTATTTGCATATCACATCTGAATATCTGATAATTTCCTCTTTTTCATATTATGTTACAATATGTTCCTTTTATAGGTAGGTTCAAATGAATGGAAGAGTTTCTACGTTGACACAGGCAGCGCACTTAAAAAGAGTTGTGATTCACAAGGACCAATAACCTGATAACAAAAGATGTTTGTCTAGTTCTTTTTTCTGCCAATATATTTCAACCTTCTAAAGGCAGCATCTCAAAGTTACAAGTTGCCTTGAGATACTTGCATAATGATTAGGAATGAAATTCTTTAAAATTATTAAATCAAACTTTCAACATAAATTGTTGCATTGTGCGTCTTAAGTACATATTATGCGGCTAACTGTATAAAATCAATGAATAAAACTTATGGGAAAAACTATACTTGTTCAAGACGTTGATGGAATACATCCATGTGTAGCAATCCTAGGAAGCCACATCTGTACAGCAGACAATCGTAAGAAAATCAACAATTGATTACAGGAAACCTTACAGTGTAATTAATATTGAAAACTATAGAGACAAACTAGTTCACATACAGAAGCCCTGGTACCTGAATCCCATGCCAAGTGCATTGCTCGTCTCTTTAGTAACAGAGACACTAGCATCATTACAAGTTAGTTTCTCAATCGCATGGCTAAGAGCTTCGAAGTCAGAACCATCAGCAGGATAGAGACCAGAGAAGACCATGTGTTTCGCAGGCTTGAAACCTGAAAGGCAATTCTGTATGATGTCGCATACAAACAAAAACTAAAGAAAGAGAATATAAAACATGGCTACCTAACTGCAATACATCATGCATGTGCTAAATCTGAGTAAATGAAAAGTACAAATACAGATGAGGACAAAAAGATGTTTGAAGAAAGGATTCCATACCAGGAAGTGGTTCAACAGTGCTCTTTGCCTGGTGAAGGGTATCACCAATGCGTGCTTCTTTAGTTGAACGCATTCCACTAATAACATACCCAACTTGTCCAGTGTAGAGCACTCCAGTAGGTGTAAGCTCAGGGTGCATAATGCCAACATCCAGAACTTCATATGCACGGCCAGTTGCAGCTGATGCAATCTTATCGCCTTTACGCAGAGCACCATCAACAACAGCAACATGGCAAATAACTCCTTTGTATTCATCATAGTAGGAATCCAAAAGCAACATCCGTACAGGTGAATCACATTTCCCAGGTGGGGAAGGTATGCGCGCGATAACAGCAGGTAATACCTGTTCAAGGCCTTTACCAGTCTTGGCAGAAGTAAGCAGAGCTTCACTTGGATCAATATCAAATAACCTCTTCAATTGCTCCTTTACATTATCTGGATCAGCAGTTGGCTGATCAATCTTGTTAATCACAGGAATGATGCTCAAATTTGATTCAAACGCAAGGTAAAAGTTTGCGATTGTTTGAGCTTGTACACCTTGTGCTGCGTCAACTACTAAAAGAGCACCCTGGCAAGCTGCAAGGGACCTGGATACCTCATAGCTGAAATCCACATGGCCCGGGGTATCAATCAAATTAAGCAAATATTTCTGTCCATCTGAGTCCTGGGAAGTGGTATTGTGCCTATAGAACATAGTTGCTGTTTGTGCTTTGACGGTAATTCCCCTTTCTCTCTCAACCTGGTCACACATACATAAATGTTACCATAGAAGACACACAATATCAAACTACACGTGAAGGCCTGATCCAATGCCAAAGCAGTTTTCAAAGTCTAAGGTCCAAATCAGAGTTGATGTTGTGGAAATAAACATTTGTCTCTATTGTAGCTGAATTACATAATATTACAATAAAAAAAGATGAATTGTCCCAAATTCTGAAAGTTAAAGATCAATCCAGTAACTCAATTTGAGTTCTATAGGATGATAAACCTCAATTGTTACAAGAGTTTATACTACAGGTTAGATAAATACAGTTAGAATATGGAGGAAAATAGTAAAAGTTTCGGTTATGAAGCTAGTGACAAAGGTATCAGTTGACATAGAATTAACAGAACATTCCACATTTCCACCGACAAATAGAGACCTTTATAGACTTAATTGCAGTGCAATGTAAAAATCTGAAAGGCCAAACACAATGACTGTTTAAATTAATGCAGCCATCAATAAAGTTCCAGAATCTGATCGTGAAAAACAGTAGGGAAATGGTGGCTTAACTGAACCGATCACCATTTTTACCATCTGATGATAAGCTAGCGGTGAAGGACAAACATTTCTCTAATTTCTTATCTAACAAAGGAAATGAAGAGTGGGCGAGAAGAATTAACGATGTACCTGCAACTTGTCGAGGTACTGGGGCTGGCCATGGCCCTTCTGGATGGTGCCGGTGAGCTCCAGCAGCCTGTCGGCGAGCGTCGACTTGCCGTGGTCAACGTGCGCGATGATCGAGAAATTCCGGACCCGCTCGGGCGGGTACAGCGCCAGCTCGGACCCGGACACCGCACCACGCGGGCCGTGCTCCGGCGAAGCCTGCGACGAGAGGAGGCGCTCCGGCTGCTGGAGCGCGCTCCGGGACAAGGAGTGGGCCGCGGCGACTTGCCGCGCAACCCGGCGAGCGGATCGCCGGAGCACGGCGGCGCCGGCCATTCCGAGCCGCGGGCGGGGGACGGCCGGCGGCGGGTGCTAGGGTTCTCGGAGGGATTTTGCGGGGACCGAGATGGGTTGCGTGGAAGCGGTCTATGGACCAGAGAGGTGTACGTGCGACTGTGACGTGGCAACTGGAGTTGCACAAATTACAGGGTTAGCCTGCAATTTCCAATTGTATCTCGGTTGGTCGGATGCTTGATAGTTAGATTCTTTTGTGCATTTTCTCCTTATAGATTCAAGTTTTGCACTCAACATTTAACATGGCTGCGGCATATTATACAATGTGCGTGGTGATAGGGAAGGAAAATAAACTTATTTCGTTGATTAAAAAATTGAGTCAAATCTCTTAGAAATATAAGGGGTAAGAAGTATTACATGTGTATACTCGAAGGTGCATGTATATGTAAATATAAATATGACTCATTGATTCTTAACTAGCATTGTAATGGTCATAAGTCGACACTATATGTTAAAACTTAAAAGGCGCATTTGATATGAGTTTCCTAGCACGGATCCATTACAACGGCATGAAATGGCAAAGCCGGTCATGCTAAATAAAATTAGATTCACCGGTCTCTATGCATGTGTAGTTTTGTGTTTTTTTTAAAAAAAAAACGTTCTTATGGAGCAGCTATGCAAAAACCGTGCCATACAGCACCTATGCGCTAACCCAAGGTCCCAAACCAAGCTTAACCAGTTAACCTGGAGCCTCTACGGGTGTGATTGGATGCCTGTGTTAGTTGGAGCCTGGGCCGACTGGAGCCATGGGCTCGGTAGCGCAGGCTTGTGCAGGCCTTAACCGGCTAGTTTGGTAGCATGCGTAGGGCGCCCCTGGCTTGGGCCAGCCCGTGATTGGAGTGCTGCATATGTACGTGGCCTGTATAGGTCTGGTCTGGTCTGCGTTATTTGGTAGCCTGTGTTGGCCCAAGTTGCATTAGAGCAATGGGGAAAATGGTGAGGTTACCCTGTGCGTTTTCTTTGCCTACCAGTTCGCCCGCCTCAACCCTAGTGGTAATCCGCACTCAGTTCACCGGCCTTCCTTCCTTGAAAGAGCGACAAGCAAATTATACCAGCAAGTAAACATAGAAACAATTGTAGACAATTAGACATGACATTCAAATCTGGTCACTCCAGATAATTAGAGGCATACATAATTGTTCATGCATGCAGTAATGCATCTATGCATACCTACCGGTTTTGTATGCAGTAATGCGTCACCTGTGTTACTATTACAAAGTTCACTGAAAGTTAATTTGTCCAATCTAAACGAAACTAATCAGGTCTTGACAATTGACCAGAGACACCAGTCAGTCTAGTCAAGCAAAAAAAAGCAGTCAGGTGATCATATGCCATGTGTTAGCCAAAAAATAATTGTTCCCATGCTCGTAAACAGTCAGCCATAGAAGTTATTTCTTCCCAGGTGGTCTCTCAGCCACAGCTCCCTGTCATCAGGTTCCATGTCCAGGAAGCCCATTGCAGTTTCTTTTTCTTTCATCAGGTAGTTGAGGCAGAACATGAGAGCTTCCCTGCTGAAGTTTGGGCACCCCATCACTGCACTGTAGATCCCTGGAGCAGCCTTGGGTGTATTTGTATCCATCACAGCCTTTGCGAATCCATTGATTGCATCAGTCAGTCCAATGAAGAAGGCTCCTTCATCATCTAACACAACCCTCTTCCTTTTGCCAAGTCCCTGCTGTTCACCCTTGGCATTCGAGCCACTTCCTTCTCCATTCTGTGTAGGCAGCACAGGAGGCGGTGCTTCTCCATCAAGGTCAATGGTCTCTTGCTCTGCAGGTGTACCCAATGGCGAGTTGTGTGACTTTGTGACGATCTCCATGCATGTTGGCTGGCAGCATGATCATCAATTGGCCTTCAGTTCAAATGTTCCCCGTGACAACCGTAACGCAATCAAATGTGCCACCCATCATAACCACAAGTGTTCATAACTGCGAAAACGGCCCTCGATCAGTACGAACCTACAAGTACCTCTGATCATGGGTGCATAGCCATCTGAGTTAGCATCGTGCCAAAATGCCAACCACTTGCCATCTTGAGCCAACCCTCTCTCTCCAAACGCGCCTTCCCTGCCACGACCTCTCGCCAAAGCCCCGCCGATCACGGCGAGACGCTCGTCCGCCTCCGCCTCCGCCGCCGCCGCCGCCGCGAGCTATAAAGACCCCTTCCCCAGGGCGACCAGAGGGCGCCACAACGCCGGCTCCCCCCCCCTTCTTCCCCGCACACACCTCGCCGGTGTCCGTTCACCCGGGACGGGAGGGCTCAGCATCCTTGGGAAGAATTAATTATTCCTGAAGACCTGAGCCCACGCCCGGCCCCCCGCGGTGACCGGCGCCCAATCGATCGAGCCGGCGCACGTCGCCTCCATTCCCGGGGCTCACCGTTGTACCTCCCAATCGAGCCCCGACCCCGATAACTAACTAACTAACTAACTACTAACCTACTAGGATCCATTTCATCATTACAGCACAGCACACTGCACACACAATGGCCGTCGTGATCAGAATCCCCATCACCACCCTGCTGTCCATGTCCGTCCTCCTCACCGTCCTCGCCGCCACCGCCACGGCGACGCAGACCGACGTGGTCATCGACGAGGCGTACGCGCACCTGGTCAACGTCACGGGGAACCAAGAGTTCTGGGCGGAGCGCACGGAGGCGACGCGCGCGTACAACCGCGCCGCCGTCATGGACCGCTTCAACGACGGCGAGCGCAGCACGACGACGCGTTCCCGCCGGTCCCTGGCGCGCAAGCTCCTGGTCCCAGCTGGCGTGGCGACGACGACGCCACCGGCGACGACGCCCAGCTCACAGGAAGAGCGCCCTCAACAGGTACGGCGTCGTCGTCCTGGACCCCCCGATGTGCGTCACCTTCGCGCGCGACATGGTCGTCATCGTGGTCACCAACGAGCTCATCATCGACGACGCTGATAAGGTCCACGATGGCTGACGGTATCGTCAGCACGAACAACATCTTGATCGACAACGTTTGCAGCTTCATTTCCATGCACAGCTGCGCCGACGGGCTCGTCGACGCGAGCGCGCCAGTTCAACAAGAAGCTCGTCGACGACCGTACCTCATTCAGGCGAAGAGCGGCCAGTACGCCGAGTCGCTGGCCAAGTTCGCGGGCGCGCTCAAATGCGGCCTCGATCGGCAACAAGTGCTAGGCCAGGATGACGAATTGATCGATGACGATTGGTGTCGTTCATGAACCAACATTTCCATGTGGATTGGCGATCGACAACTTCGATTCAGAGCATCAGGTGCATGTAGGCATCACAGGGTCTTGTGTAACTCCTGTGTTTGGATGCCATCTGTAATGGTCGACGACCACGGCTTGGCCTTTTGTGGCACGTGGTGGTAAATGGAGGATGTACACGCAGGGTGTAGCAGTGCTTCGCACAACCAAATTGAAATCTTGTGTCCATCGAGATCTACCGTGAGATTGTGAATCTGTGATGCAGCCAAGAGGCTGTTTGGACAGTGGTGATTGGCATAATTCTTAGTGGTATATGATTGGTATCCTACACAAATTCATGGAAATGTGTGCCTAATGGTTGGGCATCAATAGGCCCTCTCAACTTTTCCTTTCTGAGCCATCCAACTTTAAGAACCATAGATGCACCCGGGTGGAGGAGAAGATCTGCAATACATGGGGCTCGACTCGAAAACAAGCATAAAAAAATATAAAATAAAGAAAATAGAGAGCCAAAAATATTTATCTGTGCATAATTACCGGTGGCTGGTAACTAATTCGGTGGAATTGGGTAGAACAACACCTCAGTAACTCTATCAGTTTCACATAATGTTTATTTATCTCTCAACGCCCAATCCTTCCGCTTTGTTCCTACAAACTCAACCCATGCGAGCGAACTGAGCATAGCTCAGCTGGCAAGATTTCTAATGGTGGAACATGTCCCCTACTCGCATGTTTCTAAGACGGCTTTATTATTTCGGTGGTATGCGATGTGTCCATCGATAGCGAGACGTCTATGGTGACAGGTGACTTTGTTAATCTTGAGATTAGTCGACTCAATCTCTTGGGGTGCTCATAGGAGTGTATTGCGTGTGTGTATTCATAGAGTGAGTATACATGTGTGTTCGGGCGTCTTATTGTTCTGTAAAAATAAACTCAATCTGCGTACATTTTTTGTTTTTTTTCAGATTAACTATTGTGAACCGAAGTGGCAGACATTAGGCGTTAGAGTTTGTTTTTCCTACCTCGTCTAGCTTCAACTGTGCTTTGCTACGCAGATTGCACTCATGACTCATCTAGCCGTGCTCGTATTTGGAAGAATGCCAAAAAAGATTGCACTCCTCACCAAGCGCAAGCAGGCCACATACGCATACTCTTCAGGGATGGTTCGAGCATTCGCAAGAAAATGCATACAATTGAGGGCGTACAAGATAAAAAAATCATCATCACTAAAAAACATCCATGTATAAAAGGCCGTGCACACGCAGCTGAGTTTGGCATGTTTTTAGTAGTATAAATAAATTAAAGGCTGCACCGCTTGCATCCTTTGCATACATACATAAATAATGTCCAGAAATGGCCATACAATTACATGTCTGTCCATTCAGAACAACCTATGTATGGTATGGTTTGATTTTTCTCTTCTTCTCCATAGTATGTAGCGTCCTCGACCGATCCATCCATCCCACAGATGACAGATGATGTGTGTCGACACACACACGTCGGCCGGCCGGCCTAGCACGGCTGGCCGACGCGGCACTTGAGCGCGCCGGCGAACTTGGTGAGCTGGCCGACGTAGCTGCCATGCCTGGCCGGGATGAAGTCGAGCTGGTCGTACTTGCGCTCGTTCTGTCCACCGGACTCGTTGAAGAATGCTCCATTCATCATCAAATCCCCCTGCGACTTCCACACCCACTCCCTATACTCCTCGGCCGGCGTGTACTCCCTCTTGGTCACCTCCTTGGCGTTGGGATCATCAGGCGCGATGAACCTGTTCCCCTGGCTTATAATGGTAGGGTTCTTGTTGCCACCAATGGCGTACATCTGCCAGTGCGTGTAGTCATTGTTCACGACGTGGAAGAAGCCATACCGGCACCTCGGCATCCGCTGCACGAGCCCTTTGCCAAAGTGGTTGAAGGCGACGGTGACCTGCATCGACGCGTCCTGCGGGTTGTCGTTGCTGGCGCCGAAGAGCAGCACGTGGTCGTGCTTGGTGAAGTGGCTGTTGGAGACGGTGATGGCCGTCGACCCGTTCACGACGTCGATGAGCCCGTCGGAGCAGTTGTACATGGACACGTGGTCGATCCAGATGTTACTCGACGATAGCACGGAGATGCCATCGCCGTCGCTCTTGGTTCGGAACCCGTAGTGCTTCTTCGAGTCGCGGATCATGCCGCCGGAGTGCGGCGCAGAGTGGTGGATGTGGACGCCGTGCACGATCACGTTCGACACGCTCTGGAGCGTGATCTGCGCGCCCACGATGTGCACGTTCGCGCCGCGGCCGTCGATGGTCTTGTTCGCCGAGACGATGAGCTCCTGCGTGAGCCGCACGATCATGTCGCGCGCGAAGACGATCCAGAGCGGACGGCCCTGGATCACGCCGTACCGGAGGGTGCCCTTCTTGGGGACGACCATCTCGTCGTCGGACGCGTCGGTGACGACGTAGATCTTGCCGGCGGCGCCGCCGGTGGTGCCGTGGCCGAACCCGCGGGCGCACTGGGCGAGGCGTTGACGGTCCGTTGACCAGTCGGACCGGCAGCGCCAGCAACGGTCGATGGGGTTGGCCGCCATGCATGGGCCTCTGTACCTGCCCCGCAGGGAGCGGCGTGACGTGGCGCGGAGCGTCTCGGCGTTGAAGCGGTTCGTGGCGGTGATGGGGTCGCTGACGTACGCCGCCCGGTTGGTCTCGCTCGCCTCCGCCGCGCGCTCCGACCAGTATTTGTCGTCGTCGGAGACGGTGACGTTGAACGACGTCGTGGTCGGTGGCGGCGCCGCCGCCGCCGTGACGGCCGTGGCGACGATGAAGAAGAAGAAGAAGAAGAAGAGAATGGTGGATGACAGGTGGGGGCCTGCCATTGTATTGTGTGGACGCCGGCAAGGTCGCCGGCGGCCGCGGCGATCGAGGGGGGAAAGGGCTCAGGAGATGTGTGTGTTGGTGGCGAAGGGTTCCTGAGCCCTCCCCGGTGAAGGTGCGCCACCGGGGTGAAGGTGCGCGCGGTGAAGGTGGTTCGAGGGGCAGGTAATTATATAGGTGATGATGATGACGGCCGGGGTGGCGTCGTGGGGGGAGCTCGGCTGGACGCCGTTGATGGCGGCCTGTTTTTGGAGTGTGACGAGCGCGAGGAGGAAGGGCGGCCACACGCAGGTAGGCGTGTTCCCGTCCTGAACCGTCGAGTCTTGCGCGCCATGCATGTAGTGTATAGCAATGAGCCAATGAATAAGGCAGGTCAAAGGTCTGTCTGTCCTGCCCCGATCAGGAAAGAAAATCATCTTCGTCTGATTTGTTACCTTTTGTTGTGGCTCGAAAGCTGGCGACATTCGTGTAATCAACGGAGATCACTCCTTCTTTTCTGGTTGGTGACAACAGCGGCAGCGCTACCTTCACCAACGCCGGCCGGCGAGCAATGAATGCTTCGGGCCTGATTGGTTTCTGGATGTGCCCAGTCTGGCTCGTCTCCTAAACCTGGCTCTCACGGGCCTGGTTCAGCTCATACAAGCCATCATTGTTTGGCTGCTGAATTCAACGGGCCAGGCTCACTAGAGCCAGTGATTGGTTCCCAGCATATGCATACGCAGACAACATTCCGCAGTCTTTATTCTCCGTCACGTGCACGCGTTCTCCATCGCCAGAGCCTGGCTCTGGAGAAACGACCGCGTTTTGTGCATCTCCAGATGCAGGCTTCGGATGCACTTTTGCATGCCACGGGCCTGGCCCAACCCTTGGTGCAGCAAACCAATCATGATGAACCTGTATCACGTGAGCCTGGGCAGACCAAATTCACGCAACCAATCACCCCCACCGGCGTCACAAGCCAACCTACCTGGCAGCTTCAGCGAGCGGGAACGTCTGTGGGCCGAAACTTTTGATAGGACCGTTACTAAACGACTCTGGATGCGATCCAGCCCAATATCCAAAGTTGAGCGGCCCAATAACCAAAGTCCGAGTCCGAACGTTTAAAACAGAAGTTCGAGTCCGGGTCGGGGACGCTCATATGTACTGCAGGCTGCAGCTGATTCCGACACGGAAACCCGCGTCCCGTCGCTATAAAAATCCCGACGCACGGATGCCCCATCCACCACCATCCATCCTTGAGAAGAGAATCGCCCAACCTTCCTCTCCTTCTTGAGTGTCCTCGCTCTCGCTCGCTCGCTAGATCAATCATCAATCAATCAATGGCGTGGTTTGGCACGGACGACGACGACGACGACGACGGAGGCATGGCCTTGCTCCGTTCCTGTCGTTCTTGTCCCTTGCTCCCTTCCTTGGAGCTCAACCCTGACCAAGGTGATGACCGCATCAGCAGCTTCCTGTCGTCTTCCGATGAAGACGAGTACCAACTGCAGCAGCCGGATCAAGGCGACGGCTTCGACGACGACGTCGTGTCCGACAACGATGAGGGTTCCGTCGAGACCACGAAGACGAAGACGACGACGACTTGGGCGACCGCCAGGAAATGGACCAGCAAGCTCATCACCTCTTCGTGGCGCTCCGTGACGGCGGCGATCCGTAGCTGCTTCCGGTCGTCCGATGGCGGCGACGAGCACCACCAGCTGCTGCCGGCGAACCAAGGCGACGGCTTCATCATCGCGTCCGACTCCGACGATGAGGGTTCCGAGCAATCCGACCAAGAAGCAGATGGCATCTCCGTCGCCGACGAGGTCGAATGGGAGCCGCCGGAGCAATCCGACGAAGAAGAAGATGACACCTCCATCGCTGACGAAGACGGCTTTGACGACCATGATGAACTGGACCAGCAATATTCCGACCAAGAAGATGATGGCATCTCAACCGCCGCCGACGAGGAGGAGGACTTCGTGGAACGGGGGGAGCAAGCCGGCCGCTTCGCCGCTGACCTCTTCATCATGGCGCTCCAGACGGGGGCGATCCGAAGCATCACTCCCGACCTCTACGCCTTCCTCGCCGAGGCGGCGACGATCGCAGCGGCGCTGGAGGCGGCGGAGGCGCCGCCCGACGACTGCTGCCCGGTGTGCCTGGTGCAGGAGGACGACGGGGAGGGCGCCACGTGGTGCCTCGTGGCGGCGTGCGGGCACCGGTTCCACGTGGCGTGCGTGGACAAGTGGCTGCGGGTGAAGCCGACCTGCCCCGTGTGCCGGTGCTCGGCTCTCGGCGCCGCCGTGGCGGCGTGCGACGACGACGCTGCGGAGCCGGCGGAGCAGCAGCAGCTCCCGAGCGTCGAGGAGACGATGGAGTGGGGTCGCGTGTTCTCCGTGTTGACCTTGCTGTCGCTGAGTGTCCCGCGGTAGCTCTCTGCTTGCTGCTCGAGTTGCGACTTGGATTACTGATCTCGGGGAGTATTTGCGGACGTCGATCAGTTGTATCACTACATCGGTATGCTTTTGTGTTCTAATCAGATGGATCGAGGAACTCGGCATATGGAATGCTATGTTTCTTGGAGTAAGAAGAATCAGTGAAGAGTGTTGTTGCACAAGAAAAAGCGAAAGGAAAGGCGGCCAAATCTTTAATTCTTCTTTTTTTTTTTTCTTCCTAGCATTGCTACAATTAGCACCATCCGTTGAATGCGTGATACAAGAATCAATGTATTGTCTCTCAATTTCTTTGCATCCTTGGTGAATCTAGTCAATCCGTGTATTATTCTAGTCATCAATCTGTATAAATTTATGTAAATCTTATGATGTCATTCGGGCACCTCCCATGTATTAAAAAAATAGAGGTCTCAGTCTTTTACCAGAAAAGGTTTGCTAGAAAAAAAAAGTCTTTCACGTCCTGCAATGGATCTGACACTGAACCCCCCCCGAGATCCCATCTTCATAAATCCCCACGCACGGATGTCCCATACTCCCATCCACCATCCTTGACAAGAGACCTCGTTCTTGTTCCTGCTTCGTCGTCCTCGCTCGATCTTTTTTTAGATCAATGGCGTCGCTTGGCACGGAGGAGGACGACGGAGACTTGGCCAACCACCTGAACCCGGATCGTCAAGGTGACAGCAGCTTCCTGTCGTCCGGTGGCCACGAGTACTACCACCTGCACCCGGACCAAGGCGCCGGCGGCTTCGTGTCCGTGTCCGACGATGAGGTTTCCGTCGGCGTCGACGGGTTCACCTTGCACGCCGCCGGCGCGGAAGACGATGACACGATGACCACCGCGTACTCGGAGTACTATCACGACGAGATGGGCTTCGACTACAATTCCGGCGGCGAGGGCTACCAGACGCCGCCGGCTGTGCCGATGACCCCGCCGGGGGGCACCTACTCGGTGTATTATCACGTCGACATGGGCACAGAGTTCGCGGGCGAGGAGATCGACCCCTTCTTCCCCGTCGAGGAGGAGGCGCCAGCGGCGACCGCGGTGGCGCTGGAGGCGGCGGAGGCGCCGGCCGACGACTGCTGCCCGGTGTGCCTGGTGCAGGAGGACGACGACGACGGTGAGGGCGGCGCCACGTGGAGCCGCGTCACGGCGTGCGGGCACCGGTTCCACGAGGCGTGCGTGGAGAAGTGGCTGCGTGTGAAGCCGACATGCCCCGTGTGCCGGTGCTCGGTTGCTGCGGCGGCGACGGGGGCGGAGCACCTGAACGACGTCGAGGAGCACATGACGTCGGGTTACAGCTCTTACGACCTGTTGCGGAATGCAGTTGCATCACGATATATATCTGATGTTCGAATATTTTTTATCTATAAATCAATGAAGACTTGCACAAGAAAAGCGAAAGGAAGGCCAAATCTTTTCTTCTTCTTCCTTCCCCCCTAGTAGGGCTACAACTAGCACAAACCTTTTGTAAGTTTCGTAACACACCATATCTTTTCATTTTCTCGAAAGCTTGTTCGTGCTGCCCGATTAAACTTGACAAATTGTTTGTGAACAAGCAAAGTTGTTTTGGGTTATTTAGTGTCTGTTATATTGAAAAACCATCGGGCACATTTGCTGCGTAACTATCTTTGAGATCTGGCAAAAATTCAAAGATGGCTAATTGATAAGAGAGTGCTAAATCACACTTGAAATTTTTTTTCTTCTCGTTCTCTCACCAATTCGTTATTTTCTCCTCATCTCGTCTTCTTCTCCATCACCGGTGAGTTCTCCAGCAGGATTCGGGGTTGGGGGTTAGGGTTCGGAACCTTAGAGGAAGGCCCGGTTGGCGGAGGTTGCGATTGCAGGAGCGGTGAGGCTGGTAGCACCAGGAGTTGGGGGTTTCGGGTTTCGACAAGGTTCTCCATTGGTGACCTTAGAGTAAGGCAGTCCGATGGAGGTGGTAGGTGCAAGGGCAGTGAGGCTGGTGGCGGTGGTACTGACGGCCTAGGCGGCGTGGAGGACAGCCAGTGGACCAGGGATGAGTACAACAATGGTGGATGGCTATTGGTGGGGGGGGGCACGGTTGGATGGCTGCTGCCGAAGACGGGCTACCTTATCCCCTCGGGGCGGGCGCTCAGGGCGTAGGAGGAGGAGCATGAGCTTGACGAAAAGTTTTAGGTTGAAGAAACACTAGAGGTTGAAGATGCTTCATCTATCGTTGGATGAAATCTGATGGCTAAAAAATTGAGTGTGAGGAGAGGGAACAAAAACTTGAGCGTGGTATACATAGCCCCTATTAATAATAAATAAATTGGCTAAATTGGCATGCTATTCTGTTGAGATGTCTGCAATTATCTATTATTCTACCAAGCAAGCCAGCATATAACATCCCTATTCTATTATTTGCGTTATCATGGAAAAATCAATTAATATATCTGTTCCAAATTATTAGTCATCCTATCTTTTTACTAGATTTATTGAATATGCTACGAATGTAGACAACTATATATCTAGGTTCATAGATGATGTCATGAACTTAGATACTCAAAATGACACCTAGGATGGCTAATAATTTAGAATGGATGGAGTATCTAGTTACGTGTCCTGTGTCACCGGCATTTTGGACCATCGGAGGCATTGTGAAGTGTGCAGGATGGCAAATCATAAGCCAGCATCAGTCACCTGTCAAACTTGGACTGATCTGAACACCGGGGGACGCGGGGGAGGGGGAGGCTTCGGGCAATGTCTGATTGCGATCCAGCCCAATAACCACACTTGAGCAGCCCAATAGGCCGATAATGAACTCCGCGTGCGCGTCCAAGTCCGAGTCCGAACTTTGAAGTCCCACTTCCACCAAATTCGAGTCCGATTTGTTTTTTTATATAAAAAAAGTATCCGAGTCCGACTCTCAAGTCTCTGGCAACCCATGCTTGATACGTCCTGATGCTGATTCCGACACGGAAAACCCCCGACCCCCCTAGCGATAAATAATCCTCGCGAAGACAATCACCCAACCCGTCCTTGTTTCTTCCTCCCGTTCCTCGTGCTCGCTCGCTCGCTAGATCAATGGCGTCGTTTGGCACGGATGATGACCACGGAGACTTGGCCGACCAGTTGAATGCAGCCCAAGGTGACAGCGGCTTCCTGTCTTCCGACGAAGACGAACAGTACCAGCAGCCAGACGACCAAGGCGCCGGCTTCGTGTCCGACGACGACGAGGTGGCCGACGAAGACGTGTCGACTCCTCGTAGCAGCACGTTCCCGGCGGCCGTCGCCGACGTCGAGGACGAGGTCTACGCCTTCCTCGTCGAGGCGCCGGCGTTGGAGGTGGCGCTTGAGGCGGCCGAGGCGCCGGCCGACGGCGACTGCTGCCCGGTGTGCCTGCAGGTGCAGAAGGACGACGAAGCCACGTGGAGCCGCGTGGCGGCGTGCGGGCACCGGTTCCACGTGGCGTGCGCGGAGCAGTGGCTGCGGGTGAAGCCGACCTGCCCCGTGTGCCAGTGCTCGGCGGGGTCGCCGCTCCCGAGCGCCGTCGTCGAGGAGCTGATGGCGCTGGGTTACGAGGTCACCGAGGTGACCTTGTTGTTGGTCGATGCCCCGCCCCGCGGTAGCTAGCTGCTGGAGTTGGATCAGATCAGGAACAGGAACGACGACCAACCCTAGTGTTGCGACTTGGACTTCGTTCTTGGGGAGTATTCTATCTGCCCTGCCCGGAAGGTGCATCATGAGGTCGGATGTTTTCTGGTCTACGATCGGATGGATAATGCTATGCTTCCTGGCACAAGAAGAATCAATGAAGATCGAGTTACACGAGAAAAGAGAAATGAAGGACAATTTGTTTTCTTTTTCCTAGCAGATGGATAATGCTATGCTCCAACTAGCACTAACGTTTTGTATTTTTTTTGTAACACACATCTCTCTCTCCTTTTTTTTGTTCCCTGAAAGCTGCTTGTTCGTGCTGGCCTATTAACATTAATTGCTGACGAACACGCACAGTTGTTGGTTACCTTGGGCTTCTCCGGTGGCCAAATCCTGCGCTGAACTTGAAGGTAAGTATTCGACCTCTTACCGCTGGAGCACAACGAACCTTTTCCACAGTACCAACGATTCATGGCCTGTATGCATGCAGCTGCCGGTGAGAGGTTTGTATTATTTTAAGGTAAACAGATGGATTATTGGCTGCATGCAGCTGCTGGTGGACAGAGATACTATCTTTTTATTTTATCAGCCCCACACGATGAGCCGGCACCGCTGGAGTTTGGAGACTCATCTACACACCTGCTACGCGTGTCTTCTGATTGATTCCATACATCGACTCACCACTGGAGAAGCCCTTACCTCATTACCTGTGTTCGTCGTCTGTGATCTCAAAAAATCATCGGGCACCTTTGTTGCATAACCTTTTTTACCGCAACTGTTATACAGGTTGTGTAAATGAATTGGAAAAGGGCATTAAAATATCGTTTCAACATACCCGCCAAATGTGTCAACATACCAGGCGCTATGGGAGTTCATCAGGGCGTGGGCCGCGGCGGCACGCAGCGGCGGCGGCGGATCGACGGCGGCGGCCGGAGATGGCGCCGTGGTGACAACGCCGACGTTCGACCGCGCGGCGATCAACGGGTACCCGAAGGCGGAGAGGTGGCGCGCAAGTTCCTGCGCGTCTTCGCGCCGAGTGTCCGAGTCCGAGTATGCTCAAAAAAAACGTTTCGAGTCGGAGTCCGACTCCCAAGTCTCTCTCCACCAATGCTTCATCACGCCCAGCCCAGCGGCTGTTTCCGACACGGAACACACCCCCAAGCACACGTATATATGTCCCATCCACCATCATCCTGAGCAACCACACAACCTTTCTCCTCGTTCGTTCTTGTTCCTGCTTCGTCGTCCTCGTGCTCGCCGGATCAATGGCGTCGCTTGGCATCGAGGACGACGGAGACTTGGCCGACCAGCTGAACCCAGACCGAGGTGACATGTCGTCCGATGAAGACGAGGATCAGCAGCCGGACCCGGACCAAGACGACGACGTCTTCATCACGTCCGACGACGAGGCTTCCGTCGTCGAGCACCAATCCGGCAACCAAGAAGATGGCACCTACTTGGAATGGGAGCCGGCGGAGCAACCTAACCACTTCACGCAGCTCTTTACGGAGGCGATCCACGGCTTCACTCCCGACGGTTTCACCTTAGAGTATTATCGCGACGACACGACGGGTTCACCTCGCACGCCGCTGGCTACGGCGCCCACAGCAGGCACGTACTATGATCGCGACGACTTCGAGTATTATCGCGACTACTCCGAGTATTATCGCAACGACATGACGGGTTCACCTCGCACGCCGCCGGCTGCGGCGTCCCCGGCGGGCACGTACTATTATCGCGACGAGATGGACTTAGGGCGCGAGGGCACCCAGACGCCGCCGGCTACGGTGGGCACCAACTGGGAATATTATCAGGACGACATGGACACAGAGTTGGAGGGCGAGGAGGGCTACCCCTTCTTCTCTGTTGAGGAGGCGGCGATGGCAGCGGCGCTGGAGGTGGCGGAGGCGCCGGCCGACGACTGCTGCCCGGTGTGCCTGCAGGACGAGGACAGGGAAGACGCCACGTGGAGCCGCGTGGCGGCGTGCGGGCACCGGTTCCACGCAGCTTGCGTGGAGAAGTGGCTGCGGGTGAAGCCAACCTGCCGTGCCCCGTGTGCTGGTGCTCGGCGACTGCGGCGGTGCCGGCGGCGGAGCACCCGAGCCTCGTCGAGGAGCTCATGGTTTGGGTTACGACTTACGACTATGACGAGTCATCGTCACTCGAGTGTTTCTAAGGGCTTGCACCTAGATTTTGAACCCTTTTTAAGATGTGAGATTTGGCAAGAAAAAAAGCTAACTGATAACGCTAAAGAGATGGCTAATTTGGTATGTTATTCTGCCGAGTGAGCCACTGTAGAACATCCCTATTCGATTACTTGCCATTCTATTGGAGATTTGGAGTGTCAACTACCTGTCCTGTACTCCTGTGTCACCCACATTTTGGACCATCGGGTAACCATTGAATTAGGCAGGATGACGAATCATAAACTACTCATGTCAAAGTTGGAGTACTGATGTCAACACCCACCAAATCCAGTACGCCATTAACAGTCACTCGTTAGAACCAGTCCAGCACTGTACAACTACAACTAGACACCATACGCACAATCAATCAGTCAATCACTCACACGCTGCTTCTCGCGGCACCACCAACCATGGGCTCCCGCGTCCGAGCTCTGAGCGTCACCCATGTCCGCCCCACCGAGACCACCAACACAGACGACCACACCATCAAGCTCTCGCTTTTCGACACCCTATTCATCGCCCTGACACCCATCCGTCGCCTCTTCTTCTACCACGCCGACGATCTCCCACCCTTCCCTGTCCTCGTCCACACGCTCCGCTCCTCCCTCGCCGCCACGCTCGCCGTCTTCCCCCCTCTCGCCGGGAAGGTAGCGGTCTCAGGTGAAGACGACGTCGTCATCGACTGCTCCCCGAGCACAATCTCCCATGGCGGCGTCAGGTTCGTCGAGGCCGAGTACGCCGGCGACCTGCGCCGCCTCGCCGCCGCCGCGGAGCACGACGCCGAGGCGTACGCGCAGCTCGCGCCGGCGCTCGACGTCGGCAAGCTCCCGGCCCCCGCGCTCGCCGTGCAGGTCACGAGGGGGGCCGACGGCGGTGGTGGGACCGGAGCAGGAGCCGTCGTGGTCGGGGTGTCGATGAACCATGTCGTCGCCGATGGCCAGGCGCTGTGGGAGTTCATCAGGGCGTGGGCCGCCGCGGCGCGCGGCGGCAAATCGACGGCGGCCGGAGTGACGACGCCGACGTTCGACCGCGCGGCGATCAACAGGTACCCGGGAGCGGAGGAGGTGGCGCGCAAGTTTCTGCGCGTCTTCGCTCCGGCGTTGCCGACGGTGAGTGCCTGCCTTCTTCTTCGTTCGTCATGTCAGACGTCATCGTGTTGGACTGTTATGCTTTTGTCCTAGTGAGCCGGAGCAGTTTTTCTTCGTCACGCAGCCACTTGCATTGTCACGTCTTCGTCACGCATTGCAAATCACATCATGATCTGAGCAGGTGAACACATTCCCGGAACCAGACAACACGATCCAAGGAAGAAGAACCTACCTGCTCAGCGCCAGTCAAATCCAGTCGCTGAAGCATTGCATCTCACAGCACAGCGACACCATACCGGCTGCAGTGAAGCCCCCGCCGACCTCCACCTACGCCGCCGTGGCGTCACTGGTGTGGACATCCGCCGTCCACGCCAAGAACTCCCTCAACCACGCCGGCGACGACGCCTACCTCATGTTCGCCGCCGACTGCCGCGCGCGCCTGCGTCCGCCGCTGCCGACGGCGTTCTTCGGCAACTGCGTCAAGTCTTGCTACGCGAGGGCCACGGTGGGCGAGCTTCGTGGCGACGGCGGAACCGACGGCGCCGCCGCCCTCGCGCACGCTGCGGCAGCGGTGAGGGAGGCGGTGAGGGAGCAGCTGGAGGACCCGCTGGGCGACGCCGAGCGGTGGCTGGAGCGCCACCGGGCGCTGCCGCCGGACAGGGTGGTGCAGATCGGGGCGTCCAACAGGTTCGCCGCGTACGAGACGGACTTCGGGTGGGGAAACCCGGCGAGGGTGGAGCTCGCATCGGTGTTCGTCAGGGAGTTCGTCGCGGTGGTCGGGGCGCCGGGTGGCGGCGTGCAGGTGTCCGTGGCGCTTGATCAGGACCGCATGGATGGCTTCGAGGCCAGCTTCTTGTCGCAGTTGCACGGCTAGTCAGAGTCTGTTTTATATTTATTTCAGAGGGAGATTATATCTGATACACAGGTGTTTCCATCTTTAAATCGTTTATGAATTGATGACAAAAGATTGGTATTATGAGAGAATCATTATTTTAAAATTAGCATTCTTTGAAAGGTTGTGTAGCAATGTGAGAGCAAGCTCAGTTCATAAATAGGGGTGTCGGGGGTATTAAATTCACGGCCAGATGAGCAGTCCGTTGATATTATTGTAGGGAAACGGGTAGGCTACGCTAGCTAAAACAATTTTAATCTACCGCGTAAACCCAGGAACCTTGCGAGTAGGAGATCACATATCGTTACCACTAGACGCGCGGATGCAGCGGAACCGTCTCGGTGTAGGAGAGCGCGTCGATGTGGCCGGCAGTGCAGTTGCTAACGTCCGTCTGGTCCGGCTCGTCCTTGTGCTCCAAACGTAGCACCTCCGAGGTATACACACGTACGGGGAGGATGCGTCGCGGTCCGGACTGCTAGGTCTGTGAGAGCAACGGGAGACGCGGGCGTGGAGGGCGGCGGCGGCGGCCAAAAGGGTTGGTTGCACCCCTAGCCCCTCCCACGTATATATAGGGGTACTAATGGGCTTGTATCACATAGGCCCAATAGGAACCCTAATCCCTCATGGATCAATATCCCTTTGGGCCTTTAGTGGATCCAATCCAATTGGCTTTAGGGCATATATCCAACAGTCTCCCACTTGCACTAAAAACAATCTCATAGGCAAGCCTTTCAACATTCCAACCCCTTAAGTGTGTGACCCTATGGGTTCACATGTGAATAGACATGGCCCGAGTACTCGTAATCGATCCAATAGTTAGCAGCGGCCTCTAGCAAGACGTACTAACTCCTATAAGCACGTAAAGATCATATCGGACGAACTATCACAACGTATATACAAGCTCTTCCTATTGCCTCACGATACTTGGTCTTGCTCCAAGCTGACCACTCTTTCTCGATACTGTGAATCAGATCCTTTCACTGGTTAACTTTTAACCGTTGCACGGCCATGCATTTCTTGATCCGATCACTCGAGGGGCCCAGAGGTATCTCTCTCTTACAGAGAGGGGCAAATCCCATCTTGACTATTGAAACCTCACAGCAAGCTTCACAACAAACCCGAAAACTACCTTTATAACTACCCAATTACGGCGTAGCGCTTGATAGCCCCTGAGTATGTCGATTCACATCTTAAGAACAAACGACAATCTCAGGTCTAAAGACAAAGCATACAAATTGTGCAAAGAGAGAATAATATTACAAAGTCTCATGTTGGGTCAATCCAGCCACATGTCATACATGTGCCCACATTATTAGTTTAACATCTCTATGTCCATGACTTGTGAAACATATTATACATGGATTTGGGATTCGTTTGCCAATGAACATCATTCATATCTAAGGAGGTACGTGAGTTCATTGAATCCAATGGTATTAAATTGCTCAATTCATCTCCATATTATGCTCAAGCTAATGGTGAAGTTGAGTTTAGCAATAAGGCATGTTTCTAGACATGATTCTTCCAAAGTTACTCCGTATGAGTTTGTCTATGGTCAAGAGATCCTTTGAGTGACCGACAAGCGTTTGGAGGCTTTGAAGGAGGTCTAGAAAGAAGATAGCTCGAGTATGTAATGAGAAGGCAAAGGTAACATCCTTTCAAGTTGATGATTGCATGAATTTCAGTTGCCAAGAGCATTTGAAGGTATTATCCTATTGTTTGGCAAAGTGTTTGAAAGGATTTTGCCAATGTGTTGATATCGCTCTTAGAATGAAATAGCCGACAATAGAGGGTCGCCCTTAGACTGAATTAATGTTTCTTGATACACAAGCTTTACCAAGAAACAGGGGGGCATATGTTGACGACCAAAAATGGCAAGAATACCGATCTAGCTCAACAGCCGGTCTAACCGCCTGTAACAAGCGGTCTGACCGGCTGCACCCTGTAGCCGGTCTGGCAATTTACCTTTACCCTTTTATCTCAAACCCTAACTTTTCCAACCTTCCTTCTTCTTCCTTCTTCGTCTCCATGGCGTTTTAGGACGTTCTAGGTGGCCTTGCCGATCTTAGAACAACCCTAGGTTCGCCGCCTCCGACGGGGTCCCTCCCGAGGCGACGTTCGTAGGCTTTCGCGGCGCCTCTGCCTACAGGCGGTCTGACCTCCTGTGACGGGCGGTCTGACCCCCTGTACAGGTGGTCTGACTCCTTGTCCAGAAGTTCCGACGAGGAGATTCTGGCTACCACGCGATCTAGCGCTTATCGTGTGTTGACCCGAAAAGGCATCAACATATTTTGGCAACTCCGCTGGGGAAGGAAAATCTGGTTTTCATAACCGATCTATTCGACCCTAGCCCAATGGGATCTAAGATTGATCAAGATGATATCCCATCTAACATAGAAGATCTCGATGAGGAAGGATGCCAGAAGTATTTGATGGTTTTAGCACATCTCCAGAACGAGTTCTTGAAGGGCTTCAAGAAGGATCATGACACGATCACACGCGTTCAAGAGTTTGTGATGCCATCCTTCAAGATGAGCGGTGATAAGATTGAGGTAATCGACACTGTAAGTTCATTTTTACAACCGTCTTCCCCTATTGATACGGTTAGCCCGATTGTTGTTAATAGTATGCCTAGTGTTGATGAACTCTCTGCACGTTTAGATCGACTAGAAATACTTAAAAAAGGAAAATCGGTTCATAATAGTGATGTGCCTGTCATACCATGGTCTCATATTGATAATACGTTCTGTGGTATGTTCCCTAATTCCTGTGTTGGTTAGACTCCGCCGCTGATCCAGTTGCCCATACCGAACATGGTCATTGCAATTGGATCAATGCTTACAGGCGGCCAGACCGCCCGGCACAGCCGGTCAGACTGCCTGAGCCGGTCAGACCGCCTGTACGGCCGGTCACATCCCCTCAGCGGTTGGTCAGACCAATCTTTCTAGTACTGTGACAGTTGTTCTGGAGTGGCGTGCACCGTTTGCCGTTATACCAAATTCGGCTGCTGATAGCCGTGATGGTATGCTGGATGCGGCCAATGCTATGTACGGAACAACGTTTGAGGATTTAGCATCGGTTAAACAAGGTCAGGATGAAGCCGTCTCTCAATATTTTAGAAGATTTAAAGAGATGAAAAACCGTTGCTTTAATTTATCAATTTCTGATGTTGATCTTGCTCGATTATGCTTTAAAGGATTAAAATCCTCTATTAGAGAGAAAATTGATAATTGTGATTATCATTCGGTTGATCAAGTTCACATTAGAGCTGAAGTAGCTCAAAACCGAATGAATAAAGAAAAGGAGAGTCTTAAATCATGTCGGTCTAATATGCATGCTATTGATTATAAATCTATTGTTTCGACCGATAATGATAATAATTTTAATAATGCTGAATTTACATGGCCTTTTAAAATTGAAGCTTATTCTTGTTCATCTCTTAGGCCGGCTCATAAGAGTGGGCAAGAAGAATTAAAATTTACATTTGATGTATCTAAATGTAATCGCATTTTTAATGAATTGCATAAGCATGGATACATTAAGATTTCTCATGTTATACCTGCATTGGAAGAGTTGAAAAGGCATGCATATTGTAAATTTCATAATTCTTATTCGTATGCTATCAATGATTGTCATGCTTTCCGTCGGCAAGTTCAATCGGCTATAAATGAAGGCCGTTTGAGATTTCATGATATGCAGGTGGATAAAACTTCTTTCCAAGTCAGTACCTTGGACTTGCAGCAACCTAAGGTTTTGATTCGGCCGCGTCAAGTTGAATCGACCAAAGGGAAGAATGTGGTGGTGGGAGATGAAAGACCCACTTTGACGGGGAAGGAGTTGATCCGTGAAGTGACATGTGAGAAATCTTCTGATGGAAAAGAGACATTCAAAGTTACATTGAGAGCCTCTAGACATGAGAGGCAAAGGTTGGTCGTTTCACCTGGACCGCAACCGTCTGGGCCTGCTCTACTACAGGCGGTCAGACCGGCTGGAGCAGACGGTCAGACCGGCTGCAGCAGGCGGTCAGACCGGCCTACACCATGGTCATCCAAAGGCGCTGAAAACGGAGCGTTCAAAGATTGGAGCTTTGAAAGTGGGTTTGGCTAAAGATAGAGGATCTGGTATAAAGCCAAAGGTCACATTCGATATGCTTCTCGACAAGTACTCTAAGCAGAAGGCCGTTCCAAGCGATCGGCCATTAAAAAAGAAGTGAGATCACCTAAAGGTGGATCTTTCAGGCCAGTATAGCATTATCATATGTCTTGGGAATTAAGTCCGATATGGGATGACAATGGTGTGATGTGGGTGCCGTATCAATCGATGTCACAACATTCTTTGCATTCTGGATGGAGAGAACCAAGAAGATATGTTCTGGACAAGGTTGCACTACCCGTTCGTGACCGTTTGACTCTTCGTCAATCTGGTCAAGAGCATTGGCCCCAGGCGGTCGGACCGCCTGTTATAAGCGGTCTAGACCGACAGTCCAAGAAGAAGAAGACACCTCCTCTAAAGCAGGTGTATCGGCCTAAGAAAATGGAGGAGAAAATTCAGGAGAAGAATGTGGACTCATTAAAGGCTACTACACTTGATGGAGACAAAAGACTGATTGTTTTGGACAATATGGTTGAGAAATCCATTTAAGGAGCTCCCACTGCTAATGGTCATGAGGTTAGCCGCAATGAGTCTAACTTTTTTCCTAGATGGTGTCCTCCAGGTTTGACTCGTACGCAGAGAAGGAAACTTCAAAGGCTGCGTCTTCAGGAGAGAAAGAAGCAAGAGCCAGAAAAACAAGAGCTTTTCAACAAGCATAGACCTATGCTTCCTCAGAAGAAGGAGTGGAGAATCAAAAACAACGATCAGCCAAAGCCAGCAGTACAGGCGGTCCAACCGGTTGTGCAGGCGGTCCAGACCGCCAGTTCTACACAGTCGACCGAGCAGGCGGTCAGACCGCCTGCACAGCCGGTCAGACCGCCTGCATAGCCGGTCAGACTGGTTGGGGCAGAGATACTGCCGGATGATGTTTCTTTTGCTCCCATGGTTCGTGATGACGAGTTGACATCGGTTCCCACTGCTGAGGACGATGAACAACTTGTTGATTACAGTTTGTCACCAGAGCATATGGATATGGATGCTAATGTCCCATACTTGGGTGATTATATTCTTATGGAGGAAGATCTTGATCATCCTGATTTTGATCCTGAGGAAGCTATATAGGTGTTTTTATTCCTTACTTCGGTCGAAGGATTATGCTGAATTTACTCGGGGGACAAAATAACAAGGAGCTTTTAAGGTAAAATCTTATTTATCTTTGTCTTTAGTTTTTCGGGCACATAGGAGAAGGGTTCCTTTAGAATTATATATTGAGGCCGAAGAAAGTGCTCTTGGTGTTGTTTTGATTCAAAAGATCGAAGGGAAGGATTATATTAGTGCATATGCAAGTAGAAGATTATTGGACGCCGAAACAAGGTATGCTTTTGCTTATATACATCATGCTTATACCAAGTTGAGGTATTAATTACTATGAAATACTTGCATAATTGCTTGTTAAGCCGACATAATTAAATACATGTTGCATATACCAAATATTGAGTGATAGAATCGGCAAATGGTTTATGTTTTAATTGAATATGATTTAGTTTTGATTCATTGAAATTTATAAAGACATATCGTTGTCGATTTTATTGTTTAACATTGATTAATGAGCAACTTAGTTTAAATGTCGGCTATATTACTTTTACTCCATGCAATTTGCATTTTGATGGATCGGTTTGCAAAGGTGATTGTGGTGTTGGTGTTATTATTATATCACCAAACAATATTATTTTTGAAGCTCTTAACCGATTGGATCATAGATGCATAAATAACCAAACCGAGTATGAGCTTATTATTCGGGTTGGAGATTTTACATTGCATGGTAGTAAAACATGTAGAAGCTTGTGGTGATTCTTTTCTATTGGTACAGCAAGTATCCAAAGCATGTCAATATTTAGATGAATTTCTAAAATGTTTATCTTGATAAATGTTTAGACATTATAATTTGCTTGGATGAATTTGTGATTTATCATGTACAAGAGAAGAGAATCTTAGAGCTAATGTGTTGGCACAGCAAGCATCAGGCTATAATATTCAGAAAAGAAATTTTCGAGAAAAGAAGCCGATGTTTTGCGAAGCCGATATGCTTGCTCTGGGACAGGCGGTCCAACCGCCTGGTGCAGCCGGTCTAACCGCCATGACAAGCAGTCTGACCGCCTGTGGATGCTTCTCAATCTGTTGAGGCCGATGTTGGTATTTGGAGGGAGCCTCTTATGATATTTGCAGGATACTAGCAGGTCAACGGATCGAAAAGTCCGACGATAGGCTTTCAAGTTTGCTTTGGTTGATAGGGAACTATATCATCGGACCGCGGATGGTTTGCTCTTGAAGTGTTTATATCCTGATCAAGCTAGATTGGCTATGACAGAGGTTCGTGAAAAATTTATGGTGCGCAACAATCCGCTCGCATGATTAAGCGGGTTTATTCTTATTGGTTTACAATAATTGCCGATTGTTTTCGTTACTACAAAAGAGGTGATTGAGTTTATTATCGAGCATATTATACATGAATTTGGGATTCGTTTGCCAATGAACATCATTCATATCTAAGGAGGTACGTGAGTTCATTGAATCCAATGGTATTAAATTGCTCAATTCATCTCCATATTATGCTCAAGCTAATGGTGAAGTTGAGTTTAGCAATAAGGAATGTTTCTAGACATGGTTCTGCCAAAGTTACTCCGTATGAGTTTGTCTATGGTCAAGAGGTCCTTTGAGTGACCGACAAGCGTTTGGAGGCTTTGGAGCAGGTCTAGAAAGAAGATAGCTCGAGTATGTAATGAGAAGGCAAAGGTAACATCCTTTCAAGTTGATGATTGCATGAATTTCAGTTGCCAAGAGCATTTGAAGGTATTATCCAATTGTTTGGCAAAATGTTTGAAAGGATTTTGCCAATGTGTTGATATCGCTCTTAGAATGAAATGGCCGACAATAAAGGGTCGCCCTTAAACTGAATTAATGTTTCTTGATATGCAAGCTTTACCAAGAAACAGGGGGCATATCTTGACGACCAAAAATGGCAAGAATGCCGATCTGGCTCAACAGCCGGTCTCACCGTCTGTAACAAGCGGTCTGACCGGCTGCACCCTGTAGCTGGTCTCGCAATGTGCCAGGCGGTCAGACCGCTTGTACAACTGGTCTAGACTGCCTGTAGGAAAGTGCTCAAAATATGATTTTGATTCCACCATTGCGTAGGGCTCATCGAGAAGGTCAAAATGCATATGTGGATCGCCTGATTTGGACTCCGGATGAGGGAGTTATGGCTCTGTCAAGGGTTAACCCCGGGCCTAGGCGGTTAGACCGCTTGTACAGGAGGTCAGACCGCCTGTAGCAGTTCTAATCCGAATTAGAGTTGTATTTTGATGGGACTTAGTCTTTATGGAATTGTCTCCCCACGGGGCAAGACCTCCTCACCCTATATTATGAAGGGCCGTGGCCGATTGAGGACCTCTACCCCAATCGTACAATCAATTTACCTTTACTCTTTTATCTCAAACCCTAACTTTTCCAACCTCCCTTCTTCTTTCTTCTTCGTCTCCATGACGTTTTAGGACATTCTAGGTGGCCTTGCCGACCTTAGAACAACCCTAGGTTCGCCGCCTCCGACGGGGTCCCTCCCGAGGCGACTTTCGTAGGCTTTCGCGGCGCCTCTGCCTACAAGCGGTCTGACCCCCTGTGATGGGCGGTCTGACCTCATGTGACAGGCGGTCTAACCCCCTGTACAGGCGGTCTGACTCCCTATCCAGAAGTTCCGACGAGGAGATTCCGGCTACCGCGCGATCTAGCACTTATCGTGTGTTGACCCAAAAAGACGTCAACAATATCTCACCGCACATCGAAGCTACCTCCGCTGCCGCAGACACCTCCACCTACGCGGTCGTCGCCAAGCCTCCGACCTCAACCTACGCCGCCATCGTGTCCGCCGTCCGTGCCAAGAACGCACTCAACCACGCCAGAGACGATGCCTGGTACCTCAAGTGCGCTGCCAACTGCCGCGCGTGCATGCGCCTACTGATGCCAGTCGCGTTCTTCGGCGACTGCGATAATTTTGGCCAGTTGTCTTATTCAAAATAAATTATATGATATATCATATATTTTTGTTATGGTTTGCTTTATTAATAAAAGTACTTTAAGAATAACTTAAATTTAACTATGTTTGCACAAATATTTTGAATAGACAAGCGGTCAAACTGTGGATCAAAATGTTAAACAAACTAAAAATATTTTTTTAGCCAAGATAGGTAGCTAGAGATGAATGCCCATTCATTTTATGCGTATATAGGTCAGTAATGATGATCATATTATCCATTATGTGTTTAAACTGTATTTGTACTTATAATTATTTGTCTTCAGTCTTCACTAGGCCCAGGCAGCTGTCCAAGGATGGTGACGGCGTCTTCTTGAAACAATCAATCCCTTGCTCTCTGTGACTTCAACGATGCTACCAAATGGAAGCATTCCAATCACTAGAAAACCTTCAATTTCGGCATCATCTATGACTCAATGAGTCTAAGAACCATGCGATTATAAATTGATTGCAATCAAGTGACTAACGCACGAGGAGCAAGCAGTGATCATCAAAGCTTGCCATTGAAAATTGAACCAAGCTTCCAGCCTCAGATCAAGCCGCCGCCACGTGCTCACCACCAGACGCCACATGCATGTCTCATCCATGACTCAATGAGACTGGCACGTACTAGGAAGGAACCATGCGATTAAAGTGACTAACGCGCGATCGAGGAGCAAGCAGCAGTGATCAACAAGCTTGCCATTGAGATTCGACCCAAAGCTTCTCTCACCATGAGGTCCAGGGTGCGAGTTCTCAACGTCGCCCATGTCCTCCCTGCATCCCCAGATCAAGCCGCCACCGCCGCCGCCCTCCCCGACGACGGCGGCCATGACGTCAAGCTCTCATTCATGGACGCCATGTTCGTCAACAGGGTGCCAATGCAGCGTCTCTTCTTCTACGAGGGCCCAAACGTCCCACCCTTCCCGTCCCTCGTCCGCTCCCTCAAATCCTCCCTCGCCGCCGCGCTCGCCGTCTTCCACCCGCTCGCCGGAAAGCTCACCCACCTCGCGTCGACCACCGGCGACGACGACGTCTTCGTCGACTGCGCCCCCGCCGCGGTCTCGCCGGGGGTCACGTTCGTGGAGGCCGAGTTCGCCGGCACCATCGACGACATGCGCCGCCTCGCCGCCGGCGACGAGCACCACACGGAAACGTTGATGCTCCTCGGCCCGTCGCTCAACGCCGGCCGTCTCCCTGCCCCCGTCCTCGCCGTGCAGGTCACGAGATCCGTCTGGCAGTTCATGTCCGCCTGGTCCTCCATGTCGCGGTCGCCGGAGGCCTCGTCGTCTCTGACGCCGCCGACGTTTGACCGGACGGCGATCCGGTACCCGAAATCCGACGAGGTGGCTCGGAAGTTCCTGCGCACGGTCGCGCCGGCGTTGCCAGTGGCGAGATCGCCGGCGATGTACACCCCGCCGAACCAGCGGCGGAGGACCTTCCTCCTCCGAGCCGGCGACATCGCGTTCGTGGAGGAGCTCATACTTGCACAAAGCAAATCCATCAATATGGAGATCGCCACGCGTCATCCGAGCACCTACGTGGCAGTGTCGTCGCTGGTGTGGACATCCATCGTGCGCGCCAAGTCGTCCCCATCGGAGCTCAACCTCGACCCCGCCGCCGCCGGAGACGACGACGCCTACTTTTTGGTGCCGGTGGACCTCCGCCGTCACCTCGGCTCAACCATCGACGAGCGCTACTTCGGGAACTGCGTCGCGCCATGCTACGCGGTGGCGGCCATTGGCGACCTGCGCGACGACGGCGCCGGGCTGGCGCGCGCGGCGGCGGCGATCGTCGCCGGCGTCCGTGCGGGGGTCAGGGACGACGACCCGTTGGGCGGGGCGGAGAGGTGGGTGGAGAGGTTCATGGCGGTGCCCAAGGAGAGGTTGACCCACACGGGGTCGTCGAATAGGTTCATGGCGTACGAGGTGGACTTCGGGTGGGGGAGGCCGTCACGTGTGGAGGAGCTCATGTCGCTGTTCGTCAGGGAGCTCGTGCTGCTGCTTGGAGCGGGAGATGGTTGTGTGCAGGTCACCGTGGCGATGGATCACAAGATCATGGAAGGGTTTGAGGCTAACTTGTTCAGGGTTTCTTCAGTGTAGAAAGAGATTAGATCAACCGTGAAATCTATTGATCTGTTGTACGTGTTTATATACTAGTACATGAGCTAACTAACTCAGCTAGATTACAGGTAATCGTGAGCCGTGCGTGGGACGCCGCAGAGCGCGTCGTGCGCGGGGCGAGCGAGTCGTGCGCTCGTGGGCGAGACCGCGTCATGTGGTGCATGTACAAGGAGAGTTCCAACACCCCCCTGCAGTCTCAGCTCGTCGATCCGACGCAGAGACTGGTTCGGAAGTCTTCAAACATCACCGTAGGCAGGCCCTTTGTGAAGATATCAGCAAACTGATGGGCGCTTGGAATCTGCAGAACTCGGAGCTCACCAATGGCGACCTTCTCACGTACGAAATGGATGTCCAGCTCGATATGCTTGGTACGCCTGTGATGTACTGGATTCCGAGACATGTAGACGCTGGAGATGTTGTCGCAGTAAGCCACCGTAGCCTTAGGAACGACACAATGGAGCTCACCAAGTAGCTGTCGAAGCCAAGAGCACTCGGCCACCGCATTCGCCACGCCGCGGTACTCCGCCTCGGCGGATGATCGGGACACAGTCGTTTGGCGCTTGGAGGACCATGAGATGAGCGAGTCACCGAGGAAGATCGCAAATCCTGAGGTTGAGTGACGGGTGTTCGGGCAGCCGGCCCAGTCGGCGTCTGTGTACGCGGTGATCGTTGGCGTCGACGCAGCGTGAAGGTGAAGGCCGAGCTGCGTTGTGCCTTTGATGTACCGAAGAATCCTTTTGAGCATGGCGCCATGACATTCCCTAGGAGCATGCATATGCAAACACACTTGCTGGACGGCATACGCGATGTCGGGCCATGTCAACGTTAGGTATTGCAATGCACCCGCCATGCTTCTGTACCAAGAGGCCTCCTGCATGAGTACGCCGTCAGTGCTAGAAGACTTGGGCTTGGTGTCGGCCAGAGTTGATGCAGGTTTGCAGTTGGCCATGCCGGCGCGTTCCAGAATGTCCATGGCATATGCAGACTGAGAAAGCATGAAGCCGTCCGCAGTCCGACGCACGTCGACACCAAGGAAGTAGCTGATCGGGCCCATGTCCTTCAGGGCAAAGGCGGACTTGAGGTTGGTGATGAGCTGGTGTAGAAGCGTGGTCGAGGAGGCGGACAAGATCATGTCATCCACGTACAGGAGCAGATAGGCCATGGACCCGCCATGGTTGTAAACGAACAACGACGAGTCGGAGCGTGACTGCCGGAAGCCGAGGGAGACGGCATGGTCCGTGAACCGGGTGAACCAGGCGCGCGGTGCTTGACGAAGACTGTAGAGGGAGCGGGAGAGGAGGCAGGCGTCGGTGGGATGGTTCTCGTCCTCAAATACCGTCGGCTGCTGGCAGAGGACGCGTTTCGTGATTTTGCCGTGGAGGAATGCGTTGGAGACATCAAGTTGATGTGCAGGCCACTTCTTGGAGGCAATGAGTGTCAAGACGGTGCAAATTGTCGCAGGTTTGACGACCGGGGAGAAGGTTTCGCTGAAGTCGACCCCCGGCCGCTGGTGGAAGCCGCGCACCACCCATCGAGCCTTGTAGCGCTCGAGAGTGCCGTCGGAGTTCATCTTGTGCTTGAACACCCACTTGCCGGTGAGATGACCTGTGCGCCCGGGGGCCGTGGAACGAGTGTCCATGTTTGGTTCCGTTGGAGGGCGTCAAACTCCAGCTGCATGGCGGCTCGCCAGTTGTCATCCTTGAGAGCCTCACGGACGGATCGTAGAATGGGGGATAACGTGGGAGCATGGCCGGTGAGGGCGTACTTTGGGTGAGGCTTGAAGGTGCCTGCCCTCGCTCGAGTAACCATGTGGTGCTGAATCTGTGCGTCGGGCTATGGTGCTGGGGGCAGCTTGACAGATGCCTGTGTCGTGGCAGTCGTAGACGAGGTGGGCATGTCGTCTGGTGGCGTAGAGGACCCCAGTGGTGGAGGATGTTGTCCCGCTGGTGTCGCTGGTGAAGCGGCCGCCACTGGAGCTCGTGGCGCGGGCACGTCCAGTGGCGGAGTAGAGGACGCAGCAGCTGTCGACGCAGAGCAGGGCGCCCGTTGGTGCCGTGGCGCAGGTGCGTGCGCTGCAGCGGGCAGGGGAGGAACGATGGTGTCGTCGTGGTGTACGTTATTCTGAGGTGGCGTGGCTCGTGGACAATTGTTGTCGCGGAACGGGAACTGTTGCTCGACGAAGACGACGTGCCGCGATGTGAATACGCAGCGAGATGCAATGTCATAGCACCTGTAGCCGCGGTGGTCGGAGGGGTAGCCGATGAAGACGCATGCCAGTGACCGCGGACTGAGCTTGTGAGGCGTGGTCGCAGTGATGTTGGGGTAGCACAGACAGCCGAAGACACGAAGCTCGTCGTAGTTTGGTGGCACGCCTAGTAGAAGCTGGTGTGGTGTCGTGGTACCCGTGGCGCGACACGGTCGTCTGTTCAGCAGGAATGTCGCCGTCTGCAAAGCCTCGGCCCAGAAGGACAATGGAGCTGCACTGTGAATGAGCATTGTTCGAACGCAATCGTTAAGAGTACGAAGAATACGCTCGGCTTTCCCATTTTGTGGCGACGTATATGGATAGGAGAGACGTAGAATCGAGCCATGATCAGACAGCAGGCGACGCAAGGCATAGGAATCAAATTCCTTGCCATTGTCTGTCTGAAAGGAGAGAACTGGAAGGTTGAATTGAGTTTGCGCATATGCAATGAATGACCGAATTATAGGAAACACCTCAGATTTATCACGAACAGGGAATGTCCACACATGATGTGTGAAATCATCTAAGAAGACAACATAATATTTATAACCTGAACAGCTGTAAATCGGAGACGTCCAAACATCGGTATGAACGAGTTGAAAGGGAAAGTAAGTGTGGCTAGTGGAATGCTGAAAAGGCAACCGCATATGTTTGCCGACTTTGCAAGAGTGGCAGTGATGTGGTGCAGACTTATTACATTGAAATTCAAAGGATGCTAAGACCTGAGACAAGGAACTGGAGCCGGGGTGCCCAAGCCGCTGATGCCACAACTCCACGGACGACAAAGGACGAAGCTGTGAGCGCGTGGTGAAGTGGCAGCCGCAGAGGGTATAGATCACCCGGGGAATCACATCAGAGCTTCACCGTTTTGGTTGGAATGTCCTTGATAGAAAAACCATGGGGGTCAAACTCAATTGAAACATTATTATCACGGGTGAGTTTCTTGACAGAAATAAGATTCTTAATCAAGGGAGGAGAAACAAGCACACTACGTAGATGGAGAGGGGAGGAGTATGTAGGAATCTGAGCGGCAGCCGTATGTGTAACAGGCAGCTGTGCGCCGTTTCCAACGGTGATGCAGGAGGAGAAATTGAGGGGACGGGGATTGTTAAGAATACCAGAGGTGGACGACATGTGGGTAGAGGCGCCGGTGTCGAGGTACCAGTCGGCTGCGCTTGGCGGAGTGGTGGCGACGCTGGCGAACTGAAGAGCAGTGTAGAGAGCGTTGTGATCCCAGGCGCCGGAGTTGGAGTTCTCCGGGGGCGCCTGTAGCGACCTTACCCGAGAAATGGGCCCACTTAAGTATATTTCACCTTCCGTTGGTGCTAATACACAAAAATGTTCCCAATTACGGGTACGATCGTCGAGTCAAGCTCGACTAACTGCTACTGCAGATCGTCCGTCCATACACTCACGCGAAGGTGAGTTCCAAAGATCACATCATTCCACAATTCAAATTACAACAAGTCTTAGAGTTATTACAACCAAATTGAAATGATAAGTAAATAGTTTGAGTTCATGCAGCGGAAAGTAAACGAGATACTAGCGACGATCCATAGTATCGTCACGATGAAGTCAGCCGTGACGCTACTCCTCACGATCCTCGAGAGAGGTCGGCTCCCACTCGATGCTGTAACCAGGAGGAAGCTGGGAGGCCCAAGCCATAGAGGCAGCTACCTCCTGAGGGGATGGTCCTGAAAATTTAGCCACAAGCAAGGCTGAGTATACTAGTTATACTCAACAAGACTTAACCGACTGGTGATCACTACATCACCGACTCCTACGATGAGAGGCTGTTTGGCTAGTGGGGTTCTTTTGCCAAAAGCGACTAAGCTGTTTTCTACTTTCTTTATTTTGATTTTAATTTCTTTAGTCTATCCATTCTAGGTGAGCCTAGCTAAACAATCAAGTTTTGCAATACAATTATTCCATACAAAGATTTCATCCTTCCAAGTTTCACTTCATAATATGCCATACATCGGTCAAGCAGTCTCATTAACCGCGAGAAGCGGACAGTTCGAACCGAATTTACTACCTGGCCAGGGAAAACCCACACATACAGAATGGTTGGAAATGCCAACACACCCCAATCCTTTCTCCTCTCTCTGCGAGTGGCTCCCGAGTCCCAATGCCTCAGGGTAAAGGTTTACCACTACTGGGACTCACGCAACTACCCTCATGTGCCCATGGGATAACGTTTCCAAGACAAAGAGCTGTCGGACCTGCTCGCATCAATCGGATACCGGGACTTACCGGTCCCATAAACCGTGCATATATGTGGTACGTTCAAACGCTTGACACAAAAGTACCACATGTTTCCAATTAAAACATCGATAGACGGGTATCTACAATCATCCGTCCATCATCTCTAGTGTTTCTGATACGAGTAGACATACAACTCCTATATCTCGCGAGTGTCGGAAACACTCGACTTCTATCGGTCTTAAGCATAGCGACTATCGAACCTAACATACTAGTGTTCAATCAAAGGAACCTATGATCATGCAATCTAGGGTTTCATTCAACTCCTTGAAACTTAAATGCACAAACATATAATCAAATAAATCGCGTAAGTAAAGTTAGGTTATGCTCCGGGGCTTGCCTTCCGGCTCGAAGCGGTACTCCTGCTCGGGGCTCGGATCCACGTGCACCACGTTCACCTCGGACTCCTGGGCGATCTCCTCGGCAGCGGGGACTAGCTCGTAGACTCCGTCGGCGAGACCCGAAATCTACACGAAATGCATGAATGCTTAAGTATCGAGATTTAAATAGTTAGGGTTTATTTAAATCTTGGTTAGTGAATTGGAAAGGATAAACATTAATTATAAGTGAATATATTCTTTTCATTTTGAACCTTCACTTTGATCTTAGAGTTTTAGGTTTTTCTCTTTTCTTTTCTTTTTCTTCTCTTTTCCACTATTTAAGTCCTTTTTCTACTATTCAAAAGGTGAACTTAGGAAATTTATGTTCATGTACCATTTGGCCAGAGGCTTGCTCATGCCAAGGCAGGAGTTTAGCCCAAGTTTGGCTCAAGATAATTTTTCTATACTTTATTAAAATTATTCTTATCTTTTTGCCTAAAAACAAACTAAAATCCTACAAAAATAACTACAAGGTTTTTGTCCAAACCACTTGGCACAGTGACGTAGGGTACCAAGGGTGACCTCTCTGCAAGTTTGCATGTGATTTTGATTTAAGGTTATTTTTGTGGAATTTCACCATGTTTAAACTACCAAAAATCATTTAGCCATTTTCCAGTGTCCAAAAATTACCATTTTCATTTTTCTAAGGTTTCTAATGTCTTGATTAATTTTCTGTGTGAAGGAGGTGATTTTTCACTGAGTAATTTATTTTCTGTGATTTATTTGCCAAAACAGCAGGGTATATGTTTGGAAAATCATAACCCTAAATCCACTGGGAATTTTTGTGCACCCCTTGCGCATTAGGCTAATGATAATCACCCTAACAACATATCCCAAGCTCAGCTCCAGTGTATGTGTAGATTTTGAACTATGATGAAATGTGCTCAAACTGAAATGAATTTATATTCCAAAATCTACAGCTCAACTGAGTGAGGTACAAAGGAAGAAGTTGGCCTCCTAGATTCACTGGTCACTACAAAATTGGTTTGGCATTTTTCTGATTTTTCTACGATTTTCTACGAATTTTTGAAGATCTCAGCGAATTAAACCTAAAAGATAGAATCTATTTTACGCTGTGAACCCTAGGGTTTTTGAATCTCTTACAAACAAGTCCCTGCATTTTACAGTCGGCCCCCTGGAAAGAGGTTGAAGACACACAGGGATCCCTGGGCTCGCCGGCGTGGTTACGCCGGCCAAACGGCGGCGAGACCGGGCCGGGGAAGTGGGGGGAAAAGGAGAGGGGCTCACCGTGGTTCGTTTGAGCTAGGTCTCGAGGTCGGGGATGGCCGGAAACGGGGTCAACGACGGCGGTGGCGGCTCGGCTTGCTCCGGCGAGCGGCGACCGGCGGCGTCGGGGTCGGAGAAGGTCGGGGAAGAGGTCTTTGAGCACCAGCGCGGCACGGTGAAGCTATTGGTTCCCTCGGTTCGGCCGGAGGAGGAGTGGAGCGGACTGTGCACGTGCGCGGGCGGCGGCGGAAGCTCTGTGAACTCCGGCGAGCGATTTCGGCGTGGAAGAGAGGGGGAACTGTTTGGGGCTTTAAGTAGGAGCGAGAGGGGAGGAAAGGGGTGCTCGGGCAGCACGGGATGGAGGCTGGGGCAGCTCGGTGAGCTGTCGCGGCGACAGCGGCTTGTCGCGGCCGTGTTGGCGCCGTGCGCGGCGTCAACGTGCGCGCGCAGGCGTGCTGCAGGCGGCAGGCGCGCGTGGGCGAGGCGAGAAGAGACAGGGCGAGGAAAAGGAGACGGCGTGGTCGCGAAAGTCGCACGACGGACCGGTGGGCAACGGCGGCGACGGCAATATCCGGCGGTCCGCGGCGGCGACGCGACGACGAGCGCGGGAGTCAGCGCTACAGTGCGCCTCCGACCATGAGACCTTGCCAGAGGCGTGCACCGTGAGCGGGGACACCCGGCCATGTCACTTGTCGGCTCAGGCGAGGCCGGACGGCGGCAGGCGCTTGCCGGCGGCGAGCGCGGCACGCGCGGGCGCGGCGCTGGCAACCCGTGAGCGCGCCGTGAGCGGTGCAAAGGTCAACTGATTGGCATGGCTCAAATTCCAAAAAATTTGAACTGAACTTCGAAACGTGTCAAATTAAAAGTTGATATGGGACACAATTTTCGAGCTTGGACTTGGCGCTTCGACCATGCGCTTCGAGCTTGGATCGCAAGCTCGAGCTTTCCGAGCCTCGAGCGTGACGGAAACGCCGCTCGAGGGTGAATGCCCCCCTCGAGCTTGGCTGCGGAGCCTCGAGGGTGACGGAATCGCCACTCGAGGGTGAATGCCCCCCTCGAGCTAGCCTGCGGAGCCTCGAGGGTGACGGAATCGCCACTCGAGGGTGAATGCCCCCTCGAGCTAGCCTGCGGAGCCTCGAGGGTGACGGAAACGCCACTCGAGGGTGAATGCCCCCCTCGAGCTAGCCTGCGGAGCCTCGAGGGTGACGGAAATCACCGCTCGAGGGTCGTCAAGCAGAACGAACGCCGTGGCGAGGTTTGTGGTGAAGGGCTGTATTTGTGCTGACGGCATTCAGTACCAAAATCTTGAGATTTGGCTAAGATTCCATTTCAGCTTTGAATTTGAAATGGAAATTTCAAATCCAAGGTTTGGGGTTTGAAATTTGAGATGCTTCCAGGCATTTTTAGGCTATGGTTTGAAAAGGAAAGTTTCTTGGTTTGACTTATTCTCCAACTTTTACATTTGCACTTTTTCAAGTTCTTAGGAATTTTTCAAAGTTTTCTTATTACTTCATTTGAATGGTTTTTGACTCAAATTGATAAATTTTTCCTCATTTTCTTCAAATTCACTTTTGAATTAGCCTGGGTTTAACTTAACCATCATCTTAAGGTTAATTAACACCAGGGGTGTTACAGCGCCGGAAGCTGCGGCAGGTACTGGGCCGTCATGGCCTGCTGGGCTTGGAATGGAGGGCGAGGGCCCAGGACACCTGACCCAGGAGCCCAAAGGGGCATCTTCCAGGCTTGTACGAGTCCGGTCCATGGATTAGGAGCCGTGGCCCATGGGGAGGTAGGGCGCTGCTGTGTGGTGCCGCTGCCGCCGCCACCGCCGTTCGGCGCGGACGTGGCACCGCCGGAGGACGCGGCGCCGCTGCTGTTGCCATTGCCCTTGCCGTGCTTCTTGTTCTTGCCATTGTAGCATGGCCTGGAATCGCCGTCGGAGGATCCGGATTGACCGCCGTGGCCGGCGTAGAGGGCGTGTCCGGCCTCCACCTTGTTGTCGTGTTGCAGCTGGAGCTCCTCGAGGAGGAGGTACGAGCGGGCAGTCATGAAGGTGTGCGGCGGGAACTTGGAGGTGATGACGGGCTTGACATGGCGATACTTGGAGTTGAGCCCGCGGAGGAGATTCAGCACCTGACTTGGTTCGGACACCGGCTGACCGACGTCGCGAAGATTGTCGGCGAGCTGCTTGAGGCGGGAGGTGTACTGAGTCATCGTCATGTCGCCCTGGTGGATGGTGCGGAACTCAGCCTCGTAGTAGACGGCGCGTTGCAGCTCGTTGTCGCGGAAGATGCCCTCGACATCTGTCCAGACGGTGAAGGCAGAGGCGCGAGGCTTGTAGACGACGTCGAAGACGTTCTTGGCGAGGGTGTTGTGGATCCAGTTGACCACGCAGTGGTCAATCATGCGCCACTCCAAGTCGCGCTGAGCCATGGGCGTCGGCGCCGCGACATGGTCGGCGATGCCGAACTTGCCGAGGACGGAGTCGAAGAAGCATCTCCATTGGCTATAGTTGGACTCGTCGAGGTCGAGAACAACTGGCACATGGAAGCGAATGTTGACGGTTTGGAGCAGAGATGCAGGAGCAGGGAGTGGAGTTTCGTCGCCGGAAACGGAAGAGTCGTCGGAGTGGGCAGGAGATGCCATGGCGACGAGGGAGCGGCGGCGGTGGAGAGTAGAGGGCAGCAGAGAGGAAGCAGAAGTTTAGGATCTAGGGGTAACTGATACCATGTAGAAAGAGACTAGATCAACCGTGAAATCTATTGATCTGTTGTACGTGTTTATATACTAGTACATGAGCTAACTAACTCAGCTAGATTACAGGTAATCGTGAGCCGTGCGTGGGACGCCGCAGAGCGCATCGTGCGCGGGGCGAGCGAGTCGTGCGCTCGTGGGCGAGACCGCGTCATGTGGTGCATGTACAAGGAGAGTTCCAACATTCAGGACGAGCAGGGAACAAGGTGTAAGGGTTGGGAAGAGGATGTAGATGTGGATGGATCGATAGAAACCTGGTTCACTTGGAATTTGCATTGCTCAACTCGTGTGTTTCTATGACAATTGAGAAATGAGTTGCCGCTATCCGAAAAATCAACTGTGCTGTCGGTGATTCTCGAATCCCTGTATGAACGGCTGTAATTGTATGAACCTCTTATCCATGGCGATCCGTCGCCGCCGTGCCATGGCGAGCAAATGCTTCGTCTTTTCGCGGCGGTGGGACTTGGGAGACCATGACTGGCGCCGGATTCCTCCGTCCTTCCCGTTCGGGCACGGGGGGTGGATTGGATTCTTGCGATTACAGGATGCTCGGGGTGGGGCATGAAGTTGTTGCTGTCTGAGCAGTGAGCACCAAGCAGGCGGGCTCGGGCTGCACGGTGTGGCCATGATACAAAAAGCGTGTGTTCTAGGAGTAGACTCTAGCACACATGAAGAAACAAGAAGCATGTCATGTGCACGTGAAAAGAGTAGCGACCTCAGTCTTTTAGATACGCTCGTTAGAATGCGTGCACGAATGTGATAATGTGAACGTCTTTGTTTCTACCGTGTTTTGAAAAAGAGAAAAGAAAAATACTAGCAGGCATGCGTTGCGTCCATCTCCTGATGAAAATTTCAGCTTGATTTGCCGCAGCAAGTTACGTACGGACGGAGTACATTATTATGGTTGTGTACCAAACTAGTACCAATCAATCATGTTTCTCACACATTTTTTATCGATTAGCTATGGAACACTTGCGACCCCAAACTCGCAGCTCATGTCAACAATTCCCTCACACAACGATTTCACACAGACAGCTCTCTCCTACCATTCTACTCCAGCATGCACTGCAGTCCGGCTAACTCCTACTCCTCGATGGTTATCGATTCATCCCAACGGTCTCACTTGCTTGTGGCTCGGTGGTTAACTTATTCGTCCAGGCAGCTCCAGAACGACTGCTCGATGCGCGCGAAGTTGTCATCGAGGTCATACATGGAGCACGCGAACGCCTCTTCCTCCTCCTCGGCCCCCGCCGCCCTCGCCGCGCCGCCGTACATCGCCGCCCCTCCGACGAGCTCGCCCTCTGCGTCCGCCGCCGCCGGCCTTCCAAGAGCCAGCTCCTCGTGCTCGATTTTGGCGCCAACGACGACGTCCTCCGAAGCGGCGTCGTCCACGGGCACGAGATGCTGCTGCTGCTGCTGCTGCGCGGCGGCGGTGCCGGCGTTCCGCGCCACGAGTTCCTGGAACACCGACGACCTTAGCAGCAAGCTAAGCGCGGTGGTCGTCGACGTCGGCGACGGCGAAGGCCTCACGCACACCGCCGCCGCCGTCGGGCTTGGCCCACCGTTATACACGGAGCCGACATCATCAACGAGGCCACCGGCGGCGGAGAACGACGCCGACGACACGCCATGGGCGAGATGGGCCCCGCGGTAGAGGTCGACGTCGACGTGCAGCATGCCATGGTGGTGCAAGAGGCCGCCGGCCTGGAGGCACGGCGACGATGACATGGCGACGCCGGAGGTGGGGGTGGCGTCGTCGCCGGCGGTGGTGGTGGGTTTGAGCCAGCGGATGTAGGTGCTGAGATCGAAGTTGGTGACGGCGTTGATGCCACGGTATTCGATAGCAGCGATGTCGTAGGCTCTCGCCGCCTCTTCCTGCGTGCTGTACGTGCCGAGGTATAGGTACTTGTTGCCAAACACACGACCGATCCGTGCCTCCCATCTGCCATTGTGGTGGTGCCTGCGAGCCAGACAAATCACTAGGCTTTTAGCGATGGCAACGATATGATCAGACAAAGCTGCCCGTATAGTCCGTACGTACCGTGCGACGCCTCTGTACTTGGAAACTCCGCGAGAAAAGCCGTTGCTCTTCCTGCTTGGAAGGGGTCAGGGGAAAAGAGATCATTCAGTCTTGGACCTTTATTTGCTCATTTATTTAATTGCTTTTTTTTAAAAAAAAAGAGATGAAATTTTCAGAGAAAATTGTTGGTGTGGAGTAGGATTTTGTATGCTCACCTTCTTATGGACGCCAGGTACTCTTCCTTGGACACGCTCTGCATCACTTTGAGCTCTTTCTCGTAGTCCACAACCTGCCGAATATACAGAAAAAAAACGTAGGTTCATCATGCTCATCAAACATGAAAAAAAAACTCAGTAAAGTGATATAGCTAGTAGTAACTTTGTACTCCAAACTGCATCAACATGTACGTACAGGAAAGTTGGTGTAGGTGCTAGGTCCCCAGTACTTGAGTGCTGCAAGATCGTAAGCCCTTGCTGCGGCCTCTTCCTCGTTGTACGCTCCAAGGTAAACTACAAGCATGTTCAACATCTTGTCATGCACAACACGTGAGAAACTGACGCATACAAATCACTAGGGACAACTTCTAAACCTAGACAACTGTATACACAGTAACACAACTTGTTCATGTGCTACCCTCTTTGGGTATCAGTTACCAGTATCACGTACGTACCTTGCTTCCCCTTCTTCTTCTGTGTAGGGTTCCACGTCCCTTTGTCCCACAGGTGAGCTTCAAATCTTCCCGTCCAACGATGCCTAGTTGTAACAAATTAAAAGTTCATCAACACGCTGATCAGATCAACATGCTCTGTACAAACTTGTAGAGTCATAGTCATCAGACATGTAACTGAACGTGAGGTTACCTGCTGACGCCTCTGAACCTCGAGCTCCTCTTGGCGGCATTGCTACCGGCCGCCGACTTGTCGCCGGCGGCCTCCTCCTTGCCGTTACCGCTGACCGTCACCACCGACGACGGCTCCCTCTTCCTCCTCTTCACACTCTTCACCACCACACCGTCACGGCGGCCGCCGCCGGCCATGGGCGCCGCCCTCGGCGTAGCACCACAGTACAGCCCCTGTACTCCCCCTCCTCTGCCGTGGAGCTCGTCCTTCACCATGGTGTACGTTTCCATGGCGACGAGACCACCGGAAGGGTTTCTTCTTCCTTGATCACAGTGGTTATTAGCCTCAAGTTTTGCTGCTGTGAATTCGAAGCTGGGCATTTGACTGTGGAACTAAAGGGAGGGGTGGATACCACGTCCGTGTGAACGTTTATATGCAGCCATGAGACAGATGGCATGGCTGGCGTTCGTCCTTGTTTCCATCTAATGCCCTGAAAAGGACAGGAGGACGGCGATGTTCTCGGTGCCAGACGCCTTGTCTCTTCCCCGGCCCTGACAGCTTACACGCCGTGCATTGTGTGGACACTGCAGACTTGGCACAGCCTTATTGGCCAGAAAATCAACTCACTAGAATATGTACAGTTGCACACACGCTCGTCGAAGAAGTAATCAAGGGCATAGGATGATTTTCTTTTCAAAAGAATTGTTGGTAAACCGATCCATTTAGATGATATATATGACTAATTGGCAGATTGGCAGAAATATTTTTTCTTTTGGCAGAAAACCTCCATGTTCCAGGAATGTAATAGGGATACAGCTTGCACTTTCTTATTGCAGAAAAGCCAATCAATGACAATATGGATTGAGGTCTTTTCTATATGGTGCATGATACTAAGCGATTCTAAAGGACTAATATAACAATACCCGAGGTTTTGAGATCTCTATGGGGTTTCTCTTCAAAGAAGTGTTGGTATGTAAGTAGCCAAGAAAAAATTGGATATGGGGAGACTCAATAAAATGAATGTACAATGTAAAGTTGTTTTTTGGCCTGTACATGTAATGTAAAAGTAGTTACAAACTATGTAAACGTTTTCAGTTACAGATTAAACAGGGGCTGTATGAGCCAGGCATAATTAAACTACCAAAGCTTCAACAATCAGATCACCTTGTTATGCTGCATATACTACATTCTGGATAAGAGTAGACGTTGTTCGTTCCTTTTATTTTTGAAATGCAAGGAGATTCTTTTTTTTTTTCATTGTGCCAATGCAATTGCACTGCTCCAGTTGGTTCTAGAATGGCCATTATTATTATTTGCTGAATATGCAATGCAAGAACCCTAATAGATATATATAAATTGACCAAACATAGTAACTATATTTAGTTCTAGAATGCTCGTTATTCCTAAAATATGCAAACCCCTCATAATAAATAGTTAATGCTTGACCAAACATAGCAACCACAATTAAAAATTCCCAAAGCATAGTGAGGAACAACATCTGAAGACGAGAATCTCATGCAAGCTGTAAAAAGAGAGAGTGACTTGCATGATTGCCCTCACCCAATCAGAGATATGCAATCTCTTTCAATCCCATGATAAGATCAAGGCGCTCATATATTCTTTGATTGTCTCATTACCTGTCCTTGTGAATACAGTACTTGTTGCACTTATACAATCTGTTTTTTCCAGGAAGTTTCACCGCATCTCGCACTGCATTTTTCAGCGTGTGCATGCTGCACGCATCAAGCTCCGTGTGGTGTGTGCACCGACTATGCCCGTTATACGCGTGTTGAAGCCCATAGTTGGGTGTGCTCTCGATTGGAGAAGTTGTGTTCTTCGTGCGATTTTCCTTTTTATGAAAGCAACTGACAGCGATTTTGTCAGAAAAGAAAAATTCACATTGGTGGTACAACGATGACTGGCTTTACTTTTGACATCTCACCAGTTGATTGACACATTTCAGATCGTTGAGCCCTCATGATCATTCGATCTTGGTCATATCTAGATGTATTGCAAATTTTTCTTCTTCTTTTTTTAAGCATTACTACTTGTTTCGCCTCACATAAATCTGCTGAAAAGAATATTGCATGACCATCCAACATGGCATGATGAGAAGCCACTGTACGGAAGCTCATTCAGTACTTGCAGTCACACATTCAAGTGGATTTCAAAGACAATGACATTTTTCAGAATATAAATTCCACCCGGCAGGCGCTGAATATCACGGTACATGCATGAAAACGATGGCAAAAATGTTCCTCTCATACTGTATGCTGGAAATGATCACCAGACTAGCATGAACATCCCCAAACCGTTAAAAAGGACAAGCAGAGAGAACATTCTCCATTTATGGCGTATTCTATGGCGTGTACTCAGATCGGCAGATAGCACATTGAGCTGGACAAATCAGGACTTAACCCAGCTGCTAATAAAAACCAAGCTAGCGCCTAGGGATGCGTTAGATGCATATCCGACACACAATAAACTAAAACTAGCCTTTTAGATATATACCAAATTATTTGACAATAAGCTAGCTAGAGACGTCTGGAATCTGGCCTTTCTTCCACCTTAGGATAGAGCATATGCAACAAAGACCAGGCAGCAGGTTGGAATTTCTGATCTCTGAAGAATTGCTTGCTCGGCAATGTTAATTTGACTTTGCAGCTGTACTGAAGTCGGCAGCATGCAGGCAGAGGCAGCCAAGGAGGAGACCTTGGGTTGTTCGCAGGGCTTCGTTCCTGCCGAGCTCTCGTGGCACGAATCCTTGACTACTCTACGTTATTTTAACAATACGACGGGCGCCAAAAGCGACATTCTTAATTAGTTAATTTCCGCATCTTCACTATTCTTTCTACTATTCGTATATTGTAATTTTCTTGGATGGATAGGTCATATTCATAACCAACTGATTTGGTACTTTGGTAGGAAAAAACTGCCCAGCTGAAGGAATGGTTTGGCACCAGTGGTGACTGGAGGAGGAAGCAATGTGTGGTGGGAGACTTAACAATGCAATGAACAGGTGAGAAAAAAAATCATATAAGATCGACAGAAATTAATCATTTGCATAATGTGTTGTTTCATATCAGACTTAGCAATTTGCTAGATACTCAAATATATTTTGTCGTGCCAATTAGAAAACTAGATCTTTGCCACAAGGCACTGCAAGTATATATATTTGAATATTGTTCGCTCTGATTTCAGGCGAGAGTGTTGGCCAACTGAATAGACTATTCTGAATTTCTGGCCTTTGAGTTTGCAATAAATCAGACAATTGTGTATAAGTTGTACAGATGTTTACTGTTTACCGAACCAAAAAACGAAATATGCATGCATGATGCATACATACAAGCATAAACATAAAAAAATGTGTCAATAAAATCTAGCCTTATGCCGTGTTTAGTTGTGGTGGGAAAAAGTATTTTTTTTTCCTGAGATGCGTGTTATGTGAGGGAGATGAATAGGAAAGAGGAAAATAGAATTTTTGGGGGAGACTTTTACCTGTATGCCATAAAAAAAGATCTTCATGACCTGTGTGCCACTAAAAAGTTTGTTTGCACCTGTGTGCCATCGACCTAAACTTCTTTGACCTCTATGCCATTCCATCCGCATTCCGTCTATTTCTCACCGTTAGCAGCACCTGACGAGTGGGTCCGGGCCTGGAAATGTCCAAATTGCCCTTCTGTCCAGGTGGCCAAGTGGAGCCCACACCTTGTTTTTTTTTATTTTCCCTGTCCAGGGAGGCTTCTTTAATTGTTTAATTCTTGTTTCGTCTTTATGTGTTTGCTTCTTTGATTAAATCATTCCCGCAGTTATCGCTGATGCCTTCGATTATTCTGTGTTCTTCTTGTCTTCTGCCGCCAGGCCTTCTGCTCCACCCCGCCAGGCGCGCAGACCACCGCTCCCGCCGCCGCCAGGCACGCAGGCACGAGCTCGACCTCCACGCCATGGATCAGAAAGAGAGAGCAGGCCGGTCGTCGCCTCCTCACTAGCCACCACCAGCTCATCAGCCTCCTCTTCCTCAGCCGCCGACCCGCGAGACCGTCGAGCATCAGCACCACCACCACCACCAGCAACCGCGAGAAGGAGCAGTGCGAGGACGGGAGCTCCACGAGGCGAGCAAGGCCGCCTCCAGCAGCGCAGCCGCATTCCCCGTCCTCGCGCCAGGCTGCCGCGAGCACCTCGAGCAGCATCAGCTGCTGCTGCCGCCGGAGGGAGAGAAGGGGAAGGAGGCCACCAGTGGAGCTCGATGTGTGGATCCGCCGCCGCGGAGGCGTGGGAGCAGGCCGGAGAGAGAGATAGAGAGAGAGGAGGGATTGGTGGTGGAGTCAGCGAGGTCAAGAGAGTTCGGCAGGGAGAGAGAGTACGGGGGGTGGATCCGTGATGATAGATGAAGGGAGGGGAAAGAAAAAAACTGAATAAAAAAGATAAAAAAGAAAGGAAAAAAGAAAACAAAAGGAAGAAAAAACTGACATGTGGGCCCCACCTGTACAGAAGGGTATTTTGGACATTTCCAGGCCCGGCCCCACTCGTCAGGTGTTGCTAACGGTGAGAAATTGACGGTATGCTGACGGAATGGCATAGAGGTCAAAGAAGTTTAGGTCGATGGCACATAGCTGCGAACGAACTTTTTAGTGGCATACAGATCATGACGATCTTTTTTGATGGCATACAGGTAAAAGTCTCTTTTTGGGGATCCGTGTTCTATGAGGAGGATGAATAGGAGATAAAAAATACTTTTGGAAACTAAACGCGGCCTTAAATTGCGGAAGATGATGATGGCAGATGGACAGATAGACCGGCCCAATGCAACGAATGCGATGGCCCGGGTCTTTCAGTCACTGTAACGGTGGGCCATATTAGCATAGGCCCAAAGCCAATAGCATTGCAGCCCGACCGCCGAGGCCTCAACTGGTCAGTGACTCGGTGGCCTGGCCACACACAGGATAAACCCACTAGCCGCTGGCAGACCACCCGCCCGCGCCGTCTCCTCGTCCGCAACCCGTTCGGCGATATGCCGCCGCCGGCGCCGCTCTTCCTCTCGCTCCCCTCGCCGCCTCCGCTCCTTCCCGTGCACCACCCTAGGGCCCCGCAACAAGCCCTAACCCTATCCCAGGCCCTCGCCTCCTCTAGGAAGCTCGCCGCCCTCCCCGCGTGCCCCGTCGCCTCCCCGCGCCACTCGGACTACTTCGACCCGCGGCCCCCCCCGCCGCCGCGCGGGGACGGCGGGTACGGAGGGCGCCCACCCAACGGCGCGCAGGAAGGGAGGGTGTTTACCAGCTACAGCATCTACAAGGGCAAGGCCGCGCTGTCCTTCGACCCCAGGCCGCCGCAGTTCGTGCCGCTCGATGTAGGTAGAGGAGGGAGTTTGCTGCTCGTCGTCTCGTGCGGTTACCCATCCCTTTCCGTACGATGCTAATGGGTGCTCTATGCGTGTGTGGGATTGTAGACTGGTGCGTACAAGGTGGCCAAGGAGGGATTCGTGCTGCTGCAGTTCGCGCCCGCCGTCGCCACGCGCCAGTATGACTGGACGCGCAAGCAGGTATGCATGCTCCAATTGGTCCGAGTTTCCATTTTAAAGTTGTCTTCTTTGTTATGCTGACGAAATCACCGATTTGAGAGCTAATTCTCTCATTTCATTTGTATGTAGCGTATCTATAATTTGTAGCTTGTTTTCTTTTGCTGGCGGCAATTATTATTGGAAGTTACAATCTCAGTTTCTGCAGTTGGCTGATATTTTCTGGCTTGTAAGCTGATCTATGGAAGCATGCATAGTTTATTCATCAATCATATAGTTCCCCTGTGGCCTTTTATGGTTCCTATGTTTTTGAGCTGTATATTCTAAATTATAAATCTCAAAATGTGATGTATGATTTTGTAAATTGTGTAATAGGTGTGGTGATTATAGGTATCCATTGCTTACACCAAGTTGTTGGATGCATTTCTATACAGGTGTTCTCATTATCCGTGTGGGAGATAGGCACCCTTCTTACGCTTGGTCCAACGGATTCTTGCGAGTTCTTTCATGATCCTTTCAAGGGCCGGAGGTTGGTCCCGTCTAATGTATCTGATCATCTGCCTTCCTAGTGAATCTTCCCTTACTCTAAACCCTCACAGAATTTCGAAAAAAGAAAAAAAAAAGATGCGAGGGATGTGGATCATGTTAGAATTTTCTGTACCTTTTTTTATCATATCCAAGCAACTGTGACATTTTAGTTTCTTATGTCATCTGTCCAGTGGCATATAAAAAAACAATAGTATCAACACCAAACTTTAAATAATATCTGTGTTAATATGGTTTGAGGGCTTATCACTGTTTCTTATCAATTCCATTTGCTTTATCGCATGTTTTTTTTAAAAGGAATGACAATTGGGGTTCCATATTTCCTTTATCACACTGTATACGTAGCATAGATATGTAGAATTTAACATCTTCATGTTCTTAGGTTCCTCATATATTATCATTTTTATTTTATTATTTACTGTTTCCATGTCGGTGCAACCTTATAGTGCATACAGAAAATCTTATTCTTATAGCATTCCATCTTTTCATGAAAACAGCGAAGAAGGTAAAGTGCGTAAAGTTCTTAAGGTTGAGCCTACACCAGATGGCAATGGTCGCTTTTTTAACCTCAGTATGTAGTATCCAACTCATTGTTACATATTTTGGTTTCATTGGTTTCTATGTTCATTAATTGATCTGATGATCATTACTGCTCTTAGGTGTCCAAAATCGTCTTCTCAACGTCGATGAGAGCATTTACATCCCTATAACCAAGGGAGAGTTTGCTGTCATTGTATCAACTTTCAATGTAAGTACTAAGTAGTATATCTTGTTCAATGACCAATCCCTCTTACAAGGTTTCTTTGCAACTATCAGCCTTTTTATTGTTATAGTTCAAACAAATTATGTGTGTTCGGGCTGAGTACTTTGCACTTGGATCTATTTCCGTTATTCTGCATATATGAATGTGTTAATGATTTGTCAATCCATTTTCCACTATGCTTTTGCCATGCAGAAATCACTGTATTGTCTTGATAACAACTTGACATTGATTATGTATATCCGCCGCATCATGTAGTCCAATATACTCCGTTAGTCTAGTCCTGCCACTTTTTTTGTTTAATATTGATGTGCCATTCTTCCATGATATTGAATTCGTGTAGTTTGGGTTATTGACAATGAAGACATTCATTTTAAAATCATGTTCAGGTCTATCATTTTGGAAATCATTGTTTAGGTCAACTTAGAATAAACTGCCATTTTGGTGTGCCTTTTATGTTAGTAGCATGCAACACTCACTTGCCCTCAATGAAAATAATACCCAAACATATTATTAAATGTGCAGTACATCATACCACACCTGATGGGCTGGAGCACATTTTCAAGCTCTATCAAACCTGAGGAATCACGGCCATACATCAGGCCACAGTCAGCGCCTGAGTATGAGTGGCGAAGGTAAACCGGTTCTGCGTGTGACGGGAGATGGCTACAATTCAAAGGGTGAAATCGATTGGTTCGGTGCACAGTTCTGTTGGGTAATCTGTGATGAATGCCTTTTGGGCTTTTACTCCCTTTGTTTCCTTTCTAGAAGCTGTACTTGGTAGCGCCTCAGCTATTCAGAATTTCTCAGCCATGTAGAAGTTTCACGGGGCATTTGGCACGGGGGGCCTTGTTTTGACTTTTGAGCAACAAAGCTCAGTTTTGACTAGGGGCCGCTGCCGCCGCTGCAGCAGGTTCCCATTGTTGAATCTTAGATGCCTGCTGGGCGGAAATGGCGGCAAGACCTCGTGTCAATGTGTCCCTAACCGACAGTTCTTAGTGTACACCTGAGAAATGTTTGTGCTGGCAGAAAAGGAATGACCTTCCAGTCTTAGTATTCATCACTTGTGGTTATTGTAAATGTAGTCTCTGCTGCAATCTATCTACTGCCTTGCTCCATGATGGATGATTTCTTCTTGAAATTTGTCCAGGTTTCACCAGATTATGTGCTTTGTATGTGCATTGAATTGTCCGCAGAATAACAAGGAACCTTCTATAGTACTGTACTTATTTAACGGTCACAACCAAACTGTCAATTCCTTTTGTTTGAATTTTGAAATAAAATATCTGATGCAGCCTAGTTTTTTTAGACTGGAAAAATCAAGATGTAGCCTAGGTCGTCATAAACGATTTCGATACACACACACACAAAAAAAAAAAAGCAAAGAAATCGATTTAGCTTCCACACGGCTGGGCCTCAAATGGGGATGGTTTCCAGCGGGAAGAATCAAGCCCCGTGGGCCGTGGGCTGCCTATCCTCTATCCCCGCGCTCGTGGCGGCGGCCGGCCCAATGCGACGGCGTCGAGAACCTGCTAGAAACAACCTCGTGTGAACTTGCTTTCCATTTCCCCGCCACGGCGCCGCCTGATCTGACTGACCCCGCCGCCGAGTCCTCTCCTCTCCTCTCCTCTCCTCTCCTCGGCCGCCTCCCTCCGTGCTCGCCGTCGACTGCGCATCATTGCGCCGGCGCTCGTCATCTGCATGGCCAGGTCAGTCTTCTCCCATCCCTCTCCGAGGCGGCCGGTCAACCCTTCAATTCCTTTTCTTTCGGCGTTTTTTTTTTTGCTTGGTCGTTCAGCTTGGACTCCGTTGTACTCACGGAGCATGCCCATGGCCGCGCACGCGCTACCCTCTTGAGAATCGAGGTTAGCGTGCCATCACGAGGAGAGGCCATGGCGTTTTCCACGGGTCATGGCCTCGTGGGCAGACAGCAAAATCCAGCCGCTTTGGCCGCTCTGCTGTGGCGAGTTGCAACAGTTTGAGCGAGGGGTAGGGCTTACAGACTGCAGTTGCAATGCCACTCCCCCACTCCCAAGGAACTATTGCATGCTTGCAGTAGAGCAGCCATGCTGATATCGAAATCTGTTGCCGTCTGGGCATCAGAACCTTTTTTTTTTCTAGAGTACTAGGGAGTAGGGACAAGCCCAGTCCATTTGCATTTGCGTCCTCAATTAGAGTTCAATTTTGAATATTGACAGGATCCTGTCAGAGATAGGCAGATCAAATAGTCCTATGGTGGTGAGAGCACCTCTCTGACTTCAATAACACGACCTGCAATCTTATTTTGTCATCCATGCGGTGCTTTTTCCTTGTTTTTTGGGACAAGTTGGGCAGTTGACGAAAATTAATCGCTAGGGCGGACATGAAAATGACAATATCATTGACATCTTGTATCACGCCGTTTTCTTGTGACTTGTGAGGACAGCTAAGTGTGCTAAAATTTTATCTCAGGTTGGCAAACTTTCAAATGAACCGTCTGGAGGAGGAGCCATAATGAAATCAGCTAGGAAAATCTTTTCCTTTTTTTGCAAATGTGCTATGCCCTCCTGTTTTTTTTTTTCTCTATTTTCCCCGCAAGTTATTCCTTTATAGTTCATTTAGTAGGATTCAAACTCAGTTCACCACACACATGATTTGTGATTTTCTTGAACCGGACGTCTGATTTTTTGATTTTATCGCATCAAACTACTGATACAATAATAATGCAGCAGAAACCAGAACCCTTCAGAAATAGGGGAATTATCTTTACAATGAAGTTGTGTATGGCAGGCCATACAGATGAGTTTGTGAAACATGTTAGTCAACATTCTTTTCCCAAAGGTATGGAGAAGTGTAAACACATGAAAAAAGTTACTGGGTCAACTTGAAAATAAAGGCCAAAACAAGAACCATCGCAATAGGAAAAAAAAAAGATGACGGCATCTAGGACATTTTACATTCTTTGTCTTTTCTTTTGCACTTCTCTTATTTTTATTTGCCACTATAACTACAGAAGGTAAGCTTATTAATTTCCTTCCAGCAATATTTGAACATCGAACGTAAGGTTTTAACTTCTATGTTGTGTGTTCTGACTGATTCTAGTTAGTTCGTGTCATCTCCCTCTATGGAACCATTTCTTTCTCGTTTCCTTTTCTTTTTACTTTATCGTTTCTATGGCGGCTTTTAGATAAGCACATGGACTGTATCAAGATGATTTGACTTTTTAGCATTATTGAAGAACAATAGAGAGGCTTCCAAGCAATAGGTTGAATGAGATTAGCTGTTTTATGCTCTGATCCCATGGTTATAAGTTGGTTTCCTCAAATGTTTAACACCCAATTGTCATTCTTGACTACATATAAATATCCACGTCAACACCATAGAGACCAATGAGGTCCGATCTTACTAAATCTTAGTTTAGGTCTTATGTATGACACCTAAAGGGAAATAGTTTTTGACATGCACAATCCGATGCTTGATGAATACATTGACTGTTATCATTATTGTAAGTTATATGGTTTCAGTTATATGGCTGCGCAAACTACTGTGAGGATATGTTAACAAATTTACCTTTTCAAAGCTTGGACTCTCTGCAATTCCCCATTTTCAATTGCATGTGGGTGTTTGTTTCAATTTATCGCTATTGAAGTTTATGACAAATGGAATGCTGCAGTAGCAGCACAACGTGGCATAGCTTGTCCCTTACATTATATCCCTCAAAGTCAAAATGCTTAGAAATAAAAACAGTACGAGTTGACATGTTTCAGATATGAACGTTTTTCTGCAGCAGCATTGCTGCATTCTTTCCTGAAGTTATTTTTCCTTTTCTCCCTGAAGTTATTTTTGGATAAATGCTCAATTCAGATATAACTAGTACCTCCATTTTATTTTTATCTTACAGTTTGTTTCACTTCTCCTTCATATTTTCCCATCTTCTGATATTGAACGATTGGATTTATGTACATGTTTGTGGAATTGTGGTATTCAATTCAATTGCTTCATACAAGATTTCAGGATGTGCATGTAATAATCATATTGATACTCATCTTTTTTAAGATTTGATTTACTTGTATATATTTTACTTAACTCCAGCCGGCCATCTTCTCTTCAGTATGAAAGGTTAGCTAAAAGAAAATTCAGTTGGCAGCACGAATCAAGCAGCATCTTGACCTCACATAATTGACTATGAATGGGTAAACAGTGTTGCACGAACTACGATTTGCAAACAAAACGAGGGCCTGCTTCTGAGTTCTGATTAAGTAAAAGATGACATAGGATGAGTCCTATTAAGTGTTGAGGCAATGGTTCCGTTTACGCAAAAGCGTTGAAAGTCACAGTTTTTAAAAGCATATATGGAGAGGGGTCCTTATCACATAGAAACCAGCAGCTAACTAAAAGGCCTATTTATCTGTTGTACACAAGATACATTCTAAACTGTTATTTGGTCAAGTTTAATTTGCCATCTATTTTGATCTTATGTGTTGCCCATTATGTGCTACTTCTGTGAGATAATTCTAATGCAAGACCAATGATCCATCATGGACATGACCCAAGTCTTGTTTGGAATTCTGAACAATTCGTTGCTTTCTCCAGTTTTTTCTTTTATCTACGTGTGTGAGGTCTGTTGGATGGCGAATCCAGCTAAATTTTGGTGGACCTGGTTTATTCATGCAAATGATGTCCACTTCTGAAGGAGACCTGTATGGCTATGTGCTGTAGGTTGGAGGTCAGACACAGCTGGGAGACTAGCATCAGCTGCCAATTTGTTTGATTCTTACTATACTACGTTGTCTCAATGCTAGCATAGGCAGCTTGACCATTCCTCTCTTTGATGCAAGACTCAAATATTTTTTTTTTACAAAATTTATGCTCAAATAGAAAGTACTAAATTCTCTTAAAGTCAACAAGTTGATTGGTAAGTGACAACGATGCTTCATTGAATTTTTTTAAAGAACAAAAAAATAGGTTCTATATGACAAGCACGTTTGGTCCACATCGTGAGATGATTGCAGACGCCAGATCGTGTAGCCTGTTTAGGAGGAATGATTCCCATGTACTCGTGCATTGCAGATGGTCAAATAAAAGGTTTGGGCAGCCTCTAACTGGCACCTCTTTACCCAGCTTCAAATTCTACATGTAAAAGGAAACGAGCCAATCGAATGGAGCGTCTTTTTTCACGAGCGTGTAACACTAAAAGAGTAGCATATTTGAAAAGGGCTTGTGTGACCTTACCGGAAGTACGCCATGAAAAAGCACCAGAAGTAAGCCATGAAAAAGCATGCTTGACGCCATGGAAAAAAGGGTGGTGGCACGGCCACAGAAAGGTACGCGGAGACCTTCCTGCCCAATCAGAATTCAGACTTCAGACAAGATGCTCTCTCTTCATCCAGAGGTCAACGTTTTCAGATTGGCCCCACCCAACTACATGTCAACATGGGCCTATCAAAATGAGGTAGACACTTAATTTTCAGTAACACATAGATTTGCTTCGCAAGATGAACAGAAGAACTTTCTCAAGCTGAAAATTAAAACAATAACGTACCTTTGCTCGATGAGTACTAGAAAATGGTGTCATGTCATCATGTGTGACTACAAGTCTACAACCACGCGACACCACTTGCACGGTTGCACCTAATTCAACAGCAATTCAAGCCTTTCATAAATACGACAATACACCGTACGTAGACTTGCAAAATTCTGTCAGTCGAGAGAATTCTGAACTCAGGAATCGAAAATTCTGAGCTGGTGATCTTGACCCCGGGATACCACTTGCTCTCGCACAGTTCAATGGAAAAGCTCAACCAATCAGAGAACCATAGTATAGTTGGCACATGCTAGACTCCCAATCCTGAATAGACCACGAAAGTTGACGGAACAATACAAAAACATGAAGGGGAATTCACTCCTCTCACGCAACTGTGGTTTGAAACTCGATTTTTTCAGAATCTCTAATTGGTTCCTGTGCAGTTTCAACTTTCAACAAATGGCAATGAGTGGTCTCTCCATGTGGATTGCGACGCTATCAGGCACTGCAGCTTTGTCGTCGGGATTGTTGAAAAGTTAGGCCCCAATATGCTGCTTCTTGATAACCACTACAAATTATATGTAGAGGTTTGTTTAATAAAATATATGAAAAATCTAACTTCTCAGAAGTATGGCTCAGTTTGAAGGATTACTTAGGGCATCACTGTGTCTTCTAGTTTAATGATAGCAAGACAAAACAAAAGGACAAAAATCCTGCTCGGAAATGATACCAACAAAGAGTAAACTTTATTTTTTTTAATAAAGGAAGCAACAAATAGACAAGTAATCTTAACTGTAGTTCGACGCATGGCACATAAGCATGACATAAACCGGACGTCAAGTTAATGCTTCATCCTATCCTTAATATTTTCAGTTAACTAAAGGAACACACTTTCAGTCTTGTCATTGTGCTCGTGTGATCGATCTAACTACCCTACGTAATATACTTCAATACCTGTCAAAACTCTTGGTGACCTATACCCAATATTTCTAGCTAGCAACCGCCTAAACTAGACTAGGCTACGTCAATGATCTGTTGTGTACTTGTTATCACCAAATCTATTGGACTCTCTGTTGTACCCAACCCTGCATAACTTTGGAGTAAAGGCTAAAGACATGTAAGACGGAAAATGGTGCAACTTTGCACTCTAGTTGCAACCATTGAACATGCTATCAGACGTCAACTTTACACATACAGACTACTAGATTAGATCTGACCGGGCACCTATTTTTTTTGGGACAGTCATGCTACATTTATGCATCGCATGATTGCTTTAGATATGTATAACTCAATTATTTTGAAGAGCTAGGATGGCAGATGGAAGCAGCACCATTGCTCCATCTGTGTCCATGGGTTGATAGATTCTAGATGTAATTAACCAGAACACATGGCCTCATTGTGTGAAATACATTAAGATATTCAGTGAGGTCAACGGATACATGCACAAAAGCAAATTAAAAGGGCAAGCCATGGTCAACTGTAGGGATGAGCCTGCATACAATAGAACATGATACCCTGTACCGTACAAACACAAATAATTCTCTAGATCTACATGTCAAAACAACTTACTAATTGCAACAGATCATCAACGTTTGTTTATTACCCCTTAATAAAAAATACTATGCTTCAGTTGACTTCTGGTCCACGAATCCAGATCAGAAACAGGAGAGCGCTGGAATAAGGACATGCATGTATAGCTATCACACTGCTCATTTTTTTTTGTAACTCCAACCTGACTCAAACTATTAAAGCTACAAAGAAAGTTGTTTTTCTTTCTTCCAAGTCAAAACTCAAAACAAGCATAAGCATGTGGCATTGAAAAAGATCCAAAAACAGTACTCACAATTAGCTAAAAATGATACTGATTCTAAAGAAAATATTGCATGTTTCGTTCAAAAAAGAAAATATTGCATTTGTTCATAAGCTAAATTAACGGATGCCGTCACAAGTTAAATAGTACAACAGAAGGCAAAACAGATTTGAGCAGAACTACCATGACGGTACCTACTCCTGAGTTGAAATTGGACTGGACTTTAAAACAATGGTTCTACCTAATTAAATTGCCAGAGACCTTCAAACTATGAGCTATATCTATCATAAATATGTAAAGTTCAGCCGACCAGTCTGTACACCAATTCAAAGAGAAAGCTTGAACGGCACTGCTGCACACAGTATCTGATTAGCTCAGCTACGTGCTGAGAAGTACAAGTTTCCAATGGCAGCTATATATTGTGTAGAATATATACTCTAGGGATATATAAGCGCTTTGCTATGAAGGTCCAAAACGGCAAAGAGAACAAAGATTAATTTGAAGATTGTCCTTTTCTAGCTGAGTATATATCTATTTAAAAAAATATTAGTAAAGAGACTGCTCTTTCTAGCTTGGTTAATGTCAACTATTCATATAGATTAGAATAAATACTCAAAAAATTGTTGAGTATAAGTACCTACCGCTTGGCAAGGTAATAATCTCGATCTATTACTAATGGGGACCAGAATCATGCATGAATGCAAGCAAATGGCTATAGTAAATGGAAGTTTCAAAGCATTGGGATCTAAAAAGAACAAAATCCATGGACTCAGCCTCTAAAGAAGCACCAATGGTGTCACCAGAAGAGGCAGTCAGAATCTCAAAGACCACCCCAGTTGAACCCACACAATTTTCTAGAAAAAATGGTACAGCTAGCTTTGGATCACAGCGCTGCATCATGTTTTTAGTTCCTATAAAATTAGTTATGATTAAGGTCAATGGTCTTGTAATTGATTAATGTGTCGCTTTGTTGATTTCCCAAAGAATGCCATACAAGTGGACCATTGATGCGCCTGAGGAAGTGGAAACCTTGGATCTAGCAGATATATATAGCCATATAGTCCAAGCTTTGTAGATGAACCTCAATCCTTGATAGATCCAGCTAGCAAAAAAAAGCATTATTTTCTTGAACAGAGAATTTTTCAGTCAGATGTGCCTTAAATACACCAAAGATTTAGAAAGTAATTATGTGAATCCTTCATTTTCCTTAACCCATGTTGCACCGTTTTGGAGGTGACAAATGGTAAACCTATCAGAGAAAGAAAAAATTGGGTAGACCCACTGCTGTAATACCAGTACCTATTTTAATCAAACAGTATATATTGAAGTCCATGAAATGTGATTTAAGAGCTTGGAGAATTGTTTCTTGATATCATAGAACGCACATCATTAGAAACTCACTTGAATGTACAGTGGCTGTTCGCCTGTTCACATATGGATCCAAAGCAATTGGTTTGATCTGGAAGCTACTATCACCTTATCACATCATGCATGCAAATATACTAGCTTGTGGAATTCAGTGGAGTTCTCTAAGAGCAATACGTACTGACTTCTGAAAAAGACGCTTGTGGTCCTCTAGTCTAACCAAGCAGTGATACAGATAAAAGGTGTATGTGGTCCTCTATTCTCATCAAATGCCAATACTGTTTTCCCCTTAAGAAAGTACAGACAAGTCATCCCCAAGATATTTTAAACATGAGAAATTAATTATTACAATATTCTTGGAACAAAACTTCGATCATTTCTTTGAATTATTAGTTTCATATAAACTAATAGCTTACCATCGGATGACCCCAAAAAAAAAAAAAACACATGCTCATTAGTCACTTAGATGTTTCCATAAGTTCAGCATGCGTTATCCTAACTTTTAATCTTCACAAGACCAGAGCAGAAATACAAAAGGAATACCAGATTACCAGTCCCGTTTAACTATTGTTCTTCTGATGTCCTATGCTGAAGCTTTGAAATCAAGTTCTTACGTGAAAATAATTCTCTAATAACCAGCTGACGCGATGACTCGTGGGAAGCTTCACAGAGACATCAACAGTGGACCCGTTCCTCCAGCTGGACGTATGCAGTCTGGACGCACATCTTAATTGGCCAAACAACAACAACAACATGTTGCACACGTTGAAGCCCGCATAAATCTCAGTCGTCCGTGCCTGTTCTCTTATTCTCCCTTTTCTGTCTCCAAGTCATGGAAGAGTGCGGCGATATTTGACATATCGGATGTTGACCGCCTAACATAGGTTAGCACTGGGTTACGACTTGTTTTATGCCAAAGTCCAAATAGGAGAGAGAGATAAGAGGCCATGGCCTGCCTTTATAAGCTATAGACTGGATGCAGGAACAAAGAGATCTGATCGAAGAGGAAGAAGTGGACCTAGGCAGAAGCTAGAAAACAAGAGAAGAGTAGTGCCCCTCAAAAGTTCGCTAGCTTCTGTCAAAGGGGAGAGATGATCAAGGGGGGGAAGCAGCTTGGTAGCCATGACGAGCAGTTAACAGAAAAGGTTTGGAATTTCTCTCTTCTTGTCCGTCTGTGATTTTCATTCTGAAGAGTCTGTGTATTCTTCTTCTTTTTTTTGCGAAAGGAAGAGTCTGTGTATTCGATTATGTATGATCAGGACACAGTGATTTTCTCTCTTTTGGATTTTTGTTCTTGATCTGTGAAAAGGGACTCTTCAGAAATGCACTGGAATAGATATGATTAAAACTAAAAATTAGATTTTAGGTATGTTAGGGGCAAATTCTGATATCCACCAGATTTGTTGCATGTATTAGGAACCACCAGTTCTTAATTATTTCGAAATATTAGGAACCACCAGTTCTGTTGCATGTATATATAGCAGAAAGAAAAGATGTGGATAAACCAATAATGGGAATGGTCTGTGCTCATGTACAGTTGGTCCCCCCAACATAATTTCCATGATTTTCTTTGCTGGTCTTACAAATGCAACTTTCCATGTTACTATTGCAGATCAACGATGATGATCATATCCCGGATGACAACTTATTGAAGTCCTTACAGAAATTAAGTTCAAGAAAAGAGGTGCCTAACTATTAGTACAAGCTAGCATATACATTTAATAATATATTAAACATGGAAATAATCCATGGATGGCTGGCCATGAGAAAATAAATCTGTCTGTTTTCCTTATATTCTAGAATAGTGAAATTAATTCTAAATCTAAGTTCCTTACCCTGAAACTTATTTTATCTAGAATTTTCACAAGAAGATATGCTAGTTTCATGAGCTCTATGTGTGGTTTTACCTTTCCTTATCTACTGCAGTATTCTGATCAGCCTTCTTTTGTGTATGCGTGTGTGCACGTTATTACTTATTACTAGGCGTGCTCAACAAACCCAAGGGACGAAGCCTCAAATCAAACGTCAACAGTTGTCAAGGCTCATAATAACAAGGTTAGTGTGCATTATGATTGTATTGATAGTTTACCAAGGTTACACAAAGACAAAAGTCCGTTATCATATGTGATTTGGTTAAGAAATGGCTATACGTATCTCATAGCGGTGCATTTGCAGCTTCAGGTTGAAGAAGATAAACTCGCATCGACAAGAGCAGAGATGGGTGAGGTAAGAGAAGAGAACAAGAGGCTGAAAACTATGCTGTCACGTGTTGAAGAGGAGTACCGATCTCTGCAATTGCACTTCAATGACGTTCTTCAACAAGGACAAACCAAGAAGCTTGCAGACCCGGCGACTGCTGCCATGCCTATCGTCGACATGGAGGAGCCTGAATTCGTCTCACTGAGACTCGGCAGGAGCACAGGCCTGCACAAGAAGGAAGAGACGAAGAGCAGTGCTTCCGAAGGCAAAGGGATGAGATCAGAAGACTCCATGAACATTAATGAAGGAGGGCTCTCTCTCGGATTGTCAGACTGCAAAGTTGGTGCAACTAACAATGCAAAGACGATACAGCCCGATGTGCTGACCTTGAGCCCTGAAGGTAGCTCTGAGGACGCCAAGGATGATGCCATGGAGACAGGAGATCAGCAGTGGCCGCCAAGCAAAATGCTAAAGAACTCGAAGGCTATTGGCACAGAAGGCACTGAGGATGACATAGGTCCACTGCCACAGGCCAAGAAGGCGAGGGTGTCCGTAAGGGCAAGGTGTGATGCACCAACGGTATGTAGACACATTCGTAATGCCTGCTTGATATGTAGGAGTATCAAATGATACATGGGATGGGATGAACTGAATAACATGCAAACATTCTTTTGAATTATTGATCAGATGAATGATGGATGCCAATGGAGGAAGTATGGGCAGAAGATAGCTAAGGGGAACCCATGCCCCCGTGCTTACTACCGGTGCACAGTAGCCGCAGGATGCCCCGTCAGAAAGCAGGTACATATATAATGCCCAATTCTCATCTCTGAAACTGTGTATTTTTAGTTCAGAAATCATAAGTAGAATTAATGCGAATCCAAGTCTCCTTTACAATGCTAATTTAATTATTTAGTTGAAAACAGATGTGACTTTATTAAGATGAACATAATATAGTCGCAAGAGATTGACTTGGGGGCGGTAGCCGGGGACTGAATCTAGGTCCTCCCCAACTAACAAAGGCATCATTATACAATTGACGGAGAACATGGCGGGTTTGGAGTCAATGCATGACCCAACAAGTTCTTCTTAGTTTGAACAATCATTGCTTACGGTCCACGAGGAATTTAAACTGCAAGTGACTGGTTGACATGGACCCGTTAACCAACAAACAAATGCGGCCACTTACTAGTTACTAGTTACTACCACTTGCTAGTTCTTTCCAAAATCCAAATCCGGTTAAACTGATCCAATGGCTTCTGAATCCTCTGCGTAGTCTACTGATTCTACCAGTACGTTAGCAACACACGAGCTAAACTGAGATTGCAACCGCCAAACCGAATGGAATAAAGTCACGCATTCAGTTGAGATCGTGAATCAACCAAACAACTGGCGGCCGGCAAGCAGGATCGAACATTGAGAGGAGGAAGACAGATTGGGACCGGAGGCTTACCCGATCGAGGAGGCACGGCGAGGAGACCGCTTCGTTGTCCGCCTCCCTCTTCTCTCTCTATTGCCTGCCTCACCCAGGGCGCCGGCGAGCTCCGAGGAGGAGTGAATTGGCGACGATGATGGATGGGAATGAATTTGTGGGGAACTTGGGCCTCGGAAAGCTAGAGTTTGAGATGGGCTGGGCTGATTGACAGCCTGTTTAAATTGTTCAAACTCAACGTTTGAATTTGGAACTCAACTTGTTACTAGTATAGTGAAAAGTTCTCTAAAAAAAACTAGTATAGTGAAAAGAGAAAAAAAAAGATATATTGAGTTAGTGAATTGGCATGGTTCAAAATGTTTATGAGAGTAAAATGAAATCTTTTTTTTAAAGAGGTTGAGTGGAAAAAGTGAATTATATTGAAATATAAACTCTGGTTGATAAAAAAAAATAGTGATCCTTTAAGGTTTTGGTTGCAGTCTTGTAGCGCAACATACATCTATTAAAGGTGATGTGCGTAGGACGATTGCTAGCTATCCATGTCCACTCACAATATCCACATTTTAAAATGGAGAGGGTATGGGTAGAAAATATTTATCCACAGAAATGGGTAAGGTAGGGAATTTTAACTTTGGAAATGATTGGTTATCGACAAAAATAAAAAGGATGTGTAGTTGAAGAAATATGGATACAGCAATTCGACTCCAAGCTTCTCTCCATTACCTCATCCCTCTACCATAGCACTAATATCATGGAGTTATACACTAGCTCGTACCTCTACCATTTACTAAGAAGTGATTCCATACATGAATTGTTTTACAATTATTTAGTGTGTAGTATGCATGAAATTTCGCGCACGTGATGCTACGGTCTATTCATAACATTTCCTATACCTATGTCCTGATATAGTTTCGATCGACTATTTTTTAAGTAGGTAACTAGGTATAAAGCTCTACTAATATCGACTGAAGTTTCGTCTTGAGAAAAATCCAATGAATTCATGTGTTCTAAACATGTCACGGAACAACTAGTAAATGTTATTTTTTTTAAAAAACAAGTAGCCATCATTTCCGTCTCTTCACACTCTTCGCCAGAAATGTCCAATGACACGCCGTGTAATGTAACAACATTTGCAGGTGCAGAGGTGCTCGGACGACATGTCGATCCTCATCACCACGTACGAGGGGACCCACAACCACCCACTCTCGGCTTCCGCCACCGCCATGGCCTCCACCACCTCCGCCGCGGCGTCCATGCTCACCTCGGGCTCCTCCACCTCCCTCCGCTTCCCCGCCGCCTCCGCCGCCGGCCTCAGCTTCGCCGGCGGCTTCCTCCCGTCGTCGGCGGCGGCGCACGACGTCGCCTCCAGGCAGTTCTTCCTCCCCAACGGCGCCGCCGCGTCCATCACCTCCACCCCTTCCTACCCCACCATCACCCTCGACCTCACCACGCCGGCGGCCGCCACCTCCCAGCAGCCCTTCTCGCTTACCAACAGGTTCTCCTCCACCTTCGGCCACGGCGGCGCCAGGTACCCTCCCACGACGACCACCAGCTTCTCCTTCTCCAACTCCGGCGGCCCCAGCTCGCTCTCCGGCGCTCCATGGCCGGCGCCCGGCGGTGGGTACCTGAGCTACGGGTCCCCTGCTGCGTCGCTGTTCAGTGGCGGTAATAAGCTCGGCTCGTTCGAAGCGGCGTTGAACGGCATCAATGGAAGGCAGCAAGGCGGCGGCGGGGAGGTTCCGGCCGCGGCGATCCACCACAATCAGAAGGCTTCTTCCGCCGCGAGCGGGAGCGCGCCTCCGGCCGCCGGCGTGCTCACGGACACGATAGCGAAGGTGATCACGTCGGACCCGAGCTTCCACACGGCGCTGGCGGCCGCCATCACGTCGTACGTCGGCGGCAAGTCGCCGGCAGCGGGAGGCGAGGGCAGCGGCGGCGGGAGCCAGCTGCAGGGGCTCAGCAAGTGGGGCCAGCACCTCGGATTGGGCCCGTCTCCGTCGAGTGCGGCGGCGGCGTGCTCGTCGGCGCTCCTGGCACGGTCCTCGTCGACGGCGGCGGCGGCGGAGCAGGGTGGTTCGAATGGGCATCGGTCGTTCTTGCAGCCTTCGTCGCTGGGGTTGTCAGGCTCTCGCAGCGCTTCTACTTCTCCAGTGGAGAACAGGGAGCACTGATCGTGATTCTGAATGTGGTTACACCATTTCATTCAAATGTTTGTCAAAATTTGAACATTTCGTCAGTTGGTGTATATATGCAGGGGATAAGTGTGTCGTTTCAGAGGGTAGATATCCTGACTCTCACTCTAGGATAAAGAAACTGTTTTCATTCACAAATACACACATGTAAACAGAGAATTGAATTTATGTTTGTCCAGCCTTTTCCTTCACAAATGTTTGAAGCATGTGTGCTGATTATGATACATCAACACAGTAGTGAATTGCAATTCGAGTCTCCACTACCTCCAGAATAAGAAGCTATCTACACATATTTTCTTTTAACACTGCTACATACATGCAAGTTGGACAGTTCAGGGTCCTTCGATGATTTGTTGAGTCCAAACGGAATGTTAAGTGTACATATATAGCTGTGCTAAAACGCCAAACCATATTGGCAACTCCAAACAACAGTACGTCAGTCTCATGGAGTTGCAGAATGGAAACACCAGGGGTGCACCAAAACCATCATCTCGCATAATCATGGTGATCTCAGCAACTTCAAACATGAACGATGTTTACTGCGTCTTTCACTTGGAGATGACCCTCATAAACCGGCTCACAGAACTAAACACGCCCATGACATTGTTCATCAGAGATGGCGACTCTTTAGATTGCTCGTCGGCACCTCCAAATATCCTCTGCAAAGAATGGCGTTAGCTTATTTTGTGTATAAACATAATTTTATGGACAGTAAAAACTTTATTGCTGAACTACAAAAGCATGTGTAAAAAATGTAATCAAGCATTTTTCCTAAATAGTGAGCATGTATTCTCAAAAAAAAAAAAATGAATTGGAGTTCTCCAGGCTCCAGCTTGTGTTGAATGCCAATAGTTTGGCTGCTTAATGTGTGTGCATCCACAAAATGCTCTCTAGACAATGCGAATGCCGATTTTATGGTGCTTGCAGTTGCAGGTTCTATAGAAGCCCTGTTTTGACTCAATTGTTTTTCCAAGAATGCACCCGTTGAACTCAGCCTAATTACTTAAATAGAAGTGATCAAAGATAAACATAAATAACAAAAAAAAATATTAACTGGTCCCAGTGCCTTACCTCAATATCTGTTGCATCAGGGCGACTCGTAAGTTCTCTGGCAAGTAAATATCGATTTGGTCTGTTTGGATCATCATAAAATACTTTCCACGTTCTGTAACATAAATACAAGAAGCATAAATCTTTAGCTCCTTCTTTTAGTGAATATTTATTTGGATCATATATGAATGGAAAATACAACAGTTCTTAACGCACCCAGGATAGCATCTAAAGACTGCACCAGTTGGCAATGGCCTCATCGAGTAAACAGTGGTAAAAGTACTGCAAAGTGAGTGATGGATGTTAGCAAAAGAAAGGGGCAAACCAACACATAGGAAGAAAACATGCTCTAGTTCAATAGGAAACACAGTCAACAGCAGAAAATATACGCATTGAATTTGTAAGATCGAAAAAGATTCGCAACTAAACGTGTTCATCTTTTGACACAAAATACTTAACTCATTATAATATATAATTGTCCAGAATAGCCAAATGATTTACAAGACAGGTAGTCAGGTACAACTACCATAGTTAAAATGCATAACAATATACTTCACACAAGAGGGTTCCCAGGATTCAGTCCGCTCTGTGCTCTAGCCTTTAGCCTTGATATGCATTAGTTTCCAAGGGGAAAAATATTTTTTGAAGCAGAAATAGTTACACAATGGAAGCCAACAGTTTACAGATGTTTCCAACTTACCTTAAGAAATTTCTGCGTAGATTCCGAACATTAAAGCCTACTCCGACATCTCCACTAACAAGGCGTGGGTTCCACATTATGAGAGGTCTTATCTTCATTAAAAACGGAGACGCTACTTTAGGATATAATATTGATTGGAATATGTATACATATTAGCAATAATAAAGAAATATAAAAATGACTGCTGATCGAATTCAGTCTTGAATTGATGTGAATCCATGTGTGGTTTTAGGCATGAAAATCCATAAGTTGCATACAGGATCATCAGAGAGTTGAGATGCGATGCGTTCAACAGATTCCAGCATCTGATGATCAGGGATAATCATAACAGCAAGCTCATCATCAAGACCAACCGGCTTCCGGTCGCTTAAGCTGCAAGTCAAATAAAAACATATGGAAGTTACAATCTGTGCACTATTTAATGCTATAATCTAAAAGCATCTAGTAATGTCATCCAACATTCAATGCACTGTCATCTTCAATAATAACAGTACAAAAACTGTCTGGATTCTCCAGTACAATATGACATTTTGGCTGTTCACGACTAGGACCAAAAGTGAGCTTGACAATTTTTGGTGGATAGAAAATGAATTATTCTTGATTTCAAAAGGGAAAATATTTTTTCTTTTCAATTCATATTGGTAGCATGTCACCTGTAGTCAGAAAATCATGAGCAATGACAAGTTACATCAATTCAATATGAAATCATCACTCTAAAAGGGCATTACCTGGCACACTTGAATTGTGCATCTTTCCACTGGTGCTTGAGAAGGGCAGCTGCTCCAGCATCGGGGAAAATGGCGGTAACTTTCTGTAAAACAGAAATTCATATAAGAATCAACAATAATCAATCACAAGAGTCACAAAATTGCAAAGTAGTAATATGTGGTGTCAAATATCAATCAATGATTGGTAGAAGCCAGAGTGATGCAACTGTGAGCACCCAAGGAAGAGCAAAAGCCAAGCCTATTGCTAAAACGACCTTGTATCCAAACCTGTCCTGTCTCTTGTACAAGTGTGTCCAGGAAAATCTTTGACAATGCCCACAGCTCAGCCTGTGCTCCTTCCTCGTTTAGGAATTCCAACTGAGGGATAAGCAGTTCTGCCTGCAATTGTGATATTAGAAGCACAAATAATCAATAATTGTTGATAAATATGGATAATCAGTACTTCATGTCTTCATCACAAAGTGATTACTTCTTTCACTATGCATACAGAGAACAGGATTACAGAACATAAGAAGTAAATACGTTATGCGTATATGAACAATGTGAATCATACGATAGCTCGCATGCCTCCGGAGTTGACGAAATCGGCGCTGGCTTTCCCCGACTGCTGAATCGCACCCTCCAAATCCGACGGCAAGCAGCTGAAATCACACAGCGTCAAACGCAACAAGTAGGTTGCACGACCATCGTCAGAAAGCGACGAACTTCTCCTGTGCCTAAGCACCAGTTCGGGATTGCTGTGAACAAGACCTGTCGTCCTCCTCGGCCGGCTGCGCCTGCGCCACGCCAGCGTCCGCCGTAGCTCCTGCCTCTTCGGGCTCCGCGGGGGAGTCGGAGGCGTCGAACTTGCCGAACTTGGCCCCGCACGGTGGCGGCGCGCGGCGGAGGCGCAGCAGCCTCCCCGGCACGTGGCGCTGGACGGAGAGAGGTGGGGCCGGGAGGCGGCGGGGGAGACGGGTAGGGTGCGCGCGCTGGGGCGAGAGCAGCGGCGCCGTGGTTGCCATGGCTTCGGCGCGCGGTGCAGGGAAGAAGACGTGGCCGAGAGCAGCGGCTGCGTGGATAACGGCTCGCTCGTTCTGGGAACGAGGATTCCATCCACGTGCGCCGTCGGATGGGAATCCAACGCGTCAGATTGACTTCCACACGATAAGATTGCAAAGAACTGAAAAATGGGACCCAATGGTAATGGTAACTAATCTTTGAATTCTATTGACCAGTTACAGGCTTATACAGCAGTAACAAATCCCACTGGATACAAGATACAATACTAGACTGATATGGTGATACAGATTCGTGTCACTCTTCAGTCTTCTCTGTATGCATCAGTGGTATAGCCACCAGGCTCCAATAGGAGAGCAAGCTATATGGCATGTTTCACCAGTTTTTGACATTGTTATGGATCTATCTTAGTTGTTGCAAGCAGTTGCTGTGCTCTCCATTTCTTTGCTGGTAGCGAAAGATTTGCCACACCCACAGGTTTTTGTTGCGTTCGGATTCTGGAAGGAGAAGCCACCACCGATGAGTGCGTCGCTGTAGTCCAGCTCCATTCCAAACATGAAGAGAAGGCTCTTTGGATCGCATACTGCACAAGTTACATAGGCCGTTATTAGAACTAGTTCATTCGGATATGGTGAGTCGAAATCAGTACAGAGATGAAAATTCTAAATTCTAACTATACTAAAGAAAATTACTTGGAACTACAGACAGGACGTCCCTAAAATATGCAAGAAATGCATGCTACCCTGCTGAACTGTACCCCATTCACTAACCACACCTTCCAATGCAACAGAGAATTCATATTTCTTTATGTTTTTTAAATAACACAAGGAAAATAACACACCAACATCTCCAACTCCAACAATCTAACTTAACAGCGCTAGTACATTCTTGATCAATTATATTTTTCAGGATTCGGCCAAGACAGAAGCAGCAAGCTGGGAGAGCTCGCATTTCAAACCTTAAAACAGCTGGTGTTCCTAAATTCTTACACAACAATTGCAGAATATTGTCTTCTTCTTCTTCTTCTTCTTCTTCTTTTGGAAACGAAGTACTGCATAGTTAAGAAGACTTAAGGTAGTTACCTATTGCAAACCCATCATATTCTACAATGGAATCATCAGGGTTGGCATTTGCTCTATTTTCAAACTCCATGGTGTAAGACATGCCAGAGCAGCCACCCTGCTTCACTCCAATTCTTAAGCACAGATCTTCATTCCGTTCAGCCCTCATCCTGTTCAGATGTTTCAAGGCCTTTTCGGTCACTGAAATGGCAGGTGCAATGCTACCAGATGTTGCTGCTGCTGCAACTGCAAAATATGATCAATCAATTATTCACTTGGAGTTGAATAGAACTGCTAAATTCGCTCTTTGGGATTTCTTTTTCTATATATTTAATATTCCCAACATTCACTATGCCAAAACATTCAATACTAACAGTTCCCACATACGTCTCTGCCTCTGGCTCGTATAGAAAACAGGAACCTACGAGTGAGTAGAATGACTTATTGGAGTCCACTTCAATCTATAGCTCCATGCTTAATGTTAATTAGCAAAAAAACATGCTTATGGTATGATGTGCGTTCATGTTTAAGGAAAAGATATCAAAATTTACTTCACTTTATCACTTCCCGATCATGTACTTACATCAGAAACAAAAATGAAAATTTCTTATGAGGTTAACAGTCAAGACATGCCTATAAAGGATAAAGCATGCAAGTTGATAATCGTTCAGGTTATAAGTGATCCAGCACAACTTATCCGTACACTATGCAAAGCTTTAGAAAGAGAAAATTTTACTTAATCGCCTTGAGAAAAATGAAACAAGTCTAGGTATATCTGTATAAGCCATAAATAAGAACTAGTATCCACCAGTATTCTAGGAATTTATAAGATCTATAGTATTGTTTAGTGATTATATCTGATTATAAGATCCTCCCTTTTTAAAAAAAAAATTGAATGTAATTAAACATTTCGATTTTCACAGAAAACAGATACAGTAGAAGGCATGGTTTGCAATGTTAGAACAGCACGGGGCCAGCCCGACTCCAATTTACAGGTTCCTACAGCACAAAACCCACGCCTTTTCCGTTAAACATGACCCTAGCGCACCTAATCGCGTTGGGGGAAAAGAAACGACATCTGGGTTGACCAAGTACCTGGAGGGGAGGAGACGCGGAGGGAGACGGCCCTGCCGCCGCAGCCGCCGCGAGGGAACCGGATCGATGAGGCGGAGGAGGAGGAGACGGCGAGGTGGGGCCGCGCGGTGCCGGCGGGGCGGACGAGGAGGGTGCTGGACGTGCCGGAAGCGAGCGCCATGGCTGGGGGTGGGGCTGGGGCGTGCCAGAGAAGGCGGAAGCGAGACGGTAGAGTCAGGCAGGTAGGGGAAAGAAAAGATCTCTCTCTGGTGGCTGACGGGCCGCGCGGAGCCTTCCCTCTCACCCGGGCCTGGGTGGGCCCCAGGCTATACGGTCCACAAGCCAGGCCGAGGCCGGAATCGTCAATCGTCGAGCTCAACCAAGGCGAAATAAATTGCTAAAAAAACCAAGGCGAAATAAATTGCTAAAAAAAAACCAAGGCGAAATACAACTTAAAATCATTATTTGCAGTTTTCATAAAAATGTAAGAGTATTATTTACAGTTTGTAATGTTTATTTTTATCACATTTCCTGAATTAGGTAAGAATTATATGATTTGCTCTACTTTTTTTTTTCACATATGAGGCCAATTAAGGGGCCTCGGTGGCAGGTTCAGGGCTCAAACCCCAATTACCGGCTTGGTCTATTTGGGATTAATGCGAGGAGATTTTTTTCTTGAACGATCGATGGTTAAATAAAATATTATTGATGGGAAATTGGGGTAAAGGATGATTAATTGATTTATTAGACCAGTAGTGAGTGGCCCTTTCATTTATTGGATTAAAAAATTCCATAACACTTAGTTTTTTTAAAAAAACAATCCAAAAGACTTACAATAAGAACAATGTACGAGTAAATTAAACACGACACATTATACATATTCTGTGTAGTATAGTGTAATTTGGTTGGAACCAAATTAAATTTTGAGATTTGCTAGCGCCCGGACGTCCGAGGTCAGGACCTAGCATCGGACGGTGTCTCACTGCAACATCTGTGTACTGTTATACTGCAACATTTGCATACTTTTACATGCAACATTCCCGATGTCCAGGTGCAGCATCAGACGTTGAATGTGAAACCTTGGAAAAAGAATATTGCAACATTGACTATAAAAGTGAAACATTGGAACAGAAGCATTGCAACATTGGTGGTCTGTTGCAACACCAAAACTTGTATTTTGCAACATTGTTTGTGTCATATTTTCATCTCGCATCAGACGTCCTAGGTGTAGCATTAACCTTAAATTTTACAATATTTTACAATACATAAAACAATACAATATCACAAACATCCATTTTTGTCCGATCTTTGCACTCGTCCAATACCCACATATATCCTCCCTTGTCCTTCTGTATAGTACGTAGTGATAAGCTTGAGCGACAACAATGACCTCTGAAGCAAACTAAAACACGATGATGAATATAACTGAATTCTTCCGCTTGCAGGTTCGATCCCTTAATTTGTAGCATACTCGATCGACCTCGCCCGCATCGAAATTCTGAAGTTTTGTACAACAAGTGAACAACCAATATAGACCGAAGTGAATTTTGGTCCATTTTGTTGTAAAAACCCAATATAGACCTAACACCGAAGTGAAATTGTTGCCCTCCAAAATAATATAGATGGTATCATGGTACTGCATCACTGCACCCTGCAAGAATCAATCGGGAGAGACATCTCAAAACTTTCAAATAATAGCATGATGAAAGAAACATCAAACACGTATCGTTCGTTCACTTCACGGAGTGTTCGTTCCTCACAGCCCACGGAACAAGGCGACGTAGCCGCCGGCCGTGGTGAGCGCCGCCATGGCCAGACCACGGCGGCGGCTGTCCAGGACGGCATCATCGCCGCAGCCACCTTCCACGCGAACATCACGGTAAGCAGAGTGCATAGCGCCCAGACCTCGCGTCTCAGCCGCGCCCTCCGGCCGCCGCCGGCTTCTTCTTCCCCGCCCGGTGGTAAGCGCTCGTACGCGCCGAGGCGGCGGAAGAGCAGCAGCAAAGCGGAGTAGCTCGCGGCCACGAAGGCCGCCGAGACGATGTCTCCTGCGGCGGCGGCTCTGTACAAGGACGCGCCGGACGTCAGGGTTAAAGCGACCAGCCCCGTGAGGACGAGCACCGGCACCGCCGCAGTATCGGCGCGTCGTCCATGTTCCATGTCGAGCTCGATCCAAACGATGCTCGCTGTTGTGCTTAGGAAGGCCAAAGTTGCCGTTTCCTTGCAGCTGCAGATCGACGTCTGTGCCGACCTTGGACAAGCCGGTATCCCTGAGTGTGCGTTTGTTTGCTTGAACCATTTGATTCACGTATGGTATGATACAAAATAATGATGATTTTTTTATTTGGTTGCGTGAACCGTACCAAATCATCTAGGATGAGACCATCCCACCTAATACATTGTTGTACTAGTTAGAGTGAACCAAATGGTTTAAGTAAACTGGTTGAACCATCTCATCCAGGATCATTCATCTAACTAAACACACCGAACGCAACATGCACGATGAAAACCTCCTACGTCGTGCCACGTCATCACGAAACTTCGAAACTTCAGCCGTCGGATCCGCCGTGCGGGCGGCTGTATTTTATGAAAAGGCCCTCGCACTTTGACAAAATAGAACCCGCAGTCCACCTCCCCTCTCTCCTCTACGGTGGCGGACGCGTTCGGCGGCGCTGTGGTACTCCGGGATGGTGCAGAGAAGAGGTGGCGACGCAAGCCCGGCTAACGGGATGGCGCGGTGGAGCGGCAACCGGGGTGGCGTAGGCGAGTGCGCAAGCGAGCCCGGTGTCGGCAGCCAGCGTTGTCCCTTTCTCTCACCCTCCTGCCTCCTCAACCCGGCCAGGCTGTGACCATGTTCGCTGCCGCCGCCCGCACGAACACAGGAACCCCTCCCCGGCCCCGGCGGACGAGCAGTTGCGTCATTCACCAGATCCACGCGAAGGGGCTGGCGGTGTCAGACCCGACGATGGCATACAAGTCTGCACTGTGCGTAGTCGCGGCGGACAGGCCTGGGGGGCGAGAAGCGGTGCCTTGACGGGAGCACCTGCCCGTCCTTCCCTGAGCCTCACCAAGCTTGAGCTCGCAGCGCTTCGCTACTGTCCTAGGGAGATTAGGCTATCCAGCCATGGAAGGGAGAAGCTAGCATGGAGAAAGCCAACCATGGAGGCATTGGTGTCCCTCCCTCCTCTACCACCAATAATATCCCATCTCCAGTACGAATACTGGTATGTGAGCGCAGTACAACCTGTTTCTACCTCTGCTTTGCTCACACTCGCAAGGATACCCACGGACCCACACTCCAATAGGCGCTACTCACCAAGTGCTCGATCAAATGCCTAAGAGACTCACCTAGAATGTATTTTCAGTTTTTTTCCCTACTCACAGTACCTCCTTGGGAACTCTATGTATGGACTCAAAACAAACAGGATTTATTCAGTCTAATATTGTATATTGACTCTACATCTAATTTACACTGTAAAACAATTCTCATCACGGATTTAGGAACCAACAATATTTAATGGCATTTTGATATACAAACACTTATAATATGTATACACATATAAGCTAACTATTGTTTACTTGTCTTAAGAACTAACAACATTATATTCTCTGCATTAGGTATCCATGATCACTCAATGCTGAAACTCATGTCTTATACAGCATCTGTATTACAACAACTACATTAAAGCAATATTGTGTACATGGCGAAAATGATCTTGGTTTGAGGAACCCACATGGCATGTCACTATGATCTTCAGTTTGCTCATCCTTCATTTCTTCTTATGATAGTACCCAAATTTTAATATTTACATGTTGTCCTTACATGCTTGATCCTACCTGTGCGCCACTGGTAATCACACACTATCCCTTTGTCTCCTTCTGAATGCAACTCATTGCTGAAAATGCTAAGCTGCTTAATTCATACAGAAATCAGTACACGTTACAGTCCTGATTTTTTCCCTGTTCAGAAAGAACCAAAATCTATGTCCATGCAATTTGTTTTAAACCATGGCATGACATAAAAGTGGAACTTAAATGGCTTGACTGGTTTCAATTGTGTGATTTAATTTGTTGAGATACTGAGGCTCTCATGATCCAGTACTTCAAACCTCAGTATTATATCTTGTAATTGGTCTATGCCCTTGGTATGCCTTCTATCTTATGTATGAATATACAAATACAAACTCACTTAATATGAAACTTGATCACTATTTCAATCAAGAGAACTCCTGCACAATCCACATTGCTAGATGTTACTTTGCAATTCTGTTCGTCTACCAAATTTAATTTTCAGCTTTAAAGTATATATTCTATAGTATAATTGGACTTTTATGTAAAATATTAAGAATCAGTCCAATGGTTCATCAACTTGCGTGCCGTAAGTTGAAATAAGCAAAGCCTCACCGCTCCAAAATCAAGACACTCAGGTCAAGCGCGGCAACGGCCGCGCCATGTTTCTAGTCGAGAAAGGAAATCCGCCTCGTCGCAGGGTGTCGGCGAGTTATGCTGACTAGGTTCTCGAGGGGATGCCTCGAGAGGAGGGTTCGAGGAGAAGTCGTCGAGAATCTAGGGTCGAAGGTGACAAGAGACGATTTAGACAGGTTCGGGCCGCAATACGCGTAATACCCTACGTCATGTATGGTGTATCTGGTATAGATGAGATGTTTTGAGGGGGGTCCCTGTCTCCCCTTATATATGCCGGAGGACAGGGTTACATGGAAACCGTATAAGATCAGGAGACTTTTACAAGTTAATCTCTAATTTTCTAATACACCTTATCCTAACTGACTAGGACTAATCCTTGTCTGGTGTGTCTAAGTCTTGTATTTGGGTCGGCCCATAGGATGGCCTGCCAGGATTGTTTAGTCAATCAGGACTCTACAACGTCAAGCCCCCGAGCACCTTATCTCCTGAAGAACAGCGTTGTTGAAAATACAGGGTTTTTTGAGATCCACCAGGGTTGTTTGAAGCCCACAGGGTTTGCTTTTGGAAGTTGTAACCATGCTGTTCAATAGGCAATTAAGTGCTCATAAATCTTTCTGAAGTTCGGATTGGTGCGCACCGAATAGATGCGCCCAATTGGGTAGCCCCCGAGCCTCGTCTATCTTTGAAGAAGAAATTCGAGGCTCTTTCAAAGTTCGAATCTGAAGAGAATCATTTTCCGAAGAAGTCAGAGTTCTTTTAGAACTTCTTTTGAATTTATCCATTGAAACAAAAAAAAATTCAGAAGTATATTTCCTGAAAATATTCCCGCAGCCTCCGAGCCTAAATTTGAACGAATTCAAATATAGGATCAAGGAAGGACCAAATTTGAAAAGTACCGAAGTAACGCATGACCCAATTTATGACTTGGACAACCTTGTTGGACTCCTCCTTCTCTAACGCATGACCCAATCATGGTCGTATGCATGTGTGTCATGTTCTCATCATCCTCCCCTTCTTGACGAAAAGCCGTCCTCGGCGTCAATTGTACTTGAAACCGATCATGCATGTTCGCATCATCCTCCCCTTCTTGAGGAAAAGCCGTCCTCGGCGTCGATTGTACTTTGAACAGATCCTGCACAACACAAGGGAGAACGGGGTTTCGAAAACAAAGGAAATCAAAATTATTGTGAGGAGGGATGTCACCAAATTTTGAAGTGGTGAATGTGTCATCTCGCATAGAAAATTTGGCAAGCAGGGAGGCTTCGTGATCGAACGACACACAATGTTTGGCAACACTATCTTGCAAAATATTAGTACCAACAAAAGACAAAGCAGGCATATGTAGCGACCAGCAATGCTCCTCTTCTTGGGAGGAAATTTGTTTCACCAAAACTGAGCTAGAGGAAGGTGAATGAATATGTGTAGGATGGCTGCCCTCTAGTGGATCAAAAGTGGGCACAACAAAATGATAACCAAGATTTTCACAAATATACACTCGATGTATCATATATTCTCCTTTGTTGTTATAGTTGCCCATAGCATGATATGTGTGTCTAGAAAACCATGGCAGATCAGCATATTTAGAAATGTTTTCTTCCAAACAATCTAGAGTACACAAAACATCAAATTCAATGTAACCCAAAGTATGTAAAGAAGACAACATCGCAAGCTCATCAGTCATGCTTGAAATATGAATGGCATGTTTAATTTCAGCACAAGTGTGTGATTTTAATGCACGTACAACAGATGTATTGCCACACAAATCAAGAACAGGGTCCACTAACAATTGATCTATGATATCATGAGTTGTGGAAAAATTCAGCACATCAGAAGAAGTCTCACCAGCCGTGAGTGGAGCACCTGGAGCAGGACCGTTGCTCTCAATGTCAATAAGAGGAATATGTGCATTGTCAAGTGATGGTTCTGAATTTGCACATGAGGTTGTGGAAAGAGCACCGCCTGTGGTCGTAGGTGCCGAAGCTGTGGTTGTCCTCTCGCGCGGTGTAGTGCTAGTCGTGGATGGCACGGGGAGAGTAGGAACTGCGCTGGATGACGGATTGTGTCCTGCAAAAGAGTTAGGATATGTCTTTGAGCGGCGTCCCTGCACTGCACATTCAGCTTTGCAAGCAGAATCAAACATTGTGGCCATATCAGCATAATGGTTACAGTCAAGTATCTCCTGAATTTCGCGGTTCAAACCACCGCGAAAACGTGCCATAGCAGCATCGTCCGTCTCACATAAACCACAACGAATCATACACTTTTTTAGTTCCTGGTAATATTCAGCAACAGATTGTTGATCTTGCTGAAAATGCTTCATTTTATTAAGCAACTCTCGGGCATAATAGGAAGAAACAAATCTATGTCGCATAGCAGCTTTTAATTGAGCCCAAGTGGTGGGAGTGGCAGTGGGGTGTTTTTTGTTATAATCATGCCAGCAAAATAAAGCAAAATCAGTAAATGCACTAATAGCAGCTTTAACTTGTGCACTAGCATGAATATCATGACATGAAAAATTTTGTTCGACCTCTAATTCCCAATCAAGATATGCAGCAGGATCATATTTGCCATTATAAGATGGTATATTAAATTGAATCTTAGCAAAGAAATCATTAGCTGGGTGACGTACCACACGGCGGGCATCACCGCAGCGATCTCCATTCTCCTGCAACTCTGTAATCATAGTGGTCATTGCAGCGAGTCGTCCACGATGGTGTTGAGTGTGGTATTAATGGCCGTCTGTGCGACGTCGAGTTGATCGAACCGCTCGTTCAACGAGGTGATCGTCGAGTCACGCCGTTCATGCGTTGTTGTCATGTTCGTTGCAAGTCCGTCAACGTGCATCCGCAGGTCGTGCAGCTAGGCATCCATGGTGCCGTCGACATCTCCTGCCATGGTTAGCGTAAACAAAAAAAATAAATCGACGACAACAATATGACAAGGGTGTAACGGCTCACAAGACGCTCACTACGATGCTGTTATCAAATTCTTGTACGTTCTTACCAAACCCACAGGGGTGAAGTGCAACAACAAGTCGTACCGGCGAGAGACTGAAGGAGCGATTTCCAGGAGAATAAAGTTCTGCTCGTCGGAGAAATATGTGTAGTTCTAGATAGCCTGTACTCAATTCAAGGGTTAGCACAATCAAACAATAATGCAATGTTGAATAATAGTGCTAAACACATAACTATATTGCTGGAAACAAAGTGCAACAATATGAACAAGAATTGGGAGAGGGGAAAAAAATGAAACAGCCGAGGGGACAGGGAGCAGGGTGCGACAAGCACCAGGAGTCCTGCGTGATGCAAAGGGTGCAGGCCCAAACCTCCCAGATGCACACGTTTGAGTTGTTTTTTTTTTCTTCCCAAAAGGAAAATGCAAATAGGAAGTGCGATCTAGGGGGGCGCGCGACGTGGCGACCCAGTGGGGTGCGCGTTCTGTGGAGCGACGTGCGAGCTGAAGGGCGCGATCCACGGGGAGGAGCGACGCGCTGATCCACGGAAAGGAGCCGCGATCCACGCGAGTCAAGCGCGTGCGCGTGCTTGTTGTTTCCTTTGCTTTCTTTCTTTTTTTTTTTTTACTCGTCACAAGGAAAAACAGGAGGAAGAAAAAAGGACCGCGATCCACGGGGAGGGGAGGCGCAACGCGCGAGGGGCAGGGGCGCGTGATCTGGGAAAGGAGCGCGCGATCTTGGGGAAGTGGCGTGTGGCTTCTGTTTGGGGATTTTTGTTTTTTTTTTTTCGGTTTGACTTTCCAAAGGAGTAACAGAACAGCTGGGCAGCCGGGAGACTCCTCGGCTCACGCGATCAACGGGGAGGGGATCAGTGATCGGCACGTGGGACAGGGGAAGGATCGCAAGCCAGGCGCGTCCCGAGGACGGCGCGATCCACGCGTCTGGTGGAGCGCGGGGCGCCTGGTGGATATTTTTTTCTTTCCCCCCTTTTTTTTTTTCCCTTTCCTTGTTTTGCTTTCCTTTCTTCTTTGGTGCGCACGCGAAACGGGGCGCGCCGCACGATTGGAAGGAGCACGCAACCGGCGGCGTGGCTTCCTATCTTTTGTTTATTCCTTTCCTTGTTTTGCTTTCGGTTTTTTTTTTTCGGCAAGGAATACACGGTAGGAAAAAGAAAAACAAGAAGCTGCAAACCGTGGAGGAAACTCAACGGCGTCAACGCACGATGGGATCGGTGTTGGGTGGTGAGCGACGGCGGAAGGTGTGAAGGAAAAAAAAATTGATGATAGAAACACAATACAACCAGCAACAATCGAACATGTAAGCACGTAAATTCAACAACGCAAATTATTGAAAGAAAGTGCAAGGCTCAAAAAGGTGTTTGGACAAAGATCAAACCTGAAAATATATATTTGTTTTGGTTTTGTGGACTGTGGGAGAGTGAAAAACACTCGATAAACTCACCGATCAACCTGGAATCCTGATACCACTTGATAGAGCTGGAGTGCCCGATCTTTTGGTGAGTGGAGATAAATTCGATTTGGTGGAAGTAGACCCTCACAATCCGACTACGACGAGCGAACCCGAAGCGCCAATGCAATCGCTGAACCAACTCCCTGTGGTTACCGATCCCGCGGAAACAAAATCAGCCTGATCACGAAGATCAATTCCTGTACGCAATCGAAGAACGAACAGGAACAAGAGGCGAGCAATCTATAAATCACTCGAAGGTGAGGTTCCGAATCACACGAGGACAGCACGTATTTGTGCGTGTTCGAGAGTAGCTAAAGCTAGATGTAAAACAAAACCAAGTCTAAAACAAAAAAGAAAACCCAAGTCTAAAACAAAAAAGAGATCTATCTAAATAGAGGGGGATAGGTGGGCGCACATGCCCCCTGGCGGCCAGGGAGGGGGGGCGCGTGCCCTAGGGCGCCTAGGGGGCGCATGCCCCTTACTGAACCCTATTTGGGCCAGCGTCTCGTCTTTTGGGCCTCCACCTTGGTGACTCAAATTGAATTAGCCTTGGCCCTCCTTTATGACTTGGACAACCTTGTTGGACTCCTCCTTCTCTAACGCATGACCCAATCATGGTCGTATGCATGTGTGTCATGTTCTCATCATCCTCCCCTTCTTGACGAAAACCCGTCCTCGGCGTCAATTGTACTTGAAACTGATTCTGCATGTTCGCATCACAACCTCTAAAAGGATATGAGAGAAGTAAAAAGAGGTAAAAGGCGATAAATAAACTTGAATTGCATGAACTTATAAAAGATAGTGGAAGCGAAACACATAGTTCATACAAGACACGTTGAGCACAAGCACAAAAAGGATAAGAAATTGAAACATAAGCGCACATAAGACATGACATGAGATATATAGTAACAAAAGCACATGTCAAACATAAGAGTTTTGGCTAGCATAGAGCAGCTCATAAGTGCATCATACATATAAACAAATGCACAAAAGAAATATGATGCATGAGTTCACACAAAGATCCAAAAGCCTATGCTACCCAAGCTCCCCCTATCTCTTATGTCTACTCTCTCCTCCTTTGGTGTCAAGCACCAAAACTAGGCATCGGAGGCGGAGGAGTGCTAGTAGGAGGGTCATGAGATGAGGAAGGAGCTGAAGTCGAGGCTGCCTGCTGAAGCATGTTGACGAGGAGCTGCTGAGCCTGATGAGCCTCATTGACTGGATCAACTGGCCTGGTCGAGGTAGGCGCTGACGGAGTAGGTGCACCAGTGATCTCTGAGTAAGAGGCCTCAAGGTGACTGGTCTCTGTGGTAGTGATAGGATCAGTCTCTGTCATCACAGCAGTCACAGGAGGCGAGCTCATGAACTGACTCACGAAAGCTGACGTCGAAGACTGGAAAGATGTGGATATCTCTGGCACGAGAGTCTCTGAAGTCACTGGAGCAGGCCGGAGAGGACTCGGAGGACGAAGGGGACTGAACTGAGCCATGTGACATAGCGGACTGAAAGCTGGAAGTGAAGGTGGAGCTAACGACCCAGGCACAGTCTGACCAAGCTGAGGAGGAGTGGGGTAACCTGGCAGAGGTACAACGGGCAGAGGAACCCGAGGAGGCTGAATGCCGGTGGCCTGGTAGAGATACTGAAGCTGGAATTGGAACATCTCAGACTGCCGACGCTGCTGCTCAACAAGAAACTAGAAGCGCTCCTCTGCATGCTGCTCACGCTCCTCTGCTCTAGCATTTGTAGCAATGAGAGACTCAGCAAGCAGATGAATGGTGGCTGTGAGCTGACTCAGCTTAGACGAAGCAGCAGGAGCTGGAGCAGGCTCTGCTGGAGCAGCTGAAGGACCCTCAGACTCTAGAGGAGCAGAACCTGAACCACCGGCCTTAGCATCATGGGCACGTGGCGACATCGGAGGCACGGGGACATACTCCTCATCTGTGGAGTCATCCTCTGAGCTCGGTATGGCATGAACGCCCTCAAGTTCTGCATCCTGCGCAGCCTTTCTCAACTCCTCATCCTGAGCAGCAAACTCTGCCCTCTGCTCAGGAGTGAACTGCTACTGGGCATCCACTAGGGCTTTCTGGCCTTGATGCTTGTCACCAATCTTGGCTGGCCTGTAGTCTGGGAAAGTGGTCTTGGACTTGGACCACTCCTCAACAGAATCCATGAAGAGACCAGCTCCTGCCTCCCTGTTGTGACGACCGATGCTGCTAGCCAGGATGTAGGATATCAAATGTGAGTATGACATGAAGCGACCCATCCTGATGCTGTCCGTGATCACGTCCTCGATCTCACATTGCTGCAGCGCGTTAATCCCATCTCTGTTGCCTGTCCTAGGGAGAATGGTGCGGCAAAGAAGCTCAAGGAGCAGGCTACCAACAGTGGTCAAGTCAGCTGGGTGACGCTCTGACAGTGCAGTGAATGGAGGCCTGAAAGATGGAGAGACCATCTCGTAGTCAGGTGTACGAATCGTGGCCGATCGAGGACGGCGAGGAGGCTCATCACCTGGGTAAGCGAGGTCATGGAGCCTGGTCTCAACAGCTGGGGAGCGAAGGATCATCTCAAGATCAGCACGCTCAATCTGTATGTCTTTGCCTCTAAACATGCACCTGATGTACTCATGATCGGAATCCACCCAGACTGAAGTATAGAACACTCTGACAACACCATCGTCGTGGTGTCCTGGAAGTGAGAGCACAAACTAGAGTCCAGGGTGGTGAGCGAAGAGCAGACGAATCTGATCCTCAGTCATATCAATAGCCCGAGTCAGCAGAGAAGTGACCATCCGTCTATGAGGGAATAAGGTCATCCTCGAATGAGTGTAAGCCTGATGGAACTTCTGCTGACGAGAAGTCTAGAAGAGACTTCCTCTCTCTGTGGGACGAACAGTGGGGTACCAACTCTCCAAACTCCGAATCTCGAGACGCCAGATCTTGGTAGTAGTGGCCTTGAGAAGCTCCCCGACATCTGGCTCAGACTCAGAACTAGAGCCCTCTTCTTCTGCAGCTGCCTCCTCCTCTGCAATCACATCAGAGTCAACGATAGGCAGCTTGTGCACACGAGGCTGGTGAGTGCGACGGGTGACTGTCTTCTTGGTACGACCAGAGGCACCCCTAGTGGTAGCTGGAGGTGGTGAGGAGCTAGCTGGGGCCTCAAAGGTACTGACAGGCACTGAAGAGCTGGCAGGGGCTTCATTAGCACGAGGAGCACTCAGAGGGTGAACCTGAGAGCGAGTCCGCATAGACCGACGAGGCAGAGGTGGTGAAGGACCCTTTGGAGCAGCCGGTGACCATGACTGGTCAACAATGCGGAACTGACTGGCCGGCTGAGCTCTCCCTGACTCGATATCCTCATGAGCCTGATCGACTCGAAGGACGATCTGCTACTTTAGAGACAAGCCTGAAGCTATCCGACGCTTCTTCGGCTGCTGCTTGGCAACCTTCTTGCCCTTTCCTTTATCTCTGGCTGGATCTGACGGAGGTCTGTCATCACCACCTGCACCACTGCTAGAACCAGCGGTCCGACCCATCAGAGCCTCACAATCACTGACAAGAACCTCGACAAGGCTTTGCCTTGCTGTCCAGAGAAAGAATCTGAGGCTTTGCCTCAAGCATTGACACTGAGCTGACTCTGTAAGCTGTCACTGATCGCTGAACTCAACACAGAAAACACGATCCACCTGCTCGCACAAAATAAAAATATATATAGGGTATAGCTAATTAGTAGAAAGTCCTAGGAAGCATGAAATAGATAAGCGCTTAGAAACACATCTATCCTAGGATATGATTGAAATGTAGCTCTCATCAATTCGGATAATTCATATGAATTATAATCATCTAGAGATAATGAGAGCAAAAGATTTCTCTAGCTCTAAGTGTGTCACATAGCAAGAATATGAATTAAATTCTACTCATGAACACATAGAGCATGGGCAAGGTGCATTGGTTAAATTTTAGTTCGAATTTCAAGTTTTGACCAAAAAGACACAATTTTAGTTCAAAAATTTTCTCCTCTCTAGGGTTATAGATCCAAAAGTGAGAGGGAGAGGGAAAAGGAAAGGATTTGCACCTTGCACGGAATCGAGAGACGAGAAGCACCAAGGGACGACCATAAGATTGAGGGGGACCACCTCGCCGGTGGCAATGGCGTGGCGGCGGCGCTTGGCGATGGCGGCGAGTGGCGGCGCTAGGGTTAGCGTGGAGATGGTTGGCGACGGCGGCTGCGTGGTGGTAGCGACACTGGCTACGACGAGGAGGTGTTGCTTAGCTATGGGCGAGAGTGGCTAGCGCGTGGACGCGACGGGAGGCACTGCGACGACGACACTGGCGGAAGCGGCGGCGCTGGCGGCGATGGAGCAGGCGCGTATGCGACTGGAGGTTGGAGAAAGAAGGTCTGACGCGTGGGCCCTCCCAAACGGTGGTCGGCTAGGGTTAGAAAGAAACTGACGGTCGAGATCAAATGAAATCAAATTAACGGTCCAGATCGCGATAGTTTTATGAAGCGTCGACTAATTCGATGCCAGCAGAAGTTGGCGTCGAAATAGTCGACGGTCACCTAAACCGAGCACAGAAGTGAGGCATAGCCGTCGATTGATTCGATGTCCAGAAGATATAGTCGTCGAATTAGTCGATGGCATCGACTGATTCGACGTTGTGAAGATAATTGCGTCGACGCTCCTTCAACAAAGATTTTTCAAGGAACTTTTCACGGAATTTTCTTGTCTCAAGTCCAAATATCCCTGAAACTTGAGTTGATTATTTGAGCAGCAAGATGGCTCTAAATGAAAAAAAATTTAAACTACAAAGTTGTATAAATCGTTGAGTACTACAATTTCCATATAAAGCTCGTCTCCATATGAGTTCATATGAATTAGTTATGATTTTTTGAAAGTGAGCTGTCTAAGTGTGGGAAATTCCACCGATTCATCCAGCGATAGTTATTGCTACGGTAACATTTCGTCGGATGAACCTACTAAAGGTTATTTTCACCAAATGAGTTGGCGGTAGGATGAAATTTGTGTAAACTAAATGTTAAGTGGAAGATTAGGAGTAGGATTTCTGCGGATTTGTGTGGATAAACTGAAATGTGTGAAATGATTTTTTATTTCATAATCGTTATGGGTAACGCTACCCTTACTTTAGTGTGTGTTTGGTTGTATGAAATATGAATGGATGATCTGGGGATGGCTCAACTAATTCGTTTGAACAACATGGTTACTCTAACTAGTATAAAAATATATTAAGTGGGATGGTCTCATCCTAAATGAGTTGGTACAATACACTCAACCAAACAAAAGAATCATTATTATTTTGTATCTTGTCATATATAAATTAAATGATTCAACTAACCAGCACACCGTCGTCCTTCGGGAAAGTGACAACAAGAGAATCATTATTTTTTTTTATGCCAAGTCATATATAAATTAGATGATTCCGTCGTCCTTTGGGAAAGTGATATAAAGAGAGGCCTCCTTCACCTCCTCGCAAGAAGTTGGATCCGGTGTGGGATAACAATGGAGTGATGTGGGTACCATATCATTCGGCGGTGCAACCTTCGTTTGATCCTGGCTGGGGAGGTCCAAGAAGACGCGTGCAGGACAGGATCATCTATCCCAGTAGAGACCGATCAACTTTCCATCAATCTGGTCAACTGCACTGGTCACAGGCGGTCAACTGCCAAAGGCTCCTCTAGAGCAGGTTTATCGACCCAAGAAAAAGGAGGAGGTGCAGAATATGGAGGTGGACTCAGAGAGGACTACTGAGTTCAATATTATTCAAATTGGGACTATGCATGTTCCTATTGAGAAAAGTCTGTCTTTAAAGCTGGCTTCCAATGAAAAGGTGAGAGAAGATCAGGGGTCTAGTGCTAGGAAGACTGTAACACCCTAAAAATGCCCTATTTAAAAAATTAGTAAATAATTGGCTCTTTTATTTAAGTGCTCATAAATAATGTAGGAAAAATAAAATTTTGATTAATTAAAAGCAAATATAGGGTATAGAAACATTATTGTTGCATTCATGCTGGTGCATTTGTTTTTGGTTGTTGAATTCAAATTTGAATTTGAATTTGAATTCAAGTGAGTGTTTGAATAAAAGGAAAACCTTTTCTTTTTCTCTCTCTTTTTCTTTCTCCTTTTCAGCCCAGCAGCCCAGCCCTTTTTTTCTTTTTCTTTTCCCCGCGGCCCATCCTCCCTTTCTTTCGCACGGCCCAGCAGCTCCGGCCCAGCAGCAGCCCGCTCCGCGCGCCCCCTCTCTCTTCCGCTGCGCTGACAGCCTGGCCCCACCTGTCGGCGCCTTTCTCCTCCGCCGCGCCGCTGACACCCCGGGCCCGCTCGTCAGTTGCTCCTTCTTCCTCTCGCCGTAAGCGAGCAGAGCTCCTCCCCGATCCGCGCCGCCGCGTCGCCGTGCCGCGCCCGAACTCCGTGCGGCTTGGCGCGCACGCCAAGGTTCCCCTAGCCCCTATAAATAGCACCGCCACCTATCTTTTGCGCCACCAGTGCCCGACGCCGCCAAACCCTAGCCGCCGCCCTCGATTTCGAGCTGTCGCCGCCAACCCGCTGTTTCGCCGCCTCTTTGCAGCCACGAGCTTGTCCTGGAGTTTCGCCGTGAGGTAAGGAACACGCCGAGCTCAAAACCCCTCTCCCTCTCGCTCTCCTGCGTTTGCACGAGCTCGCCGGAGTTCTCCACCCGCCACCGCTCGTCGCCGGCTTCCACCGTTGGCCAACCTTCGAGTAGAACCCCCAAAATCGACTCCCCGTCGTCTCCTCTTCCTCTAGGTCCCATCGCGGCGAGCTTTGGAGCTCCACAGCGCTGGCAACGCTCGATTCCGGCGAAGTCCCGCCGCGGCCGCGAGCGGCGCCGCCGTGCTCCTGTGAGCCGAGCGCTAGATCTGATCTGAGCCGTTAGATTCGAAACCGACGGTCCAGATCTAAACCGGGTCCGGTTCACCGTGAACCAGTGAACCGCGGTTCATGGCCGGTCCACAGCACAGTAGACCGTGACGTCAGCCGACGTCAGCATCCAGCCGTTGCCGTGCCCATTTTGCAAAAGAGCCCCTGTAGTTTTCGAAAATCAACCCGCGGTCCACCTCTATTCAAAAGTATTTATAGTTTAGTCCTTTTTCTTTCGGTTTAGCCCCTGCGCTTTTGAAAAATAGTGCCCGCCGTCCTGAGTGACAGTTTTACTCCGCAGCCCTCGTGTTTTTATACGAAATTATGTTTTAGGTCCCTGGTTTCTTTCAAAAACACCCCTGGAAGCCTAAAACCTTTACCAACAAGCCCCTAGAGCCTGTTTTAAGCGTAGTTTCTCCGTTTTAACTCCGTTTTGAGTGATTTTCACGCTCATGTGTTCGTAGTGAAGCGTAGAGTAACTCTAAAGCCTTCTTTTCATCTTTTGTTTATGCTTGGTGTACTGTTCTAATTAAATATCTTGTTTGCATGTATGTGTGGATGCTTGTGTGGTGATCGATGTGAGTAGTTGACGAGCCGTTCGAGTTCGCCGACGATCCCGTTCTCGAAGAGCAGTTGCAGCAGCAGTTCACTGAGGAAGGCAAGTATAACATGGACCATCCTTGTTACCTATACACCGATTAATCACATAAATCATATGCATGTGTCAAATACTGTTAGCCACTAAGGATGTTCCTAGTCTTTACCTTATTCCTTGTTTACCCAGGGTTTTATGCATTATGGTTAGACTATGCTACGCGCTGCAACCAACATTTATTTTTATGTTAATATTGAACTAATGGTTCACTTCAATGATGGTTACAAGATGCTTTTTAGCAACATGGTTCGGGGAACTAGAGCATGTGCTGTGTGCTTTGTTCTAGTGTCTCTATAAGGTTTGATCTAGGGAATTAGAGCATGTGCTTTGTGCTTTGTTCTAATGTCTCTCCGTAAGGTCCGGTTCTTAAAGCGACAACCCAGGAACCTGTTCGCCGCCGTTGGAACTATAATGGCTCTGGTCTTGGATAACTAGCTTGTACGTCTCTAGCTCCCCAGTGGTTACCGAAAGGCGTATGTGGCGAGCATGGGTGAGAGTATAGTTTGATCCATCGAGGACGGTTTTATCCGTTGGCTATGCTCCGTTAGGCAAAGTGCCGTGATGTAAGCGCCCGATGTACGGCAGCTTCACACGTTGCGATGATTGCGCTCTCGCTCTGGATGCCATTGACCCCCTCACGTTGCGCCCTGAGCGTACGTCAATCTCGATGCCTCGGGTTATGCTGCCTATGTTGAACCAAAACGGCTACTGTGCTTGTTAGGGTGTTTTGTGAAAGTCCTCGTAACATAAGTTCTTTTGGATTTATGTGACCGGCGGGTAAAGGGCGAAACCTCTGCAGAGTGTTGATCTATCATGATAGCCGTGCTCACGGATACGAGCGGCCTGGATCCTTTTTGATTAGAAGATGAAAATTAGTGATTGATGTCGGTTTGTTCTATAATAACTTATACCTTATTAATGGGTTTATACTTGGGATTCTACTCATTTGTAGTAAATTAGATGATAATAAAACGAAACAACTAAAAGTGCTAATGCAGTATAACCGTGTCAAGCCTTTTGTTCTTGCATAACCCGTGTTATACTTGTTAAGTAAGATGGTTTACTTACACTTGCAACTATTCAACAAAATCCCGGATGGGTAACAGATGGAGCATTGAATGATCAGTCGCTTGCTGAGTTTCCGGAGGATCTGCCGTACTTCTAAGCTGTGTTCAACCAGTTGGTGTCCCTGTGGATTTGAGGCTCTACTAGTTATGAAACGTTTAGTAATATTAAGACTTCCGCTGTGTTATTTGTTTAAGACTATGTCTTGTGTTAAACTCTGATATAAACTATTTTATTCGAGCATTGTGTTCTCTGTGATTGAATATTTGTAATCTATATGTGTTCTGTGGACATCCTGGGCACACATATGGAAGCATTCGGATTTCTTGGAAATCTGGGTGTTACAAAGACTCAGCAGCGCTTTCTTCCGAAGTGGTGTCCCGAAGGTTTGACTCATACACAAAAGAGGAAGTTCCAGAGACTTTGCTTTCGGGAAAAGCAAGAGTAAGAGTTGGAGAAACAGAGAGATGAATTCTTCAACCAGATCAAGCCTATGATTTCCTAGAAGAAAGAGTGGAAGGCAAAGGAAGACCCACAGGCGGTCCAACCGGCTGCACAGGTGGTCCAGACCGCCTGTCATTCAGGACCAGCGGCCCAGGCTGTCAGACCGGGTGATGCAGGAGCACCCGGTGATTCTTCTTCTGGTTCTTCGGCATGTGACGGCAAGTTTCCATCGGTTCCCACTGCTGAGGACGATGAAGAGCTTGTTGATTACAGTTCTTCTCCGGAGTACATGAATCCTGATATGAATGTGCTTCATATGTCTATGAATGGAGACATGCTTTCGGAGGAGGAGGTTGCTCATCTTGATTTCGGTCCCAAAGAAGCTATATTTCAGAAGACTAAGGCTGAAGAAAATCACTTGAGGGCTTTGTATTTGAAGGGACATATCAACAGGAAGCCAATCTCACAGATGTTGGTCGATGGAGGGGCTATTGTGAACTTAATGCCTTATTCTTTGTACAAGAAGGTTGGTGGTTCAGATTGGAAGCTGATTAAGACGAACATAACCATCAGCGGCATTGGAGGAGGAGAGCCTATTGGTGCCAAGGGGGTGATTTCTATGGAGCTTACTATTGGGAGCAAGACCTTGGCTACTGCTTTCTACGTCGCTGAGACTCAAGGTAACTTTAGTTTGATCTTGGGTCGTGATTGGATTCATGCAAATCAGTGCATTCCTTCTACTTTGCATCAATGTTTGATTCAGTGGGTAGATGATGATGTAGAGGTTGTGCATGGTGATACTTCTGCTTGTGTTGCTTTAGCTGATAGCTCTTTGATTGGCAGATGTTAGATGTTTGTCAGGCTTAGATCTTTCTGAACTTGAGTTTATCAGTTGTACTAAGAATGGCTTCATCCCTGCTGTCATAAAGCCGATGCACAATCAGCTTAATCATCTAATGTGATTTAATGGATAATCGAGAGTGGTTGCAGCAAAGACTTGAACACTATCGGTCGCATCAGAACGATCTGTGTGAAGCTATTGAAGATTTTGATGATATAAGCAAGCTAGGATGTGGTTTTACGTCGGCCGATCCTCTTGAGGAGGTAGACATTGGTGATGGTTCTATACCCAGGCCGACGTTTGTAAATAAGATCCTGCTTTTAAATCTGAATTAATAAAGTTGTTAAAGGAATATGTTGATTGCTTTGGTTAGAATTATCATGAAACGCCTAGTTTAAGCCGAGAGCTTGTTGAGCATCGGATGCCTATTAAATCTATTTTTAGGCCTTATAAACAACCAACTAGGCATTTTAATCCTGAAATTTATTATGGAGTTAAAGAAGAAATAAATCAGTTATTAGAAGCAAAGTTTATTAAACCTTGTCGATATGCTGATTGGATTTCTAATATTGTGCCCGTGGAGAAGAAAGGAATGAGTAAGATTAGAGTATGTATTGATTTTATAAATCTTAATCGTGCTACTTCTAAAGATGAATATCCTATGCCTATAGCCGATATTCTTATCAATGCTGCTTCTGAACATAGAATGATTAGTTTTCTTGATGGTAATGCCGGTTACGATCAAATATTTATGGCCAAAGAGGATATATCCAAAACGGCTTTTGTATGTCCAGGCTTTGTTGGTTTATTTGAGTGGATTGTTGTGACTTTTGCTCTACTTATCAAAGGGCGATGAATTTAATCTTCTATCATTTGCTTGGTATTATCTTAAAAGTTTATATTGACAATATTTTTGTTAAATCGGCTGGAAGTGGTTCTCATTTGGCCGATTTGAGACTTGCATTTGAAAGAATGTGCCGGTATGGTTTAAAGATGAATCCGCTCAAATGTGCTTTTGGTGTATCGGCCGGGAAGTTTTTAGGCTTCATAGTCCATGAGAATGACATAGAGATTGATCCAAAAAAGGCCGATACTATTGACAAGTTGCAGGCGCCTAGCTGGAAGAAAGAGTTGCAGAAATTCTTGGGCAAGGTGAATTATTTGTGAAGATTTATTTGCAATTTGTCGGGAAAGGTGAATGCTTTTACTCCTTTGCTTCGGTTGAAAGATTATGTTGAATTTACTTGGGGGGCAAAACAGCAAGAGGCGTTTGATGAGATCAAGCATTATTTATCTTCGCCTCTGGTTCTTTGGGCACCTAGGAGAGGTGTTCCTTTCAATTTATATATTGCGGCCGAAGAAAGTGTTATTGGGCTGTTTTGATCCAAGAGACCAAAGGGAAGGAATATATTATTGCTTATGCAAATAGAAGATTATTGGACGCCGAAAAAGGTATACTTTTATTGAAAAGTTATGCTTGTCATTATATAATGCTTGTACAAAGTCGAGGCATTATTTATTATTGAATACTTGCATAGTTGCTAGTCAAGCCGACATAATTAAATATATGTTGCATAGACCTATATTGAGTGGTAGAATCGGCAAATGGGCTTATGCTTTGATTGAATATGATTTAGTCTTTGAGCCATTGAAATCTATGAAAGGACAAATCGTTGCCGATTTTATTATTAAACATATTGATTTAAATGGCGGCTATATTACTTTTACCCTATGGAAATTGCATTTTGATGGATCGGTTTGCAAAAGTGGTTGCAGAGTTGGTGTTATTCTTATATCACCAAACGGTATTGTTTTTGAAGCTCTTAACCGATTAGATCATAAATGCACTAACAACCAAACCGAATATGAAGCTTTATTATTCGGTGTGGAGATTTTACATGACATGGGAGTAAAACTGTGGAAGCATATGGTGATCCTCTATTGGTGGTGCAGCAAGTATCTAAGGTTTGTCAATGCTTAGATAGATTTTTGAATGCTTATCTTGATAAGTGTTTAGATATTATATCTTGCTCTGATGAATTTGTCATTTATCATGTACCAAGATAAGAGAATCCTAGAGCTAATGCGTTGGCACAGCAAGCATCAGGCTATAATGTTCAGAAAAGAAATTTTCATGAAAAGAAGCCGATGTTTTGTGAAGCCGACGTTTCTGCTCTGGAACAGACGGTCCAACCGGCACGGCCGGTCTAACCGCCTGCACGTCTGAAAAAACCGATTCGGCCCAATCTATGGTGGCCGATGTTGGTGATTGGAGGAAGCCTCTGGTGGAATACTTGCAGGATACTAGCAGGTCAGGGGATCGGAAAATCCGACGATGGGTTTTCAAGTTTACTTTGGTTGATGGTGAACTATATCGTCGGACCGCGGATGGTTTACTTTTTAAATGTTTAAATCCTGATCAAGCTAGATTGTCTATGGCAGAGGTTCATGAAGAAAATTGTGGTACGCATCAATCAGCTCGGGTGATGAAGTGGCTCCTTAGACGGGCTTGTTTTTATTGGCCTACAATGATAGCTGATTGTTTTTGTTACTACAAAGGATGTGAAGAGTGTCAAAAGTTTGGTAATATTCAGTTGGTACCTGCTGTGTTGATGCATACGATCATTAAACCTTGGCCCTTTAGAGGATTTAGAGGATGGGGTTTAGATTTTATTGGTAAGATTCACCTCCGCCATCCAAGGGTCATTGTTTTGTGATTGTGGCTACTTATTATTTTACCAAGTGGACTGAAGCGGTTCCCCTCAAGAACATGACACATAGAGAGGTGATTGAGTTTATCATTGAGTATATCATTCATAGATTTGCGATTTCTCAGACATTGATGATGGATCAAGGAACATCATTTGTTTCTAAGGAGGTACGTGAGTTCGCTGAATCCTATGGTATTAAGTTGCTCAATTCATCTTCATATTATGCTCAAGCTAATGGTCAAGCCGAGTCTAGCAACAAGCTTTTGATCAAGCTCACAAAGAAGAAGATCGAAGATCATCCTAAGCGGTGGCATAAGGTCTTATTTGAGGCTTTATGGGCGCATCGTATTTCTAGACATGGTGCTACTAAGATTACTCCATTGAGCTTGTCTATGGTCAAGAGGCCGTTTTACCCATTGAGGTGAATCTGGTTGCTTATAGTTTGGCAAAGCAAAATGATCTTGATGCTATCACATATTGTGCTTTGATGATGGATAATATTGATGAAGTGACCGACAAGCATTTGGAGGCCTTGGAGGAGATCGAGAAGGATAAAAGAAGAGTGACTCGAGCATATAATAAGAAGATAAAAGTTAAATCCTTTCAAGTTGATGATTTGGTTTGGAAGACTATTTTACCTATAGAAACGAAGAGCAACAAGTTTGGCAAATGGTCGCCGAGTTGGGAGGGACCATATCGTATTGTGAACGTTTGTTCAGGGAATTCCTATATGGTGGAGACTTTGCAAGGGTTTCAGTTACCAAGAGCGCTCAATGAGAAATATTTGAAGAAGTATTATCCGAGTATTTAGCAACACACTTGAAAAGATATGGCCGATATGTGATATCGCCCTTAGACAAAAAAATAGCCGACAGTAGAGGGTCGTCCTTAGTCTGAATAAAATTTTTGTGGTAAGCAAAGCTTTACCAAAAAATAAAGGGAGGCATATGTTGATGACAAAAAATGGCTTAAAGCCGATCAGGTTGGGGCAGCTGGTCTAGACCGCCTGTAACATGTGGTTAGACCGGCAGGGCCCTGTAGCTGATCTGGCAATATGCCAGGGGTCTAACCGCCTCTCACAGGCGGTCTAACCGCCTGTCCCTGAGTCCAAATAGAATTAGAGTTTTCCATATTTTTATATCTGTACAAGGATTTTCTTGCGGGGCAAGACCTCCCCACCCTGTAAATATAAAGGGACGTGGCCGATTGAGTACCTCTACCCAATCGTACATTGAACTACTTTTTATCTCAAACCTTAATTTTTCTAACCCCTTTTGCTTTCCTTCTTCGTCTCCACGACGGTTTAGGATGTTCTGAGTGGCCTTGTCGACCTCAGAGCAACCCTAGGTTCGCAGCCTCCGACGGGGTCCCTCACGAGGTTGCGATCGTAGGCTTTCGCGGCACCTCTGCTACAGGCGGTCTAGACCGGCTGTACAGGAGGTCTGACCAGCTACATCCAGGAGCTCCAACGACGAGAAATCGACGACCGCGTGATCTAGCGATTTCGTGTGTTGACCAAAAGTGCGTCAACAATATTACATGACCACCAGTAGGCCACCGCTGGTAAAGATGCAAATAAAGCTGGTGCTAGCTTCATTTGCCCTCCCTAAAGGCGAATTCAATATTAGCTTGTTTTCTTATTCGCGGAAATCGATCGACTCAATCGAATGAGACTGAAGATACGCCATAATGTGTGCTGCTGACAGCGCAAGGCAACAGCAAAGACGTCGGAACGTTCCAGGCGCGTGTGTTATGTTGTACAGGCAGGCGATCGAGGCTTCCTAGGCACGTAGTACTCTCGTACATGCGGCTCGACCGCTCGACTAGGCGACGACCTTGCTCACGAGAAATTAATATATGCTAGCGACCACGTACTCTGTTCATGGATTATATTACTCCATATTGCTGTCGTTTTTTAAACAGAATCGATGCATGCAATTCTGGTTCTGACTGCATCCGTGTAGAAAATACATATAGAGCATTATTCGAGCCTAGCTACGATGTCTGACGGCGTCGGCGGCGCGGTTGCAACGAACTGTACCGAACGACGAGGAAGCCACCGACGACTAGAAGCAACGCCGCTATCACGTCGTGGACACCAATATCTGGCTGCGCGAAGACCCTTTCAAGCGCCAGGACCATGCCGCCGGCGAGCAGCAGCGACCCGGCGATCACCCCGGCGAAGCACGCGGCTACCTCCTGTCGTCCCGCGCCCGGCTGCTGCTGCTTGCTCGTCCTCATGATCGCGTGCTTGCTTGCTCAATCGCCTGAATTAATTCCGCGGATCAATTGTGGTAGGAGTAGCTCTAACTCGTCTGTCCTTTCCTAATCTTCTGGGACCGTGTGTAAATTTGATTATATCGTGGCTCGTGATGGGGCGGCATCCGAACCGATCCAATCACGGCCTTTTGGTCGAGTCTAATTTGGATTGCAACTCCGCCTACTAACCAGCCAAAACTCGGCATGATTTTCGTTTCGAATTCGTGCTTTGAAATTTTGTTGTGGAGAATTTGCATTGTCTTGCTCGTGCTCACCACCAGACCAAGCCACCGGCTGAGGACAGTGACGCATACAGATGCGTCGATTTGATCGATAGGAAGCAATGTGACGTATAACTGAGATCACGTGAACAGCGGTAACCATACATGCTGTTGATGAAAAAAAAATGGCAAGATGTCGATCTGGCTCTACACCTGGTTTAACCGCCTATTACAAGCGATCTGACTGGCTGTGCCATGTAGCCGATCTGGCAATGTAAGCGTCTGACCGCCTGTCACGGGCGGTCTGACCGCCTGTCCCCGAGTCCGAGTAGAATTAAGGATATCTTGTTGTTTAGATCTGTAAGACTTTCTTGCGGGGCAAGACCTCCCCACCCTATATTATGAAGGGCCGTGGCCGATTGAGGACCTCTACCCAATCGTAAAACACAAATACATCTACTATTTTGTACCTTTTCTTTTATTTCTTTTCGCTAGCTTTTCCAATCCCATCCGATGTTCTTCCTTCGTCTCGACGACGACCGACGATGTTCTAGGTGGCCTGCTGATCCTAGAACAACCCAAGGTGTGCCTACCCTGACGGGGTCCCTCCCGGGTGGGTGTTCGTTGGTTTCTTGCTGGGCTGTTGCAGGGAGTCTGACCGCCTGTACAAGCGGTATGACCGCCTGTAACAGGGGGTCTGACCGCCCGTCACAGAGGTGCTGCAGCGAGCTCCTTTGCACCCCGCACGATCTAGTGCGTTCGTGTGTTGGCCAGAAAAGGTGCCAACACATGCATTGGAGGAATTGAAATTACAACCAAATAAACCATGTACTGGGGAGTTTTAGTGTCTATATGTTTGTGAGTCTAGTGTCTACATGTACAGATGTACTTCTTTGTTTCTCTCTCCTCTAGCCACCACTTAATATATAGACAGCATGGCTTGGAATTGCCCTTACAATTCTTTGAGATCCAAGAGGACAAACATCAGAAGACAACATGTCCTAGAAGAGTTTAGCTAGTAGCGATCTTCGTCCATTTGGATCATTCATATACGTCGATCTCTTCTGCAAGAGCACCCACTGTAAGTACTGTTGTTGTGGACTGACTCTCTTAGTACCTGGGCCACCTCCAACTCCAGTACGTACCGACGAATGTAGTGCTTTACTCCTTCAAATTTACACCAATAAAACATGTAGTAGCCTTACTTGCAGCTACCGACTGTGGAACATTGCAAGGAAGCCGCCGACCGTGGTGGCGGCGGCGAGAGCCCAGACGAGGAGCGCGACGGACCAGTGTGGCATCACGGCGGCGACACGCCACGCGAACATCACAGTGAGCAGTGTAGTCAGGGACCACACCGCTGCTCTGATACGCCCTGGGGCGGATCCAAGTAGGTAGGTGTGGGTGCGGCTGCACCCAGGCCCAAACCAAAGTGTAGTTATAGCTGTCAAAATTTCACCCTTTTAGCACCCCCTGGCCCAACATGCTGCAGCCACAGCCCAAGTCAAAACAGCCCAACTCACTCATCTATTCCGGCCCAAAATCAGTCACGCAGGCCCTTTTAGCTTTTCACCTGCCCCTGGACTAACGCACGCATGCCACACAGATCCCATCGGCCACTCGCTAGGACTCGCGACTATTCGTTTCTGCGTTTCGCCTTCCGCCTGCCTCCTCTCTTCTCTCTCCCGCACTCTCGGTTTCTCTCCTTTTTCCAATCTCCCATGGCGAAAATGATATAGCAGAATCGAAGCTCGCGGGAGGGCACCAGAGGAGGCTCTCGCGGGGCGCTGGCTGCTGCCTGGGCGGCCGGGCACCAACGGCCAGAGCCTAAGACCCCTCGTCCAGTCCACAGATTTGAGTTGCAGGCCAAGGGCACCTGCCCTCCAAACTCCAATTCCGCAATTCGTGTGGATCAAAAGGGTAAAGTCTCTAAAAAATGTTGTTACTTATTTTAGTTCCCATCCAGTCGAGCATCTAATTTTATTTCAGTTGTTTTGTTCTTGTACAGATTCTAGGGTTGTTTGGTTAGATTTTTAGTTGTAATTAGGGTTTTCTTTCTCCTGCTATTGTGACTAGATGGACACTGAAATGTGAAATCTGAATATTGATAGGTACAACAATAGGACATGGAAAGGTTTTTTAAAAGAAAAGCACCAGGCCAAGATTGTGTCAACCCTTTAAGGAGTCTACCATTGCCCGAGATTAATTGGAAAGAAGTGATAAAATATGATCCAGGCTTGAGGAAACCAATTGATTCTTATCACCCTAATCATAGAGAGAGTGAGAAGGAAATACTTAGAGAATGGACCTTGCCAACTTCGTACATGCATTTTCCCTTGCATATTTAATTAATCCTTAGGACGAGATTATACAAAATCTAATTACGAAAAATTCATAACATATTTTTCTATCGTGCATTGTGATGTTCACTACAATCATACAAAATTTGAATTTAAAATTCCACTTGTGCATGGAGAAATGAAAAAGACAAATTGTATTAGAGGGTAGAATACACAGTGACATAGTAGTGACATAGTTTAGGGGGTAAAATGAACCAAAAGATAGTTTAGGGGTTATGTAGACTTTGCTTATAGTTGAGGGGAGTAATATGGACTTTTTCTTTTTTTAAGATGATTGCTTGAACACTTTTAATTGAGATGAAGTGTCGCACCCCCTCAAGTTTCCGCTAGCTCCGCCCCTGGATACGGCCCCTTCCTGCTGCCGGCGGCGAGCGTTCGTAGGCGCGGAGGCACACGAAGAGCAGCAGGAGAGCGTTCGTAGGCGCGGAGGCACACGAAGAGCAGCAGGAGCGTCACGTAGCTGGCGACGACGAAGGACACCGTGGCGGGGTCACCTGCGGCACGGTACAAGGCGGCGCCGGACGAGAGCGTGAGGACGAGAAAGCCGGCGCCGACGAGCCAGGCAGGGTTCGCGTCGTCTCTCCGGTCCTAGGATATGATGATGCCAATGGTTGTTTCTTCGTTCTTAGGGCTTTGGGAGAGTGTTCCTGTGGTGGTTGAGAACGGGTGTTATTTATAGGCCAACACCCAACGAGTACCGTGGGTGCCAAGTAACTCTGGTCGCTGTCACGTCGAACCGACGTACTACTCATTTTCGACGTGGTTGCCAAAAGGCAAAAGCTAACGTGGTCAATGCGACACAAGAGTCATCCTTGACTCGTCTTCTTTTGATAAATCTTTTAGCTAGGGTTGCATGATTCGTTGTCACCAATCGGAAGCTACTAGCTCCTCCAATGAAATGAAACCTGCGGCGTATATGCTAGAGATTGCTAGTTTGGAGAGGTGCTTTGGTTGTGGACGTACGTTATGCAAAACATGGGATTTCCTTGTCAGAACGAACCCACCTTGACGTGGAGCGCAATCTTTCTACTTGGATCGTAAGTGGCATCAGCACTCGCTGTTTGGACAGTCGTACGTCCTATAGGCTCCTCGATCGCCTCGTGCGCTTCCTTCTCTCCGGTCCATAGCAGTAATGGCTCAGGTCACCAGCTAGTAGCCCTAAATTAAACTAGCGCATCGGTTGTTCCCAATTTTATTGTGGGAAGAAAAAACGCGGTGGAAAAGCTGCTGAGTGCCAGCAGCCAGAACATATGATGCAGAAATGAAGTAGCGGCGGCAGAGGATCACCTATTCACCTGGATGAAGGCCCCAGCCATCCGTGTTGGATTGGCCACTTTGCAAATGTTTGCAAAATCAGACGTACATTATATGAATATGTCAAGAAGCCATTTCTGAGTATGTAGAAAACGGCCGCCATGGTTGTTTCTGAGTATGTAGAAAACGGCCGCCATGGTTGTTCTCCCACGACCTATTATTGCACAAAACTTTCCACACGCGAAGAATAATGATTCAAGTCGTCATCAAGTGGATCCACATCTTACAGGTTCTTGACGAAAACAAATTTTTCCAAACAAGTTGACAAAAATCAAACGATCAAAGAGAGGTATCCAATTCCGATGTCTTCCAGAGATTTTTAGGGGTTGAGAAACAAGGCCCAGAACCCCGCGCCGGCTGTCCCGGCGGCCATCAGGTACACTAGGCACGCGACGGCCGGCGGCATCAGCGTGGCGACTCTGGAGGCGAACATGGCCGTGAGCAGCGTGGTGAGGACCCACACCGCGGCCTTGGTCTTGCGCCGGTCCTCCCCTTCCCCCGCGGCGAGCAGATAAATTTTCAATGTACGGATTTATCACCAACTTAGCACATTGAAATTCGTACCCCTCTCACAGGACACGTTCCGTAGTGCACTAACTTGGCGTCAATTTCCCGAACTAAACAAGACCTTGCTTTTCTCTTGTCGCTGGTGTTGGTCATCTCGGATGTGGAGATGCGCCGCCGCACGTACGGACTCCTGTCGCTACGGCATGTCAAGGAAGCCTACTACTCTGTTCCCTCGTTCGTCCTCCTCCGGGGATGAACTGGGACTTGGGCACGTTCCTTCCAAAACAAAGGGCTAAAGACAACAAAAGGTCTATCCAATTTCTTCAGTGCCAAAAGAAAAAAAAAAGAGAGAGTAGAGTATGCATGCATATGGGGGACGCGTGCATGCATGGGGTCGCGGCAGCCGGCTGCTTTGGCAGTCATCCCTTCTGAGTCGTCTCATTCTTGTCTTCAGCTACTCCTTCAGTCCTTCTATGTAAAGGCAAAGCATTCATCAACTAAGTTTGTAAACTTGTCACATTAATTAAAAACACTAAACATAGTCTAAAAAAAATCAGGACTACTGAACATAGGCTAACAATAAAACTACTTATACGGACGGACTACAAATCACGAGATGAATATATTTAGCCTGATTAATTAGTCATTAGACATTGTTGTGCTACAGCAACCCATCATTAAGAATGTACTAATTATGGCATATGCTAGGCTTAACATATCTATCTGTGTTTAATACTCTAAATCGTATGTTCATTCAAAAAAACCTCTAAATCATAATTAGTGTACAAACATTTGGTTTGACAAGTTTACAAACTATGTAGATGGAAATAAACAGAGCCTAATAAGTGTGCAGGTCCTAGCAGGTCAGCTTTTGTCTTCGCTACCATATAGTGGTGTAGCACGCAGCCGGCTGCCGTCTGGTTGCCTGCCTAGATGCATCAGCCTCCTCGAGCGTGCGATGCATCACGTCCTCATAGGTACGCGCCTTGAACTAACAAGATATACAGATTAACTATACTGCACTCGAGCATTTTCACCCTCCTCGCACTCATGGTTACTTCCATACATGCTACCCAAAGAAGCTTCTCCTTAGGTCCGGCGGATTACTGCTTGAGGTTGGATTGGGGGATGGATGGAGTTACTTGTCCCCTGCGGGTGTGGAGGGAGCTTCAGGACAGCTCGACAGTCGGCGGTGGCGGCAGTCGAGACGACGGGAGATCGGACGTGGCAAGGCTCTGCTAGAGCCTGGCGGCTGTGGACTCCGGTTGGGAGGTGAAGGTGACAGGGCAAGCATTGGTGATGACGAGAAGAGCGGTCGAGACGGCTCCTGCTGCCGGAGACGGGCAGGGCACCGACGAGGGCGATCGAGGGAGATGGTAAAGACAATGGAGTAAGTGGAGGATGAAGGGAGGTCGGACGAGGAATGGGTGGAGCGGGCCTCGCCGACGCTGGGTACAATGCTAGAGAGGAGTTGTGTGGAGGTGGGGCCGAGGGAACACTTGTCGCCCATTGAAGGTACTAGGGTGCGAGAGATAAGAAAAGTCAATGGTTGAATTTATTAAGTCGTTGGTTGGATGGCGTGAACATTCGAGTTTGGGATCAATTTTTCTTACTACTATGGTGTAGTACGAGACGACCGTTGCAAAGAAACTCGCTGGTTGTCCCCCGAAACATGCATTTGATGGACGACGCAGAAGCAGCTAACACAATGTACGAAGCCTCCAACCACGACGTCAGGGGAGATAGCCAAAGACAGCTTTTGGGACAAGGACACAAGGTGGTTACATGGAAGTTCTTGGTGGCCAAGCATACGAACCGACCTAGCATCTTGACTAAGAAGTTCATGACGACCTAGAGCTGACGGGGTCAACGAAAAAGAGAACCATATACTTTTAAGCTTTTCTGCGACCACATGCCTTGGTGCGGCCAGGCTTTGCTGGCAAGGCGAGGAGATGACTTGGACGCACATGCGTTTCTGCGATCACATGATGTGGCAGCATCACCTTTGATTCGAGGACGGTTCAGTGCGTACACCCTATTGGTTCGTTCTTGTACTTGCTCGATCGTGATGTATTGTGCAAGCCACATATGGATTCTTTCCCCCCTAGTTGATCCAACTGGGTAGAAACAAATAGGAACGACTTAAAACAATAACGCCGAAAAGCATACTTGCAACACAAAGTAAAAAAAAAAAACTACAACCACACGTATGCGAGGTCTCTGTCGATCAGATCAGCTGCTGGAAATTGAATGAGTAACTATCGTGATTAATTGTGCATTTGTGCAGGTTGTTCCGGGTTAAAGCATGTCCTTGTCATGCGCACGCCGCTTGCGTTGTGGCAGTCGATGGACCGGAGCAGGACACCGTAGAAATCTTGGCTGGCCTCCAAACTTATGGGATCACAATACCATTCTGTTAGGCCGTGTCTAATGGTTGAGCCGGCTGCTAGCTTATACGACTCCATGTTACACAAAATCGTCCAGCCTTCAATGGGTCCACTCTTAAAAATGATTTTCTACAACAAGCAGAGACACATGAAACACTAGAAGAGGGTAGCAGGTGGTGTAGGTCCCGCAAACAGTTTGATCTGCTTCTATGAGCCCATCGCGTGCAGGCGAGCTAGTACGAACAATAGTCCCATCCACGACAGCAAAAAAATATCATGGCAACCCATGAGTAGCTGACGTGCCCATCGCTGGAGGAGGCCTTCTCTCGTCTCTTCCCTAATATCCCTCGGTACCCGCACCATTCTACCAACTTCCGTTCCAAAATAACTAACTACTACTTCAAATAACTAACTACTACTTCGACATTACTACCAGTATCTTAAGTTTGAACATATGTATCTTAAGTTTGAACATGTCTTTTATATGGATATTTGCACATATAAACAAAAGTGTATTACATTGTTATAGTATTTCTTGTCACGAATCTAATTATGCTTGTTTTTCCTTTACATAGTTTTCTATTTCAACAAATATTGGAAGTCAAAATGTAAATAGTCAAAGTTATAGATTGGAAGCAATTGTTCAAATAATAGCCAAAGTTATCAATTGTTTTTTTTTTAAACGGAGGTCTTTTGCAGGATGAAGCCACCTTCTCTAGCCAGGGTAGAGGGATTTAGGGTTGGGATCTGGAGATGAGAAATTGACGAAGATTCAACGGCTTCAACCAAATTTAGGATGGCCAACAGGGATAAAATCAGTCTGATTCAAGTGTTATACGGGTCTGTACTAAATATACAAAAATGACAGATTAAATATACAAAATTTGCTCAGAACTTGTAGCGTTGGTATATATAAGAACGAATTTTCAACCAGTACTTAGTATAAACCGCGTGGTACGCAAAACATGGAAGCGTAAAAAATTGATTGAAATGTTTTTGAAAGTCTCAACAACACTAAACCGCATCATCTTAGGCCTTGTACAAAAGCAGCTGCAGCCAGCAGCCAGCTTGGAATGAAAAGGTCGGTTTCGTACTTTCGTCAATTCCCACAAAAGCAGTGCTATGCTCTGCTCTGCTCTGCTCTTTCGGAAACAACCAGTCTTCCTTGAGAGCCGGGCCGCCGGGGGTTCTGGTCGTCCTCACCGGTGGAGGAAGAAGGCCCAGAACCCAGCGCCGGCGGTCGCGACTGCCATGAGCCACACCAAGGCCGCGACGGGCGGCGGCATCAGCGGCGCGACCCTGGTCGCGAACATGGCCGTGAGCAGCGTCGTGAGCGCCCAGACCGCAGCCTTGGTCCTGCCCCTGTCGCCTTCCCCGCGCTCGAACCTCCGGAGCAAGTGGAAGAGCAGCGCGATGGCACCGTACGCGCCGGCGACGAACGCGACGGCGCGCGGGTCGTCCCACGACCGGTAGACGGCGAGCGTCGAGTTGCAGGTCAGCGCGGCGAAGCCGAGCTTGGTGAGGGCGCCGTGGCGCTCCAAGTTCATGGGAGGACAGGACTTGGCGAGGATGCTACACGTACGTACCTTTGCCAATTTCGACGGCATGGAGCTGTCTGAAGTGCCATATTTATGCAAGGGCTGGAGGCGGTTCGTCGTTGCTCTAGACGTTTCTCGAGATGTCAGGAAGACTTGCTGTCTCAATTTTTTTACACCTTGCCACCTTGGCTTACGTAAGTGGTGAGTTCATTGACATTTGGGCCAGCCGGCCAACGGTTCCAGATCCTCTCATATCTCTCCCTCTGTTTCGTTCGACGTCGGCCTTGTTTGGATGCTTGCTAAAAAAGTTAGAACTAGGAAAATATCTAAAAACTTAGATCTTTGCACTGGTCTTAGGTGTTTAGTCCATTTGCTTATTTTTTAGCAAACGGTGTTTAGATCTATTTGCTAATTTTAAAGTTGGCCCCACACATATGGGTTGCAACCATCGGCTCTAGGGAACAAGCAGGCTCATAGACTGGTTTCAGTAGGCCCACACCTTTGGTCCAACAATGTCTCTTGGTAGACTGATCTAATTTTTTTATATATTCAGATAAAATTGAGCTATATTTTTCTCCAACCAAACAAGCCCGTCGTCCGTCGTTGATCGCAGGAAGACGGATGAATACGAAAATTACGAATATGATTCGAGATCGTGCCAAGTGCTCGCTGAAAGCGAATTAGTGGCAGAGAACATGGTGCTCCTCTGTAAAGGAATCGAATTGCGCGTATACAGTATATGCTACTTTTTCGGGTACTAAAAGCACATCGATCGCATCAGAGCCGACGCAGAGACCCATCACCATGCTTCGTGATTCATGAAAGAAAAGCAGCTTCCAAGCTCGGAGAAGGGGGTACAGACTAGAGAGTGCGCCATGCGGCGGATCAACTTTCGGGCTCGTTTGGTTGCAATGGAGCCTAGAAATGATCCAAGATGGGAATCCGTCCGGTTAAATTCCACATGTGGAGAGGTGTGAAACATTCCAACCCATAAAACGCTCTAAACTATCAAAATGGGTCAGGATTCTGATGTATTTATTCCAAAGGCCTGCTATCCAGCCGGATTGGGCCTCGTTCCGGGCCATTCCGTGGAAATGAACCAGGCCTTCAACGGGCGGAATAGGAAGGCATAGGTGAACCGGAATCTACATCAGTACAACGTCCTTCCCCATTACACAGTTAAGCGCGCTCGCGGTCGGTAACCCAGTGTCTGATTGCCCCAGTTGCTCAGCTCGGCAACCGCATCTCTCAACTCTTTAGGGTGTGTTTGTTTGGTTGGGTCATTTGATTCATGTATGATATGATACAAAATAATAATGATTGTCTTGTTTGGTCGGGTAAACTGTACCAACCCATCCAGGATGAGACTAGCCCACTTAATACATTGTTGTACTAGTTAGAGTGAATCAAGTGGTTCAAGCAAATTGGTTGAACCATCCCACCTAGGATCATCTATTTATGTATCATGTGGTGCACCAACCAAACGCACCTTTAGTCTCCCGCTGCGCTCTGGCCACCTCAGTTTTAAGCTGATCGTGATGAGTCACGCTCACGCCGTGGCTGCCATTGCTTTTGCAACTTTCCTTGGAAGTAGGGCAAGGGGAGTACAATTCACAAAGGGACCACAAAAGCTTGAAAACGATGACGAACATGCTGTCGGGAAGCATCCAAATGAGGGCAACCATGCAAATGCCCCACGACAAGAGTGATTTTGGGCCACGGTAACATTCAGCAATATTACTAAAAAAAAATTCAACAACATATATTAAAAAAATATCTTGCATAAGTCCTAATATAAATCATACAACAGTATCAACAAATAAACCGTATACCGACTATCCAACACTACATTACATGTATGAGATGAGATGTGTCGGTCGTATTTTATTACACCATCGATCAGCGCCCAAGGAAGAGCACCCAGAACCCACCGCCGGCGGTCGCAGCGGCGGCGGCCCACACTGCGGCGGCGACGGTCTGCGGCATGAGCGGCGCCACCTTCGCGGCGAACATGGCGGTGAGCAGCGTGGTGAGCACCCAGACTGTCGCCTTGGCTCTGCCCCTGCCCCCCGGCGGCGCGCGCTCGAACCGGCGCAGCGAGTGCAGGAGCAGCAGGAGAGCGGCGTAGGCGGCGGCCACGAACGCGAGCGAGGCCGGGTCGCCGCGGGACCTGTAGGCGGCCGCGGCGGAGTTGAAGGTGAGGACGCCCACGCCGAGCTTGGTGAGGAGTGAAGAAGGCCCGTTGTCGACTTCGCCGCGAGCTTGGTGATCCATAAAATCTCGTTCGACGCACTAGTGCTACGCTCCGAGCTTCATAGAACATGTTCCAGTTATATATATATGCTAACTGCTTCCACGTTCAAAAAGGTCACACATTTGAATAGAAGAAGGCAACAACGGCCGGCAGCGGCAGGCCGGCTTGGAGTACTTGGTCAAAAAACTTCAACGGTCATGTCCCTTTCTCTCTTTTTTTTTTAAAAAAAAAATGAGTATGTGTCGAAACGGACTTGGTCGGCGCCGGCCCTGGCCGACGCGAATGGGTCTAGAGGCTCCAGCGGCGGAGCCGGACATCAGGGCATGATCCCGGGATCATCCGTTGTCGTGTCACGTGGCTCTCGAAATCTCTCCGTGGTCGGTGTAATTTCTTTTCTACCTTCGATCTGTTTTTCAACCATATCCGAAAATCTTCTTGCCCAGCGGTGAAAAAAGTCAAGAGGAATATCTACACGAAACCCTGTTTAGTTACATAATTTTGTATAAAAAAATTCTACTCCTACACTGACAAACTGTGTCTCTTCTTACTATTTTTTAATATCGACTTTTTTTTCACTCAACATACCCCAACCAAACACCGCCTAAACTAAGCTTTTTTTTTTTCAGCTATATTTAGCACTGATGTCGTTGCATAGTAGTAGCAAGTATCGAAAGCGACACTAGCTAGCAACGGTCGATGGAGAAGCTGGCCCAAGCGTATATGGTGCGTGCATGGTGCAGGGGGAGCGGGCTGGGAACAGGCGGTCAGAGCATGGTTAATAGCAGCGTCGACTGCCGGCTGGGAGGCACGCCATGATGATTGGTGGGGCCGCTAGCTCAACCAATGGCAGCGCACGCAGGGCCTCTCAGCCGGCTTCCGCGGGCGCATCACGAGTAGCTCGCCTCGTTCTCTCTCCTCCTCCACGTAGATTCTCAGCCGGCTCTCAGCCTCCTATAATACTTGCTCTCAGTGGTCACCCGGCAGTAGAGTGGCTACATCTAGCAAAAAGTTCTATTTAGGTCCCTCAACTAATGGCTAAGTTCGATTTAGGTCCCTCAATTCTAAAACCGGCTACATCACATCCTTCAACTTCCAAAACCGTTCATATTACATCCTTGAGCGGTTTGGAAGGGTAGTTTCGCAATAGTAACAGTAGTTTTGTTTTGTTCCTTCTATTTATTTTTGCTAAATATTATTTGAAAATTATGAACAAAATAGAAAAATTATAAATAAAAAATATAATTTTATCGTAGTCCATATGAGTAGATCCGCACATATTTACTATGGTATCTTTTAGTAAAATTTTTTTATTTCACCTTTAGATGTATGCTTTCTATATAAAATAACTAAGTTATATATATGATACAATAATATGATTTTTAGTAACTAATTGAAATAATTTATAGCTGTTGTTTCTATATTTTAATTATGGTGAAATTTTTATGATAGATTAATTATTGTAGGCTTAAACTGTAATAAGAATTTTATATTCACTAGTATATTACCCGTGCTAACGCTACGGCTTAAAAAAAGGGGCTATATATTTTAGGAATTAAGCAAAGTATGGTATTGAAACCATAAGAAAGTGGTAATTCCTATATTGTCTTTCCCATAATTGTACCAAGAAAATCGACAAACCTTGAAAGAATTAGAATGTGAATAGAAAGATGACATTCATGCACACTCATAAGAAGACGTCATAATTTATTTAAACAAAACTTACATACAAGAAAAAGGCATATAATGAAAAACATTGCATTCTCTTGCATGGTATAATCTTATGTTTGAATCTTTAGTCAGTAGTCACAGAACTCCGCAGAGGATATGAAGAAGTAAACAAAATTTTAATTTTAACAGTAAGATATATAAAGCAATCACATCCACGTTAAAAGAAACAAAAAGTACCAAATGTCGCATGGTTGCTACAGTGACTGTATAATAATCATTTGTGATGAAACAACTGAGTTAAAGTTCCAGATTGTCACATACATTTTCACCTTTAAACATGTTCTCAATCTTCTCCTTGAACAAGCCAAACAGATCGCAAATTAGCACACAGAAGGGAAATCCCAACCTCTCTAATGATATAGAGTCACCTTTGTCAATTTGAGTAGTTTCTCAATGGTTTCAGCAGTTGCCTGTTGCATCGAGTAATCCAGAAAAATCCCTTGGAACCCACTGAACCAAAATGGCAAAACATTGTTCAGCTCTGCTAAGCCAACGGAATCAACACACGTGAATGCAGGAGCTTAATATCACAGTGGCGAGGTTGATCCATACGCCGTCATTGCCATGCAGCGGTCAATCTTGTATTCAGCTCCCGCAGGCCCCTGCTCCCCCCCATGAGCGAAAGCAAAAACCAATGAGCCTCCAACCCCAGGATGAATATAGAGGAATTTTTTTTAATATTATTCATTTTTAATAATATTATAAAAAAACCGGTCCAAACCAATATTCGCACCCAGTAGCCGTTTTGGCCGCGCCAGCCCGACCGGCGCGGCCAAATACCCCTGCCGCGCCAATGCATGTGGCGCGGCAGGGCTGCCACGCTGGCCGCGGGCGCCAGCGAGGCGTCCAGTGGGCCAGCCTCTGCCGCGCCACCCCGCCTGGCACGGCAAGATCGTTTTGAACTGGGGCCGCGGGCTCCTCTTCTCTTTCTTCCCTTCTTCCTCCTCCGTCCAGAGCGACGCTGCTCGCGCCGCAGCCGCCGCCTGGAGCTCCACTCCCCCCATTTTGGTCCATTTTTTGCGGATTAAACTTTGGGAAATCGGTCAGTGCATCTCCGGTAAGCTTCTTCCCTCTTGAATCTTGTGTTTTGGACCTCATTTGTTAGTTTTTTGTTAGAGTTCTGTTGGTTAGGGTTAGATGGTGAAATGAAATACTTGTTACATTTGTTATGATTTGCTTAGAGATGGTGAAATGAACGCGTTGGTTAGAGTTTGGGGAGGGTTTTATGGTGAAATGGAAGAGTTGTCCCATTTCATATGCTTTGTTTTTAGAGATGATGTAATGGAAGAGTTGTCCCTATTGTTATGGTTTGCTTAGAGTTTGGTCCTCATTCACTTTATTTTTTATATATTTGCAGTTCTGTGATGGACTTTGATAATCCTGCCGTTGTCCATGAGAGGATGCTACGCCAGAGGGGGTATGGTCAGTATCCATCTGTGGAGGATGCACATGGCCCTGTTCTGCCGGCCCTTCCCGTTCCAAATTGTTGTTGCGGCGTGCCAGCGGAGGTCAAACAATCTAGGCACCCAAAGACTGCAGGACGAGCGTACTATATATGCAGGTTCAAATATGAGAGGGCGAGATATCCGTATGAGTCCCTGCCTTGTTGGTTTCTCCAATGGATTGATGGCCTAGAGAAATTTGATCCTAGGATCCGGCTGTTTCCATATGAGAGTCAAAAACTGGTGCCATACCATAAGGAGGTGCGTGCGTATGAGGCTGGTCAGGCTCTATGGCCGTGTATGAAGTATCCTGAAAAGATATGCAAGTGTGGTATTTTGGCCGAGCGTGGTGTGGTTCCCTCAGAGCTTGGTTATGGATGGTATTGCGGTAATGGAAACGCTTTTTGGGTGAGTGATATGATATTTATGTTTGATTTATCTTTTGGAGTTCAGTGTTGCACAGTCTTGTATTGATTAAGCGATATTGTTTGCGCAGGAGGGACGGACATGTGATTGGGAATGGTTCAGTGGTCGTGATGAGCTTGTTGCTAGGTTCAGATGTCTGGGTCAACGAGACAAAGAAAGAAAAACTAGAGAATCGAGGGACAAGATAAGGAACAAGTATGATGTCCCATTGCCAGATGATGAGCTTCTATTTGGTACCATTCTTGACGAGTACATCAAGGAGAAGAGGTGTAGGCCCCCTATTCTAGAGGCTCATGACACGCTTATCAAGTATTGGAGGATGAATAGGATATTGTATCCAAGACCTCATCCAGAGATGAGAGGGCTGAGAAGCGAAGGAAGTTGGAGGAGGAGGGGCATTTGGAGAGGCAGGTACAGGATCGGGCAAGAGAGGCACAACTAGAGGCTATGAGGGCTCTTGTTGTAAACAATAGGACACCATCGTTACAAACATTCAAGACGACATTTCTATTTTACTAACACACAAACAATATACTACCTCAGCACGAGGAGTTTTGTTAGTCCTTTTCCTCTTCTTCTTGGTGCGGCATTTGCAGTCCTTAATGAATTTGTGACACTTGGAGCACCGATTTTGAGACCTATCCTCATCGAAGTCGCCAGTCCCGTAATCAGCCGCGAACCAACCTTGTGAAGCGTCCATGTCCCCTTTCAAACGCTTCTTTTGCCATCGGCCTTTTTTGTCCTTCTTCAACGACGAGTCAGGCACGTAGTCACGTCCGTGGTAAGGCGGCCATCTGCTTGGATCAAAGTAAGGCTCGAAACTTGACTCCCAAATTTTTATGGTGTGCTCACTACGATATAGTGGCGACATGAAAGTCGAGCTCTCATAGTCTAGGCCTCTAGCCCTACAAGCTGTAATCACGTGAGAGCAAGGAAGATGCAACAGTGTAGGGACGTTGCACATGCAGGATCCATTAGTCAAGTCCACTCTATAGTGCCTGCCACCGTGACTCTCACAACCTACGCTAGTTCCCCAGCACTTCTGACATCGTACACCATCCGAGTAGGTCCAAATGCCTCAGCCAGTTGATTGACAGATCTTTCCTCAGCCTCCTGTAGATGCACCTAAGCAACATGTCCATTTCTCTCACCCTCAGCCAAGCTTTTGCTAGCTTTTTCCCAGCGATTGATGAAATACTCATTGCATTTGGAGAAAGAGTACTCAATTATGCCCGAGACAGGTCTACTTCTAATGCCTTTGAACACGTTATTCAACGACTCTGAGTAATTTGTCGTCATCATCCCGTATCGGTAGCCATCATCAAATGCTTGTGCCCATTTCTCCTTATCCTCCATCTCACCTTCTAACCATTGTTTAGCACCCTCGTTCAAGTCTTTTTTTAGTGCCTCCAGCTTTTCCTCAAATCTTTCCTTCTTATGCACGCCGCAAAGCTCCTTCAACTTTCCAATTATCTTCTTCTTCTTCTGACGACGCCACATGATAGCTGCAAAGTGTCTCATGCACCACTGGTGAACTAGTGCGGGAAACCCATCCAAATGGTCGTTCACACAATTAAGAAGCCCAGCGTGCCTGTCAGAAATCATGCAAACGGTCCATTCAGGACCAAGGACGTGAAGCCGAACAAGAGTCATGAACCATGACCAACTGTCGTTGTTCTCACTTTATTCAATGGCGAAAGCTAAGGGCACAAGCTGTTGCTCAGGATCGACAGCTACGACCATCATAAGTGTACCATTGTACTTTCCCGTCAAGAACATGCCATCCACGAGTATAACCGGACGACAATGCTGAAAAGCAGCGGCACAGTGTGGAAAGCACCACCAAACCCTCTGCATTACGGGCTTGTACACTCCATCCTCAAGCTGGACCATGTCACCTGTGTGGATAAACCATTTCACGCCCTCATTGTAGTAAGACATTGCGCAAGGCGCCGTGGAACCTGTGCATAGGACTCCTTCCAGTCTCCCCACGGCAGGGCTATGGCATATTGTTTTGCACGCCATGCCTTAGAGTAGTTCACACGGTATCCACTAAAGGCGAATATCGACTCAATGAGAGAGGGAATCGATTCGTCATTGTTTTTCAAAACAATGCCCAGAATGCGGTGCCCCAGATATGATGCTGTCAACTGCGGGTGCACTTGCTTAGGCTTAGAGGAACGGCACTCATGAGGTTGCTTAACTCTTGTAATCTTCCACTTCTCTGTGCCACGCACCTTGCGACACCAAACACGCCACATGCACCCTTGCTTGCACATGACTTCATACCTCTCGTTCTTGTCAGAGTGAACAACGGTGAACGGTCTATGAAATCTAACTGCATGGTCAGCCAAGAAAAACTTGAGGTCCTCAAAGGTATCAAACTTCTTTTTTGCTTCAATCTCAGAGGTCTCGTATTGTGGCAAACTTTCATCTTCTGCATGCACCAAGGTGGTCTCACAGATAGCCCTATCGACACGGCTTATGTCCTTGTCATTGGCAACACGTGGAATCTCTACATGACATTGCTTTAGCAGATCGAGCTCACGAGCAGTGTACGTCACAGAGCCACGCTTATGAGCACCATCCGCCATATGCCGCACGAATGTGTCATCATCATGCGGAGGGCAAAGGTTGGTTGGTACAGGAGGTGGTACAACATGATGACTGTCTCCTAGAGGTGGTGCACTGTCCCTTTCTAACTCTTCTCCCTCGGATTCATACCCATCATTGTTATACCCACCATTGTCATCCCCACCGTCAGAACCTTCTGAAATATCATCATCATCATCCTCAGCTTCCTTCCTCTCAAATACATCATTAGAGAAATAATCATGTACCGTGTCTGGTTCTATCTCATCAAAGCTAAAGGTCTCGCTATCAGAATCATCAGCACACTCTATTCCCTTTGATTGCATTTGCTCTTGTTGGATCACACCAATACCTAGCTGTGAGATTGTTGACTCCTGTGTCCCAAGCTGAGGCACTAACTCTCTACCTCCCTCTCTACCGGCAGTTTTTCGGCTAGTAACAACCACGTCCAAATAAGGCACACTAGCTTGCTCTACTAATCTCTTAAATTGATCCCATTCCACATCAGTTCTCAAATCCACTAGAGCGTATGCCGTTCTTCCTCTACCACAATCAACACGGCCTTTCAAGCTGATCTCATCATCTACCCCACAACTAAAATGACTCCGAGCGCATTCAACTATCTCATGCAAACACGGGGCAACTTCAAACATTCGCGTGACAACTTTCATATTCTCAAACTCCCAATTCTCTTTCACAACCCCACGATAAAACCAACGGACTAAACAAACCATGTACAAAATAACCATTTCAACCAGAATTAGACAAACAACATGAGTTTTCACAAATGCATTTCTCCTAATATACCCTACAAATCTAATCCCTTCACAACATCATAGAATAAAAGCATGCAACAAATTCTACACGTTCAAATCGAGGGCATAGCCAATACTACGTTCATCCTAACCATCACATGAATAAACAAACGTATAAATCACTACAATTTCAAAACATATCACAAACCCTAAAACACCTAAACCTACTCATATCTTCCAAATCTCATGGTGGAACAAGGGAAAAAAGGTGTGAATACCTTCACAGGAGGGAGGGGAACGATTTCCCCCGCTTTTCCCGGCCAAAAACGGCCGGATTTGGCCGGAATAGGGCCGGCGGCGAGAAAGCTCTCTGTTCGCGCGTGGAGAAGAAAGAAGGGAGGAGTAAGAAAGAGAAGAGGAGCCCGCGGCCCCAGTTCAAAACGGCCTTGCCGCGTCAGGCGGGGTGGCGCGGCACAGCCTTGCCGCGCCAGGCGGAGTGGCGCGGCAGAGGCTGGCCCACTGGCCGCCTCGCTGGCGCCAGCGGCCAGCGTGGCGGCCCTGCCGCGCCACATGCACTGGCGTGGCAGGGCGATTTGGCCGCGCCAGTCGGGGTGGCGCGGCCAAAACGGCTACCCAGTGCAAATATTGGTCTGGACCGGCTTTTATTATAATATTATTAAAAAAGAATAAAATTAAAAAAAATCATAAGGGCCAGCCTCCAGGGATCGTGTCTGACCTGCAGGTCGTGGTTGTCGGCGTCGACATGAGATCACCGTCACAGATGTAGGCGTGGACAGGAGATGACCGTGTACTGAAGACGGCAGAGCATCCGTGACGGCGTTGAGTGGAGGCGATGCGGCAGCGACGGTGGGGCGACGGAGGCAACGTTTGGTGGCGGAGATCCGGCAGCAACAGTGGGCGGCGGCGATGAGCCAGCGACGATGGGGCGGTGGCGGCAATCGACGATGGGGCGGTTGCTGCGATGCGGCAGGGACGGTCGGCCTCCGTCCAGTGGTGTTTTTGTGGGGAGGTTCGCGAGGATCAGGCGTGGGAGAGGGGCCTGGCTGCAGACGTGGACCTCGGACGTGGGAGTAGGTGAAGGAGGATGGGAGATCCAAATAAGATTAGCTCTTAGATTTGAGTGACGAGGGTTAGAGTAAATCTTAATCATCAATTTTAATGGAGTTAGTTTTCTGGGTACACAAAGCTAGGTGGGATTAGGAGACCCATCTCTGTTGGGGACAAGGTTGGGTGGATGTAGGGAAGTTTGAAGTGGTGTTTTTAACGGGTGGAGATACGAGTAAGAAAAAACTAGATTTTTCATTATGTCTTTTTATGATTTACTATAATTTTTGAAAGATTTAGCGAAATAAATAAGTAAAAGGAAACGATAAAACCACTGCTATTATAGGAAAACTGCTATGCAAAACCACTCAGGGATGTAATATAAAAGGTTTTGCAAGTTGAAGGATGTGTTTTATCCGGTTTTGGGGTTTAGGGACCTAAATCGAACTTGGGTGATAGTTGAGGGACCTTAATAGGACTTTTCCCTTACATCTATAGTATTCCAAATGGGCCAGACACTATGGGCGGCCCGAGGCACAGCCCTAAAAAGCCCGGCCCTAGGCACGATTGGTCGGGCCACAGGCTGGCCCGGCCTGATGGGGTGTTAGTGCATGGGCCGCCACTTCGGCCCATAGTGCCGGCCCGAGGCACGGCCCGATTTTTGTTGGCCCGATAGAGGTCCGATAAAAGTGATACCAGCCCATACCATAACACATCCTTCATCTTTTAAACGATGAGAATCTCGTCCCTCATCTGTGTGGTGGGCTGATTCTCGTCCCCAATCTCTAAGACAACTCAAATAGCATCCCTCATCTCTTCTGAGAGTGTAAATTTCATCCCTCATCTCTTTTGATGGCCAAGTGGGCTGGCTGAGCACGGTGGGCCGATCAGGCCGTCGGGCCAGCCCGACACTAAAAAATGCCATAGTACCGAACCTGGGCCGGCTGTTCGGCCCGATGTCCGAGCCCGGCCCGGCACTAAAATGCCACCGAGCCTAATAGTGCTGGGCCATGTCGGGCCGGGCCAGATCGGGCTCCGTCGGGGCTAGGGCCGGGCCGCCCATTTGGAATGCTATAGTTACATCTGCTTGCAAATCCCTCATTGCCGAGTGGCATGACTGTTGTGGCCCTCCCCCTTTTTGCCAGTCAACTTTGCACGGGAATATATTTTCTGAAAGCTCATCATGTAGTAGCAAAGTCCACAAGTGTTCTCTGAGACTTTGCCAGTCAACTTTGCACGGGAATTGAAGAGAAACTTTTCTGGAAAACGTGTTTTCTGAGACGAGTGAATAGTAAAGTCGACAAAAACTTCTGAAACTAAACGCAAACACAGCACATATATTCTCCTTATCGACAGGCAGAAATTCACCTCATTTTATTGTACCGCTGATGTCACAAAAATTTGCAAACAGGGCACTTCATATATATACACACCCAGACACTTGCAGATTAAAATATTACTACTTGTACTGCAGAAAATATCCACAACAAAATAAAATAAAAGTGACGGAGAAAAAAGACTAGGAATACAACATATATACAGATTACAGGTATACTAGTCTGCACACCACATGTATATACACATCCATCCCAGGCTCAGGACAGGAGGTGTCTCTGTACAAGTGTACACACAGTACATACTAGATAGGCAGATACTAGCACACCTCTGTCTCAAGCCTGAACCCTCTCTCCGTGAACGAGCAGAGCAACCAGCAGCAGGACACGGCAGTGGCACCGGCCGACGAACGAGCACGAGCAACCAGAGTCCTTGTTTCAGCCGCCGCCGGGGACGAAGATAGCGAAGAAGCCTCCGACGGTGGTGGCGACGGCGAGTCCCCAGACGACGGCGGCGGCGGCGGCGGAGGGCATGGCTCCGGCGACCTTCCAAGCGAAGGCGAGCGTGAGCAGAGACGTGAGCGGCCACACCAAACGCCTCGCCCGGTCCCTTTCCGGCGACCCCGGCGGCGCGCGCTCGTAGTCGCGGAGGCAGCGGAAGAGGAGGAGCAAGGCGGAGTAGGACGCCGCGACGAAGACGATGGAGGCGAGGTCCCCCTTGGCGCGGTAGATGGCGAGGCCGGAGTTGAGGGTGAGGAAGCCGAAGCCGGCTCTGGTGACCCATGTCGGCGCCAGGTTGTGGTGGTGGTGGTCGTGATTCTCCGCCATGGCCAAGCGCTCAGCTAGGAGCTAGCGGTGCTGTCAGTGTGGGTGTCTAGTGTAGCAGGGGAGGAGCACTGGAGCAGGGAGCGGGCCACGGGGAGCCTGAGCCTGACCTTATCCGTTGACGCGACTTGAGGTCGTCGGCACAAGCAAGCCATATATATATATCGAGCAGAGCGACACTACTGCTGACGCGCTACGCAACTTGTCCCCACAGTTCCCCTGCTCCGGTTTACAAATAGCCGTAGGCCATGCATAGCCCATAGGATAGGATGTGTAGTGGAGCCATTATTGGCTACTTTCTACTTTCTATTCATCCTTCTCGCCGAACATACATCCCAAAAATTTATTTTTTCTCTTTTCTATTTATTCTCTTTATGTAACAACGTATTCTAGAAAAAATACTTTCTCCCCACCGCACCTAAACACCGCTCATAGCTCTCTGCTCTGCTGCTCGACGTCTGCTCCCCTCGCTCGGGACGGAGGGAGTACAGACCCTTGACCGACCAACTGATCGATCAATTGACCACGACTATCCGAGCGTGGAGCATCCGATCCGGCGAGCACTTTGCACGGCGGTTCTGATAGTCAGGCCTAGGCAGTATAGAGTTGTCTAGCAAGCGTAAACGTCCCTTTCGATACGAGACAAGAGCATGCATAGACGATGGATGTCGTTATCCACGGAGCTAGTGTAGTGGCGTGGCGTAATACACAACAACAACTCAACAAGTCAAGCGATGCATCCATAGTGTCAGACGGCCGTGAGTCTGAGGGTGTGTTTAGATTGGGGAAAGATTCCCCGAAAATACACTGTTCACAAAAAAAACACTGTAGATGAATAGTGATATGTGAGTAGAAGAGGTGGGATGAATAGGGAAAAGTTGGATGAATAGTGGATTTTTGGGAAATATTTGGGAAACTAAACGGGGCCTGAGTCGAGAAACGCAATGATGTACTTCCTCTGTCCTAAAATATTTGCACTTCTAGGATCAGGCACGCAAACCAATACTAACGTGAAATTACGAAATTGCCTCTTATCCAAACAATACATAGGTCTCATGTGGTTCCCATCTAAAGGTATGTGGGTCCCACCTAAACAATATGTGGGTCCCACGTGGGTCCCGCCTAAACATCGCGTGGGTCCCACGTGGGTCCTACATGGGTCCCGCCTAAACATAGCACGGGTCCCACGTGGGTCCCGCCTAAACATCACGTGGGTCCCACGTAAACATGTATGGGTCCCACCTAAATAGTACTACCCCTATCATGTTGCAATCATTGCACCTCGGGAAGAGAGAAAGAGTGCAATTATTTTGGGATAAATTTTGAACTCTAGAAGTACAAATATTATGGGACGGAGGGAGTACCATGTATTTCTATCAGAAGCAACAATTCCGCGAAATTAACCTGATTTGATCCCTGCCGGGACATTAATTTTGAGCTCTTTTACAGCGCACAATACTAGTGTCCAGTAGTATATAGTATTGGTTAGGGACAATTTAGTAATTTACCCTATACCTATTTATTTTAATAATTTTAATTGGTAATAATTCTCACCCTCTAATATGTAATACAATCATATGAATTGAAAATTATGAAAACATAAAAGAATACTAATTAATAACATAATACAGAAATTTTATTTTATTTTTTAATATGTTACAGTAATTCCATTAAATTACTTTTCTAGATTACCCCTAGCCCACTATACTACCCTTAAATACTACTATATCACTAGGACCATTTTGTATAATATGTAATTAATCTCGACCGTCGGATCTTTATATACTAGTCTTTTTTAACCACTAGTATATGGTAGTATTGTGCACTGTAAAAAAAGCTCTTAATTTCAGGCCATCCCGTCCGCTAGTACTCAGTATATAAGTAGTATTATTAGAATAAAAAGGTTGACTGAATGCTGGATAAGGTTTAGCGTTGCAATTTTAAAGGTGATTCTCCCGCAGAAAGCTAATATATATCCGTTCATTCCCGGTCTCTTTCCATTAACTAGTTGACATATACCGTGGATGTACGTGTCACAACACTTTCCGCTATCGAAAACAATTTATGGAATTTTTTTTTACTGGACTGAAACCTTGCTACTTGTTGCTACAACAATGTTCCTTTTTGGACGGCGCGTGTCTTCTGGTAGGACTAATCAACTTCGCTGTCGTTGGTGAGGCCGGTGGTGAATCCTTGGCAGTTCGTTCGCCGAGGTTTCTCAACTAACTGGACGGCACGCCACGCATCAGTACACCGTAAATACCAGGATGCCAGCCGGCTGATTTTTTCTAAAGTGGTGTGTGTCACGAACCCACTCGATTCGATTAACTGATGGAATTACAGGATAGTGTCTAGATGGTTCTCTAAGCTGGGTACATGGGGGAAGGAGGAAGAAGTGGAGGGGAAGGGGTAAATCGAGCAGAGCTCGCCTCGACTCGAGCTTCGCTCGTCGTCGCCGCCACCGGTTTCCCGGTTCAGGTTCTGGTCAATCGACGCCTTGCTCGGTGTAGAAGAAGATCCTTTTATCCAGAACCCCATTTCCTTCCCTTGGTCTGGCCCAGCCCATGTTCTCCTTGCTGGCCCATTTAGCAGCCTCTTGCTTAGGTTCCTGACAGTGTGGAGATAGAATTATTGAGATCGCATGCTATGGCATTGTTTGGTTTGAGGACATGGTGGACCATGATATAGGGTCCATCTTGTCTTTAGGTGATGGGATATAATTGTCATTGTTTAGGATTTAGTTTAGAGATACGAAAGGATATATGTGACGAGCACTTGCTACTCTTTTCCTCTTACCAACCTCCTTCCTCCGAACTTTTCCTTCCTTCACATCACCGCCCCCTGCCACCCCAGCCACTACCGTGTGGGAGGATCTCGCTGGAAGCCCACATCGGCGCCGACGAGACCATCCCACGTTTGTGGCTACCTCCACGGCCCCTACCATCGCCATGGTCGTCATCGATCTTGTCCCAACCTGGCCTAAACGATCTCCTCCACCGCTCGCCCGATGGCACTAGCCACGCTGCCCCTATGCCCACCAGCACCGCTGGGCTGTGCAGCTGCCTTCCCCTTTTCTCTAGGTCTGGCAATGGCTGGAGCTCCTAGAACCCTAACCTCCAACTCTAAATCAGGGCAAGTAGCGAAGGAAGAGTTCAATTAGTAGGAGAAGGAAGAAAAAAAACATATCGATGGCTAGAGTTCTCTAAAACACTCAAGTGTTATATTGATTAATCGCAAACACTATGTGCCACAAATCCACAATCACCTTCGCTATCGAAAAGAATTTATGGATTTTGTTTACTTGACTTAAACCTTGCTAGTTGCTACGACAAATCTATTGGACGGCGCGTGTCTTCTGGTAATAATCACCTTATTCGCTGTCGTTGCCTCGTTGGTTAGGCCGGTGATTAACCTTTGGTAGTTCGTCCACTAAGGTTTTTGCTGTCAGCAACCCACTGGCTGGCAGTCTGGCACGCCAAGCACCAGCAGTCCAGCTGCTCACCGTATATACCAGGATGCCAGCTGATTTTTTTGTGTGTGTGTGTTTAGATTGTAGGAAAAAAATAGAGCATCAGAAAAAACACTGTAGCATTCGTTGTGTAGCATTCGTTGAGAAACGTGTTTTGTGAGGTAGGAATAGTGAAAAGTTGAAATAAATAGTGAAAAGTTGGAATGAATAGTGAATAGTTGGGAATCTGAACATGGCCGTGGACCTATAAGAGTCACGGGCATCATTCAAGATAGAATTATTGAGGTGGTGTGCTATATATGTCATTGTTTTGGTTTGAGGGCACGGTAATCTAAAGTTTGAGAGTTCCATTCCATCTCATGTTTAGTTTATGGGATATAACTATTGTTGTTTCGGGTTTGGTTCAGAGACATGAAAAGGTACCAGGATTGGATCGACAACTTTATATTATCTCCTTTTTTTCACAAATAAAGTGGATATCTGCAGGGGCGGACCAGTACTGGCCCAACACCTAGGGCCACTCCATGGACCTTCATTGTGCTACAGTGTTCCTAGTGTAAAAATCCGACGCACGCCTAGGGGCATGGCCCTATTGGCCCCACCCTTCTATCTGCCACTGGATATGTATACCTCGTGGTCGAGCGTTTTTATGAGCACCTGGTACTCGGTTTTTCTTCGACCAACCTCCCGCTTCCTCTGACCTTCTTCCTTGACATCGCCGCCCCAGCCACGAGCGCGGGAGGATCTAGTGGGAAGCCAACATCGGCGTGGCAATGGCCCCTGCCACCACCATGGCCGTCATCAACCTTTTGCCTTGACCTAACCCAAACGATCTCCACCACCGCTTGGATGGCGGCCTCGCCGCCCCTACTCGCGCCAGCCGCCAGCCCGGTCTACCTCATCCTTTTCTCTAGGTTCGGCAATGCGGGCTCCTCGAACCCTAACCCCCAGCCCTAAATCAGAAGAGGCAGGCGGCAGAGGAGACCGGTGGCAACGGAGGAAGTCTTGAATTAGTGGAAGGAGGAAGAAGAAAACATATCGAGTGCTAGAGTCGCTCTAAACACCCAAGTATGTTTTTATATAGATTAATCACAAATAAAATAAGATCTATATATCTCATAAATGAAGTTAAGGATGAACTAGACACGTAAACAACTATATACAAGATACAACGCGTATGCCGGCGCACAAACAATCTTCTCGACACACACAAACCCTCATGCTGCACATGCATATCGACGATCAAGACAGACGTACGATCGATCGAGCCATCCCACACGAAGATGCAGTGTTCAGACACGTCGTCGATGCCGAAACAGGAGGACAAAGCCACAGGCAGAAGTTGCCACAGAGACGGCCCACACGCCGACGGCGACGGGCAACGGGACGACGCCGGCGACCTTGCACGCGAAGAGCGCGGTGAGCAGCGTGCAGAGGGCCCACACCCTGAGCCGGAGTCTCCCTCTCTCGGCGGCCGGCGCGAGCTCGTAGGCGCGAAGGGAGCAGAGCAGCGTCAGGAGCGCGCCGTAGCTGGCCGCAACGAACGCCGCGGTGGCGACGTCGCGTGCGAGCGCCGCCCTGTAGATGGCAGCCGCGCTGGTCACGGTGAGGACGACGACCCCTATTTGGACGAGGCCAGTGGTGGCGGCGTCCCCGACGATGGCAAGCCTCTGATCCATCAGGCGATCACTGATCACTAGTGCGTAGTTTAGCAGCCTAGCAGGGTTTTGCTCGAATTGGAGATCGATCTTGTGAGCTTTTGCGTAGAGGCTATGTACTAGCTCCGTGATGTACACCAGTTGCCTAAATAAGCTATAGCTTGAAGCGTACCAACGAAGCTATTAATACCTTCCTTCCACGCTAAGGCTCACTCGCTGCAATTTTGTTTGGTTTTTTTATTATAAAGAAAAGAGAAAAGAGAAAGCGCAAACCTGCCACACGTTCACACAGAGTCGGTTTACTCAGGCCACCCAAGGCCCATATTTTCCAGGCCGGGCCATTCATTTGAGAGAAGAAGAATCGGCCCAATGAAAACAAAGACTGAGCGGTACTAGGCCCGCCCGCCAAGAAAATCGCTGTCGTGGACTGTGGTCGCTGGCCCAGGCGCCGACCACGCTTTGCGAATTTTTTATTGTTATTACCCTCATGGCAGAGCCGACGAGGCTGCCGACCTGCCGCCGTCGAGCGAGGCATTGCCATCCATTTGGTTCCGATCCTATCCGTGGACAAACGAAACAACCATCCGTCGTCTTCACCTCGTTGCTGACATGCACATCTTTTGCCGCGGTTATTAATTAATTAGCCGCGTGGCACTGTGTCATCTTCAGTCGGTAACAAAAAAATAAATAAAAAAAACGACTAGATACAAAGCCCGACGACCTAATAGCGGCGCCGAACCCGGCCGGAACCACCGTCGTCGACATAAGCAAATGCCGACATGATGCACTAGTCCGCCTACCTGTTTGTTCAGCGAGTCTGATGGCACAAGCTGCTCAGGCGCAATTGGCTCATGCAAAGGTGTTGTTTTCGGTGAACGCGTTCTTCAGAGCTACTATGCGTGTCGGTTTGTGGGAGTCCCGATCGTCCTTCACACACACGAAAGATGCTGTTTTCTTGGGATGTGTTTGGATCGTAGGAAAAAACACTGTAGCATAAGAAAAACACTGTAGCATTTGCTGGGAAACGTGTTTTGTGAGGGGAGAATAGTAAAAAGTTGGAATGAATAGTAAAAAGTTGAAATGAATAGTGAATAGTTGGGAATCTGAACATGGCCTTATGAAGAAACGAAAGATACTGTTTAATTGGTTACGCATTTGTATAAGAAAAGCCGAACCTCGCGAGTTAAAGCAGAGGTAGTCAACAACTCAAAATGTTATACAAGCTCGGAGGTGGATTCGAGTCTATGATGTCCTCACTCATCACGGCAATTGTGCGCTAGGCTTTTTAAGTAATTTTGATTAGAGTGGCTATGCCCTCTAATCAAGCAGGATTCCCGGGTGTCACCGTTGAAGATTTAAAAGAACCTAAACCCTACCATTCACTGTAGCATTAACTATTATAGGCCTGCTTTGGCATGGCTTGTTGAGCATCTTCTCGAGCGGTTTTAGTGAAGCCCTATCAAAGGGTGAGGTAGCAAGCAGCTTCGATGGATGAGCTCCGCAAATCCCACCGACTGGAGCTACTGGGTGGAGCAGGAGGTGAAGTACCTCTCCTGCGGCTCCTCCACCATATTTTCCACCCTTTTTTAGTTTTTACAAGAGGAGCCCACAGCTCAACCCTATACAACCACGGGAAATTGTTTTACCAAATACTTTTTACCTAGACAAGCCGAAATCAAGAAAAAACTACTTTATTCAACCAGAGCCATTTTAAACGTAATTAGAGCCTTACCAAGCTAGTTCTTAGTTTACTCCATCAGGCCATAGAAGGTAAGTACTTGTTTTAAAATTTATCCACACACCTATAAGGACTTTATCTTAATTCACCAAGGGTATGATTTAATGTTGTCATTATATTTATGACCATGAATAGTTAGGATTTAATTGCATCTGTGATTTAGGTGTTTGCTTGAGGGGTACCCACCTCCTTTTTTTTTCTCCCCCTATTTATGTTGTCCTAATAATAGCAAAAGGCTCATTTTCCTAGTGGAAACTTCATTTTTGTTAGTCCAAGATGAGCAGCAATGATTTGCTCTGCTTTCTTGTCTTTGCATATAATAGTACTAGATTTTAGAGTAATTAAACAAAGGGTCTGGCTACATATGGTTTAGAGTATTAGCAATGCTTTGCTTTCGTGCATTTGTATATTAGACTAGATTTTAGGGTAATTACTAATTAGATCTAGCTAGATGTCTCTATGGATCTAGTCACGTTAGACATCGTGTAGATTCACCCTAATTATTTAGGTTAAGTTTGTTTGCTAGACAGATATTTTTACATAAAGTTTTACATGAAAAATTAAATTTGTAGTTAAATTATTTGTGAATTTAGATTTGTGAATGTAATATATATGTACACGTCTTTGATGGCGTGTACACATATCAGATCTTAATTTTGAAAATTTTGAAAATGGGATGAATCGTATGTGTCTATCTGTGATGATTTATTATACTCACAAATTTTGGGTTAAAATTTTACGTGCTTTCAGCATATGGAATACCATGGTTTTTCATATTTTTGGGTCATTAATTTGCTGATCCACTATCAATTTTAGGCAATAACCATGGTGTTGTTTACAATAAGAGCCTCAATCCGCATTGTCGTTGCACTACGCTTACCGGGTCATTCAATACCAGGGGCTGCCACGCATTGGTCGGCCGGCACACACCTGGGTCTAAAAAAGAGGGGAGAGGTTGAGGGAGGAGAGAAGAGAAAGACAATGGGAGGGAGGAGAGACTAAGACAAGAAAGGGAGGAAAGAAATAGAAAGACAATGGGAGAGAGGAGAGACTAAGACAAGAAAGGGATGAGAGAAGAGAAAGACAACGAGAGAGAGAGGGAGGAGAGACTACGACAAGAAAGTTACGGTAGTTCTAGTAGATTCTTTTAATTTCGGTATGTGACCCTTAAAATGGACATATGTCGTAGATATCTTTAGGCATGTAGGAAAGAGATGAAATAAGCCGAAATGTATTCAAATTATCTTAAATATCATACATACACCGTGCATTCTCAAACAAGTACAATAAAATGCATATAAGAAAATCGTAGCGGTGCCCAACCATCATGATTCAGGTGCCTACGTACGTGTGACGTGATAAGTACTTGCAGACCGCCGCTTAATGTACGTCCGAAGCATAAGATGCGAGCCCTCCGGGTGGTCGCTAATTGATCGGAAAAGCCACGCTAACTTTATTCCAAGCAAACACAAAAAAAAACATGCAAATAAAATAAATCTCAGTGTGCTAGCTGGTCCATGAGAAATTAAGCGTCACAAGAAAGACATTTCGAAAGCAGCTAGCACTCAAGAAAAACTGAAGCAAACATTCCTACCTCGTGACGAACGAAAGGACGTACGGCGCGTGACTACTGGCGTGTGAGGCCAAACATCAACCGCAATCCTCGTCAGGGACGATCAATCATCAAGCAAGGAAGAACGCCCAGAAGCCACCGGCCACCGTCGCCGCCGCGAGCGCCCAGACCAGCGCCGCCACGGCCGGTGGCATCAGGGGCGCGACCCTGGAAGCGAACATGGCCGTGAGGAGCGTCGTCAGCGTCCACACCGCCGCCTTGGTGCTCCGTCCGCCGCCGGCGCGCTCGAACCTGCGGAGGCAGAGGAAGAGGAGCACGAGCGCGGCGTCGGCGGCGAGCACGAACGCGACGGAGCCCGCGTCGCCGCGGGACTTGTGGATGGCGAGGACGGAGTTGCAGGCCAGCACGGCGAAGCCGATCTTGGTGATCAGCGACGGTTGATGACGGTCCATGTCGGTGTACCTGGTTCTGGACTGCACAGGCTGACAGACTAGAACGGCGGAGAAGCTGGTCTATGGGCATATATGCAGAAATGAAGCACCATCAGACAGAGAACTTTGCTGGCTACCAAAACGCGTCTGTGCCATTTTATATGCTGCCGTGCTGGCACGCATACTGGGTTTTAACTTACGATGATTAACTTTTTTCCTCCTTTTTTCGCCAGTAAAGACTGTCAACTCCTCTTCTCTAATGGCAAACATGTGTCTGTATATTCGCCGTCCTTCTCTATTGGTGTGTTTGGTGTGTTTAGATAGTAGGAAAAAACACTATAGCATTCGAAAAACACTGTAGTATTTGTTGAGAAACGTGTTTTTGTAAGGGAGGAATAATGAAAAGTTAAAATGAATAATAAAAAGTTAAATGAACAGTGAATAGTTAGGAATCTGAACATGGCCTCCTCCTCCAGCCGGCCACCTGTGCACGGCACGCCCCAGGCCCCCAGCTATATATGTATCCAGACTGGAGCTGAGACCGCACTTCGCCGGCGGCCAACTAGCACAGCCCACAGCACATACAACGATCGAGCTCCGATCCTGCCACTGGCCGAGCTCTCCTTGCAGTGGCTAACAAGCTGGCAACCAATAGCTGTTTGTAGAATGGACGAATCGATGCATCCACTCCAACTCCAGGAGACGAGGCCCCTGCCGGACGCCCGAAACAAGCTGGAAACAGGGGACTCATCGTGGGCTGCCTCCCAACCATAGTGCTGCCCTGATGTGGTTGTTAGTAGCCCCATATATCCTGCAACAATTTGTCAAATTGCTTGCTTCACTTCACCATATATGCATGACGCCTTTCACGGTCTTCATCTCCATTTCAGCGCTTGATAGAGACATGCGATGCGAAGGCCGCGTTGCTAGCGTTCGGCTATCCGTGACGACTCCGAACACCCCTCCTCTATTAGGCTTACAGGTGGGCCCGCCACTGATCTTCCTCCTCGGTTAGTGTGACAAAATATAAAAGTCTAAAAAAATCATTTTTGCATTGTCTTGTGTGTGTTGTTCCATGCATAAAAAATTACAGCAAACACAGGAAACCAAACCAAACTGTCTCCTTAGCATAATTTTAGCCATTGCACAAGAAACCAGACCCTTTTAAATTCCGCGTATGAAAAATTAGTAACTTCCACTAAGAGTCAATTTTTTTTAGCAATGACATACATTGGTAATTTAGACATATGTTTAGTGGGTTACTTTATTTATGTCATTATCAGTACTATGATATTTGGGAAATTTATATGTCACTTTAACAGGGTCATTTTAGGTATTTTCTCTAATATACATGGGTTTTAAGATTTCTTGATTTTTGTAATGTTTCTTATGAGAATTAAACTATGCTCGTAGAGCTCTTTTAGAATGATTGGCAAGTATCAGTTGGTACTTACAAGTACTTAAAGTACTTTTGCAAGTACTTAATAGTACTTACGAGAAAATAAAATTAAATTACCTCTGGGGTCCACTTAATTGATACTTGATATCACAATTTTAGTACTTTTAGGTACTTTGATTTAGGTACTTGATATATTTCTCACCGTCCAATTTAGTATTTTGCAAATATTGTGGTACTTGTCGATCATTCTAAAAAATCTATTAAATTTATGCCATTTGTAGAACGCAAATCGCCAATTTATTGATGAAAAAAAGCTCGAATTTACTACTGCTAACCCATCCGGACAAGACAATGCATGCATCCGTACGTGTTCTTCTTTGAGAAAAGAAGAAGTGTGACAAATCGCTGAGTCATCGATGATCGTCTTTCGTCTCCCCTTTCTCCCGGACATCAACCCAAACTTCGCCTTCTGTTCGTCGTTTTCGTTGTGCCGTACACGTCCCCATGCTTCGCGTGCAGCATGACACATGCTAACAAAGCAGTCTTCAATTCCTTTGTTTCACACGCTCGCTGCCCTCCCCATCAGCGCACACGCGTGGCGCCGCATCCCTCTTCTTTTTCATACGCTGCGGCGACACGAGAGGACGGTACTTTGGCTTGGCTCTGGCGGCCGCGCTCTGCTCAGACGGAACGTCGGCCTCTCCTGCGTTCCGACAACCATTGCAATTTTGTACATCAAGGCCACAGATTTTTATCATTCCAACGAGCCCACAAACACGAAAAGAATCTGCTGAGTACACAAGAGAAAGGGGAGAACATATACATATATATAGAGGAGCTCCCGACAGGAAATGACAAATAAGGACTCTGACCGCGACTCATCACGGATGATTATACAGGCAGAAACAACGCCCAGAACCCAGCACCGGTCGTGGCCACGGCCACCGCCCAGACCACGGCTGCGATGACCGGCGGCATGAGCGCCGCCACCTTCGCCGCGAACATCGCAGTGAGCAGCGTCGTCAGCGCCCACACGAAGGCTTTGTTCCTGCCACCGCCCTCGCCGCGCTCGAACTCGAGCTCCCGGAGGCAGCGGAAGAGGAGCACGAGCGCGGCGTCGGCGGCGAGCACGAACGCGACGGAGCCCGCGTCGCCCCAGGAGTTGTGGATGGCGAGCGCCGAGTTGAAGGACAGGACGACGAAGCCTAGCTTGGTCAGGCTAGAATGTTGATGATCCATAGGAATTGTTGGGTCGATATGATCTTGGTAGTGTGGAACTGTGGATACGGGAACTGAGAAGTGCGTCGACGGGGAAGGAAGACGAAATTACAAAACTACGTATAAAAGGAGCGGGTAAAAGCGCGTGGTCAACTCTGACGCGGCGAACGGCATTGGGACATTTGGATCCAACTGTCCATGTCTATCCAGATTCCAGAGCACGTCGGCACCGACGTGGCAGCTCACAAGACGTGGTGCAGATTAGAACTGAAGAAAAGTTCGCTATGCCGGCCGATCGGGGAAGTGCATGCGCCGCCGCTCCGCGCCATCCCGGCATGGTCTCGCGGAGTCTGCCCTCGCCGCTGCGAGCACCCGGTCCAGCGTGTCCTCCGCGGGGACAATCTCCAAGGAGGGACGGACGAACGGTACGACGTCGACGGTCGACGCCGGGGGCGAGGACATGAGATCGACGAGCTCACCGCCGGACGCTATCGCCGTCGCGTGCCAGTTCGTGGTCCTCATAGTCACAGACATGGCCGCCGGGGGAATCGCGCGCGGCACGGCCATCCACGTCGGCACAATTAATGGAGGTGGCTACGGAACTCACTCCGTCGCTAATAGCGCGGCACATCCGTATTGGTGCCTCCGGGCTTGACATGGCGCAGCAGGCACGCAGTGTCACAACCTGAAATTTGGGATTTCAGGATGTGATTAGAAAGACAAATTAAATAAACAATTTTTATAAATTATTAAAACTTTTTCAACATTTGTTTAATTTACAGGAAATTTACCATAGGAAAATAATCGTTTTCCTAAATTAAATAATTATGTTTTATGTGGCATTAATTGAAGCGTTGCATTCATGTCGTTGCATCTAATCTTTCTTGAGTGTGAGATTTCAAAATGCGAGTAGACGTCGATCAAATCCTTCCTGACAATTTCCTAGATTTTCTGGGAATTAATTCTCTTTTCTTGGACTCCAAATATTTTATTTGGGTTCTTAATCTCCAACTCTATCTCTGGAATTTTTCCTGTGATTTTTGGAGATTTTGAAATATTTTCCATGGTTCAAATACTCTATCTGGAATTTCCTGGATTTATTTGAACTAGATAATCTTTCCCAAAATAAAACTCTAAATCTTTTTCTCCTTTTTGCTTCTTGGGCCGACCCATTTCTTTCCCCTGCCCATCACTCCAACCACGCCGGCCCGTTTCCTCATCCCGGCCCAACTCCCAAGCTCTCTCATTCCCTCTCCACGCCGGCCCATTTCTTCTCCCAGCCCAACTCTCCACCGCAGCCCTCTCTTTCTCTCTCCCTGACGCTTCGGGCCCACCTGTCGGGACCTTCTTCCTTCTCGTGCTCTAGCCGGACTCTGTCCGAGCTCATGCCGCGTCCGCGTCGCCGTTCCTTCTTGGCGCGCACGCCAAGGATCTCTCCCGGCCTATATAACGCGCCAATGCATCTCCTCGAGCTTCCTCGACCCGCCAGCCGAAACCCTAGCAGCCGCCTCCCAAGCTCTCATCGCGCCGCAAACCCTAGCTGGCGCCGCCGGCCTTGACCCGCGCCTCCGTCGCCTTCCTATCGCGAAGAACTTGCTGCGGAGCTACGCGGTTGGGTGAGGAACACGCCAAGCTCGATTTCACCTCATCTCTCGCTCTCGTTCGCCCGTGCCGCGTCGCCGAAGTCACCAAGCCGCGCCTCTTCGTCGCGAGCTGCCTCCGTCGGCCAAATCTCGGTGAGAATCCCCAAAACGAGATCCCCGTCCTTCCCTCTCTCTTCCAGGCCAACCGCGGCGAGGTTTGGAGCCCTGTAGCGCCTCCGTCGCTGAACTCCGGCGAGTCTCCGCTGTAGCGCCGCCGCGTGCCGCGAACTCCGGCGACCCCGAGCGCCTAATCGATTTCCTGCGGTCCGATCGAAATCCAACGGCCACGATTAGATCCACCAGTCAAGGTACTGGTCAGCCTTGGCTGCTTTGCAATAGAGCCCTCCTGTTTCCGTGAAATCCGTCCGCAGTCCATGCCAGTTGAAAGGTAATTAGATATAGGTCCTTTTCTTTTCAGTTTAACCCCTGAAGTTCGGCAGAATCAAACCCGCAGTCCATAGTCGCCTCTTTTACATTTGGGCCCTCGGGTTTCATATGAAATTATGTTTTAGACCTTGGTTTCTTCTGTTTAAACCCCTGTTAAGTTAGTTTCCTCGCAGTTAAGCCCCTGAATCTTGTTTTATCCATAGATTCCATGTTTTAACACCGTTTAATCTCAACCTTGTTGCGTTAATCTTGTAAAAGCGTGAAGTTTAGATTTACATCATTGGTTACCGAGTTTTATGTTTTGAAAATCAATAAAATATTAACTTGCTTAATATTTGTTATATGTTTTACAATTGTATAAAATCTAAATTAGAGTTCCAATTCCATGTTTTATAATTTATTATTTAAAATAATAATTTGAATAATGTTTACTTCATATGCTTTTCCAAATAAAAGCTAGTAAGGTTATATATCGGTTTTCATAAACTAATAATTAATTTGCTTAATGTTCAATATTGAATCTAGTTTTTTTTAATAAAACTTGACGAGGTTCATGCATCGATTTTTAAGAATAAATGTTAACTTGATTAACACGTATTGAATTAGTTTTATAATTAAAATCTAATTAAGGATAAAACATCGGTTTTGTGCAATTTAAATTAATATGAATAATTTCCAACTTGAATGTGCTTTCAATATAACTTGTTTAGTCCAACACGATACATGATGTTATTCGTCTAAATGTTCTCTCATGTTTTATTGCAAATTAAAATAATTAATTGATATAATCATTATATAAATATTTGCAAATAAATTTGGTTAAGCTTTAGCCCATCTTTTTATATAAAAGTATAACTTGATTAATTTTAATACTAAATATTTCTCTAAATATTCATTACATGTCTTTTCTTAATTAAAATAAAAGAAGCATATATCCTTTTGTTTTTGTATTATAAACCTGTCTATAGTTGTATCCTTTCCACCGTGGTTCTGTTTTCAACGTTTCTTGCGTCTTCGTGATCGTAGTATCGAGCCCCATCGTTTAGTGTGTTTCTTTTAAAGCTTTTCTTTTGGTTGGTGTATTGTTCTTAGTTGTATCTATTTCTTTGCTTGCATGTTTGTGCTTGTGCTCGATGTTTGCTACAATTAGAGGAGCATCGTTCTGGAGCTGTCAAGAACAAGAGTTGAAGACTGAGCAGTGGTATTCTTTTGCGGAAAAGGCAAGTGTCCCTAACCATCCTTCTACCTATGCTTTATAAGATCATACATGTTAATCGGAACATGGAGAACCACCCAGCATTACCCGTACAACCACAATACTATAATGGCTCTGGTCTTGGCTAATTAATTAGAAACCTTGGTTAGGAATGATCTTACCGAAAGGGCATGGAGGGCGGCGGTTGACGGTGTATAGCCCGGTCCTCTCGGGAAGTGGGCTTAGCTAAGACACAATGCCCGTTAGGGAGGGTTATGCCTGCTTCCGATCCGGAAACCTTAGCGGGTCGTTTCTAACTAGGGAATCTTTGTAAAGGCCTCGTAGCGTCCCTATGCAGTCACACCTCGGAAGTGTGATATGTGCTTTGGCCGGCACAGCATGGTTGGGTTTAAAGTTCTTCGGAGCTTTTACGCAAATTATGGTGAAAGTGTACAACCTCTGCAGAGCTGTTATAATAGCCGTGTTCGTGGTCATGAACGGCCTGGACCCTCACATGATTAATATACTTAAAGTTGATGATTAAATTGTTCTGGTTATTTTGGTGGCCTTGCTGAGTACCAACCATAAGTGTACTCATCCTTGCTTATTGCTGCTCAGTATTCAGAAGGTGTTGAATATTATGCTAGGCGTACACAACCCCCAGTCAACTGCATGTGGTGAAGAGTTCAAGATTCCGCTGCTAGAAAATGTTTGTATTGTCTTTATTTTATTATTTCCGCTGTAACTTTATGTTGTGTTTATTAATGGAGTCTATCATATGTGTGAAACTTGATCCTGGCACATATATGAGATGCATCTGGTTTTCTTTATAAAATCAGGTGTAAAAGGCAGTGTCGATGATCTGGGTCGGGGAGCTGATGTCCGGCGACTGTGTATAGGGATGCGGCGGTGCTCAAGAACGAGGCACACGGGAGTCGATTTGTCAATTGAGAGATCAAAGGCAGGCAGTTTGAGAACTTCCGTCGACAAACCGTTGGAGGTGAAACTAAATTGCGGGACGTTGACAATGGCCTCTTCGATTCGACGCCACCAGTTGACGACGATCGAGTCGCGTCGGCGCCCCGCCCCGGCGACAAAGGACAATATAAAAAAAGATCGAGGAGACTCCGATCGTGGCCGCTCTATTGTCCGGCCACTCCTGCGTTTCCGACAATCATTGCAACCAAAGAGCAGAGAACACACGAAAAGAATCTGATGATAGTACAAAAGCGCGAAAACAAATGGAGGCGCACCCGACAGGAAACGACAAACCAAGACTCCGTGATGACTGTGACTCATCAGGCGTGATTATGCAGAAACAACGCCCAGAACCCGGCGCCGGTCGTGGCCACGGCCACTGCCCAGACAACGGCCGCGACGACCGGCGGCATGAGCGCCGCCACCCTCGCCGCGAACATCGCAGTGAGCATCGTCGTCAGTGTCCAAACCGCGGCTTTGCTGCGGCCCCTGGCACCGCCCTCGCCGCGCTCGAACTCGAGCTCCCGGAGGCAGCGGAAGAGGAGCACGAGCGCGGCGTCGGCGGCGAGCACGAACGCGACGGAGCCCGCGTCGCCCCAGGAGTTGTGGATGGCGAGCGCCGAGTTGAAGGCCAGGGCGACGAAGCCAAGCTTGGTCAGGCCAGAATATTGATGATCCATACGAATTGTTGGGTCGATATGATCTTGGTAGTGTGGAACTGACGGGAACTGAGAAAAGTACGGCGGGGGAGGAAGACGAAATCATGAAACTACGTATATAAGGGCGGTGTGGGCAGATAAAAGCGCGTGGTCAACTGTGACGCGGCGAACGGCCATTGGGGCATTTGGAGATAATAGAAGCCGCCTTTGTGTCCAACTGTCCATCTCTATCCAGAGCACGTCGGCACCCACGTGGCAAGCTATACCACAGCCCCACAGGACGTGATGCAGAACTGAAAGAAAAGTTCGCTTATGCCAGGTCGATCATAATCCGAATCCGGAAAGTAAACAGGAGGGGAAACAAAGATAGATTTTAGCTGCTTTTTTTTTAGAGCGAGAAATTCTCTCTCTCGTTGTCCATCCCTATTCCCTAGGACAGGGAAGCCCATGGTTTCAGCCGGAAGCAATGCAGCGGCGGTGCACAACAGACTCTGAGATGACCATGTTTATTTGCTTTATAGCCTTCTGGAAATCCACCAATTCAACAATGAAAATCAGATGCTGCCACCACACACACACACATGAAATGCATGGAACCTCCGCACCAAGAACTTTCAGAGTTCTTCATCCATCCAGACCTCCAGACGTACAACTAGCATAGTAACAGTGACGTGATCGGACGACGGAATCAAAAGTCATGTACTCCTTCCTCGCTGGCCACGACAGTATAACAAACGCTGAGGCCAGCCAACTGATCGGAATATCGGATCGAGCTCGAATCGTCACCAGCTCACCGCGCGCGTATGTAACCAAACGTACGTCACTAGCTCGTCATCACTTGCTCTGCCTTGAACACAGCCAGCTGCTAGTTGCATGGAATGGACGGAGTCAAAGTTCAGTGGACATGCATTGCCCCCGAGGAAACATGGGGCGTGTTTAGTTGAGGTGGGAAAAAGTATTTTTTTTTCTGGGATGCGTGTTATGTGAGGAGGATGAATAGGAAAAGGGAAAAGATAATTTTTGAGGATGCGTGTTCTGTGAGGGGAATGAATAGGAAGTAAAAGTACTTTTGGGAACTAAACACGGCCATGATATGCGTGGTAAACATTTTTCTCTAGTCAACGACAGATATGGTGAAAACGACATTTGGTCAACCTAGTATGCAACAGTTTTCTTTTCCCTTCTATCTGCCGTCACGGTCGGCCGGGCTCTCTTCATCATCACTAAGAAACGCCATGGCGTCACCGGCCACAAACGCGCTAGCATTCCTCTTCCTCACCGGCAGCTCCATTTCCGAAAACATTATGTATTCTGCCTCATAGAGTCACGTGATGTTTCAATGTCACAAATTGATAAAATCTATAATGTTTCTGTATCGTTATAGAATTGCCAGCCTAGGTCTGATGTTAGTAACAAAAATAAATATCACAGAAATCATTATAGATGGAATAGCTATGTCATCTTGAAAACCTATGCAGGTGACATGGTTGTCGACTTGGACGCCAACGTAGACGCTCTGATGTTTTGTTTTTTTTTTTTTTTGATAAAGACGCTCTGATGCGGAACTTTGATTTTTTATTAGAAAACGTGGCCCATTTCTTATCAGGCCACTAATTTTCCGGCCTACTGTTTTAGGCCCATTTGTTGTTTCACTGGCCTAATTGACCCACTAAGTTCTGCAGTATTTATTTCAGCCCACTTTTTTAGAACTACTTTTTCAGCCCAATAAAAGGCCTAAAGCCCATAAAATCAACATTATCGATGCAAAATTTTACCCAAAATCACATGACATATTTTTATCGTTCAGAATGTCATCACATATTTTCATCATTCAGAATCTCAACGGGATCATACAAACAAGAAATATGTTCATCTAGAAATTAAAATGTCACCACAATCCATCTAGATACGTTCGTCCATAATCATCATGGTAAAAAAAGCCAAATGAATTCTCATTTGAAAATGGTCCTCTAGCCTAGTTGGCTAGGGGAGCCAGCGGTACCGTAACCAGTAGACCCGGGTAAGTCTGGTTTTAAAACAATCCCCTCGTCGGCGTAGCCGGGGATTCGGGGGTTTTCTACACCCAGAGAATATTTCTCATCCTTAATTAAAACCCGGGGGGCTCTTACCCCACCGGTGTAATTTTTTAATTTGAAACAAGAAAAGTCTTACAGATATACAAAGGTTGCAAGCGATGGTATAAATCCATATAGAGCATACAAAAAAGAATTGTACAAACATAGTAAAATTGGAGTCCTTTTTGAAGAAGTTTTATTAACAAAAAATATATGATATGTTACACAATCTTTGAATAAGACAAGTGATAAAACTTGGGGCAAAAAAATTCAAACGAATTATAACTTAAAACGGAGGGAGTAACCAGAAACAACAGGTCTTATCGTTATAGTACAAAGGTTACAAACCATGGTATAAAGCCATGCAGACGATCACTCTGCTTACGTTACATTTAAAGGATTTTGAGTTTGCACACGTGCTAATAATAAGGAAGGACCAGCCACGCACACCAAGCCATCAACAACCTGAACTTCATTATTTTGTTTAGTAGAGAATTAAAGTCGATCTACGGCCGCGCGACACGGGCTGCGAAGGCACGGAGGAAGCGGAAGGTGAGCGCCAGGAGCGCGGCGTAAGCGACGAGCACGAACGCCGCGGTGCCCAGGCCGCCGCCGCCGCCGCGGGCGTCGTGGATGGCGAGCGCCGTGTCGCAGGTCGTGACGCCGAAGGTCACCATCGTGAGCGCCGCCGCCATTTGCCGTTCCATGGGACGATGTCCATCTCCGGCGCGTGGGGAGAACGTCACCGTGAGCAGAGTCGTGAGCTGCCACACCGCGAGCCTGGCCGGTGACCCCGGCGGCGCGCGCTCGTAGTGGCGGAGGCAGCGGAAGAGGAGGAGCAGGGCGGCGTAGGAGGCAGCGACGACGAAGAGGACGGAGGCGAGGTCCCCCTTGGCGCGGTAGATGGCGAGGCCGGAGTTGACGACGGTGAGCAAGGCGAAGCCGGCCATGGTGACCCACCAGCAGGTCGGCGTGAGGTGGTTGCGGTTGTCGGCCATGTGCAACCGTGATAGCCACCACCAGAGTTGCATGCGGGGACTGGAGACAGCAGAATATATGCTTGGGCCGCGTTTGTTTGACACTACGCTCGACTGCATGGCATACTTATACAGGAGATATGATAGGAATGTATATAGGATGAAAACGACATTTGATTATTCAGTCTAGTATCTAACAAAAAAAAAATTATTCTGCCGTCACTGGGCACGCTCTTCCACCAAGAAAAAGAAAACACATTCATGCATGGTCTATAGCTTGTAGTGACGCGTTAGTGACCCTATTGACCTGCACAAGGTAACCTCCTCCATTGGCTTCGCCTCTCTTTTTTTAGAGAGGGAGAGAGGATAATACAGATAGCTTGGGCCCTTCCTTGACTCGGCGGCAAGGGCTGCAGGTCAAGCCTTGCAACCGAACTGCCAGCGAATTGGTCATCTTCCCAATCGTTGTCAGCTCTCTCATTGATACTCACCCACCAGTATTCAGGCCTTGTTTAATTTCTCAACTTCTCACCAACTTTGCACGTTGATAATCGTGCCCTTCCCACAGAAAATATCAATTTCTATCAACTTAGCATCAAGTTGGCACCAAGTTTTGAAACTAAACAAGACCTCAGTCATTTCGAATAAAAAGTAGCCAATCGGTGACGGTGGAGTGTGGCACAACCATCATCATCCATATCGACTCGTCCGGCGCCTTGCCCATACATAGGGCCCGGCACAGGGGTGTGCGGCCCGTGTGCCGAAACAGCCCAACAGTGTACCCTTGACACTGATCCGCTGGGCTCTGGAGCTCCCATGACGGTCCAATTGCTCGACGACGCAATTCTTTGTAGTCGCGTGCCTTGCTTCTCGACTCGCTCACCTCACCTCATCGCCTCCTCTTCGTTTAATCGCTTTCTAATCCTAATCGTGAGTCTTTTTTTTTATGAGGGATCCTAATCGTGAGTCCTGCTATATAGTTAATCCCACCGGGCTCGCTTAGGGTTTGTTTAGTTCTATCGGATTCAATCCAGACCCGGGATGATAAATATACCACGGAATTTATGATAGGCACAATAAGAGGTCCGGATTCATTCTAGGTCAAGAGCTAATTTACTCACAATAGTGACACCAAAAGACCGGAAATCAATCCACTAGTCAAGAGGCGTGGAATCATTTCCAAGTCTCTTGTTGTAACTATCATAAGTAAAATTAGTTTTTGACCTAGAATAAATTTCGGTCTCTAGCTATACCTATTATAAATTTCATGTTATATCTATCATTACTGGTACGGATTGAATCTGATGGAACCGAACAAGCCCTTAGAGTGGACGAGCCCAGTGTGAGAGGATTGGGTGTGTGTGGGGGAATGCACTCAGCATGCCATGTCACTGATGAGACCGGTGAGGCGGTGAGGACTCATCCTCTGTCCTCTGATGTTGTAAGCATCATCACTCTGCCTGAGGCAGCAGCAAGAAACGCTAGCTGACGAGGCCAGCCACGGATCGGGTCGAGGCGTCGAGCTCGTCACTGGATCGATCTGCCGACTGCCGTGAGCTAATTTAATTGCAAGGACATGGACGGTGTCACGGAGCGGAAGTTCAGTGGGCATTGCCTCGGAGGAGGTAAACATGATATATTTGCATGGTAACTGGTATGGTATGGACGTTGGACGCAGCATACTACCTGAACGTTCTTCAAGTCAACTAATAGCGATAGATATGCATGATGAAAACGACATTTGATTCAATCTAGTAACTACAACTGTCTTTTTCTCTCTGCCGTCACGGGCAGGCTCTTGAGTAATAAGAAACGCAATTCGTGGTCTATAAGTATGCAGTGACGCGTTATTAACCTGCGTGCACAACCTGCTAACCTCGATATCGATTGCCTTTGTCTGCAAGGCAAAGGCAGTATGACTTCTTCGTCTTTGCCCCATCCTACAAGTCTCCCATTGCCTATATATATATAACCCACCACCCTAATAACTCACACTTCTTTTCGTGCGTAGCGTCGCAGCCTCACAGGGATAGCCATCGCGTATTCGCGTCGCTGGCTTGCTGCTTCGCATGGGCGACCATCTCTGCCGCCATGGCGTCACCGGCCACGACAGCGCTAGCGTTCGTGCTCCTCACCGGCAGCTCCATCATGGCGATCCACAGGTCACAGTACGACGCCGCCGCGACCGCCTTCGTCGCCGCGTCCTACGCGGCTCTCGTCCTGCTCTTCTGCTTCCTGCGCCTCTTCGAGGCGGCGCCGCCGGGCTCGCCGGCGAGGGGCCGAGCCAGGGCGGGGGTCTGGCTCGCGACGGCGGCGCTCACGGCGATGTTCTCGTGGAGGGTCGCCGCGCTCGTGCCGTGGCACGTCGCCGCCGGCGTCTGGTTGCTCGGCGCCTCCACCGTGCTCGGGGGATTCTACGCGCTATTCCTTGTCCGGCCAGCCAGGGGCGACGAAGAATGAACAAGTTCGATTGGGTTTCGTTCGTCGACTGTATATGAAATTCTTGCATGTTCTATGTTTAGGGTTGTTGTAAATATATAATATATTGGATTGGATTGTTTGAGGTTTGGCAGAATGTACACGAAACCTTTTGTTGCTTGTATACCATGTCGTGGTCTTGCCAGTGATTTTTTTTTAATGAAAGTTTTGCCAGTGATTTTCCTAGGGCGTTTCATAACTTCGTGTAAACAGCTTCCTCTAATAAGCCAGTCAGACTAACTGTACGATTTCAAACGAGGCGACCGCGTCTGTGCTGCCGCTGATCTGTGCGCTCCAACTGCATGATCTGCCATAAGTGCGCTATACGGGCACAGTAAATTAACATGAAGCTGCCTTTACGTTGTTTTGATGACATACTAGTGATTTGCGTGCGCCATGGTGCGCGGCTTAATCTTTGACTAAATAAATAAAATAAAATAAAATAAAATAGATGACTTTTTTTTGCTTGAGATCCAACAATCAAGATGCCATCACTCCATGTCTTTTGGCAACATATTAGTAAAAAAGGCTCTCCTCGTATTGCTTTTTGTTCTCGAGCAAAAACCAAGTCGATCCTTAGTAATTGCCTATTTGCCTTTACTGATGATATACAATCGGTATTTGAATAACAGAGTGCACGATATCTAGTAGTAATTGTATATATCATGTTATCATATAGTAGAAGAGCACCGTAGTTGGAATCATTTAAATACATAGATTAACTCGTAGAACTAATTCCATATGTGATACAGTAATTGCATTCTCTGTGCATGACTTGGCAGCTAAAGTCTATTCATGAGGGTAGGTGCATACATTGTACATTCCTATTATACAGATGTTGTAAGGTGTTTATTATGCAGCTGTCTAATAGAGGGTTATATGTTATGAGAATCCTTAGATTATTTGGTTGTTCACAATTTATTTACGAACCAAAGATTGACAATATTAAGTAACGTATAGTTTTGTGTAGGTGAGGAAAATGAATATATATTATAAAGGATCGACCTACGGATCTTATATAATCATTTACAGGAACTAATTACCGAGGCACTTTGAATTTAAAATTTTGGTACGGTCCAAAGGTTTATGTTTTTGAATTTTGATTGTTTTTTTTTATTGTACACTTCTTAATTTGATGACATTTTGGTATCTAAATCATAGATACGACGGGTCGTAGATAAATATCTGCGTGAATGAATGTGGAAGGTGCTTTTGGGTTTAAAAATATGTTATATAATAAAGTTGTAGGTTTTGAAATTAGAACAAATTTTATGTTGAGTTTTTTTTGGTTGGAACGCGTTTTGGTGGTTGAATTGTACGTATAGTATTGGTTGTAGGGAAGTAATTAACAGAATGGGTTGTTGCGTAATTTCAGTAAAATTTGAGGGTTCTTTAAAAATATATATGAGGGAGGGAAAAGGCCGGCGGGTTGATTCTAAGGAACTTTAGGAGTTCGCGTTTTGGTGGTTGAATTGTACATATAGTATTGGTTGTAGGGAAGTAATTAATAGAATGGGTTTTTACGTAATTTTAGTAAAATTTGAGGGTTCTTTAAGAATATTTATGGGGGAGGGAAAAGGCCGGCAGGTTGATTCTAAGGAAGTTTAGGAGTTTTTTTAAAAATTTTGATTGGCCGGTTGGGGGTGGACTGCGGGTTAATTCCGAGGAAATCCGAGGGTTTTTTTTTTAAAAAAAACTAAAAGAGGGTGAGCAGCGGGTTATATATCTATAAAATTCAGGGGGGTTTGTTAAATGAGTGGACAGGAGGTTGTATTTCCATAAAGTTCAGAGTTTTTTTTTAAATTAAAAAAAATGGCACGATCTAGTCTGTCCGGCCGACCGATCGGACGGCCAGGAAAAGCCGGCGACGTGGCCAGCCTCCCTGGCCGTCGGAGGCGCCGGCTTTCATAACGTTAAATACCACGACTCCACGTACACGCGCGTCCGACCGGCCGGACACTGCATGCATGAATATTTTTTTTTTTCGGTAAACTAAATTGAGCCTTTCCTTGATGTGAGGTGGTACCGTCGTACGTACGACATACGTAGGGGAAGGGTTAATTGAACAACGAACCACTGACGACGACGATGGACCACTGACGAGCGACGACGGCCCAATGCCCCGAACCACGGACGACGACCCACCCTATGTGTCCGCACTACGGTCCTGTAGCTGTAGGGAAATTTCCATCACCAGCTTACCGCTCGCCTCGTCACCACCGACTCTGGGCCCGCTAGGTGACGACGGACGTACTCGTGTCCTTGTCAGGTAACGACGACCCAACTAATTAAGCATATGTCAGGAGTCGCGCCACTTTTATATTGAGGCCATGTTCAGATTCCCAACTATTCACTATTCATTCTAACTTTTCACTATTCATTCCAACTTTTCACTATTCCTCCCTCACAAAACACGTTTCCCAGCGAATGCTACAGTGTTTTTCTTATGCTACAGTGTTTTTTCCTACAATCTAAACACACCCTGAATACGCAGAACAAATGACAACACTGTCATGACAGATCATTAGATCAAGCGAGGTGTGTAATCATGACAAATGAGACTGGAGGCATTTTTTGGCAAAGACAAAGTTAAATATACAATTGATTATTGCTGGCAGGCGACCCAGGCGCCAGTGGAGGCAGCGGCACCATGGCGGCCGAGGCGAGTACGGAGGCCGTGGAGGCGGGGGCGGCCGAGGCGCCGCGAAGTTTGGAGGACGAGATTTTTGTGTCCGCCATGGCACGAGGCAGTGGCCACGCTGTCGGCTACAGCGGAGCTCAAGGTGATGAGCGGCGAGCTGGAGAGTAGGACGATGGTGATAGAGGAGGGTCGAGGGTGGAGGGGCAACGGTGTTGGAGGCGAGAGTTTTGGAGGCGAGAGGACGAAAGATGGCGGAGGAGCACGAGGCAGAGTGGAGGAGGAGGCGGCGGAGGCGAGACGTCGACTCGGCGAGGACGAGTCGCCCGCCAACATACTTGCTAGCGGGCGCCCGTGGAATTGACATTTCCGTTGATGTCACTAGTCAATTATTATCATGCCCTGGGTATGCAGGTACTAGCACACAGTCCTTCTGTTCTTAGAATACAAAGCATCTCGGAATTAATTTATATCCAAATACAAAATATTCTAGACACACACTTCAACTCTTTGTTGTCTGAAACTACCATTAAAATAAACAGATAGTATAACCTGTTTAGGAGAACATGTCTTTTGTCATGTAATCTGTCCTAGCTAAAATCTCTATAATACTTTTTTTTTGCGAATAACACAGTACAGACGTAGACACTCATATACACGCACGCACACTTGCCCCTACAAACATACGCACGCAACCCTACCCCTATGAGCACCTCCGAAAGACTGGGCCGGCAAATCCTCCAAATTAACGAAGTCACCATAGGCGTCTCGCTATCGACGGGCACGTCGCCTACCACTGAAAGAATAGCGCCGGTTAAATCCTGGAATAAATCCAGGAAAATGCGAGCACCAATGCCGAGTCGAGGACTCGAACCCTGGTGGGCTGGTTCCACCACAAGGAACCTTGCCAGCTGAGCTAGAGCTCAGTTCGCAATCTCAATAATACTTATAAGCGGAGTATGACGATACCATGCGGTGAAATTTCTGGACGGTTTTCGCATCGTAAATTACAGATTAATCTGGAGTGCGTTCGATCTTTCACGAGAGCTAGGTAAAGCACGCAGCCACACATTGGCCAATGGGCTCTGATCGAGCTCGCAACACGTTTTTACTAGTTGGGCGCAGCGCGTTTTCTTTTCAGCTGTTTGGTTCTTTCATCCACAACGTTTTTGCAGCTGTCAACGAGCTCTTCGCGCTGGGTTTGGAGGCGGGCGGCCGTGTCGAGGACGCTCTTGGCGTCGGAGATGATCCTCGCGATGTCGTCGGAGGAGAGGTGGGAGCAGTCGTCGATCTTCTCGGCGGATCGGTAGGTCTGGAGGAACACGCTGTTGGCCGCCAGGATCCCAGCCGACCTGGCGTTGCGCTTCGCTTCCTCTATCCCGTGCTCCACCATGTAGAGTCGCCCCTCCGGCGTGTGGATCGACATGCGGCTGTCCTCGCGGCCAGACATCACGGCGGCGACGGCGAGATTGGGGCTTTGCGTTTGTGAGATTGGGGGATTCGAGTTCGGGGGGAGGAGGCGACTCGGGACTTCGGGAGAAGTAAACGCGAGATCTACTTGTGAGGCAAGAAAGGAGAACGGAGCCGCCGGTTTAAGTGCATCTGAGCCGTCGGATCTCTCTGCCCTTGCTTCCTGGCTGTTAGGTCCGTGTCGAGTCGTGTCATGGCTCTCGGGTCTTTCTTGGCGAGCGATGCATGTGTAGTAGCAATACATTTTTTTCTCTACGAATTTGTAAGATAATTCAGTTTAGAAAAAATTAGATGCAAAGCTAAGTCATTCAGACAAAAGGGGTTCCGCCATGAGCATGGTAGACATGGCTTGCCAAAACTGATGTCAGGTTTGTACACAGCCATGCACGAAAAGATTTGAGCAGTTCGAGCAACCATGGTTGCATTTAATTCCTGCTGGCTCATGTTTCTGGCATGCTTTGACATCATGTTAAGTTCAAGATCGAAGCCATATAACAATATGTGAAGCTACCAAAATAATGAGTACTATATTTGTGAGTGTTTTGTGCAATATTACATATATCTTGCGTTATATTGATGAAATCTAAAAGACTAGGATAAAATAATTCATGGTCTCACGATATGATAATTGCATGTGTATTCTGATTTTTTTAGCAATAATAGTTTAAAAATATAATCTATTATTTTTTAATACTCTATGTATTTCGCAAGAAATATTTTATCATCCCGTAGCAACGCACGGACACGATCCTAATCAGATAAATAAGACTCCATGAACACTACCCTTGCATACAGGGGCGAATCCAGCCCACTTTGTATGTAGGGGGCTTTCTTCTTCTTCCTCTATATTTTTCTCTTCTTACTTCTTTTTTTCCAAAAAATAGAGGCGGGGCTTAGGGGGTATCCAAGGGTTTAGGGGAGGTAGGGGGGGCTTGAGCCCCATAGCCCCCCTCCTGTCTCCGCCCCTGCTTGCATATGCCTTACAAGGCCGGCCAAGGTACGTATGCATGGTGAAGTTTGCGATTGGAAGCTCGTCGTCAGCACTAACTGTGCAGTGCTAGAAGGTGAACCCAGTGTCTTGGTTGACATCTATTCGCCCTTGAGCTGTAACACCCCTGGTGTTAATCAACAATAAAATGGTGAACAAGTTAAGCTAAACATAGTTCAAAAGTGAAAATTTGGGAAAATGAGAAAAAGTTATCAATTTTGAGCCAAAAACCATTTAAATGGAGCAATAAAGAAACTTTGAAAACTTTCTAAAAACTTGAAAAAGTGCAAATGGGAAAGTTGGAGTATAAGTTAAACCAAGAAACTTCCCTTTTCAAACCATAGCCTAAAAATGTCTGGAAGCATCTCAAAATTCAAACCCTAATCTTGGAATTTGAAATTTCCAATTCAAATTCAAAGCTGAAATGGAATCTTAGCCAAATCTCAAGATTTTACCACAGAACATCAAAATCTCCAAAGAGCAAAGTTGTACATCTTCACATTCCTGAACTTTTCCTCTTTGGGCACTTGGGCCAAATTTTCCATCTAGCCCCTCGAATTTTAAAAATTCAGTTCAAAACAGGGTTTTACCCCCTTTTGAATTACGGCCAAATTTTCAATTTTTTCTCGAAATCTCCAGTTCAAAGATGTGTCCCACAATCCCTTCTACATCTTTCATGTTCAAACTTTTTCGAGTTCTGTTCAAAATATTTGGATTGGAAGCTCGCTCTTCAGCTCGGTTGTAAGCCGCTGGAGCGCGCTCTCGGGAGCTCGCGCGCTCGCCCTCGCAAGCCGCCCATGTCGCTCCTGCCGCCAGCTGCCAACCGCGCTCCAGCCGTGCCCTGCACGACGTGTCCCCTATCACCGCGCATGCGTTCGACCGGCTCTGGCTCGCTGACGGACCCTGCACGCGCGCCTGCGCCCGAGCGCACGACGACGCGCCGCGCCGTCGCGCTCGGACCAGCGGTCCGCCGGCCGCCTTGTCCCCGTCACGCGGTCCTCGCGCTCGACTGCATTCGTAGATGCTCGCCAGGCCACCCACGAGCGTCTGCCCGGCCTCGCCCTGCTTCACCTGCCCGCTCAGCGCGAGCCCATGCCGCTCAGGCTGCCATGGCAGGCGCTGACCGGCACGCCGCTGCCCGTTGCCCGCGCCCGACCTTAGGGCCCTGCCCGAGCATCTCCTGGACTCCCTTTTCCCTTCCCTACAAAGCCCAAGGTCCATCCCTCGCTCGTGTGACCGCTACCCCTCGCCGGAGTCGCCATTTCCGCCGCCGCGCTCGAGTCGCACGTGGACAACCTCCTCCGCGCCTCCCCCGGCCAAACCACCGCCACCAGCAGCTCCGCCGTGCCCCACTGTCTCTCACCGAGCCTTCTCCCACCTTCCTCCGCCACCCCAGTCGCCGGCGCGACTCACCGGAGCAGAGCCGAGCGCCGCCACCATCGACGACCATCTTCCCGACCTTCTCCGACCACGAGACCTTGCCCAAAGGACTCACGGTGAGCTCCTCTTCGTTTCCCTCCACTTCCCCGGGCCGGAACCGCCGCCGGTTGGCCGGCGCACGAACGCCGGCGAGTCCAAGGACCTAACTCTATCTTCCTCGTTTATCCAGGGGGCCGAGTGAAAGATGTAGGGGCCATTTCGTAAGACTTTCAAAAGTTCCAGGGTCCCCGAGGTAAAAAGAATCTTCTCCTTTGCCTTTAATGCGCTGAGATATTCAAAAATACGTAGAAAATCGTAGAAAAATCAGAAAAATGCCAAACCAATTTTGTAGTGACCAGTGAATCTAGAAGAACAACTTCGTCCTTTGCACCTCACCCAGTTGAGCTGTAGATTTTGAAATATTAATTCATTTCAGCTTGAGCACATTTCATCATAGTTCAAAATCTACACATGCACTGGAGCTGAGCTTGGGATATGTTGTTAGGGTGATTATCATTAGCCTAATGCGCAAAGGGTGCACAAAAATTCCAAGTGGATTTAGAGTTATGAATTTCCAAACATATACCCTGCTGTTTTGGCAAATAAATCAAAGAAAATAATGTACTCAGTGAAAAATCATCTCCTTCACACAGAGAATTAATCAAGACATTAGAAACCTTAGAAAAATGAAAATGGTAATTTTTGGACACTGGAAAATGGCTGAATGATTTTTGGTAGTTTAAACATGGTGAAATTCCACAAAAATAACCATAAATCAATACCACATATAAACTTGCAGAGAGGTCACTCTTGGTACCCTAAGTCACTGTGACAAGTGGTGTGGACAAAAACATTGTAATTATTTTTGTAGGATTTTAGTTCCTTTTTAGGCAAAAAGATAAGAACATTTTTAATAAATTATAGAAAAATCAAGTTGAGTCAAATTTTGGCCTAGGCTTCTGCCTTCGCATGAGCAAGCCTCTGGCCAAATGGCACATGAAAATAATATTCCTAAGTTCACCTTTTGAATAATGGAAAAATGACTTAAATGGTAGAAAAGAGAAGAAAAAGAAAAGAAAAGAGAAGAAAAAGAAAAGAAAAGAGAAGAAAAGAAAAGAAAAGAGAAAAACCTAAAACTCTAAAATCAAAGTAAAGGTTCAAAATGAAAAGGGTATATTCACGTATAATTAATGTTTATCCTTTCTAAGTCATTAACCAAGATTTAAATAAACCCTAACTATTTAAATCTCGATATTTAAGCATTCATGCATTTCGTGTAGATTCGGGTCTCGCCGACGGAGTCTACGAGCTAGTCCCCGCTGTCGAGGAGATCGCCCAGGAGTCCGAGGTGAACGTGGTGCACGTGGATCCGAGCCCCGAGCAGGAGTACCGCTTCAAGCCGGAAGGCAAGCCCCGGAGCATAACCTAACTTTACTTACGCGATTTATTTGATTATATGTTTGTGCATTTAAGTTTCAAGGAGTTGAATGAAACCCTAGATTGCATGATCATAGGTTCCTTTGATTGAACACTAGAAGGTTAGGTTCGATAGTCGCTATGCTTAAGACCGATAGAAGTCGAGTGTTTTCCGACACTCGCGAGATATAGGAGTTGTATGTCTACTCATATCAGAAACACTAGAGATGATGGACGGATGATTGTAGTTACCCGTCTATCGATGGTTAATTGGAAACATGTGGTACTTTTGTGTCAAGCGTTTAAACGTACCACATATATGCACGGTTTATGGGACCGGTAAGTCCCGGTATCAGATTGAAGCAGCTAGGGCCGATAGCCATCTCTCCTTGGAAACCATTGTTTTCCCCTGCCATACACTTGTGGATATATGCGTGAGACTGTGAGTGAAGCAGTAAACCTTTATCCTGAGGAAATGGACCCGGTTCCGAATTGTGGATCGATGAGAAAGGATTGGGGTGTGTTGGCATTTCCAACCATTCCGTATGTGTGGGTTTTCCCTGGCCAGGTAGTAAATTCGGTTCGAACTGTCCGCTTCTCGCGGTTAATGAGACTGCTTGACCGATGTATGGCATATTATGAAGTGAAACTTGGAAGGATGAAATCTTTGTATGAAACAATTGTATTGCAAAACTTGATTGTTTAGCTAGGCTCACCTAGAATGGATAGGCTAAAGAAATTAAAATCAAAATGAAGAGATTAGAAAACAGCTTAGTCGCTTTTGGCAAAAGAACCCCACTAGCCAAACAACCTCTCATCTTAGGAGTCGGTGATGTAGTGATCACCAGTCGGTTAAGTCTTGTTGAGTATAACTAGTATACTCAGCCTTGCTTGTGGCTTAAATTTTCAGGACCGTCCCCTCAGGAGGTAGCTGCTTCTATGGCTTGGGCCTCCCAGCTTCCTCCTGGTTACAGCATCGAGTGGGAGCCGACCTCTCCCGAGGATCGTGAGGAGTAGCGTCACGGCTGACTTCATCGTGACGATACTATGGATCGTCGCTAGTACCTCGTTTACTTTCCGCTGCATGAACTCGAACTATTTACTTATCATTTCAATTTGGTTGTAATAACTCTGAACCTTGTTGTAATTTGAATTGTGGAATGATGTGATCTTTGGAAACTTACCTTCGAGTGAGCGTATGGACGGACGATCTTCAGTAGCAGTTAGTCGAGCTTGACTCGACGGTTGAATCCGCACTTGGGAACATTTTTGTGTATTAGCACCAATGGAAGGTGGAATATACTTAAGTGGGCCCATTTCTCGGGTAAGATCGCTACAGCTGGTATCAGAGCCGACGTTCATACACTCCAAGGAAAACATCAGACCCTCACCAATGTTTTCTACAGTTTCGAAAGGCGTGCGATAATGCTACAGTTTCGAAAGACCGATGTAGCATCTCCAAATATAAAGTCAACGGTGCCTAGATAAAATTGTACTGCGAACACAATTTTCATTGAAAGAATGCAGTAGGTGGGGATTTCCCCCGAATTTAGTCAAAAAAATAAAATGAACCGGTACGTGAGATGCGGCAGTCTCTTTAAAACTGAACGTTCTTGCGCGCGTAAAGCGTGTCTCGATATCCAGGGAACCCACTGCGTAGCAATGCAGATTTATTGGACTCCGAGGTCTACTTGTGAGGCAAGAAAGGGGAACCGGCCAGCGGTTTAAGCACATCTGAGCCATCGGTTCTCTCCGCCCTTGCTTCGTGGCCGTTAGGTCCGTGTCGAGTCGTGTCATGGCTCTCGGGTCTTTCTTGGAGGATGGCTAATTTTTGAATAAAAAGCCCTTTTAACTCTGCTAATTGAAGACTTTTTTCTTTCCCGAGCAGTGCCAATTGAAGACTTGAAGCTGCAAAACACTACTTCATACGAACGCGGGACAAATTCAAATAAGCATCCCATTTGAACTTTCTTTTAAAAACATATGTACATAAGCTGTTAATGGGTGATGTCAATCACTGAAAGATTTTTGTGCAACTAATTAACACAGCTAATAAAAAAGGCACGAGCTCCCCGAACATCGCCGTGAGCAGGCGAGAAGCGTCGTCAGGGCCCGCACGTACGGCCTTGGCATTCGTGCTCCTTCGTCCCCTCCGGCCGCGCGCCAGGTGCCCGCTCGAGCTCGCTGAGGCAGTGGAAGAGGAGGGCGAGGGCGGCGTTGGCAGCGACGGCGAGCACGAAGGCGACGGAGCCCGAGTCGCCCCAGGAGGTTGGAGCTGTGTGTTAAATATCATTGTAACAGACTAGGATCCGGTGATTATCCTTGGCCATAGATATGTTGTTGGGTTGTTGTAACAAATGTAACAAATAGAGATAAGGTTAGTTGTAGATTGGCCAAAGGATAAACACTCGGTTTCCTATATATTGTAATCTCCTAAGCCGATTGGCATTGAGTTAACACGCATCCACCCTCGACCCAAGATCGGGCGATGGTGTTCCACCAACCTTCCGCACCTCTGATTTCTTTCACTGTGGACAGCGGCGAAACCAAGCTTGGTCAGGGAGGGAGGGATAGTAGTTAGTGTCGTTGTCGGTCCGCCATGGGAGGTCGGTCGTCGAGCTTCCGGCGGGTGCTGAGATGGGAGCACGCGAGTTCATGTGCGTGGCAGCGAGTCGAAACGCCTAGGAAGCCCAAATAGTGGAAGGGAGATTACGGTGGCCATCGGCCACGGCCGGGGGCATGAGCGCCGCCACCGTCGCCGCGAACATCGCCGTGAGCACTGTCGTGAGCAGCCACACTGCGGCCTGGATCGTCTTGCCCCGCCGCGGCCGCAGTCAACCTCGCGGAGGCAGAGGAAGAGGAGCACGAGCGCGGCGTTGGCGGCGAGGAGGAACGGACGGAGCCCGCGTCGCCACAGGACTTGTGGATGGCGAGGACGGAGTTGCAGGCCAGCACGGCGAAGCCCAGCATGGTTGCTATCTCGGACCATTGCCGGTCGACCGTGCTCGATCATGAATTGCTAGCGCCTAGCGGAGTCGATCGAGCTCGAGGCGGCTCGCCGCGTTTGTGTGGAGATGGACGAGAGGCCTCCGGTTGAAACGATCGCCAACTTTCGCAAACTCATTTTGCCAACTTGTACATCAAATATTTGCACACTAACTAGGAGTATTAAACATAGGTGTAAAAAAACTAATTACATAGATGGACTCCACATCGTGAGACGAATCTATTAAGCCTAATTAATTTGTCATTAGACACTGTCATACTACAGTAATATGTTATTAAAAATACGCTAATAATGGCACATATTAGGCTTAATAGATTTGTCTTGAGATGAAGAGTCCATCTGTGTAATTAGTTTTATAATTAGTCTATATTTGATACTCCTAATTAGTGTCAAAAGTATGGATGTGACATTTCACCAACTTTCGCCAACTTTACCAACCCAACTAAACAATGCGTTAAACGTTGTTTGAATGCGCAGGCCAGCCGACAAGGCCACACGTGGGTCTCGTTGAGTTCATCCGTTGGTCTGTTCGTTTTGGATCCACGTGTAACAGGCGCGCACCACGTCTGGTCATCTGCTACCCGTTCAATTTCCCTATTCAAGTCTCTCTCGAAGGAGAAGTCCATTTCGAACTAGAATTGCGATTTCTCAGTTAAAAAAAAAGAATTGCGATTTGTCAACCAAAACGAGGCGGCAACTGTCGAGATAATTAAGCTCATGCTTGACGTATGGATTCCCCTCTCTGATTGGAAGAAATTTAACAAAGGGGTCGAATCTCCGTGTGTAACCGTGCATTCTCTTCGGGGACTCCGATGATTCGGATAACCTGGTCCCGACCTTCAAAAAAAAAAACCTTCAAGCTGTCACGTCGCAGGGGCACCGATCAAAGCTGCCAGAGAGATTGCTGGCCTTCCAGAAAATATCTTTGGGTCCATTTCTTAGATTTTAGATAATTATTTAATCTCCTTCTAAATTACCAACGTGTGCAATTACAAAATAACAAGTAAGGCTTGCATGCTCACAAAGAATGTTAAAGGAAAAAAGTAGACAAATCATTCAGCTAAAGAAACATAAACCACGAATTTAAGATATGTAAACAAAACATACATATCTAATATATATTTGAAATATAATAGAATAAAAAAGAAGAGGCCAAGTTTGAAGTGTGGTGTGCGAAAAAAATCTTATCGCTTTGGTGGAACCTGTTGGCGGAGAACGAAGAGGCCTTTTGGTTCCTTGCCAAAAAATTGACATGATATAATTTTGACAAGCCAAAATCTAAACAAAAAAAAAGTAGCTACCATTTTGGTAGAAGAAATGCGAGATTTCTTTTTGGTACCAAACTAATTGGTGCCCAAATTTTGGCATTCCAAAGTCACAAGGTACGTGAAAGACCATTGATATATTTATGTGCTAAAAAAGACCGTTGATATATTTAGCTAGTACTTTGTATTTGTTTTGGACATAACCTTACAACATTATGTAGCTATTTTCTTCCCGATTCATATACAAAACCCGCTACTATCCCTGCCTCTGACGACATCCTATTTATTTTGCTCGATCATCCTGTCGGGGGAGAACTTTCTGGCCTGCAGTAACTACGTACTGTTGGTTTGTGACGGTGCACCGTCGGGACGGCAACTGCAATGGCGGTGCCGACGTGGGCCCCTTGTCATTAGTGGGGACGAACTGGCGAAGGCCCCGGCTAGAGCATACGCGCAGTCGGTGCAGATTCTGCAAGGCGACCGGACCGGAGAATCGGAGAGTTGACGAAACGCGAAAGTTCGCCCTCGTCACACACGGTCGGTGGATGACTTTGACGACTATGGTCGTTAGCCGCAAGGAACTCAACTCGATCACCATTTTTTTTTTGTTTTGGAATTCCGACCAGCAATTTTTATTCCAAGTGAAACCGGAAATACTAGCATGCGTCTAGTCTAATTGGTCTAGAAGGAAATGCAAATCAACACACCCGGCGACAGCAATTTGACACACAGAGACTCGGAGAATGAAGACTCAGCTCAGTCAGGTCAGCTGGGAAGTGGGATGGATCAATGGAGGAAAAACGCCCAGAACCCCGCGGCAGCCGTGGCGGCGGCCATGGTCCAGACGGCCGCGGCCACGGCGGGAGGCACGAGCGCTGCCACCCTCGACGCGAACATCCCGGTGAGCAGCGTCGTCAGCACCCAAACTGCGGCCTTATTGCTGATGTCATTCCTGCCCGCGCCGGCCGCCCTGTCATGCTGCTGGGCCCGCTCCACCTCGCCGAGGCAGAGGAAGAGCAGCAGGAGCGCGACGTCGGCGGCGAGCACGAACGCCACCGACGCCGCGTCGCCCCAGGATCTGTAGACGGCGAGAACTGAGTTGAAGGCCAGGACGGCAACGCCTAGCTTGCTCAGCAGGGTGGAGCATCGCCGGTCGCCCATTGGGAACGATGTACTCTTCGATCTGTGTTTATAGTCCTCTCGCTCTACCAGCTGTCTGACTCGCCGTGTGGAACGGTGCTCATGACATACGGCCGGCGCCATGCATGAGAGGCAAAGCCATGTATAGATAGCTTTGGTTTCCACTGATACTGGCCTGCCACGCACGCGCCGCGTATGATCTTATTTTTATAGTACCACTTAGTGTGTGTAAAGAAATTTAAAAACCTGAATGCTCCTGTACCAGATTTGCTAGTACTCCTATTAAACTGCATCTGGACTGGGACGGACCGGCCTCGCGCTATAGCAATTGGTCGCGCGCGAGGTACGTGTTCTCCACTCGGCTCGGCTGGCAGTGGCCGGGGGCTCCGTTTGCCAGTCGTCTACACGATCGCATCGCATGCCAAGAGTAGCATGGGGAAGACCGGAAGAGGAGCAGAGGAGGCGTGGGAGGCAAGAGGATTTCGACCAGTGGCGCACAACATGACAACAACAGCACGGTGACGCTGCTAGGGAAAGACCAACGGCACACAGCACAACGGCGTTATAAGGGGCATAAAACACACTTTCTAGAAAATTTCTTTTTCAACCTTCCTATTTATCATTTTCCAGAAAAAGTTTTTCTTTTAGTTTTAAAACTAAACGCAACGCAACCTGCGGGCAATTGTACTGCACGGTGCACACGGCAGTGTGTGGCCCGGCCTGATCCCACGCATGCAATTTCTAGAATGCTGGCCTGCGATACCTTTACCAAGTTGCTGAACCGCGTGTCACGTTATTTCTCGGCATTGCCCTTATTTCTCGGCCTGCTGAACCTTTACCAAGTTGCTGAAAGCCATGCATGTTAAAGGGACTCGCGATGAAGTGGTGAAATATCCCGGCATCTGCGGCATTAATTTCGGCGAAAAGGGACTCGCGATAGATGGCAACAATGCAGGTTGAATACTGCTGGCAGTTGTACAGGATTATTCTCCGGAAGACAAGATCAGTGGATGGGCTCCAAAATATTACGTTGCCCTCTCACTATCACTGCAGAAACTCAGCATGCAGCCATGCACGCACGTCGTCGCTCGTCGAGGAATATTAGCTAGCGAAGACCAAAATCAGGTCCTGACGGCTGACGCACACGTACGTCTCCATCGCCCAGGTGTTGTTTGCACGGAACCGCACTTCAATCTAGGATTTTAGGTAGTCCCAGAAATGCATGCCAACAAGAAATGCGTGTCGTGTGTATTTGGGCATTCACCGTGCATTCCACGTCCCTTGGGCCTGTTTAGTTGTTGGGAAGAAAAGAACTTTTTCTGGAAAGCGTGTTTTTTTATGGGACGAATAGGAAAGTTGAAGGGAATTTAAGAAGAACTTTTCTGGGAAGCGTGTTTTCTGAGAGGGATGAATAGGAAAGTTGAAAAGATCTTTTGGAAGTAAACATGAAAATTATTTTATTTGGAAAAACAAAAGCTAAGAGTCTAAAAAGATATGGGCTGTTCAATCTTCAATGTCCAGAAATTCCCGACGACAACAACAGTACGGTGCGCGGCGTACGTCACCCCAAGCCGTCGTCACACCTTGCAAAAAGAAAAATTAGCGATACGCCGCTATATATACTGTGTGACGCAGTAACCCATACGGTAAAAACTCACAGCGACGTTGATCGGCACACATACAAGGTACTGAACGTACCGGCAGGGGGTGTATAATACTGTGTACATGTCGTCGAGGACACGGTGTGTGCATGCAGAGCCATCTATCAAAACCTCTCTAGTCTACGGCGAGTAGTTGCTTTGCGAAAATGATCATTTGCTTCGCGAACGTGATCTGCGTTCGTGACTTAGCACTGAAGTTCCTCTATATACCATTCCCTAACCCGAAAAGGATCATTTACTTATTAATTACCTTAAAAAAACTATGACCACTTCCTGATCTAACGTCAGGAGGAACTCTCCTACGAGCTAGCCACGAAGCAAACGCGTTAGTTGGATGGGTTCAACGACGAGGAGACGACCGGTTTAATTTCATCCCTACCCTATATATATCTATATAACCTGGAGCAAGATAGCGGTGTCGATCGTGTCCGGAAGATATAATCCCTAAAGCCTAAACCCCTAGATTAAACCCAGACAAATTGCCCATCGCAAATGGCTGCAGCCACGACGGCCACTTACATCGTCTTCCTGTTCCTCACTGGAAACTCCGTCCTGGCCATCAGCAGGTCCCGGGGCGACGCCACTGCGGTGGCCTTCGTGCTCGCGTCCTACTTCAGCCTCGTCCAGCTCTTCTACTGCCTGCGCCGGTTCGAGGCGTCGCCGCTGGGCTCCGAGGCCAGAGGCAGGGCAAGAGTCGGCGTCTGGCTCGCCACCACGTTGCTCACGGCGATGTTCTCCTGGCGCGTCGCGGCGGTCACGCCATGGCCAGTTGCAGCCGGAGTCTGGCTCATGGGAGGCTGCACGGTGGCCGGGGGGTTCTACACACTCTTCCTTCATCCCCGGCCCGGGGAGACGACCAGATGATGAGCATCGAGGATCGATGGACCCCGGCCACTGCCTGAAGGATGATATTTGTCGACGGTGTATAGGACAACGTATATATTTAAATGATTTCAGATTGGTTAGTTGTTGCATGAAGGTAAACATATTGGGGTTGGTTTGAGATTTTTACTGATGATAGCACGACCATAGGAACATATACTACGTTCGGTGTACATGCACCACTAACAGATTTGTTGAACATATATAGAAAGAATTTGCAGTAAATATATATTCACTGGAGAGCGAGGTTTTCTCTCTTGCTAGTATCGTCAGCTCTGGTGGTCTTTTGCAGCTTGAAACGGCTAGCTAGTGTTTTTGCTAAAGTTGCTTGGGTGCATGCTGGAGTGGTGGCAGCCACTGTAACCCCATTCTTAGGGTTCAGTTGCATGGCTCAATGTTGTAATTGCATTTATGACTTTCCCTTTTTTTTCTCTAATATGATTATGGCACTATGGCAGAACCGCAGAACTCGCTTTTTTTAAAAAAAAAAACAGGTCGCTCTTTGTGTGGACGGTTATCCCCCACAAGCTCCACCAAACAAGGTTGGATCCAGGGCCAGACACTGTGGCATAAGTGTCGAGGGAAGTGGTTTTCAATGTCGCCATTCTCCTTAGCTTCTGTCTTGAAGGGTTCAACATATTTACACACAGAAACGTGTCATGTGGAAGGGTGCACGTTTGTCATTGTGAATGATGTGCCTGAGTTTTATCCACTTGGACTTTACCATGTTGAGTTTTGCTCCCTTGGGAATAATAGTAAATACCATTGCGCCCTCTGACTATCACTACTAGAGAATGGAGCATTCGTCCCTCACACGTTCCCGAGGGCTCTCGGACCATTTAGTACCGGCTAGTAACACCAACCGATACTAAATGGTCCCGGGGGGTTCCCGAGGCCCCCGTGCATTTAGTACCGGCTCGTAACACTAGCCGGTACTAAATGTTGGCATTTAGTACCGGCTGGTGTTACGAGTCGGTACTAAATGGGTCCGCGGGGTATAGTTCAAAAGGAAAGCATATCCCACTTAGTCACAACTGATGCATAGGTGGGATGGTAGAGGGGGTTACGCGCGAGGCCAGAGGTTGTGAGTTCGAATCCCACGAACCGCGCACGCGCTTTTACGCGTGAAAAGATCGCGTGACTTGTGACTCCCGGTAAGCTTACAAATTTTTTTCTTTATTTTTTGGCTCGAAACCCGTTAGTACCGGCTGGTGTTACCAGCCGGTACTAACTGGCCGACCCTGCGGCCCCGTTAGTACCGGTTGCTGCAGCCGGTACTAACGGGGCTGCCATTTAGTACCGGAAGCTCGGTACCGGGCGCATAACCGGTACTAACGCAGCTTTGCGCCCGGTACTAAAGGTCTCTTTCCTACTAGTGTATGCCAAGGATATAGTTGTTAGGCCGGTAAAAATTATACTTCTATTTTAGTAGGGTTCAACTTTCTGTAAATAAAAGGGGAGACAGTACCTTTCAGAAGGTAGATTTTTAATATTCCATCAATACATATGTATATTTCTCTATCTCTGAATCTGGGGTGTGCTAGATTAATTAACTAAATCCCAACAATAAGTTGAAGAAGGCAATGCGTCTGGATGACAGCTACCTAGATCATGTCTGAGCCATGACAACAAGGGTTTAAGGCGGGTTCAAAAATCAGAATATATGCTCGTATTACAAGAGGCAGATAGATCATGTCTTCGTCCAGTGCAACTATTATTTTAAACAAAGTGAATTGAAAGGAACTTAATTTAATTTTGGCGAGATAGACTGAATTTGTGGTTATAATACTAATCATGTGCTTTGTCAAATTAAGATAAGTTGGATCGACCAATATATTTCCTTCCTCAAACCAAACAGGAACTGAATGTGAAACGATCGAACTGAAGGTGAACAATACACCACGCGTTCTCTTTACTTGGCTGACACGGGCCACTGTGCAACTACTTGTTCACAATAACTTGGTCGCTAAGGCAGAGAGCTGGTCGGCGGTCGCTGCGGTGTTGACTCTCATGTCCTATCCGACACGCACGTCTGGCATATGAACCCATTCCACTGTGCAACACACCACGTACGGTTCGGGTCCGTGGCCAGGTCCAGGGCAAGGGTCGGCGTCTGGCTCGCCATTACGGTCCTCACGGCGTTGTTCTCGTGGCGTGTCGCGGCGGTCACGCCGTGGCCGGTGGCGGCCGGAGTATGGCTCATGGGCGGCTGCACGGTGGCCGGAGGATTCTGCGCACTCTTCCTCCATTCTCGGCGAGACGACGACGACGTACCCACTGCCTGAAGGGTATTTGTCGACTGTGTATAGAACTGTAGATTTTGATGAGTTCAATTAGGTAAGTTGCTGCATGTAGTAAACATATTGGATTTGATTTGACATTTTTACTAATAGTGGCTACGGGAACACATACATGTTGTACATATGCTCTAACAGATTAATTTGTTGAACATAGAAATAACTTGCAGTAAATATATTGGAGAGCGAGATCTTGACGAGCTTAATCATCTTTTTCTCGCTAGTATATCGGCTCAGATAGTCTTTTGCAGCTTTACGTAAACAGCGGCGGGCTATATTTTCATGCTTGCAATGCAAAGCGAAACCGGCTCGTTGGACGTACAAAAGCTAGTAAAAACTCCGTCGTCCATTTGTACGCTTCGTTCATTCGTACCACATGCGTCTTAAAGGGATGACAGGCAGAGCGAGCGATGGAACATAACCTTTGGGTCTCGGCTCGCTGGTGACCAAGTCAAAACTGAATATGGCATGCCTAATTTTCATCCACTTATCGAATTTACCATGTTGTCGGGTCTCAGGACCCGTGGTCCCACATACGGAAGTGAGCAAAAACGCCACGACGCCCAAAAAGACTTCCAGAAGGGTCAGAGCTTCAACACGCCCCGAGTGACTAATGCTGTGTTTAGTTGGGTAGGAGAAAAAAATAATTTTAGATGAATAGTGTAATGGAAAACGTGTTGTAGGAGGGAGATGGATATAAAAAACTTATTAAATAAAAAAAACTTATTGTATCCCTAACATACGACAAAAGTTGCGCAAAGGAACGACTAACATATGACAAATCCTCGTACAAGCTAGGTCTGCACAGGTGGAAGCAACCGGCCCGACTGGGGTAAGCGATCAGTCGGGTGGGAAAGAGATCATCATGCCCCTGACAAGGATCGCGCTTTAGATCTTTTTTCTTATGTAATCATGCAAAAAATAAAAAAATATCACCTTTTCATAGCACAGATTTCAGGTATCACATTGGATTTGACACCATAAAGATATATCATTCCACATTAAGTTCTTAGGTGAAAACAATTTTCAAAATCAGGCCAAATTTCAAAATCACAAAATTTATCGGTGATAAATTTAAATTTTATCGGTATCCATTGATAATACATATATCGGAAATATCGGAACCGATAATGTGAACCCTATTACATTCCCCTCTGTTTCTTTCCGAACCTTTTGCAAAAAGAATGCTAATCAACATGTGGACTAAACATTTGGAATCTCGGATGAAACGGCACGCAAATTACTAATCCTCTACGGCATTTTACTTTCAATCTTAAAACGTATTCTGCTGGGCACAGGGCACTTAAGTCTGAACTTGGCCCGAAGTTGCATGGACGTTCTGCAATACAGCAGTGCAAGATTCACACCCACTCTGTTGGAACGTACTGCCGGCAAAGTAATCTTTTTCACGTTCCGAAAGTTCCAAGTAGAACAATCAATAAAGAAAGAAAAGTTCGGACCAAAGGAGCATTAAAGCCTAAACAATTCGTACCTCTGGCCACTGCGTACTCGATCTGTTGATGACTGTTACAGCACTACATCGTCATGTTCCCTGTGTGTACAAGTAACGGGCTAATAATTAAATATAGGAATAAGTTCGGTTTTCAACCCTTAACTATTATGTTCGTCTGATTTTCATTCTCGAACTATAAAATCAGATAACTTACACCATGCAACTATCAAAACCGGACACTTTACACCTTTGAAACCAAACCACCCGGTTTTCGGGATGACGTGGCAGTGGTTTTGCTGAGGTAGCTGCTACTGTGTACACAGTAATCTTACCCCACGTCATAGTATTGAAAATTACCAAAACAGCCCTAGCCATCTTCTTCTCCCCAGTTCCCTCTGCTCCTCTCCTCTTCACCGGCAAACTTTGTCGGCGCCTCATCTCCCCATCCCTGCGCCGGCGAGCCAGCTGGCGGCGGCGTGCGTGTGGGACATGGATGGCGATCAGGCGCTGCGGCGAGCGGGCATGGCGCGCGGGAGATCCAGGCAGCGGGTTGGCAGGCCGCGCGATGGCGGCGACGTACTGACGCGGTCGCATGGCGTGACGGTGGCGAAGTGCAGGCACGGCGGCGGCGGAGTGCAGGCACGACGGCGTGCCGACCTCCCTTGCGGCGGCGGCGTGCTGGCACAGTCGCACGGCACGACGGCGACAGAGTGCAGGTGCGCGGCGGGCGGAGTGCAGCTGCGCGTGCGGGCGAGGGGCGCGCGTGCCGACAGGACCGAGCCCAAGCGCCGGATCTCCATTGCCAACTTGGAGGACTTTTTAAGCTAAAAAAAGTTAGAGCACTTTCTATTATGAGGATGACATGTGGGGCTTAAATTATTTTATTTTTTAAGTGTACAAAGTGGCAGCCACATCAGCAAACCACTTCCACGTCATAAAAATAAACTAGGTGGTTTGGTTTCAAGGGTGTAAAGCGTCCGGTTTCGATAGTTGCATGGTGCAAGTTATCTGGTTTTGTAGTTCGAGGGTGAAAATCAAACGAACCTAATAGTTAAGGGTTGAAAACCGGACTGATCCCTTAAAAGGGGTTCTCTTGCAAGCAAAGCGATGGATATATCCTCCTTGACATTGCTGTTCAAAGTCAATGCGTACAAGTATATATGTCGCGGAATGATCAGCTTGGTCAGCAGATTAGTGACGCTGACGCCGCCCGTTTCGATCACACGGTATCGCTTGCTTATACATCATATATTTATATATATAGTACTATTAGTATATCTTGCAAGTATATATCGATTATCCTTGCAAATGAAACAAACTTGGCGTTAGCACCACCATGGGCTCCTCCGCGGCCACCTCGCTGGGGTTCCTTCTCCTCGCCGTCAACTCGATCATGGGGTTCCAGAGGTCCTGTGGCGATGCAGCGGCGACACTCTTCGTCCTCGCGCTATACGCCAGCTTCGTCCTGCTCTTCTGCTGCCTGCGTCGGTTCGAGGCGGCGCCGCCCGGCTCGGCCGCCGAGGGCTACGCGAGGGCCGGCGTCTGGCTCGCCGCCGCGCTGGTTACGGCGATGTTTTCTTTAAGGGTCATCGCACTCATGCCGGGGCTCATGGCCGCCACTCTCTGGTTGATTGTACGGTGATTCTTTGGGACTTTCTTGTCATCGAGATCAGTTGCGAAGAGCATATCAGTTACAAACTAAGCTGACACCTCTCACTATCCGGAAGCCGCCGAAAAACATGCAGCAGTAGCACCAATGCAGCCTTGCTCACGGATCGGACCATTTTCATGTGTTGCTGAACACGTACGAGATGCGCAGCTCACACAGCCATGTTTTCTTTGGAGGGTCGATCGGTGATGAGACCCTCATGGCTGCCGGCGTCTTGTTGATGACCGCGTACACGGTGACCAGGGGCTTCTACGCACTCTCCTTCTCCCGGTCGATTGAAGATGTCAATAATTCAAGGATACTCGCATGATATCTGTATCACTATATGTGATTCAAATTTCTGTACGAACACACCTTCTTTTACATATATCTGATTATTTTAAATTTATTCCCTGATTGCCGTTGGTACTATTTGTAATATATACAAAGCATGTTTTACCTTAACAAATTTTCTGAAAATTAAAAATCTGTTTTTTTTAGAATCGTGGGTCAACCAGCTGTGATAATGACTGATTGGTAGTTTGGAGCAATAATATAATTTTGCAAGGTGCAGGGATGTATTATATTATATGAATATGTATCAGAACATGTGTGCGTATATGGCGAGAACAGAGATATTCGGCTTTACTCAACGGTCAAATGATGATGACTTAAGAAACACTAGATCTTTTTTCTTTTGGCGAGTCACGAGTGAGAGGGTGCTGATTTTTTTTTCTTTTGGCTCGGCTCGCTCGTTATCCACCCCTATAGACAATCATGTCGATTCTAATGTTTATTTAAAAATAGGCGTGGCGGATCGGTGCAAATAATCTATGTAACTTCAAATTCATTTAAAAGGATGGCCTATTCCTTCGTATCTCACATGGGTTTCATAATTATAGGAATATTTATTTAAAAACAATTATTTGAATTGATTTCATAACCATCGTTGGACTAAGTGGAGCAATTTTACAATTAATGTTTCTGTTCTAATGTTTCACTTTCACCATTAATACTGCAATGTTTTTTGTTCCAATGTTTTACTTCCATTGTCAATATTGCAATGTTGTTGTTCTAATGTTTCACTTTTACCGTCTGAGTCCAATACCTCAGTATATGATCATAGTAATATAAAGCACGGACGCACGGTTAGTGAAAGAGACAGATTTCCACCGAGGAACTTGTGCGAAGATGACGCAAATGAGACCTTAAAAAGGCTTTAGGTCAATTGTTCAAGACTTTCCATTTTGTTTGGAGACTAATGGATTAGAGTAGAATGAGAGGGATTGAAGAATATATTAGTTATTTTTATGCTCAGGCTACTCGTCAAATGAGCCTTCCACGATTCCACCCTCTCCTACATTTTAGACCTAAGGGGGTGTTTAGTTGGTGGAGATAGGTGGAGATTTATTGTAGCAGATATGTACTGTAGCAATGAATAGTGAGGAAAGGATGGGAAATGATGTGATGGATATGATGGGAGGAATAGTGAATATCTGGGAACTAAACTAGCCCTAAGAGAGCCTCCACTGCCCACTGGGGTGTTGACAGTTGGAACAGCTGCTCGTGCTAGATGGTCTCATGGTCATGGTCAGACAACATATAGGAACAGCCAACCATGTTCCTTGCAAAAAGATGACCGATCTCCGTCATACATGACAATCCCACTAGGAGAGCACATGGCTCGATAATATAGGCGGACATATGACTTCTTTGGCAGAGCTCCCAGAGTAGCTCTTAGCTTAATCTAAATATAGCTCCGTCAAACATATTTTTCAGCAAAATTATTCTGATTCGCTCTACGAAGTGATTCTCTACTGAAAAAAGAAAATTAGCTTCTCCTGATTCACTTCTCGTTGAATCACTTTGTTGCGGAAAGCTGTTTGTTAGAGCTCCTCCTGGATTCAGCTGAGAAAGCTCTGCCTCTCTTCTCTCAGATGATCACTTCTTAGAATAAAAAAGAATCGCTACCAAAGAGCTCTACCAAAGGGTGCGGAATTAATTTCGTCAGAATGATGATGCTGAGACATTGCAAAATGGAGAAATGTGGAGGCAGAGGTTTATGCAGTCAGAATCAGCTCGCGGAAAAGCATTGGTGTTACATCTTGTCGTATGACTCCATGTACCAGATATGAAGACTTTGATGGTCTGAAGATAAGTTAAAAGAAAAGATATGACATTGTGTTTGTGATAATGTGCCAAGAATGTTTCTTTTCTACTCCTTTCTTTCCAAAATACTTGTGCCATTTTGGGTGTTTAGAACTTTAGATTCACGGTATGTTCTATGAACCTAGGTAGGTGCTCGCTATCTAGGTTCATAACATCTTCAATAAATTTGATAAAAAAATAAAATGACAAGTAATTTGTAACAGATGAAGTACTATTTTGGTTCTATGATAATAATCAACAGCAGAAGAGATGAATGATCAGATAAAACATACTATGCAGAGAAGGTTTTCCAGGCAAAGGATATTCTTGTAGCATGCTTAGGGTGCGAACTAGCTGCCATATACAAGGATTAGGATCGACATCGTTATTTACAAAATCTTAGGACTATGGAGACTTGAATAATATCAAATAGATCATTCAGAAATTAACATTTGGGGTGTGCTAGTAATAACCAGTGACTGGAAACCAATTAAATACATCAGATGATTTTGCACCGTATAAATCGAGGTCTTCATATGGTTTTCGCAACTTTTGCATGGGGTGGCTAGGGAATCTGTTCTGGTCACTCTCACTTTTGCATCAGTTGATCAAGTGGAGATACACCTGAACTTTTCTCTACCGCCAACGATCGAGATATGCATGGTTAATTGTAGAAAGGCGAAAGCGGCCGGCAGATTTTGATTTGCTTTCAGGTGAAACCAACAGAAACGCATCATGGAGATGAAATTAGACGAGGTAGCAGACTAACAGTAGCAATCCTCGATCATAGACCACATCCCGGGATTTACTTTTATTTATGTTGCAGATGTGACTCAGCCTGCATCAGACACCAAAGTACTATCACTAGTGCGATAGAAAACATCCAATCCGCTCGACCGCATCACTCTCGCAAGAGAGGACGATCGATCCGGATTCCGGAATCACTTGTCGCCGCCAGGGAGGAACATCATGTCGAAGCCGACGACGACTGTCACGGCGGCGAGGACCCAGGCAGCGACCGCGAGCCCGAAGGGAAGCATCGCGCCGACCCTCCAGGTGAAGGCGGCGGTGAGGGTGGTGGTCGTGAGCCACACGGCGAGCCTTGCCCTGCCCCGCGCCGCGGACCCGTGCGGCGTGTCCTCGAAGCGGCGGATCGCGGCGACGAGCGCGAAGAGGTTGAGGTGGGAGAAGGCGACGAACGCCGCCGCGCCGAGGTCGTCGCGGGCCCGGCGGATGCAGAGCGCGAGGTTGAAGGAGAGGCCCAAGAGGATCGCCACGCCGGCGAGGGACGGGCGGCGGGCGTCGGGGACGTGCGCCGCGGGCTCCTGCTGGTGGTGGAGATCGGAGGCCGAATCGTCGGTGTCCGCCATCGGACCGGCGGCGGAGGCGGCGAGCTTTGGGTTGGGGAATTGGGGTTTCTCTCAGGCTTGGAGTGGACTGGTGTAGTGGGTGAGTCTTGTTCAGTACTGCTGGGAATCCACTGGACGTACCATCACGCAATGACGCAACACGAGGCCAAAAAAAAAAAGACCACCGGGCGCGGAGGGCGACCACTAGTCACGTTAACGTCGCGGCTAGAATGCACTTTTCACAAACTTATTTATACTAAAATTTGTTTTCCAACTTTTACATTTAATTTTTTATTCCTCTTAGAAAACACGCTTCTTATAACTACCGTGTTTTTCTGAAGCTGTATTGTTTTTTCTACAATCTAAACAAACACATTTAGAAAAGGGGACATATCTGGTGGAAACTAACTTCCCATGGAAACTATAGAAACTCCAATCTGGATCACACGATGTTGATCAAGGGTGCACCCAAATCAGGTGGAAGGGGTGATTTGCAAACCTCAGGAGAGATGGGAGGGGTGATTTGTAAGGCGCTTTTGCAAATCACCCCTCCCACCTGATCTGGTCGCGTCCTTGGATCAACATCGTGTGGTCCAGATTTTAGTTTCCATAGTTTCCACGGAGAGGTTGGTTTCCGTAGGATACGTTGCCTTTAGAAAAATATTTTTAAAAAAATTAAAATCTAAACACACGCTCGTATAGATAGTACGGAGTAGAAAGTTACCTTTGCCCTTTCACATTTCTCGCCAAGCCTAAACCTCCCTAACCCCAAACAACGGGGAGGATGCCGTCGTCCTCTGCCGCTCGCCGCCGCCGCAAGCCTGCGCCACCGCCACCGGCGCCGCATCCGGAGGCGGTCGAGCAAGCGAGAGGTCCCGCTCACGCCGCGGCGCTGAGGCTACCTGCGCCCGCCGTCTTCTCGCGCAGGCTCGACCGCCTCCCGGATGCTGCGGCGGTCGAGCGCGCGGGGGCCCCCGTCGCGCTGCCGCGGCTGCCTCCGCCCGCCGACTTCGCACGCTGGCTCGACCCCGCGCCGCGCCGGTATCCTCCAAACCCTAGCCCATCCGAGCCCCAGGCTCGTGCCTCGATGCCGCCGCCATCCACCTCCTCATCCAGGCGCCGCCGCCGCCGCAACCGCGGCCGGAAGACGGAGGAGGCGAGGGATTGGGCTGCGCTGCCGCTGGACGCGATCTCCGCCATCCTCGGCAAGCTCGACCACATCGAGATCCTTATGGGGCCGGCCAGGTGTGCTGCTCCTGGCGACGCGCCTCGCGCGACGAGCCCGCGCTGTGGCGCCGCATCGACATGCGCGGCCACCCGGACCTCGACCGCGTCGTCAACCTCTACGGGATGGCGAAGCTCGCCGTCCACCGCGCCAGGGGGCAGTGCGAGGCGTTCTGGGCCGAGTACGCCGCCGATGACAACGTGCTCCACCTCCTCGGTGAACAGTGAGATTTCAATCCCACCGCCAAATCTATGTGCAGATTTATTCGTTTCGCGCTAATTGTTTGGGTTGAATTCCATGTGCTTGATTTGGCCCACCAAATGATTGGTGCGTTTGGATTTATCGCTGCATCAGTACATTACTTTTGGTGTGCAGCATATAACCAATATTAAGCTGGAACCATGATTCTTCCGCTTCTCTTCATGATTAGTCCTATAGATAAAATTACAGATTGATTACTGGGTTATGAAGACTGGAGATAACATTGGCACTAAATTGATGCTCATTCTGTTCCTGATTAGAAATTTTGGGTATCCCCATTTCTGTGTTGCCAAGGAATGTTCTTCCATCAGAATTTTAGTGTAGTGCTGACTACATTATTTAGGATTTGATAAGAGGACGGTTTGTCTTTGTTGCCTTGTGTGGATAACATATAGTGCATCTTCCACAAATATGAATCACTGTACCTTGCTCCAAATCATACTGTATTTTTACATCGTTTTATTGATTTTTCAGAAATATGTTCCTGATTGGGAATGAATTAATGAAATATATCTAATGGCTGGCTCTAAAGTGACTTCATTTTTTTTTTTTTGGTTTTATGTTCCATGTAATTTGTCCCTACATTTCTTCACATAGTGGTGAACTGTGTGCTATGCTTACAATTATTAATGAAGAAACATATGTATTATCATCTCATAGAACGATCTGAGGTTTCCTTAAGCTGGCCTTTGGTCTGAAAAATTCATACGGCTACGTACAGAGTAACTTTTTTAGACAAATGAGACTCTCTTTATGAAAGATGAAATGGATCAATGTTATATGGCGTTGAGGCATCCTGTGGCGTTCTGCCAACGCCTTGTCGCCTAGGCAGGCACCTAGGTGACAAATCTTGTGGTGTTGTGCCAACGCCTTGTCACCTAGGCGAAACCATACAAACATTGAAATGGATTGCAAATGGGTTCTAGGGATGAAGCATTCTCATGAAATAAATAAACAAGTGGATTACCTTATCTAATGTTTCACATGCCAAATAAATATGTGTAAATTTGTTACACCTAACCCCTCCAAATGATTACTGGTCATTATATGTGATCATCCTCTAAAATGACTTAAACCCCTGATACACTCATCTTTGAATGCTCTATCACATCGTACAAGCCAACGGCGAAACCAGGGGGGTGCTAGGGGTGTTACAATGGGTGGCGTACATGGGTAAAATGATTTGGTATTTTCATTCATCAAATCCTCAGATTTAGATTTTCTATAAGAAGATTAAAGTCGAAGGCAGCCACCAGTTAAACTTATAAGAGACTTAATTTAGGTGCAAGTGTTTTCATAGTATAATGTGGTTTACTTTGCTAAATTTGGGATTATACTGTGATGGCCAAGATCAAGCTTATTCTTAATGCATATATGTAGTATGAAATGTCAATCTTATATTTCTGGGCCTTTGGATAATTTTTTTGGTTCCGCCACTGGGACAAGGATGGTAGCTTGCTATGGTTTTGTACATCATACTTTCTTCATTTCTTTTGTAGGCAATGTTATTGTTTAATCTTTTACCTTTATCACACATACCTTGAACTGCTCTTTCACGTAGCAGATAACTGCAACAGGAACAGGTGTTTATTATAGTTTGTACATTGTACATGTGGTACTAATGTACGAGTACTGTCTTTGCAGGGCACCATCTCTAAAGAGTCTCCGCCTAATTTGTTGTCAGGACATCATCGAATTTGAAGAGGAGATAAAAAAGTTTCCTCTGCTTGAGGAGCTTGAGATTTCACTCTTTACAAATATAGGTGGGAAACAGGTGTTTGAGGAGGTTGGCAAATCATGCCCAGAGCTGAAGCACTTTAGATTCAATAGCTACTGCTTCCACAATTTGGGCGATGATGATGATGATGTTGATAGTGAGTTCAGATACAAAAAGGATGATGATGCTCTGGGGATTGCATCTATGCACGGATTGCGATCTCTGCAGCTCTTTGGCAATAACTTCACCAATGAAGGATTGACAGCCATCCTTGACAATTGCTCCCACCTGGAGTCTCTCAACATCCGTCACTGCTTCAACATCACCATGGATGATGCCTTACGAGCAAAATGTGCTACAATCAAGATGCTGAGGCTTCCCTATGATCCAACAGATGACTATGATTTGCAGTTCGAAGGCCCTATCTGGTCAGGTTCTGGGCTAGGCTATGACTCCGACTCTGATGGTTGTGCCTATGGTGGGCCTGACTATATTTTGGACTCCGATGAGTATGATGATTACTGTGATCCTCTCCGCTATCTTGATGGCGTCTATGAGTCTGAGCTTGGTCCAGAAGATCGGATGTTCCTCAAGGGTATGCACATGCTATTGAAAGATGACAGCGATGATGATTACTGAATGTGATTCTTACCATCGCGACCTTTATGGTGTCTCCGTGGACTAGTTGAGGATCTGGTATTCCTAATGGGTTCGTACTTTTCCATGAAATGTAGTGTGGGTGTTGCTCGTGCTAAGGATCTCAAATCTTTCTGTTGGAATATCGCTTAAGAGCTTTCCTAGCTATGTGTCGATATTCTATCTCTTTTGTGTTCACTGAGTATTTTCTTGATGTTGGATTTGTCAATGCGCTGTACGCCTGTACTTTAGACCCACCATGTGCAGGTACTGTATGACGTCTATCCACTGATTATTCCCGTATCATGTCTTGACATATCTTGATGCAAAGCACTCCTACGTGTGTTCGAGGAAAAAAAATGTCTGCGTTTGCAACATCATTCATGTGTTGTCCGTGTAGAAATAAGCGTACTTAAAACAAGTTGCAATTTGAAATACGGAATTTGGATTTATATAAGCGTACTTAAAACAAGTTGCAAAAGTTTTGATCTGCCTCGCCGCGCTGTCAGATTTGATCTGCCTCTACATCTGTTCTTGAACTAGTAGCCGCAGCAAACGTTTTCCTCTCTGAATCTCTGTCAGCCAGTGGATAGCATGGTGCCGAGCGATGCTAGAAATTAGAAACCTCAACTTGGTAAGAATTTGTAAGATAATTCAGTTTAGAAAAATTTAGATGTTGTTGACGCAAAAATCGGGAAAGACCCTCACGTGCTAGCACACGAAATCGACTGTGACCGATGATGCAGGGCGTGCCAGTCAATCTGACCTGTTGATTGACAAGGAAAATCGGACGTTAATAACACAGTGAATGAATTCCGATCTACGATAAAGAGCCGGCTAGATCAGCCGATTCCGATGCAAAGCAGAGTAAGATTACTAAAACGTAACCTAACAAGCTAAGCAGAGCAACACTTAGAATAGATCTAAACGGCTATACCAGATCCAATAATGAAGTATAAATAACAGCCGATCAAAGCTTATTCTAAGCTGGATAGGAGTTGAATAAAATCTAAACGAAGCAACAGCGATACGCCAGATACTAAAGCTTAGATGTTTACTCGATAACTGTCGAATAATTCCAAACGAAACAACAGCGATACGCCGACTGCTAAAGCTTGGATCTTACTCAGTAATACGGGACTTACAGGCAAGCCTTGAGATCTGATCACCCTCGACGTGCCCAAAAGAACTCGCGAAAAAGAAAGACGAAGTCGCCGACAAATGTATGTAAGATATGAAAAAGTGTAAAGGTTTGTTTGATGTTGGTGTGTACAGACTTCCATGACCACGCAGGGTCGATATTTATACTCTAGTAACTATGACTCCTAAACGTTTACGATAAACTTACTTGACGTAAAAGAAAATACCCTTTTTACAACCGTTTACGACTCAAATTCTATAAAAATAACCGACTCTTTATTTCGGTCCTTCTATAAGCTTAATCTGGCAACCTCCCAGGATTCCCTCACGTCATCAACCTCTTCTCCGATTTTGGTTCTCATCGGACTCCGACTCTGATTCAAACTGCTCTTCCTCCCGGACTCCGATTCCGATTTTAACCTGTTCCTTTCCCCAGACTCCGATTCTGATTCTGTACCTCTGCTTTACTTTGGCACCGATGTGACCTGTTAAAATCCGGTGTCAACACATGCAAAGCTAAGTCATTCAGACAAAAGGGGTTCCGCCATGAGCATGGTGGACATGGGCACATGGCTTGCCAAAACTGATGTCGAGTTTGTACACAGCCATGCACGAAAAGATTTGAGCAGATCGAGCAACCATGGTTGTATTTAATTCCTGCTGGCTTATGTTTCTGGCATGCTTTGACATCATGTTAAGTTCATGATCGAAGCCATATAACAATATGTGAAGCTACCAAAATAATGAGTACTATATTTGTGAGTGCTTTGTGCAATATTACATACATCTTGCATTATATTGATGAAATCTAAAAGACTAGGATAAAAGAATTCATGGTCTCACTATATGATAATTGCATGTGTATTCTGATTTTTTAAGCAATGACAGTTTAAAAATATAATCTATTATTTTTTTAATACTATATGTATTTCACAAGAAATATTTTATCATCCCGTAGCAACGCATGAGCACGATCCTAGTCAGATAAATAAGACTCCATGGACACTACCTTTGCATTCAGGGGCGAATCCAACTACACATGTAGGGGGTTCTTCTTTTCCTCTCCATTTTTCCTCTTCTTCCTTCTTTCTTCCAAAAAATGGAGGGGGCATAGGGGGTATCCAAGGATTTGGAGGAGGTAGGGGGGCTTCAGCCCCCTAACCCCCCTCCTGTCTCCCCCTGCTGGCCGAGGTACGTACGCATGGTGAAGTTTGCGTTTAGAAACTCATCGCCAACACCAACTGTGCAGTGCTGGAAGGTGAACCCAGTGTCTTGGTTGCCATCTATTCGCCCTTGAGCCGTCACGGTGTTCTCCTGACCGAGCATAGGAAGGCGTGCGATAATGCTACAATTTTGAAAGACAGTTGTGGCATCTCCAAATATAAAATCAACCGTGCCTAGATAAAATTGTACTGTGAACACAATTTCATTGAATGAATGCAGTAGGTGGGGATTTCCCTCGAATTTATTAAAAAAAATCAACCGCGTACCTAAGATGCGGCAGTCTCTGTAAAACTGAATGTTCTTGCGCGCATAAAGCATGTCTTGATATCCACGGAACCCACAACGTAGCAATGCAGATTTATTGGACTCCGACATAAATGCAATGGCTTGTTCCATCACGGCGCCGGTTGTGTTCTCTATTGTCAGATCACGCGCAAGATAATTATATTGTGAGTAGCTAAGAAATGGCAGAATACGCTTCTTAATCTTTCGCTGAAAAGAAGATGTTAGTCTGTAGGGTGCATTTAGATACAAAAAGATTCTAAAAAAAACACTATTTATTTGACTTTTCTCTATTCATCTCATCCCTCCCACTCACATAGTACTATTCATCTAAACTGTTTTTTTAGGTCTATAATGTTTTTTCGGGGAATCTTTTCCAATCTGAACACACTCTAAGTCATGTGCGCTTTGATTCTAGTAGCTGTCTGTCAGTTCAGCTGTTGCCGGATTTTTGTCAGTGTGTCTAGGCACAGGCCTCTTCACTTTGCCGGGATCTCCGTCCTTTAAGCGCGGCATTTCTTGTGGGCGTTCTTGCCATTCGGAGAAAAACTGAAGAGATGAGCCGATGAGGTACCGTCAAATGGGCCTGGTGGCCATGGATTTGACTTGGTGGCTTTGCCCTGGGCGTTCTTGCATATCGACTAGTACTTTCAGTCTATTCGATGACCATTTGCTTTTTGTGACGAGACTACTACAAAATCATTCTTGAGGTTCAAAAGTGGCAAGCAGTGTTGCTAGCTTGCTGCAGGTGTCCGGCCTTAACTAGTTCACATGCAAGCTATTCTGGCTGGGCGTGAAGTGTTAAGCCAAGGATTGGTAATAGTGCTAATACTCGGATTAGGGATCATCGTTGTATTGCCAACCACTTAAGTCTTCAGCTGATCACGCCGAGGGAAGGCCAGCAAGTATCCGAAGTAGCAGAACTGGTCACGGATGACGGGGGCTGGAATGAGCATCCGGGATATCTTCGTCTTAGGGATTGACGCTGAAACTATACTCTCAGAACTCCAAGGCATGGCTAAACTATACTCAGAACTGGCGCGGCTAAACTATACTCAGAACTGGCACATAAATTTTCTAAACAAGGCATGGCGTCGCAGGTGGATCTACCGAACAAAAGTGAGAAAAAAATTGTTTCTGTGCCCTATAGGAATATTATCTACACAAAAAATTCAAGGGATCGATATTATCTAATATCTATAGAAAAAAAATGTGTGCTCTACACGTAAAGTACAGGAAATAGAGTTGACCCCAGCTTGCTGTTTATGCAAAAGAGAAGAAACAATACCGACCATATTTTGTTTCTGTGCCCTATTTCTCGTATGCTCTACGTTTGAGAGGAAAAAAATTGAGAAGGATGCACTACTGGAAACCTTTTTTTTCCCTGTGAGTGCCTAATTTCTCTGAGTGTTTTTTTTGGATACACACAGGAAAAATCACATTTCCCTGGCGGTTTTATTAAAACACACAGGGAAATAGCAAAACACACAGAAAAATTACTAATTTTCTTGTCGGTTCTCTAAAACACACAGGGAAATTCAAACAACGCACAGGAAAATTCATTTTTTTCTCTATGGATTAGCTAAAACTCACAGGGAAATGCACGTGACGCACAAAAAAAATTATATTACCATATGGTAGACATCATATAAAAGAATTACCAAGCAACCAAGTGTTTCAACTATATGTGTCATAAAAAATATATTTAAATTTAAAAATTTATGTATGCAGGTACGTACATTTCTATACTATATCCAAATTTTAAAGATAAAAATCTGATATTTGTACACCTTACACTACACTTCTATTTGCCATTTTATAGTTTAAAAATGTTATTAGTATCTTAAGTTATTTAGAAATTTTTTAAATTGGGCCAGGAACCAAGCAGCATCTTCATAATATCACAAAATGTTTTCACCATGAAAATTTAATTGAGGTAACTATGTGCTTCATTTGGTGTTAATGTAAGAGACATTTATAGCCAACTCTCTAACCTCTAGTGAGATTCAAGTTGGTCAATAGTTAATTTTGCCTTTTCTGCATAAAAGCATTATATTCAATTTTTAATGTGTGTGATCATGAAATGAATTTTATTACATGTTTTATGTAGTAATATAGCTTTATTAAAATTTAAATGTATTATGCCTATTTATTGGACTAGTAGAAAAGAAAATTAAAAACAACATACTGTATCGGGTGAGCAACCCTAGTTAGGCCCACTTTGCGAAAGGAGCCCAAACTTCTCGCCGGCCCTTTAGTGTGAGCCGATGTCGAATGTCTGCATCATGTATGCGTGCAATCCGTTTTGCTTTTTCTATATGTGCCGTCATGCATCAAACTCTAAATTCTATTCTTCTTCGCATGCGTAGGATAAGTGCAAGTGCAAGGTTGTTACTGATACCTACATCGAGCAGATGATTTATGCTTGCAGTTTGTTTATGCATCTGCACAAAGAATTTTCTTCAACTATTTAATATCTTTGTAGGAAGCCAATTCAATATCAGTGCAATCAGGAGCCGGAAAGCACAAAGCTTATTGGTATGCACTTTTTGCTTTGATCTGAAAATGCTTTTCTGTATGATTGGTGCCCTTAGAAATCATTTCATTTTTCTGCATCTCAGTTTGTAGGCAGTCGTAAATGAAACAAGCCTGTGACCATCGGATTCAATGCCTTGGGAAAGCAGTGACCTCAAGGACAGATTTACTGCAGGGCTGATATTGGTACATATATCTGAACTTATTTTTGGTTTTCTACAGCCAAGAAGATCTTGCAATTTCAAACTCTCATAGTGATTTGTTGCTATTCTTTTGTGTAGATCATCCACATTAAAGTAGTATTCTTGGAAGAGTTTCTGTGGCTTCTTGGAGCTGCCTGACGGTTCATCTCAAGGACACTGGCGGCTAGAACATGGTTGGTGAGGGCAACATTTGTAGCAATTATATAGGTCAGCCTGCATCACAGAAGCTTGTTGATCTACTTGATGCATGGAGCCCTGAGTACGTCTTTTGGATGCCATATGTAATTATGTGTGGCTGTTCCTGGGCCAATTTAGGAGTAGTGATGGCACCTGTAGATGAACTTGCCTTTTGTGATAGAGCTAGATGGCTGGTTGTGTTACTATATGTAATGATGTGTTATACTGACTCAATAAAGTCATTTCAAGACTGATGTATATGGGATGTTACTCAAGTGTCTAAAGGATTCAAATGTGACATTTATACCATTTTTAAACCAGCCAAACGATGTGTAGTTCAATTTTCCCTGAGTGGAAACATGACAGAATAATGGTAGTACTAACAGAAAAATGGAAGATTAACCTACAGTGAAGTGAAAATTTCTGACGGTAAACATTAATTTTCCTGTCGGTATTTCTTGACAGGAAAAAAGTATTCAAACCTGACGTAGACCATTTTTCCTGTGCGTACGAAACCGACAGGAAAACTTGAAAACCGACAGGAAAATATAAAACCGACAGGTAAATTTTATTTTTCTGTCAAGCTATTTCGGTTGGTTTTTCCCTGTCGGTAATTTCTATTTTCCTGTCGGTATTGGCCCGACAGGGACATTCTCGTTTCCAGTAGTGATATGATCAACCAAGGTCTGTTACTAAGTTGATCTCAGAGGGGCTACCAAAGAAATTTGGTGTGGGGGAGCCAAACAGAAACGATGGATCTAGTGTTCTTGTATCATCAAGTGTTAGCAGTGATAGATTACTACGTTTGATTTTCATTTGGATCGACACCATGCATGCATGTTGGCTGATGAACTTTATATTGTGAGCCGTGAGGAAAGGTAGAACGAGGTGAGCCGTGAGGAAGACTTACTGACTGTCGCCGTGTAGTAGGTGCCGAGGCCTCCTTTGATCAAATTCTTTCAAATTTATACCATTTGGTTTATTTGGAGAAAATATACTAAGCCAATATTGCTTGCTATTTCCAAATATACGGAAGCAAAAGCCTACACATGGATTTTCATTCCCTTCGTCAAACGTGATAAAATTTCCATACCCAAGGTGATATTCCGGCCATCTATGCATTGATATTTAAGCGCAAGTACATTGCTACACTCTAGCGGTCTCATAGGTCGTCTCATGCAAGTCCACGTAGGATTTTTGATGAGGTGGCGGAGAGAGAGGGAGGACAGAAAACCAAGTGATTGTTTCGCGAGGCAACTGCCTTATAGGCTAAAATTTAGAACTACGAGACAACTTCGTCATCATTGTACGAGTTGTTGTTGTCATGCAACTCACAATATTTCTTTTTTTATATGCATAAATTAAGGATTATGCATATACTATGAGATAACATATAAGACAACCTACGTATGAGTTACCTGTTATATATTGCCTCAAGATGATGTGTCAATACATGACACCGCCTATTAGACCACACCAATATACTTACCCTAACCAATCACTAAACTTTCCATGCATGTTTATTCTTCTCACATCACCAGCCATGCATACCAATATTCTTGTCTCTTCAAATAGTCCATTAGTTTGTTAATTCAATAAGCTACGTCGTGAAGAGATCCGGTCAAGAAGGGCTCCCTAGGCATTGGGCGAGGCCAGGGCGTCAGGCCCGTTAGCCTCCGTTTTCGCTCAGCACACTAACACGTGGGCTCAGAATAAAATAATAAATTTTGTATATGTACACATTCACCATCAAGAAAGAATAAAACTAAACTACTAACCGAACTTGTTTTATAGAAAGTGTTGATGTTTTGTCTAAGTGAATATGGCTACATACTCACCTAAACTCTTATGTAAATCCAAGAACTTCAATTAAACTTGTATGCATATGCATCTCGCGTGTAGAATCTTCGCTCGCCACGGAAACTACACTCATCCGTGAGCCCGAAGAAGAAGTCCAAGAAGCAGGAGCTGGCCCATAGGCCATAGGGTATTCTTTGAATACCCTTTATTTTGGCTAATCAATGATATCAAATGTATAACCAAGTGTATATATGTTAAAAATAGATTTAAAACATGCATTTTTTCTTCACATTTTGAATTTTTGAATACCTAACTTTCAATTCCTGGGCCGCCTCTACCAGGAAGGAGACACAAACGTGATCGTCGCCGACCAAGAAGCCCAGGAGCTAGATGCAAACCTTGAGCAAGAAGGTAAGCCCCAAAGCATGACTTAACTTTTTAAGTTATGAAACAATGTTTCCTATGATTGTGCATTTACGTTATAGGATTTGATTGAAACCCTAGTAGCAAATTTCCTTAAGTACCTATGATTGAATATTGGTATGATAGGTCACTAGTTGCCATGCTTTAAGGATACGGTAGAAGACAAGTGATTTCCTGTCACTTACTCATATTGGAACGATAAAGATGTCGGGCAGTACTATGTCACCCTGTTTGTCCCGTCTGGCTAGGATCAAGCGACTTAAGGCTGAAACGTGTCGGTATCTATTGGTTAAGCTTTTGAACATACCACACAACTGCTAGGGACATGCATGTGACTGGTAAGCCAATTACCCGATTGAATCGGGGAGGGCCAATAGACCACTTTCCTTGGAAATTTATTTTCCATGTCGCTCTTGTGGGTATATGCGTGATGTCGAGTAGTGGTAGCCTTTGCCCTAAGGGAGTGGGACCTGGTACCAAACTGTGGATTAAGGAGAACAGACTGGGATGTGTTTGCCCTTTTTAGCATACCTTTATGTGTGTGTTGGTTTCCCTTGCAAGGTTATGAAAGTCAGATCGATCTGTCCGCTTCTCGCAGTTAATGAGATTGCTTGATCAATGTTGCACCGAGTAAAAAGTGGAATGGTGATGATGATTTAAACTGTTGTTTGGAATAATGATTTGTACCACTTGATTTTTTAGATAGGATGTTGCTTAGAATGGTTAGTTTAAAATATTGAAAGTAAGGATACATCTTAGTCGTTTTTTGGTAAAAAAAACCCCATCAGCCAAAAACCTTGCATGTCTAGGATCGGTGATGTAGTTTTCACCCGAGGTAAGCCTTGTTGAGTATTAAGTATACTCAACCTTGCTTGTGGCTCAATTTTACAGGCATGCATGTTGATGAGGTAGTGGCTAGCTTCACTTGGCCAAGTCAGCTTCCTCCTAGTTACTCAATTGTGTGGGATCAGGTCTTCATCGAGGATCGTGTGGAGTAGCATCATGGCAGGCTTCATCATGGTGTTATGTGTATCATCGTTAGACCGTCGTTATTTTATTTCCGCTACAATCAACTCTAGTACTCTTCTATCTTTTAAGTTTCAAGTACTCTTTTATATCATTCTAACTTGGTTTGTAATGATTTTAATTATGATTGTTTTGTGCTGTAATCCGTGGTATGTTGCCATCTCTGAGAATCGCCTTCGTGCGAATGTGTTGTTTCGATCGATAACTGCATGGCTTAGTCAAGCTAGACTCTACGGAAATATCCAACTTAATCCAATTTAAGCGTATGATTACCTTAAGGTGATCCTGGTTTGAATTAATTTCGGGGAGGACCGCCCCACCTATCTAAACTTGCAAAATGTGTAACGATGAATCAACAAAAATATTCAAGCTGTAGTGGCAGTTTGGTGTAAAATAGGTGTCTGATAAAAATCAGAATACAAAGAAATGTGCTTGACGCTTGAGTTTAGTATAGTGATGGAACCAATCACAAACTTTACACAGACGAGATAGTTACAGCCCATTACATATCCCCAAGCCTTATCCAAAAACAGGAATGCTAAGAATACTCGTGTTAGTAAGCTACAGCGCTACACTCCAACTTCCAAAGGTTTTATCAGTCCTACCAGCAGATGACACACATGCTTGCATTCAGTTGCCATGCCCTTTGCCTAAGGAGGATGGTGATTTAGAGTTGCCTGGAGCTGTAAACGAAATTGTGTAAGTTCTGTGGGCAAATGAATACAAAGAAACAATCAGGACATGTTTATTACTTGAAGGTGGCGAGGGGAGATCCTGCAGTAGTAAAGTAGGAAGCAAGGTCTATATGCAGGTCATCATACATGCTCAGGTATGGATGATTCTGCATCGAAAACAGGTGTGCAAGGGTAAGATGAGTGGTTTTGTTTTGCAGATGGTGCCTGAAATGACAAGAAGATGTGAAGCCCTTTTTCTTTCTTACCAATAAGGCCTGTGCTGAAGATCTATCATTAGCGTCCTTCTGGATACTGAAATTTCACAATGAAAGCATACACATCAGATAATAGCCTCTCCTGGACAGATCACATAGCTTGACAAATCCACAGATAATACCAAGATGCAGTAATAATAGATGGAAAACCTTCATTGATGTTACCTTCTACATATTTCTACACGCACATGTAAAATACAAAGCAGGCAATTCGACTTGAGCAACAAAACCATGAGCTAGGAATGCAGATGCCTCTACAATGGGTGTTTTAAAAAATGTTCATAACTACAAATTTTAATGAAAAAATCTAACATGTATCAAGTAGCTAAGGTGTCTATAGACACCATTGGAATTGAGCAGTATGATTACCATGCAGAAATGAATGAGCAGAATTCTGGTGAAAACTGGTCCGATGGTGCAGATGGTGGCGGTTGATCAACAACAGCAACAAGAAGTTCATAAAAACTATCACAAGGAGGAAATGGAAAATTGCCGGTTGCACATTCCAGAATTACTAGTCCCAAACTCCAGATATCACTCATATAACCATGTTTCTTTCCATTGATTCTTTCTGGCTGTCAAGAACAGGAATTTTGCTTCAGGTCATCAGAATTCAGAACTAACAAAATTCACAGCAATTTAACGCCAAAGTGGAAGACATAATTGTGAGCTGAAAAACTTGCACTCACCGCCATGTAGTTGCGCGTGCCAATAAATGTATCTCTTTGTCCAGAGGAGCTAGAAATAATGGCACTTACACCAAAATCTGATATTTTTACTTCGCCCCTGTGATTTATTAATATATTTGATGGTTTCAGATCTCGGTGTATAATGTGCCTCTCGTGATGCAAGTATATAAGTCCTTTTAGTATCTGCAAAATAATAGAATAGTTTCAGTTATAAGGTTCCTGTAATTCTAATTTGGCATTTTAGTTATAGCAGAGAAACTGTGTAGCTTCTGCCACTTGTCACTGGCCTGCTTACAGATAGAAGCAAGGTAGTCCTCTGGAATGGTTTTAACAGTCTTCAAAAAATCCGAAAGCGAGCCACCATCCATGTATTCCAAAACAATAGAAATAGCACCATTGAAATAAAAACACTGATAGAACACAACAATATACTGGCACTGTGTTGACAAGTTTATTTTCAATTCCTTGGCAATCTGTCTCCGTATGCTCTCCTCAATATTTAGTTGAATAACCTGCAAAAACAAATGGCAGATCAATGGAAACAGACCCTTTACAACAGTTAGACAGAAGATTACATGAAGTAGATTCAATACAGAGATCATCGCTAGAACTCTTAGCATGTTGGAAAGTGTAAGTAAAAAAGCAGCATCAAAGAATGAATGCCTCAGAAATACCTTCAGAGCAAAAAATTGCCCAGTAAATTTGTGGCGGACCAATTGCACATTTCCGCTGCTACCTTTCCCGATCACTTTGATTACATCTAGATCATCTAAGCTCAATTGACTATCCAGTGGCTCTATAGGAGGAGCCTAAAGAACATTTTGAGAAAGTCAATAAAAACACTGGGGGAACAGTATCAGAAACTTTTAATACGTCAAGTAAATATAAATAGTACAACACCAACAGTGACATGAGATAGCATTTTTCCCACTATAAGAAAGTGAATATTCCCATTAAGAATAAATCCAGAAGACAGATACATCACTAATGATTCCAGTAGGCCATAGCTTGCATAGATATTAATATCTAGTGCCTTATTTGTGCTTCAGTCATCAAATCAAAAAAGACATCAAGAGCAACAAAGCTACATATCGTTTTCCTCAAACCAGTTTCTTAATTAGATAACCAATGGATGGTATCCCACTCATCAAATTGAAAAAGGAATCAACAGGCACAAAGCTACATGTCATTTTCCCTAAATCAGTGTCTTACTTAGATAATAAAGGGACGCAAACAACACCATATGCTACTGCAGAACTTTTTGGAGTAAAATGCTAGTATGGCAGAAATTTACCCGAAATATCTATATGTTTGCCAAGTATGTTATGTTACCGTGAAGAAATGCAAAATTGTGTGATGGAAATATTACTCAGCAACACCCTGATTCCCAGAGACGGGGTAGAAATTCCAAGAACAAACAGGGCTTAATAACAATTTACCAAAATGTGATCCCTATCTGAATAGCTCTACCTGCCAAAGCAATCACATTCCAATTACTTACTCTCTTCATCTCATCATCGAGATAAACTTTACAAGAGACAAATTGGCGATCCCAATCCTAACATTCCTAGCTAAGCGGATGATGCAAAAGCGCAATTTTTAATCCTTAGTCCAGGTGGTTTACCTCGCCTCCCTCGCTCTGCGAAACGATGCGGAGGCCATCCTTGTTGACGAGCAGATCCCCATCCCTGAACGTCCCGCTGTGCGTCCTGACGGAACCCAAACCCCGACCAACACCCTGACAATTATTCGGCAGAACAAGAAACGAACCCAAAGAAAGAAAGCGTGGGGAAGCTGAAGCATACAGGAATTTGCCGATGGTGGACTCGTGGGATGGCAGGGTGAGTTTGATGGGCTTCCGAGGCGTCGCCATCGGAAGTCCGGCGGTGGCGGGCTCTCTCGCCGGAACTCAGAGTCGGAGGAGACGCGAGGGAAAGCCGGAAAGGAGAGGGAGTCCGCCGGGCTGGCTGTGCAGAGCAGGTGCTGCTAGAAGCTAGGGGCTTGGTCGCCTTTGGGATTGGTTGGCACCATCTGTCCAATGCTTATATTTTCTTCCCCTTTTGATTCTCTTCTTTTCTGAATTTTTTTTGCTTACTTTTTCCTTACGGTATGCAGCAGATTGTTGTCAAATAGTAGTATGAAAGGGCAGATAAGTGGGTGTCCGGCACGTGTGCGATTGGTCAATGGCATTGAAAAACCTTGTGCACACTAGGCCACTAGGGGCCAAAGAGCAGTGCAATGTGGAGTTGTGGACAGGTTTTCGGTGAAATAGATGTGGAATAGCGGCAAGTTACAAGGACGGTGCTAGGCGAACATTGACCTTCAAATACGATGAGTTGGGTCATCAACAAGCTCTGGACGGAATTCATATGGCAAATTCCAGTTTACGCTCCTCTGACTCTAGTAGATGGTAATTTTGAGAATTTGATTGTGTTGTTTTTTTTTTTAAAAAAATAATTTGGCTCTGAGCGTTTCTGTAGAATCCGCTGTTTTGCTCTAAGAAAAAGTTCATTTTACGCTCTAGAAAAGGGTATACGTTCAAGGTTCATGGAGCTAAAACATAGCTAAGAACGGAACGACGCTGCATTGGGAGCTAAATTTTGAAAAGCACCTTGCCATTTATTGTATAGTGACAGACTTTTGTTGTAAAAGGGTGTGTAGTTGTATGGAGTTTCTAAACCACTACTTTATTCATTTTAATACGATGATTGTAGCTCTGCTTTGTGTTTGAGAAAAAAGAAAAAGGAAAAAAAATGAATCTTGCAATACTTTTTTTTAGCTACAAAACTTGGTTTCCCTCATGCTAACGTTTTACCATTTCAGCCTCTGTCATGAGAAAATGAGCTGACTGGTTTTTGTTTCCAGGCTGAGCAAAAGCTTTTCCACGACACAACAATACAGTGCGTGGAAGCATCAGTGTGCCCTGGCAGTGAAGGCACGGGAGACCTTTCGTGCAAATGACAGGGCCGCATGATTCCAAGTCCCAAATTGGGCGGCTCAGAGCGCCGCCATATCTACAGCATCGACGCCACTGATTGGCCCTGGATTAGCTTATCGGTCGTGCAAGTGTTAACCAAAGTTCTTTGCCTGCAACCACGGTTAGCAAGAGCATCGAGTGACCTCACAAGCAAAACGTCACTGAGACACAGACCCCCACGGACCACGGTAAGTCCACCGGAATTTCCAGGCGACGGCGAAGGCGGATGCACCGGACAAGCAGGTCCTCCTCGCCGACCCGCGGTCGCCGTTGACCTCTCCGTCGTCGGCGTGCCCTTCAGATTCGACGGCGAACGGACTCACGACGAGCAGAAACGACCCCGACATCTACAGAGGCTTGCTTTTGTGCCGGATGCAAGTCTTGGACAGCAACCTGACCCAAGAAGATCAACAGCTCTCTCTGTAGGTGGTTTGGATGCAAGTCTTGGACAGCAACCTGACCCAAGAAGATCGACAGCTCTCTCTATAGGTGGTGGGATCAGATCAACGACAAGGAGTCCTTCTTCAGTCTTCATTCACTCCACAAAGACAGGATACATTGGAAGTCTTTGGCGTTTACCTGCCGTCATGTCCTATTGTGTACAGAATTGCTCACCATTTAATATGCTCATTATCCTTGCATATTTGATGGCGGCCAAAACTCTGATGAGAAAAAAAAGGGTGAAAGGGACCAAAAGGCACATCCTATCATTCCATGTGTTGGTGTCATACAAGACTTCAGACAGGCATCTTCAGTTTAACTGCTCGTTACAGTTACATACAGGCTCATCACATGATCACCATCTGAAGACTGCGGTTGCATAGACTACACTGAGGATGACAAAAGGCAGTAATCCGCGCAGGATAAGGGCATAAGGCGCTCCCTATCGTCCTAGGTGGTGGGCAGACGGAAAGGGAACCTTGCGAATTGGATCTTAAGACACGGGGAGTCAGGCTTCCTGTCATCAAAGCGGTATTCTGCAAAATGATCAGGTGGAAGTTCAGTCACTGCAAATCTATCTGAAATTCTTTTACATGGTAAAGAAATGGTAAGGGGCACTGTCCAGTAACTGTTGAAGAGAACAGTCAATCGACAGCATTCAGGATAACATGAATATAAAGTCCATGTTATATAACTATATATCCCATCCTGGCAAGCCCTTTTCAAAATACATTTCACCATGATTAGTCTAAATCATGTTGAATAATGCCTCAACTCGACCAAAGGATATGCAGGAATATGAAATGAACATATATGAATGAAACAAACCAAAGGCACAGGAACAAGGACCTCGGAGTTTATTCATAGCAGTGCGTGCATATTTTGCACTCTCAAACTCCACAAAGCACAGGACATAAGCCTTGTCACCACTCTGCAAATAACAGCAGGAATCAATACGCAATAAACTTCAGGGAAGTCAAACGATTGCTAAAATGAACAAAAAGAAACTCACTAATACAGTAATAAGGGACCATCACAAAAGTATGAATTAGGAGTTCTGTGGTAACGACTAATGAGAAGCTGCCATTTAGCTCCCAAGAAAATGAAGAAATGCCTTGAAGAAAGAACATAATTGGGCAGCAAAAGAAAATGAGAAAGAATTGACCTCACTTTCAAGCACAATCAGCAAATACAGCTCAGATTATTTGTTTATTTCCTATTTAAAAAATTTACCTCACTTTTTTTTTTGAACGAACAAGCACGAGATCGTGCTTAATTTCATTGATAAAGCAGATAGTTTACAGATAGAAACAGCCGGTTTGCAAGAAACAAAGCCTACTCTCGCCTTATGAGAGACTCTAGGTGCTTTGCACCAGCGAGACACCAATCGCCAGCCTCAGCTTTAATTTTTGTAAAAAGCGATAGTGCACTAGACTCGTGATGCCGAAAAATTTACCTCACTTTTTAGCTTATCAGCATATAGAAATAGAAAATATGCAGCACAACTCATTTGCCAAGCTGAAGCGGGTGCTATTGTTTTTTAAATTGGTGCACTAAAATTTCACTGTATCTTAACATAAGCCGAGCTAAAAAGAACATGAATTAAAGGCCATGCACAGCTCACAAAGAATAATCAGACAATTGTTTCAAGTGAGAAGAAATGATGCATTGAGAAGGCAAGTACATACACGCCTGGGCTCCTTGTGCACTACTCTGATGTCCTTGAAGCCTTCGAAGAGCCGAAACAAATCTTCCAGCAAAGGTTAAGGCTTGCAAAAATGAAACTTGCAAAGTACGAAAGTATGATACAAAAAAATGCCAAGTGGGAGGGATACGGGCTACTTCTCGCCTTGTGCAATCAGTAGGGAGGCAATCAACAAAAAGAATGTTGGATTCATCATCTGAAGGCCCATCAAGGTCTAGAAATGGGCTGTGGCGCACAACATCTGGACTACCAGCACCTTTGCCTAGAGATGAACATCTCCCCGCTACAGCTGGTTCTTCCAAAAGACGTCCCGGTACCCTTGCCGGAGCTAGTCTACTCATCACAGCCAAAGACGGGTCTTCCAAAGGACTAGGTCCACGTGCCCTAGCTACAGCTGCTAGTCCACTATGGCCAGGCAAAGCAGGACTAATCACTCCAGCTGGACCATCTAGACCATAAGCCCTTGGTTGCAATGCTACCTGTAGTTCAAAAAACAAACTGATATGTGAGATAAAGGTGGTTACTTTCCCCTCACTAATGAATCCTCCAAAAGTTGAGTTTCCATTACATCGTTTCTAAGAACATCTGGTCCATCCGGTACAACATAAGATCTTGGAGCATAAGAAGATGCTAAAGAGCCCTCAGGTGCGAGATACTCAGAATAACCACCCCGTGAATCTGCTAATCAAATGAAGCTAAGAAGTTAAAATGACAAAACCTATGCTGATCAGTTGTAATGCAGGAACAATAATCATTTCCAAAAGTCAAGAAGAAAATGTCTCATCAAGGCATGTGCTATCAAAGCATACACACCCCTCTATATTCATCTTCACAGTGTATAACTCCGCCTGAAAACTAACCTCATACCTTTTCCAATTATAAGCTACAGATAATTAAAATATCTTCAACTTCAGCTGGCATGGATAACATTGGCATAATTTCACTAATGGCTATACAGTTTCTACTGCAATGTGAGAACGAATCATTTAATCACTAATACTCAAAATTTAACACTCATAATGGTTATTTATTTTAACAGTAGATTGTATTGCAACAAGATCTCTAATGTAACTCGGTCATCACATGACACCTCACATGATCTCTCACAACAAGGGGGAAAAAGGGAAATCAGTATACTCTTGCAAGGGTACTAAATACAGTCATACAGCTCTATTAAATTTGTTCTTAAACTCCATCAGCACAAAAAAAAAAGTTGCAAATAAGATGCCTTCATAGATATAACCGGCAAGGATAACCTGAAATCGTGACCAAGCGAAACCTAATATCCAGTACAAATTTGGTGGCGACGAGACTCACTACCAACTAGCTAGAAAACTACAACGAAACTGCCCCCAATCTATAGTTCGGTAGTTCCTGAACCCTAAATCTTAAATTCCGGTACGCAGTTTACAGATTACCGACAACCAACAATAAGCACAAATATCAATCCGCGCAAAACCACGTCCGGTTCGGCGGGTCAGCGAGAGCGCGGCGTGTACCTCTGTAGTAGGAGGAGGAAGGAACGTAGGCGCGGTAGCGGTCCGCCATGAGCCGCGGGGGAGTCCGGCGAGCTGAGACGGTCGACGGCGGCGTTGCCGGCGGCGTCCTCGCCGTTGGATCGGACGTCGCAGAAAGAGAAGCAGAATCAGAGATGCGGCGGCCGTTGGGGCTTGTGAGGCGGGTTGAGAGTTGAGACTATGCGAGGTTGGGCTGGGCTCATTTGCGAATAGGGCTCACGGCCCAGTTTTGTGCGTGCTATTTGTAAATTGGGCTCACAGCCCACCAAACTCTTGCAAATTGGGCTCACGGCCCACCAAACTCTTCGCCTAGACCCAACCCGCCTCACGCAACTCACAAAAAGCCCCTCACCCCAAAAGGCCCCACCTACCGACCGCCGCCCGCGCACTCCCTCTCTCTCTCCCGCCGTCGCGATGCTCGCCGGGCCCAGCGTCGCCGTCGTCCCCTCGGATCGCCGCGCCTCCGCCATCCGCCGATTCCCGCCGGGCTGTGGCCGCCGCCGCCGCCGCCACCACAATGACGCCGCGACGAGGCTTCCCCACGCCGATCCGCTTCCCATAACCTCCGCCGCCGCCGCCAAACCCCCACTTCCGAACCCATCCGTCGCGCGTGCGGCGGACAAGGCGGCCCCACCGCGGCCACGGCGAGCAACCCCCGCGGCCGCCTCCTATGGACTCGAGGAGCCCAGGCGCGTCGGCGTGGGGAGCGGAAGGAAGGCTCCGGCGGCGGCGGCGGTGAACGTGCGCTCCGTCTCGGCCGTGCGGAGGTACCCGCCGGGCTGCGGTCGAGGCGTCGCCGTGTCAAAGCGGAAGGCTCCGGTGGGTGAGTCTGGCGCTGGTGAGCCAACGGAGATGGTGGGCAACGGTGAGACCAAAGCGGGAGATCTCGCGCAGTTCAATTCCAATGGTGTGGTGCTCAGTACGGGCGATGCTGGTACAGCTGGTGCGCAGGAGAAACCCTGGGTGGTGAATGGCCTAATGGCGGTGCCATTCATGCCATGGCCGCAGCATGGGAGGAGGAAGTCCCAGCCCAATGCCTGAAGCCCTGAACCTTCTGCAAAGCATTTGCACAACGTGGTGCTTGGTTTGCTTGACATGTTGCTTAGAGTTGGATCGTTTTGGGATTGTACATGTCTTTCCGTATGCTGACCCTATGGCAGTTAAAAGATTATCTCACTTTTTGATATGGCATCTCTAAATTATGATGACAACTGGATGCTCTGACTCATTGCTTGATAAGGATATGATATTTCATCCTTGCATACTCATGATGGTAGCTGCACTGTCCCTGTTTCCACAAATCTCTTGTCTTTTGTATTTAAGAGTTAACAGATCCTGTATGTTCGCAAGTGGTCTTCACATAATGTTTTTCAATAAATCAATGACAATTATAATGACACCTATACAGCTGCTTCACATAATGCAGAATACAGTACTAGCATTTGCAGAATACCGTGGACAGTTATGTGTATTCTGCAAATGCTATGAGATTATAGTGCCAGCTAGTAGCATTTGCAGAATACAGTTATGTGTCGAAATCAACATGCTCATTGTTAGGTACAACCATGAACCATATAATCCCATCTTATCTTGGAGGAAAATGTGTCAGCTGTTTCTAGGAAAGGTCATCTCCTGCATCTATGCATCCCAAGCCTTCATCTGACTGCAATGACAAGAATGGCAGCATAGCTAGCATTGTAACAGGCCACAGCACTCACCATTCCATGTAGTAGATTCTCTCATTCTCAGCACCTGAACACTCACTCAAACCAACCAAGTGACCAACCAGTACACAGCTAGAAACTTGCCACAATATTTTGGCCACTGGATTCTGCAGAGTTGAATGACTTCTGAATGGTAACATGTGGCGCATTCAGTCTGAAATCTCGTTTCAGTATCTGATCGATGAATAGAAGAGAGATATGTCTGGTTGCCTGTATGGATCACTGGCATTCAAGGAAGCCTATGACTGGGGCAGCATTGGGGTTGGGGCATTCAAATTCAATGATGACACATTCTTCTCCACTAGCCCCTGTACTTGGAAGATCTTCAAATCCATCCTCCATTCCAGTAGCTCCTCTCCTCTGCACTTCATGTTTATTCTTCAGCAGTCCAGTAATCATTCAAAGTGAGTAAAGTGGCCAACCAAGTGACTACCAATGACAAGTGAGTAAGTGACATGTTAGAAACTTGCCACCATATTTTGGCCACTGATTCTGCCCTGCTCCCTCTGCATTGTAACATTGGTGCATTCAATCTGAAATATTGTTTCAATATATCTGATCGACGAAGAGATGTCTGGTGGCCGGTATAGATCACTGGCATTGAAGGAAGCCTGTGGGGCTGGGGCAGCATTGGGGTTGGGGCATTCAAATTCAATGATAACACATTCTTCCCCACTAGCACCCTGTACTTGGAAGATCTTCAAATCCATCCTCCATTCCAGTAGCCCCTCTCCTCTGCACTTTTGTTTCTTCTTCAGCAGTTCAGTAATCATCGCACACCACCACCATTGTCCTCCGGTGCTCCTGACCTTTTCCGGCTGGACACTGGACCCAGTGTCACTGCAAGAGCTCCAATCCAAGCCTCCAACTGCACCTGAACATGTGCAATAACTAGTCAGTGGTTGCGTGGTGGCCGTTGGCGCTTCAGCTTCACTGCTTCTCTCATGATCTCATCCTGTTCCTGAACATCCCATCTCTCTGACGCTGGAGGCTGGAGGGTAGCGCGTGCGTCGTCAGTTCGTCACAGCATCAGCACCGTCTCAACCACCCTTGTGTTTCGGTCTTTCGCCATCACCTCAATAAATAGTCGCCATTGCAGATGGGAGGGGGGAGCATCAATGGCGGGTAAGCCATGTGAGGCAGGGCAGCGTGGACTGGACTCGGCGGGTCGCCATGAGCGCGTGCTATCTTGGGCACCATGCCCTGTTCTGGAACAACAGCGGCTCTGGATGACAGACACCTGGGTCCTGCAGGTTAGTGTTAGGTGCCTATCAGGACAGCTTTGCTCGATCACATGCATGTGTTTACAGAATCTGATCTCAACAGACTCCATTAATGGCTTCATTACTGAGCTTCGTGTGTGCTCACTTATATAGGCTAGCTCGCAAGCGGCAACGTGTGCAGTTCTACACACCTGCAGTGCAGGAACACGTGGTTGTTGAGTCTCTGAGAACACTCGTCGTCCGTGTTGATCGAGATGGACATGGCTCCGACGATGCAGAAGGCGAGGTGCTTGCTGGCCATGGCGGCGCTGCTCCTCCTGGTCGTCGGCGGCGGAGCGCAGCCGCTGGTGCCGGCGGTGATGACGTTCGGCGACTCGTCGGTGGACGTCGGGAACAACGACTACCTCCACACCATCATCAAGGCCAACTTCCCGCCCTACGGCAGGGACTTCGCCAACCACGTCGCCACGGGGAGGTTCTGCAACGGAAAGCTCGCCACCGACATCACCGGTACACACTGCACCCTTTCTCGATCATCACAAGCTTCAGTTCAATTCTCCGATAGATCTGTAGTTCTGGACCGGATCGATGAGATCGTGTGGTCCCGACACGAAGATGACTTGGGTCTGTGCATGGTCGTTAATTGCAGCTGACACGTTGGGGTTCACCACCTACCCCGCCGCGTACCTCAGCCCACAGGCGTCAGGACAGAACCTTCTGATCGGCGCCAACTTCGCGTCTGCAGGGTCCGGGTACTACGACCACACGGCACTCATGTATGTAAGTACACCTACATCATCTTCAGTAACATTATCGTATTTCACAAGGATTAATTCGAGCAGTAACGATCTGTCGCCATCAATTGATCTCGATGCAATCGTCTTTTGTAACTAACTTGGGCAACTAATTCAGTAACTAACTGGATCTGTGACTGTGACTCAACCCAACCCAGCACGCGATCCCGCTGTCCCAGCAGCTGGAGTACTTCAAGGAGTACCAGTCGAAGCTGGCGGCGGTGGCCGGCAGCGGCCAGGCTCGGTCCATCATCACCGGCGCGCTCTACATCATCAGCGCCGGGGCCAGTGACTTCGTCCAGAACTACTACATCAACCCCTTTCTCTTCAAGACCCAGACCGCCGATCAGTTCTCCGACCGCCTCGTCGGCATCTTCAGCAACACCGTCACGGTCAGCAAAGAGCAACCATTTTTTCTTCTTTTTATCATCATCACTGACTGAAGCTTGCATGGTTCATTCAGAAGTTTCAGATAATCTCTAGGAGTAGCGAAGTTTTTTTTTAATGGTTTCGATGATCACCCACCTGACTGACTGTACTGTACATCCGCAGCAACTGTATGGCATGGGTGCGCGGCGCATCGGGGTGACGTCGCTGCCGCCGCTGGGTTGCCTGCCGGCGGCGATCACGCTGTTCGGGCACGGGAGCAACGGCTGCGTGTCGAGGCTGAACCGCGACTCGCAGAGCTTCAACAGGAAGATGAACGCCACCGTCGACGCGCTGTCGAGCCGGTACCCTGACCTCAAGATCGCCGTCTTCGACATCTACACGCCCCTCTACGACCTCGCCACAGACCCTCAGTCGCAAGGTAAATTCTGTTCGTTTCTCTTTTTTTTTTCATTAATTTGCTCCGGCGACTACGTACTGCTTGTTGAATTGCTCCGGCGAGTGCAGGGTTCACGGAGGCGAGGCGTGGGTGCTGTGGGACGGGGACGGTGGAGACGACGGTGCTCCTCTGCAACCCCAAGTCGATCGGGACGTGCCCGAACGCCACGTCCTACGTGTTCTGGGACGCTGTCCACCCGTCGGAGGCGGCCAACCAAGTCATCGCCGACTCGCTCATCACCGAGGGCTTGATCCTTGTCACATGAAGAGGAGGAGACACTTCTACGAGTTCTCAGTGGTGGAGCTGATGCATATTTGTTTGTGGGGTCATCTTAGCCGCCGACGACCAGTAGTACTCTCTGTGTTCTTACTTCTTAGGTGAACAAGCTACTACCACGGTTTGTCTCAAAACAACAACACAAAAGTTATTTATCACTAGGTGCCTGGGTTGTTATGAGGATATCTGTAAAATTATATACTTTTCTTGTTTTGATTTGAAATTTAACTGTATGATGTTAATGTTTTCGTTAACTAGGACTTCTGTTTATTGTCCTTTTTGGCTCAGTCCGGTACGGGATAGAGGCCTCAGTGCCCTGTGCTGACCCGGCCCGATGCTGCGTGCCGGGCGTGGGCCGCCGCCACCATAGTACGCTGGGTGGCAAAAAAAAATAAAATAAATGGTCGGCCTGTTAATGGCCTGCTGCGCCGCCGCCCTCTGCCCACTTTTTTTTGTTCCCTCGAATAATAAAAAAATATTATTTTAAAAACTATTATTAATATACATTAGTCCTGCGGATAGCTTCACACCGTTGGCTATCACCAACAGCATACGTATCCCGAGACCCAAACCCATTTTAGGTCGGCTACAATGCTTTTAGGTAAAAAAACGCATTCCAACAGACCACCCAAACCAACCACCCAAACCAATGACGCAAAATAGGTATGCACCTCGACGGAACCCAAAGATAGCTCGCTCTCTCCTGGACCCAAAACTCCGGCGGCGGCGCCCTCCAGGCCGAGGGTGGAGCTCCGCCGTGTCGCGGCGTGCCGGAGGCTCGAGCCTTGATTCGCGCCCACACCGGCGATGGAGGCGCAGAGACCAAGCCTCGATTCGCGGCTGTCGAGCCACCCCTGCTTCGCCAAGAACGCGATGCGCCGCGAGTTGCTACAGTCCGTTGCCTCGCCGAGGCCGCCAACCTCGCGGGCCGGTGCCGGGAGCCGCCCGCGGAAGGGAAGCTCCACAGCTGCTGCTCTGGCCGAATCGAACTCCACGGTGTTGAATCGACCGGCGAATCGAGCTCCATGGCTACTGCTGCTGCTCTCGCCTCGATTGCAGGATCCACGGCTGCTGCTGCTGCTGCTCGACGCGGGGTCCCCATGGCCGGCGGGTTGAGCTCCGCCCCGGACGGTGTCCGCACGCTGTGGAGGAGCAGGGACTCCGGCTCCGGGTGGTGTGCAGCTGCAGGACCATCCCCGGGAGCACGGTCACCACACCGTCCGCCTCGGCCATCAGCTCGGCCTCGTCGTCGTTCAGCTGCACATAACTCACGGATTTCACGGCCTATGTATGCTGCTGCTCTAGCAGTGTCCTAGTAGCTTGCATGCTCTGATAGCCGAGATGAGTGAGCTGCAGCGTGTGAAGCAGAGCATAGGAATGGCTAGTGAGGAGCTGATGGAGCAGAGGAATGGCGAATGAAGATCTGGCGACTAGAATTGAGCCGGCAGCGTCGAATCGACCGGCCGAATCAAGCCGGCGGTGGCTGCTGCTCTGGTCTCGATGCCGGGCTCCACGGCATCTGCTGCTGCTCGTCGCCATGGGACTGCCGCTGTCGCCGTGCAGCCGCTCGCTGCAGCCGTGGGACGAGGCGGCGTGCTGGCGGAGCAGAGGAATGGCGAGCTGGCTGAGGAACACTCGCGATGGGGATAGGGATGGGTTCGCTGTTGGAGAAGCTTTCTGTTTTGGTCGCGTACCTTTTTACTGTACGCTACCCAAACCAGACAATAGGTCTCAGAGTTTGGGTTAGGGTTGTTGGAGATAGTCTAACGGTTCAGCCTCCGAGATCCAATGTTTCCTCCCAATTCCCCCGTCTCCCTCCCACCACGATCAGGCCGCCTGCGGCCTGCGCTCCTCGAGCAGTCGAACCTCGCCGGAGTGAGGCCGACCGGGCGCCATCCTCGCCGCTGCAGCCGCCTTGAATCGTCGGATCCGCATATTCCCCTCTCGCCGACCGGCCATCTGACCCTCGCGACGAAGTTATAAGTGGTAAGCCCTCGTTGGCTCCGCCGGCCCCTATATGTTCAGGATTAGGGATCTAATTAGTTCTGCAAACTGCTGTTCACGTAACCCAAATCTACCGGTAGAACTCATATCTTTAGATTTTGGGTGGTGCTAGTACTTCGTACATATCATATATCTTATACTTGAGTTAGTATGCTTCACCATTTTCTTAAGAAGATTGCACCCTTTTCCTGCATTTTTTTTTACTTACGGTTCACTTTACAAATCGTTCTTTACTTCGGATCTATGTTCTTCCATAAAATGCCATCCGGATCTTGCATTTAAAGCATAACTGCAGCACCAGAATTATATTATAATATTCTTTTGTTAACAATGGGCAAGAATCAGTACTCAGGGGAAGGCAATTTCCTTGGAATTTTCCATACTCTTGGTGCTATAATTGTTGTTGTTCGAATCATCTTTCCTATTTTAGTTTGTAACTCGAATTTTAGACTGAGCCAGTATAATTATCAAACATATATGGTGCTTGCTGCCTTATCTGCGTACTGGTGCTACCCTTTGGCTAGAGCAAATAGTCTAAGTAGCGAGTAGGCTTCTTTCCAGTCTGATGATTTCCTGCCATTCATATCATATTCGTAAATCGTAATGTCCTTGTACTGTGAATCTTCAGTTTTGCTAGCCCTAAAAATTAGAAGTGTATATGTGATATCTATGAACTATGACCATTTACTACGTTATACTCTCAAACCATGTGCTTTTTTGTTTGCAGACTTGTTATGGCTACTGCACGGCTTGTCTCCTGGTCAGACCTCCTTCCAGAGCTCCTAGGTCATGTCCTCAAGTGCCTTCCATCCCTAGCTGACCGTGTTCGGCTGAGAGCAGTATGCCACTGGTGGCGCTCCAATGCTCTGTTGCAACCCCTACCTCCCCCTCTCCCATGGCTCGGACTCCTCGATGGGACCTTCCTGAGCATACCAGATGGTGAAATTATTGAAATGCCTGTACCAGATGATGCTTGTTGCTATGGCTCTGTTGACAACTGGATATTCCTTGTGGACAGTGATGATAAGTGCTCACTGATGAACCCTTTTTCTGAGGACACACTGGATCTTCCTGACCTAGCCACTGGTTGGCACATACGGATGCCTGGTTTCTCTGAGTTCGACCCTGTTTTCTTTCTGCAAGTTAACGGTTCCCTCACCCCTTGAGTCATCACCGGTTCCTCTTGTTGCTATGAGGCATGACTCGTGGGGTCTTTGTATTTTCCAGCCACCAGTTGTCGCTGACACAATTCAAGGAAGGGAACCGTTAGAGCCCTTCAGTGAGATTTGATTTTTTGATGGAAAGTTGTATGCAATTGATTACTTCAGGAAGCTCTTACACATTGAGCTTGTTGAGGGCCTTGGGCATAGGCCGAAGATGTCATCTTTCAAATGCATCATTAACTCCCGTGATGATCTGTTGAGCAGGCCTAAAACCATGTCCAGTGACATGGAGTGTATAGTCAAGCCATACCTTGTTGAATGTGCTGGTAAATTGTTGATGGTGATACGTTTGATTTGCGGCTTATATCCTGCGCCATTTATTTTTTTATGATCGTACAATTGCATTTGATGTCTTTGAGGCAGACTTGAGCACCAAACCTTGTCAGTGGAGAAGGGTCAACGATTTGGGCGGTCATGCACTTTTTGTGTGCTCCAGTTGCTCCAAATCTTTTCCAGCTGGAGAATGCAACGAAGTTCAAGAGAACTACATCTACTTCATGAATGAATATTCTGGGTTGAGACTTGTTGCAGATCCTCTTCATGACTCTGGTGTGTACAACATGAACAATGGAGCGATCACTCCTTTGCTGTCAAAAACTGCAGCAGTGCCTTCAAATCATGTCGGTATGTGGCGTCCGATATGGCTCTTCCCAACCCAAGTTATGTGATATGCTGCCCAGTATAGGTTTGCTTTGCTGTTTTGGTATTCTTGTACGTAATCCAGGAGATCTGTTTTGAGTACTAGCAAAAGTGCACGTGCGACACGCACGTGATACAAAGGGTATAGCTGGTGCCCGGCGGGTAAAGGATCAGATGGGTAAGCAAAATATTAAATAGGTGTATTTGATAAATATTCTACAAGTCGCAATTTTGATTTGTCTACACCTTCTCTCATCTCACTTTGGTCGTTACAAATGGCTATAACATGAGGGATAGACTTTGGCACCCCTACATTGCTATCAGTCAATACCATACTCTTTCTTATTCGTTTGTGGCCTTCGCTATGGCAAATATATAGAGGCCTCCCCCCGCTCGGCTGTTTTCCTCCTCCGCGGTGATTAGCTGCAGCAGGTGCTGTAGAGGCTGTTGCAGCTACAGCCACAACCAGCTGCAGCAAGCTCTGCCGAGCGCACCCATTGTAGGTAACATTTGAAATAAAAGTTGCCGATTGAGATAATATAAAACTTAGGGTTTTTTTAGCGACCATAAAATCAGATGGGTAGCATAAAGAAAAAAAACAGCCAAGAGACAGATCAAATATACAAATTCTTCTTCCCCGTCCACTTTATTTTCATATACTCTAATATCCGAAAAAAACTGCAAAGCACCACTGGTGCTTGGATTTGATCATTTGAGATGCTGTTGCTAGACTAAAAAGCTCCTTGTTTCTGCAATCCAACACCACCGATTCACCAAAATACAAAAGGAAAGATTTGTTTGGCAATTTGGGCCGGTAGATAGGTGGCATATTAGGTCGGTACTCAGCAGCAGATGGTAGAAGTGGCCCAAAAAATTACTCGGCCTGATAACGGTTCGCATCCTGGTGGCCCGTTCTTCTTCCTGCGTATCTTCCTCAGAAGTCTGCAGCTCCAGCAGGGAGGGAGCCATGGCGCCCGGATCAGAGATTCAGCCATGGCAGGGGAATATTGGAAGGATCTCACAGAAAATCAAGGATGGCGAGCGCCATACCATCTTTCGGCATTGCCGCGTCCAAGTGCACCGAGGGTTTCCTTGGCGTGACTGCCGCCGTCACCGCCCATCCCTGCGTGGCTGCGTCACGAAGCTTTTTTACTGTCCTGTTGTAAGCAACGTGGTGGGCTCCAATCCCGGTTCTGAACCGGGGGAGATGGGCTTTACCCTGGCTATTGGGCCGTAATAAATAATTCTTATTTCTATTGAACGAGAGCACAATGAAAATTAGCGGAGAGAGACCCATACGGACGGGTGGGTACGTAAGGCGGCTAAGGATGATTGTAGGTGCGAAAATAATTATATTTTTGGCAGAAACATTTTCTAAATATCTGTTTTGATGGATTTGACCACCTTCCCACCTCCGTTGACCCTTACAGGTAGGTCTGGCGTGAGGGGTAAGGTGGGCCCAAATTAGGTGAGAAACGTTTTTAATTCTACTCGTTCTTTTATAGATAGATTTGATTTAATACTTCATCTGTATTTAGTAGTGCTCTTGTCATCTGTCTCTTGCATTATGATCAGAATATTTTAATCGTGGATGTCAGTTGTGACCTATAATTTGCGGTGAATCTATTTTCCGAATCCGAGTGATTGAATAGTAATCAGACTTGGATGATTATATGCTTATTGTAAAACCCTTGTGAATCCAGTAACCTTTGGTTTGATATTGTTGTGGAGAGTGGAGGCCCCCATTGCTATCGTCAAATTTTGTGATGTATTACATGATCTCAGACGTGAGTGCTTTTTTTGTTCCATTTTCAATATTTCCAGGATTGTCAATTAACCAGGCCTTTGCTTTGTCATCAGAGCTACCTCCGGCATGTACTGGATTCCGTTTTCATTTTTTGTTAGTGTATGGGTACTCAAATTATATATGAAGGTGTCCATTGAAGTGCCCAAATTAGTTCACGGGCTATCAGAAGTCTATCGATTTGACACATCGTTATCTGCATCTGCATGGCATTGCGAATAGCGAAATTCAGCAGCGACACTCTCATATGTGAATATTTGAGCATTTCTTCTAACAGTGATTATGCCTATTCTATGTACTTAGTTTGTTTAAAGTATCTAGCGATCTACTATTATCTTCTGCTCCTATTCTACCGGGTTCTTTGTTATTGATTCGCAAAAATAAAAAGTTTGTTTTGCCCAGTTCCTGAATATAACACGGTGCATTTATTGTGCGAACATTTGGATCGACTCTTTATTTGTACTGTAGAGTCCATGCACATTGCACAGTATAGCTTATGTTTCGATGTCTTATTTTCACTCCTTTGCAAGTTTAGCTCTAGAACGTCTACATACAATTATACAAAAAACCCCACGTGGCAATGTCACAATTCATAAAAAGATGAATATATATGCACAAACGATTCCCACCAGTCAGATTCTTTTTTGTTATTAGCTTTGACAGTCAACACATAAAAGTTTTAGACAGATAAAAAATGTAATGTTCAAGTTGGTAAATTGAGCTTGAGTAATATTGTATTTTTGTTTTCAGTTTTTTTTTTATCGAAATTGCTGGTCAAAGACCTATTTCATTACACCGGCCGTGTTAATCTCCAAGACACACAATAAGAGTATTTTTGACCGATATTTCTTGTCAGAGGAAGAAATTCGTAAGGTGGTGTCATATTTTGGAAGGTTTACGAATTATGTTCAAATAATGACAAGGATTCGAATTATGACATACTCCCAAAATAAGAGTAGGATTTGGATAGAGGGAGTAAATAACAAAATTTCTCATTATACGAATTATGACCCAATCTATTGTTTCCTACTCGGAGCCCAGCGGGGCCGCCTGCGGCCTGCCTTCGTCGTCTGCTGCGAGGGGCGGCGGATTCGGCTCCACCTCGTCCCCTGTCGCCGGTAAGCCGCCGGCCCTCGTTTCTCCCATTGCTTCTGCATCCGCAACGGAGTCTATCTGATCTACTAGATCCCATTGCGTGTCTTGAAAAAAGTTGCACTTGTGTTTTCCTGAAAAAAAAACATATCTTGAGGATACATCTGGCCATGGAATGTACAAATAAATTCCATCCGTCTTTTGAATATGAAAAATTTCCGTGCGAAATTATTGCTCTCAGTTACGTTAGGTCACTAGCCATTGTATCAAGGCATTTTCCTCTCAAGTCGTCGTACTCCTGTTGCTGTTGATGGTTCTAGTTAGAGGAAAGGTCCGGCGTTTCACTTCCACACCTTCAGTTCTAAAACAAGCGCAAGTTCAGTTATGATTAGCTTGTCAGATATATGAATTTGGTGTTTGCTACCTATACTGGTGCTGCTGCTACCAACTGCAAGGATCATGCATAGACAAGCATGTGTTGAAATAAAATTTATTTATGGTTTGATGGTTTCCTGGTGTCTCGACCTGACATCTTCAGATTTTATACTGCAAACTTGTTCAGCTGTGGTGTGGTAACCCTTGTTGTACCAGTAATGAGTAATGCATTGTTACTTGTGCATTTACTACCTTAATCTCTGAACTCTTTGTCTTCTCTTGTAGACCTGGATGATGGCAACTTTGTCTTGGTCGGACCTCCCTCCAGATCTCCTGGTCCTTGTCCTTGAGTGTCTCCCATCCCTAGCTGATCGTGTTCGACTGAGAGCAGTCTGCCACCCATGGCGCTCCAATGCTCGGCAGCACTCCCGGCCTCCTCTGCTGACTCTCCCAGATGGAACCTTCCTGAGCATTCCAGATGGTGAAGTTATTCGAATGCCTGTACCCAAGGACGCTCGTTGCTGTGGTTCGGTTGATAGCTGGCTGTTTCTCATGGAAATTGATGGTGGGTGCCCACTGGTTAACCCTTTCTCAAGAGTAACTGTGGAGCTTCCTAAGCTAGGCACCGTTGGGTGTTATAACTCATTTAATGTGACCTCTGAACATAAACCAGTGATTCCCTCAGCCTTGGACTTATCACCGGATTCACTTGTTGCCTTGCTAATCTTGCATGACCGTCGTGGCAGTAAGGTATGTATTTGTCAACCCCCAATTGCTACAGACGTGTCCAGTGCAAGGGCCTCATGGCCTTTTGATGATATTGCATTCTTCAATGGAAAACTCCATGGTCTGGGTGACCGTAACAAGCTATTCGTCATTGATATGGATTATGAGAGTGATAAGCCAAAGATCACATCCATCAGATGCATAATCAGCTACGGGTATGGTTTGCGTGACTTGCCCCAATCTGTATCTAGAGAGAAGGTACATAAAAAGAGGGAATATCTAGTTGAATGTTGTGGAAGACTGTTGAGGGTGAGACGATTTTTTCAGAGTGACCATCCTGGCCGGACAAGTCGTTACTTGAAGCATCACAATACTGTTGGATTTGATGTGTTTGAGGCAGGAATGAGCGCTAACTCAGGTCAGTGGAGGAAGGTCAATAATTTGGGTGGCCAAGCGCTCTTTGTTGGCCGCCGCTCCAAGTCTCTCCCGGCTGTAGAGCACAATGGAATTCAAAGGGATTGCATATATTTCTTGCGTGACTACTGTCCTACCAAGGATCCTCTACGTGACTCTGGCATGTACAACATGAGAACTGGGATGATCACGCCTTTGTTGTCAGAGACCGTGGCAGTGCCACAGCTCCATGGTGGAAACTGGTGCCCGACATGGATCTTCCCATATTATTAATTAATATTGCCTGATGCCTGCTGATTCTATGAAAAATAGAGTGTCTATTTTCCTTTGCTGTCAAAAACTGCAGCAGTTCCGTGAAATCATGTTGGCCTGTGGCGTCTGATATGGCTCTTCCCAACTCAAGCTATGTGATATGCTGGATGATGCCCAGTATAAGTTTGCTTTGAGGTTTCGGTATGCTTGTACATAATATATTAGACTGGTCTGCTGTTTTGCATACCATTAAACTTTTGTCGAACGTTATTGTAAATTCACGAAAAGGCTCTCAGTAAAACAGGAGCAATTGCTATTTGAGTATTTGATTTAACATGAATGCTGTTGAACTTCCTCTGTATTTAGTAGCTCTCTTTCCATCTGTTTCCTGTGTTATGCTCATAATATTTTAGTCGTGGGTCTGACTTGTGACCTATATTTTGCGGTGAATCTATGTCCCAATTCCGAGTGATTTATTAGTAACCCAACTTGGATGATCATCTGTTTACTGGTTTGTGTCAAACCCTTGTGAATCCATTTGCCTTTTGTTCAGTGTTCTTCTGGCGGCCCCCATTTTTATCTTCAAAATTTGTGTGATGTGTATTATATGATCTCAAAGATGAGTGTTTTTGTGTTCCATTTTCAAGATCTCCAACAGTCAATTAGCCAGGCCTTTGCTTTGTCATCAGAGTTACCTTTGGCTTGATGTACTGGATTCTGTTTTCATTTTCTATTAGTATATGTAGACTCAATTTGTAACTGAAAGTGTCTATTAGAATGCCGAAATTACTTCATGGATGATTAGAAGTCTTATCAATTTGACATCTTGTTATCTGCATAGGCAGTGTGAATAACAAAATTCAGCAGCGATATTCTCTCATATATGCGAACATTTGTGCATTTCTCCTAACAGTGATTAAACCTGTTCTATTTACATTGTTCTTTTTAATAAAAATCTAGTGATGATCTATTGTGATGCTAACTATCTTCTGCTCTGTTATTCTACTGGGTTCTTCGTTTTATTTTGTTAACCTGTTGGTTTTACGCAGCTCATGAGTTGATCATTGTGCTCTTCTTTTGGTAGAACATTTGGATTAACTCTATTTGCTATGCACATGTCTCTACGTTTTCGTAACTCGTTGACGCCTATCATTTTGTACGCCTTCTCCCCTGTTACGCTCCACGGTTCGTAGCTGGCTGACTGCACCGGGACGGGTGCTACTCCAGCATTTCGTGAGACATAAATGCAGGGCTCCTTCACTGCCCTCCATTACTCCATTCCCCACCTGCCCTCTCGGCTCCCCTGAAATCCTCCCCTCCCTCTCAGACTCCACTCTCAGGCCACAGCACAGCGCCCATCCCATCGAGGCACGCCGGAGCGCTCCAGCCGGGCCGCCTGCCTGTCTCCTCCGCCGTGGGGGCGGGCGGACTTGGCTCCACCTCGTCTGCTGTCGCCGGCCCGCCACTAGGCCCTCAGTAAGCCCCATGCGCTCATTTCTCCCAGTGCTCTGGTTCCGCATCCGCCATTGAGTCTATCTGATGTACTAGTACGCAGCATCGATGCACGCTTCCCATTGCTCGAGCATTTTCTTGAAAACAAATGCTTTCTTTTCCTGAAAAAAAAAACATATCTTGAGGAACATCCTGTAGAATATACAAATAAATTCCATCCGGTTTTTTAATCTGAAATATGACCGTGCGAAATTATTTCTCTCAGGTCATTCTCCATAGTATGAAGGCATTTCCTTCTCAGTTCAACACCTTTAGTTCCATTTTCCTTTTTTTTAGGCGACACACCTTCAGTTCTAAAATAAGCACAAATTCAGTTGTAGTTAGCTTGTCAGATATATGAATTTAGTGTTTGCTACCTACTGGTGTTGCTGTTACCAACTGCAAGGATCATGCATAAGTAGAGCCAGACTAGCATGTATAGAATTAAAGATTATTTCTGGTCTAATGGTTTCCTGGTGCGCCGACCTGGCATCTTCAAATTTTGATTGTACTGCAAACTTGTTCAGCTGCACTGCACTAGCCCTTGTTCTAACAATTATGCATTGCTACTTGTGTTCATTTACTACCTTAAACTCTGAACTCTTTGTCTTCTCTTGTAGACCTGGATGATGGCAACTTTGTCTTGGTCGGACCTCCCTCCAGAGCTCCTCGTCCTTGTCCTTGAGTGTCTCCCATCCCTAGCTGATCGTGTTCGAGTGAGAGCAGTCTGCCATCCATGGCGCTGCAATGCCCGGCAGCATTCCTTGCCGCCTCTGCTGACTCTCCCAGATGGAACCTTCCTAAGCATTCCAGATGGTGAAGTTATTCGAATGCCTGTACCGGAGGACTCTCGCTGCCATGGTTCGGTTGACAACTGGCTCTTTCTCATGCAAACTGATGGTGAGTGCTCACTGGTGAACCCTTTCTCCAGAGCCACTGTGGAGCTTCCTAAGCTAGGCACCGTTTGGTATAATGACTCATTCAATGCGACCTCTGGCCTTAATCCGATTATCTATAAGCCAGTGGTTCCCTCAGCCTTGGAGTCATCACCAGATTCGCTTGTTGCCATGCTGATCTTGGATGACGGTCATTGCAGTACGATATGTATTTGCCAGCCCCCAGTTGCTACAGATGTGTCCAGTGCAAGGGCCACATGGCCTATTCAAGTCTTTGATGATATTGCATTCGTCAGTGGGCTATGGTCTCGGTCCTTGTAACAAGCTATTCATCTTTGAAATGGATTATGAGAGTGATAAGCCAAAGATCTCATCCATCAAATGCATAAGCCACTGGATTGGTTTGCTGCGGGACTTGCCACAATCTGTAAGAGCAAAGGTGCATATAAAGAGGGAATATCTAGTTGAATGTTGTGGTACATTGTTGAGGGTGAGACGATTTTTACAGTGTGACCGTCATGGCCTGGCAGCTCGTTACTTGAAGCATTATCATACTGTTGGATTTGATGTGTTTGAGGCAGGAATGAGCACCAACTCAAGTAAGTGGAGGAAGGTCAATCATTTGGGTGGTCAGGCGCTCTTTGTCGGTCGTCATTGCTCCAAGTCTCTCCCGGCTATAGAGCACAATGGAATTCAAGGGGATTGCATATATTTCATGCGTGACTACTGTCCTACCAGGGATCCCCTCCGTGACTCTGGCATGTACAACATCATAACTGGGATGATCACGCCGTTGTTGTCAGAGCCCGTTGCAGTGCGACAGCACCATGGTGGAAACTGGTGCCCGACATGGATCTTCCCTGCTGATTCTATATAATCGATCTAGCTTCCTTCCTATGCTCAGTGCCTTTAGATTATGTAGTATGCACTCAGAAATATTGCCTGATGCCTACTGATTGGTGTCATAGTGATTTGCTGAACCGTATTATTAATTAGTAGCTACTCTTCAGGACTCGAATATTATTGTGTTATGTGCACGAGCTATATGTGATGCTAGTGTTTGTATGTACCGATTTGATCTTCATCTGTGGCAATACTGCAGCAAGGAGGAGCATTTAGCTTCACAAATGATCTGTCAGTATTGCACACACAGGTTCTTGTGGAGCTCATTTCTCTCTCTTGTCTGGCCCTGTGGTTACAAATGCTCCTATTTCTGCTTTACAACCAGTATGTAATCTGCGGCGCTTTCCTGCAAAATTTAGGAAAACAAAAGTTTTTTCTGTGCATTGTTGGTATTGTGAACTATCCTACAAATGTTAATATGTAACTGTCAGACTGTCGTAGGCTATGCTCTGCAAGCTTTCATCAAGGGGGCGCGTGAAGATTCCATTGCTAGATATTGAAGCGTTCAGGATCTGTCGTCTGGCTTATTGCTGCAATGCTACTAGTTGTCCCGGTCAGTTTATCTACAACGTCTATACAGATACCCCATGATGCCATAATTCACAAGACCAACGGTGCACAAATATGGTCAGTTTATCTAGAACGTCTATACAGATACCCCATGATGCCATAATTCACAAGATCAACAATGCACAAATATGGTCATATTTTTCATCTTTGTTCGTCAGCATTCAGCACAGGCGTTGAGAGGAGCATATGTATAGGTCTATGACCAGTGGAAGACGTGGTCGAGGACGTAGACGACGACGAGAGACAGAGGGTACATGGCGTAGGCCACGAGGCAGGTCCAGAGCGGGAACGTCGTCCGGAAGCTGGCCAAGAGCCCCACGACGACGCAGACGAGGACGACCATGAGCATCTCCGACGAGAACTCCCATCTCAGGTCCCTGACGTAGATGAGCGACAGGAACACGCCCAGGCACAGCGTGTTCTTCATGGCCACGCCACTGTACAGCTGCCATTGATCCAGCTGATAATGATCAGAATTCAGAAATCGCACACCAAATCTTACACTGATGTGCAGTGCATGTGTACGTAATGCACCTCAGAGAAAGTGAGAGAAGCTGTCCGCTGCCTTTTGTTGCTGACGCACATGAGCGAGAAGACCGGCTCGCCGATGGAGTTGGTGACCAGCGGGAGGATGACGAATGAGATGAAGAATGGTGGGACGCGCGTGGCGTTGGAAATGTTCTGGACGGCGTCGACGAGTGGGTCGGCGAACAAGGCGGCCATGGCCGTGCCCAGGAGCAGGAGCCCTACGGCTTTGGCGATGAACCACCCGTCCGGGTTCTCCATCCTCCTCTCTTCTTCGTCAGGCTTGTCCAGAAGCTCATCGTGCTCCTGCTTAACTATCTGCAAAAAGAAGAATAACAAAACAAAGGTGTTATGCATGTCAATCGTCAAGTGCTCTGCACTTTGATTTGTACCTCGTGGTAGTCATGGATGAAGTCTATTAAGAAGTTGCCGCTTCCTTTCGAGCTGCTCTTTTTTTTCATCGAGCTGCTCTTGGCCTTGTGGATGCATCGTTTCATCCCGCAAACGAACTCTCCCTCCTCCACCGTGTCATTGCGAGATTCGTCGAATTCTGCCATGAAGCTATCGACGGCGTCCATCCTGTCTGACTTGATGTCTTCAAAGTTGATCCCGACGATGAACGCGTGGAGCTCGGCTCGGGATAGCGTACGGCTCTCATCCATGTCGATTATGCAAAACAACCTGAATGCAAGCGTACGTGCCAGCATAAGGTTCCGATCCTGACATAGTGAACAAAGTTAAAAAAAAGACAGGGACGTTGTTATCACACTTTCTTATGCCATCTTCATTGGGTGTCCCATCGTCACTGATTAGCTGACCGAGAGCGTGCATTTGAGCGTGCCTCAGGATCGCGGCGATCACAAGCTTATGCTTGACGTAAGCCAGCCTCCTTTCTTGAACCCATGGATGGGCGACCTGATGAAGAAATTAATATGCATGCTCATGAAATCAGCTACTACTCGATCAGGTTGATTTTTACGATCTAGACCTGCTAATCTTACGACCATTCATTTAAGTAGACTGAAGAACTAAGTTCTGATGATGATCATAAAGGCATATTTGGGATTGTCACCTGATACAAGCAGTAGAAAAGCGCGAGCAAGAATGATACGATCAGGGCCATTAAGACAGCAAGGCGCTGCCCGTGGTGGGTCATCTTCATCATATTGGGAAGCCCAACTATGATGAAGGGGATGACCGATATCGCCATGATCCGTGCTAGGTTGGTAGTCCGTGGGTCAGTTGAAACGCCGGTGCCTGCAGACATATTATCTGTCGGTAATTACTCCCTCTGTGAAAAATATTAAGAACTATTTTCTTTACGTGCTACAGTATTATAAAAAAACATAGATTTGGAATGTGAGGGGAAAATAAGATTTCTTTACTTCGCTGGTGTAATTAAGAGGTTGATTCAGAACCAACATCAAACTGCTACCATAGAAACACTTTGCTAAGGCTAATCCTAATATGTCGAATCATATCACTTTGTGTAAAAGTTGCCATGCCATAAGTATTAACACTACCAATGGATAGTACTCAAAATCATTTACCTACTACACTCCCTCATTTATTAAATGTTTTAACACACTCCCATGGATATGTACTTATTTTTATCCGTTGTGATAGTTATATTTACCTACCATTGCCTCTCATTTATTAATTGTTTTTAACACATTACTCACTTGGATATGTACTTCATACGACATAAAAAATAACTACCTTAAAAATTATATCTAAATTGTTTACCTCATGCTCTGTTTTATATTTTAAATATTCTACACGATACTTCTAAATATACATATTTATTATTATCCAGTATAATAATTAATCAGTAAATTTTTTTTTTCCATTTTTCATCACACATCCATGTGTTTGATATGTATTTATATGAACCATGTGTGCAACAAGGAATTTGTATTCTAACTGTTTCCTTCATACATATATACATAGTAGCACACACAACGCATATATACCATGAGGTAGTATTTTTATATAAATAATTACATAAATAGCACATTGACAATGATAGAAAAGTAATTTATGATTTTAAATTGGTTTTGGGATTTGTATGATTGTATAATTTAGATCTAAATTTTAGGGTTACTTTAATTTATGATGAGGTTCTATTTTTATAAATGTCATAGGAGACAACTTAGACTATTTACATATAGATTTATGGACAGGGACATTTTATTGAAAGGACGAAATAGATCTGATGGCTACGATGATTAGAAGTATAAAGTGTTTCTGATTTCTATGATAAATTTTAGAGTCTTTTTTTTTATGCATCTCATGAGAATTAACACGGAGAATTAAGAAAAAAAACCCCTCCAATCAATAACGGTGAGATGAGTCGGTATTGGGTTAGCGCATATCCTTAGTGCAGCCTTTTCTCCAAATTTCACAGGAAGGTTACGCACCTGTCAAACTGAAGCCCTTGGTGTTAGTTAAATCCAGGCCATCATGGTTTGGGCCAAGATCACATTTGCCGACGACAACACAGGTTCCCCAAAGCAGGGTGAGGAGAAAGACGGTAGAGCCAGCAAGCAGCCCCATCCCTGTCAGGACCTGACTCTGCGCCGTGTCTCTACTCCCAGACAGACCGGATACTGTCGACGACACACCATACCATTGAACAAAAAGATGATCACCAAGCCCATACAGGCACAGAGATGAGAGATTCAGTAAAAGCGAAGCAGATCGAGCTTAGGAACGAACCGAGCACGGTGAGCGCTTCAGGAATCACTCCGAGTATGGGGACGAGGAGGCCGGCGACGAGACCAGGCCCCATGATCTCGAGAAGCAGCTCGCTCCCATGGGACAGGTACGTGGCCCCCTTGTACATCAAGAAGCCATAGGTAAGGATCAGGAAGAGGTTTCCGAGCACTGTCGTGGTGCACGGGAGGAACCCATAGGATTGCTGGCACATCATCGCCATGCCTGGCAATGGCAGTAGTGGCGCCAAGGCAGCTATCTGTGGTTTGCCAGGGGACAGGGAGGACGTTGAAGTGTTGGAGATGTAGCTTTTATCTTCTGTCCTTAGCGGGGAAGGATGCTAGCTGACTTGGCAAGGGCGGCTATGGTGACTTGGTGAGAAAAAAAGAAAACAACGTAAAAAGATCTGATCACTAATGATTGTGTGGTTGCAATTTTGTTTTTTTTTTTTTGCAAGATGACCTCGTGTGGGTGGTGACCTTGTGACAAAAGAAAAATATAAACAAATGTAAAACCACACTTGATCACAAATAATTGTATGGTGTGGTGGTATGTCTTGCACTTCACTAGTTTGAGGTCTCCTGTTCAAGCCCGTGGAGAACATCTTGTTTGCTTTTTTCTCTTTTTTTTTGTCCCCTCCCCCCTGTGCTATTACAATAATTCTAAATTTATTAATCACGGTAGATTTGTTAAAGCGTCGTAGGTTTTCGGCTGGTTCATGAAGAATCGATAAATTGTTACTGTGTTATGGGCTGTATATCAATAGTTACATATCCATGACAATATCTGAAAATGTTACAAAAAATTTATCAAAATTCATAATAGATTGTCTTTCGACATGCTTATTTTATATGAATAATCCCTACCTAGAGCGACACGTGGCAAATAAGAGACCATCTATCTATGAAACTTCAACATGACATACACTTGTAATAATACGAGACACATGTTGCTTCATACTATAATATTATTTTAGCATGTCGGACATTTGGCATGACACATGACATGTGGTGCTTCGTGCTATCAAGGCACTTCAACATGTCGGGCACTTGGCTTAAGACATTGACATGTTGTGCATCTTAGGTTTTACTGGCGCATGCAAAAGACTATTTAAATTGACACGTGGTGCTTCGTGCTATCAAGCCACTTCAACATGCCGGACACTTGGCTCGAGACATTGACACGCGGTGCATATTTGCTTTTATTGGCATATGCAAAAAACTATTTAAGTTGCTTGTACCCACACTCTACCCTTCATGCCCCCTCCCAGCCCCACCACACACATACTAGAGGAGCGCATGTTGCATCTGCTATGTGAACCTTGCATGCGGAAACCCACCAATCGAGCACCCAATTCCTCATCAAACTCGCCCACTATCACCGTGGGCCAACACCATCTACTTATGTGCAGCCTCGTCTGGCGAGTACATCCTATAGCGGTAGGCTACATACCATCCTCGAGAAGCCGGATCTCTCACTTCTCAGCAAACGACAGACTAGGTGGCAGCTAGTGGCAGGATGCAAGTTCCCACCTTGGCTGGTCTTTGCGGGAAGTTGGTTCCCCATCATTGCATTCCCATTCTCATGTTGACCGGCAGAGATTACGACCAGTAAGCCCCCAAACCCCTCCTCTTCCTTGAGTTATTGCTACTTTCCCAACAAAATTATATATTTTTCTATCAATATAGTTTTTGGGAATTGTTTAGACTTATGGTAAGCAAGAAGCATGTAGATCATTGGACATAATTTTGTGGCTTTGCGATTGAACCTTCCATGACCCCACCTAGTTGCAGTAACACTTTCTCAGTGTGAAAACCAGTCCATTATCATAACTTAATCTTGGACTATGTAAAGCATTAAGTCTTTATTAGTTAATTACTCATTATGCACTAAACCAATGTTACGGTAGTACTATAAGAATATATAGTGTCAATGGAATGTTCAAATTCTCCGCAAAGCACAAGGTATCATGTAAGAATCTTGCAAACTGATTGTGTCATATTGTACGTCTCTTATACCAAAATTAGTTAGATAAAATTACCATCATTTATATCAATTAAACTTACCATTTATGTGCTATGTATATTTTTATAAAAAATATAATTGCCAAATTATGAACCGAAGGATATCTCATGTCTGGGTAGAGAGGAGAGTGTACACCGTCCGAGAACACTTCCGATCCTACCATTTTATTTTTATTCATGTATACCTTGTCTCTAACACAAGGCTAAAAAGTAATAAAAAGCGACTATAAGATGCATTGTTGAAGAACATAAGATACTTAATTTCACGGTATTTTTCAAATGCAATGAAAACACTTGTTTAACTCTGGAGTCTAAGTCCTATGTCATTTTATCTTAGGCCTGAAATAATATAATCTTACAAGATGGCTACTACTCAATATTCATCTTGGTCAGACCTCCCAACAGAACTTCTGGGCCTTGTCCTCAAGCAGCTCCCTTCCCTTGCTGATCGTGTTAGAGTGCGAGCAGTGTGCCGGTCATGGCACACCAATGCTCAATTACAACCCCTGCTGCCTCCACCACTTCCATGGTTGTCACTCCATGATGGGACATTCTTGAGCTTTCCTAGTGGTGAAATTCACCGTATGACCATACCACATGATGCTTGTTATCGTGGATCCGTTGACAACTGGCTCTTCCTCGTGCACACTGATGGTGGGTGTTCGCTGATGAACCCTTTCTCCAAGACTATGTTACAGCTTCCAAAGCTAGCCACTATTTGGCATACTGGATCAGGGAGACTTGAAGGACATTCAATTTCCTTCAAATTTGTTGTGTCATCATCCCTGGATATGTCACCAGATTCTCTAGTAGCTGCAATGATCATAGATGGTTCTTCGCGCAGTGGGATTTGTATTTGCCAGCCCCCATTTGCGACTGACATATTTAGAAAGAATGAGTATGTGCACATTTATGATATTGTGTTCTTTAATGGATGCCTGTATGCTTTAATTACTGGGAAGCTCATCAGCCTTGAGATTATCCAGGATCACAAATTTGGGCCGCAAATATTATCCATCAAATGCATATGTGACAATATCGACTATTTAACCGTTGTTGCTTCACATGATCCGAGATGTTTCTCTCTAACTTGGGAATATCTAGTTGAATCTGTCGATAGGTTGCTGCTTGTGGTTCGGAGGGTTGGTTTTCTTTCCTCTCTGCCAAAGCGCAACAAATTTCATCGTGGGCACACTGTTTCATTTGAGGTATTTGAGGTTGACATGAATACCAATTGTTGTTTTCAATGGAGAAGGATCAACTCTTTGGAAGGCCAAGCGTTGTTTATTGGCAAATACTCCAAGTCCCTCCCTGCAACGAAATATGGTTTACCTCAAGAGGATTGCATCTACTTCACGTGTGACAATGCCAGAACATGTCATGATCCTTCCGATCCTCTTCATGAATGTGGTGTCTTCAACATGAGAAATGAGATGGTCATGCCATTGTTTCCAGATACTACAGTAGTGCAGCGCAGTGTTGGCCACGGGTGTCCTACATGGTTTTTCCCTTCTGAAGGTATCTAATTTGTTGTCTTTGGAGCCTGGATTCTCTCTGCTTATATTTGTATGGGGTGATCATATTGGTCACATTAAGTTAATTTTGTTATATGCTGCATAAAAGACAACGAGTATTGTCTATGCAGAATAAATTTAATTAGTCAAGTTTAGCTTTATATCAAGCTCAACATTCTGTTTTTGGAATCATTTTTCTTCTATGTAAACTCTTCAGTAATGGAGTCATAAGCATAATAATCTCTTGGTCTTATGTATTCTCTCCTTTTATCCTGCCACCATTGGAATTACAGTGTATTCTTCATTATGCCTCCTACATTTTAGTACACATGATGCTCTCTATTTATTGATGCTACCGTGAGATTATTAACCCAAAGCGGGAGGCTATTGAGTTTTTATATCTTCTCCTAGCGACGTCTCATGATTCTAAAATATTGCTGACTGTGGTAAAAATTAACAGTATATCCTCTATGTGGTCCAAAAAAAATCCCTACTCGATCGGCCTCTACGGTATCGGGAACGTGACATGGTAAAACTAAAAAAACTCCTGGCCCATGGCCCCTCGTCTCATTCGTGTTCCAACCCAAGACCACGATTGGGCTAGGCAAATGCCGCGAGGCTCCGAAGACCACTTCCTGTAGATTCATATCAACAGTTGGTGTATTGCGGTGGTGTACAACATATATCTTTGCAGGTGCGCAGATGGATGCTGGATCTCACTGCAGCGGGCATGTTGATCTGAAATTCTGAATAGTCTTCCTGACGTGTACATCCCGAGGGATCGGTGGCCTTCAACCCAGTGCGTGCATCACTCTGGTCCCTAGATCTTTGTTGTCGGATTCTTGATCTTCATTTTCCTCTTCATTCATTAATTCCCCTAACATCTATTTAACAAACTAGCTAGAACTCGATCCCGGAATTATCATTTAGTATAGCTAGTACTCTGCTACCATAGATTCCGCTCTGTAATTCTGTGTACTAGTCTATCAACCCGTGCTACGGCACATGCTAATTAGAAAAAGTTAACAAATATATATCTGTATTAGATAGGCTTTCTTTCATCTATGTTAAATATTATATTAATACTCTAATATACATAGTTATCATTATATGTTTGTATTGAATTTAGTCAATAACATTTGTTTTCCATTTTGCATCACATTGTGATATGTACTTAATTGAACCCTTTGTTTGATGTACTCATCAAAACTATTATTTTTATCTCTCATGGACCCTCAAACATGAATGCATGGTGACACATATTATCGGTATTATTTTTAAGTAATCATAAAATGAATAATACATAAAAACTATCAAAATAGTAATTTAGAATTTTATATTTGTACATTTTAAGATTTTGTTATAGTTATATTATTTAGATTTAGATTAGTGGTTTTTAACTTTTAATAACGACATAATTAGTATTATTATTAGGGGAGTTATTTAATATTATTTTTATAATGGTATAGCTGGATAATTGACATCAAGATTAAGGGGATACTTTAATTTTTTTTATAATAGCCGAGGTGGATAATTTAGGCGCATGTTTAGGGGCCCACTTTAGCCTATTTTTATAATGGCAAAGGTGGGTAATTTATTAGAAAAGGTCACAGATCCAATGGTGATTATTATTAGAGTTGCTAGATTGATGGCTAGATGTTTTTCTTTTTTTGTGAGATTTTCTAAAACTTTTTTATTTTTTTAGAGTGTCCACCTAGGATCCTAGGTGGCTTCGTGTGGAGGCCTCAAAAGGAGCCTCCAATTAGTAATAGTAAGATACGATCTCTGAACACGGTTTGCTAGGATTCAGACGTGGGTTTTTCCTGACGGCCAGTCTGCAAATTCAGCAACACAATTTGAACAGTGAACAAATTTGATTGATTTCAAGCCAGTCAGATAGCTCTTTACTTCTTTAGGGCCTTGTACGGTTTCATTTTAAGTTCTACGCGGTAAACAAATTTTCTACTTTGCCTCAATAAAATCTATTTGCTGAGCGGGTCGATGTAGAATACTACTTCGTGATTATGCAGGACCTCAAGGTAAGGTTGTGTACTTGTGTTCTAGTTCATAAAAAAAAATCAAGGACATTGGATATGCATAGATTCAAGGACAAATTCGATTCCCCTAAGACACACGATAACAAATTTCTGGTGTAATTTCATTCTGATCTAGAGGTCTTAATCAGTGTGGTGAGAAGAAGGTTTAGTGACCTTTAGCTACGATAACCTATCCATCTTTCCGAATTAAACGTTTGTGATAGGGCGACACTAACATGTACCGATTGTTGCATCAATGCCTCGGCTCCCCAAGAGATTTGGGTAAGAATCCAGGGTGAACTTGAATTTCGAAATCAAATGGTGGAGGGAAATCAGAGAAGCTAGCAATGCAGAAAATCAGAGAGCTCCTTTCTCTGAATTTACTTAGAGCTTGTTCGGTTAGGCATGGATTGGTGGAATGGGTGGGATTGAGTCCATAAGTAGTGACTCACGGACTCAATCCCATACAATCAATCCATGCCTAACCGAATATTAGAAGTGTAAACAACCTTGCTGATCTAGTCGTGTGGCTGCAAAGGCGGGGTGGAGTGCGGTGGCATACGTGGCACTTGTTCCTCCTTATTATTCAACTAATGACTGAATCTGTTGGCATGTGGCCATCCATCCTCTTTTGATCCGCAGACAGAGGTCGCTCGCTAAGTAACTGTAGGAAAGCTCTGTTGGCCAAACTTTCTGTAGTGGAACACGTGTCCAAAAATCGATTCAAGCTTCTGAATATGTTTCTTTGCGGTGATTATTTCTTTAATCTCAACACCATCCGGCATGAAAAATGCATGCATGTGTATTTTTAAGGTCAACGCGCACGTGCGTACATGTTTGGATGACTGTCTGTCTAATAGGGAAAAAATAAATCATGTCATCGGTGCAGCTTGGACGTGTGCCTTAAAGTCCACGACGACGGCCAACCGCGAGCTACATCGATGCCGACGCATCTCGTACCAATTACTGTGGTAAAACGATCGCATATAAGTATGTTGCCAGTATGCCGGCAACGGTGCAGTCTGCAGCGCACGGCACGCGACGAGCGTAAAGATCGAGCTAGCATGGCGTCCACGGCATCGGCGATGAGAGGCGGCGGCGTCGTCCAGGCGCAGCCGCTCGTGCCGGCGGTCATCTCCTTCAGCGACGCGACCGTCGACGTCGGCAACAACAACTGGTGTCGTGGTTGTTGCATGCAGCGAGGAACTCGGCTTGGAGAGTTACTCGCCGCCGTACCTCAGCCCGCAGGCATCGGGGAAGAACCCCATCATCGGCGCCAACTTCGCCTCGGCGGCGTCCAGTTACCTTGTGTTGAAGCACATTTCTGTTCATCAGCATCAACGGCCAGACCGAGTCTCCTGGCGACGCCCGCATCCAACGCATGACCGCGTCTCTCGCGCCGCCGCATGCAGCTCGCTCGCCACGCTCCCACGCTACTCGCTCGCCCGCATTCTTAGCCTGTATAGCGATAGGGTAGTTAGCATGAGCTCTGTTGGTGTATGTATAAATATCATTCAGATCAATACAATTGCTGAGTTGGTCAGGCTAATTACTCTTTCACCTTGACGACACGGTGGACATGCATGTATGTAAGTACCATGCGTACGTAGTGCTTTGTTCAGCTCTGCATGTGGGCCAGCACTTCCAGACACTTTTAGCAACACAAGATTTTGCATGATGAAACTACATATGTGACAAATGATAAGTACGCTAGCTTGTACACTACCTGTGCACACGTGCAGCAAATAAACTGACCCAGCAGCTCAAGTACTACAAGGAGTAGCAGTCCCAGGTGGCCGCGGGCGCCGCGCCAAGCAGGGTCGCTACATCCTCTCCGGCGCGCTCTACGTCGTCCTCTTCCAGAACTACTACCACACCGTCCGTTTCGCTGTCCGGCCGCTACGACGACGACGACCTCCTCATTGGAACCTTCTCCGACTTCGCCAACGTCAGTGCAACCAACGTGTCTCTCTGCTCTAGCACTGCTTTGTGTTGTACGAACCTACTACATGATGCGTCGCATCGCAGGAGATGTGCATCAGGTGGTATATATATATATAGCCCGTCTGTCGCTGGACGCCGATCGAGTTCATGCGGTACACGTACGCCGGCCGGCCTCCCCAACCCCCTCTTGGTGTGTGCGCCGGATGAACGCGCGTAGTCTCCGGCACGGACCTCGATCGATCGCCTGCGAGCCGAGGCCAGCACCCCAGACCGTACCGCCGCGCCATGCGGCTCGAGGCTGGCCTTGTTGTCCGCACGACCGCACACGTACGCGTCCATCTGCTGCAAGGTGCTCGCTGCGGCCGTGGGCGGCTCCCACACGCGCTGCGCCGCTGCCGCTTCGCGTGTCGCTCGTCCACCCTTCCATCATGGAAGCTCCATGGCCAGGTTGAGTACCTAGCTCGGCAACGCGTGGTCACGAACGTACGCGCGTATAGAGAAGCCACCGTGTTTGCAGGTAATCTTCAGAGGAACACACTAAGCTGGGCGATACTATCTAAAGAGGAAGAGAAAGACTTGCTAAAAAAAGGTGTCAAAGGTTGGAGGTCACTGTCATGGACTTCTATAGCAAGGCTGGGTGGAACCTATGCAGGAGAATCCAGAGCTAGGTCTTCATCGTTTTTTTCTGTTCTCTGGTATTTTTGTGGGAAGACCATGATCTTGTGTGGAGCTGTAACCAGCCTAAAGGCTGTATTTGTTTTTTTGAACTTCGGTTGTAGGCTTACAAAACGATGTAGGCGGAGACCGGATTATTATCCATAATCTAAAAAAAATAGAGAAGCCACCGTGCTATCCATCGCATTGTCACCGATCGCGGAGGTGCCGTCGTCCATGGCGCGGGCGCAGCCATCAAGAAGGCGTTTCATTCGGTCAGAGCGGTATGATGGGCGCAAGGTGGGTGTTCCAGGAAGGCGGGTGGACCGTGTAAGCGAGCGTCGGCACGGGGAGCCCCGCGGTGGTCTTCTCCTCGATCGTTGATGCCGTTCCGGCCGGTGTTCTCCTCGTTGACACCGAAGCCAGCAGCCGCCTTGCATTGCAGCACGCGCTCACGTAGTAGGGGCTGTGGTTGCTGCCACGGCCATTTCTGACTTGCTGTACTCAACTGATGGTACAGTGTGCACGTGTGTGGTGGTGCTTCTGTGTACTATGTTATTGAGTGGTAGATGTCGATACACCGCTTCTTTTTTTTCTTTAGTAAACGAGGTAGTATGGATGATAAATGATAAAAAAATATTGTTGCTGTTTTCTTGAACCAAATTAGACCCAAACAGGTCCAACTAAAGTCAAAACTTCAGTTCGAGCCCAAAAACTGCATTGACTCCAACCGGTACAGGTAGGGATTGGCTTAGAGAAGTAATCTAGAAAAGTATAGAAAAGGAATCTAAAGGGGTCATGTTAAAGTTTATTAGCAATGTGACCTTTAGTTTGCTAAAAACAATTCTAAACTTTAGCAAGCTAAACTTTAGTTGCAGGGGATCCAATCAGGGTCCCAGAGGCTTTGTTTTGTAACATAGATTTTTCGTATATGCATATGACCATAGAAGCTATCAGAGCTATCAACCTTTTGGACTAACGGTGAGATACTAGGATGAATCATGGGTAGAGGAAGATATTGTGGTTAGATGAAAAGTACATAGGGTAGTAAAGTGAATCAATGGTTGGTCCCAATGAAATCAATGACTGGGATATCATGTTACCGCGTGGGCATTTAATTTCCTATTTACTCTCTCTTTTTTTTAAATACAACAGTTGTTCGATAATAACTCGGTGTGAATTCAATCGATTTATATAAATATAAACCTTCCTACAAAACACACAACCGATCAAGTAGTTCAATGGTAAGTCACAAATTTCGTGTCCATGAGGTTGTGGGTTTGAACCCTTTGTCTGCACCTTTGTTAGCAAAAAAAAAAGACCTTGTTTGAATCCTTGAGGCTAGCTTATTTGGCAAGGGCGGTTGGTGACTTGGCGAGAAAAAAACAATGTAAAAAGATCTGCTAGCTGATTTGGCAAGGGCGGTTTGGTGACTTCGCGAGAAACAAAAACAATTTTAAAAGATCTGATCGCAAATGATTGTGTGGCTGCACTTTTTTTTTTTTTGCTACATGACATCGGGCAGGCGGGTGGTAACCTGACGACAAAAAAAAAAGAAAAAATTATAAAAAGACCGAAAACCAGACTTGATTACGACTAATTGTGTGGTGTGGCGGTTTGCCTTGCACTTCACTGGTTTAAGCTCTCCCGTTCAAGCTGTGGACAACATCTTGTTTGCCTTCTATGCATTTTCTAATTTTTGTTTCCTCCCTTTAATTTGTGCTATTATAATCATTCTAAATTTATTAATCACGATGGATTTGCTAAGTCGTTATACGTTTTGGGCTGTCACTATGTTATGAGCCTTATATCAATAGTTACAGATCCATGACAATCACCAAATATGTTACGAAAATTTTGTCAAAATTCATCATAGATTAAATAGTTTCTTGCAGTGTATCTATCCATTTGCTTATTTTATACGAATAATCCATACTAGGAGTGACACACGCAAAAAAAGAGACCATATGTCTATATGACACTTCAACATAAGTTCATGACAGACACTTGTAAGAATATGTGACACATGTTGCTTCATATTATAATAGTATTTTAGTATGTTGGACATTTCTCATGACACATGACACGTGGTGCTATGCTATCAAGGTATTTCAGCATGTCGGACACTTGGCTCAAGACATTGACACGTTGTGCATCTTTGCTTTTACCGGCGCATGCAAAAAACTATTTAAGTTGACACGTGGTGATGAGAACATGACACCATCGGATATGAACATTGGTCATAAGGTGTATTTATTTCCCCATTTGCATAATGATTTGTTGTACAATTCACTTGGTTCCACATGTCCATGTTATTATTTGACTGAAGGTACAAATGCATTATTACAATGTCTTCGCGGGCTTGTTATTCACACATGGGACCCAGGCCTAAGATGGAGTAGGCACCAGACATATAGAGAGAGCTTCAAAGATGTTCAAGGACGTCCTCCACCTTGGCCGCCACCTTAGGAGACCAGCAAGGGCGCCCAAGTCAAGATGGAGGCCCATTACAACGAGTTCGAGTCCACCTCGGAGTCCAGGAGCTGCTTTCGGTAAAACGGACGCCCAGGCCACATACGGAGTCCGATTTCGACGATCCACATATGGTTGGAAAGAAGATTTCATAGAGCTTCCAATGGCTTTGGTTTGAAGCCAAAATATGTCCTGAGTCGTCAGGAATCATCCAAACAAGGTGGCGTCCAGAATCTGTCCCGGTGCTGCGTCACCGTCTTTTGGCCTTTGGGCCGTGTATCGTCATCAAGCCCATTAGGGGGCGTGAGCAGGGGGTCATCCACGACCCTAAGCTCTATAATTCAGTAGCCGCCGTCTTTCTTAGGTTTTGGGTTTGTCGCTTATCTGAACCTTTCGGAAGATCGGGAACCCTAGCACCCATCACGTGGTGCTTCATGCCGGACACTTGGCTCGAGACATTGCCGCGCTGTGCATCTTAGCTTTTACTGGCTTATGCGAAAAGCTATTTAAGTTTCTTGTACTCCACACTCTACCCTTCACCCCCCTTCCCCAACCACCACCACACACAAACACCATAGGAGTGCCCGCTGCATCTGTGATGTGAACCTTCCATGCGAAAACCCACCGATCGGAAACCCAAGTCCTCATCAAACTCCACCATTATCACCACGGGCCAACGCCATCTACTTACGTGCAGCCTCATCTGGCAAGTACCTCATGTAGTGGTAGGCTACATATCATCCCCAAGAAGGCTGGATCTCTCACTTCTCAGCAAACGGCGGGCTAGGTGGTAGTCAGTGGCAGGGTGCAAGTCCCCACCATTGGCCGGTCTCTATGGGGAGTTGGCTTCCCATCATTGCATCTCCATTCTCTTGTTGACCAACAGATATTACGGCCGGTAAGCCTCCAAACCCCTTCTCCTCCTTGAGCTATTGCTACTTTCCCAACAGATTTGTGTTTTTTTTTGTTCTCCATTGATATAGTTTTTTTGAGAATGTTTATACTTATGGTAAGCAAGCAGCATGTAGCTCATTCGACATCATTTTGTGGCTTTGTGATTGAATCCTCCATGGCAACCCCCACCTCACTTATAGTAACACTTTCTCCTTAGTGTGCAAACCGGCCCATTATCATAACCTAACCTTGGACTATGTAAAACATTAATGCTTGATTAGTTAATTACTCGTTATGCACTAAAGCCATAGTAAAGTACTCTAAGAATAATGTCAATGGAATGTTCAAATTCTGCACAAAGCACAAGGTATCATGTAAGAATCTTGCAAACTGATTGATGTGTCATATTGTAAGCCACTTCTACCAAAAATGGTTAGATAAAATTACCATCATTTATATAAATTAAACTTGCCATTTATGTATCATGTATCTTTTTATCAAGAAAACTATAATTGCCAAATTGTGAACCAAAGGACACCTCATGTCTGGATATAGAGGAGAGTGTATGTACACCTTCCGAAACCCAGTTGTGATCTTATCATTTTCTTTTTTACTCATGTATACCTTGTCTCTAACTGTTGACACCGGATTTTAACAGGTCACATCGGTGCCAAAAATGAAGTAGAGTTACAGGATCGGAATCGGAGTTCGGAAGATAAGACAGATCAAATCGGAATCGGAATCCGGAAAAAGGGGTAGTCTGAGTCGGAGCCAGAATCCGATAAATTGGAATCGGAGAGAAGGGTGATGACGTAAGGAGTCCTGGAAGGCTACCAGGTTGGGTTTATAGAAGGACCGAGATAAAGAGTCGGTTATTTTCTTTGGAGTTTGAGTCGTAAACGGTTGTAAGAAGTCTTTTCTTTTGCGTCAAGTAAGTTTGTCGTAAGCGTTTAGGAAGTCGTAGTCATCAGAGTATAAGTATCGACCTTGCGTGGTCATGGAAGTCTGTACACACCAATATCAAATAAACCTTTACACTTTTTCGCATCTTTCATACATTGTTGACGACTTCGTCTTTTTCGTTTCACGAGTTCTTCTGGGCACGTCGAGGGTGATCAGATCTCAAGGCTTGCCTGTAAGTCCCGTATTACTGAGTAAGATCCAAACTTTAGCAACCGGCGTATCGCTGTTGCTTCGTTTGGAATTTTTCGACAGTTATCGAGTAAACATCTAAGCTTTAGTATCGGGCGTATCGCTGTTACTTCGTTTAGGTTTTATTCAACCTCTATCCAGCTTAGAATAGGTTTTGATCGGCTGTTATTTATACTTAATTATCGTATCTGATATAGCCGTTTCGATCTATTCTAAGTGTTGCTCTGCTTAGCTTGTTAGGTTACGTTTTAGTAATCTCACTCTGCTTTGCATCAGAATCGGCTGATCTAGCCGTTTCTTTATTGTAGATCGGAAACCAGTTCCGATCTGGTCTTCATTGCTAAATCGGAAACCCAGCCGATTTCGCCGTGACACTGACGTTCGATTTTCCTTGTCAATCAACAGGTCAAATTGACTGGCACGCCCTGCATCATCGGCCACAGCTGATTTCGTGTGCTAGCACGTGAAGGTCTTTCCTGATTTTTGCGTCAACACACTTTTGGCACGCCCGGTGGGACACGAAAGCTTCAATTATGTCAAGGAAGGAAGCTGGTCGTTCTGACGTTGGACCTCAGAATGTCATTGATACCACTAAAGAAGATCTTACTGATGAGCAGAAAGCTGAAGTGGCAAGAGCAGTAGAAGATTTTGAACTTCTATGTTTAAAGTCATTCAGCACTACCAAACGAGGTCAAGCCATCAAGAAAACTGAATTTCCATTACCTCGTGAAGTCAAGATAGCTGAGACACCTGGAACAATACATGAATTGATAAATGAAGCAGTTCATCATGCTTTTGCAAATCAAGGCAGAGTCTTAGGTAATGAATTACATAACCAAGTGATTCGCTCATTGCGTGATGGTGATCTTCAATTTAAAGGCCCAGCATATCAACAACTTCCTCCGTTTGAAGTTGATTCTTCAGCAAAAGATGTTCAGGCAAGAGCTGCAAAACATGCATTTTCTCAGGTATACAATGGCTCAGCATCCGATCAGCCGATCGGACAAACACAATCTGCATCAAGGCCGATTATGCAAGGAGAATTTCCATCAACAACATCATTTACTGTACCTCCAATTCATACCCCACCAAACAGTTCAGCGGTGTTCACCCAGTCAACGCCGATTCCATCGGCATCAAAGGGAAGTGACTTTTTCAAAGGATATGATCCTAAAACTGGGTTAGGAATGCCTCCCGAATATTTCGTGACTTCTCCTAAATCAAATCAGAAAACTCAACCTGAGGAACCAAAGATGGCATGGGTACCGCATACTGACGGAGTTAATTGGGTACTAGTTGATGAAAAAGGAATCATACATCAAGTGTGGACTCCAAAACTAGTATCGGTAAGAGCACCTAACATAAATATGCCGAATCAGTCAAAGTCACATGGTACTACGTCAGCTATGGAAGTATATCGCAATGCTCAACATCAAGGCCAGGGTCAAATGTCCAACCAGAATGTATTTTCAGGGCATATGATTCGTCAACCAGAGTCATCTAGGCAAAATGAATCGGCACCAACTGGATATGCAAGGCCGATTCAGCCAAGTCAAGAGATAGCAAGAGCGCCTCAACCAGTACAAGAAACAGCATAAGGAGCAAATCAAGTAGATTGGGCAGCTCAAATTGCTGAAATAATGCAAAATCAGTTTGGATTGAAGCCCAAGACTCAACATGTGATGTATAGAACTCCCTATCCACCTGCTTATGATTCGTTACCTTATCCCCATCGTTATAAGATCCCTGATTTTACCAAATTTTCTGGTAATGATGATGTATCCACTATTGAGCATGTCAATAGATTTCTAGTGCAATGTGGAGAAGCTGCTGCTACCGATGCATTAAGGGTCCCATTATTTTCAAGTTCTCTATCTAGACCGGCTTTCTCTTGGTTTATGACTTTGCCAGCAAATTCAATTATTTACTGGTCTGACCTGGAGACGCAATTTCATCAATATTTCTTTGCTGGTGTTCAAGAGAAGAGTATTACTGATTTGACAAGCTTGAAGCAGAGTAATGATGAATCGGTGGCAAATTTCATTCAGAGGATCAGGGAAACAAAAAATAGATGCTATGGATTAAACTTGACAGATTCCCAATTAGCACAGTTAGCTTTTGATGGTTTACTTCCTTATTTCAAAGAGAAGTATGATGCTCAGGAGTTTGAAAGTTTAATTCATATTGTGCAAAGAATGTCAAGGCATGAGAATCGGATGTATGAGCAGAAACGGCCTTATCATAAGAAGATAAATTACCTTGGGTATAGTTCTGATTCCGATTCCGATTCCGATTCCGCCGAGGATAATGAAATCGGCTTGGCAGAATGGGTAAAAAATAAGAAGCCGATTGCTTGTCCATTTGGTAAGAAAGAACCAGAAAGATTTGGTTTTGATGTTACTAAGGCCGATAAGATTTTCGATTTGTTGCTTAAAGAAGGGATGATCAAATTATCGGCCAATCATAGTATTCCATCTGCAGAAGAGCTCAGGAAGATGACGTATTGCAAATGGCATAATGCTACGTCTCATATTACCAATGACTGCAAAGTTTTCAGAAACCAAATCCAATCGGCAATTGAACAAGGAAGGTTGCAGTTTGAGATTCCTGCTAAACCGCAAAAGCCGATGAAGATCGATGGGCATCCTTTCCCAGTGAATATGGTAGAACCAGCAAAGGGAATGCTTTGCAGACAAAGCTTTTGACATCAGAATCTGCAAAAGAAAAAGGGGCTGTTGATCCTAGAGTGCAAATTTCTGCTTCTGACTTAAAGGATAAAGGAAAGATGGGGAAGAGTGATTATCCCAGAAATCTTCAAAGACGTGTTACTTCTCAAGGGTTGATCAAGAAATATCAACATCAACAAGAGAGAACGAGGCAGGAAGAGGAAAGGATGTATCGGCATGAAGATCATTGGAGATGTCCTTTCTTTATCTACTGCTGGGAAGAGGGAATCAAATTGCCATCTCCAGATGATTGTCCAGAGTGCAACGGAGGCTATGGAAGGGATAGATCATTCAAAAGGCCTCGATTTGAAGATAGGGAGAGTCGGCCGATTATTCGAGAGAGAGATGAAGAATATCGGCGTACTCCAGTTCATGAAAGAATCGGAGGCAGACAGAGTGTGTATGATCGGTTGGGAAATAAGCCGATTATGAGCAGAGAATTAGAAGAACGTGCTAACAATTTGGTTTCTGATGAAGAGCCTTTGCCAAATCAGGATCGGAATATCCGTCGTGAGGCTAAAATACCTCAACCAAGGTGGTGCCCGGATGGAGTCACAAAATCACAGAAGAGGAGGTTGCAAAGACTCCGATTTGAAGAAATCCAAGAGGAAAAGTCACACCAGCGTTTGAGAAATAAGAAGGTGTCATCTCAAGGCGTCCTAAACAATGTGGACAAGATAATAATACAGCCGATGTTAACATGATTTTCATGCTACCAAGAGAATTCATGGCATCGGCTAGTGATGAAGGAAATTTTAAGGTCGAAGAAGCAATGGCTCAATTAAATCTGGAACCAATGCAAGCAACTTTTGAGAAACCAGAAGAAAAAGAGAGGGTTCACTTAAAACCTTTGTTTCTGAAGGGGCATGTTGATGGTAGGCCAATGACCAGGATGATGGTTGATGGTGGAGCAGCTGTTAATTTGATGCCATATGCCGTTTTTCGCAAAATCGACAAAGGTGAAGATGATCTGGTCAAGACAGATATGATGTTAAAGGATTATGAAGGAAAAGTTTCTCCGGCTCGGGGGCACTATGCGTAGAGTTGACTATTGGAAGAAAGACCTTGCCCACTACTTTCTTCATAGTCAATGGCAAAGCATCATATAATCTGTTGCTGGAGAGAGATTGGATCCATGCTAATTGTTGCATTCCATCAACCATGCATCAATGTTTCGTTGAATGGATTGAGGATACAGTAGAGGTTGTCAAAGCAGATGCATCATACAACATAGCCATTGCAGAGGCGCAACCATGGAATTATGAACAAGTGATGTGTATATCAGGAAGAGCTTTGGATACTGAATTCCTCAGAGTGGCCGATTTCGGTCTACAGCCGATCCAAGCAGTCGGCTCGGAAGAATCGTCCTGATGGATGAATTTCTTCAAGAAGATGAAGGGAAATTGGGATATGGTTTCACGTCGGCCGATGTACTAGAGAAAATAGACTTAGGAGATGGTGATGGACCAAGGCCGACGTTTATTAGTGCAAAATTAGATCCTGAGTACAAGAAAGAGTTGACCTCTTTGTTAAAAGAATTTAAAGATTGTTTTGCTTGGGAATACTATGAAATGCCTGGTTTAGACCGATCTATTGTTGAACATCGATTACCTATAAAGCCAGGATATCGGCCATATCAGCAAGATTCTCGACGATGTGATCCCAAAATATTACCTGATATAAAGGCCGAGATTACTAAGTTGATTGAAGCAAAATTTATTAGGCAATGCCGATATGCTGAATGGATTTCTAATGTGGTTCTTGTATATAAAAAGAACGGAAAACTGTGTGTTTGCATTGATTCAGGAATCTTAACAAGGCGACTCCGATGGATGGTTATCCCATGCCTATTGCCGATTTGTTGGTTGATGCTGCAGCAGGACACAAAGTCATAAGCTTCATGGACGGTAATGCTGGTTATAATCAGATTTTTATGGCTAAAGAAGATATTCATAAGACTGCTTTTCGATGTCCAGGTCATGTTGGTTTATATGAGTGGGTAGTTATGACTTTTGGCTTGAAAAATGCTGGAGCTACATATCAACGTGCTATGAATTATATCTTCCATGAACTTATCGGCAAGATTGTTGAGATTTATATTGATGATGTGGTGGTTAAATCGGAAAGCTATAAACAACATTTAGCCGATTTACGCAAGACACTGGAGTGCACAAGAAGACATGGTTTGAAGATGAATCCAATAAAGTGTGCATTTGGGGTCTCTGCTGGTCAATTTCTGGGATTTATGGTTCATGAAAGAGGAATTGAGATCAGTCAGACTCTGATAGGTTCCATCAACAAGATTGTTGCTCCGGAAAATAAGACTAAACTTCAATAATTAATCGGCACGATTAATTTTATTAGGAGATTTATTTCTAATCTCTCTGGAAGGATTAGGCCGTTTACACCTTTATTGAAGTTAAAGGCCGATCAAGAATTTGTCTGGGGAAAGGAGCAGGAAGAAGCTTTGGAGCGAATTAAGAAATATTTGGTGTCTCCTCCTATTTTAGTTCCTCCTCAAAAAAATAAGCCATTCAGATTATACTTATCGGCTGATGATTCTTCTATCGGATCGGCTCTTATTCAAGAATTTGAAGAAAAAGTGCTTGTTATCTATTTTGTAAGCAGAAGACTTTTGGATGCAGAAACGAGGTATTCTCCGGTTGAAAAGTTATGCTTATGTTTATACTTTTCCTGCACCAAACTCAGACACTATTTACTATCGGCTGAGTGTGTGGTTGTGAGTAAAGATGACGTCGTAAAATACATGTTATCATTGCCGATTTTAAATGAAAGAATCGGAAAATGGATTTTGGCTCTTTCAGAGTTTGATTTACATTTTGAATCATTGAAAGCAGTCAAAGGGCAGGTTTTGGCCGATTTTTTGTCACTCATCATTGTGGTCCGGAGATTGGATTAATAGAAGTTGCTCCATGGACTTTGTTTTTCGATGGATCTTCTTGTGGAACTGGTTCTGGAATCGGAATTGTGTTGATTTCGCCTCGGGGGGCAAGTTTTGAATTCTCTTTTCCGATTGAGAAAGAAGCCACTAATAATCAAGCAGAATATCGGACTGTCCTTAAAGGTATTAAACTACTCAAAGAAATTAAGGCCGATGTTATTGAAATATTCGGAGATTCTTTATTGGTGGTAAAATAATTGATGGGTGAGTACGAAGGCAATGATGATATTTTGAGAATATATCATGATGAATGTCTCTAGTTGTTAAAAGAATTCAGGCTTGTTAAGATTGAGCATATTCCCAAATGTCATAATGGGGAGGCTAACCGATTGGCTCAAGGAGCATCTGGTTATCGTCCGATTAGAGAGATTTCAAGTTTGGAGTTGGAAGATTCCGATTGGAGAAAAGAGATTTATGAGTATTTGAAAGATCCATCACAGAATGTTGAGAGAAAGATAAAGATTCAGACGTTGAAATATGTTATACTTGAAGATGATCTTTATTATCGGACGATTAATAGAGTTTTGCTCAAATGTATTGGATCAGAAGAAGCTAAAGTATGAAATGGATTATCAGAAGAAATGGAGTATTTTTGGCCTACAATTCTTGAAGATTGTTTTAAATATTACAAGGGTTGTCAAGACTTTCAGCGTTTTGGGAACGTTCAAAGGGCTCCTACATCTGCTATGAATCCGATTTTGAGGCCTTGGCCTTTTCGAGGATGGGGCATTGATCTAATCGGACAGATTAACCCTGCATCAAGCAAAGGACACAAGTTTGTGCTGGTAGCAACCGATTACTTTACTAAGTGGGTTGAAGCGATTCCTCTGAAAATTGTGTCATCAGCTAATATGGTAGATTTTGTTAAGGAGCATATTGTCTATCGGTTTGGTATTCCTCAAACGATTACGACCGATCAGGGAACTATGTTTACGTCAGGGGAATTTGGAGAATTTGCTGAAAGCATGGGAATTAAAATACTGAATTCTTCCCCTTATTATGCTCAGGCCAATGGTCAGGCAGAAGCCTCCAATAAAAGCGTGATCAAGTTGATAAAAAGAAAGATTGATGAGTATCCCAGAAGGTGGCATACTGTGCTACATGAAGCATTATGGTCATATCGGATGGCTTGTCACGGTGCAATCAAAATGTCACCTTACCAATTGGTTTATGGAACTGAGGCTGTCTTACCTTGGGATTTGAAAATCGGCTCTAGGCGTGTTGAGTTTCAAAATAAGCTAACAACCGATGAATACTCAATTATTATGAAAGATGAGTTGGAAGATTTAACTCAGTATCGTTTGAAAGCCATTGAAAATTTAGAGGCTAATAAGGAGCGTATCGCCAGATGGTATAACAAGAAAGTTAAAGTTAAGGAATTTTCTCAAGGAGAATTAGTTTGGAAGCTGATTTTGCCAATTGGGTTTAAAGATTCTAAATTCGGTAAATGGTCTCCGACTTGGGAAGGTCCGTATCGGATAAATCGGTGTGCTCTAGGTAATGCATATATATTGGAGACTTTGGGAGTAGAAGAGTTTTCTCGAGCTCTGAATGGGAAATACTTGAAAAAATACTATCCCAGCATTTGGGTCGATGCATAAACCGATTTTTGGCAAATCGGAGCATATCATAGCCGATATCATAGCCGATCATATCATACTGAAGATAATCCATTACATATTCAAGGATACATGGGCGATGCGTTATGCATTGCCCTTAGGGCAAAAATATAAAACATTACAGGGTATTCAGGAAATTTTGTATTGTTTGGATAGCTTGCATACGGGACTCATGACGCTCATGGTTTTCTATGATTTGATTTCTGGAGTCAAGAGATGCATGAATCTAGTTAATATTATCTTCAACCATAGAAATGGTTTGGTTGATGGTGTGGATTTCTCCCAAAAGTCGATCTCTTCTGCTCTGTAGGTGGATGAGTCGGGATTGTTCTCTGTTCAAAGTACCTTCAAGATTATGAATTTGACGTTGGACCTTGGATATATCGGTGCCTTGGGCATGGATGAAAGATGATACCGAAGTAAGTCCTTCGGGAAGCAAGTTCATGACTTCATGCTTGTGGGTAGCTAAGAAAAGCCGATGATTGGAGGAAAGGGAGGAGCCTGATTGAAGTTGAGTGATGATGAGCTCAAGTTGCTGTTGAACTTGAAAATTGGAAATATTAGTTAGTCTTAATCAAATGTACGAGGAAGAGAGAGGAGTACTCCATACCTCATTGGACGAAGATGCCATGTTTGATAGCAGGAAGGGTGATATGGTGGATTCAGCGTATGGTCCTATTTATAGGCAAAAGATCTACCTACCCAGTTCAGGGCATTCAATTTTGAATATAAATGGGAGCGAGGACCAATTTATTTTTGGTCAAAAGCTGATATTTTCAGGAGATTCGCTGTAAAGGCCGATCGCATTGGTTAAAGACAATAAATATGTTACAGACTTGGCAAAGATCAGTCACAAGATAAGACGAAGATTCACACATACGGAACAGTTTGGCAACTTCAATGAATATATTACATTGCGAAGGATGTTTTCGGATAAGTTTTACAACGACCCAAGGAAGTCTTGGATCGCTTGAATCGCGCGTAGGCGAATAGTATCTACATCGGAAATGGCTTTCCGATCTTCCTCAGCTGAACCCTCAATCGGCTTTAGATTTTGTTTCAACTGGTCAACCTTTTGAATGAGGATTTGCTTGTTTTGTTCAAAGGTTGTCAGTGTCCCTGGGATTTGCTGTAGATTGGCTTCTACAGTCTCTAGCTCTGCATCGATCTTGGCTATAGCTTGCATATGGACTTCACGTTGAGACACCAAATCGGACTTAGTCTTCTCCAGAGCTTCCTGGGTTTGCTTCATGTGTCCAATTTGGGTAGCTATGCCTTCAATGTCCGATTCGAATTGCTCCTGGTCCTTAGCTGATTTTTCAAACTCGGCTCGATCGGATAATCTCTTCTGAGCCTTGGTTACTTGATAGTAATTGAACTCAATAAAGGCAGCTGGAAAAAGAACCTCTTCAACCGATTCAGGTATCCGACCTTGCAAATGTTTGAAAACTGATTGGACGGGATCAACGTTCTTCACAAGTTGTCCGATTTCAGTATTCAAATGGCTTAGCATTTCTTCAAGGTAAGACTTGATTGGATCGGAGCTGGGAGCCGATTCTGCTATAGAGGGACCAGCCAGTTCCGCTACAAGGGCACTGGGGGTTGGAGAATCTTGTGCCTGAGAAATAAAAGTAAGAATCGGATGTTGCCTTTTTCTAAAAGTAAAGACAAAGAAAGAGAATTACCTACTTCAGGTTGACTTCATCAAACTTAGTTGGTTGAGAAGGACCGATTGCTGTTCCGATAGAAGCAATTGCAGTTCGTTCCTAAGCATAAAAGTTTTGGATATAAGGAATGGAATAGGTTAATGTGTGCAATGGTGAAGATTTTAGAAATCATCCTTACTGTGGTTTCTTGGGCCGTTTCCGGAGCTTGTGTTGGTTGAATGCTAACCGATGGAGGAATCGGCAGTGAGGAAGAAATCGGGGCAGCTCTTGTTTCACTTGGTTCGTGAGTCTGTGAAGGTGCCTGTTTTTCACATGAAGTAAGATTGAGAAATCATGAAGTCACGACAAATCGGAGATGTGTTTACCTGTTCCGATGTAGTTGCTATTGTAGTATCCGATGGGTTAGCCTGAATCGGATTTGGTGTGCCTGTTTCAGGAGTTGATGAGCCACCAGTGTCGAAACGTACTTGAGATATACGTCGTGCTGCTTCTGAAGCTGAAATCTTACGGACAATTTTAGGAAGCTTCGTTGAAGTTGTTTTGGATAGCACCAAACGACGTTTTTCTCCGACTTTTGAAGGAATGGCCGATAGCTCCGATGGTTTGATGTCTTCTTGGCTAGCCATGGAAGAAGAAGTCCCTTGTGTTTTCTTCTTCGGCCTTTTAGATGAGCTAGTGCCTTGTTGCATGGGAGAGGGAATGATCTTGGCCGATTTCCTGTTCCGACCAGTAGCGACGTCCATCACAGATGGACTGGAACTCCCAATGTAAGGATTGTCTGAGGGAGGCATATACTCAATCGGACGGCCACAGTTACTAACTGAAGGGAGATTTATTGCCACCTCCTGTAATCAAAGATAGAAAGAGAAAAGAGGTTAAGTACAAAGTAATCAATAATTAAAGAGGAATGACTAAGTGTAAAGTTTTTGCCCGATCACTGGTTTTGAAGTCGGGATTGAGAATTATGCAGTACTCTTGAGCAGGTTGGCTGAAAAGGTGATTCCTCCATTCTTGCCACCATGTTTTGAATGAGGCCGTGGTGAAGCTTGAGAATTTCCAAAGGGATAAGTCTATAGTTTCCCGAAGAGGTGATAGACTCATCAGTCTATCATATGCTATGCCTGAGGGGACTGTGTCTCTGGGCTTCACCATATCGGCCAAGTACAAAGAAATTGGCCCTTGGCCAAATCCAATTTGACGAGCAGCCAATGATGGATGGTAATATTCAAAAGATTGCTGCTTTTTACCCATGAACATGTCTGCGGGGAGTATTTGAGGGACAATGATTTCCTTGAAGTTCTTTTGGCTGTCCTCATCGGTATTGATATCAGCACATCGAAATTTGAAAGGCAGTTCAAAGTGATGATCAGGATCAGAATATACATGCAAAGGCATAGATTCTTCCTTGAAACCATTGTAGAATCCCCTAAAGTACTCGGCTGTGCGAGTAGAAGGAAGCCGATCTCCAGGAAAGCTTGAGGCAGCCTCGCCAAAAGACATACATCGCCGATCTTCAGCTTCTTCATCGTTCAACTGATCGGCGGGAAATACTTTGCTGATCACCGAAGCCTCTAACAGTTTCTGCATATGCATGTTTAGCCAGAGGTTGACGAACCACCATGGGCCTCCAAGATGTCCGATTTGTTGCTTGGACTTTAATCGGACAGAAACCTCATGAAGAAGCTTGTAGACTGATCCCAGGAGATGTTTTCCGATTGGAAAATTATTGCCTAAGGCTAAGTATTCCGCTAATCGGAGATAGTGGATTGAAGGGCCTACTGTCTTCCCACAGAAAACGAAGTGCTCCAACCACATGTTCAAGAAAGCTGAATGCTCTCTTGCATCCACAGGACCTGATGTTTTGGAATACTTCTCTATGTATCCCTTCCAACCCCCTATCTGTTTAGTATCAATCTTGTGAGTGGCTTTGGAGGGAATGAGAAAGGTTTTGTCCGATTCCGATATGTTCAGACCGGTGAGCATCAATACATCTGCTAAGGTGGGGGTCATTGGACCTTGGCCGAAGAGAAAGGCGTTCAGAGCATCAGACCAGAAGTATGAAGCGGCAGCTAGCAGAGGCTCGTTTCGTTCCATATCAGCCAGAGAGAGAGCAATACATTGGTGAAGGTCATAAGATTCCCATTCGTCTATTTTGGATTTGGCAACCCTTTTGTACCAAGTCCTCCATCCAGTGGTGAGGGTTGGCCATGACCTAAAAGCAGTGCTCCAATCGTGTTCTGAATTGAAAGATTTGTAAGGAAGCCGCTGTGTTTCTTGGTTGATGAAGTCAGTTGGATCTGGAGAACCTACTGGACCTAGTATGGCGAGACCCGGCTTGTCTGCTATGGGGATAATAATGCTACTGCGGACGGCCTAAGAAAAGGCATTACTAGTAAGAATAGATCTAACAAACTAAAATGGAACTTGATCTGAAGAGATTGGGTGGAGGACTTACCTCGGGGATTTCTGAGATGGATGCCATGGGAGGAGGTTGAAGAAGTCTTCAAGAAATTGATCCTGGCCGAAGGTCGCTTGTGCTCGGTGATTCGAAGATGGGGGCAGAGGAAGGCAAAGCGGCGGCGGCGGAAGAAAGGAGGTGAATGAGGAAGACAAAGGGGTTGGCATTATATAGGTTTCGCTGAGGGTAAAATGGGAAAGAGAAAATGTTTTGACCTAAAATGTTTGACCTAGAGGATCAAATAGTTTCGAGTCAGAATCAATTCTTCCGCGAAACTAGGGGGGCATGTGTTGACACCGGATTTTAATAGGTCACATCGGTGCCAAAAATGAAGCAGAGTTACAGGATCGGAATCGGAGTTCGGAAGATAAGGCAGATCAAATCGGAATCGGAATCCGAAAAAAGGGGTAGTCTGAGTCGGAGCCAGAATCCGATAAATTGGAATCGGAGAGAAGGGTGATGACGTAAGGAGTCCTGGAAGGCTACCAGGTTGGGTTTATAGAAGGACCGAGATAAAGAGTCGGTTATTTTCTTAGGAGTTTGAGTCGTAAACGGTTGTAAGAAGTATTTTCTTTTGCGTCAAGTAAGTTTTTCGTAAGCGTTTAAGAAGTCGTAGTCATCAGAGTATAAGTATCGACCTTGTGTGGTCATGGAAGTCTGTACACACCAATATCAAATAAACCTTTACACTTTTTCGCATCTTTCATACATTGTCGACGACTTCGTCTTTTTCGTTTCACGAGTTCTTCTGGGCACGTCGAGGGTGATCAGATCTCAAGGCTTGCCTGTAAGTCCCGTATTACTGAGTAAGATCTAAGCTTTAGCAACCGGCGTATCGCTGTTGCTTCGTTTGGAATTATTCGACAGTTATCGAGTAAACATCTAAGCTTTAGTATCGGGCGTATCGCTGTTACTTCGTTTAGGTTTTATTCAACCTCTATCCAGCTTAGAATAGGTTTTGATCGGCTGTTATTTATACTTAATTATCAGATCTGATATAGCCACTTAGATCTATTCTAAGTGTTGCTCTGCTTAGCTTGTTAGGTTCTGCTTTGCATCGGAATCGGCTGATCTAGCCGTTTCTTTATTGTAGATCGGAAACCAGTTCCGATCTGATCTTCATTGCTAAATCAGAAACCCAGCCGATTTCGCCGTGACACTGACGTCCGATTTTCCTTGTCAATCAACAGGTCAGATTGACTGGCACGCCCTGCATCATCGGCCATAGCTGATTTCTTGTGCTAGCACGTGAAGGTCTTTCCCGATTTTTGCGTCAACACTAACATAAGACTAAAAAGTAATAACAAGTGGCTATAATATAAGGTCTATTGTCGAATTGTATAAGGTACTTAATTTCACTATATTTGTCAATACAATTAGCACACTTGATTAAACTCTGGAGTCAAAATCCTATGTAATTTTCTCTTAGGCCTGAAATAATATAATCTGCATGATGGCTGCTACACAACCTTCACCTTGGTCAGACCTCCCGCCAGAACTTATGGGCCTTGTCCTCAAGCAACTACCTTCCCTTGTTGATCGTGTTAGAGTGCGAGCAGTGTGCCGATCATGGCGCACCAATGCTCAACTGCAACCCCTTCTCCCCCTACCACTTCCATGGTTGTCACTCCTTAATGGGACATCCCTAAGCTTTCCAAGTGGTGAAATTCACCGTATGACCATACCACATGAAGCTTGTTATTGTGGATCCATTGACAACTGGTTGTTCCTCGTGCACAATGATGGTGGGTGCTCACTGGTGAACCCTTTCTCCAAGACTATGTTACAACTTCCAAAGCTAGACACTATTTGGCATACTGGATCACGGAGACTTGAAGGACATTCAATTTCCTTCAAATTTGTTGTGCCATCATCCCTGGATATGTCACCAAATTCTCTGGTAGCTGCAATGATTGTAGATCATTCTTCGCGTAGCGGGATTTGTATTTGCCAGCCCCCGTTTGCCACTGACATATTCAGAAAGAATGAGTATGAGCACATTCATGATATTGTGTTCTTTAATGGAAGCATGTATGCTCTAATTTCTGGGAAGCTCGTCATCCTTGAGATTGTTCAGAATCACAAATATGGACCTCAAATACTATCCATCAAATGCATATGTGACAATATTGACTATTTAACATGCCATGATCCTTCTGATCCTCTTCATGAATGCGGTGTCTTCAACATGAGAAATGAGATGGTGAAGCCGTTGTTTCCAGAGACTGCAGTAGTGCAGCGCAGTGTTGGCCATGCGTGTCCTACCTGGTTTTTCCCTTCTGAAGCTATCTAATTTGTTGTCCTTGGATTACCATCATATATGTGTACTTCTGATTTGGAGCTTGGATTCTCTATGCTTATATTTGTATGGGCTGATCATATTAGTCACATTAAGTTAATTTTGTTATATGCCGCATAAAAGACAACGAGTATTGTCTATGCAGAATAAATTTCATTAGGCAAGTTTAGCTTTATATCAAGTTCATCATTATGTTTTTTTGGACCTGAAAGTTCATCATTATGTTGTTTTTGGAATCATTTTCTTCTATGTAAACTCTTCAATGGAGTCAAGCATAATAATCTCTGGTCTGATGCATTCTCTCCTTTTATCCTGCCACCATTATTGGAATTACAGTGTATTCTGTTTTTCGCCTCCTACATTTTAATACGCATGATGCTCTCTTTTTGCTGATGCTACCGTGAGATTATTAACCCAAAGCTATTGAGTTTTTATATCTTCTTCTGGTGACGTGATATGATTCTAAAACACTGTTGTACACCATAAAGTTTAATACAGAGTGCAGGCACTATCACGATGGCATGATTTGCACACAAAAAAGATATACTAGTACATGAACTTAGATACCTCTCACACAAAGAGATGAAATGCAGTAAATCATTTAGTCAAAGTCTTCAATCCCTCCCAGCAGCCATCACTGCGAACCCACGTCCCTCATCCTCCTCGTCGTCGATGACCTCGACCTGGAGCTCAGCGTGTACCCGACCTCCTTTTTTGCATATCCATGAACCGTGGATCCACGCTAGGGAGAGGGGGTTGTTCCACCCGGTGCGCGACGTACTCCTTGCTCAGCCTCACCGTCACCTTCTTCCTCCTCTTCCCGGCCCCCGCCGCCTTGGCCTCGCTGCCCTCCCCCTTCCCTGGCTTCTCTTGTCGACCTTGAGATTGTTCATGTATCGCGGCGGCGACATCGCGTGGTGGATATATTTGCAGGTGCGCGCATGATGGATGCTGGATCTCGCTGCAACGGGCACGTCGATCTGAATGGTCTACCTGACGTGCACATCCGGAGCCGGAGGGATCGGCGTCGGCCTTCAACCCGGTGCGTGCGTCACTCTGGTTCCGAGATCTTTGTTGTTGGGCTTCTTTAGTCTTGATCTTCATTTTCTCTTCATTCATTAGTTCCCCTAGCATCTGTTTAACAAACTGGATCTCGATACCGGAATTATCAGTTGGTTATTGCTGCCTACTCTGCTACCATTGATTCCGCTCTGTATATATGATCTCCGATCACAGTTTGCTAGGGTTCAGACCAGGAAGCGGAAGGCGTGAATTTGCATACATAGATCGCCTGACTTTGAGCTCTTCATTGCAATTTTTTTTCGAACCATTTCGTTGCAAATTTAATTAGGTGTCTGTTTGCTATTGTTGATCATCGAATTGAATGATGAAAGGGTCTGCTTGCCGTGCCATCCTACATGTGTTTCATTTTGGTTTATATCTCTTGCAGTTGCAGAATAATTTTCCATAAGTGTAACCCACCAATGGCGTGGCCGGACCTTCCGTCGGAGCTCCTGGGCCTGGTACTACGTCGTCTCCATTCCTTCACCGACCGCGTCCGCATCGGCACGGTCTGCCAGCCATGGCGCTCCAGCGCTCTTCTTTACTCTCGGAGCTACCCCCAGCGATGCCATAGATCGTGCTCGGCGACTAGACTTACTTGGACATCATCAACAACACCGTCCACAAACTGAACCTAAATATCCCTCAACGATGACGATTGCCGAGGCTCAAACGACAACCTGCTCTTCCCCACGCGCGACGGCGACGGGTGCTTCCTGACAGACCTGTTCTCCTGCGCCATCCGGTCATGGACCTCTCTTTCTTTCTCATGCAACATAAGCGTAAAAAGAGATGTTCTCACTTAACTACATCTCTAGCCTAAGCATCAATAAGGTGGTGGTGGATTGGCCTCGAGGCTCGTCGGTCGGACCCATCGTCACCACATTGATAACTGACAACACGAACCTGCACGAGAACACCATCTTTGTTTGCAGAGCAGGGACGGACAACGTCGGCAATAAGAGATACCGCACCATGTCAGCTAACCTCTGGAATGCCCTGGACATCGCGTTCTTCCATGGAAACCTCTATGCCCTCTCCACATGTGGATAGCTCCACACAATCGGGGTCTATGTGCACTCTGGTAGCAATCAGTGATCACCAATGTCAAGAAACACAATTGGGAGCCCGAGGACAGGATCAAATGATGACTATGATGACGATGAAATGGTCGATTTCATGGGATACGAGAAGATCATTAACACCGAGGAGGCATACCTCGTCGAGTCCGGTGACCAGCTGCTGAAGCTGAACCGGTGGATCTTGGACAGCAACCCAGGGGAAACTGACAGGTTCACTGTCTATGAGGCAGATCTTCTCTCCAGCCAGTACCGGATATCATATAGTGGAACGAGGCAGTAGCGGATATAGTGGAACGAGCTAGGAGGGGCTTACAACATTCTCCATCTTTTCTTCTCTTCTTCCTTTCCTTTATATTTTTCTTCTTCATCCACTCTATTTTTCTTTTCTTCCTCGCTTTCATCTATGGCTAAAAATTTTAGGAAGGGCTAAGGAGGAGCTCCATTGCACGGCAGGTGTAGGAGGGGCTTGAGCCCCAGCCGACCCTCTGCTGGATCTGCCCCTGGCTCCAGCTCATTCAGGACTTGTTCGGTTCCATCCGATTCAATCCGGGCCGGGAAAAATAAATATAACAAGAAATTTATGATAGTCACAATAAGAGGTCGGGATTCATTCCGGATCGAGAGCTAATTTACTCACAATAGTGACATCAAACGACCGGAAATCAATCCACTGGTCAAGAGGCGTGGAATCATTCCGGGTCTCTTGTTATATCTATCATGAGTAAGATTAGTTTTTGACCCGGAATAAATCCCGGTCTCTAGCTATACCTACTATGAATTTCTTATTATATCTATCATTTCCGGGCCGGATTGAATCCGATGGAACCGAACAAACCCTCGAGTGGAACCTAGTGTGCAGCCTGCGTGGTTGTGCTCTGTTTTTGGGGCGATACTGCTCCAAGTCTGTTCTTGTCGGCGAGGGTCATTAGCATGCTTTGGAAGACTGCATCAAATGGAATCAAACGACCAATCTAATCGTGTCCAGGCAATACATCTTGCTATATGGCGGCGAGGCTCACACCCATCTAACTAATCCCTATGGGCTTTGGCAAAACACAGAAACGTACCGACAATACTTAGACCGGCTAATTGATGATTAGGGGCCCTTGATTTGGGGGCCTGCTGCGGTCCCGCCACTTGCACCATATCTTCTACAGGCCTGAAGAAATCCATTAAGCATATTTAGTAGTTAATTCGCACATTAGGTCAGTTTTTTTTTTGGTTTTGTAATCTATGAGCTTCCTCCACATCAGTTGGGTCCTGCCACTCATGTGAGTATATCTTGTAATCTAGGACCCTAAAAAAAATAAAATATTCAGATCTTTTGGGTCAGCCTATCACCAGAAAGGAATAAATCCTCCGAGGCTCCGATGACACTGGTTTCGTGATGATTGCAACGCTCCCATACATCACCACAATCAGTGTGCAGCTTTGTATATCTTTTCCGGGGCATGCAGCAACTTGTCACGAACCATATGTAGACTAGCAAAAGGTTTCTATTGCCAACGTGAAGGGAATCAGTAGGCATCAGTAGTTGATGGACTAAAGGCATGCATCTGATGCAATATTACTGAGGAAAAGCAAGCATCCATCCTTTCTTCCCCGTTATTAAGGAAAGCAAGCATATCCATCCTCGCACAAAAGGCCGGCATCTGATGCAATTAATATTGCTGACAAAAGGCCGGCATCCATCCTTCTTCCCCGTTATTAAGGACTCCACGCAGAGAAGAAGACGCTCCAACGCTTCACCGTACGTCCTCCCTGTTCCTGAGAACCAGCTGCATGCCATGACAATGTGCCAGCAATCCTACGGGTTCCTCCCGTGCGCCACGACCGTGCTCGGAAACCTCTTCCTGGTGATCACCTACGGCCTCTTGATGTACAAGGGGGGCACGTACCTGTCCCACGGGAGCGAGCTGCTGCACGAGATCTTGGGACCTGGCCTCGTCGGCGGCCTCCTCCTCCCCGTACTCGGTGCTCTACCTGAAGCTCTCATCGTGCTCGGTCCGTTCGTTCTCATTTTCTGCTTTCTAGACTATCATCTTTTTTTTAGAGAATTTTCATCTCTCCCTCTGTGTACGCGCCTAGAAGTGTACTTACAAGTAGTTTAGTTGGAAGAGAAGTGGATAAATACACTCTTTTTTGAAAAACGTGTTTTTATAAGATGAAGAAATAATAAATAGAATATCTAGTGAATAGTAAATTTCTGAGAAGTTTTCTGAGAACTAAACTACAACTCTGTTTCATGGCATCGACACAGCATCCGGTATGTCGGGGAGTAGAGACACAGCGCAAAGTCAGGTACTGATGGGAATGGTGCTGCTCGCTGGCTCCACCGTCTCCCTCCTCACGCTGCTTTGGGGAACCTGTGTCGTTGTCGGCAAGTGTGACCTTGATGGGCCAGACCGTGTCGCAGTGGATTTACAGAACGACAGGGGCTTCAGCTTGACAGGTGCGTAACCTCAAGGGAAATTACGAACAACATAAAGATCTTAATTGAGCGGACAGCTAGTTTTCTTATATACTAGAACATTCTAATTGATTTATATATTATCTATTTTTGTTATTATATTATATGTTATTTAAAATAATTATATAAATAATTTGCTTAAATCCTTAGTTATTATTTAATTATAATTTTATATGCTCTAACTATTTGTTCTGGATTTAAATTACATCTTATATATACTCTTAATTTGTTTCCAAAATAATATCTGGTATAGACTCTATATTATTTAACTATTTCACATCCCAAATCATCTATAATTTAACTAATTTTCATTTTAAATGAAGCTATATATTAATTCTTCTCGATATGGACTCTTTGTCAACTACTATTTCTATTTTAAAATTTTGGATTTAATTAGTTACTTATCGTTTGTAATCTACGTATACTACTTGGTAACTTCTAATTTTAATTTGAAATGTTACCATTTGTGAATTGTATTCCATATGGACTCTCTGGGTTATCTAGTAGATCATCATAAAGTCTAACGGTCTAAATTTTTTCAAATTAACATATGATTTTTTTTCCTTCCCGCTAAACATAATATCTTCTTTTAACATGATTTGTAATTTTTGTTTCTTTTAACATAATTCAATGTTACGTATTTCTTAACCGTACACTAGCAGAAAAAGGCCACGAGAGTACCGGTTGCATAACCGGCACCGATGGGTGCCTAGCAACCGGTACTGGCAATCCGGTACTAATGGGCACGCCCGGTACCGATGGGCGTCCATCTGTACCGGTTGGTAATATCAACCGGTACCAAATGATTTTGAGCCTAAAAAAATTCAAAAAAATTTTGAACTCGCTGGGGCCCGTGGGACTCGAACTTTTCACAAGTCACACGAATTTTTCACGCGTAAATGCACGTGCGCGGTGCGTGGGACTCGAACTCACGACCTCCCCCTCTTGCGCGATTCTTCCTTAACCACCCCACCTATAAAGCACTTGTGGTTGAGAGAATGATGATATCCTTTTAAAGTAACCCTAGGTAGTGCATTCAGTACCGGTTGGTGTTCAGATACAGAATGGTGGCATTCAGTACCGGTTGGTGTTACCAACCGGTACTGAATGCAAAAGGGGCCTCGGGAACCCCCCCTGGACCATTTAGTACCGGCTTGTAACACCAACCGATACTGAATGACACCATTTAGTACCGGACCGTGTTACGAGCCGGTACTAAATGGTCCTCGGGGTTACTGTGCTTCCCAACCGGTACTAAATGGGCCTTAGTACCGGTTGGTAAGCAACCAGTACTGATTGGAAGGGGACGAACGGACGTTTTCCCTCTAGTGGTACTTGACATGCATTCTTTATTTATATATTTTTCTTCCTGGTTAGTATATAAATAATACATTAGTTTTTTTTGAAAAAAAACTAAATTTATATAAATTTATTTATCGTATCGAAGATGGATTTTTTTTCCAATTAACATGAACTCTTTGGCCTGTTATATCGTTAAATCTTCATGAATAGTGGACCAATATTGTGTTATTTATTTAATTTGATTCCCTCCTTAATTTAATTATCGGAAGATAACTTGCTTGGCTGCAGGCGCTGGCGTGTCGATTGATAGGGAGACCAACTACCTAGCACGGATCATGGCGATATCCGTCGTTCCATTCGTTATTGCTGGGTTTCCTAATGTGATTAAGATAACCCACCATGGGCAGCGCCCAGCTGTTTTGCTAGCCGTGATCGCATCATTCTTGCTCGTGGTTGCCTACTGCTGGTACCAGGTGACAAAGTCGACCCCAGAAATACGTTTAATTAAGAACCATTCGTTCAGCCTACTTAAAATCTAAATGGTCACGAGAGGATAAAATACAAGTGGGTCATATTAGCCTGCAGTGAATCCATGAATAAAATTAATTGGACCCACCTAATTAAATGTCCATCAGATTAACGGGTCTACTCTCTCTATTCTAAAATAGGAGTAAGTGTATTTTTTAGGATTCAGAATTTATAAAAAGAGAAAGTGTTGGTAGTTCTTGGACCAACTTATTAGAGTTGTTAATTGCATGCATGGTCTTGTTTTCCCTTTGAATCAAAGGTGCATGCCCATCGCTAATTTCCTTGACTTTCTCTCTAATATAAGATATCTTATTAATTAACATTTTTTTATCGGTAAGGATGATTCCACATGCATCTTAATTTCATCATCAGGTCTCCTATCCTGGGGTTCTAAAGAGGAGGCTGGATTTCGTCAACTATGACGTCGAGGCCGTCCTAAGAAAGTGTGTACATACCCTCCTACTTTTTAAATTTTGTTCACGATCGACTTGACGAGACGATGGAGCGATATATTCTTTAGGAACGACATTCATGCATGACGTCGACGCATGCATGCAGGTTGTTTCGCGAAATCGGTATGAATGGTAGAGATATTCTATCCCGAGCCGAGCTGTTCGCGTTCATCTTCGGGATCCGGATCAACTTTGCGGGCACTACGGATGCCGCCGCCGATTGCTTCATGGCCGAATTCGACCATTACGTGGACGAGGAACAGTTCGTTTGGGGGATGAAACGATGGATCCACAAGGCCAAGATGAGCGGCTCCAAAGGAAGTGGCGGCAACTCCTTAAACTTCATCCATGACTACCGCGAGGTACAAATAAAAAAGGCAGTTTGGCAAAGCATTCGACTTCGACACATAATCACATATGCATCGTCTGCTGCATGAATGCATGACACCTTTTTTTACTTGTTCTTTTGCAGAAAGTTGAGCAGGACGAGGCGGAGAGGAAGATGGAGGACCCATGGTTCATCGCCAAAGCCGTAGGGCTCATGCTCCTAGGCACGGCCATGGCCGCCTTGTTCGCCGACCCGCTCGTCGATGCCGTCCAGAGCATTTCCAATGCCACGCGCATGCCGCCCTTCCTCATCTCATTCGTCGTCCTCCCGCTGGTGACCAACTCCATCGGCGAGCCGGTCTCCTCGCTCAAGTGCGTCAGCAACAAGAGGCAGCGGTCAGCTTCCCTCACTTTCTCTGAGGTACGTACGGTGCCGTGCGTACGTACACGCTGCACGTCAGTGTAATAAGATTTGATACGCGCGCGATTTATGAATTAATTCTGACCAATTCAAACTTAAACCGTACTACGTATATACGCAGCTGTACAGTGGCGTGGCCATGAAGAACACGCTGTGCCTGGGCGTGTTCCTGGCGCTCATCTACGTCAGGGACCTGAGATGGGAGTTCTCGTCGGAGGTCCTCATGGTCGCCCTCGTCTGCGTCGTCGTGGGGCTCTTGGCCAGCTTCCGGACGACGTTCCCGCTCTGGACCTGCCTCGTGGCTTACACCATGTACCCTTTGTTTCTCGTCCTCGTCTACGTCCCCGACCATGTCTTCCACTGGTCATAGGTAATCTATATACAGCATGCATGCATAGACTTTGCTTGCTACAGGCGGACGTGGAACAAACTGTACGTGAACCGTCTATTTAGTTAGATCTAGATAATTATTACTATTACCAGTAACTATAAGTCCATAGTAGGTAATTAATAGGAGAAGGAAATATATCATTATCAAAACAAATAGGAGAACTATATATGAGGACCAGTGGTGGTCACCCTGAGATGATGAGTGATTGACAATCGTCGTGTGTGATGTGCTCTTAGATTTGATGTGCAGGTGTAGGGTGCGACGTGACGGTCGACGGTGCGTGGAGAAGGTCAGGCGCGAAAGGTCATGCTGATGGACCGTGGTGAAGGTTGAGCGTGAGTAGGCTTGGGCCGTGGAGGACAAGCGAAAGGTTCAGGCCGAAGGACCGAGACGGTGAAGGGTGACACGACTAGGCTTGGGCCGAGGGACCCGAGGATACCGGGCGGAGTCACGGGCGGCTCGCATGGTGCACGGACGAGCAAGAGTACATGATGAAGATGGCGTCAGTCAAGTCAAGAAGGATGGTGATGGCGAGCGTCGAGTAGGCTTGCCGTTGCGGCGGAGGCGTGAAAGAGCTCGAAGGCGTTGTGGCACTTGGCGGAGGCCGGAGACGCATCGACACCGAGGGTTTGACCGGTTTCGCCTCAAAACTGAGGCTTCGGCAAGTCGTGCGGCGACGAGCTGAGGGGTTTCGGGGGGTTTTCCATAAAACCACCACAGAGGCAGGTTTGACCGGTTTGTGCCTCAAAACCGGGGCTTCATCATGGCATGCGGCGTCGGATGGAAGGGTTTTGGTGGTTTGGCAAGAAAACCACCCAGGCGGAGGGTTTTCCGGTTTGGGCCTCAAAACCGGGGGCGAGTCCGGTGCAGCCGGGTGGCGTCGGATCGGAGGACACGCAGCACCATCGTGAAGCTTGCGTCGAGGCAAAGCGAAATCGTGAAGGCGCCGGGTCCGTCCGACGAACCAAGAAAATGTTGGACGGTTTTACCCCTGAGGGGTATTTGGGTTGTGTGCTTCATGAAGAGCATTCTGGTCATTTTTTGGGGTGCCTATATATATATATATATGTGAAGTGGCTGTTTGGGCAGCTATCTCTTGGGCTAGAGTGGAGGTGTGCTTCTCATTTGTTTTGTGAGAGCTTTGGGAGAGAGGGAAGAGGGAGAGATGAGAGGCTCTTTGTTTTGAGCTTTTAGCCATCTAAGCTTTGATCTTTGCTAGAATTGGCTTGTAACCGAACCTATGAAGTGAATCAAATCATTTATCTCGTGACTAATCTTTTCATCCCAAATTTATTATTTTCGGTATTTTCGGAGTTATTTTTGAGGGATTTTCGTTCGTCCTTCTTTGCTGCAATTTGGCTCGAGTTTTCTGGTGGAAAACGAAGCTAGGACATGTGCAAACACATCTGAAGTGATTCCTCAGTTAAATCCTGCACGAGCTTCACAAATTTTGGATTTTGCCAAAACCCCATCTCTCTTTTCCCTTATCAAAACTCATGAGATTCGTGGTGAAATATTGATCCTTTTGGATAGATCTTTTGAGAAAAGATTCACCATGTCTTTACGCATATCTGGTCAAAATTTCGTGAGATTTGGAGATACTTTGTTCCGTTTTCAAGTTTGACTTTGTGTGCTGCGCCTAGGAAACCGGAAGTTCCAGTTTTAGAAACCGGAAGTTCTGGTTCTAGGAATCTTGCCTAGATACCAAGAACCGGAGGTTCCGGTTTCGGAAACCGGAGGTTCCGGTTTGCCTGACCAGGGTTCCCTACTTTGTCATTACTGTATTTTTCCGTGGTACAACTGCCTGTGTTGATCGCATCTGTTTCAGCTGTGTTTCCTGGTATCACTCCTGGGGTCAGTGAGTCCGTTGTGACCACGTGACCTTGGAGATTTCCAGAAGAGAAGGTCGGGAATTGAGTTTTGGGACATAGCATTGGAAGAAATTTTATCGGCTCCCATTCAACCCCCTTCTAGTCGCCTTTTCGATCCCACAATATATATGGTTTTTGGGCTATGCTACAAGCCTACAATACTCCCCATATGTATTATTACTCCATAGAAAATAAGAGCACCTTAATCGTTGATTGGACTATATATCGAGTTCAGGCCTACAAAATACAAGAGTGCACGCCTCCTTTCCCGTGTTCCGAGTCTCCCTCTTCCGGCCGCGTTCCCCGCCGGTGCTGGACGTCGAGTTCATGCGGTACACGCTGGCCGGCCACGCGGCTCGAGGCCTTGTCCGCCCGCGCTCGCCACGGCCGTGGGCGGCGGCTCCGACATCGCGTCGCTCGTCGGCGTTCGGCGCCCTTCCAAGTTCCATGTACGAAAAGGCCAGCTAGGTTGAGCCGGTAAACCTCGGCAACATGTACACGCGGTCACGTGGAATCCACCGCATCGTCGCCGATCACAGAGGTGGCGTCGCCCCGGCCCGCGTAGTGCCATGGGCTCATGGCTTTGGGTGGTCACCGCAAGTGACGACCGCATGCTAATTTGTTGGGTTCGCCGTGCCGAAGCCAGCAGGCAGCTTGCATTTGCAGCACGCGCTCACGTCAAGGTTGGCCTGTGGTTGCTGCCACGGCCATTTCTGACTTGCTGTACTCAACTGATGGTACGGTACGGTGTGTGTGGTGGTGCTTCGGTGTACTATGTTATTGCTTTCATTCAGTCGTAGATGTCGATACACCACCTACCTTTTTTTTTCTTTGGTAAACGAGGTATATATGGATGATAAATGAGAAAAATTTGTTGCTTGTTACACAAAAAAAAATCTAAACTTTAGTTGGAGGGGACCAAACAGTACATATGACCATAGAGGCTATCAGAGCTATCAATTTTTGGATAGAAGAAAAAACTAGGGTAGTAAAATGAGTCCATGGTTGCTGGCAGTGAAATCAATGACTGTTGACTGCGATCTCATGCTACCACACTTGCATTTAATTTTCTATTTACTCTTCTTTTTTTCTAAATACAACAGTTATTCCATAATAACTCAATGTGGATCCATTTGATTAATATAAATCTTAAACTTCCTACAAAAGACACAACCAGTCAAGTAGTTCAATGGTAAGGCACAAGTTTCCTGTCTTTGACCTCGTGCGAGCGGGCGGCTAGCTGACTTGGTAATGGCGGCTGGTGACTTGGCAACCAAAAAAGAAAACAATGTAAACAGATCGGATCACAAATGATTGTGTGGTTGCAATTTTGTTTTTTTTTGCTAGATGACCTCGTGTGGGCGTTGACCTGGCTTGAACCAGACTTGATCACAAATAATTCTATGGTGTGGTGGTATGTCTTGCACTTCACTTGTTTCAGGTCTCCTCTTCCCCGTGGAGAACATCTTGTTTGCCTTTTTTTTCATTTTCTATTTTTTTTGTTTTCTCCCCCTGATGCTATTACAGTAATTCTAAATGTATTAATCGCGACAGTTTGTTAAAACGTCATAGATTTTGGGCTGGTTCATGAAGAAATCGATAAATTGTCACTGTGTTATGGGATGTATACCAATCAGTGTTTTCAAATCGCTCGATTAATCACGATTAATCAATGATTAATCAACAAATCATTTTCTGGACATCGATTAGGTAAATCGATTCGATTTTATTGTCTAGTCGAGCGATCAAGAAACTAATCAGTGATAAATCATGACTAGTCAAGGTGCTGTAGTCGAATGACTAGGTCTAGACCTCTCACTTAGGGTTAGGTTTCAACAGTTCAGCTTACCTAGGCACTTGACCAAGCCCACGATACAATGTATAAGTGCACATGAGCGACATCTTTTGACGTAGCCGATTGCCCAATTCACAGCCACCGGTTACTCGAGCAAGAGAGTAAAAATTCTCTTGCCTGCTGCCTCTACTACGTCGCGCCGCTAGCTCTTGCGTGCCTTTGCAGGTCATATGCTCTCTATTCAAGACAAAGAAACCCAGAAAGAAAAAAATACATGTTGGCCTCAAACCAAGTATGTGCTCAACTCCTCATCTTTGTGTTATTCTCTTCTATAGGTGACCAACTAGGCTATAAAACTACTCTAGATTGAATAGTCGACTAGCTCAGAACTAATCACGATTAATCGTTGTCTAGTCACGATTAATCACCTAGTCAGTACCCCAACGACTAGGAGTGACTTAACGATTTGAAAACATTGATACCAATAGTTACATATCCGTGACAATATCTGAAATCGTTACAAAAACATTGTCAAAATTTGTTATAGATTAAATAGTTTCTTGTAGTGTATATTTCCACTTGCTCATTTTATACAAATAATCCCTACATAGAGTGACAGACGGCAAACAAGACACCATCTATATATGACACTTCAACATGACAGACACTTGTAATAATATATGACACATGTTGCTTCAAACTATAATAGTATTTTATCATGTCAGACATGTGGCATGAAACATGACATGTGGTGCTTCATGCTATCAAGGCACTTCAATATGCCGGACACTTGGCTTGAGACATTGACACGTTGTGTGTCTTTGGTTTTACCGGTGCATGCGAAAGACTATTAAAGTTGACACCTGGTGCTTTGTTCTATCAAGCCACTTTAGCATGCTGGACACTTGGATCGAGACATGGACACGTGGTGCATCTTCGCTTTTACTAGCATATGCGAAAAACTATTTAAGTTTCTTACCTTTCATGCCCCCTACCCCCAACCCCACCACACAAATACTAGATGAGCGCTTGGTACATCTCCTATGTGAACCTTCCATGCGAAAACCCACCAATCAGGCACCCAACTCCTCATCCAACTCTCCCACTATCACCACGGGACAACACCATCTACTTATGTGCAGCCTCGTCTGGCGAGTACATCCTGTAGTTGTAGGCTACATACCATCCTCAAGAAGCCTTATCTCTCACTTCTTGGCAAATGACAGATAGGTGGCAGCTAGTGGCAGGGTGCAAGTGCCCACCATTGGTCAGTCTCTGTGGGTAGTTGGTTCCTCATCATTGCATCCCCATTCTCTTGTTGACCAGCAGAGATTATGGGTGGTAAGCCTCCAACCCCCCTTCTCCTCCTTGAGTTATTGATACTTTTTCAACATTTTTTTGTATTTTTTTCTATTAATATAGTTTTTGGAAATCGTTTAGACTTATGGTAAGCAGATCATTTTGTGGCTTTTGTGATTGAGAACCCTCGATGGCCCCACCTCAGTTATAGTAACACTTTCTCTTTAGTGTGCAAACCAATCTATTATCATAACTTAACCTTATACTATGTAAAGCGTTAATTCTTGATTAGTTAATTATTCATTGTGCACTAAACCCAAGGTATCATGTAAGAATCATGCAAAATAATTGTGTCATATTGTAAGCCTCTTCTTCCAAAACTACTTAGATAAAATTACAATCATTTATATAAATTAAACTTACCATTTATGTGCTATGTATATTTTTATAAACAAAACTAAAATTGCCAAATTATGAACCAAAGGATATCTCATGTCTGGGTAGAGAGGAGAGTGTACACCAACCGAGACCAGTTCTGACCCCATCATTTTCTTTTTACTCATGTATACCTTGTCTCAAACACAAGGCTAAAAAGTAATAAGGCTATTCCCAACCCTCCAACTAGGATGGTTTCCATAGCATTAATTAACCTGCCACATAGATCATTTTGCTTATGTGTCACTGTAATAAATGAGAGAGAGAATGAGAAGAGGAAGAAACTGGGTCTTGCATGAGAGCCAGTGTCTACACAAAAACCTATGCAATAGACACTACCAAGTTATGGATTAGGGGAGGATGGTGTCTTCATATTAAATTAAAAAGCAATTTTGATTGGTGAAGAGAATAGAGAAAGGGTTTATTAGGGACCACACTAAGAAACCATGGGTTGTAGAGTATAGTTTCTATGATAGTGTCTTGATGATATGGCAATCTAGACATCACTCATAGACACTATGGGTTGGGAATGGCCTAACAAGCGGCCATAAGATGCATTGTTGAATAATATAAGATACTTAATTTCACTGTATTTTTCAAATGCAATAAGCATACTTGTTTAAACTCTGGAATCTAAATCCTATGCCCTTTATCTTAGGCCTGAAATAATATAATCTTATAAGATGGCTGCTACACAATCTTGGTCAGACCTCCCAACAGAACTTCTGGGCCTTGTTCTCAAGCAGCTCCCTTCCCTTGCTGATCGTGTTAGAGTGCGAGCAGTGTGTCGGTCATGGCGCACCAATGCTCAATTGCAACCCCTACTGCCCCCACCACTTCCATGGTTGTCACTCCTTGATGGGACATTCTTAAGCTTTCCAAGTGGTGAAATTCACCGTATGACCTTACCACATGATGCTTGTTATCATGGATCCGTTGACAACTGGTTCTTCCTCGTGCACAATGATGGTGGGTGCTCTCTAATGAACCCTTTCTCCAAGACTATGTTACAACTTCCAAAGCTAGCCACTATTTGGCATACTGGATCAAAGAGACTTGGGGGACATTCAGTCTCCTTCAAATTTGTTGTGCCATAATCCCTGGATACGTCACCAGATTTCCTAGTAGTTGCAATGATCATAGATGGTTCTTCACGCAGTGGGATTTGTATTTGCCAGCCCCCATTTGCGACTGACATATTCAGAAAGAATGAGTATGTGCAAATTTATGATATTGTGTTCTTTAATGGAAGCATGTATGCTCTAATTACTGGGAAGCTCATCATCCTTGAGATTGTCCAGAATTACATATATGGACCACAAATAGTATCCATCAAATGCATATGTGACAATATTGACTATTTAATCATTGTTGTTTCACATGATCCGACATGTTTATCTCTAACTTAGGAACATCTAGTTGAATCTGCTGGTAGGCTGTTGTTTGTGGTTCAGAGGGTTGGTTTCCTTTTCCCTCTACCAAAGCAGAATGAATTCCATCATGGGCGCACTGTTACATTTGAGGTCTTTGAGGTCGACTTGAACACCAATTGTTGTTTTCAATGGAGAAGGGCCAGCTCTTTGGAAGGCCAAGCGTTGTTTATTGGTAAATACTCCAAGTCTGTCCTTGCAACAAAATATGGTTTACCTCAAGAGGATTGCATCTACTTCACGTGTGACTATGCCAGAACTTGTCATGATCCTTCTGATCCTCTTCATGAATGTGGTGTCTTCAACATGAGAAATGAGATGGTCACGCCATTGTTTCCAGAGACTACTGTAGCGCAGCGTAGTGTTGGTCATGGGTGTCCTACGTGGTTTTTCCCTTCAGGAGCTATCTAATTTGTTGTCTTTGGATTATCATTTATGTGTAATTTGGGTCCTGGATTCTCTCCTGGTTACATTTGTGTGTACCAATCATTTTGGTCACATTAGGTTAGTTTTGTTATATGCCGCCTAGAAGACGGATGAGTATTGTCCATGCAGAATAAATTTGGTTAAGGCAAGTTTAGCTTTATATAAGGCAACATATCAGGTGCAAACCAACCCTTCTATGCAAACTATGCAAACTTTAATCTGGGTCACACAATATTAATCCAAGGGTGTGTTCATGTGAGGTGGATGGGTGATTTGCGAGGTGGGAGGGGTGATTTGCAAAGGGTGATTAGAGACACTTTTGCAAATCACTCCTCCCACCTCGCCTGAATGCACCCTTAAATCAATATCGTGTGGCCTAAATTGAAGTTTGCACGGATAGGTTGGTTTGCACCTGATACGTTGCCTTTATATAAAGCTCAACATTATGTTTTTGGAACCATTTTCTTCCATACGTAAGCTCTCCGATAATGGAGTTATAATCAAAATATCTTAACCTGATGCATTCTCACCTTTTTATCCCGCGCCACGATTGGGATTACCACATTTTGTGGTTAGCCTCCTACATTTTTGTTTGCATGATGCTCTCTATTTACTGATGCTACCATGAAGTTATTAACCCAAACCGGGCAGTTTTTAACTTTTTATATCTTCTTTAAATGACGCCATAACAATGTTTGTATACCACAAAAAGTTCATTACAGAATGCAGTCACGCTGTCACACTTCCACATTAATTTCTCAGTACGTCCCTATTGTTGCTGGAGATGGATTTGCCGAGTCCAGCGGAACCTTCACTTCCTCGCCGACCCATCCACGTGGGCGCGGTGTGCCTGCCATGGCGCTCCAGTGCTCGCCTGCAACAGCCGCTGCTGCCGCCGATGCCCTAGATAATGGCGCTTGATGGCGACGCCTACCTCGACATCGTGAATCATGCGGTGAACAATCAAAAGCTGCGCGCGCCCTAGACATTATTGCTGACGACACCTGCGGCCGAGGCTCGATGTGTTGTATAGGAGTACGTATAGATGTTCGTCGTGTACGTGCGTAGCGAAGATGCTGAGCGAAACGTAGGCCGTGTGATCGGTTGACCGGGTGTGATTACTCCTAAAAATCTCAGGACCGGCACTGCCTGAGCACATCAGTATAAGTGCCTCGAGGCTCGTCGGTGGACCCCGTCGTGGTCTGCAGGACAGGGGCAGCGGCGCCGACATGCATGACCGTACACATGCATCTCGTCGCCGGCATACATACATATACGTACGTGGTCACGAAACACAAGCGGCTCACCGTCGTCGACCTCCGGGAAGCCAGCTATGTAGTAACAGATCAGAGCCAGAACGACGCAACTCCGGTGTTGCTCTGATGACGATGAATAGTCTGAAGAGGAATGGTGCCGACCTCTTTCAGAATAAGGCCCTTCTGTCGTCCTGTCCGGCAGCCAGCTGCTCATGCTCCAACTGTGGCTTGACTGTGACAACGGCGTTTCGATGTTCACAAGGCTGATCCTGATCTTGCATGGTGCCAGTCCGCGCTGAGGACGGCACACATATATAGCGACTCCGTGTCTACGACGCGAGCCCAAGGCGTAGGTTAATTGCACAATAATAACAACGGCTGGCTTACCCTCTCGCCGATCAACAACCGAATTGTGCAGTTTGTGGTTTATGATGTTCTATCTTCGCTACCCTGTGCAGGTATTTGGAAGCTAAGAAAACTCTATATGTGTTTTCAGAATGTCTCACGGAGAAATGTGGGAGACCTGCTAAGTGCTAACTTAACGAGGATAGCTGTGATGGCAGGATTGGCTAATTCTGTGTCCCTCACAAACAAATGATATATCATCTATCCGGGAGTGCCAAAAGACTAAAGTTTAAGAAATTAGCAATCAGGCCTAGGAGAATTATTAGCTGAAGAAAGGTGTGTCCAGTGACCGGATATATATACTCGTGGTGCAATCGCTCTGGTGACCGGAAGCTTAAAAAGGTTCCGGAAGATTTTTTTTTTTAACAAGGAGTCCTTTTTGGAGTCCTGGAAGCGGCAACGAATGGTGGGACAAGGATACAATCAACCGACATGTCTCCGTAACCGTGCATGTGGTGAAAGCTCCAGATGGTGTTGGAAATGTTCTTGTTGTTATAGTTTTCGTGCTAGGTTTATCAGTAGAGTTGCATGCCTTAAATCTAAGAGATGGCAATGGAAACTTACCCGATCGAAAAGTGATGTAACCATTTGAAATGCTGTAAAGGGCCGTTGATGGCAATAAGCAAGGTGGGCGACCACTCCGGATGAGTCTCCTCTGCAGTTACGGCAGAGGCACTTGCCCCTGACATGTGGACCCATCCTTCCCCAGCTTCTACTCGTAGACCTTGTGATTGTTCATGGCACGCTTCTTCTCCGCCTTCATGTCGCGGTCTCGCGGAACCGGCCAAAATGGAAGCTCAGATTGCGAAGTGGCAGGCTGGCAGCGGTTACAGCCTTGAAAGCCCACGAGGAAGCCCAACTCGATCTGTCTCTTCGAAATCGGAACGTGACTGGTAAAAAAAAAAAATCCTGGCCCTTCGCCCCTCCCGTTCCCAACCACGACCACTACGTCGAGGGCTCCGTAGACGGCGGTGCCTATGGGTGGGCATTCGGTTTTTCGGGTCGGTTTTTATTTAATTCGGTCTTTCAATATTAAGAACCGAAATATTACCCGAAGCCGAACAACTGGTACATCGGTTACCCGAGAAATCGGTTCGGTTCTCGGTTTGGACCGAACAAAACCGAAGAGCAGCAAACAAAATGTCGCAGGTTGCGGTTCAGGCCTACTCCTCGTTGCTTCCTCAGGTCGATCTGCAATTCTGCAGCATGCGATTTCCTGATGCTCCGTAGGCTAGTCTCTAGCTAATTACGTGTGCAAAGCAAAGCACATTTGCACATCTGCACATGATTGCAGGGGCTTCGTTGTGCATAGAGATTAGAGGATGATTTGTTCGTAGTTCCCAAATCCTGTATGGACCAGCCAGCAGCCGCCCGGACCAACGGACGATGGAGACGCAGTGATGGTGCGCTGAGATGGAGAGCCGAGAGAGGGGGAAGAGAGCAACGTAGAAGGCATCGGAGGCTTCGAAGCCGAGGCAGCGCCGGCAAATCTGCGCACGGCGATGGGCGGCGCCGCTGCGGCCAAACATGAGCTCGGTCTTTCGTGGCAGCTAGGGTTAATAGTGGGAGTACAAGCGACATAAGAATAGACAAGGGCCCAAAGCTGTATATATTTGGTTGCTCCTTGCTCGTGGTCTGGGCTGAATGTGACTGAGTTTTGGGCTGTTCGGTTAATCGGGTAACCGAGCAAGAAAACCGAGTAACCGATATATTATTCGGTTTCCAGGATCTGGGGACCGAACAGAAGACCGATATCCGAGATTTCGGTCTATTCGGGGTCGGTCTTCGGTCTCGGGTTTTTTTTTTTCCCACCCCTAGCGGTGCCCACCTCCGATAGATTCGTATCACCGGCAGCCGCGTCGCGGCGGCGGCATCGCGCGGTGTAGATACACATAAATTTGCAGAATTGCAGGTGCGTGCATGGATGCTGGATCACACCGCAGCGGGCACGTCGATCTGAATGGTTCAACCCGGTGCGTGCATCACTCTGGTTCCGAGATCTTTGTTGTTGGATCTCTTGATCTTATGCTAAAAAAAATATCTCTTGATCTTCATTTTATTCTTCGTTCATTAGTTCCGCAAACATCTGTTTAACAAACTAGCTAGATCTCGATCCCGCAATTATCTAGTTACTGCTAGTGCTCTGCTAACCATAGATTCCGCACTGTATATACGATCTCTATTCTCTGAACACCGTTTGCTAGCATTCAGAACAGGAAGCGGAAGGTGCGAATTTGCAAACGTCGATCGCGTGACTTTGAGCTCTTCGTTGCAGATTTAATTAGGTATCTGTTATGCTATTGTTGATCATCGAATAATGAAAAGATGTAGTGCCTTCGTACACGTGTTTCATTTTGGTGTATCTCTTACAGTTGCAGAATAGTTTTCCGTAAGCGTAACCCACCAATGGCGTGGTCGGACCTTCCATCGGAGCTCCTCGGCCTAGTGCTGCGTCGTCTCCACTCCTTCGCCGATCGCGTCCGTGTCGGCGCGGTCTGCCAGCCATGGCGCTCCAGTGCTCTTCTTTACTCGGAGCTACCCCCAGCGATGCCATGGATCGCACTCGGCGACGAGGCTTACCTGGACATCATCAACAACACCGTCCACAAACTGAACCTGAACATCCCTTCCGACGGCGACTGTTGTGGCTCCGTCGACAACCTGCTCTTCCTCACGCGCGGCGGCGGTGGGTGCTTCTTGGCAGACCCATTCTCCAGCGCCGTGCACCCGGTCGCGGACCTCGCCTTGTTTTTCAAGCAACAGACGCGCAAAGAGATGTTCTCACTGAACTACTATGGCCGGAGACTGAGCATCAAGAAGGTGGTGGTGGATTGGCCTCAAGGCTCGTCAGTGGAACCCGTCGTCGCCACATTGTTAACCAACAGCATAAACATGCACGAGAACACCATCTTTGTCTGCAGGGCAGGGACGGACACCGTCGGCAAGAAGAGCTACCGCACCATGTCGGTTGACCTCTGGAATGTCCTGGACATAGCGTTCTTCCATGGAAACCTCTATGCCATCTCCACATGTGGACAGCTCCACAGAGTCGAGATCCGTGTTCCCTCCGATGGCAACCCGGTGATTACCAACGTCAAGGAACTTGACACAATCGGGAGCCCGAGGAGAGGCTCCAATGACGACTACAACGAGGATAAAATGGTCAATTTTATAGCGTACGAGAAGATCATTCCTACTGAGGAGGCGTACCTCGTCGAGTCCGGTGATAAGCTGTTGAAGCTGAACCCATGGATCATGGACAGCAACCCAGGGAAAACCGTCAGGTTCACTGTCTATGAGGCACATCACTCCAGCCCGTTCAAGTGGAACCTGGTGCGCAGCCTGTGTGGACGTGCCCTGTTTCTAGGGCGACACGGCTCCAACTTCAAGTCTGTTCCTGTCGGCGATGGCCATTACTGTGCCCAAGAAGACTGTATCTACTTCGTACATGACTCCGGCGACTTTGGCATCTACAATGTCAAAAGCCGCAAGATGATGGGTTCGCTAGTGCCGGACACTGAGGTTCTACCACAGCCCCAACGACCGTGGATTCCAACGTGGGTTTTCCCTCGCTCACCAGTATGCAAATTGAGGCATCTTGACTGATTTGGTCTTACGTAAATCTTTATGGCCTCGTATAATTTCATGTTTATGGGTTGTCACGTTGGAAAAAAAAATACTACTTTTGCTGTTTTGTATCAGGAACGAATGGAAATCTTTTTGCCGGTCAATGTAGAAGACTCTACTTTATGAAAGATGTTCCTCAACGTTTTTAAAATAGAAAATATCTACTGCAGGTAATGTTGTGTTCTATTCTTCTTCTTTTTTTTTTGGACAAAAGGTTGTGTTCTATTCACACTAGTAGGAAAGAGACCTTTAGTACCGGGCGCAACGCCGCGTTAGTACCGGTTATGTGCCCGGTACCGAGCTTCCGGTACTAAATGACAGCCCCGTTAGTACCGGCTGCAGCAACCGGTACTAACGGGGCCGCAAGGTCGGTGGGGTCGGTCAGCCAGTACTAACGGGTTTCGAGCCAAAAAATAAAGAAAAAAATTTGTAAGCTTACCGGGAGGCTCGCACACGCTCAAAGTCACAAGTCACATGATTTTTTCACGCGTAAATGCGCGTGCGCGGTTTATGGGATTCGAACTCACAACCTCTGGCCTCGCGCGTAACCCCTCTACCATCCCACCTATGCATCAATTGTGATTGAGTGGGATATGATTTCCTTTTGAACTATACCCCGTGGACCCATTTAGTACCGGCTCGTAACACCAACCGGTACTAAATGCCAATATTTAGTACCGCATTTAGTACCGGCTGGTTACGAGCCGGTACTAAATGGGCGGGGGCCTCGGGAACCCCCCGGGACCATTTAGTACCAGCTAGTAACACCAACCGGTACTAAATGGCACCATTTAGTACCGGCTGGTGTTACTAGCCGGTACTAAATGGTACGAGGGCCCTCGGGAACCCCTGGGACACGTTAGTACCAGGTTTTAAGACAACCGGTACTAACGTGTGAGGACGAATGCTCCATTCTTTAGTAGTGTCATATAGAATTTGGGCACATTATATTCTCTAGTCTGAAGACATACAGATAAATTTCTGGAGTACTGTGCAGATATTCTGCAATTCCGTATCTAAATAACAATGCCAAATTTTGTGTAGTTTTTTTAGGCAACAACGGGGAAGAGACCGCCCACCTATTCTCACTAAAAGGCACAAGGCCAAGGTGGTTCTAACAAGGTGTGTAGAATTTTGAATGGGTATATTATAAGGCTTTTCATTGCAAATATATTGAAGACATTTGGACTTGTTTTCTCGTCACTTTCAATGCATTGTGCAGAATATATACACCCTATGTAAAAGTAGAGATAACCGTGTAGACGACGATTCAGGTACTAGAAACACAGGGGATCAGTTCGACGACAATGTGTCGGTCCCACGCATAATTATCGAGCTGGAAAACTGTGCGCAATTGTTTTCTAGGTTTAGCATGAAGCAATTTCGCCGAGATTATTGGATGAATACCATATATATGAATGAGTTTGCAAGATGAAAAAAATATTAAAATAATCATTAGGGCTGTTATTAGGAACCTTTACCTAGCTATATGATAACCTATGATCCATCTGAATCGTTGTCATCTCCGGGAAATGTTAATTGATAGAGCGACCCGAACCATAGAGCGTACTATTTGTCGTGGGTATCAGCAACCTCAGTCATCAAGCCTCAACCTTTTCAATTTGGATAATCAGGTTAGTTAGCTCTGTTGGTCAAACCTTTGTGGTGGAAACAGCATGTGCCCAAAAATGGATTCAGGTTTCTGAATATATTTCTTTACGGTGATTTCGTTAATCGCAACATCATCTGGTCAACACGCGTAGAATGCTTGGACGAGTGTCTTTGTCGTCTAATAGAAAAAAATCGTGTCATCGCACATCGGTACAGCTCGGACGAGCGATGCGCCTTAAAGTCCACGACGCCAAAGTTCCAACTGCGAGCTACATCGATGTGGAATCTCGTACCATGTAGTAACTACAGTAACGATCGCATATAAGTATGTTGCCACAGTGTGTGTGTGTCGGCAACGTAGCAGTCTAGTGCACCGCACACGTCGATCGTAAAGATCGAGCTAGCTACCATGGCGTCCACGGCAGCGTTGCTGGCCGTGTCCCTGCTCGCGGCAGCATCGGCGATGAGCGGCAGCGGCGGCGTCCGGGCGCAGCCGCTCGTGCCGGCGGTCATCTCCTTCGGCGACTCGACCGTCGACGTTGGCAACAACAATTACCTCCCCCGGGCAGTGTTCAAGGCCGACTACAAGCCGTACGGTGTGAACTTCGCGCGCCACAAGCCCACCGGCCGGTTCTCCGACGGCAAGATCGTCACCGACATCACCGGTTCGTTGCTACTACTACGCACATATATTTATATATATAGACTCGCTCTGCTCTGCAGCTAGCGACACTATTGTTGTCCGGCGCGGCCGTGTTACGAGACGAACAAGTTTTGTGGTTGTTTTTAGCTGAGACACTCGGCTTCGAGAGCTACGCACCGCCGTACCTCAGCCGGCAGGCGTCGGGGAAGAACCTGCTCATCGGCGCCAACTTCGCCTCGGCTGCGTCCAGTTACCTCGACGACACGGCGGCCATGTATGTAAGTACCATGCGTACTCTGTCTGTTCAGCTCTGCATTTGCACCAGCAGACACTTTCAGCAACACAAGATTTTGCATGATATGAGAGTACTAGACTAGTATGTGACAAGTACTTCTACTACGTACCTGAGTACCTGACTCCATGTGCACGTGTGCAGGACGCGATCACGCTGACCCAGCAGCTCAAGTACTACAAGGAGTACCAGTCCAAGCTGGCCGCGGTGGCCGGGCGCGCCAAGGCTCGCTCCATCCTCTCCGGCGCGCTCTACGTCGTCAGCACGGGCACCGGCGACTTCCTCCAGAACTACTACCACAACGCCTCCCTCTCCAGCCGCTACAACGTCGACCAGTACTGCGACCTCCTCATCGGCGCCTTCTCCAACTTCGCCAACGTCAGTGCAACGTCTCTCTGCTGCTAGCTCTGCATTCTTGTTCGATCTTCGTGTCTGTAACCAGAGCATGGTGCGTCGCAGGAGCTGTATAAGCTGGGGGCGCGGCGGATCGGCGTCACGTCCATGCCGCCGCTGGGGTGCCTCCCGGCGTCCATCAGGCTGTACGGCGACGGCCGTGGCGCGTGCGTGGCGAGGCTCAACCGCGACGCCGAGACCTTCAACGGGAAGCTGAACGCCACCGTCAAGGCGCTCAAGAGGCGGCACGCCGACCTCAAGATCGCCATCTTCGACATCTACACGCCCCTCCGGCAGCTTGCCGAGGCGCCAGCAGAGAACGGTAAGCGTACTGGAATGGAACAGAGCAAAAAAGACAAAAACGACGATGAGCAGATTCTGACTATAACCATAAGACTGAAACGTCCGATGTGTATCAGGCTTCGCGGACGCGAGGGGGACGTGCTGCCGGACGGGGACGGCGAAGACGAGGGTGTACCTGTGCAACCCGACGACGGCCGGGACGTGCCGGAACGCCAGCAGCTACGTGTTCTTCGATGGCGTCCACCCATCGGAGGCCGCCAATACCTTCATGGCAGAATCCATGATCGAAGCGGGCATCGAGCTGGTCACGTAGTAATGGCGTCAATAAGCTAGTACTGCGCAGCAGCTGCAGATATATGCTGCAGCGACAAGGCGATACAATAGGCCATATCCATCTGTCGACAAGGCGATATATGTTGCTAAAGACTCAATAAAATCTCAAAACTACTTTGAATACAAATATATTGATGCAAGTTTCATCATGCACTGAGTTGTAAAGTTTGACTTCCATAGTAAAAATGCGCCCTACAGTTCTTGACAAAGTGATTTTCATTGACGTGTTATAAAAGACAATAATCATGTGTGTTTTTTTCATACAAATCTGAAAACATCAATTTGCAAAAGAGTACAATTGACTAAAGACTCATGATTGTTTCCAGCAGGCATAAACTAGATGTGGTATTAGAATCTAACCCGCAGCCAGCAACGAACTATTTCCAGCAGCCATAACTACGCTTGGAACGGCCTACAGAAGTACAGGTATCAACAAACCAGCAGTGAAATAAATGCTCATGACGTAAGGAAACACAATTCATTCACTTGCATCAACAAGGTACAAAAAGATGATGTTACCTGCAGACCAACCATGTTGCAGAATTGACAATAATTCTGCCACAACCCATACCAGAACCATGAATGCTGCACCTGAACACATTACATCATCCATCCTTCACAGTTCACATGATAAGAAGACTCCATTGTTCCTGGAAAGCAGTCAAGAGTTTCTTAACACAAAGATTGTATTCCTGAGTGCAGCCAGAAGAAATAAAACCTGGAACCCTGCAATACACAGTGAAAAAAAAAGTTCAATCATACGCCTATTTGATGTTTTGTTTCCTCTTGATAATGGAACGCACCATCTTTGGCGCTATTATTTTATCTGGGCATCTTAAGTAGAAGGAAGCCATGTGAATCTGGAACCCTGAAAATATAAGCCAACTTATAAAAGTGGGGTGTGCTACTACATAAGCAACGTTAGCAGTTTAGAACGTGATAAACCTGAACAACTAAGAACAATAGCTAGCATTCATGACGTTCAGCAAGTGCCGCAATTATTAGATTGCTTGTCAGTTGAGGCAGATGGGCAACCAGAATCAATCAGACCATGGTGCAGAATCTGCGGAGATGCGAACAGTAGTGGGAGGGCAAAGAAAAAAGAAGCATTGGGTTGGGTCCACAGTAGATTTGACATTAACCAATATCTGCACACAACTCAAGTACTTTTACGCAACTTAAGGGTACAAGTTGAAGATGTAGTTAAGGTATGAAACTCATAACTTGCCAGAATAATTTCTCCAGTATGGCAAGACACAATTAAAACGATGCATGTTTGGATCCAATACACGAAGAACCCCACCCCCCCCCCCCCACCCCCCCTCTCTTTCTGTCCTCTGTGAGAGGTTAAAGGCCATTTTGAAGCAAGTACGCAGGGAAGGAAAATAAGCTATAGCTCAAAGAGAAAATAGTGTAAAATAACTTGTTCCTCAAAAGCAGTTTGATACTTAAGTTCTTGCACAAGCAGTTCAAAGCTCCATATTGCATCAACAAGCATCGTTTGTAGTAATTGTGTCAAAAGAAGTTGGCCAAGTATGAGTGATCCTATGATACTGTAATCAGCAAGATAGTCGACGAGGTGCTGTGTAAAAGCTCACGATGGTAAATTACAGTGCAAAGTTCTGATTGGAGCCAGCAGCTACGTTTGCAAGCGAAGTCGATCTTACTAGTTTACCTGTCTGTGTAATATACTAATATCTTAATATCTGTGTGTTCCATAATTACTTCAAATTATCTATAACTGACAGACTACTAAATTACATTATCTTGAACTCGTCAGGATTTATTGCACCCTTTAAATGGACAGGACTTACCGTTCTGGAAGGAAATGATCAGTGGCGGAGATGGATCTGGTGCAAATCAACAGTTCATAGTATTGTGCTTCCTTGAATCATATTACCATTACCATCAGAATGGAGTTCGACAACCAATTTTCCATAATATTCAACAGCTGCATAAAATCCATGGTCCCTGCTACAGGGGTGATTTAAACTTTTTGTTCATTTTGAGGATAACATCGCCAAATATCTCACAGCCCTGCCCACTCTTAACCCAGTTTAACAATCTATTATGAAGATCAATTACAAAATCTATATCTTGATCTGCCTCATCAAGCGTCTTTACACACTCAAGCAGGTATGGGCCTATCTTGGTTCTGAGTTGACTGACAAAATGGTGACGTCTATCTTCACAATCAAATACCAGCGAGGACATATCCTCAACAACATCAAGCCAGCCAAAGATGAGATATGCACCATTCAAAGCCCATCTTATAGCAGTGCCACTGCTACTGCTCAAGAAACCATCATTAGTGACATGAGCTTTTGTTTTCATCTCCACTTCATTTGACTTCAGAACCCGCCCAGTGCTTGTGTAGCGTAGAAGCATGTCACAATTTTGCTCATTAACAGAACTAGATGATGCAAACAATACTCCTAAAGGAATCCACATATGCAATAGATTATGGTATGAGGCATGGGAGTCTGATAGTTTTTCAGCTTGCACTGCAGGAAAGGCAGTTGTGCTAAAAAATTTGACACATCGATCATCAAATTCTTTAATCATGGAGCTTACAGTGTTGGTTGGCACATGGAGTTTATCTGAGTCCATGGTTGTGGGTAGTCGCAGTTTCCTCCTACGATTTACGATACTGCTATGGTAGCTTTGGCGCTTTTTGTTATTCCTAACCCAAGAATGTGATATTTCCAAAATATTGTTAGCTAGTATCTGGCAACTATCATCATTAGAAGGGCATAAGACCCAAGAAAGGTAAAAGGCTGCCCTCTGAGCAAGACTGACATCACTGATTGAATCAGCAACAGTCTCTTTGGATAAGGTTTCTGATAAATAGTCTTCTGAGCCTTCTCGGTGGAAAAGTAAAGCGGTTGCAAAAATGAACCAAACAGGGAAATTCATAATCATGGACCTGCAGAAATAGTTAAATAAGCAAGTTCAGTTAACTTCTGTCAGACAAAACCCAAAATATCTAGCTTCCTTGTGTATTTAAAACACATACCAAGCAGAATTATATGTTGCTAGTCCCTCCATAGGTTGTAATTGTGAGCTTTTTGGTGAAGAGTATGTGATTCTTGTGTTGTCCAAATGAACCAAGGTATCAATACAAGAAAATAGGTCCAAAAAGCCTTTACACGATAAGGGTCCAGTTAGTATCGCAAGCAAGTCACTATGCTGGCTTGGGAAGTAAGCATGTGAAAAGGGCAACTTCTGTCCCAATTCTATGGATATTCCCCATGATATTGGCTTGAGAAGAATGTCTAGTGCCGAAGATACCAATGCACTGTGAAGTTCTAGCACAGAACCCAAACCCCTGCATAAATAAAGGGTGAATAAACAGATTTTACAAGAAGCAGCCCTTAAAGAAAGAGCCCCATTGTAACTAACAGTTCAAAAAATATACAAAGTTGTGTAAATATAACAACCATAACAGTGTTGTTGGTGAAATATCATTTAAATCTAGAGGAGGCAAGGCTACAAAAAATAATTAAATATCAGTTAATTTATTTCTTTCAAACAAGGAGGGTTGCAATTGGAAATTAAGTGATAAACATGGAATCACGTTCTGCAGATATAGTTAGGTTGTGTTGACCATGACATCAGCTTCAAACCACTTTACTGAGCTAACTTTTAACACGTGACCTGTTTGGTTTTGGTTTACTACCTAACCTTGACATGTCTAAACCTAGTCACACCAGGGTTTCACAGACAAACTGTTTGGTGGACTGCTACAATTGAGGCAAGCCACAGTTTATCAGCAGCCCTCTGCTGCTCAACAATTTTATTTGTAAAAATAAAGTAGTTGTACAAGCCAATTGTGAGATACTCCCTCCGTCCCAAAATTATAGTCTTTCTCACTTCTCGAGAAAATACTACGGCCAATTATATAAAAATAAATATTGAATTTTATGATGCAATATAAATATCATTAGATATATATTTAGATCTAGTTTTTTATAAAAAATATTTGGAGATGTAAATGTTTAAAGTATTTTCTACAAATCTAGTTAAAGTCGTGGCACGGAAACCCAAAACGACTATAATTCTGGGACGGAGGGAGTACATCAAAATTAGCGTAAACAGAGTCTAGAGCATTTCATACAAATGTTGAGGTGTGAACTTACGTTGCTAGAAACCAGAAGTGTAACAATGTTCTCATCTCCATAAAGATTGTTGGGGAGCAAAGCAGGCAAATTACGATGATACGCCATTCCATTCGATTATGTAATTCCTTTCTCAGGCAAAGTAAGGGCCTTCTAATTACCTCATGGAGCATCACCGACAGATCATGCTTAACAATTGATGGGTCAAGATGCCATAGAAGCAACCTACCGCAAACAGAAGATGTGACTAAATAGGGTTTAACCTGAGTATATGTATATTATTTAAAAAAATGGAAAAGGCAGATTTTCTGAAGTACACGCAGCAGCAGCATGATGCACATAAGCATAACTAAAGCAGTACAAGGTATTGCCTGCCAATGTACTACAGATAAAAAAAATAGAGATGCATCCTCATGAACAACATCACAGAAGTTATGATCCAGTAAGCACAAAACCTCACTCCAAGCTTTCAAGAGACCCCATAACATTTTAAGATGTACTCCCTTGGATTCCAAATGTAGTTGCTGTAGTGTAGGATCTGTGTTGGCCAAACTTGCTAGAATTCTAACCATCAATATATAACAATTATGAAGATTGAGAACATAAATTGCTCCACAGTACCAATACTTTAACAATCTATAATTCTATTATCTGAAATAACATATTTTCATTTCCATTGGAGACCATGCCAATTTTCTAAATGACTTGCATTTGGAATCAGAGGGCCTATTGCCTTCTTCCTAATACACATTTGCAGCAAAAAAATACTAAACATATAATACACTGCATTCTTTTACTTCCTTAAATCTCTCCTTTATTAATAGCACACGAAGATCAACAAGTAATATGCAAGTATCTCAGTGGGATTTTGTTATCACTAGGAGGGACATGATTGGAAGGATGGTTTATCAACTCTGCAGCAATGGTTCCCATATCATATAAACTTTCTTCCTCTTCCTTATAATATGGCAATGGGAAAACACATTGGTAGTGAGGAGATAACACCGCCATTTTCACAACAGCATACAACAGATCATAAGAATGCCTTACAGCTGCATTGAAGAAACAAAAGTGACAGCATTAAGACAAAACCGGTCCCGATATCTCAACTGCAAAACTACTCATAAAGTCATAATAGACATTGAGAATGTCAAATCATGTTGTAATCATTTGGTGATTACAGCATCGATGGGAATTTCCAGTAACACCAAGCAAGCTTAATTGCAATGCATCAGAAAAGAACCCGGTAAAAAGAAAAAAATCTCACCATCACAATTCCCCAATTTCTGCACAAGGGCTGCACACGACCGGAGCAGCTCGCGGCAATCTCCTGGCGAGACGGAGCTCCCGACACAGAGCATTTCCTCCACAGCGCCCCCATCGGGCCGGACCACGCGGCAAGAGACCGAGGCAGAGAGCGCGGAAACGAGGGTGCGGACCAGGAAGTCGACGCGAGCCTTATTCACCTGTACACACTTCCATCAGCAACGCTTATCTAAAACGAACAGCAGGAGCAATCGAGCTGGGAACACGACGAGGAGGTATCCTTGCCTCTATGGGGTCGAAGCACATGAGGGAGAGCGCGGCATCCAAAACTTGGGTTCCGGATGAGGCGCCGCCCCTGCCGCCGTTGGGGTTGAGGGTGGCGGCGAGGGAGGAGATGGAGGCCGAGAGGGCGTCCCCGGCGGAAGCAGCAGCGCCGACGGCGGGAGGCCCGGAGAGGCGCGCGCCGAGCTCGGCGAGCACACGGGTGAGGTCTTCGAGGGGAGGCGCCATTTTCGGGGAGAGCAGCGGCGGGAGGGAGAGGGAACGATGGCCGCCGTGGTGAGCGCCGTGAGAACGGGAAAGGAAAGAGAGTGTGCTGCGTTCGACGGAAATTGGGTAATGGGCTGAAACAAATCGGCGACCTACATTGAGGCCCATGAGTCGGTCCATTACAATTCTGCGAGGAAGTCATGAGCCATATTGCTCTGCATTTTAGCAGTCTGTCAAGCTTTGAAAAAGGGTCATATTGCTCTGCATTTTAGCAGTCTGTCAAGCTTCGAAAACCTGGGCCATGCCCAGAAAACAAGAGACACAGCGAGGCAGATTTACACTAGCAATATTCTACATTTAGAGATGCTTCAGTTGTACATATGCAGGTATAAATAACTAGGATTCTACACATGAAACTGCACAAGTTTCAAGATCTACCTGCATAGTACAAAAGGAGCATTGGCCTCACAATACAGCAGCAGAGAACCAAGTTAGGCATAGAGTGTGAGTAAGTGGTACCTCATCACATTGAGCAACCAAAACTATTGCATGACAATAAATCATAACTTAGGGAAAACACAACACTGTCATTCTTATTTCCAAGAATTTTTTTCCAAAAAAAAATGGAGCATGAAAAACTGCTCCGCTAGCTTATTGACTATGGCATCCTTTCTCTTCTGGACCTCTGGAGAGGCAATTTCATACTTCTCCAACAATCCATGGGCTAGATCATTTTGTTTCTGGCTTCGAAGCATCTTTGCCTGTGTCTTTTCCAGATACGGCAGCCGATGCTGCCGCTGTCACGGCAGCAGCAGCTGCGCCAATCTTAACACCTCCTGCAGCTTTCATCGCCCCACCAATCTTCGCAAATGCTGCTACCCCACCAACTAGGGCAGCACGTAACGCTACCATCGGTCTGATTTCCATGGTATATTCCTGAAGCAGTTTAAGCAACTTAAGAACAAGTTTAATTCAAATATCACACTTCTTGAAGAGTCAACATACATTCAATGTTAGTAGAATGTGGATATTTTTATTTTTCCTCAGCTCAGTGATAACTTAGAGGTCAAAGAACAGTAATGATCATACAACCTACAGTATTGCCACTGACATTCTTTCCTTTAGCTATCCTGCCATTTCTCCACTCGCCAACTAAATTGTGTTGTTCTAGCAGACAGCAGCTACATAGAATCTTTCTTATCATGTTTGTGGATAGCTGAATGCAACAGATGGCCAGATACAAGCTAGAGAAGGTACTGCTTGAAATAGGTGCGGAAAGGGGGAATTTTGTTTTCGACTAAAGATATGTTTGAGTCTCTCCTATAGTACATTGAGAATTTGAGATAGAGCGGAGTAATACACTGAGGCACCTAACATAACCAAGTGTAATACCTGATAAATAGCATAGAGCCACAAGTATGCAGTGCATCAAGCATTCATGCTGATTAATAAATACAGTACATGAAAACCAACTGTGTAACTGACCTAGAATTGCAAGGATTGTTAACTTTTCATCCTTCATAATTTGGTTTACTCAGGACTACTTGCCAACCTTCCTACTCAACACCCATGGGTTCCCCTAATTTTTTGTTTCTAGATAGGCAAGCAACCTAGCCATATCACCAAGAGACCAAAATGAGACAACAAAATCCTGGCTCAGGTTGCAAAAGTGCGAGCTGATTGCCTACAGCACCATCAGCTTCGCTTCACAGCAAGGGCTGACTAGTAGCCTAATAGGCATATATCGTCACTAGTTAAGATCCGACATCCAGTAGGGTTTGGGGTGATCCGTTTTGCCAGAGCAGAGGAAGGGAAGAGAGGGGTCGCCGGGTCGGGCATACCTTGGGTGCTCGTCGATGGCAAAGGGCCGGGCGAAGGCGTGGCGAACCCGCGGATGGCGCCGCCGCTCGCGCAGTCGTCGCCGGCAGGAAGGGAGACAAGAGAGAGAGGAGGCAGACACGGAGAAGAGGAAAGAAACGAATGTGTCCTCGCTCGTGGCGAGCGGTGCCAGCGCGCGGCGGGCCCACGTGACCGGGCCGCGCCCGTGCGCGTGCGGGGTGTGTCATTAACGGGCCTGGTAAATGGGCCATGAAAACCGTGTAGGTTTCCGATATTTCCAAATGCTCTCTCTTCAGTTGGAGAGGGGGCATTGCTAGTTTTGCACACATCCAAGGGTCTGAAATGCAAAACACACGCGCCTCTTCCTCCCCTCTCTTATACCCGGGAGACTAGGGTTTTGGTGGGCATCCCCTTCTCTCTCCTCTCGCCGCCCAGCTCCGCGCCCTCTCTCGTCGCGGCGAACTCCGCGAACCGAGCGCGATCCGAGCCTCGCCGAAGAACCGGCGATGGGCGGCGAGGAGGATACCATCGATCTCTCCGACCTCAACGCCTCCCTCCCCGCCGCCGCCGCAGGTAACCTCCGCGCCGCCGACACCGAATCGCATCCGTTCGCCATTGGATTACCCCGCTTAATCGATCCGCGTTCACTTGTGGTTTGCCTGCAGCCCTCAGCGCCGAGGACCGCGCCGGCCTCGTCAATGCCTTAAAGGTACGTCGATTTGGGTGGTTGGGCGCATGTAATTTCCGTTCGATTGTGTTGGATTGTAACGATTTATGCAATTTAGATCCTCCCTTTTCATGTATACTGTGCCTTCCGTTCATCTGTGATCTGATTTGGTTTCAGGACAAGCTGCAGAGCTTGGCAGGTCAACACGCCGATGTGCTAGAGACGCTCTCGCCCAATGTTAGGAAGCGTGTCGAATTTTTGAGAGAGATCCAGGTATACTTTAGCTGTTCCCTTTCTCTGATTTCATTCAAATCTGATACATTTTCCCCCATTGATGTTACTGCTTTGGAACCTCATTTGAATGCGATGTGGAAGTGCAGTGTTACAAAATTTGTCAGGCTTAGCTCTTTTCCGCTGCATTGCGATGAATTAATGAAATAGGTTAGGTTTACATGCTTTGCTCGGTTTCCTTAATCTTAATCGTAATGTTAGCTGAGAGTAAATCCAAGTGCTGCCCCTGACTCTCTCTCCTATGATGAAGGGCAACAGCCATTTGTTGATTTTTTGGATTGATCGGCTGCCTTTGTTTACCATATATGTAGTTATTCGACAGCATCAGAATCAATTTTGAACTTGCACGATGTTTGTATTCAATAGCTATAAAATTCAGTTCTTTGAGTTTTACATCAGTCCGATTGATGAATAAAACTGACAAATTTACTAACAAACGAGAGCACAATTCACGAAAGTGATCCAAATAGTTACAATAGCTGGGGTGTGATCCGAATAGCTACAGTAGTTGGACATTCTTTACTTAGTTTACTGGGATTGATTATCAATGGAACTCAGAAATTGATTTCTAATGGCATGTTCCATACTTCAATTTGGATCAGTTAACTAGATATCCAGAACATCTCTGGTGGCATACCACATTCTGGTACTATAGAAATCTTCTGTCTTTGCATTTGAATTTACCATGCTGTTAGCTTTGATAAGATGACTCTTGGCAGAATTTGTTTACTTGAACGGGAAACCTCTGTAACATACAGTTAACGTACCTTTTTCTTGTGTTTTGATTTGTCAAGTAAGGTGAGACAGTACAGAGTTCCTACCACATACAAACAGTGTATGCATGAAACATCATTGTGTGACCTAAGTGGGCATTTTAGATTGCAAATTCACCTAAGATAATCCCTCTGCGTGTCTATAAAATCTTTAATTTTCTTGATGAGTTGCAAGTTTCTCAATTCAACTATGCACATGCACTTCAACTTTTCCACTTTAATGACCCAGGGCCAACATGATGAGATTGAGGCGAAATTTTTTGAAGAACGAGCTGCGCTTGAGGCTAAGTACCAGAAGCTTTATGAACCTTTGTACACAAAGGTAATTGTTTTTTAATATTTGCATTCATGTTAATTTGTTAAAAGATCTATCTAGTGTGTGTTTTTTGGGTGCAAATTTCTTGACTTGCCTGTTTTGCTTTCTTTCAGAGGTATGATATTGTAAATGGAGTAGTGGAGGTAGATGGCGTCAGTGATGAACCGTCCACTGAAAATGCTGCCGATGGAAAAGAATCAGATGGTACGGGGCTGGACATTAACCCCTGTGTATAGTTTCTATTCTGAATATGAGATTTATGTTTGCACCATTTTTCAGCCAAAGGAGTTCCAGATTTTTGGCTTACTGCTATGAAAACGAATGAAGTCTTGGCTGAGGAGGTAATATTATGCCTGCCCTTCTTTGTGCTTTGAGTTTTCTTTTAGATACTGTTGTATTAATGACTATATTTCTGCTTGATTTTAGATACAAGAGCGTGATGAAGCCGCTTTGAAATATCTGAAGGATATCAAATGGTGTAGAATTGAGGATCCAAAGGGTTTCAAGCTCGAGTTTTTCTTTGATACAAATCCTTTCTTCAAGAACTCCGTACTAACAAAGACCTACCACATGGTTGATGAAGATGATCCGATTTTGGAGAGAGCAATTGGGTTCGTATTTTATTATTATGTAAAAAATCATCTATGGTTCTCTCACTTTGTTCTTCATTGGTATTGCTTTGCGGTGCATGCTTTATTAAAGACAATCTTGACTGCAGAACTGAAATTGATTGGTATCCTGGGAAAAACCTTACACAGAAGATTCTCAAGAAGAAGCCGAAGAAAGGTTCAAAGAATGCAAAACCTATTACTAAAACTGAAGTGTGTGAGAGTTTCTTCAACTTTTTCAACCCCCCAGAGGTCCCTGATGATGAGGAGGACATCGACGAAGAAACAGTATGTTGAAGTCTGTCGTTGAATTTATTGTATTTTGTCACACTTTCAATTACTCTGTAGTAAACTACATTCAACTCTGTAGGCTGATGAGCTGCAGGGTCAAATGGAACATGATTATGACGTTGGGTAAGTGCAGTTCAATCGCTTCCTGAATCCACGTCACCTGCTAATGATATCTTATCTTCCGGTTCATTTACTGATATTACTGAAATTGGCTTTCAGGACCACCATAAGGGATAAGATCATCCCTCATGCTGTTTCCTGGTTTACTGGTGAGGCTGTGCAAGCTGATGATTTTGAGGACATGGGCGATGATGACGAAGATGACGATGAGGACGAGGATGATGACGAAGATGAAGAGGAGGAAGAGGATGAGGATGATGAGGACGAGGAGGAAGAAAGCAAACCAGCAAGGAAGGTAGGCTTGCAGTAGGACAGCAATCTCTTAAAATATGGGAATTCAGGCTTGGTCGTTTTGCTAATGCATTTCCTTTGCTAATGCATTTCCTTTCTAATTGTTTAAGCAGTCGGGCTCGGGCCGCAAACAAAAGGTAAAAGCTCTGGACGTCCACACCTAACTGAAATGTCCCAAATACTTCCCTGTTTCCTGGTAGCATCCAGTGCACACATCTAAAACATGGTATGTTGCAGGTTCCTCAGAAGGCACAAGGCAGCGCTGAACAACCAACGGAGTGCAAGCAGCAGTAAACTGCCCTGGACCCCCATTATCCATATGTTAGCATTGGTGTTTGGTTGATGCAGTATTTTCCATTGAACTGCCCAGGAGCTTTTCCGGTAATGTGAGCGGGTGAGATGTTATTAGGTGGCAAGGTTGTTGTCCGGAACGCTTTATGCTTGCGTTAGTGTAATGGTCTGAAACTTCTCTGTTAGCATATTATGTTTCAGTCGTATGCAATCGGATGGTATTATATATGATTGTGTAATTATCTTTGCACTATAATGGTGTCTGGAGTATTTGTCAGGGGCTGACTGGATCCGTGATTGGCACCTATCAGATTCGTTCTTGTTCATTACGGTATGCAAGTGTAGGCCCTGGAGATCTAAGTTTGAGATTCTCAAGTGATGAAAGCAAAGCATGTATATGAGCATAGGAACTCCATTTTCTTTGGCAAAACCTGCGCGGTTTGGTTCTCTGCCACCATGTGCCAATTGCCACGGGCAGCCACAATAGTTGGTGATGTTTGGTTGGCATTTCACGCCTGGAGTGCCACAGCCTACTAGCTTCTTTCCCGTTGTTTTTCTCGCCACATTCTTTCCCTTTGTTCTCGCCACAACACGCGCAAGTTTGCTTTTTCCCGCCGCAAGTTTGGCTCCGCCGCAGCTTGGGCGTGGCTATCTGTGGCCACGAACCAAGCCGCTATCTTCCGCCATTGTCTTGTTCTGGTGGTTCTGACGTGACCGATACCGTTCCAGCGACGAATTTCTGTGTTGCCTCTGTGTATACCTGCTTTGCCCCCTTTTTAGCTCCTCGTACTTTAAAAACACCATAATTTACTTTAGAACTCACGCTTGACGTCTCTCGGTTCTTAATCCAAAACATTTGAAATCCCTTCAACTGACCTGGGGCGGAGTTTTGACACATTGTGCTCAACCTCGTGTCAAATAGTATATAGCATTTTCTCCTTTGTATATGATTTTTATCTCTGATACGAAAAAAACAGGAGATTTTTAAAATTTTCACTTTCGAAATGATTCAACAATTGCTCGAAAATTTATGAGACCCACTTGAATGTGCTCACTGAGCGAAACGTCTTTGTGGGCCGTTCTTAAGTTTCCAGCTGGCCCAAGCCCAATTAACCACACCGGGCAGGTAGTGTCGTCGTGCCGCCCCCGACGCGCCGCCGGCTGGGGGCACTCGACGCAGGCGGCGGAGGAGAGCGAGAGCCGAGAGATGGAGGCGGCGCTGCGCGGGATCAGGGGGAAGCTGACGGAGCACCGGGAGAAGGTGGTCAGCGCGCTGCTTCTGGGCTCTTTCGTGGTGCTGGGGTGGCGGTCGGCGGAGCAGCAGCGCGAGATCGAGGACCTGGAGGCCGAGAAGAAGGCCCTCCGCGCCGCCAACGCCTCAATGTCCACCGCCATGTGGAACTGGAGGGAGGAGCTCTTCTCCCTCGCCGCCACGCCCTCCTCCCCCATCTCCGTCTCCCGCCTCCGCCACATCTACGGGGAAGAGGAGACCGCACCGCCCGCCGCGGCCGACCAACCAGGTGGGTACTTCACTGCTCGCTGCAGCGATCTGATTGTATGCTTTGGTTGGCATCGAAGGGTATACTGTTTCCATTTGAGGATTTTTTTTTCCCCCTTTAGCAGTTGACGATGCTTGCTATTATAGTTCATCTAGAATGGTAATGTGGTATAGTATAATAGGTCGACATGCCACTAAGCTAGGGGGATTTCTCTGTTCTCAGTGTGGAGGTTATGCTCTTGCGCGTGAATTAGTCAATCAAGGGTGCTTTGTGCACTAGTATGATGACATACTCTATACTGTGCTAAATCTAAAGTTTTATGTCCTAATAATGTGGGAGCTTATAATGCAAATTCGAACCTGGGATATTTGTGGGTTACTCCCTCAGAGACTTATTTGAGACTTGAGAGAACTGCTTATAGAGTTATAGTCTTTTGGTTGCTTATCATTTTATCCATTTGAAATTTGCTGTCCAATTAGCATTTTGCGTTCAGTGATTTTGTTGTTAGAAATACTTAGCTCACTGTCACCCATATTGAATGAGATATTACATAAAAAGCATGAAATGCACCTCAAGGGTTTTTATAGCTTTAATTTAAATGTGTAGGTTATGCTCTTATCCTTGTTCGTGTATTAGGTAGCTTGGATCACCTTGTGCAGTTAGCCTGATATACTGGCACAACTATGGTGATGCGCAAAATGAATTTATCCTTTACCAAAACTTGATTTATCATGCGGCCCATGTCTCAAAGGTAGATGGTCTGTTTCTTCATATTCTCCATTCTGTTTGCTGAACAGAGGAAAATTGACAGCTTAAAATGCATTGGAGGTGTGTGTGAATTCTGCACATTTGTTCTGTTTGTTAATACATTACTTGTAAGGTGGTGCTGAATTCACAATTTGTCCTTCAGTCATGCCTTAATTTGTATATGTTGGCATGATTGCCCTTTTCACAAGTTATGTTCAGTGAGATGATTCCGATGTTTGCCTTCACACCATCTTAAACTTGAATCGGTGCAATTGCGAAAATGAGCAGCTCACTAGCTTGAATGTGAATTTTGAATGCACTTTGGGGTTAATGAACTGTTGGCCTTTTCTATCTGCAGGATCAGATGTTGAGGAACCGGTTTCTATAGCGTGAACTCTTTCGCACTTTTTCATTCCAGGATGAGGTGTGTAGCACAGCAGCACTGTCCGATAGCAAGGCTGCCTTCGTGAAAGCTTAGGATATTTTGTTAGATGATCATGAGTGATTTTACACCGACTTGCAAATAAGTTGTCATGGGCATATGGAGCAGACTATGGACTGACATAAAGCAACGGCGTTGTATTATGTGATGCTTTGAGGTGCTGTATGGTGAGCTGAAGGCTCTAGGTATTTTGTGTACTTCAAATGCTGACCTTCCTTCCGTAGTTCCTGCCTCTAAACATGCACGAAGAAACTTTCTTTTAAAAAAAAAATGCTTGGTTGCTAACAAAATTAGTACTAGCAGACAGGAAATAAGCCAAAAAAACGTACACGATACGAAATGAGCGTTCCAGACTTCCCGTCATGTAAGAAACGACGAAGCTGAAGGCATCAGTGTGCTTGTCTCGGAATGTCTGCACTTCCAGTCATGTAAGAAACGACGAAGCTGAAGGCATCATGTCTAGCATATTTTTATATCAGATCAAGCCTCAAATCCGGTGAAAATGGACAATCAATATGACTCGTCATTATTTTATTTGTATTGTATAAGTGCTCTATTCTTGCAGAGGGAATAGGATAATGTCAATGGTTGTTAGATCGAGGTAGCTCAGTAGCTGAAGAGCACCACACTGTCCGTTCTGCCGTTTCTGTGTAAAGAACAAGAGAGCATGGGGGGAGAGGTGGGGAGGAAAGGGATCCCTTCTCTGCTGAAATCGCCATCGCCGCGGGGTGAAACTGAAGCAGCTTCTCTGCAGCAGGAACACATCGCCTCTAATATTACCCAGGTGCAGAGTCTCTCCATCCTGGCATCTGTTTCTGTTTTCTCCAATTCTTTTTTTAACAAAATTTTCTCCAATTTACTGCCCTGCTTGCTTCCACTGTTTGAAGTTTGAACTACCATATCCATATATATCACACGACTACACGAGTTTCCCTGCAGCTTGTGGGATGGACACCACTGGTAGAACTGAAGAGAATTGTCGAGAAGGATGATGTCAACGCCCGGATTGTTGGCAAGCTAGAGTTCTACCAGCCGCTCTGCTCTGTCAAGGACCGTGGCGCTCTGAGGTATCTAACCTATAGGGCTTGAATTCGTATCATGTTGAAGCTACTCGCAAGTGCACGAGTTGCTATCCAATCTCTGATCTGATCCAAAAGTAATCCAAGTATTCCATTGATCATCGCTGATGGCCTGTGGCCGGAATTGTGACTCAGGCCCCGTTTAGATTTAAAAGGATTCCCCAAAAATCTACTATTCATCTAACTTTTTTCTATTCATCCTACCTCTTCTACTCACATATCACTATTCATCTACAGTGTTTTTTTGGTGAACAGTGTATTTTCGGGGAATCTTTCCCCAATCTAAACACACCCTCAATCTCTGAACTGATGTTGAAGCTATTCGCAGAATGATTGAAGATGCAGAGGAGAAAGGGCTGATCTCGCCGGGCTCCACCACTCTAGTCGAGCCAACGAACGGTAATATGGGGATAGGCTTGGCGTACATTGCTTTGCTCAGAGGTTACAGGTTTGTTGCAGTCATGCCTGCAGAGTACTCACTTGACAAGCAGATCTTGCTGAGGTACTTAGGAGCCGATGTGGTGTTAACCGGTATGGATTGCTGCCACATAGCTCATCATGTCATCTTGATTTTTTTTTTACTTTCCGCATTTGCGAGATTGGTCTTAGGGCAACAACAATGTATTTGGGAAAGCAGTCTAAATAGGCGGGCCTAAAATTTAGCTATCTCCATTGCCACAATGCGTCGCCTATATGGACTGTAAATGTGGAGCCCACTAGCAAATAAAAATCATTCCAAGCCAAACAACCTCAGACACGTTCGTTCCTCCCCCCTCTCTCTCCGTAGGACTCCGTCGTTCTGCCTTCCTCCGAACTTCACCGTCGCCCGCCCCTCGCCGGCGCCGCTCCTGTGAATCTTTCCCTCCGCCCGGATCAGTCTTCCTTCCCCGGATCACCTCCTTCCTCAGATGATCCAACCAATTCCTCCCCCGTCCAAATCGACCTAAGCTCACAGATCTCGCCGGACATCAATGGCCAACTCGAGAGGGAAAGGGAGATGAGGAGGACCCCGCCCCCCATGAAGCTGCTCTTCACCGACGAACCAGTCTCATTCCGTCGTCTTGGTCCTCGCCGTCCGGTGGCTCCAGGCAATCGCTCCACTTTCCATGGGAGGTTCAGCCGGTGGCGCGGATGGCAACGATACTGGTAAGAGAAAGGGAGGGGGAAGAGAAATTAGTTTTTTAATCGTTATGGACCGCCCGTAGCGCTATGGGTAGTTGAATCTATTTCCCTGCTATGGACTGGTTGCACAATGGCTATGGGTGAGTTGCTAGAATTTTTTACTCCATATGGACTACTTTGCAGTAACATTGTGGTCGCCCTTATATGCTGAACTTTAATATACAATGCTATGCTGTTTTCAGATCCAACGCTTGGCTTTCAGGGACAACTTGACAAGCTGGAACAGCTCAAGAAAGAAATACCGAATATGCATGTTCTTGACCAGTTTGCAAACGCGGCAAACCCTGAAGCACACTTTACATGCACTGGTAATTCTTACAAAGGGCCATCTAATATGAAAGAGTGATAAATAAATTTACCTATAACGTACTCCTTGAAAAGTAGAAGTAGTTTACATTAATTTAAATATGAATCAGAAAGATGTCATTTTGCATGATCATTGCACATGTCCATTTGTACGTAGGACCTGAGATTTGGAAGGATACAGCAGGCAAAGTAGACATCTTTGTGGCCGGTTCAGGCACAGGAGGTACTGTTTCTGGTGTGGGCAAATATTTGAAGATGAAGAACCCAGCTTTGAAGGTCATTTGTGTTGAGCCTGCTGAGAGTCCAGTTATTTCAGGTAAACTGGTCGTCCTACAATCATGTAAACATAAAATACCTCACTGGATGATGAAATTCTACAAGACATTAACACAAAATTGTAAACTTATCACCTACAAATAGTTTACTACATAATTTGATCGATTTCATAATAGCATTGCTGATTTTGTTATAGGTGGCAAGCCTTCTCGGCATAAAATTCAGGGAGTTGGCCCAGGATTTGTACCCAAGAACTTGGACACCTCGGTCATTGATGAAATCATTACAGTGACTGCAGAAGATGCAATGGCGAATGCAAAAAGGTTGGCAAGAGAAGAGGGCCTGCTAGTTGGCATATCTTCTGGAGCTAATCTGGCAGCGTGCCTGAAGGTATACGCTGCTGCAAACTCTAATTCTTCTGACTGGATCTACCTCTATTTATTTTCCATATTTATTCTTTTTAATGTTTCTAGGTGGCTTCACGAGAAGAGAACAAAGGGAAGATGATTGTCACTGTTTTTCCTAGTGGTGGTGAGAGATACATTAATTCCGACCTCTTTGCAGCTGCAAGAGAGGAATGTATTGCTATGACCTTCTGATCTTGATGCTTGTGAAGTGGTATGGTATGGGCGTATGGCTTAGCATATAAATTACATCGTTGATCCAACGACTAGAGGTGGATGGGATCAATATTTGGAACTTCAAAAACTGTTGAATGAGATTGCTAACTTGCTCAGCATATGCATTCCATAGAGTGTTGTTGTAGTTGGATGCGCTTATATGCTTTATAATTTGCATATTGATGCAGAACTTTCTGCAAAGGGTTGTACCACAAATTATTAATTGAGAGGTACCAATTCTTACATGTACCTTCTAAGGATCGTAGTGTCTTGTATGGGGAAAGCACTTGGCCTCTAAATAAATATTTATTAATTCACCTCAGTTCACTTAAATTATTTCTTGACTTACTCTTTGTATCTTGTTTCTAGTTCTTGACCTACTCTTTGTATCTTGTTATCTTGTATGGGGAAAGCTAGGACTCAGAATCATAGAAGTACCTCCAAATCAGCCCCCTTTAACAAGGCTTAGGGCAAGTACAAAGAGACAACTTATACAATGAGCTGTTTGTTTGGGTGACTGCAGAGTGTTTAATTCATCATTTGAGACACAAATAATGGTGATCTAGTGTATATTTGTGCTTTGTGGCCGTTTTGTTACCTACAAGAGACGATGCACACTACGTTCAAATATTTCACATGACACGTAAAATAAACATGCATATAATAATTACATATATATTCATATAAAATGGTCTTAAAAATATATGATATGATATAATAATAAAGTAAACATTTCAGTTGACATATGGAATGGTCTTAGAAATACATGATATAATAATAAAGTCTCCATATGATTGGATACATGGCTCTAACCTCTCTTGGCCTATAAAGCTTCCATATGTGCTTAACTAAATCTCATCGGTCAAGGACGGGAGAGAATGAAGACGCATGCAGCCACTCATCCTTTTTTTGAGCAAATTGCCATGCATCCCTGCATGCGCGTCAAGGACGGGAGGGAATGACTGAATGAGGATTGAACATTTCATTTTGCTTTCTCCGGAAAAAAAAAAACATTTCACTTTTTCTGTGAGTCGTCACTGACCAAGTGGAAACCTCCACCATAACACAGCAAAAAATGTTTATGACATGGACATTGGTGAATACATCCTTTTAAAACAAGTATTTGTCTTATTCAAGAAAAGGATAATTAGGTGCAGCCTGCAAGGTACGGTCTTCACTACCTGCCTGCTTCTGCCAATGACAAGAAACCAAGCAACCGGAGATTAGCAAGTAGCATTCATGGTGGGAGGGCAGACTGGGAAGAGGGCTCTGTGGTGACACAAAACGATTGTAAAGTACTTGTTCCCGACCTAATTTTGGTACTGAGGTTGCGACTCACTACTTACCAAACTGGCTATGGACACGGACATTGGTGATTGGTGAACCATATCTATTTGTTCAGAGAAAGGGAAAAGTCTAAATTGCTCCTCTCAAATATACCCAAATCAAGTTTCTCCCTAAACTATGTCATTTGGTTCATTTTACCTTTTAGTATAATTTGTCCTTTTTGTTTCTCTGTACAAAAGGTGAATTCCAATTTAATATTCTGCATGGTTGTAGCAGACCATATAATATGTCAAAAAAATATATTATGAATTTTGCCATTATTTTTATATAATGTTGTATGCAAAGGATTAATTTATTATTAATATAGTAGCCTATCAAAGCAATGCCAAAAAAATATTGTTATATTTTTCTACCATGGGGTACGATGTCTATTATCATCTCGTCAAGTTTGAATCTAATACGCGAACTGAGCTCTAGCTCAGCTGGCAAGGTTCCTTGTGGTGGAACCAGTCCACCAGGGTTCGAGTCCTCGACTCGGCACTGGTGCTCGCATTCTCCTGGATTTAACCGGCGCTATTCTTTCAGTGGTAGGCAACGTGCCCGTCGATATAGGGGCAGATATGCGTGCGTGTATGTGAGTGTCTGCGTCAGTACCGTGATTCGCAAAAAAAAAATTGAATCTAATACACCACACTTGTGTAGAGAGAAATAAAAAAAATTATATTGGGGTAAATTAAACTAAATGACATTTTTTAGGGATAAAATAAACCATAAAAATATCTTAGGGGTTATGTAGAATTTACTTATACTTTAGGAGAGTAATTTAGATCTTGAGTGTCTAACACTCTGCGGAAGTCAAACCAAATAGGTAGGAGGAACGCATTACGTCATTGAACACATATTAGCTCGAGCTGTGGCTCAGCTTCCAAGCTGTGACGTGGACAGCTGGACATCGGTGAACCATATCCATTTGTTCAACAACATAAAATAAAATAAAAAGATTAGTAGGCATGGGTCAGAAACAGATATTTCAAGCTACAAGGTGCAGTCCTCGCTGTCTTCCTAGTTCCTACTCCCTCCTCCCGTAAGGAGAATAATCCAATAAGCAGGAGCATCGAGCAGCAGCCATGGATGGAGAGGAGATTGGCAGGAGGGGTATTCCTTCTCTGCTGAAGCCGTCTTCCGGTGATGGCAGTGCTGGGGAGCAGGAGCGCATTGCCTCTTATATCACGCAGGTCTGGGTTTGCGGTTGCGGTTCTATCTCCTTTCTGTTCCTATTTCTTGGTGTTACTGGTTTCTAGGTACCATGAGAGTTTGAAATTGTTCGTGCAACAATTTCTTCAGCTTATAGGATGGACACCACTGATCGAGCTGAAGCGAATTGCTAGCAAGGATGGAGTAGGTGTCCGGATTGTCGGCAAGATGGAGGCGTACCAACCGCTCTGCTCTGTCAAGGATCGATCCGCTTTGAGGTATTTTGATGTTTCCATTTTTTATAGTACAACACAAGAAAAGTGTGTGCCGTTGCATTAAGAAGAAAAGTGGTTTGTTACAATATATAAGGACCCAGTGGCCAATGCTCTGTTTTACATTAGCGCCTGTTAAAGAATAAACTACCAAGGCCTAGCGGCTAGTTTCTACTGGCCTGCAGTGCCAACAGAACCTTGATGTTTCCTTTGCTCCTAGCCTCCTACCCATTTTTTTGGCTTGACTGGTCACAGGGTTATCTCTGTAACTCTGTAATGCTAATCCAGATAGGGAGGTTGTATGATAGTTCAGCTTGCATACTGCTATGAAAAGGTTCAGTTAGTATAGAGAGGTTGTATGGAAGCATGGAACATCTGCTTTGCAGTATTGACAATGGAGAGGATTCTCCTCTAATAATCCTGTCTGCCTCTGAATATGTGCCCAAAGTTCAGATGAGGGTAGCCAGCATTGTTGTTGTTGCCTTGCAAGTCAAGGTATCTTCTTTCCCATAATTGATATTCTACCAGTAATACCTCGATTTGAAACGTATCTGTTATTTGGTCCCACAATGTACCCAATTTACTTATTTTTATTTAGTGTACACAATTTATACAACTATATGCTACCACTTCCTTCTGTTCTGAAGAATGATAGAGATGCACATCTGTGCTGACACCTCCTTCTATTTTCTTCTGAAGAGTGGCAGAAAATGTGCATATGTGCTGACACTTGTGTTTTCTTCTGAAGAATAACAGGAGATGCACATATGTGCTGACACTTGCTTCTATTTTCTTCTGAAAAATGACAGAAGATGCACATCGGTGCTGAAACTTTCACCCTTTTTTTATGAAGAATGATAGAAGATGCCGAGGAGAGAGGGCTGATTTCACCTGGTGTCACCACATTAATCGAGCCGACAAGTGGTAACATGGGGTTAGGATTGGTTCTCCTTGCTATTCATAAAGGTTACAGGTTCATAGCTGTTATGCCGGCTAAATATTCACTGGACAAGCAGATCCTGTTGAGATACATGGGTGCTGAGCTGTATTTAACTGGTATGATAAGTTGTACCAAGTTATCACCTGGCTTGCATTTTTCTTTTAGAATAGATGGTCATTAATCAGTAGAAACTGTGTGGGTGACCTTGTGGTTGACCGTATGCAGATCCTGCCCTCGGCTTTCCAGGCATGTACGACAAGGTTGAACAGCTCCAAAAAGAATTGCCCAATGTACATGTTCTCAATCAAGTTACCAACAAAGCCAATTCAGAAGCACACTTTAGATTGACTGGTATGGTTGTAAGCTCTGTTCCAATGTAATGCTTTTTAATTCAGTAAACAGATCTGCTTAGATAAATATGAGTTAGCTGCTGTGGACTAGTTTTTTTTTTCTGAGCTATATCATATATGCACTTCCTTGAATTGCTATTATTGCTGCTTTAACGCAAGCTAATGCAAATGTTACTGTAGAAATTCAGAGCATCAATACTGAGAGCACCGAAAACTTTATTGGCCCTGATTGTCATAGCTTAGAAGCCCATCAAAATCTATGGACACTGCAATAACTTGTATACTACAACAAAAATTACTATTTAGGATTTCAACCATATATGCCCTCTTCTGGTATTGTTAAGTATTAACATATTTTTGGTATCTTCATAGAGAAAGCATACTTGTTTTATACATGGTGTCACAATACAATGCCTATTGTTTACAAACGAAGGTCCTGAGATTTGGAAGGACACAGCCGGCAAGGTGGATATATTTGTGGCGGCTTCAGGCACTGGAGGCACTGTATCTGGTACTGGAAAGTATCTGAAAATGCAAAACCCAGACGTCAAAATCATTTGTGTGGAGCCTGAAGAGAGCCCAGTCATTTCCGGTAACACACTATTGCTGAATCATAAATTACTTGAAAGGAAGATTTTTGAAGTCATGAGCAGTGACTTAGCTACAAGAATAGTAGTATATAGCAACATTTTATTTCCTCACTAGATGAAAATAGCAGATTTGACATGGTATCGGCAATCTTCAGGTGGCGCACCCGGCAAGCACAAAATCCAGGGAGTAGGGTCAGGATTTCTACCTGAAGTCCTGGATACTTCAGTCATCGACGAGACTGTCACGGTGACCACCGAAGAAGCGATGGAGAATGCAAAGAGGCTGGCGAAGGAGGAAGGCCTGCTTGTTGGCATTTCTTCAGGAGCAAACCTGGCAGCTTGCTTGAAGGTTCAGATTCACGCATCCTAGCTTTGGCTCTACCATTGTCGTTTCACTTTCTGATATCTGGTGATCCTTCAAATGCGTCTTTAGGTTGCTTTGAGAGAAGAGAACAAGGGAAAGATGATTGTCACCATGTTCCCGAGTGGCGGCGAGAGATACTTGAACTCTGACCTCTTTGCAGATGTAAGAGAGGAGTGTCTTGCCATGACATTTTGATTTGTTTCCCTTTTTTTTGGAAAAATATCATTTTGATTTCATCAGTTAATCAACTGAACAGTCTGTATCTTTTGTGTAAAAGGTCTAAGTAGACCACACGTTGCTGATGGCACAATGTACATGCATAGCATTACTGAAACATTTCATCTTCAGCTTGCTTCACAGCTTTGCTGGGCTGACCCTTTCATCTCTTCATCCCTTCATCTCTTTGCCCTTGGTTCTAGCGAAATCAGATCTCATCAGGGTATAGCTTCCTTGGACGTGTTGCCAATTGGATTATGCAAAATTAAACACACGCTTTTACTTTATTTTCCTTTGAGGCGTCACCAGGAATCAAGAGGGGCACAAACTAATCGGTGAGAAGCACGGGCAGTCCAGAGGCTAGCATGGGAGACCACACAGCCGCTGTCATCGTCGCCAAATACTGAGAACACCCGTCGAACACCACAATGCCATTAGCTGGCATATCTCATGCTAAGACTCGGTACCAACCAATCGCAAACCTCAAATCCAATGCAGATTAACTTTACGACATGGACACTGTTGAGCCGTATCATAGCATATCCTAAACTAAATAAATTAGCAAATAGTCGTATGGGGGTGAGATCACTACAGCTATAAAAAGCCTTCTGCCGTTCACAACATGGGGCAGAGTGTTCTGTCATCAGTCTTCACTCTTCAGTCTTCACTGACAGCCCGGTCACAGTATCTTCTTCGTCCCAGCGGTGAGAGAGTGAGGAGCATCCATGGCCGGAGAGGAGCTTGGGAGGAGAGGAGTTCCCTCTCTGCTGAACCTATCGTCCTCTTCCAGCGAAGAGCAGCAGGAGCACATCGCCTCCAATGTCACCCAGGCTAGGACCCTTATCTCCTCCGCCGCCGCCTCTGTTTCTTTCATTTTCTGGCTTGCCTTTCGGGGCCAATACTGCGCCATGAGAGACTTACTGTTCTTCGTGTGCGTGCAACAATTTCTTCAGCTCATCGGATGGACGCCTCTAGTCGAGCTCAAGAGAATCACCGACAAGGACGGGGTTGATGCCCGGATCATCGGCAAGGTCGAGGCTTACCAGCCCCTCTGCTCCATCAAGGACCGCTGCGCTTTGAGGTCCGACCTTTTCCAACTCTTTTTACTCAATTGGCTTTGGAGTTCAGGTGCTGCACTACCTGTTTCAGCTGGCCTACTGTTTCTGGATCATCTGGGAGTAACTTTTAGATAAAGTTAGCGGACTGAAGAGGGAACACAAAGTTAACGAACAATCTTTTGTGTGCCCTACAAATGTCTCCCAAGTTCAACAATCAACATGCATGGCCTGCATTTTTGGCTTTTTTTTCCTTGGAATCCCATGCCCACTTCAAGGTCCTAAATTAAAATCCATTACATCTTAATTAAATCCAACTGTTCAACATTCTCTTTTTTGGATTAACATGGGAATTCTTTTGAACCTTTCAATGAACGTGGTGGTTTCTTCTAACACTCAATTATATATAATTGACACGCAAATGACACACAGAAATAGTGGAAATAGCTAGTTTTTATTAAAAAACGGTTTTATTTCAATTGATCTGTGTATTATCCATTTATTTTCATCATAATATGTTATTTAAAACTATATATATAGTTTTTTATTTATTATATTTTGTATAGGCTCTCTAATTATTTTACTTCCTAATAATTGAAATTATATTTTATATAAACTCTCAATTTCTTCCTAAATTATTTAAATTACATCATACACTTTATATTTAACTATTTCACATCCAAATCCAACTATAGCTAAATTACCTTTTCCGTTTGAAATGAAGATATAGATTAATTTTTTTCATTATAGACTCTCGGTCAACTACTATTTTTTAATCTAAAATTCTGAATTTAGCTACTTATTATTTGTAATCAATACATACTACTTGGTCAACTTATAATTTTCATATAGATGGGTGTAGAAAGATGCACATCTGTGTTCTAAAGAATGACAGAAGATGCACATAAGTGCTGACCCTTCCTTCTGTTTTCTTCCGAAAAATGATAGAAGATGCTCATCGCTACTGAAACTTCCACTTACTTTTTTTTTCATGAAGACTGATAGAAGATGCCGAGGAGAGAGGACTGATTTCACCTGGCGTCACAACATTAGTCGAGCCAACAAGCGGTAACATGGGGTTAGGATTGGCTCTCCTTGCTATTCATAAAGGTTACAGGTTCATAGCTGTTATGCCGGCTAAATATTCACTGGACAAGCAGATACTGTTGAGATACATGGGTGCTGAGCTGTATTTAACCGGTATGATAAATTGTACCAAGTTACGGTATCACCTGTCTTGCATTTTTAGTTTCTTTTAGATTAGATGGTCCTTAATCAGTAGAAACTATGTGGCTGACCTTCTCCCGTGTGGTTGACCGTATGCAGATCCCGCCCTTGGCTTTCCTGGCATTTACGACAAGGTTGAACAGCTCCAAAAAGAATTGGCCAATGTACATGTTCTCAATCAAGTTACCAATAAAGCGAATTCTGAAGCACACTTTCGATTGACTGGTATGGTTATAATATGTGTTCAAATGTAATGTTTTTACCATGTTAAACAGCTCTACTTAGATAAGTGTGATTTAGCTGTTGTGGACTAGTTTTTTCTCAGATATATATATATCAATATATGTACTAATCTTGATTTTGATAATTGTTATTGCTGCTTTAACGCAAGGTAATACAAATGTTACTGTACCAAAAATTCATAGCATGAATCCTGAGAGCACCAAAAATTTTACTGGCCATGATTGTCATCATCGCTTAGAAGCCCATCAAAATCTATGGACACTAATAACCTTGTATGCTACAACAAACCATTACTTTTTAGGATTTCAACCGTATATGTACTCTTCTGGTGTTGTTAGGGGGTTGCAGAATTACGGTCGCCCACCAAGAGAGCGGCCAGCGGTCAATTTTCGACATAGAAAACTATGAAAAATCCCGCCGCTGCCCATCGTCTTCCCTGTATCGCTTTTTTTTTTATACCCGTGTGCTTCTTCCTCCTCTTGTCATCCCCCCCCCCCCCCCCCCCCGCGGCCTGCCTACGCCACCCCCGGCTCCGGTAGCCTCGGAACCGTTCCGCGCCGGCGCCCCCACCGACTAGACCACCCCCAGCTCCGGCAGCCTAGGTCGCCTCCGCTAACCCGCTAACCTTCCCACGTCGTTGCCCCCGCCGCCTGTTCCACCCACGGCTCCGGCGACCTCGGCCGCACCGCCTCCACCACCGCCCGCATGCTAACCTTCCCACATCGTCGCCCCCGCCACTCCCGCCGCCCACTGTGGGTCCACCCCTGACCTTTCTACACCCGTCGGGGATGAAGCTCCCTTGGTAGCTCCTAAGCGGTCATCCGCTCTTTTAGCTTTTCATATTGTTAAGCATTAACATATTTTTGGTATCTTCATAGAGAAAGCATACTTGCTTTATACATGATATCACAATACAATGCCTATTGTTTACAAACGAAGGTCCTGAGATTTGGAAGGACACAGCCGGCAAGGTGGATATATTTGTGGCGGCTTCAGGCACTGGAGGCACTGTATCTGGTACTGGAAAGTATCTGAAAATGCAAAACCCAGACGTCAAAATCATTTGTGTGGAGCCTGAAGAGAGCCCAGTCATTTCCGGTAACACACTATTGCTGAATCATAAATTACTTGAAAGGAAGATTTTTGAAGTCATGAGCAGTGACTTAGCTACAAGAATAGTAGTATATAGCAACATTTTATTTCCTCACTAGATGAAAATAGCAGATTTGACATGGTATCGGCAATCTTCAGGTGGTGCGCCCGGCAAGCACAAAATCCAGGGAGTAGGGCCAGGATTTCTACCTGAAGTCCTGGACACCTCAATCATCGACGAGATTGTCATGGTGACCACCGAGGAAGCGATGGAGAATGCGAGGAGGCTGGCGAAGGAGGAGGGACTCCTTGTGGGCATTTCTTCAGGAGCAAACCTGGCTGCTTGCTTGAAGGTTTACACATCCTAGCAAATGCATCTGACATTGACTCTACCATTGTCGTTTCACTTTCTGACATTTGGTTATCCTTCAAATGCATCTTTAGGTTGCATCAAGAGAAGAAAACAAGGGGAAGATGATTGTCACCGTGTTCCCCAGCGGCGGCGAGAGATACATAAACTCTGACCTCTTTGCCTATGTTAGGGAGGAGTGTCTTGCCATGACATTCTGATTTGTTTTCTTTTCCTTTGGGAAAATATCATTTTGATTTCATCAGTTAATCAGAACAGTGTGTATCTTTTGTGTAAAAGATGTTATAGACATAGCCCTGCCAATAGGTTTGGGCTTAATATTTGTATGGGTTGGTTTCCTCCATAGATTTACTTAAGCTGGTTATTAATGGACCTAGTTGTCAAATGATTTGGTTTGTTTTGGATTATTAGGGGGAATAATTTGGGATGGTTCGAAGTATGTTGTATTAGTTCATTCTAAATAATTTACGTTTATGACCCACAAGTATGTATGTCTACACTATTTTTCCGCAAAGTAGAGTACTATCAAACTAAGTTATTTCAAACAATTTTTGGTTGGTTTTGCTAAAATTTGAAGGTGTGAACACTAGGTTTTAGTTCTATAAGAATCAGATAAATCATCTCCAGCAAATTTTGGTTAGTTTCATCAAAATTTTATAGTGAAAACGCGAGGTTTTAATTTTAGGGACCGGCTTTAACGCCGGGTCATATGCCTGGCCATAGTACTTTGCACAAAGTAGCAAACTCTTAAATTAAGTCGTCTCCAAAACACTTATGTTAATTTCACTAAAAGTTTTTTTAAGTGCGAACGTGACATTTTCAGACCCAACTTTTGCTCCGGGTCCACATGTCAGTCTAAATTTTATTGTAAATAAATATACACATAATTTTTATGTCTATGGATCTTTTTAAAAATCCATGGGCATGTCAATTAATGGGGTAGGTTGGATTAGGTTCTAGAAACCATGGAGTGAGATGAGGTGGGGTGAGAAAATAATTAATTTGATGTGAGTCGGTGTGAATAGAGAGGTGGATTTCAACCCAATTAGCAGACCTAGACCACACGTTGCTGATAGCACAATATACAAGCACTACTGAAGCATTTCATCTTCAGCTTGCTTCATCTCTTAGTCCTTGGTTCTAGCGTTCAGATACCATCAGGGTATGGCTGCCCTTGGCATGTTGCCAAGTGGATTATGCGCAACTAAAAACACGCTTTACTTGATAAACAATGCAATTAGCCTGCATATCTCGTGCTGAGAGTCTGACACTCGCTACCAACCCATTGCAAATCTCCAATCCAAAAATATCTGCAAATTAACTACACGACATGGACACTAGTGAACCGTATCATAACATATCCTAAAGTTTTTTTTTTAAAAAAAATTAGCAAGTGGTCCTATTGGGGCAGAGTAAGTGAGTTCGTAAGGGGCAGAGTGTTCAGTCATCAGTCTTCGTTCACAGCCCTGGTCAGACGACCGGAAGAGTAAGCAGAGCATCCATGGCGGGAGAAGAGCCTGGGAGGAGGGGAGTTCCCTCTCTGCTGAACCCTTCGTCCTCTTCCAGCGAAGAGCAGCAGGAGCACATCGCCTCTGATGTCACGCAGGCCAGGACCCTTAGCTTATCCTCCTCCTCCTTTGTCTCTTTCATCTTCTGGCTTGCGTTTTGAGACCAATAAAACGCCATGAGAGTCTGATTGTTCTTCGTGTGCGTGCGACGATTTCTTCAGCTCATCGGATGGACGCCTCTGGTCGAGCTCAAGCGAATCACCGACAAGGACGGGATTGATGCCCGGATCATCGGCAAGGTCGAGGCCTACCAGCCCCTCTGCTCCGTCAAGGACCGCAGCGCTTTAAGGTCCGACCTTTTCCTCGTTTTTTTACTCAACTTGGCTTGGGAGATCATATGCTACACTACCAGTTTCAGCTGGCCTACTGTTTATGGATCATCTGGTTTAGCTTTTAGCTAAAACTGAGAAGGGAACACAAAGTCAACGGGCAATCTTCTGTGTGCCCTGCACAAGTCTGTCTCCCAAGTTCAGACACGCATGGCCTGCATTTTTGCCTTGAATCCCATGCCCACTTCATGGTCCTAGTTTTTACTATCAGAATCTGGATGCACTATGCTGCAAGCCTGCAATTAACTACCAGCTCGATTATACTATGAGACGTTTGTACTAGCAGTGTAGCATAGACTATGAGACTCTACGGTAACACATTTATTTTCTTCTGAAGAATGATAGAAGATGCAGAGGAAAGAGGATTGATTACACCTGGTGTTACAACACTAGTCGAGCCGACAAGCGGCAACTTGGGTCTAGGAATTGTCCTCATTGCGCTTCGCAAAGGCTACAGGTTCGTTGCAGTTATGCCAGGCCAATATTCACTTGATAAGCAGATCCTGTTGAGATACATGGGTGCTGAGTTGTACTTGACTGGTAAGATGAGCTCTTGGAAGCTTTGGCTCCACCTTATTTGTCATTTTCTTTCTGGATTTTAAATTCTTTATGGCAGTGTAAATCAATGGAATTGTATGGGTGACCTTCTCTCCCTTGGGTGACATATGCAGATCCAGCCCTTGGGTTTCCGGGCATAACTGAGAAGGTTGAACAGCTCAAAAAAGAATTGCCCAATGTACATGTTCTTGACCAATTCTCAAACAAAGCAAATCCTGAAGCACATATTAGATGGACTGGTATGGTTACTGAATGAGCCTGGATATGGTGTTTAATTCAGTAAAGACAATTTATTACCTAAAACGTAGTGAATCTTTCTTTTTTCTGAAGTTTATAATCTTTTGATGTTTTGACTTGCATGATAATACCAAGCACTTATTTCAATTCTTTCTTCATCACATGTCATTAATCCAAATATCATTGTATGATAACCTAAGTGCCGCATTTATTGATCCTGATTGTAATTGATAGATCAGAAACTTCCCGTCCATTGCAAGAGCTTGCATTACACACAATAGTGATAGTTAAGAGTTTCTATCCTAGAATATATATACGCTGCTGGAACTAGTACAGCTCACTGTGCTGTAATTTACATGTCGATATACAGGACCTGAGATTTGGAAGGACACTGCTGGCAAGGTGGACATATTTGTAGCTGGTTCTGGTTCAGGAGGTACAGTAACTGGTGTTGGCAAGTATCTGAAGACACAAAACCCAGGTATCAAGATCATCTGTGTTGAGCCTGCAGAGAGCCCAGTTGTTTCAGGTAAAATACACCATTCAGAAACACCAATTAGTTGAATATGATCTTTAAACTCATGATTCTATATAGGAAGTCAGATAGCCAGAGAATAGTTTGTTATTTGAGGAGTGTTTCTGTGCTCCCAGAAAGTGTTCCATCAAGTAGCTAATGTTGGCCTACAAATATGACTCGCCAGTATAGCTGTCCCTTATCGATGATCCATCCATTTTTCATCTTTGAAGTCATTGGAACTATGACAATTGTTAAACGTAGAGGAGTATCATTAAATGAGTTTTATTTGGGGAGAAACATAACTGTATGATCCATGCTGTATATTTATATTTAGGGCATGCTTTGTTTGAACTAGCACAGGGCAATGTTTTCTACACTGAACAATATAGCAATCGAATTTGTGCATTGAATGGTGATGACATATTGACATAGAAATTGCTATCCTTCAGGTGGTGAACCAGGCAAACATAAAATCCAGGGAATAGGGCCAGGATTTATACCAGAAGTGCTGGACACATCAGTTATCGATGAGGCTGTCACGGTGACCACTGAGGAAGCTATGGTGAATGCAAGGAGGCTGGCCAAGGAAGAGGGCCTTCTTGTTGGCATATCTTCTGGAGCAAACTTGGCAGCTTGCTTGAAGGTTTGCAATATTTCCTAACTAAAGACTCTTCCATTAATTTTTAGCAACCCTTCTCAAATATATCCATAAGCTAGCCTTCAAATTAATGTGTCTTTAGGTCGCGTCGAGAGAAGAAAACAAGGGGAAGATGATTGTCACCATGTTTCCAAGTGGGGGCGAGAGATACATGAACTCTGACCTATTTGCAGCTGTGAGAGAGGAGTGTATTGCCATGACATTTTAATCTTGTCACTTCTTTAGAAGAGGGCTATATATATTCGACCTAGCAGTCGGCCTGTGTTATGTGTAGCTGATATACGACGATGCCGCATTGAAATGTGTAATTTTGCTACGGAATTTAAAGTTCAAAAAATTTGTATGAACTAACTAGAGGACAATTGGACAACCAACGTGGGCAATTCATGATTTCAGAGAGGTGACCTCGATGAATTACCTATATTGTTCTTCCTCCTGGTGGGCCGAATCAACCCTCCCCGGCCCATCGCCTCCTCTTTCTCAAGCTGCACAGCTGAGCCCATCTCCTTTCCCAATTTCCACATCCTTGCTTTAGTTCTCGAGCGGTTTCTCTCTCTAAAAAAAAAATGTTTTTCGAGCTGCAACTCCCCCCCCCCCCTCCCTCCCTCTTCACGACTACAACCTTTTCTGGAATCTCCACCTCGTTCAAGTTTAGGTCCGATAAAAAAAAAACTGTACAGATTAGGGAAGATTCTAGTGCTACTTTTGGAACGAACATGTGACAGTGCATATATATGTTAACATGCATATGTATCCTTCCATTACACACGTCTCTTGCTAATTCGCTTGAACTGTTTTGTTGCGTTTAATCTGTTGCTGTCCATATATAGCGTTTCCTTCCATGTACACACCAGGTCGTGTGATCTTCCCCTGACTATATAAACGCATGCATGCATAGCACAAGCCATATTGTGTAGTATATCCAAGCCTGATCGAGTATTCGAGTTAAAGTCTCGACAGCTTAGTTGCCGTAGCCATGGCCAGGTGCAGCAGCATGGTGTACGCCATGGCGATCGTCTGTCTCATTGCCCTCGTCGCATCGCCTGCCCAGTGTAAGCGTTGCACATCTACACGTCACCTTTTCATTAACTTATTCGTAGATAGATCTATACATGCACACACGTGCGTATTTATTCGTACGCTGGTCATTGTGATGAGAACTTTGTTTGATGTTGTAGCTGCAGGTCGTAGCCTTGCTAGTAGCACAGGTGGTGCCAATAATGCAACGGAGCTCGTCGTCAACTCCACGGCGGCGTCATTGGACGTCGACGCCGGTGTCACCAGGCCTTCCGCCGACGGCGACCTGGTGTTTTGCGTCAAGAGGAAGTGCGTCTACCCCGGCCGTGGCAGCTCCGACTGCTACTGCTGCTCCACCGACAGGCCCAACAAGTGCTACGACACGATGGGCAAGTGCAGCGCCAACTGCATCTAGAAATCGTCAAATCCTCCTAGCTAGTTACTATATATAGTAGAGATTATCTATGTGGCTAAATCTATATATGGCCGTGGGTGTAAAGGTCAGAGAGGTGACCTCGATCTAGCTATTATATATGTGATCTCAACAGGTTTTGGTCCAAATATATAGTGTACATTGATGCATTGTCGTCGTCTTGCTTGGGAATACCTCGTACGTGATGGTTGATCAAATCGTCATAAGATCATTCCCTTTTACGACGGCACGCTGTTTTGTCTGTTTCTTCTGTTTTCTTCACGTGAACATGCATGGCAAGCTGGGGCTGGAGCCCTGTATTTCAGTCAGTTTCCTAGAAAAAAAAAGAACTTCTTCCTGGGCCGAATCAACCCAGCACCCTCTTTCTCTGACTGGGAGTAGCAAAAAACAAACACTTAACTTTTGTGAAAGTTGATCTTTTAAGTCCCGACATCCATTCAAAACAGTATAAGAGCAGCTTGAGGTTCACAATTGATTCAAACGATCCATCCACCATGATGATCGTGTCGTCAGCGTACTGATCCCTTGGGATCAGCTCAGGCAACACCCCGACAATGAGATATGGAGCAATATCTCATTCCATATACACATCAAATCGCGTGATCTTTGACACTGACTACATAAACACATGCATGCATGGCACAAGCAAATTGTGTGCAGCCTATATATAGCCTGATCGTGTCCAAGTCGATAGTTTACTCGCCGTATAGCTATGGACAGGTTCTTGTACGCCATGGTGGCGATCGTCCTGCTCGTTGCCCTCGTGGCATCGCCTGCCCAGTGTAAGCTAGTGCTACTACATCTGGACGTCACCTTTTCAACAATTTACATATTGTTCCTAGATAAATCTATGCATACATGTGTTTATTGTTTCGTAATGATTAATGAACATGAGAGCATTTTTTTTATTATGTTTGTTTTTGTGAAGAAAAACATCTGTTTGATGTTGTAGCTGCAGGTCGTCGTAGCCTTGCTAATGATGCAGGCGGTCCTTCCAGCGCCATCGAGCTGGAGTTCTGCATCCCTAAGAGCTGCGTCTACCGTGGCCGTGGCAGCGACGACTGCTACTGCTGCGCCCCCGACAGGCCCCCCCATTGCTACGACACCATGGACGACTGCCACTCCAACTGCGTCTAGATCGAAATCCTCCTATTAGCTAGAGATTATCGGTGTAATATTCAGAGAGGTGACCTTGATCTAATACTGAAAGAATAAACAAGAGATATTATATGATCTAATAGTACTGAAATAGTCAGTGCATTGGAAATCACATATTGCCATTGCTCGAAAAATTTCTCGCCCTAATTTTTCTCTTCCCCTTCCTAATGGTCCTTGTCCTTCCTTGATGCGCTGTAATAACTGTGACTCTTGTGTTCATCAAGCGCCAGCGCCCAGCCGTCGTGTTCTTGCTGTCACGCGAGCCAAAACGAGCTGCACAGGTGCTGCCAGCGCCGCCGCCGCGCCAAATTAAGCTCACCTTCATAATCTAGGCGCGTCCAGCCTGCACGCGCACGCAGCGCAGGCCTCTCCTCCCCTTCCCTCTCCCCGCGTTATTAATTCGCCGGAGCGGCGCGCATGGCCGAGCTCGCCATTGCCATTATACGAAACAAAAGCCAGGCAGGCCACGCTCCAGAGCCGTCGTCGTCGAGCCCCAAGCCGCCCCAGCTCCGTGCGTGCACGCATCCCGGCGGCGGGTGGCGGCGCCGGCGCGGCGAGGGAGAACACGCCGCTTCCTAATCGGGGAGAAGCCGTGCGCGTGGCCGGTGGCCCGCCGGAGCTGAGGTGGCCGTCGCGTCTGCCGCGGGAAAGGATCTCAGCCGTCCGAGGCAAATCGGACGGCTGCGCTGGGTGGACAAAAAATAGCCTTCATGGTGTTTGCTGACGTGGCGTTCGGACCGGCTGCAACCAACCATTAGGCGTCGTCGTCTTCGTCTCGTCCCATCCCGTGGTGGTGATCGATCGGTGAGACGCGGCGACCGGCGCGTTCATGGCGTTGCCCGTGCCGAACAACGCCAACGACGTCGAGCTCCACGACAAGGGCGACGTCACCGGCAAGGCGACAACCGAGGAGAGGGCCTCGTCCGGCCACGAATCCTCGTCGTCCGAGCTCGAGGTCGTGGGCTCCACACCGCCGCCGATGCAGCTGATGGAGCGACCGTCATCGTCGTCGGAGTCGGAGGGCGGCGGCGACCCGGGGAGGATACCGGCGGCGGTGTTCGAGAGGGACGACGACCCATCGGAGCCGAACAAGGACTGGAGCATGATGTCGACGGAGTCAGTGTTCGGGCTCCAGGTGGCGCCTTCCAGCGACTTCACCGGCTTCTTCCTGGCCCACCCGGAGCTCATGGACATCGCCACGCCGCCGCGTTCCAGCACGGTCACCACGCCGCCGCGCACCAGCAGCGCGGTCGACGCCGACGCCGACGTCGCCAACAAGTCCCCCGTCTCGCCTCCCTTCGATAGCATCCCCGAGCTCCCCGAGACCACCATGACCGGCAACTACAACTACTCCTTCGCCTTCCCAAAGTAAACGCACCATCTCGCCATTTTATCACAAACATGTTTCGAAGTTTGTAATGTCTACTCTACGGCTGATGAACGATATCTGATCCTGGCAGCTTGATAGAGGACAAGAGGAACATCTCCAAGAAAGCTCAGCAGGAGGAGCAGCCGATGGAGGCAGCTGCGCCACCGGAGCCGGCCGAGGCGGCGCCAGCGCCGGCACAAGCGGAGGCGCAGGCTAAGAGGCAGGCAAGCAGCAAGCCGGAGGCAGCTCCGGTGCCGGAAGCAGGGAAGGGCGGCTTGTTCTCGTGCTTCCCTTGCTGCTGAGAAGCCAGCAGAATGCAATGTCCGAGCTGAAATGGCACGATGTCGCCTCTGTAAATGACCACTTGGTCTCAATGTAAAGTGAAGTGTTTTTAGAGTCCGATGGGTGGTCTCACCGTGTATGCAGAAATGCAGGGTGTAAGCGGCTAAGGTTTTCCTGGTGCGGAAATGGCGTTGGGGCAGCAGAGGTTCAGGCGAAGTGTGTATGTCAAATTCAGAGCGGCTATACTACTGGCAATGCAGCGATCTTTTTAAGTACTATGGGAGGGTAGAGATCGAACCATTTGAATCCATTTTTCCGCATCTCTGTAAGGATCTGTACAGTTAAACTCTGAAAAATAGACTTGTAACAGAAAAGTAAATGCCGCAATTCCAGAATGCAAGTATTGCATACTTGCTGCATACTTATAAAACAAGGGCATCGGTGCTTAGACTAGAAAAGGTCAGGGATGAAGGTATTTTGTCTACAAAAGCTGAAGGCAAAACAACTGGAAAGTCCCAGGTTTATCAGGTAAATTGTGTATCTGCGCTTCATGATGTATGATAGCTATGGACAGAAAATCAGCACAGCTTTCTATGATAAGAGCATGGTTGACATGCAGTGCCACTGAAAGTTTGCAAAGAAAGCATGATTTGAGGTCTTTGTCTCATTTGCAGCTACATGCTTGATTCCCAACCAAGCAAGGCACAGCAACAAAAGGAGGAATCCTTGGGTCTTGGCCATTTACAGCATAGTACACAATTCTGAGATGAAATCTCTATCACACGGAACAGGCATACAGCTCTAGTTCAATCGTAATGCTGAAAAACTTGCAGGTAACTACATGTTTGCAAACCATTCAGCTCGAAGACCTTACTGCTGGCTGGAGACTGGCGTTCCATCTTCGTTTTGGGCAGCTTCAGTTGCCAGAGTTTTCTTAGCGACTTGTTTGGGAATATCAAGGTCATCTTGGATGCAACGTTGCATAGGATGGGATAGAAGAATGCACATCTCACGAAAGATAACGCGGGCAAGCCCTTGACTAGTCTCGAGAATGTACCCCTCATACTGGCTGACATGCTCAAGGGCATCAACCAAAGCATCATATACCTTCTGTGGACAGTTATCAGCAGTTGGCTTGTCATGGAGATAGAATATGTCCAGAGTGAAATTCTTCGGCTTCACAGGCCACTGATGATGTGGCTTAGTAGAGGAACGGCAGTAGATGAGTATCTGGAATGATCAGCATCGCAGAAGTCAAGGCATAAGACATTATAACTGAAACAATGCAAAGTAAATTACTACCTATGGAAACAGTGTGCAATTATTAAAAAAAAGAATCATGTTAGGCACAGTAGGAAAAAAAGAATCTGTGACTCCATGAAAATTAGCATCACAACAAAATATATAGTGATCCTAGCACTTCATACAAATTGAACCAAACAACTACTTTCAGATTACCATAATTTACAGTGAGCGCCTGTTATGCTACATTAACATCACATGCGCATGATAACAAACCAAAATAACTTATCAACAAGTTCTGCCTGATGTGCAGGTTACCAGACCAAACACTAGCACCAAAGAAAATTACTAGCCAGCTATTATTTAAAAATATGGCCCTGATTCATAGTTACAAAAAAGCTTACCACCCTGAGAAGTCGTCCTTGCGATTCTGCTCTTTTCCCTTCCTGGTAAGCTATCTTGAAGAGCGGTGTGAGATCAGCCGTTTCATATCTTGATCCTGAAGCAGCCAAGGAATGGACTGCCTCCATTGCAGAACCAGGATCACTGCTGAAGTCCTTCTTGACCTACAAATTCAGGGAGGGAACAGGTATATTGACCAATTAATCCTCGCATTCCAGAAAGGCAAAAACCGAACAAGCATATTCACCTGATTAGTCTCCCCTACAGTCTCTCCCAGATCAAAGTACAGGACAATAATAATAGATGGCAATTGGGGAAAATTGGGGGTACCATCTCACATCCTCACTCAACTCATAACTTAAACCGAAGCTAAACAGAATCCCCCTTGTCAATACTCTCATATCTTGCATCGGACGGTCATACATATATAGTTCCACATATCACAGAAGCATTCATGATTTCTAGTAGGAGACAGCAGGTGGGTCATCAAACATTTCTCCATGAATACGAATAGGAATAGTGCCTCCCTACAGTTCCTCTCATCGGAAAGGGCAAGGAACGCGAAATCCCACCAAAGGTAACCGAGAAATGAAGGGATCATGAGAGGGGCGGCGGCGTACCATGGAGACGGTCTCGCCGAGGGAAGCGAAGGCGAAGCGGTGGCCGGGGCAGATTTTGCGCTTGCCGTGGACGAAGAGCAGCAGCGCCTGCTTGACCGCGTCCAACCGCCTCAGCGCGGGCCGGGCGGCGCCCCCTGCCCCCGCGGGCTGCTGCGGCGACCCGGTGGAGGCGGAGCCGGGGGACGGACCGGAGGCGGAGGCGGCGGCGGGGGGCTTCATCTCGGTGAGCGCCTCGAGGTCGACGTCGACGCAGAAGAGGATGTCCTCCTCGGGGCGGCGGACCGGCGGCAGCGAGTAGCGCGGCGTCGCCGCGACCGGCGGAGCAGGGTCCATCGCCGCCGTCCGGACAGCGGCGCGGTCGTGGGCTTGGGCTGGGCGGGGGAATGGGCTCGGTCGGGGATCTGGGGGAAATGGTTGGGTTGGGTTCAGTTTTTTTTTTTCCCACTTCTCTTTGGGTGAGGAACAGAGGAAGGGTTCGGTTCGCTAGCAGCGGTCCGGAGTCCTACTCAAAAATTCACTGCTACGTGATCCCCACCGTATCCTAAAAAAAAAACCGTAATCCCCATCGCACTTGGGCCCACATGGCAGTGGGACAGAAACTACAGGTCCACGGTCTCCAGCCGGCAGCCGCTGCTCTCTGCTTCAAGGTCACCTGAGTCCGCACCATGGCCATGCCAGCGCTGCCATGTTGGCACTTGGCAGGCTGACATCTACTAGCTCCTCCATTGATCGGACTAGTAAGTAACACTCGAAGCATGACTAACAAGGTGGTAGTCATAGCAATTAGTAGTTCTACCACCCACCACTCTCTGCCAGCATCCATTATTGCGGCTTGAGCTGCTGCCCAGCACATGGCGGCATGGCGCTCATCTCAAGTGGAGCCTAACCCAAACGCTGGTCCGGCAAGCGATCGAGATAGCCCTTGTCGTTTCCAGCTCGGAGCCCGGCGGCGGGTCCCCGCCACGGCGCCACCCGCATTCCCCGATCGTGCCGGCTCGATGCTGCCTCTCGTGGCTCTGCTCACTACTGCCCAGTCGCTGCCCGCGTACTACCTCTCCGCTCCGGCCCCGGTGCATTGTGTCTTGGCGTTCGAGCTCAAATGCCCCCCTGGTTCCCCTTCTCGGAAGAGACCACCAAACCAAAACCCCAACCCCCGTGTCCAATGGATTTCCATCCTCATGCCGCAGTGGCAGTGGCAGTGGCAGTGCCGACACCAGGCGCCGCAAGGGCAAGGGCGGCACCGGCAGCACCGCCGCCTGCACCTCCGGCAGCCGCCGCAGCAGCAGCAGAACAGCCATGGCGGAGCGCGGGGAAGGCCCGCGTCGCCTTGGCGAAGGTGCTGCTCGTGCTGGGCTGCGCGGCGGCGAGGCTCTCCCTTGTCCATCACGCTGGGCTGCTGGGGACGATTCTACCTGGTTTCTTACTGGGTTATGGGACCAGTAAAACCATTTAGATTAGTTGGTTCAGTGATTGGAAATATCGCTTACCCGTGCTTGCTGGGTCGGAGAAAGGCGGGGCCGTAGCCTGTAACTCACGGGGTAGTAGCCAGACGTGGGGCCCACGTGGGGGTGCGTTCCCGGGTTCGAGTAAGGATATTTCCGGTTGTTGGCCCAGCTGATTGAAAGATTGTTGCGTACAGTATGATCGACTGTGCGTGACTGGGGGCTAGGTATCTCCTGCAGGATGTACATTGATCCGGATCGACACAACTCTTGGTTATGAGTGCATTTGATCAGGTGTTAAACATCGTAGAGGAAACAAGTTGAACAGGATCAGTTTGATTCGTAAATGCTGGTTGAGCTTAGTACCACCTGTATGCAAAATATTTCTGGTTGAGCTTAGTACCACCTGTATGCAAAATATTTTATAACCTAGATGGATAAGTAACAACTCAACGGAGCTAAAATAAAGAAAATATAAGGATCAAGTTTAGTAATGCTTTTTGGCAAAAGAGTCGAGTCAGCCAAACCCACATAAGTCCAATCATATTCCTTGAGAGTCTTTTCTTTGGTAAGGCGGGTAAGTCTTGCTGAGTACCTTCGTACTCAGGGGATCTTCGTTGTTGTTTTTTTTTTAGAAGCGGCTCCTGAAGAAGGCGCAAAGGAGTTTCCGAAGGCCTAGATCATCATGATCCCGGTGATTCTAGGGTTGAGCCGGAGGTTGTAGATATTTGTGGAATAGAACTACCTATACTGGTTTGTATTAAACTCCTAGTAAGGGCTTGACTTTGCATTTTAAGTTCTCTTCAAAACTTGGCTTGTATTAAGTAAGAATCTTGGTATGTTATGTAAAAATGGTAATGCTCGTTGTGTTCTCCTTACCGAAAACGATCCTGACGTATGGTAAAGATAAGAGTAATGTGGTTTATCGAGGAGTCCTCGGGACACTCGACAGATCACCAGTTTAAACTGTTTGAAGTGCGTTCAATGTCCGTAAAAGGATGTTACAGCGCACTTGAGCCAGTTTAAATTGGGCGGTTCTACCACAATATATATATATATATAATGCTCTTGTATACTATCTGCGTTGGCTAAAAAAAAGAAAAAGGGAAAGAAAAAATTGTTTCCAACAGATGAGGCAAACGGTTAGCTATCGATCCACGCTAGCTATCTTCCACTCACGCCTAGGCATATTTGCCTAGCACCCCACGCTAGCCATTGCTGCATGGCATTTAGATAAGCTGTTGGATTCCACCATTCTTTTGCTAGCTATTTTATTTTAGACAGTAGCTAAATCAAAACTTTAGCTAGTCCCTTTTAGATAATCTGTTGGAGATGCTCTTAGAACCAAGCAACCAACGTGCCTTCACAACCAATCACATGCAGGCATACAACCCACCTTTCATATCCCACTAGTGCATGCATGCAGGCAGTCTTTTTTTATTTGGACAAAAAAAATACGATATCTCCTGAACCGTAGCTTCAATTCTAGATTCGTTTGCGTCATATTATTGAGAAAAATGTTCTTAACAAAATAAGATCCATGAAGACTATATTTGATGAATATTTTTTTCAAGTATATAGTTGCAACATCAGAAGACTATGAGTTGCAGTCACTGCTACCACACGATTGCAACATCACTGGGCTAGTGTATAGCTGCAACAATTGGTGCGTTCTATACAAGTGTACAGACCCTTACAACAACGACCACACTAATTACAACTCGACGGATCAGTTGCGACTCGAACCAATTGCATCCAGACCTAGCTCAGTTGCAATGCAGTGAGCTAGCTGTGGCTACGAACTACGAACCAATTGCAACAGCGGGGCTGGACCAATTACAACTACGAAAACACACCAATTGCAACAAGACGGAACTATTGCAAACAGATCTGATGTCGTTGCAATCGGATACGAACCAACTCGAACTAGACCTGACCCAGTTGCAACCTGACGCGAACCAACCGTAACAGAATAAACCTGGTTGCAACTACACGACTAGTTCTGTTGCAACCACAGGGTGGGTGCATTCTCTATACAGAATACACCCAGGTGCAATAAATAATTTCTGTATATACGGTGAGTATACTCCGTAGCTAGCTACGGAATAGCTTATTCTGTGGCCAAGGCTTTATACCTGGCACAGGCCGCACCAGCCCCCGGACCAAACGTGCGGTTCCACCTCCGCGTGCCATGTAGCCCGAGTTAATTACCAATTAATTACCATGAACCGAGCCGTAATCCCCGTTCCAGGCTTGATGCAGTCAAGCCGGCGAGCCCCACCCATTGACGACCATGCTCAATGATTACTGGTAAAATCAACGTGCCGCCATTTGAGGTACATGCAAGTATACGTGTGCACGTTTATATATTAGCTACCACTGGATTGTGGTCTGGTTACGATAACATACAACGTACGTACCTGGGTTAGAGTACATACGTGCAAGCATACTTACCAGAATGAGTAAGATGATACTACCCATGGTAAATATGCTTTACGTGGTATGGTAGATATGCTTTGTGTAGTATGGTAAATAACCATAACATACATTGGTAAATATACCTGCATGATACATTAATAACCATGGTAAATTTTTTAACAAGTTTGTACTAGAAAAAAAATATTTTTGCTCAAATCCTATACCGGCGTGCTTACGAGAATGAGTAAGATGATATACTACCCATGGTAAATATGCTTGAAATGCTACATGCTTAGGTGGTATATATGGTAAATAACCATAACATAATTATGTGATATGGTAAATATCCATGCATGATACTATAGTCATGGTATTTTTTGCACAAATTAGTATGGTCACGATTTTACCAATTGGGTTACGCTCGATCAACCGAGGCGGGATGCCGATGGTAATGAGCCGTACGTGATTATCATTATACTGACAGGGTTAAATATTTGTCCGGCAATCCCGTCATTAATTGTACGGCATGATCAAAGGAGGACTGGCCGAGCGTGTCAATCATTACACCATTCATGGACCTTCGATTTTTTTGCTCGGCCGAGGACAATTCACAAATCACAACCATCCTGTTGCCTGTAGTCATGGTGCCTCACGCTCCTCCACTGTCCACCTCCAGTTTCGATCAAGCTTCCATGGATTTCTTAACGTCAGCAGGGCTAGAAGACGATCGGCGCGCTGTCTGGGCTGACGGGAGAAACGCCGCAGTCGACGGTGGTCCGGTGTTCAGCCCCGCCATCAACGCCGTTGCCGCTGGGCATTGTAGCTGTGGCACGTCCTGTCCCCAACCGCGGTCCGGCGTTCATCAACGGTGTTGCCGCAGGGCACTGAAGCTGCGGCACGCCCTGAATGTATGTGTCCCCAACGCCGGCAGTCAATCGTGGACGGATGGACGCGGTGACTCCTCCCCAAGCTGTGCCACCGGGGACCATGGTAACGCCTGATCAGGAGAGGACATACTTGCATGTGAGTATGGTGAATGTTGTCTATTTTCAGATGCCTTCCTAGTTTGACGATCGATGATACGTGCCCCTTGACTATAATTAAAGTTCCTGGTAACTCTGTTCTAGCTTCGTGTCTAGCACGTGAGTAGTATGAAACTGCAATACAATAATGAGAAAATGCATGTGTGGTATTCGGTTTAGAGCAACTCTCAAAGTTTGTCGTGGTTAGTATGTTTTTTTTTTGAACGAACCCGTGGTTAGTATTTAGTGCTATATGATTTCTGTTTGTTCAAGAAACGTGGAAGGAGGATTCTTTTTTCGTCTGCTCGATGGAGTCGGTCGCGGTTGGCCTGGGTGGGGGATAGGTGGATGGCGATGGCCAAAAACTATGTGAGGGTCAGGGATTTGTGTGGCAGCTAACATGAAAATTCTGTCTATATCGGCAGAGATTGGGATTGAAACAAGTTTCCAGCCATCGTCGGCCGTGACCTCGTCGAATCGTGACTGCACTACTGCAGAAGTGCCGCGAAAGGGAATCAGCCGCCGCTGGATCGCTATTACAGAGGCTCACCTGAACACAGGAATAGCACCGATGGAAAATAGTCACAAAACGGACAATTTTGGATGAGATTACCGTGATTTCTGCGGGGAATAAAAAATTAGCTGCAATTTCATGGGCTGGCTGGTAGTGGAGCCAAGCCGAGTTGAGCCTGCGAGGTCTGCACGCACTATGTAAAAAGTAGTAAAAATAGAGACGCGGTTTTAAGACATGCCTCCAATGACTCAAAGGAGACGCATGTTAATAACCCGCGTCTCCTATGATCCTGAGAAAATCTTCAATGGAGAACCCACGTCTCCTATGTGTACTCAAAGAAGACGCTTATTTATCATCCGCGTCTTCTATAAGGGTGCAGATCATCAGAGACGCGGGTTAAGCAAAACGCGTCCCCTGTAGCGTGTTAAAGGAGACGCGTCTCCTATAGGAGACGGGGGACAAAACTTCAACAAAATTACCATCCATTATTTTCTACCGATTCAGATTTTTTCTTTTTCTTTTTCCCCGTCTCACCCGAGTCCCTCCAGTCCGCACGAGCACCCTCGTGACCTCGTCTCCCCCTCGCTGTCCTCCTGGGTGCGCTAGGGTTCGTCGCACTTGCCGGCGGCGCCCCTCCCTGGCCAGCGGCGCTGCTCCCTGCGCCTCCCTCCGTCGCGGTCTTCGTTCGCTGCGCCTCCCTCCGATATCCTCCTGCCGCTTCCATCGTCTTCCTCCTCCTACAGCCTCCGTCCGCCCTCCTCCCAGGCGCAAATCCACCAGGCACCCGCTCCCCTGACGATGAGCAGCAATCTAGCAGCGCCATTACACCTGCTCGTGCTCCCACGCCGCACCTCCCAACGCCAGCTTGGCCTCCTCCGCCCATCTCAGGTGTGTGCGCTGCTCCCCTCCGCCCCTCCGCCCCTCCCTTCCTCTTATTGGCTAAAATCTATTGGATTCGTATAGAAATCGTTCAATTTCTGTTGCAATTGTTAGATTCGAGTACCTACATTTAGTTCGAGGACATGGATGGAAGGGGGCTTTGTTCATTGTTGAGGTTGAGTGAGATCTGAATTTCATAGAGTTCCATTGTTTTACCATTTTCTTATTCAGTTTTCCCCATCGAGAGACTAATTAATGTTTATATAGCTCTGTCCATGTGACTATCACAGGCCAGTGTGCAATGAATCTTTTTATTTGGTTCAAGGGAAGTAATAAAAAAATGAAATCTCGAACTGGTTTGGCAATGAATATATATATGCTCATAACTTTTTGTATTGCTTCGCTGAGTTCTTTTAACTGAACATGGTATTTGGACGGTCCATACGTTCTGTTCATATCCCCCAGGCCCAGTGAGAAGTAGTAATGTACATATTTCAGCTTGGTTATTTTGGTTTTACTTTAATATCCTGAGTGTTTACCTTAACATCTGTCAGTGAATTATTTCTTGCATTCAGGCGCTGAGTTTTGCACACCATTTGATATGCACTGAAAATTTTGCTAGCGCTCCAATTGTACCGTAAGTAACTCTGCATTCATTTGGGTAGTAATATATGGATGTGTGCTGTTTACTTCCAAGTGCTACATTACAGCCAATAAAATTAACGCCACCTCCAAGAAAATTGAACTATATGCTGATTTAAAGATGTTTATCTCACTGAGCACAAGTAGCCAAAAAGTGGATTATCAGTGTTTTAGCTTCACCTTTTCACGAAACATTTAGGAAAGCAACATAGTTGATGTGCCTGACTTGCAATCAGCAAAGAACAAGGAAGATTATTAAAATCATTTGATGTGCCTGACTTGCAATCAGCAAAGTTTGACTTTTTTTTTTTGCTCTGTTTAAAATGTATGTTAATAAGTGTTTCCGCTACAATGTGTTCGAAAATGTTAACTGTATTTGAACATCTCACATTTCACTGTCATAACTTTGCCTTGTCTATGTTTGAGCTGAAACTAAGTGTTAATATAAAATATTCCACATTCGAGTATCATAATTTTTATTGTTTTTTGACTGGGTGGGAACTATTCTTTTTTGACTTTCTTGTTTTATATCTGCTAACTTCAAATTTGTCATGGATGAATTTTCTATGCTTGGCATATGTTCAGAACCTGTTCCCTGGATTCATTGATCAGTTAATGAGTCTGAATAAGCTGCTAGTGTAGCTATGTTTATTTATAAATAATGATGGGATCAGAGGCTACTAACATATAAACATTGCTTGTTTATTTATTTGCTGCAGGGAGGATGTGAGAATAATGAAAGTGAATGGTGAAATATTCTGAGACACCTTTCATGTTTGATGCATTCCTGTAAGTGCTTACAAATATATGCAGCTCCAATTTTAAATCAAGTATAAGTTCTTAGTGTTAGGATTAAACATTCTTGAGACCTGAGACAATTGTGCTCCCTTCTCTATCTTTCAGGCTGTGGTGGTCTTTGCGGTGATTGTTATGGGACATCTTGCTTCTGGACTTTTGAATGAAACCATCAAATGATCCAGTAAGAAGTATTCACCAACATAGCTCAAGGTGAAAAGTTAAGGCTTACTTCTTGTAGAATGCAACTAGGTTCAGCTTATGGACTAATTTAGATCAGTTGCTTAGGAATCGCTGAAAATAAGGTAGAAGACTAGAGGAGGCACCGTGATGTATATATGAGCACACATCCCATGAACAGATGTATGTATGTGTGATCAGGAGGCACTATATGATGTATATATATGACCTATTTTGTCAATTGGCATAATCAATTTTTATTTTTTTGTTTTTAAATTCATCATAGGAGACACTTGTTGTCAATCCGTGTCTCCAATGACCCCTTCATTGGAGACGCGGGTTGGCAAAATGCGTCTCCTATGAGGGTCATTGGAGACGCGTGTTACCAACCCGCGTCTCCTATGCGAGGGTCATTGGAGACACGGGTTGGTAAAAACGCGTCTCCAATGACCCCTCTCATAAGAGACGAAAAAAATCCACGTCTCCAATAACTTGTCGTCACATACGTAAATTTGGAGACGCGAAAAAACAACGTCTCCTTTGACTATTAACCCGCGTCTCCTATTAGCTTTCCTTACATAGTGACGAGCCGGCCGGGTCAAGCCGTGCGTGGGCAGGACAAGGTGCGCTGGCCGCTCGTGGATTGGGTCTGGCCACAGAATTAGCTGTTCTATGGCCATGGCCAGCTGCAGAGAAGCACATCTACATCACAAGACGAATATATTAAGTCTAATATGTGCTGTCATTAGCGTATTTTTAATGACGGATTACTGTAGCATGACGGTGTCTAATAACGAATTATTTAGGCTTAATAGATTTGTCTCACGATGTGGAGTTCATCTGTGTAATTAATCTTTTTTACAGCTATGTTTAATACTCTTAATTAGTGTCCAAACATTCGATGTGACAAATTGGTAAAACAAGTTGGTGAAAGTTGGCGATCTAAACAAGGCCTACATTAGTTTGATACGAAGATAGCGCCGCGCACTCCGACAAAGAGAAGGACGGCGAAATATACAAACACCATTAGGGAGTGTTTAGATCGTAGGAAAAAATATTGTAGCATCAGAAAAATACTGTAGCATTCGCTCGGAAACGTATTTTGTGAGGGAGGAATAGTGAAAAGTTAGAACGAGGCCATGTTTAGATTCCTAACTATTCAATATTCATTCCAACTTTTCACTATTTATTCAACTTTTTACTATTCCTACCTCACAAAACACGTTCCCAGCTAATGCTACAGTGTTTTTCTGATGCTATAGTGTTTTCTCCTACAATCTAAACACACCCTGAACAGTGAAAAATTGAAATAAATAGTGAAAACTTAGAAATGTGAACATGGCCTTAGAAAAGAGGAGTTCACAGTCTTTACTGGCGAAAAAAAAAGAGGGAAAAGTTAACCGTAAGTTAGAACCTAGTAGTACTTGATAAATAAAAGTGGTCGTTTCCAATTTCCATTTCCATGCGTCAGAAAGGCAGATTCGTGCCAGCATTGCAGCATATAAAACGGCATAGACGCGTTTGGTAGCCACTAGCCAGCAAAGTTCTTTCAGGCAGATGGTGCTTCATTATGCATGCCCATAGACCAGCTTCTCCTCTGTTCTAGTCTGTCAGTCTGTGCAACCTGCAGAACACAGGTACCGACATGGAGCGTCATCAACCGTCGCTGATCACCGATCGGCTTCGCCGTGCTGGCCTGCAACTCCGCCCTCGCCATCCACAATTTCAGGGGCGACGCGGGCCCTTTTTTACGGTTGTTCAGTAAATTACTGGGCCCTTTTTTTATGCCATTCTGGTAAAATGTCTGAAGTAAACGCCGGTTGTGGTTTCGGGTTGTTATTTGTTAATATAATTACGCTTCTAAGTAAAAAAAACATAATTATGCTTCCATAATTTCGTTGCTACAAGTAATGAAATTCGGGCGATGCCCATTATGGGGGAAAAGCAAATATGTTGTTTTTGCTTGGTCTTGGGACTGTTGGAATTAGGGGCATTTTACGGTTTATTTTATTTCGAATTAAAACATAAATTATGATATAAAGAATAGCATAAATATATGCATAATTCATTGTGCTTATTCCACAAGACATATAGAACATAAGAAAAGAACATAGAAGATTCATAGGAAAGTACCCAGAGGCGGGGCCAGTTCCGAGGGAACCAGATGCGCTCTTACTTGACATTGCTAGTCAAGCCTGTTCGATATAGTCGATCAAGAGTCGATGCAGTGCAGATGATCGCAGTGCCGATGCGCCTCCAGGAAGTAGACAAACGCAGCGAGCAGTCACGCGGATGCGCTCCCCCAAAAACTTGATCGCTCCTCTACTCCTCGGGTGCAGAGTCTCGATGAGGGCGTAGCTTCGGAGGCTTGCTCTTTCGGCGAATTCCGTGCACGTAGAACGCCGGAACAGAGAAGAACAAAAGCACAACGCTGCAATGGAACCTTCGTGTGTTGTTCATGGAAGACAATGGACCATATGTGACCTTTAGTTGCCAGGGTTAATGCCATGAAAGAGCACTATGAGAAACCTTTGGTTACCCAACTCAATGCCATCAAAGACCACCATAAGATAGGCATTTGGCTGCCATGTTATTGCCATGAAAATGGCACCAAAGATGGTCCTTTGGCTGCCCATGTCAATGCCATGAAAATGCCATCAAAGATGATCCTTTGGCTGTCCAACTCAATGCCATCAAGGTAGTAATTTCTATCCGTTGAGATGTATGTTACTATGTTTGATGACAACAATTTAATGGCCACTAACCTCTCTTTACTAGTCACTAACCACATGTTAATTACTAGTCATGAAGCCATGATCAAAATGGCAAAGGCCTTCTCAACTTCCATGTGTCATGTGCCTTCTGATTTATTGATTATTTCTAATAGGCCATTGGCACAATTAATCTAACAATCCTCACCTAATTCCAAGGCATATTTTATTTCCACCACTGTTTAATATACCGGCGATTCGATGGAGACCTAGTTAAAGTTGAACATTCATCTAGAGCATAAGCTACGCTTGGCCACAACTGAACAATGGACTATGCCTTGAATTGTCAGTCTTGTGTGAACAAGTTTTACTTACGACCGTTACTGATACCAGGCTGTAAATTGCTTCCCCTCTGGTAGGAGCATATAAGTCATACTCCTGTGCCTTTCATGAGCCTCTAGAGATTACCCAATCTCGTAGACTGTGACTAGCAGTCAACTCGTATAGGTGTGCTCCTTAAAAGATGTTTCTACAGGATAACATCTCTGCTTCAGTAAGCCACTCGGATCACATTAAGCTCTTTAACCAACCTGCCATGCAGAGAAGGAGAGAATGCATCTCCAACGGAGTGGGTTTATAGGAATAAAAGTACTCTCCTTCTCAGTTAGTAAATAGCTTGTTTCGCCATCCTTCTTTACGGGATCTCCGATCAAAAAGGATAGATTACCACTACAACATAACTCTCATGTGGGTCTCAATCCCATCTCCCTAGATGCCTCGTCGATCACATTCTGTGAAAGACCTTTAGTAAAAGGATCTGCTAGGTTTTTAGTAGTATGGACATAGTCCAATGCTATCACTCCGGAGTTTCTCAGTTTCCTGACAGACTTCAACCGCCATTTCACATGCCTTGATGACTTCATGTTGTCTCGTGAACTGTTCACCTTGACAATCACAGTTTGATTATCACAATTCATTGGAATAGCCGGTATCGGTTTCTCAACAACTGGCAAATCCATCAAAAGTTCACGAAGCCACTCGGCCTCAACTGTGGGGGTATCCAATGCAGTGAGTTCTGCTTCCATAGTTGACCTCGTTAAGATGGTCTGCTTGCAAGACTTCCAGGAAACAGTGCCACCTCCAAGTGTAAACACATATCCACTTGTAGCTTTTAACTCATCTGCGTCAAATATCCAATTTGAGTCACTATAGCCCTCAAGTACTTTTGGGTACCCAGCGTAGTAAATTCCATAGCTCATAGTGCCTATTAGATAGCGCAATACTCTCTCTCAAGAGCATGTCAATGTTCATCTCCTGGATTGGAGACAAATCTACTCAACTTGCTCACAGCAAATGAGATGTCGGGCCTCGTCGCACTAGCTAGATACATCAACGAGCCAATTATTTGAGAATATTTCAATTGATCTCTTGCGATCCTTCGGTTCTTCTACAATATCACACTAGTCATAAGGCGTGGGAGCAGACTTACAATCACTATACCCAAAGCGATGCAATATCTTTTCCACATAGTGAGACTGTTGTAATGTAACCCCAGCATTGCCTTCTCTTAGTAGCTTGATGTTCAAAATCACATCAGCCTCGCCCATATCTTTCATCTCAAAGTTTTGGGACAGAAAACTCTTGACTTCCTCAACCACATTGAGGTTTGTTCCAAATATCAATATGTCGTCAACATATAAGCACATGATCACCCCTTGACCACCACCAAAGCGGTAGTACACGCACTTGTCCGCTTCATTCACAACAAAGCCAGCATTCGTGAGAGTCCTATCAAACTTCTCATGTCATTGCTTAGGCGCTTGTTTGAGGCCATACAAAGATTTTAACAATTTACACACCTTTCCTTCCTGACCTGGTATCACATATCCATCAGGCTGATCCATGTAGATTTCCTCATCCAACTCTCCATTAAGGAAAGCCGTCTTAACGTCCATTTGATAAACGAGAAGACCGTGTGAGGCAGCCAACGATAATAGTACTCGAATGGTTGTCAGTCTAGCAACTGGTGAGTAAGTGTCAAAGAAATCTTCGCCTTCTTTCTGGGTATAACCCTTGGCCACAAGCATTGCCTTGTACTTTTCAATAGTACCATCAGGCCTAAGCTTTTTCTTGAATATCCACTTGCATCCTACAGGTTTGCACCCATATGGACGATCAACAACCTCCCAAGTCCCATTCGACATTATGGAATCCATCTCACTTTTAATTGCTTCCTTCCAATAGTCAGCATCTAGAGATCCATAAGCCTCTGCAATGGTACTTGGAGTATCATCTACAAGGTATACAATAAAGTCATCACCAAAGAACTTTGCAGCCTTTGTCTCTTGCTCTTTCGAGTCACCTCATTATCATCCTTCTCAAGATTCTCCTCAAGTGGTTTTTCAAAGTGTACTACCCCATCATTATTTTCAGGGATTTCAACAAATTCATGTCTAGAACTGCTAGATGCCTCTTTCATAGGAAAAATACTTTCAAAGAAAGTCACATCTCTGGATTCCATGATTGTACCAATGTTCATTTCAGGTACTCCAGATTTAATTATCAAGAATCTATATCCAACACTATGGATAGCATAGCCTAGAAAGATACAATCAACCGTTTTTGGTCCAAGCTTGCGTTTCTTAGAAATTGGTACATTTACCTTTGCCAAGCATCCCCAAGTACACAAGTATGAGAGTGTTAATCTTTTATTTTCCCATTCCTCGAATGGTGTCTTCTCTTTGTTTTTCATAGGAACTCTATTAAGAGTATGACACGCGGTCAACATGGCTTCACCCCACCATTCCCATGAAAGCCCCGATGTATCTAACATGGCGTTAACCATCTCTGTTAGAGTACGGTTCTTCCTTTTAGCCACTCCATTTGACTCAGGGGAATAAGGTGGTGTTCTCTCATGAATAATACCATGCTCCTCACAAAACAAATTGAACTCATTTGAAAAATACTCTCCTCCTCGATCCGACCTAACACGTTTTATCTTCCTCTCAAGTTGGTTCTTAATTTCGGCCTTATAGATATAGAAATAATGAAACGCTTCATCTTTCGTTGAAAGCAAATACACATAGAAATATCTAGTAGAATCATCTATCAAAGTCATGAAATATCTTTTTCCTCCTTTAGTTAACACACCATTCATTTCACACAAATCAGAATGAACTAATTCTAGTGGTGCCAAATTCCTCGCCTCGGCAGCCTTGTGAGGCTTGCGGGGTTGCTTATATTGCACACACACTTGGCACTTAGAATTTTTAACCAAAGTGAATTTCGGAGTTAAACTCAAATTCGCTAGCCGCAACATACAACCGAAATTAACATGACAAAGTCGTGAATGCCAAATATTAGACTCATCATCATTACACACATGGTTCACAACTTTATTACAAGAGTCTGACAATGATTGGCGAAACAAGCCATCACAATCGTATCCTTTACCAACAAAGGAACCAAATTTAGACAGCACACATTTGTTCGACTCAAACACCAATTTAAAACCATCCTTACAAAGAAGGGATCCGCTAACAATATTTTTATTTATTGAGGGGACATGCTACACATTCCTCAGTCGCACGATCTTTCCTGAAGTAAACTTCAGATCGACCCAACCAACACCACGAACAGCCGCATTTGAACCATTCCCCATCAACACGGATCCAGTCCCTATGACCTGGTAAGAAGTAAATAGAGAAATATCAGCACACACATGTATATTGGCACCGGTGTCAACCCACCAATTTGGTGAATGACAAACTGAAAGAACAGTAGCATGATTACCCTGATCCCTTCTCAGCATCGCCAATAACAACATTGGCAGACTTCTTCTGCCCGTGCTGCTGCTTATCCTTGCGGTCCTTGCAGTCCTTAGCAAAGTGCTCAGGACTACCGCACACAAAGCATTTCCCGTTGTTCTTCTTCTTCTTAAAATTGGTATTTTGGTTAGGCTTTGGCTTATAATCAATCTTCATTTTTCCCTTGTTCTTGTTGAAGTGGAATTTCTTCCTCTCCACCACATGGGCGCTAGAACTTGCTTCATTGCCACGACTACTTGTGTCCTTCGCTCTCGCCTTCTTTTCAATATCAAGAGTACCAATAAGGTTCATCACTGTGAACTCTTGCCTCTTATGCTTTAGAGAAGTAGCAAAGTTTCTCCACGAAGGAGGTAACTTGGCGATGATACCGCTAGCCACAAATTTGTCGGGCAACGAACAGTTGAGGACATCAAGTTCCTTAGCGAACGTTTGTATCTCATGGGCTTATTCCACCACAGAACAGTCATCAACCATTTTGTAGTCATAAAACTTTTCCATAAGGTACAACTCGCCGCCCGCATCGGTGGCACCAAAATTCGCCTCAAGTGTGTCCCACACCTCTTTTCCGGAGGAAAGCCGCAAGTATGTATCAACAATGTTCTCTCCAAGAACACTGATGACGGCTCCTCTGAATAGACTATCATCAGCCTGAAATGCTCTCCTCATCGAGAGTGCGTGGTCCAAGAGGAGGACCCTGAGTGATGTACCACACACTCATAGCCGTGAGCCATAATTCAAGCCTACCAACCCATCTCTTGTAATTTGTTCCATCAAATACATTCGGTTTCAATTGCGCAGCAAATCTAACAACCGAAAAAGCCCTATCAAATTTTTGGATTATTGGAATTAGGGGCATTTTACGGTTTATTTTAATCCGAATTAAAACATAAATCATGACATAAAGAATAGCATAAACATATGCATAATTCATTGTGCTTATTCCACAAGAAAAATAGGACATAAGGAAAGAACATAGAAGATTCATAGGAAAGTACCCAGAGGCGGGGCCAGTTCCGAGGGAACTCGATGTGTCGTTACTTGACATTGCTAGTTAAGCCTGTTCGATGTAGTCGATCAAGAGTCGATGCAGTACAGATGATCGCAGTGCCGATGCGCCTCTAGGAAGTAGACAAACGCAGCGAGCAGTCACGCGGATGCGCTCCCCAAAAACTTGATCGCTCCTCTACTCCTCGAGTGCAGAGTCTCGATGAGGGCGTAGCTTCGGAGACCTGCTCTTCTGGCGTATTACATGCACGCAGAACGCCGGAACGGAGAAGAACAAAAGCACAACGCAGCAATGGAACCTTCGTGTGTTGTTCATGGAAGACAATGGAGGAAGGCCTCCCTTATAGATACCATATGTGACCTTTGGTTGCCATGGTTAATGCCATGAAAGAGCACTATGAGAAACCTTTGGTTACCCAACTCAATACCATCAAAGACCACCATAAGAGAGGCATTTGGCTGCCATGTTATTACCATGAAAATGCCATCAAAGATGGTCCTTTGGCTGCCCATGTCAATGCCATGAAAATGCCATCAAAGATGATCCTTTGGCTGCCGAACTCAATGCCATCAAGGTAGTAATTTACATCCGTCGAGATGTATGTTACTATGTTTGATGACAACAATTCAATGGTCACTAACCTCCAACCTTTACTGGTCGCTAACCACATGTTAATTACTAGTCATGAAGCCATGATCAAAATGGCAAAGGCCTTCTCAACTTCCATGTGTCATGTGCCTTGGGATTTATTTATTATTTCTAATAGGCCATTGGCACAATTAATCTAACATGGACTAAAGTATTGGAATCACGTCATCCTGCTTACTCTTACTTTGATTGATTTAGTTAGTATGCAAGAGTGTGCTTCTTTTATTTCTGTTGCTCACGAGGATACCCATACACATTTTGGCAAAACTGTTTAACCACGGATTGCTTGTATCCATAGGGCTTATTATGTTGATTTTTTTAATTTAGATGAGAGTGACGGTGCTTTTATGGTCTCAAAATTGATATTAGTGTGTTTGACACCCGTCGCTCGTTTCTCGTAAGTTTCTAAGAAGCATTTTTCACACAAGTTACATTTCGATCCAGCACGCGCAAGTGATGATTCCATGACCTGATGATTGACACTTAGCTTCTCGCAAATTAAACAGTGGTTAATTCAATTCAATATTCTCTAGCAGCTCTGCGCACATTCCAGTCACATCATTCACTGCTAGAAGGGTGCATGAAGGACCTGAAGATACGAGAATTTCAGCAAATAAAAATAAAATCGCAGGTAGGGCAGCAAGGAAAAAGATCGAATGCAGATGACAAACGTCGGGATAAACTTTTATTTTGCCAATAATGCGGCAATACTAATTCTTCAATTCTATCACAGAGATGATTTAACATTATCAAACACAGCCTTTATTTATGCGCAGTAAGCTATACGTTTCACTATCGTGTAGTAATTTATTTGGCAGCGACAGACACCTTGAGCCGGCCCCTAAGTCTAGCAGAACGGGCATGCTGCCTTGCACTCGTTCCTCGTGCCGAAACACGGCCTCTTCGGGTCGGGCTCACAACAGTAGCACTCGTTAACTTTTTCGCCCTGGTCGGTAAAACAGAGATCACGCCTGGTACAAAAGACAAGGTCGCAATCCTTAATGCCATCTTTCCTGGCGGAGTAGATCGTGGTACTATTGGCACCTGCGTTATTAGTGGCCACACTTACCTCGCCTAGTACATGTTGATAAAGACGGCCTGCATGCAGAAAAATAATAGCGTACTCCTACATGTTAATCAGTGCATGGGCAATGAATAAATACGAAGTATATTCGTATATTAGATATATGTCACGGCAAAAAAAACTTACACTGTACAGGCGATGCAAAAAGCAAAAAGGCCAAGGAGAAGAATATGGCCATCATCTTGTAGTACAACACGCTGCAGCCGCCTCCTCTCATGTTCAAAGATTCAAGACGACCAAGCTTCGAGTAAAAGGGATCAGCAGGTTGTAAAGCTAGCCAAAGGGCTGAATTGTAGCTCAACTATCGCACTGGCCGTCTGGCCCTTGTATATGATTTATATATATAGTCAGGCTGATCTAAAAGTATATGTATATGGAATGTGTGTATGGACTTCCTAATAACACGGACAATCATATGCATGGATTTGTGCTTATATTATTCCTTGATTGGAGTCGCAGGATCTGGAAAGGAATTCTCTCGCCAGTCAATAATAGAGCTGAAATGTAGTATTTGATAAATATATGTCCCTTTTTTCAAGAAAACATTGACTACCATAAACTACACCCTTTCTTTATATACCTCCGTATAAAAACTTACCAAATAATCTGGTTGAGAGCGGGCTGATCGAGATCAGAGAGGTAGAGACTAGAGACAGGAGGCACTGTGGGTTGCGGAGGCCAAGCTAATTAATTGTTGGCTTGTGAAATGTTTACACACGATTATCTGTTGCGCATTGGTGGTGTGTATGCTGGAACGTTAATTGTTGGCTTGTGAAATGTTTACACACGATTATCTGTTGCGCATTGGTGGTGCACTATATGCTGGAACGATCGCTAACTTGATAGATTAATCCAGTATATTCTCCCAAGGCTCAATTTGTTTGATGAGATTTTGTTCATCAAATCTCTAAAATGCACGACGACATGTTCCAACGCAAGAACACATGTGCATGTGCTATCAAGAAGCAAAAAAAAAAAAACTGTAGGAAGTGAATTAACTTCTCGTTAATCAGGTGGCAGCCGACGGTATAGGCGGCCTCTCGATGCCTGAACAAAATCAAGATACATGGTATATCTGTATACACCACGATGTGCACACAGAAAGCAAGGAGAAAAAGAAGAAGAGAAGCGAGTTAACCATGGTTGCATGAATCATGTCACGCTCACGTATGCATGAGCATGAAGGGTTAGTACCTGCAGGCGTGTGCACGGCAGCCGCCAAAGGTGCCCATGGTTTAAGAACCAACCCAAAACCACACTAAACCCACTAGTCACATGATCATTAATTAACCACACCACACCAAACCACATACTTCAAAAACCAAACCAAATTGCTTGTAACTAACTTTTATATTTATATAATTATAGGGTCCAGCTATTTACGTGGGGCCCACATGTAGGTATAGCCCATATGTCAATTCGGATAAAATTTTATAGTGTGAACGCGATGTTTAAATTTTAGGATCCGGCTCTTCACGTGGGGCCCATGGAGAGAAGAGAAGATCTACTAAACCCAATTGAACCCGGTTTTTCATTGTAACCAAACCAAACCACTTACAATGTTAGTTCTATTTTTCACTAAACCATTACCCTCAATAGGAAGAACCAAACCATTGGAACCGGTTCAAGCCCAAACCATTGGCACCTTTAGCCGCCATGCAGGGGCACCCGCTCACGTATACGTAGCCGTATTGCAATAAGGCTGCCTGGGCTCGCGAGAAGCGAGACAGCCGGCGTAGCCTACTAGCGCCAATGAAAGGTTCTGGAGGCCTTTTGTCGTTGCCGGCCAGATAAATAGTCTGACCATGCATTGTAGTCTAGAGCAGATATGTGTATGAATGAAAAGAGAAAGCTGATCGATCAAGCTGGTAATCACGTCATCGTAGTAATCATTAAATGGAATTGCTATGTACGAGAAGATAGTACTCATAGCAGAGAAGACAACACCCTCTCATCAGCTCCCAACCAGCTGACAGCAAACAAAGGCAACGCAGCGCAAGTGGTATGGAGACTGGATGTAGCGTACGGCAACATCTGCTGGTAGTTCAAAAGTCAAAACAAGCCCCCCATGGCAAATGCCCCGTGAAACTTCTACATGGCTGAGAAATTCTGAATTTCTGGGCTGCTACCACGTCCAACTATTCTTTCCATTTCAAATTATTAGTGATCCTAGATGTCATTTTGAGTGTCTAAATTCATAACATCTTCTATGAACCTAGACATGTATACTTGTTTAAATTCATAGGATCATCGATTAATCTATTCTATAAAGGATGGGTAAATTGAGATCAATTTGCACCTACAATTTTACCCACTTACCTCCCACAAAGGACCCACTAACTAGGGCTGAACAGTAGGCCTAGCACGACCAAAGAGATGAGGAGATTGATTTGGTCGTCCTCCGAACTGTCGCGACCTCTCCAACCCAGTTTCTCCACAACGGTGTGTTGCCACACACCTTATCCTACGGTGTTCGACACTTTAAGATTTGTGCTGGCTTCTTCAACCTCTCTCTCAACCTCCTGTTCTTCTTCAACCTTGCACCGTCGTTCCTCTTCCTCACGTCGCTGCCCCCGCCACCGCCCTGCCACCCCAGCCGAGGGCGCGGGAGGGTCTCCTTCCACGGCCCCTACCCTGCCCTCCACCACCGCCCGGGCCGGCGGCGCCACCGCCGCCGCCTCACCGCCCCCGCGCCCACCACCTTCGCCGAGCCGGCCTGCTGCCCCCAAACTTCCCTCTAGGTCCGACAATGGAGGATCTCGCCAGAGCCCCAACCCCCAACACGAACCCCTGAACCCGAAGCCCCACCGGATCTCGCCGGCAGCCTTAGCAGCAAGACAGAGGAAGAAGAAGAGCGTCGAGGGATATCGTGTGTCGCCACACCCGGTTGTGGTGTTGATTTTCGCGACCTCTCCCTCTCGTTTCTATTTTTTTCTCGCCGCAGCATCCCCCGGCCACTCGTCAGGAATAAATCGTATACCCGGCGGCTCGGGCTTCCTCGCGTACGTGAAGCAATCCCGGACGCAATCGCTGGAGCAATCCGATTGCCTTCCAAACTTGAGCCCACCTACCCGGCCATTCTCCCTACAACTGCGTTGTTGCCCCCTCCCATCCGTCCTCCCCTGAGAGTCCCATCTACCTGTGGATCGAGCAAGGAAGTCGGCGGCGCGTCTGCACCTCTCCCAAGTGTCTCCTTCACCCGTGCAGCGCCCTCACCGACTCACCGTCGACCTTGCCTCCGTCTCCTACACCCGTGCAGCGCCCTCGCCTCCATCTCCTCCGATCGTGGAGGTAACCACATGTGTGGCGCACCTCGATGCTGCCACGGAAGTCGCCTAGGCAGACGCAGCACCCCTCCGGCAGCGGCATCGCATCCCAACCACTGGCAGATGACAGCGAGTCGAAGCGCACCGCTGAAGAGTGCTCCTCAAGGCGTTGGGCCGCGATGCCGTCGTCGTATTCCCGCGGGCCGGCGGGTGGTGGGCATCGGCACAGTTGGATGAGCAGCTCGTGTCATAGGTGTCGACATCGACGCCGGCGAAGCGGAGCAGCCACGAGGAGAGGCGACACAGGTGGCCGAGCAGGAAGAGGAAGTAGTGGACTGGCAGGGTACATCTGATTAACCCACGGATGGATGGGCATGTGTAATGACCAGGCCTTGGGTCTTGTAATAGGGATAGACAACTGGGTTTGGACATTGGGACGTGCCTTTCTTTGCTGGGCCGAGCCCATGTACTTCGTCCGTTCCAAATTATAGATCGTTTTGACATTTTTAGATACATGATTTTTGCTATGTATTTTTAGATGCGTAGCAAAAGTTATGAATCTAAAAAAGCCAAAACGGCCTATAAATTGGAACGGAGGTACAAGTTACATATACCGTGAATGCTAGAGGAGAGGGTATCAATGAACAAATAAATTAACTTTCTTTCAACCTCTCGCTCCGCGAGCTCCTTCCTTGTTGTGCCGGCGCTGCCGAGGCAATCCGTCGTGCGTGACGGCAAACCTCTCTAGTTATCCCGTGTCTTTGACATCCCAGCATTTTGACATGATTTAAGTCATATGTGGCTTAAGGAAAGAATAGGCATAAAGGAGAAATTTGAGTAAAAGTTGACCAAAGTTAAAATGTGAGAAAAATTTGGATAAGTTGGGAGACAAGAACCTCTAAATTAAGTTTATGACCAATGGAACATAATTGTCCAAAACATTTGGGACAAGAATCACTTGGAAATACCTCAATTAAATAGAAGAAGGAAAAAAAAATGGCACTATTCCTGGTCTGAAAACAACACTTGACTGTTTTCGGATATGGGGATTTTGAGCATAATGCACAGCCAACTTTGAGGGAAGATTGTGAGCAAACCAATGGTTATTTGAGTAAGGTGTAAAAAGGAAAGATCTTTTGAAACATATACTGAATAACTTTGTTGTTTGGATCAGACCATGATATGGTTTGGATCTTGGAGAAAAAGCGTGCCAAAAATCGAAACAGAAATATATTCAGAAAAATTCAGAGTTTTAAGGCTGAGTTGAAAATTCTCAAATTGAGATCAAACCGTTGAGAATTTCGAAAGGGTTCAAAAGGAAGAATTAAATTCAAGTCAAACCAGAGAACTTTTTTGTTTCGGGAAATGACATGTTCTATTCACAATTTTGGATTAATTTGAGTTTTAATTTTTCTGAACCAGAGATCCAGGGTTTCAATTGGATGAACACCTCAACTGCAATCTGATCGAGGCTCAAATTCGAGCAATTCGCTGGCAATTTGAGAAAGATTCAAAAAGATCAAATGCAATTAGATAAATGGCCAACAAGTTTCATTTGGGAATCAAGGAGAGTTTGAATGGAAATTCTAAAGTAATTTGAAGAATTCAAACTTGGAGTCTGAAAATGGGGAATGAAATCGGCTGACAATGGGGCTTCGATTGCGCGTTGCACACTGCATGAATCGAAAAAGTTGCAACATGAGAGTTGAAGTGCTATGTTTCCTATACAAGTTTCCTTTTTGGAGATCGATGAGTTGAGAAGAGATTTTGGGAGAAAAATGGGACGCAGTGCCTCGGTCCCAGAGCTCGAATGAAGAGCAATGGCGTCGACGTCGGTATCTCCGGCCAAGTGCTGCCGCGCATGTAAATCGAGGTGTCAAGAGCAGCGGCAGGGGGTTCTTGGGTTGCTTTGGAGGGGTTTTGTAAGGTGCGGTGAGCTGAGCGTTGGCTGTGGCGTGTGGAGGATCGGGGGCATCGCAGCTCGCGCTAGGCGATGCGCTTGGTTCGACTCAGGCCCCTGGTGCTCTCAGGCGTGATATACTCGTGCGGGTCGCCGGGGTTTGGCCGGACGGCATGTTGCCGTGGAGCGCCACTGCCGGGGTCGTCGCGAGAGAGCTGCTGCGAGGGTCACCAAGTGGTTTTGGGGATAGGCGTGTGCGCGGAGGCGAGGCGGTGCCATAGGGCTAGTTATCGGGGTCGGGCGACCTCGCCGTCGGCGAGCCTGCGCCGCTCAGCGTGGCCTCCTCTGTTTAAAACAGAGGCAGAGACCGCGGGGGAGAAGACGAGAAAGTTCAGGGGATTTTGTGCAAAAGTTTTTTTTAGGTTTTGATAATATATTTAAAATTTGGTTTTTCACCTTTTAATTCATAGAAAATCATAGGAAAGTCCAGAAATGATGAGATTAATTTTGTTGCCTTGGGCCTTGTAATAGGGATAGACAACTGGGTTTGGACATTGGGCCTACGTGCCTGTGTTTTTGTCAACCAATCCTTCATTATTTAGTCTAATTATTGCAATATTTGTTTATTTAGCCAATCCAAAATTAAAAACCGTAAAAGAACCAAAGAACAAAACCTAATGCACTTCGATCAGATTATAGTGACAATTAAAACAATTCTATAGGGCTGCAGAATGTAGCTTGTTGACTTGTTGTATTTAGCATACAAGATCAAGAAGATTGGCTTCATACTCTGAACAATGTTGTGGATTTATCGGGTCGTTTTTCCTCTGGGAGGTAAGCAGAACTAGCAGTAGACCAGTCTTAATTTTTTCTATGATAAACCTTAATTATATTAAAACTGTATTGCTCTCCTGATTGAAATGGAGTTCCTACCCAGTAGTGTGGTAGTCTGATTACACTCCTAATCAAATATGGGTTCCTAGCTATAATTTTTTTTAGACTATCATCAGTTAAGATGTTAAGTTAATCATTAGTTGAATTATCTAAGATGTTTAGGCACTGTGTACTCATTTGCCACAAGAAAAAAAAAACATTACGAAATAACAGATAGGGTAAATTTTTATGTTGCAGCTGTTTCATATCCAATATCGACATTTCAAGCTTGCAATTTTAGGCAAGGTGAATATCTCTATCTCCTTTGCTGTTTTCAGAATAATGGTGGTTGCATAGTAGCTTCTGCATGCCTCTACAAACTAGAAATAGAGTACACCACTACTTTGAAATGTATTTTAAATGTCCTCCCTGGTGGTTGAATAGTAGCATATGCATGTCGGTGATTTTCTAAATTACATATGCACTGCATAATTGGGGTAGATGCCCTACCTCTTTTTATTTGGTTTTATTTGTCTGTAATGAATGAAAGGTCTATCTACATCTACTGAGAGTTGTTATCCAATGCATGTTTCTAACCTGGTTCTCTACATTTGCAGGTTTTCACTCACGATTATGGAGAGTCTAGAGCTCTGTACAAAACTGATTCATAAGCATGGTACTTCATTTTTTTAGAAAGTGTTCGGTGTCAAAGCTACTTGATGCTGGATCCATTCATTTGTGTTCAATTCTGAAAATGATGGCACTTAAAAGGCTCTATCTGCAATACTGCTTATGAAACTCTAAACTTTTGTATCATGGACTGTGAATAAAGGGAAAATAAATTAAAATGGTGTCCGTTATATAGTCAGATGTTTCCTGCAGTGTTACCCGAAATATGTATGTTCAATTAAAAACATCACACAATTGAAGCCAAACAAATAATCAACGCAAAAATATTTCTGCAATGGTGTCCGGTAAGTCTTGCTTTCTTCTTCTTTTTAAAAAAAGTGATGCTTTGCTAACTCCTTATTTGGATCTCACCAGGGATAAAATCGTGAAGCACCCATTCTGCTATATATCATCATCCTCTTCGTAGGGCTACTTTGATATTCCAACAAGGTTTGCTTTGGTAGTCTCCCTGATCATTCCTGACAATGAAGACTCATGAATGAGCTGTCAATTTGGTTCTTGCCGGTATAATTCTGCCATCGCTGCCTCTGCAACGTTCATTATCTTGATAGCTTCTTCCCTTTTTTTTTTTTGATAAAATGAACACTTGCTGACCTCTGCAGCTTCTTTTTGTGATATATGTAGCTTTGAGCTTGGTACCACTTGTGGTTAAAGTAAACTCAAATGTGAATGTTATATTAACAGCATGTCTTCTATAAAACGGTTTCTGCCAAAAGAATGGAATGATTATCTCATTGTTTGGTGGCTTCAATTGTCCACTATGTTGTGCCAATGTTCTGGGAATCTTTTTCCGTATTTAGGTTTGTACGACTGAACTTTAATATTCATTGCTAAAGATTATGGGCTAAAGCCTTAACAATTTAATTTTGTAGGGAATTGAGATGTTGTCATTGGGATCATTTAAAACAGGAGCCATTCTCTTCGTATGTTTTTTCCCAACTTTGTACATTTGTTTGAACACCCATATATTTCTATAGTGATTCTATAGTCATAATTCATATTTTTGTCACCCTAGGTGGTGTTGACTACTTGTCTCCACTGGAGCGGCATTTGAAATAGTCTGATTGATGTACACTGTCACATTGAGTACATTAGTAGCCTTATTTTTTGCTATGTTAAATCATTGCTAATAGTCTTGTCACAAAAATGGATATGAAACCTTAGACACCTATATTTGCAATAAGCATGGTGAATTGAGCCTTTATATTGTTTGTCTGAAAGTGGATTCAACTGGTAGAATAGGGCAATATACGTTTCAACCCTGATTTTGTTCATTCGGTAGGCGTTTCTGAAGAGGGCATTTTGGGTGGGTTGTACAAATTTTGTGCTGTTGCAAGTGGGGATGGTGCCGGTGATGTAGTTGATCTCGAGTATGAACTGGCCCCTGCAAAATCATGAGGCCCTCCTCGAGCAGCAACTTCAACAATGAGTTCAAAAATAACTGAACTTGGAGTTGGGTGCAGTAATCAAAGTCAAGTGAAAAGGATCTATCTTAATTACACGATGGTTGTCCATACTGCAGTTGTGTCCTGTGTGTAAGTCAGGGTGGAAAAAAAAAGCTCGGGCTCGCGTAGCTCGGCTCGGCTTGATTCCCGAACGAGCCAAGCCCAAGCCAATAGTTGAGCTCGTTTGCTAAACGAGCCGAGCCCGAGCTGGCTCGCGAGCTAAAAAAGCTCGAGTGGTGGCCATTAGTAGCCCAATTTAGGCAGCCCAACACAAGTAAAACCCTATTACTATTTATTATTTCTTCTACTATTGTAAGACTATTATTATAGAACCATATTTTAAGATCTTAAAGTGGTGGGACTTACTTTTGGAACCTACTTTTGATTACATTATAAACTATAATGCCTATCATGGTTTTTTTCGTCAGCTTGCAAGCCGGCTCGAGCTTGCTCGAGCTTGTCAACAAGCCGAGCCGAGCCTCAGCTCGAGCTTGTCAGCGAGCTGAGCCGTCTTTCTTCCAAGCTTTCACGAGCCGAGCCTAAGTCAGCTTCATTCTATTGATGTATCACTTACATATGTCTCTCATTTTTTTAACTTATCGACCGCTTCACGGAGCATTTTCAGCATTTGGTGAGGGGGGAGGGGAGGTTCCTTGTTTCAGGTGGCAATGATGCGTTGGTGAAGATATGCGATTGGTCCAAATGATTATCTTCTGAAACAAACAGCAATGCTGAATTGGTGGTGGATATTGATGTGAAGAAAAAGGTTTGGGCTTCTTCAAAATATAATATATGAACACTGAATAAGGCTATCAATAATACTTTCTAGGTTACAATGGGTTTTAATTTTAACAGTGTGATTGGAGGCTATCACTTCTTGTAAAGCTGGAATATACTCAATTACTCATGTCTGTCAACACTTGAACGTGGTTAATAAGAATAAGAGTTATTATTAAATATTATTTTATATTTTGGAGGCTAAATTGTTGTGTATCAATTTTTTCAGCACCGACTATGGGCTCCACGAAAGCACTAAAGTCGATGTTGCCTCACGAATGGAAGAGCTAGAAAATATTTATCAGAATTGCAAGACAACTAAGTCTCCCCAAACCAGAAATCTTGAAAGAAGTTTTAGAATGTGAATCTACAAGTTTACAGAAATATTAGTATGCCAACAAAAAGACCAGCGACTCTGAAGATTGAATCAAGATGTTGGATAATAGTCCTTGAAGTCGTGTTCATCTATAATAGACTACTATATTATCAATATTCCTTAGCAATGTTTGTATCCCAACTGGACCAGGAAATTGTGTGTTTCATTCTTTTTGATAGATGTGGGAGTGTGGATCGGTTTTTATCCCAACTGGACCAAGAAATTATGTGCTCCCTTCTTTTTTATATAGATGTAGAAGTGTGGATCGGTTTTGCTTCTTCAAATAAAAAAAGAAATAATCTTGTTATTTTAACTTGAACTTGAATTAAAAATAGTCTTTTCACAATAATATTCACACTCCTATTCGTTTATCTCAATAAAAAAACTTTACGTATAGGACTCCAACTTATAATGTCACCAACTGTGATTTGTGAGTGGAGCTAAGAGCGCCTGCAACGGTGAGCTTGCTGAGTAGAGGAGGTAAACAGTACGAGCAAAAACATAGACACATAGACCAGAGGGCGCCGGCAACGATGAGCTTGCATCCTGAAGTTGAGATAGAAATGATGAACGAGTAGAGAAGGTATAGATCGCAAAAGAAACCATGGATGTGCATGAATGGCCAGTAAAAGGAAAAATAAAGTGATAAGCGGTTTCGCCTGGCTAAAAAAAAATCATCCTTGTTTCCTATGGGAGGTGATCCGGATGCGTAGAAAAATAACTATATAACATATGTATGTACACTATGAAAATAAAATATACTCTCTTTGTTTCAAATTGTAAGTCGTTTGACCTTTTTGACCCCAACTTTAACCACTCGTCTTATTCAAAAAAACTTGTGCAAATTTAGTTAAATTTAAGTCATTCTTGAAATTGTTTTATTACTAAAGTTAGCCATAACGAAAAAAAATGATATTTTGTCAAAAAATTTGAATAAGACTAGTGGTCAAATTGGGGTCAAAAAAGTCAAACAACCTACAGGGACGGAGGGAGTATAAATTTATTCTTTCACGGCTACCCTTTCATGTACTTTACTTTTTTCTTAGACTACTTTTCTAAGACAAATAACTTCGATGAAACCATTTCAAATAAGGAAAGAAGGAACACACAATTTATTGGTCTATAATTGACATAAAAACATTCGTAATATGAAAATAAAATAATTAAGACAACTATAGAATTTTAAATTGTTGAATTAAAATAATCTATACTATTCTATCCACTTCCCTCTTACCTCTCATGTACTATATATGATTTTTATATTAAATAAAAATAAGTTCTACATGATTGAATTTAATATAATTGTTCTAAATTTGTTTCTTTTTTATTCTATTTTTCTTTTAATAGCACGTGCGCGTCGCACGTGCCAAGATACTAGTCCAGGATGACTAATAATTTGGAACGTAGGGAGTAAAACCCAAAAGGCATTCATCACAGATTACCCAACCGAACTGTGCACCGAACCAATCAATTTCTACCGTCACGCGCATAACCGGTTTACCTTGGCCACTCATACTCGGGCGCCGACAGGTATGGTATGGTATGGTATGGCATGGCATGGCATGGCATGGTATGGTATGGCTTGAACATGTGCTCCAGCCCATCAGGTGTGGTATGATGTAATGGGAAGTTGATACAATGACGCTACCTCAAGGCCAAAACGCTGAGCCTGGCAACTATCCACCTCTCACGAGCAAGACAACACTCCGGACTCACTTGGATCAAGAATGGGGATGCTTGCACTAGACTATTCATGCTACATTCTAGTAAAAGACGAAGGAAACTACACATACCATCCCTAAAAAAAAGGAAATCGCGATCTGGTGGTCAGTCAGCAAAGCAAGGAAGAGCTCGTGTTTGATCACTTCGGAAACTTACTTGGCCAAACCCACGAACAATCTCTCAAACTGAATTGGACACAGCTCAGTTATGTACAACACGATCTCTCTCAGTGACCTAGAGGATCAGTTTGAGGAGGAGGAGATGATTAAGAATGTTATCAACTTATTATGCATCTTCCAAATGAGAAAGCGTCGGGACTAGGGTTTTTTAAACCGAACCGGGACAGGGAACCGCCGCCCTCCAGTAGCGGCTTACCGGAGCGGTTTGAGCGGTTCCCGGTGGAAAACAGATAAATTCAAATTTTGAATTCAGATGTATATGAAATCTTAGTTCAATCGGTTTAAACCGGTAAGCCGCCCGGTTTGACCGGTAAGCCGAGCGGTTTGGGCGGTAAGTCAGCCGGTTTGGACGGTAAGCCGGCTCAATACATAATTTGTCATGTTTTCAAATTTAACTAAAAATTCAAAAAAATAAAAGAAAAATTCCTAAAAATATTTCAAGGTGTGTAGAATCTAATGGTGTCAATTTTTTTTCAAATATTAGTGTATTTAGTATTTTTTGTGTGCATTAGAAGTTCAATGAGCCGATTTTTTTCTTTTCCTTTTTTTTTGTTAAACTTCTAATGCCTGCAAAAAATATCAAATGAGCAAATATTTGAAAAATTTTTACACCAATAGATTACATATACCTTGAAGTATTTTAGGAATTTTTTTGATATTTTTCCATTTTAAATTTAAATTTGAATATTTTAAATTTAACCGGTTTGAAACCGCCCCAAACCGCTACCGGTCCGGGGTGGTTTCACCGGAAACCGGACCGGTTCCCAGCGGTTTCGTAAATGGTCGGGACCTGATGGATTCATAGGGCTGTTCTATAAAAATGCTGGGCAATAATTCACACCGATCTAGTGCGCGGCACTTCAAGCCTTCACTCATTGAGAACACATCGCCTTGAGCTGTAGTAGTGCGTTCATTTCACTCAGTCACCTCAGCTTGTGATTCCTTAGTGATGACACCTTTTGTGCAGGTTCCATGGAATCAGGTACAGCATTTGGTGGAAGACACATATCCTGTCTTTTCAAAGATCTTGATCTAAGGCTGATGTTATGTACAAAAAGATCCTGAAAACCCTAGATGTAAGTGCTTGTTAAGAACACCTTAATCCTTTCTTTTGAAGATCCAATATACTTTCAGAATAATTTAATGTCACTTGCAGTCTGAAGTGGAAAATGCTTTAAAGAGCTTGGTGCCTTCTGCTGTTATCGATCCCGGTGTGAAACGGGGACTTAGTGGCCACTTGGAAAAGAGTCCATCGAGTCCTAGAGGTTCATCGAGTCTTAGGACGACCAAAGGGAGGGTGATCGTCCTTCCCCGTTAAAAATCTCGTGGCCGACCTCTCCCTCTTGATTTTTTTTTTTCTCACCGTGATTTGCACCCGCAACATCGGCAGCAAAAAAAAGAAGAAGAAACCCCCAAAGTCGCACGTCGCTGAACCCCCACGGTGGCAAAAAAAAAAAAAGGAAAGATCCTCGGCGACATTGACCACGTTGCTAATCCCGTCGCGGAAATCTCGCCGTCCATCAATGCTTTCCATCACCATTGACGCCTCCCGTTTTCCCCACCCTCGGCCAGTCGGCCTACATCGACACGTTAAACGAAGCAACATGCGACGCGCCGCCAGCCAACGTCGGCACCAGCCAGCCCCGACCTTTGCCGCCAACCTCGACGCCCATCCGGCCACGACGTCGGCCGCCGCCAAGAAGGGCGCAACCTCGCTGGCCATCCGGCTACGAAGCCGCATCCGCGGTGCCGGCCACAACGTTGACCGCCACCAAGCAAGCAATCCTCCCATTTCAATTCTCTCCATCCATGCTACTTTCATGCATTGCACGAACTTATCTTACCTGCAGGGATACGCACGAGCGCAGGCAATGGGGCGTACAACGTCGTGCTCCCGGAGGCTATCAAGCTAGGAGAAGGTGAGCCAAAAGGCCCACGTTATTGCCGTCAGCTGGCCATGAAGCCCTACGTCCGCAGACCACGGTGCCGCTGTCCGCCGCGCTTGATCACGGTGGACCTGCGCCTGTCACGATGACACTCTTTCTGGTCCGCCCTCGCGGTCGTTGTGCGTTCCCTCTCAAGTCCTCACCCCCACACGCAACTACCAATGGCTAACTCCAAATATTCTGAATTTTGTTCGAGAGGGTCACATGCATGTATGAAAGGGTGCGTCCATGTGAAGCTTTGAATTTTTTTTTATCAACGCATAGATCACTAGTGCTATGTACGAAGTTAGCTCTGAAATATTAATTTACCTTATGTTGAACAGATTAATTTTCCCTAGTGTCACCATCATTGCTTCTCTTTGATTAAATGTGAAAGAGACAGGCATAGCTCAAACAGTGCAGGTGCAGGTGCCTATTAAGATGATCGGATGACATGGGGGCAACATGAGTTCCACGCTGCACAAATTTGATCTCGGCGACATGTAATGTGAAGGATAACTCAATAGGTCTCTTCACCTGGTAGCTTTATTCGAGCTGATCGAAATGATGTTTAATTGGTTACAAACCACCGTAATGCCGAGATAGCATAAGCTTCTTGAATTGTTAACAGTTCAGTGCACAAGTGTTTGTATTATATGAGCTTTTCGATTTGGCCTCTAATGCCGAGTTAGCAGTTCAGTGCATAAGTGTTTGTATTATGAGCTTTTCGATTTGGCCTCTAATATAGTTTAGCTAAAGTGAGGATAGTATAGTATGTCTTGATGACCAGATTTATTTGGCAGCACAAGCAGGGCTAGCAACATAAATGATGTGCAACCAAAGTTGAGTTTGTTGCATTTGTTTAAAGTTTCTAGACTAGACTGAAATTTTTCATGGAGGCAAATTTAGTGATATCTCGACCTACCTTGAGCTAGAAATACTGTGTACATCTGATCCATGGCTAGTGTTTCAAATCGAAGAGTCATATTTCAATGCTTCTTTCATTTAAGCTGATGGTTTCTATTTTTCCATGCCAACAAGAGGAATCAACAGGTGACTGCATTTCCTCTCATTCTCCTTCCATAAATTACTAGATGGGTGTATTTTATATATATATATTTTTATATATAATTAACTAGGCAAATAAAACAGCATGTTTCCAAGCAACACAGGGCAACAGAGCAGATAATTAGTGCGACACAGAGCAGTAGCACAACAGCGCACATGCGTTCAACCTAAATTATTACAAGCCAAAGTTCCAGTTTAAATAAAACACACTAAAGGGCACACGCTCACTCAGACTTCTTGGATGTCTTCCAAGCCTTCTTCCACATGTCATCTTCCAGTGGGTCCTGTCACTGTCAATCGTGATGTTCAGAAGCGTGCGTCAAAGGAGAACCCGTGCTGTACGAGTACGACGACGACATGCTGCTTGCCTCCGGTTATTTCTTTCTGTTTATTGTTTGCAAAATCATTTTGGAACTCATTTTCATACAGCACCTAATCTCGGACTAGATGTCTTCAGCACGTGAAAAAGCTCCTCAATCCACTTGCTGCCAACTGCAAGTCTTCAGCTCGGCACTTCTCGCACCTGTACGGTTGCACAAGCACCTGCCTCACCGAGACAAATAAGTTCTGTATGTTATTTTCGTGCATGTGTAGAGTAGTCTCTTCCGAGAGTGTTTATTTTGGTTGACATCCTCTGGTAATTGTTATCTTCAATTTGTTTTCCCTTGATACACCATTGCTGCATTATGGTTGGGTCCTCGAGCATTGGCTCCAGCAGAGCGTCCTCGCCGGCGCCACCCAAAATGTCGCCACGCGCACGCGCGGCCTGCTCGGCGGCGCGCCCAGCAGCAGGCAGGCTTGCAAGTGGCTTTGAGCACGGCTGACCAGCCCCAGCAACGCAGGGAATTTATGAGTACTTGCCCGTCTTCATTGTTTTTCACTTTTTTTTTCCGTTGCCTGTTGGATATGGGTAATTTAAAGTTAAATGGGTATGGGGAGGATGTGGATTTAGGAATAAACTTGCGGGTGTGGAAAATCACGGGGGTCCCCATAGCTTACCCAACGGCAACGCTCGTCTCACGGGAAGAAGATGCGTCCCGTTGCCCAACGCAGAACAACGGCGACGAGATGCAGTATCAAAGAACAACACCAACAACAACAGAAAAACGGCGACGAGATGCAGGGGCCAATAATTAATAGACAAGCAAGCTAAGGGGTTTTTCATCCTTATTCTAGCATAGAAAATGAGAAATGAATTAAAAAGCAGCAAAAGAGACGTAATAGCAACAAAATCAAGTTAACAATGTTTTAAATGGCAAATTTGCGAAACCAATGTTTATGATGATAAATATGTGAAGACCGTGAAAATTGGATCGGTGGGCTGCTATGGTGGTTGCCTGGATTGGGAACCTGGTTAGGGCATGTGTTGGGCCGGCAAAACCAACGACTCAGACAAAAAAACATTAATCAGAAAAAAAAAAGCTTTAAGAATCGTGCAAGTTTTATGGAAGGGGCCACTGGAGCGCAACTACTTTTTTTACATGAAACCTTGTATCCCTTGAGAGCAACATCCACAATTCATCTGACGTTCCTTTTAAGGGAAAAAAAAAGGCAACTGATGGATATGCAAAATAACAATCATCTGCTGTTAAACAAACTAATCTCTTTAGAAAACAATTGCTTTCTCGTGAAGTATTCGAAGAACTTAAATTTGACTATATCTGCATAAATATTTTGAATAAGACGAATGGTCAATTTTAGGGTAAAAAAGTCAAAACAAATTAAGTCAAAAAAGTCAAACAAATTGTAATTTAAAATGAGTGGAAGTATTCCGATCAAGTCTAGTCTTTGCGGTTAACCAAGCTGACGTGCATATGGTGATGCTCTTTATCTTTGTGTAAACAAAACGTGCACTTGGTCAATTTGCAAAGCGAAATAAGCAGCCACTTCTGGACGTACTCGCAGCACAGTGGCCATCATGTGTCATCTCATGTGCCGCTGTCAGTCGCCACTACAGGCACTTCACAAGCTTTGTGGCCGTGACCCGGTGATGGTGACAGCTAAGGTGCAATTTCTTGATGTTTCGTTGAGAATTTCTTGTTCGGCGATAGTGAATCAATTGAACGCGCTTCGAAAATTTGTTCGACTTTTGGAAGACCTTGCGTTATAATGAAGGAATACTACAATGAGTACCAAGTTTTTTTTTTACCAGATGTAGCTATATTGTTGTTCTGTCCTCTTGTACTAGTTGTCAAGAAGAGTGGTGGTGAGTTCTCGTCTGTATCTAAAAGAAATTATGTGTGTGCCCGTCTGCATGATTGTTGAATTTATTTTGTAAACGTGAAGAAAAAGATGCAGGGCTTACCAGCACTGATGGCTCGTGAATCTGATGGTGAGAAGGTGGCTGGAGACTGGAGCAAGGTAGTGTTCCTTATCTGGCAGTTTTTTGGAGAAACGATATTTGTGTAATGGGATGCTGAACATTACATGAACATCATCTACAGGAGACGGTCACCGTTAAGTCTAGAGTGCTGGCTGGATTGGCTACAATGAAAGCTAATTGTGCGAAACCTTGGTGGAACCCGTAGACGAAATTGTTAGGCCAGTCTTAATGGGGTGTTTCATGGAAGTTTTATAGGCATTAAATACACTGCCACATCAACAGTTTTGCTGACATGACAGGGTAATTAAGAGGGAGAGTTTCATGGGATGTGAGGGGAGTTTCATCACCATAAAACCCCTTAAGCACAGTTGCACAGTTGTCCATGAAACACGAGACTGGCCTTAGTTTCACTTCGGAAATGTATCTGTCGGATCAATTCTAACGTAGTACTTATGCTTTGTCTAGTCCATGGGAATTGTAGTATAATGGTACGACAGTTCTTGGGACTCGTACCGTGGTCATTTCACAGATAATTAGTACTACCTAGCACTTAGTCCATATACATTGTCGTTTGCAGAGATTACACAGATGTACTGAATAGGATTCAGTAAACCCAGATACAGCCCAAAAGTTTGAAACAGACAAGGCAGCATGATCGGTAGTGAAAAGGTAACACCTTCCAGCAAAACAGCGCAGTTTCAGGAAATATACCAAGGTGCGAAGCAACAGGGCATCTGTAATGTAGCATTTACTGTCATGCAAATTGGTAAAAACGTAACCAAATTAAATTGCCAACTAGGAGAAACTAACCCTTGAAAAATCTGAACAACTATTTCTAAATGCCTGTTCGTGTTTCTAAATTTTGAGCCTGTTACTTTCATGCATGTCAGCATGTGGCCGATATGCAGTGAACCTCCACTCCAAAACCCTGCAAGGCTGTCGGCCGAGGTCGACCCTTTCTGTGCTAAGCTTTCTGTCCACGGCCAGACGGCCCACAGCCCCACACGTGACACGACAACTACCTTCGTGCAGAGAAAGCAAAACAAAGCAAGTGCACGCAGAAATCCCTCAGCCCCCCCCCCCCCCCCCCCCGCCCCCGGCGCATGCAGATATAGATTGCAAAATGCAAACAAAGGCAAGTGCACGCCACCCGATCCGAATAGATGCTGGGTTGGTGATGATTGGGGATATTTGGAAATTCATTTCCGTTTTCCTTTTCGTCAGTGGACCTGTTCCTGACGGAGATCATACCCATCTGTTCAACACTTGAATAAACCGTCCTAGTACATCACTGCAAGTTTAGTTCTGGGGCTGTGGGCCGTCAAATTCTACTTATTCACTAAAATCCTAACCCCTCCAAACGGGAATATGTTCAGCGATCAGCCTGAACTACTGATTGAAAGCTAGCGGCTGCAATCCAAGCATGCATGCAGCAGCCAACATAGCTGGTAATAATAAAAGCTGTTTGAGAAAATTTCAGATGCAGTAATAAAATGGCCGAGAGTACTAAACTTGGATCAAAGTTAGCTTTTGATTTCCTAGAGAAGTCGTATCAGTGTATCATACAGGAGATCCAACATCGTCAAAGAAGATTACAAACTTTGAGACATATGGCTTCTCATCCTCACGCACCCATGTGTTTCAGGACATTTAGTGTGCGGTGAGATGGCCCTGAAAGTAGTAGATGTTGTGTTTTGTGAGAATCAGCTCAAGTGGTTGGCATTGGACAAAGACATGATAAATCCATAATACTTCTTGTCTCAATATATATGTTTTCTCAATGCAGTGTTGCTACTTTAATAGCAAAGACAAAAGAGAAACATGGAAATGTTGGATGCAAGTATTATATCACTGGATACAAAAACTGAAAAACTAATCTGCATGCATGCTTGAAATCAGTTTGCTTCTTTGAATAATATCTCTTTTTGAAAAACACTGATTTGAATAATATTCGCATGCATCATTTCGGTCACCGCGCGATGAGAATTTCTTAAACGGTTTCGAAAAGCAGATAAGTTATCAAGAAGGAGGACCACCGTAGAATAGCACAGTTGCTGAGTAAGAATACTTACCCCTTGCCATCATGGAATAATTAGTTACAATTGAATGTCTTTATTTTTTCTCGGTAGTATGAGTACTTTGTTTTAGACAAAAAAAACATAGTTTTCTGTAATATGGTTGGACGTAGTCGTAGCATTCTTCTTCGCTGCTACTGCATTGATATCTGTCCTTTTCAGAAACTTCAGCTAGAGGTTACATTTTGAGAAAAGAAGAGGGTTGGGTTGAGAGAAGGGAGGGATAGGGAATTTTATTATGACTAAAAGTGAGGGTGTTTTTGCAAATTGTCCGAACAATAAATATCTCGGGTTTCTTCCTCACGCTCACGGGACACCGGCTCTTCTTGCACTACGGGCCCAAGACCTTCTTCGACCTCGAGCCGGCAGAGCAGGTCAAGGAGCTGGGCATTGCCTTGCTCATCGCCGCCGGCCTGGCCGCGCTAGTTGGTTTAGCAGTGCATTGTTGCCACGTGCGCAGGCGTCGACCGCGCGCGCGCCAGCTGGCCTGGGGCGTGGGAGCGGCGGCGCCAAGGAGCGAGCATGACCGTGACGTCGAGGCCGCTCTGGAGCTGGTGCCGGCGCCGGCGCCGGCGAGAGGAGCGGAGGCGCCGCGGGAGGTCGCCGCGGGGCAGCTGGAGCGAGAGCTCGCGGCGGCTCAGGCTGCCCGCGGCGAGATGGCGTCGCAACTGGAGCACGAGCGCGCCGCGGCCGGCGAGCTCCAGCGCCGCCTCGCCGCGGTGGAAACCGCGCGCCACGACGAGCGGCTGCGCGTTCGCCATCTCATCGAGGCCGTGGTGGCGAACGCCCGCCGCGCTTCCCAGGCGCTGGGTGCCAGCGCGTCCGGAGCGCTGCCGGCGGGCGGCGCACCGCCGTCCGACGCGGCGTCGTCGTCGTCGTCGTCCACCGAGACGGTGTACTTCTCCGCGTGATCTGGCCAGCATTGCCTCGTGAGTAGTCTCGCAGTGTTCGTGTAGTACTGTAGTATCTCATCGTCTACTCGTATCGTTTATGCAAGTCAGAACTACAGCTGTGTTGTCGAACTTGCGTCCTGGTTTAACTCTGCATGTCTAATCTGTTGCCTCGAACTCAGAACTAATCAATTTGCTGCCTGGATGATATACTGTGTGCGTGTTGGTTTGTCTTTGAACTGTGTGCTTAGTAGTACCTGGATGTATGAGGACGCTAGATAAAAACATGCGGTACTTAAAGATATATGAGTAGCTACATTTTGCACATTTCTGGTAACACGTACGCTTTGCCGCAGCAGGCTTTTTTTTCCCCCCTATTGCGATGGATATGAGCTAGTATCACATGGCCGCATATGAGTATGAGTTGATATGACCTCAAGGCGTGGAAGGGCAGCAAAGTTGGATTAGATTGACGCGCCCGACTGCATACAGATGTGAATATTTGTGTAGAGGTCTATGGTGATTTTTTTTTTTTAAGACGAAGGAGCAGCTTCATTTTTATTAGAGTTCGTATGGAATGCTAGACTTGGTTACCTGCACAAATATATCATATATTTTTCATACTCATTTTTTCCCCTTTTTGCGCCGTGGATGGTTGTGGTCTAGGTAAACCTTGCAACTTGCAGCTCATGAATCATGACTTCTCTAATCTAGATTTTGACACTCCTGATCTGATCTTATTACCTGCTGCAGTTTGTAAGTTATTTCCTCTGCATGTTAATAAACTTATTGAACCATAATGCTTTTTTAACCTATTATTCCAGACCTCTCGCTTTGCATTGTATTCCATACATACCTGCCGCAGTTTGTAGTTTTGCTGTTCTTTAATTGTGCTTCTTTGTCCCTTTTTCTACTCCTGGCTCGTTTTCTTTTTGCATTGCAGTGTCAGATATTCAATGTGTCGTTTCCTTTGACGAAAACGGGAGGATACATTAGGTAGCTAGGAGTAGATCAAGTATGTCCGCCTCTGCATTCTGGCAACCGACCACACCACTCACCTAGCTTTTGTCCACGCGAGGCGGCAATTAAACCCTCACAGGTACGCACCGCAGATTAGCACGCATTTGCCAACCTGCATGTGTGCATCTGCAATGCTCTATCTTTGCCACAGGTTTGAGGTGTGCGGATACATCCAATCCAATTCCAAACCCATACACGTACGGCTGAGCTCGCTCAGAGCTTGTCGGTGAGCTAAATCCAGCCGAGCTCGCCGGCCGGTGAATGAAAGAGGCCATGAGCCATGCCTCTCGACTCTTGTACATCATCTTTTCTTTCGCCTTCCCGCTAAAACATGCAAATTCAGATGTATATCAGTATATGGTTCATGCATCGCATGCGTGCACGGTTGGTAAGCATGCATCGATCAGCATCTCATTGGTTCAAATTATTCTGCTTTCTAGGGAGCTTTTGTTCAAATCCATAAAATGTGATTATTCATACTCTTTTTTTTTTGTTTAAACTAGCAAGGCACCCGCACAAATAGTGCGGGTAGCTAGGTTTTTCTAACGTTTTTTATTCTATAAAAGTTTATGTACATTATTTTGATTAGTCATAATTGTTTGGTATTTAACAGGAATATACATTATTTAACAAGGCATGTCAACAACACCATTAACCACCTCGGTTAACTAGCAATCGAATGCAATTAACCTCGCAATTAAGTTTGCACACACCAGCTTCCAGCGACCCAACAGATGCGTTCGTCGGCTTCGGCCAATTTTTCTCTTCATCGCATTAGCACCTACTCCTACCGGACCGGTGGCCGGTAACCAGTGAAGTAACGTATCGATCTCGAGTTCTTGACCGTGTCCGGTCTATCACTCACTACATCTACTCGATATCTTCTACCTAATCTTACCACAGCTAGCTGCCGCTGCATCCCATCAAACCAAGTGCGCGATCGACATGGCGGCTCTTGCCACAAATGGCTGCTGCAACAAGAAGACGCGGTTCGCTTGCTCGCAACTGCAAATTAAGCTCTCACAGTTGAAGGCGTTCACATGGCCTTTCGGGTGCCAAGCGGACGGCAATGGAAAATTAAGCTCTCAAACTTTTTCGCACGCATGCTTGGGATCCCAGTCTCCGATTATCCCAACTCCCAAATCTTCAGTGAACATGCCCATTGTTCCTCCTACTTTGCGACTACCGAATCATACTTTTGCCTTGCCGGCTACAAAGAGCCAAGAAGTGAAAATGTCAGGTGGGGAGCCTTAACCGAGCGAGATGTTTAATGGTGTTGTTGACATGGCTTGGCATATGCTAATTCATTCACCGGCTGGTGTGACGTTCACATGCTTGTCATTAGCCCGGTATACGCACGTTAAAGTGTATGATATGATGCACGTTGGTTGAAGTGTTGACAATGGGATGGCCTGGGAGTGGTAACAAGGACACCCAAATCTCGTCCTACTGTCAACAGTTCCACGACATTAGAATGTGTAGCAGAAATCAAGTGTTTTGATGTTGCCAATTGGATCAATTTGTCACAAGTTTCATGATATTACTACCCGAAAAAAAAAGGTTTCATGATATTACAATGCAGTAGAAAGCAAGGGTTTGAGATGTTGCCACTTGGAATCAACTTTTGGCTTGAAAAAAAGCCTGTGCTTTTTCACTTGTGCGAGACTGCAAGGGTTTTGATGCTTTGCATTCGTTCGCCCCCCGACGCAACAGAGACGCGCTCGTCGGCTTCGGCCATTCGCGCCAGCATTGTAACGTGTCGATCTCGCGAGTTCTGGACCGCGTCCTACCAGTCTATCACTCACTCACCACAGCTACTCGATATCTTCTTCCTAATCCTACATACCACTGCTACTAGCTGCCGCGGCTTCCCATTCCCATCCCATCAAACCCGAGCGCACGACACGGCCACACTTACCACAAACGGGGAGATCACGACGCGTTTCGCAACGCTCGCAACCGCAACGCTCGCAAAGTTGGTTCAAAGGCGTTCGCATGGCCTTGGCGCGCGGGTGCATGCCATGTGTGGACGACAGTGGAAACTCTTCACCCCTAAGGATGTTGATCACCTTCACCCTCGAAACGGCAATGGCACACCCTCCGTCGATGGAGTGGAACAAAGCCATTTCGAGCCATGCCTTTTGACCTCCCCGCCGGAGCTGAGCCAGAGCCACCGCATCTCCCGTCATCTCCCAGCTGCCCACCCGCAGTTTCCACCAAGCTTCGCGCGCTCGCGCGTCCCAACCTTGTCCCCACCACCACCACCACCGGTGCGTCGCACGGAACTAGCTGGGGGTGAGCAGTGACAGTGAGTGAGTGAGCTTGGACCGTGGCCATGGATCCTCGTCCTGCTGCTCAGGTGCCACCACCAGGTGCCGTCGTGGTCAACGTGGCCGCGGCGTCGGCTACGAGGGCAATGAATTTCGTCCTCTCTATCCAGCATCAAGTTTCCTACGTTCAGATTTCAAACAGGGCCTTGCTCCCAAAGATCATCCATGCATCCAGAGTCCAGACTATGCATCATTTACATGCCTACTTGTCATGTGCCAATAATGCTACGCCTAAGCATTTGGTTTCTTGACATCTATAGTTCTATATAAGCAATCTTCTCCAATTTCTTGCTGTGAGCTTTTTTTTTTCGTTTATTTTTCAAATTTTATACGAGAAGATTCCTAAGCTCAGAACAGGGCATTGCTCTCAAAGAAGATCGATCCATGCATCCAGACCACTCAATTTCACAAATTTAGATGAGACTTTACACGAGATATGACGCAACAAGATCAAAAGTAACCACACCTGAATCTGAATGCCCTTGGCATCACACTATCATCTCTCCACATTGACACCTACATACGGAGCATCACTATTGGTGCACACGGCAGCGTCAAGAATCCGAGTGCAGGGCTGCAGGCGCCTCGTTGCTCTGCTGCGGCTGGTGCAAGGCGAACGAGCTCGACCGCGACACGGGCCGTGAGTAGCTGGACCGCCGTCGCCTAGCTCCGCCTCCCTCTCCCAAGTCAGTGAAGTTAATCCACGACATTAGGCCGTGTTTAGTTGAGGGTGGGAAAAAATACTTTTTTTTTCTGGAATGCGTGTTATGTGAGGGAGATGAATAGCAAAGGTAAAAAAGGAATTTTTGGAGATGCGTATTCTGTGAGGGGGATGAATAGGAAGTAAAAAGTACTAAGAATGTAGAGAGAGAGAGCAAGGGTTTTGATGTTTCCCACTTGAATCAATTCTACTGAAAAAAAAAGCTTGTGTTTTTCCACTTGAACGAATGCTCTGGCGTCGCCGTGGAGCCCCTTGCTTTTAATTTGCATCCGTCCACCAACGTACGCAACAGACGCGTTCGTCGATCGGCCTCGGGCATTATTCCGTTCATCATCTCATTAGCACACTGTTCCTACCAGAACGGAACGGTGCCCAACACATTCCGCGTAGAACCAGTGAATTAACGAGCATATCGATCTCGACCGTGTTCCTAATCAAATCCTACCACAGCTGCCCTTGCCGCGCCATCCCATCAAACCCGAGTAGTGCGCGACGCGGCGAAAAATCTTGCCAAGAATGGCTAGCAACCAAAACAAAACGCGGTTCGCTAGCTAGCGATTAAGCTCGCAAACTGCAAGGCGTTCGTTCACATGGGCCTTGGCGTGGCGGGTGCCATATTGCTATTGCCATGTGCCTGCTCAAGAGTGGTGTCTTCACCCCGGTCCCCAAGGGATCGCCATGGCCTTGAGCTCGAAACGGCAACAATGGTATCTTCCCGCCACCCACCCAACAATAATGGAAGCAAGCCGTTTCGAGCTACACCTTGACCTCCCCGGAGTCGCCGTCGTCATGTCATCTTCCTGCCGCTCGGCGCCCGCAGTTTCCACGAACCGTCGCGCTGGCGCGTCCCTCCCTTACCGCTGCGGCGCCTGCCTGCCCTGCCCTGCCGCGCGCCTATATATATATATATATGCTTTGCCCCGGCGAGCAGAGCACGAAGGCACCGGCAGGAAACAGCAGCAGCGACCAGCGACGCGAGCGAGCGTGAACTGAATCGATCTCTTCTGCGGCAGCAACCAGCTTGGACGACCGAGCCGAGGCGATGGATCCTGCTCCTGCTCCTCCTGCTGCTGGTACGCGAACTGAATCGATCTCTTCTCTTCACTTGTGTCCATCAGTTGTCGCTGAATCGATCTGTACCACGAACTGAAAACTTGTTGTTTCTCACTCACTGTTTCAACCGCACATACAGCAGCGCCTGCGCCGCCACCAGACGCAGTCGTGGTGAACGTGGCGACGGCGACGGCTACAGCGACGGCGAGGAGGGCAGCAGCACGAGATGCGCGGATCCTGCGGCGCTTGCGCTGGGCTCTGGAGCTGGTCCTCCTTGTCCTGGGCTTCGCCACGGCGTCCCTCGCCTCCTTCTCCATGTCCCTCCCCCTCGCCAACTCCGGCGTCCATGTTCGTATTCCAACTCACTCGGATCTTTCTCTGCTTCATACTTCATTCACGGCTGCTCGTCATAGCCTTTCGCTTCCAGGAGCTAAGCTAACCAACCCAAACAAACGCAGGGGTGCGCGCGGACGGAGGAGGAGGCGGCGGACCTGCGCGAGTCATCGGAGCTGCTGCTGGTGTCGGCCTTGGCGCAGGTGATGGCGGCCACGGCGACGCTGCTCGTGCCGGTGCTGCCGCTCGTCTTCGTCGCCTTCTTGGTGGGCTCCTACACCGCCGGCCGCGCGGCGGACCTCGTCTGGATGCTCCTCGCTTGCCACGGACGCGTGCACGGCGCCGCCGCCTTCAACTACTGGGTGTTCTACGCACTCACGCTGCTGCTGATCATCATCGCCGCCATCTTCGTCATCATCCGTCCGCCACCAGCTGCCAGACCTGCTCTGTCGCAAGCGTAACCGAATTCGTGGTACCCAGTCAGTAGCTAGCTAGCTAGCTACTGCTCGCGTGAGTGATGAATCAAGATTAATGTCGTACATTCCTCCTCTATATCTGGTAATTAACTGAAATAATGGTGTGGTGTCATTTACATGCCTGCTTGTCATATGTTATCCTTGTAAGAATCTGGTTTCTTGAGATCGGTAGTTGTATTCGAACAATCTTCTCTATGTTCTTGCTGTCAATTTTTGTCGTTCCTATTTTTTTTTTCAAATTTCATATGAGATTCCTATGTCCAACAGAACGCTAGAACAGGGCATTGCTCCCAAAGAACATCCATCGATCCATGCATCCAGACCACGCAATTTCACAAATTTAGATGACACCTTTTACACGAGACATGACGCCACAAAATCAAAGAGCAACCACACCTGAACCTGAATGCCCTTGGCATCACACTATCATCTCTCCCCCATTGACACCTACACACGGAGCATCACTATTGGTGCACACGGCAGCGTCAAGAATCCGAGTGCAGGGCTGCAGGGGCCTCGTTGCTCTGCTACGCTTGGTGCAAGGCGAACGAGCTCGACCGCGACACGGGCCGTGAGTAGCTGGACCGCCGGAAGCTGCCGGCGGCGAGCTCGTCGGCGGGGTCCACGCCGTCGCCAAGCTCCGCCTCCCTCTCCCCGGGGATCCTGCACTTCTCCCCGAGGATGATGCCTTTCTTCCACAGCGTGCCCTCCGACTCCACCTTGTGGTGGTGGTCCTTGCGCTCACGCCGGCTCAGCCGCAGCTTGTCCGGGATGTTCATGCTCATGCTCAGGTTCTTGCTCATGCTCATGGACAGCCGTCGCTTCGACGTCGACTTGGGCAGCGCCACCGGGTCGATCGCGCCGTGCGTCGCGAGCTCCGGCGATAGCCTCACCACCGCCGCCTCCTCCTCCTCCTCCTCCTCGGTGACAGCCTCCTGCTGGCTTCCGCCGGAGACGGAGCCCGTTCCGGCGAGCTGGTCCGACGAGGTGGGGTCCGGTTGGGTCGCCGGCTTCGGCTTGCGGCCGCACGCCGAGCACATGGACGACGTGAGCACGACGGTGGCGGCCACGCACGCCACGAAGAAAGACAGCGCAATGGCGTCATGGCCCGAGCCCTGCGCGCCGTCGAGCGGCGGCGGTGGCGGCGGCCACCTTACCATTGTCACCGGCGGTGCCCCGGCGAGAGTTACTGTTATACTTCTCCGCCGGGAAGGAATGGGCCTGCAGCTGCACGCCGGAAGCAAGCTTGTATTCCCGCGAGGAGGGGCAACCTCCCGTTTCCAAATTGGAAACTGGCGAGGGCCGGTTCGGTTTCAGGTTGTGTGGCTCTGGGATAATGCTCTGCTCCTCTTCTTAAATGGGACAAGCTAATTTTAGGGAGAAGAAAAATGTTATGGCACAAATTTGGACAATGCATACCTGTAAACACATCCAGAAGCTCAAACGAAGTTGACTGTATTGGCAGATGAACAGCTAGATTACGTGTAAGCCAATAACGTAATTTTTTAATGGATGGACAATTGTTTTACAGAGTATAACACGCCAACAACTAGTCTGGAGTCTAAACTTTACTAGCCTGGCAATGAACTATCAGTAATTTCCAGTTCAGCTCCAGACTCTAGTTCCCCTAGTTTACAGTGAAAATAACTGAAAAAAATTGTACATGTTTATGTAGCTAAACTCTATCAAAAGTTCTGGATCAGTGGATGATATGCTGAAGATCATCTGAAACTTTGCTCCAGGAAAGTGGAAGATGGATGAATTTGCTGAACGAATTCGATAGTTCTCGATCTTCAGAGTTCAGTTTTGCTTTTGCTAGATTTTGCAGGCTTCTTCGTCCCTTGCCACCATTTCTTTACTATCTTGGACACCTTGTTTACCTGCCCTTTCAACTTCTTGCTGGTATCCTTGAATTGTTGCACGACTTGCTGTTTCAAATCTTTCTTTTGAGAACCTTTATCTTTCAGTACCTTTCCCTGGTAGTAGTGGAGTAAGCGTGATTAGATGTTATAGCTTCAGTGAAAAATTTAGCTCAAATCATTTAGATCCTTACCAAGTTCTTTGGGAAGTTGTCCACCTCATCTTCATCATCCTCGTCATCATCGTCTTCGGTACCGAAGTTATTTTTCATCAGATCATCTCTAGAGTACATCTTCATGCTTGGGGCTCCTGGCATACCCTGCCATATCCATCAGTGACATTTTTAGTATTTTGAACCTGCTTGGATAAAGCATACTAGCTACAGTTAGAATATCCACCTCCATTGATCTCAATATCTTTTCCATCTCAGCATCTTTTGATGGCTTTCTTGCAAAAGGTTCCCCAGGGACCCGATCCTGTGAATTTAATGATGATGTCCATCAAATGAATTTATATTTTGGCATTCATGTTCCCAAGATCTTAAAGGCTACTATTCTCCATAAGGTAGCAGCAAAGTTTTTGCAAGCGAAACATCCAACATATAGCATTTAACAGATATAGCTACAGCAAGATCTAAATCATACAATTGCCATCTTCAAAAACAGAACATGATATGCCTTTGCTAATTCCCTGATTCTATCAGTCTATCACTGTCATAACTCTTATAATAACCATATTTGTACCAAAGCAATGCAACATAGATTCCATAAAAAAAATCATATAATTCAGAAAGCAGCTGAATTCACTCCAGATTGCATAATAAATCAATTCCATTTAGACGCCACTTCATAGTATTTTATAACATGACTTAACTGTATAAAAGGTATAATAAAACTAAAGCAGGGTTTCTTACAAGGTATCCACCTTATGCTTTGGAAATAGCTGCTAAAACTCAAATCCAGATGATATCAGGGTATGATGAAAAAAACCCCATTTAAAAATGCACAAACCAGGCACAAAGGGCTCACTTTTGGAACTGGCGGTGGGTCCTTGGCACACGCTTTGGATAGATCTTTACAGAGAAATTTCATCAGCTGTTCAGCTGAGGGGTTATTCTTGTACACGAACTCAGCAATATCGGTATCAGCATACCCTATCACCTGCAATTAATTCAATTCAGCACAACACAACGTGAAAATTTTAATAAAAATAGCTCTATTGCTGCTGCGTTATGATTAGTGATTAGCAAAAAACTTGGAAAGCAACTTTAACAAACTCCAAAGGACGATAATATTGATTCACCTCCTGACATGCACGCTCAATGGTCTTGCATTCTGCATTACAATGCCCTTCTTCATCTTGCTCAACAAGCTGCAAAACACTTTTATGCATTAGTAGAAGATTTAGATGATTCATTTGATTAGAATCTCACAGGTAAACATAAAGCTAAATCAGTCAGGAACTCAGAATCACATACACCACTTCTATTTTTCTCGCTGCCTCAAGCAAAAAAAGAAGAAAGCAAGCAAAGAAAAGGAAGGGAAATATGAGCATGCATTACTAGTCTGAAAATAATTCATGTCAGTTGGGGACCTCTAGTGTCCACAAGGGGGGGAAAACAAGCCAGTACTAATACTACAATGTAATAATTGAAAAATTGTGAACGTTAGGGTAACATGGAATGTACACAAAGTTTACATAGAAGTTTACCCATATCAAAGCTGTTGAATTTAATATGTCCACCCACACCAAGCTAATTATAGCCAAAAACTACGGCACTTACTGAAAACAGACCATAAAGCCACTGAAACTGGCACTTCAGCAACTTTGAGGATTGTTTCAATATTTGCACGAGCTTCTTGCATTTAAGGATTGTTTCAATATTTGCAGATTTAGCCAGCATCAAGCAACAACAGGCGTCGAATCCAACTTCATTAACCCCAATCTAACAACAGAGCCAGTAGAGAGTGCCAATTTTACCTCCAGCTTGTCGCCTTTCTCGACGATATCGATCCGGAGCATCCAGTCCGCCTCCTGCTTCTTGAGGTTGCAGACATTCTCCGCGATGTCGATGATCTCGATCTCCGGCACCTGCATCCCCAGTCCATCAGCACGCCCCTCCACGCCAACTATCCAGCTAACCAGCCGCCCTATCGAATTGAGCCAGAGAAGCAGAGTACCTTCTTGGCCGGCGGGAGCGCCTGCTGCTTCTTGGCTACCTGCGCGGAGATCTCGCGCGCGATCCGCTCGCACACCTGGCACTGGATGTAGGGGATGTCCTCCCGCCTCGCGGCCGTGGCCGGCTTCTTCTGCCCGGCCGCCGTGGCAGGGTGCAGGAGGACGGCCGCGAGCGCGACGGCGAGGAGCAAGGCGGCGGCGCGTCTCGCCATCTCCGATGGGCTGGCTCACTGGTGTTCGGCTCGCTGGTGTCCGGCAGCAGGCGGAGGAGGACTCGAAGGTTGAAGCGGTTCGGGGCGGCGCGTGCCTATGTGGCGGGTGAGATCTGAGCCGTCTGTTCGTACACGTCATGCGATCGGAGGGCGAGGGACGTGTTAGGAGCATACTGGCCAATGGGAGGAGACCAGGTGGGATATGTGACGTGGTTCGCACAAGTTAAATGTTCTTGGCCCACCTGCAAGTGACTTTTTGTTGAGGGAAAATTTCAATTCTTTTTTAGGGAAACACCTGCAAGTGACTATGCACAAGTAAAAAAAGCCTTTTCTGAAAGCACAGTAGCTTTTCTCGAGCATGTGTCTCGTAACATTATTGTTACTGCACTGACTGAAACCTCCAAGTGATGGCATTTCGTCGAGTGACGAACTGATGATTAACGTTCCGCCCATCGGTCAGACAGTAATCAAACATGTCATTTGCAATGATGTTTCTATATCCTTAACAATGGAAACTTTTCTTGCCATCCATGACCCATGCCATCTCCCTCCATCTCGCTACTCGTCTTATTAAAAAAATTAAAATAACATATTTTTTATTAAGTTTCTTCAAGAATAATTTAAATTTAAATATGTTTGCTCATATAAATTATAATTTAAAATGGAACGAGTATATCATATTCTACTCCCTGACTGAATATTTCACAAAGCTCATATAGCTTATCAATGCCAAGCCGAGACTATTGCAAACTGATGGTAGCATCCATTGACAAGCCACCCAAGGCCATTTAGACAAGCACCTCGTCATCATCCAATCACTTGTCCGCTTAGGATTTATTTGGATTGTTTAATACAGAGTACTAAAGACGTTCTCAAAAAAAATATGGAGTACTAAAGTTTATCTATGGCTAAATTTTAACAATTCTAAAATTTAGGTGCCAAACTTTAGCACATATATGTTTGGATCCATGGCTAAAGTTTGCAGTGCTAAACTTTAGGCACTAATATTTTTTCACATTTTCGAGGTGGGCTACTTAGCAATTTCACCTATTAGCACCTGAGTCCAAACAGACCAGTGAGGCAGTGATGTCTAAGTCAAGTTGCATTGCTGATATCTCATGAACATCCTAAGACTTGCTGCTGGCATCTCATCCCACCCAGGGTTAAAAAAACCGTTCAAACCGGTCCGGTTTTCGCGGTAACCCGGTCGTACCGCTCCGGTCCGGTTGCAAAACCGGTCGGTAACCGGCCCCGAACCGACACTATAAAACCGCTCCCACCGGTTAGCCGGCTGGTTTCACCGGTTAGCCGGACCGGTTTTTTCGGTTTTAGAAACCGGCCATACAGCGGTTTTGTTAACCCTGATCCCACCTAATATTCACAATCACAAAGAGCCACTTCATCGAACACATTGTAGTTGTAGGCATGATCAACCCATCTGCAAATCCCTCGCTCAAAACAACTTTGCGAGCCATCTCATCTTGACAGCCCTTTGGATCATCAACCAACTTGCAGATCTTATTAGACGTTCCATTCCATCAAGCACCTCATGGGCATCCCTTTCGCAAAGCATCAATGCCTTGAAGGTCAGAAGGTATTGTGACGCATCTGCTCCTCTAGCCCTTGCTTAGCCCTTGAGCTAGCTGCTGCAATAGATCCTGTGAATTGAAGTTGCTGGTGCTATTCGTCCCAAATCACATCTGCAAGAGGCCTGGAGAAATCGAACAAGTCATCAACAGTGCGCCCATGTCGCTCCCACCAGACACCATCGAAAATGATCCTCGTGGACCTCCATGAAAGCAACAGATCTCGAGCATTTGATGAGCAATGAGCATCATCAAATCTGGTTCAGCCTTTCTCGGATTCCAGTCTGATATGGTAAAATAGTGTCGGCTCGTCTCCGGCCACTAGCCAACTAGTGAGCAGTGGTGGCCAATGGAGCAGCAACACCAAGACTGAATCACTACCCACCATACCCGCCTCCCAGAGCCACGCTCCAGCACGGCGAACCTGCTCGACGAAATGGCGGCCACGCCCTTCCACCTCTCCATCGCCTCCCGGACGCTGGTCCGTGCCTCGCGCCCGCCGCCGGGCCACCCCGCCGTCCTAGCCGCCTCCAACCTCGACCTCGTCCTGGGCCACTTCCCCATCTTCCTCGTCTCCGTCTACGCCGCCCCCGCCGCCGGCCTCGACGCGGTCCTCGCCGCCGTGCGCGGCGCCCTCCCGGCGTACCTCTCCACCTTCTTCCCCTTCGCCGGGCGCGTCGTGGTCGATGCGGACACTAAGATCCCCGAGGTCCACTGCACCAACGCCGGCGCCGAGCTCGTCGTCGCCGACGCCGCCGTGCCGCTCGCGGCCGTTGACTTCACCGAGGTCGACGCGTCGCTGGGTCTCATCAAGATCCCCTTCGACGCCAGCATCCCCATGTCGCTGCAGCTCGTCCGGTTCGCCTGCGGTGGGTTCGCGCTGACGATTGGCACGACGCACCTCCTCGCCGACGGCAGGGCGTTCGCCGTGCTGCAGGCCGCGCTCGCCGAGATGGTCCGCGGCGGCGCGCTCTCCGGCGAGCCAGTGTTCGACCGATCCCTCTTCAGGCCGAGGTCCCCGCCGCGGCACGGCGCGTCCATGGACGCCGAGTTCGCGTGGTTCACGCCGCGAAACTTGATCAACACCGTTCTCGCCGCGGCAATCCGGCGGCGCATGTACCGCATCGACGCGGCCGACCTCGCCGCGCTCCAGGCCGCGGCGTCCGTACCCGGCGGCGGTGCCGCCGCGTGTCGCGCTTCGTGGCGCTGTGCGCGCACGTGTGGAAGCTCCTGGCGCGCGCCGTCGGAGACGCCGACCCGAGCTGCCGGATGGCGTGGATCGTCGACGGGCGGAAGCAGGTCGAGCCGTCGGAAGGCGCGCTGGACAGGTACATCGGGAACGTGGTCACCTACACCTCACGCGAGGCGAGCGTGGCGGAGATCCTACGCGCGCCGCTCCCCGAGGTGGCCGCCATGGTGCGCGCGGCCATCGCCGGCGTTCTGACGGCGGCGAGGTTTCAGGAGCTGACGGATTGGGTGGAGGAGAGGAAGGCGGCGTTCCGGGAGGGGGGCAAGTGGACGGAGGAGGTGAACCTGGGGCTCGGGAGCCCGGCGCTCGTAATCTCCGGTCTGCTCCCGTTCCCCATCGATGGGGACCTCGGGTTCAGCAAGCCCAGGCTCGTGATGCCATGGCTGCGGCACCGCCGGCTGGGCTCCGCGAACGTGACGGTGGTGCCCAGCCCGAGCGGCGACGGGTCGTGGTTCTTTGCCGCCACGAGGTTGTGGCCGCGGCTCATGGAGGTCGTCGAATCCGACCCCATTTTTAAGCCGGCAGCGAGCCTGGGACTGACGGCGCCGGCGGGATCCCGGCTGTGACTGTGAGCTCGCACTCGCAGCTTTGCTTTTTGCGTCGCAAGGTGCGATGGTAAGGACTATCAAGGCCGTGGAAGATTTTCCATACTTGAATTGGAAATGACGAGAATGTTAGTTGTAGGAATATCTGATTGTGAGAGGAGAGACAGCAAAGGACACTATGCGCACATTAGTTTTTGTTCTTTTGTTGCGCTCTGAAATCAGGTGTATTTTTGTTACTTGTTAGAATAAGGGAACGAATAAATCATGTCCTTGTTTATTAGGATTTTATACTTCAATTGTAAGTTGGCGCTTTACATTTCCAATACTAAAAAAGTTGATTTAATTGGATTCTCTTAACATGAAGGTCCCAAAATCATATTTTGGTGAAGCATGGTTTTTAGTTGACACGTGGACAAGCAAATCTATTAAAATTGCTCATATTTTGTCGGATCCTTTTTCTGACTGAATATCTGTTGGAAATTCCTTTTTTTCTGAAAGGAATGTCTTGCTGGAAATTCTAGATGTACAGAAAAGCATGGTGAAATTCTTTCGTCCAGCTGCGAAAGTCAATGCGAGCTCCCCAACCTGACTAGCTGACCAAGTCAGCACAATTCCCTATCCAACCTGGCAACCTCGTCCAAAATCCCCACCCCACCCCAACACGCCGCGCCTGCTCGACGAAATGGCGACGCCGGCGAGGCCCTTCCACCTCGTGATCGCCTCCCGGACGCTGGTCCAAGCCTCGCGCCCACCGCCGGGCTTCCCCGCCGTCCTCGCCGTCTCCAACCTCGACCTCATCCTGGGCCCCTTCCCGATCTTCCTCGTCTCCGTCTACCCCGCCCCCGCCGCCGGCCTCGACGCGGTCCTCGCCGCCGTGCGCGGCGCCCTCCCGGGGTACCTCTCCAGCTTCTTCCCCTTCGCCGGCCGAATCACGCGGGACCTAGAGACCATGATCCCCGAGGTCCGGTGCAACAACGCCGGCGCCGAGCTCGTCGTCGCCGACGCCACGGCGCCGCTCGCCGCCTTGGACTTCTCGGAGGTCGACCGGTCGCTGGGGCTGATCCAGATACCCTTCGAAGCTAGCCTCGCCATGTCGATCCAGGTCGTCCGGTTCGCCTGCGGTGGGTTCGCGCTGACGCTTGGCACGACGCACCTCCTCGCCGACGGCAGGGCGTTCACCGTCCTCCTCAACGCGTTCGCCGAGATGGTCCGCGGCGGTGGCCTCTCTCGCGAGCCCCTCCTCGACCGCTCCCTCTTCAAGCCGAGGTCGCCGCCGTGGCACAGCGCGTCGCTGGATGCGGAGTTCGCGCGGTTCACGCCTGAGACCATGATCAATCCGCTTCTCGCCGCGGCAATGCGGCGGCGCCTCTACCGCATCGAGGCGGCGGACCTCGCTGCGCTCCAGGCCGCGGCGTCGTCCCCGCCCGGGCGCCGCGCGTCGCGCTTCGTGGCGCTGTGCGCGCACGTGTGGAAGCTCCTAGCGCGCGCCGTCGGAGACGCCGACCCCAGCTGCCGGATGGCGTGGATCGTCGACGGCCGGAAGCAGGTCGAGCCGTCGGAAGGCGCGCTGGACAGGTACATCGGGAACGTCGTCACCTACACCTCCCGCGAGGTGACCGTGGCGGAGCTCCTCCGCGCACCGCTCCCCGCCGTCGCAGCCATGGTGCGCTCGGCGATCGCCGGAGTGATGACGGCGACGAGGTTTCAGGAGCTGACGGATTGGATGGAGGAGCGGAAGGCGGCGTTCCGGGACGGCGGGAAGTGGACGGAGGAGGTGAACCTCGGGCTCGGGAGCCCCGCGCTCGTCATGTCCGGTCTGCTCCCGTTCGCCATTGACGGGGACCTAGGGTTCGGCAAGCCCAGGCTCGTCCTGCCGTGGGTGCGGCACGGCCGACTGGGCTCCGCCGCCGTGACGGTGGTGCCAAGCCCGAGCGGCGACGGGTCGTGGTTCGTCGGCGCCACGAGGATGTGGCCGCGGCTCATGGAGGTCGTCGAATCCGACCCTTTGCTGAACCTGAAGCCTGCAGGCAACCTGGGACTGGCGGCGCCGCCGTGTTCTCGTCTGTGAGCTCGCACTCGCAGCATAGCCTTGCGCATCGCACGTTATGGTAAGGGATTTTGGTCCATCTGAGGCGGAGAAGATTCTCCATTCCTGAATTGGAAATGACGAGAACGTGGGAGTAGCTGAAGAACCATCATCATCAGTTCATCACTCTGTTCACTTGTTCAGCTATCTGAATTTGAACTGAGGGCTGTTGAGGAATTGGAAAGACCAGCACCTGAAGATCCGTCATGGCATCAATTCATTGTCCATCGTTGCTTGAACTGGAGCATTGAAACCATGACAAGAGCAGGAACAAATGAACAGGTTATTTTGTTTAGCGGTATTGATACAAATTTGATGCTTGTTTGAACTTTGAACTCACTTTCTGTTTGAGAAAATCCCTCCATTGGCTTGGCCTCTGCTTGGTACTGCAGGTAAATATTAGCACGGCTCTTTGCTATAATACTGGCAGCTTGTAAACTGTTCACAAATGATGAAGTAACTTCTTTAGTAGATTTTCTATTTTTATAATGAAAAAAATTGCAGCAGGTAAAAGAATTGGACAGATTTTTGCTCAAATTTCTAAACTGTGATTGCAGCCAAGAATCAAGTGCCTTCATGGGTGATTTCTAAAACTCACTTGACCAGCCAAGTTGAAGCGATCAAACCATAAGAATTGTATAAATCATCAGTGCCCAAAGCAGCAACAAATAACCTTCAGAGTTCAACTTAAGACGATATGAGGAACAGGTTGTATGTGAGAAACAATACTGTTTCTCAAAAATTCCTGATGAGAGTCATATAGATCCATGCCTTTTCTGTTTATCCTGCACATTTTTTTTATTCCAACTTGAAATTTTGCATCAACATAAAGGATTAACATGATCTATATATTTGTTCGGAATTTTCAATCGCTTCAGCTATATCCATTCACGATTCATGTATTTTTTTTTACGATTATTTTTCTTTATTCAAGAGAACCCGTCATGCAAGCCAAAGGCCGAACCCGCAGCATCATGCCTCAGTTAGAGGAGGTAACTAGTCTAGAGAAGGCCTCTGAGAGCCACAAACATCTTGTCTCTTCGTTTGAGCTCGCATTTATCCCTGAACCAATCAGAATCAGAAGCTTATACATAAGAGGTTATCAGTGGCAACCATTGCCAGTTTATCCCTGAACGTATCAGAATCGGAAGCTTAGAGTTCTGCATTTCTGTGTACGACTGGGTTCGGTGCTTGTGTGCTGGAATTTGCTCTAAGCAGGCAGTTATCTAAACCAGACCTTGCACCATCAGTGTCCATCAGTATGTAGAATGATAGTGAAAGATGGTTTGGTCTACACAAAAAAAAAAATGCATAGCTTGAAAATGACAAATCAGGAAAAAGGGCAACAGACATGACCAGAATTATAATAAACGGCAAACCAAACTTATTATTACTCCGGATTGTTTCAGCGCATCGGAAGCGTTCTTTCACTAACTCAGATGAATACGAACTACGAACATGATAAAGAAGGACGGCATGCACACGACTCGGCAAGCTACAGCTCACTGTCCACCGCGGAGGCGGAGGACGAGGTGGAGGGTGGACTCCTTCTGGATGTTGTAGTCGGCCAAGGTGCGGCCGTCCTCGAGCTGCTTGCCGGCAAAGATGAGGCGCTGCTGGTCCGGAGGGATGCCCTCCTTATCCTGGATCTTAGCCTTGACATTGTCGATGGTGTCCGAGCTCTCGACCTCCAAAGTGATGGTCTTGCCGGTCAGAGTCTTGACAAAGATCTGCATCTGTAAAACAGATGAACAAGTATCATTAAAGCAGAGCAATATCAGGTAGTATGATACGAGGACACAGATGATTAAATTAATCGGTCTAATCCAACAAAAAGACCGGCTGGTGTTCCTTATCCTGTCCTGATCAGATAGCTAGATTAGAACAAATAAGGAAGATGGATCCGAAATTATAGTGCAGTGACCTAAACTAGACTGACAGATCAATGACACAAGTTTAAACACAACTTGGATGATACGATCTTTTCTCTTCTCTCCTAAGATGAGATCATGAGAGAAGAAAACCACCGTCGCAAGAATGATAGCAGATTAGTAAAGCAATTGGATTAGGCACGAATCGTCTACAATTAATGCAACCATGTGGCATCGAACAGGGTAGAAACAAAGCAATTGATTTAGCCACCAGTCGTCTGCATCCATTATCTATGACATCGAACAGGATAAAAAGGGAGATCGATCAATCGACGTAAAGATCGCCGTCTTCCAACTCGCGTACCTTGAACTCGATGAGGAAGAGGTGGCGTGTGGCGACTCGCCGAGTTGGAATACGAGATCGATGTCGACGACTAGGGTTGGGATGCAAAGGAGGAGGCGGCCCTGGAGATTTATAGCGCCCCAAGATCCCTCCATAAACCTTGGCCGGCGTGCCCGACGGGGAGTTGTTGGGCCGGCGCGAAGGCTTCCAGGATTTCCGCGCGAGATCACCGGAGAAGTCCGGAACCGATTCCCATCTTCTCTGCCTTGCCGGGCCGGGCTAGCTGGGCTTACCCTCAGGCGTTCATGTGGCTCGGCGGGGCCTAAGGCTGAGTTGTTGGGCCCAACCTGGGCCAACTCCGCAAACTTCTCGCCCATCCCAAACTTTCTCCCAAAAAAAAACTAAAGAAAGTCCGGACGAGCCGCGTAGAGCCATGAATGAATTCGACAACGTGTATATGCAGGCGTGAGCACCTGCGTCATTCTCCAACCCAATTATTGCTAGAATGGATTCCAGAATCTCGTTTACTTTAATACTCTTTGGTTGCAGAATCTCGCCCATTCCATGAGGTCACGCAAAGCGCGCATCATGCCGATTGGCGAGCAGGAGCAGCTTATTTGGACTTTGGACTCGAGCCTGGACGGACGATCTTGTGCTCACCTTGTTCAAAAGAACCCGCGGCGGCTTTTAGAAAGTGTTTTATAATCCGATGGCGGCTCCTAGCGAGATTTATTGCAAACGGGCACTACCATGTCCGACGTAAAAGTCGCTGTTCGACACGCCCGGTGAAAACGAATTTCATTTCGTCAGCATTGAGACTTGATTGCTTGAATAATTCAACTATAGGAAAGTGGCCAGAATAGTCGCCTTGTTGACAACATAGATACATCGGTCTAGATAGCCTGACAGCTACCAGTTTGGTTACCACTGACACTTGTCAAACCAAAAAATGGAGAGAAAAAAATACCTCCAAAAATACTCTGCCTCGAGGTGGCGTCGACGAAATTTGATACTACGTGCCGTACCCATGCCGGCTCGCCGACGCCACGTCGCCAACCGACCCCCCCCCCCCCCCCCTCATCACAATTCACAGGCGGCTCGCGTGTTGCACCACCACGTCCGTCGTCTCGACCGCGCCGAACCCGAGCCTCGCGGCCGTGGCGGGCTTGAGCACGGCTTCCGGGTCGGCTTCCACGGCGTCGGCGAGCCGCGGCCACAGCCTAGCGGTGATCACCCACGACCCATCCTCTCGCGGGCTCCTCGCCACCGTCATGGCCGCCGATCCCAACCTTCCCGGCCTCACCCATGGCATCACCAGCCGCGGCCGCCCGAACCCGAAATCCCCTTCCACCCTGAACGGCACGAACGCCGAGACAACCACCGCGGGGCTCCCCGTCCCCAACCCCACCGTCTCCGTCCACTTCCCCCCTTCCCTGAACACCCCCTTCCGCTCCTCCATCCAATCCACCAGCTCCTCGAACCTCTCCGATCTGAACACCTCCGCGATCGCCGCGCCGGCCATCGCCGCCACGTCGGGGAGCGGCGCCGAGGAGACGGCGTCCACCGCCGCCTCCCTCGACGCGTACGTGATCACGTTGCCGAGGTACCGCCGGCGGATGGTGTCGGCGTCGAATCTCGCCGGGTCGAGGCGGGGCCGGCCGTCGACGAGCCACGCCATGCGGCAGCGGGTGTCGGAGCCGCCGACGGCGGACGCGAGGAGCTTCCAGACGTGCGCGGAGAGGGCCTCGAGCCTGGTGGCGCGGCGGGTGGGGGTGCTCGCGGCGGCGCGGAGGCGGGCGACGTCGGCGGCGGAGACGACGTAGTTGCGGCGGACGAGGGTGGACGCCAGGAGCGGGTTCAGGAGGCTCGCCGGCGTGTACCGGGTGAACTCGGCGTCCAGCGACGGGCTGAACCGCGGCGACGAGCGCGGGCGGAAGAGGGAGGCCCGCTCGTGGTGGGGCTCCCACGAGATGCCGCCGGTGCGGAGGAGCTCCGCCCACGCGTTGGGGAGCGCGGTGAGGCCGTGGCCGTCGGCGAGGAGGTGGTCGGTGCCCCACGACATCGCGAACCCGCCGCAGGCGAAGCGGACGAGCTGGAGCGACAGCGCGAGGCCGTGACGGAACGGCAGCGCGAGGCGGGCCAGGGAGCGGTCGGCGTCGGCGAAGTCGACGTCGGCGAGGGTGACGGCGGCCTCGGCCACAACGAGCTCGGCGCCGGCGTTGTCGCAGGCGATCTCGGGCAAGCCGGTGGACGCGTTGGCGACGACGCGGCCGGCGAAGGGGAAGAAGCGGGAGAGGAAGGACGGGAGCGCGGCGCGGGTGGCTGAGGCCACGGCGGGGAAGCCCGCGGCGGCGGGGGCGGGGTAGACGGCGATGAGGTAGATGTGGAAGGAGCCGAGGATGAGGTCGAGGTTGGAGGCCTCGATCACCGCCGGGAAGCCCAGCGGTGGGTCCGACGCCCGCACCAGCGTCCGTGAGGCCACCGCGACGTCGATGCGCTCCGCCGGCATTGTTCCTGGGTCTCGGTGTCGGAGCGCAGCGGGTGGAGACACGATCACGAGACGGCAGCACGCTACGGGAGGAATGGTTTGGGAGGTAGCACTTGGACGACAACACTTGAAGGCTGCGGCTGCGAGGCGAGAGGAGGAGCGTTCGCACTTGGCAGCTAGGCAGAGAGCGCTGACGAGGGTGGAGGCGGCCGATCGCGGCGGGGAATGGAGAGTCCCGTCCGTGCACGGATGTGGAATTGTGGAGTGTAGACTAGAGAGTGCCAGCCTGCCAGGGCGGCAAGCAGAGATGGGTCATGCATGATGGACCAAGCTCCCTTTTTTTGGTTTTTGAAAACGAAGACCAGCTCCCTGAAAAAAGGTTGACAGTAAGCACACCAAGAACGAACACAAAAGATGGGTAATGGATAAGCTCCCTGGAAAGGTTGACTGTAAGCAGACAAAAAACAAACACAATGTGGAACTGATCGACTGTGGCACATCAAGAGTTTTGTCTTCGGTCCCCCCGACCGGCTCATCCTGTGCATTTCGTATTTTGATCATAGATCAACAGTGCTAGTACAGTGGACGCATTGGTCCCTTGGTGAAACCATCACTACTCCATTGGCACGATAGATGACTCCAGATCAGGAGAACAGTAGAAGGACACAGCTGCTGCAGCTAGGCACCTTGGACGCTTCAGCGAAACACAGGCTGCCGAGTGCTGACCTGTAAAGGAAGGAAAAGGACCCTCGTACATGAGGAGCCACGTCCGTGTTCGGTTGTGTGTGGCCACACCATTCAACGACATCGGACCATTGAAAAATGGAAACAAGCAATGGTCAAGACGGAACCGGAGTTGGTCAGCAACCGTTCTTCTCACTATCATGCACCGCCGAATCTGTTTCAATGAACTAAACAAAGGCGGGTCTGAAATCTGATCCCACGCTCAAACCATTCTTTTTCCCGAACCAACCATGATTTATGTGAAATCTGTTCTGGTGCAGTACAGACAGTGCCTGATCTGATCACAGCAGTTTCCAGACTGGGAACTTTCCTCAACGGTTAACTAAAACAACCCAGCTATTCTGGGATAGGGCAATCGGATCCCATGCTTCGTTAAAAAATCCGAATGCTACAGGCAGTTTACATTTGCAGCGATGCCTTACTACTGGTAACCTTCAGGATGTACGGGGAATCGGAGATCACATGCCAGACCTCGTAGTCCAACAACTTCCAACTAGCTTAGCTTTTCCTCATCTTTGACCTCGCGTACCTGTAGGCTAGAGTTAAAGAAAACAACGACAAAATGATTCCTGATTTCTACTCGATGAAGCAAATTGCATGACAGGCGAAGAGTTATTTTCAGCCAGAGCATATCATTGGTAAAAGCAACTCTAGCCACTTTATTGACAGTTTGGTCTCGAGCAAAATTGGTTACCATTTCACGGCAATCATGGCAAATGCAAAACAAGCAAGCCAACGGAAGGTCTTCAAAACTCAGAGCTGAACAATTAGAAGATGAAAGGTATGTCAAACCCACTGAAATCCAAAACCAGAAGAGAAAAAGGGTCTTGTATCTCATGGGTACTAACAAAAATATAGGTAAGAAACAGAAATATTGCAATAAAAGAAAGCATTGTATTCAGGATACTCAATGTGCAATCCATCATTATCAGAAGAAGCTAGTACAGTGCCCTGGAGGCTATTCATAGCAGCTGTAGATGATTCAATATCCTGCATAATGCAAGTGTCTGTTTGAGGCTCTCAGAAGAAAAAAAAATTAAAACTATGGCAAAATAATTAGACGTCATTCTATAGATTAGAACCGTGCTACATAGCCTTAAAAAAACGTAGGACCCTTATTTATTTATGCCAATAGAACCAGCATTCTGTATTGTCTACTACTTTGCTAAGTTATCTTCAGAAACTTCAATAATTGGTAGTAACAGATATGGAGAGTTGTTATATACTTCATCTTCATTTTTTAGACCACAAAACAGCAGTAGCTCAAATCACTAGCTAAAACAATAAAGGTATAGGCAGGTATACCGTAAAATCAGCAAAAGCTACATGCATTCCACTACGGCGGCGCATCTTAAGGACATGAAACCCAGGTTCCCTGACAATGTAGAACAAATATATTTAATATCTTTACTATCAATCCACTTTATCACCAAGCAAATTAGAAGAATTTATGCATCATACTTGGACAAAACTTCCTTTAGTTCGTCCTCTGTGCATGCATGTCCCAAGTTTGCAATAAAGAGAGTAGAACAAGGCGGTATATCACTTGAAGACTTGTCACGTCCATCCTGCACCAACCATGCATATTATCTCAATCTTTAACCATGTCAGGCAAGCTTAAGTATGAAACATAAGAATAATTCATATCTCACAAATCCACCCCACCCACTAGTTAGGTGCGTGGATAAGTCAAGATACCAGATGATTCTTCAAACAAGACACGCATACACCCCACATTTTAAGAATATTGTTGGCAGGCATTCTCTAGCTGTTCTATGTCATTCAAGTTCCAACCTAATGACAGATTTACAAGTACTTACAATGTTTAATAGGCTTGTAGCAGTATCCGTTAGTATTACAAGTTTACACTGTGATGGTAGGTATAAATACGTGTAGTGAAACAATAACAATGCTACTCACATTTGAGGGAGATTGCCCATTCTGCTGCTTGTGCCCTGGTTGATCACTGTTAATTAAAGGAAACATTAGTGATAACCCATTAAAAGACCGATTGAAAGTTGATAACACAAGAGAAGCAGCTTTGGCATCTTATTAAGATGAAATATAAAATCATCTCCAATCATGTGTGATGTGAAGTGCACGCCAACCTCTGTTCCGCAGGAAATTCATTCTTATCACTGGAATTTTCGTTTTCTGTGCCCGATGGCTCATCTGATCCTCCACCTAAACGTTTGGTGCCAACAAAATTGTGCATGTGAGATTTATGTTCAGTTGTAGTTATAGCGCCTTCAGAAATCCTAGACTGCATTGTTTTATTGACTGAGTGAAAAAGTTGATGTCCCATAATTCAGTCGCTTTAGTGACAAGGTAAAATAAACATGAAAAAAAATCAAATAGTAAAAATAATTTAAGAGGATTCAACAAAGCCATCCAAAACCTGATATTGTAGTGTGAAAAAGAAAAGAGGTAACCATAAATAGGTTTTGCATTTAAAATCTAGATAGTTGTAGTCCGCTTTATAAATCTATGGGACAGCTCTATATATTTGTCCCTGCCCTGGTAACAAATAACAGGTGATTCATAAAGATATAAGTAATAATGCTGACCATTATTATCACTGTCACCATCCTCATCCTCCCCCCATGCTTCTTCATCACCAATGTTCTCATGATCAGCATTTCCTTCGGTTCTGTTAGCTCGTTTGTCAATAACTCGGTAGATATCGCCACCTAATGAAAAATTGTCATCGACCGATCAGAATTAGTGGCATATTAACAGAAATAATGATCAAGGCAGACAGGTAACCCTAGTAATATTATGAAGATTTGTAATGGCATATAAAGAAACCTCCACGGGGTCTGCGTGAAGTTGACTTAGCCAACTCAATGTGCAAACGGTCACCAGTCTCTGGATCAAAAACTGTTCCCTGAAGTGGATCAAAATATTAGACAAGTGACAATTGCAACCAACCCTGAATAAATATAGATACAAGCTACAAAGTAAAGACTGAGTTTATAGGCTAATTTCTATCAACTACAGCATATCATAAACTTGCGATTTTACATACTATAGGTAAAAGTTTTCAGGTTAGTTAGATTTGACAAGCATGGATCTTCTTTTATGTAGTATTTCTGAAGCTCTCAGTAGGTTTATATGTTTTCTCATAGAATTTTGCTTTGACTCGCTACACTACATGAAATATCCGGATATGATTTTGGACACACTTCAGTATTCCGCATCAACCTCTGGACGTAATACAGGGACATTTTACAAGCTACCTGACTACAGATATCGTCACAAAAATCGTTGATGAGTGGTAAGCCTATCAATCTCTAGTGAATGAATGACATAAGCTATAGTCAACAAACTGCCCAATGATGATTGATGACTCACTTCTTATGCTAATTGCTAACGATTCAGCTTCATAAACTTCAATCTCAAAATTTATACTCAGTATGGATGGCATGCCAGGTTCACATGATGCAGAAAAATAAACACAAAAGACAGAACTACTACTATGTATGATGGTTAGGAGCTTGATTATTCTTCACTCTTATACTTACATCACTAAGAAGATTAAAGGCTGAGCTCTGTAGTTTAACTCACATTTAAAGAAGTCATTGCCGACAGAGCCGATTCATGAGTGAAGAACGTCACAAAAGCAACCGCCTACAGCATAAGAATCAGAATTTCAGTAAACACCATCACTGCGTCATGCACACATCCATCCAAAGAGGAACTATCAGTGACTGAAGCAAATCTATCTTCTCCTTTGCTACATCAATCAGCACTTTGGACTAGAGTAGAGTGAAATCTTAGATGAGCTCACAGAGAAGGAACCCGGATGGAGGGTTTAGCTAGCCTCGCGACACGGAGGGGGACGGGGCGGGAATCCGAGGCTCGAGCGAGTTGCTAGGGGGACGGACGGACCTGGTTGCCGCGGCCGGTGTACTCGAGGAGGCAGTGGTCGAAGCCAGGGCGGTGGGAGAAGAGGTTGTGGATCTCGCGGGGCTTCACGTCGTCGGGGAGGCCGGCGACGAAGAGCGTGAGGACGCCCTGCCGCTGCGGGTCCGGGCGCGGCGCGTACACGTAGTAGGGGTCCACCGCCGCCGCTCCCGGCGGGAGGCGGTGCGACAGGCTCATCTCGGCGGCGGCGGCGCGGCGGAGGAGAACCTGCCCCGGTCGGCTCGGCACGGGCGGCGGGCTGTGACGGCTGCGTCGAGCACGGGGGTCGACACGAGACACGACACGGATTGGTTTCCTTCGGTTTTTTTTTTCGAATTCCTTCAGTTTAACTAGGATAAACAGTTTCAATGCTGGGCCCTGCTACGGTACTCTATATGCCATTCCCTTACCTCTTACTACCTCCGTTCTTAAATATATGACATCATTGACTTTTTCCTTCAACTTTGACCAATGATATTTTATTAGTTACTTTGTTAAATAGCATAGAATGGGTACCACTACATCTATTATTGATAATACTTTGGATTTAACTAGTAGACTTATCTAATTGCATAAATATTTTTAGAAAAGACGAATAGTCAAACGAAGAAAAAAATTCAATGGTGTCATATATTCAAGAACGGAGGTAGTAAGAGGTAAGAGTTAAAATAAATCTTAGCCATTGATCTTTATAGGAGAAATATAATTAAAGGAAAGAAAATAGATTTAATCCTCAAATCTCGCTAACTGACCGGAGTAGCACGTCTCTTAGCGTTAGTTTTCCGTATTTTTCCCCCTGATTTTATTAGGACCGACTAGCACATCTCTTGGTGTCAGTTATGATTAAGTTATGAACTGATATATAGCGCGTTCTGGTGCCTCAAATTGTTCTGGTTGGACTACATCTAAATGCAGTTTAGTTGGATCAAATTCCGCTTAGATCTTTCCTAAAAAAAATTCCGCTTAGATCTAACTCGATTTTTGCTCCCAGAAAATTTGGACTTGTCATGTAGAAAACTATAGTATGCTTTAATTGCATCATGAAAGATAGTTAGATCCAACTAAAATATGTTTTATCTACCTTCCAAAAACAAATTAAAAATAACCAAAAGCAATCTGTCAAATTTTGCATGTACACATGCATGCAAATCAAGTCCTCCTAGATCCATGCAGTTGCCGGCGTTTTCTTTTCTTTTTTTTTTTTGCCTTTATAGTTAATAGTTAATTGTTTAATCTCTCCTAATATTCAAGGACTCAGATTCATTTGAACACTTACCTCATAGGAGGTAACTGGAGTACCATAGCAAACCCCTTCAATGCTACATTGCTACCCCTCGGCCGGGTCTCGAAAGAACTGAAAAAAGATTTCAGTGCTATTGCTGCTCTGCGGAAGCAAATGCAGCGTTGCATGCAACATTGTTTTTCACTTGCACTGAATAACTGGAGTTGGTGGTCCCTTGAGATGGATCACCACGAGCATATGCAAAAAAATGGCCTGTTCCAGTCTTTGAAGGCAGGGATTGGCATGGCACATTGGCATTGCTGTTGTGCTCCCAATCTCCATGACAGAGATCCCAACGAAGAACACCTGACCAAGTGACCATTGTTGATCGTTCCTGTTCGTGGGAGCATGCTCAAGCTTCTCACAGGTAAGCTAAAAAGAGCATGCTTGAATAAATGTTGCTTTTCCATGGAGTTGATATTTGCAGGAAAAAAAACCTGAGTCCCATCGCATTCACACAGAAGATTACATATGAGCACCACACTATTCAAGTTGTGGATTATATGCACCAGAAGATCTTAGAATTCCATACAGCTGAGCAAATCTGAGTGTAGTTTAGAGAAAGGAAAAAGTACATGATACATACGAGCTTGGGGCCATAAGATTTCAAGTTTCACCGACCCAGAAGTGCGACACGGTCCTTCTGGATCACCTGTGCCAGGTTGAGATCAAATAGCTCGCACCTAATCGGCATCTCCATCTCATAGAACGGGTTCTTCAGAACAAAGTCGGTGTACAACTCATAGATCACTTTCAGCAGCATTTCCATATTTGGTGCTCCAGTTTCGCATACGACGAAAAATTTTGTGCCTGAAGCAAGTGAAGAGATCAGAGCATATCAGTATTTAGTAACAGCACAGGTGAGCCAAACAACATGAGAGCAGTTGGGTCTGATAATATCAAATATTCAGATCCAAGTGGCTGAAGACACCATAGGAGAATAAGCGGATCATGGTGTCTGAGTCAGGCTAATTTGGGCAACTTACTGGTGAAGCCATTATATATACCACAACTCCAATAACTAGATAACAGCATAAGTTAACTCTATCTAAACTCTAAAGATAAATTGGCAAGCATATCTTAGCTGCAATGGCCCAAATGAAATTATCCAAGGTTCCAACAAACATGGAGTTTAGCAAATGTTACTACCTAGTAGCTGCATAATTATGCAGGGGCAAAGTAATAGTAGACAATGGCGGTATTCCCACACATGAAAAGGCTATGCAACAGATGGTCTAGCACACAACCATGTGCTTTGGTGGACATGCAGGATCGTGAGATGAGCCTCTTGACATGAACAAGAAAAAGGTGAAAGATGCAAATTTGGGGACATAGCATACTAATTCAAAGCTCGTAAACCTTGAATTGATCCTTGTAATTTGTAAACCTTTAGTTTGGAACTGTAAGATACAGACCGGATCTAACTAGATGAGCCGTTTACAACTTTACATACCTGTGAGGGATTGGAAGCAATGGAGATCGAAGTTATGGGCTTGTAGGAGGTCAATGCCGGTACAACCAGGGGTAGGGGAGAGTTGCTGGGAGATAGCATGCATTGAGTGCCAGAGACTTGCCAATCTTAAACTGTCATTGGTGTCCATCCTCCCTGCTGAGCCATAGTCCTGGAGTGATGTGCAGGTTCTTCAGGTGTCAGCTCTAGGCCTAGAAGAATTCAAGAAAGAAGAGAAAAGGGGAAACAGGAATATACCTTGTAGTATATAAGGCCACCAGATTTGTTAATGATGAAAAGGCTGTAGATAGCCGCCAGTGCCATAGTCAGAAAAGAAGGTGAAGCTGAGATAAAGGTAAATTTCCTGTGTCAGCTGCATATAAACATCCCAAGCTCCGTGAAATGCCTGATCCATGTAGAGTAACAGGCAACTAGTAAAGAACTCATACTTCTAACTATAGGTTTAAAGGATGCGGCAACTTTTCAGGATGGATTCTTTTTTTCTATTAAGGTCTCTTTGTGATTTGGATTCAATTTTATACAAACAACATGCCCTGAAAATGTTAATTCAGTACCGCTGCCTTTTGTTCAGACTTCAGACTGCACAATATCTTTTGTTAATACACAGCAGGGGCGGACCCAGCATGGGACATGGGTGTACATGTGTATACCCAATAATTTTTGCAAACAAAAATTTTATACCTAGGTAAGATACGAATACAGGTTTGGGGTTCTTCATTTCTCACAGCAGGAAGGGAAGAGAAGGTTCGGGTATACCTCGTGGGTGCTCAGGCACGGTGAAGGCGTCGCGGATCGGCCGCTCCAGTGCTGCTCGCTCACTCTTCGCTGGCGGAGGAGGACAGAAACATAGAGATCTGAAAGGGGAAGAATCGGAGAGGTAGGCCCTGTCTGCAGCGGATCTGAGGGCCGAACACGAGTCCCCTGGGCCGGGCGACGGCGCGACAGCAGGAAAAGAGGAGGGAGGGAGAGAGGGACGGCGGCGACGGCGAGGTGGAAGGGAGGAGGGGCGGCGTGCGGTAGGGGAGGCGACGGGAGTGGGGAGAGGGAGGAAGCTAACGACGGCTGCGTGCGGTAGGGGAGGCGACGGGAGTGGGAGTGGGATGGGAACGGGCCGGGTCGACTGTCATTGGCCCGACCCACAAGGTCAAGACCAATGGGTTGCATGAGTCGGCTTCAAAGTAAAAATGGGTTAAAAGGGCCAAAACCCACCGACCCAATGGGTACCATGAAGCCGGCCCAAAGCTCATACACTACCCAACCAATATGATATCCAATCCACGTAAATAATGTCACAAACTATATCACAAGGCTCACAGGATGATACGGCGTACCACGAAGACAGTAAGCTATAACCTTCTAGTTGACTAAAAGTTACGTGATTGAATACTTTTTAGCATAATTATTTTGCTAAGCTAAGCACAACTGGACACCCCAACGTGACGAAATAGTAATTATATCTATGTGCTAAAAGTTTTCTAAACTAGCACTATAAATCACACATCAATATATAACGTTGTCGACCACATGTGATCTGCACCCTGGACTGACTACTCACGTTTGCTTATTAGATAGCTCCATAGCTAGCAGCTAGCCGCCAACATTTGAGGTAAGAAATGTTACCGAAACTGATCAACACAATGTGAGGCACTTTAAGTCTCCAAATATAATTTTTATTTTGCTTTTAAGTGTGGTTAGACATGACTAGACATGGTGTGGGTAGACATGGTTTGATCCTTATGTTATAATTTTTTATTTGCTTTTATTAGAAATACCTAGGTATTTTGCCTTTATAAAGTCAAGGCCACCCGATACCTTATACATACGCAGCGGGCGCGGGCAAAGAAATTTCCTCGCGGGCGTATTGGCGGGAAGACAAAGTTTGACACCATGGGCATGCTCACGGACGGGCAAATGATGTAACTGGATCTTGCCCGACCCGTAGTCATCCCTACACATAGTTACATCATAACCTATAGTTATATCTTAAAGGAAAATATAGAACTAAAGTTTTAGGATTTTATTAATCAATATAAATAAAACAAAGTCATCTGTCACAACATCTAAGATAGCATAGTATAACACAATATCCCACTAAAAATCTTATACTCCTGCAATTCTAGAAGGTATGTTATAATAAAATCGCATTGATAGATATTTTAATCCTAGTTATGCCAAAACTAACTAATGTTATAAATAGAAGATGATCACATACGACCCATTTGATACTTACGATTGAATCAGAGAAAAAAATATATACATCATAGTTAAAAATTAAATAATAATGTTAGGACCATATACATAGTTAAGGTTGATTTATAGTCAGTAATATTTAATTATATTTTAGTTATATTTAGACAACAATATCTATACAACTATACATAAAAATTATGAGAAAACAAATTTAGAGTATGATTATTTATAAAAATATTTGTATTAGTCATGTACACCCAATTTTAAAAATCTAGGTCCGCCACTGATACACAGTGAAAATTAATATCAAGACATGAGGTCCAAAAGTTTACGTCCAATTATAAATCTAAATTTGGTTCCTGTGGATCTAGATTTCACACCTTTCGTTTCGCAAGAGCTACACATATGTCGTCCTAACAAAGGGGCAGATTCAGCAGAGACATCCCGAGAGCCCAGCAAAATGCGATCCAGAGCTAAGGTTTTCTCCCGAGTAACCATCCCAACATCATAAACCACGCAGCAAGAAACAAAATGGCATGTAGATGGTGGTGCTGCTAGGAATGCTCACCAGAAAGGAAGAGATCGCGACCAACGTGCGGATGGATCTTCGCTCCGCTCCTGTAGACCAAGGAGCTACGGGGAGGGTAGGGGCGGGAGCAAGGAGCGGCGAGGTGGAGGATCAGGCTGCGGGAGCGCGGGCGGGAGTGGCCGCGGGAGGGGGGTCGCCGGCGAGGCACAGTGCTCGGCTGCGATCCGGCGAGGTTGTGCACTCTGAAACAACAACGAAGACGAGAGAAGCGATCGATCGTAAGAGGACCCTGGGCTGATTAATGGGCTAAGGAAAGAGACGTTCCAGACAAATATTTCGGCCCACGCTACACGGATAAATTTGGGCCGTTGGCCTCGTCATTTTGGGCCGCACAGGAATGAGCAACTGAGCGAGCGAGCAATTCGAGATTTTGTCGATCACACTCGGTTTGAGGCTATGAGTCACTGAATTTTTCTTTTTCTTTTTTGAGCCAAAGTTGTGAGTCGCTGAGTTGTGACTTGTGAATTGCGATGCACAGCCACATGCATTATGTATATCTCCAGTAAAAAGTAATATAAAGTCTAAAAAAAGAAAAAATAATATAGAGCCACAATATGGTTAGGTTTGATGGGGAAAACTTGTCATAATATTACTATTTCATAATATGAAATAACAAGCAGGTTTGTCTCAATTGGTCAGCGCATGTTCCATATGAACGCTAAAATAAAAATACATTACATAGTTAAAATATAACTTACCGAAGCTCAAGGCAGTATTTTTAAATATGGTTTTAGTTGTTTTTTTAATAAGTTGTCCGTATCATTTATTATTTATTATGTACCAAATTGGAGGAGTGTCAGATAAATAATTTTTTTCTTAATTTTAGTGTAGAGTATTTAGTATTTTTCAAGCTTTGAGTTCCTTCAAATTACCCTCTTTCTATCTTAGGGTGTGTTTAGATTGTAGGGAAAAACACTGTAGAATAAGAAAAACACTGTAGCATTCGCTGGGAAACGTGTTTTGTGAGGGAGGAATAGTGAAAAGTTAGAATGGATAGTGAAAAGTTGGGAATCTGAACATGACCTTATGGTATGTAACCAATAGGGCTGTGTTCAGATTGAAGGTAGAAAATATTTTTCCTAGATGAATAGTACACTGGAAAGCGTGTTCTGTGAATGGGATGAATAGGAAAACTTGTTGGAGAAGTATTTTTTTTAAATCTGAACACAGCCCAATCTAGGCTTGATGGTAAGGTTTCTCGTGATTTACGGGCTGTTTGATCGCCCAACATAGCTCGCCACCGCTACAGGCCCTGCGCCAGGCTACAGTGTCATCACGCTACAATCAACGACGAGAGCAACGACCTGTTGTTGCGGGCAAAAAGTTCGCCGCAGGGTGTGACTTGGGCGAGTGTGGCGTGGCTGGGTACCAAACACCCCCTTTCATCATTCGGGTTTGGGTACACGTGTGAGCGCTCCTGCCTGTGTTATATTTAGAAAACATGGTATTAATAAAATGAGAAATGAAAAAGTGTGTGCTTTATAAACGTGAATGAAACCAAATTAGATCTCATTTAGACAGTGAAAGTTTGCAAAACTTCGCTCGACCAAATTTTGCTACGGCGAAAGTTTGTGAGTGATCGTGAATTTCGACTGAATGAAATTGTGAATAAATAATGAAATTGAACTAAACGATTAGTTCACGCACGCGGCACGCCTCGCATGCACAGTGTCAAACTCAAACCTGCGTCTGGTCACGGGTCAGCGCGTCAGCGACCAGGTCGTCGTCACGCCGCGGCGTTTCCAGCTCGCTCAACCCGAGACAAGCCACCGTACCGCACTCGGCCCACAGCCCCCACACCCGCGACGAGGGAGGGAACTTTCCCCCTTCTTCCCGCGCCGGCGCGCACGCGGCGCCTCCCTCCCCCCAAAACCCCGGCCAAAACCCTCCCTCGAGGCTCGAGCCCGTTCGCCTTCCATGCCCCACCCATCCGCCGCGATGCTCCTCCGCTCGCCGTCCTCCCTCCGCTCCCTCATCCGCCTCCTCCAGCCCCCGACCCCGCCTCTCCGACGCCCCCTGAGCCCTCGCCTCCCCGGCCATGCGCTCTCCGCCCGCGCCCGCTTCCTCTCCTCCTCCTCCTCCTCCTCGCCCACCCCCGGCTCCCTCACCGACAGCCTCAGCGCCTCCGCGGCGCTCCCTTCGCATTCCACCCCCGACGCCCCCGCGGACTCCGACTCCTGGAGCGTCTTCGACCCCGTCGCCGGCCGCATCTTCGTGCAGGGTTCGCCTCCTCACTCTTCGTCCACCACGGCGGCGGCGGCGGAGGAGGAGGAGGAGGAGGATGATGATGATGAGGAGGAGGAGGAGGAGGATGGCGAGGACGGGGAAGTAGCGGGAGAGCAGCCGCCGGTGAAGAAACCGGCGACCGCGCGTGGCGCGAAGGCCCAGACCAGTTGGTCGTCGGTGGTGGCGGCGCGGAAGCCCGCGGGCAAGGCCGTTAAGGAGAAGTTCACGTACGTGTGCAGCAACTGCAAGGAGGCCGAAGGGCAGTGGTGGGGCACTTGCCCCCACTGCAGCGCGGTGGGGACCATGGACAAGTACGTCGTGGGGCCGGCGGGGCCTGTGCCTGTCGCTGCTGATGACTCCGCGGTGGGGTCGGGCCGTGTCGAGCGGTCGTCGTGGATTCCTCAGAAGAGCATGGAGATGGTGCCGCAGAGCCTTCAGGAGGTGAACAAGGGGGTCAATCGGGCAGCGTGGCGCATACCCCTGTAACATTTCTCACCCAGCTCAGTATATTCTCTTATTACTATGATAAAATGTTAAGTCTCATCTTCACTGCTTCTAATCTCTTATCAGCATCGGCCCATGTAATTGTATAATAGATAAATAAAATCATGATGTTGAAATTCTTTATTGTTGTATGCATATGTGGGAGCCAGCTTCAGATATATTATCTCCGTGCAATTTGAGCTCTGAGAAACTCTCTGAGGATTCCCCCCCCCCCCCCCCATTTTTAGCCTATGACATATATGATTGTCTTGTCTGTAGCTCGGGGAGCTTTGGAATGGAGATCTCTCGGGTGCTTGGTGGTGGCATTGTTCCTGGTAAACCATCTGTTATCTTTTATGGCATTGGTTATAAGGAACCTTTCTTCTGCCAGGCACAGGTCAGGGTTGTATCTGTACAAACTTTCAGCTGCAGTAAAACCTTTTAAATTGCTTGTAGGAATCACGTGCCAGTAAATATTATGTTGCTTAACTTCCATTTATTTGTAATTTTAAGTTGTTTGTCTTAAGTGGTCCTGTATCGTGAATCGAGCTTACAGTACCGCATAATGAATCTATAGCAAACTATGTACTAAGTAACATGCTTATAATTTTGCATCTGTGGGTTGAGACTGTTGAGCTGCTTGCAATAGTGCTTTGAGTTAAATTAGGACTCATAGCTGCACCTCACACTATTACAATTCTTGTGCCCTAATGCTGCACGCGTTCTGAATTGTTCTTCCTGTACATTTCTTCTGTATGTGTCATTCACTGCTAAGGTTACTATTTTTCAGAAAAGTAAATGTGACAAATGCCAAGTGACAAACATTTTTTTATCCCATGAATCAATGCTTTACCTATTCTGTGAAACCTATGCAGGCTCCTTGATATTAGTCGGTGGGGATCCAGGTGTTGGCAAAAGTTCATTGATGTTACAGGTAAAATATATACACATTTGGTTATCTAGTGTTAGTTTGGCCTTCATTTTTTCTTGGTGCATTCAATATTCATTTGTCCACCCTATATCATTTAATATATTTCTAATTAGTATCTTACATTTTGAGCTATGCAGGTTCAGTAACCTTATTCCTTAGCTTTGGAATATAATGGATGTTCCTGTCTCTGGAATCTGAAAGATGTGTTTTCTATATCTGTAGCTTGCTTCAAATATATTGGAGGGTTTCAAGGTTGGGGAGTCTTCTCCTGTTGTATATGTGTCCGGTGAAGAGGTTAGTTATGGCCTCATCCAATCTCTCTAGCGTACAACCTTATTTAAGTTCTCTTATTCACCGAAAATTCTTGAACAGATCTGTATGATGCTTTCATCTGTTAGCCTTCAGTGTGTGATAATTTCTAACTGATTTGAATTGCGTAGAATCTTAGAACACCCTATTTTATAATTTTGTAACTATTCCCCAGAGTATTGAGCAAATTGGAAACAGGGCTGATCGGATGAGTATCACATCTAGCAAGTTGTACCTCTACTCTGGTACAGATATTGAGGTAATCTGTTCAGCTGGCACCACTTGTGCGTACTCCTATCTTTATTATTATAATTTTGGATCATAGACCCATTTTTATGTATGATGAACATATGGTATTCTTTACCTTTAGGAAACTCCTTATGATTCCATGGAATAAAGTTACTATGACATAATGTTCTGGAGTGCCAAAAGTATGTAGGAAAATTCTTTGCTCATATGGGATATCATTTTTCACCTATAGGAGCTTTTCTCATACTGATAGATAGATATTTTGTAGCAGCCCCTCTAATTCCTATATGCCATATTCCTCAAAATCTTTTTTCACAGGATATCTTGGACAAAATCCAACCACTGTCTCCAAGGGCTCTTATCATTGATTCAATTCAAACAGTTTATGTCAGATCATTCGCCGGAAGTGCTGGCAATATATTACAGGTGCTTCTATTAGTTTAACTAATACTCCTACCGTTTCAAAATAGAATTCGTTTGACTTCTGTTACCTCAAGTTTGATCACTTGTCTTATTCAAAAATTTGTGCAAAATATCACATTTTTTTTGTTATGACTTGCTTTTTTAATAAAAGGACTTTATGAAAAACTTAAATTTGACCATGCCCGCAATTTTTTTTTAATAAGACGACTGGTCAAAGTTGGGGTCAAAAAAGTCAAACGAATTCTAGTTTGAAACGGATGGAGTAATTGTCTTATTATACCAAGACCGGCCTTGCATGCCAGCATGGCTGCCATTGTTGACTAGTTTATTACGTTAAATTTACTTACTGTTATACTCTATCAGTTTCATTTGCTTTTGCCATGATAATGATAGTGTTATGGTACTTCTTGTATATCTTCAGGCAATGAAGTTAATTCTTCAATTCTAACCGAATTCAGGGGTTTACATTGTTTCAACACTATTCATTTAGGCTGAGCCTGCTCTGTAATATGTTTTATATATATTATGAGCACAATTTGGTACAGTCCCGACTTTGTAGACTCTGGAGGAGGGGAACTCTCTCCCTTGGCGAGCTGGCCGGGAGTTTCATGTTCCATGCATCTCTGTTCAGGTCTATGAAGTCTGGTCAGAGGAGAACTTCTTTATCGGTTCCTAGTTATTACTTAATCCTTTAGAGATGCACTCTCATCCCTATATAGATGTCTTGACCTCTAACAAACTTATCACTAAACAAGAGTTGTGAAATATGCAAATAACATGATTGACTACCAGAGTTACCAGACAATAAGGTATGCACACAGCTAAATGACATACGAGGCAACCTTGCAGTTGCAACATAATTGCTCGAGATTGACAGCAGATGAGCCACAATAATCCGTGCTGTTCTTGTGCAACAGTGTTCGACTCGCTACTCATAGTCTTGAACATGTCCAGATTCACGCAAAAGTAATTTCATGGGTATGTATTAGTAGAATAGAAACTGGCAGAGGAATCAGCCTTAGTTTTCAGTCTTATTGTAGAATCTAGCAATCGTTTACATTTTTGAGCTTGAGATAATGTTGAATCTATGGTGTAACAGTCCACATTGTTGGACTAGACTATTATATGGTACTGAAATTCGTATCACTGTTCTGTTGTAAATTTCTGCCTTCTGTGGACAACAGGTCAAGGAATGCACTTCTGCCTTGTTACGATTTGCAAAACTGACCAATATCCCTGTTTTCCTGGTAAGCTAATCACCATACAAGAAGTTTGCCGTTATTTGTGACACATCCTAGACAAATTCATGCCTCTGTTTTCTTCTCATTAGTAGCATCTTGTAAAATTATTTTATACTTTTCAGATTGGACATGTTACAAAAAGTGGTGATATCGCTGGTCCTCGCCTCCTAGAGCACATAGTGGATGTCGTTCTGTATATGGAGGTTGGTGAATTTACTCTTCCAAATATTGAGGGGAAATGCTAAGCGTTTTTAAAGCTCAAAATAAGAACATTTGTTGAAACCTTTGAGTTACTTTTTATGTGCTGTCATTTGTATCATAGAAGATAGAATGATCCAGTTCATACAACTATATCACCTTCAGAAAATCGAAAAGTAATACTTGTTTGTAAACCTCTAAGATGATAAACATGTTGAAATGCTAGAACAATAAACCTTTGAATCATCCTGCTTATTCAGGTTTATGTTTATCTGCAAAATTTTGCATATTAAGATGTTAAGATGATGAAAGATTCTTCCTCTTATTTTAGGGAGAGAGGTGCTCATCCCATCGACTATTGCGGTCGGTTAAGAATCGTTTTGGTTCAACTGATGAGGTATACTCCCATGTCATCTATAAGCTATCAAATTTACTCCACAACTGTCTACTGGACTAACCTGCCAGACGGGTAGACCATGGTTATGTACTTATGTTAAACATCGACACTATTGCTCAATTCCTGTGTGGATAGTTGGCTTGCAGTAGGCTTTGCGATTTTGAAAACCTTAGAAGGCGCAGTTCAGGCATTCATCTAGTATTGTTTACTTGTGTTGATGCTAATGTATTTGAACAAGGTTAGATAATATTGCATGGACTATTAGAGATTGCTGGAGTAAACTGTGATCGCTTTCATAGCTTTTTTTTTTATCTTCTATTGTTTTAAACGTTCAGAATTTTCTGCCCTGTGATTGAAACAAAGCTGCAAACTTGTGTACCAAACAAAGTTTCTAGGGCAGGGCTATGGTGCACATAGGTTAATGACGTGCCAGACCTTGTGAATTGACCAGATCATGATAGTTTCCTATTCAGGGATAATGCATTACGGTTCCTCGTTTAATGAAAAAAGAACCCAGTACTCATTAGCCCTAGTCCCTCCATCTCCAGCCCCCCCCCCCCCACACACACATCCCCCCCCCCTCCCTTTTCATTTCATGGTCGTTCCTTTGATCCATCCTTTGTGCCTCCCCTTCATGTGCCGGCATTTCCATCTAGAGCTCTGTCACTTCTCTTTCCAGGTTGGGTGCTGCCGTCTTCACTCTTGCTTATGGCCATCATCTCTATCCTCCTAAAATAAGACTCATTTTAGTGCATCAGTATTGCCATTTGCCAATAAGGTGATTTCTTGTTACTGGGGTATGATCCTAAATGGCTGTGTCTGGAGAGCATAGTGCTGTACTGCTGTGTAGCTCCACAATTTGGACTTACCGATCAGAATCCCTGCTACAGTTTGTCTTGTGATAGCTGTTCCTCAACCTGCCATTCGAGATGTCTACATGTTCTCTTGTGGGTCTTTATATTTCATGGTCATTTTTGTGTTCACAAGATATCAAACTGTTCTTTCTGGAAGATACTAAACAACATGTATTCACTTGTTCGGTTTCCTCTTATTGTTCCAGCTTGGTGTATTTGAGATGGCCGAATTTGGTCTGCAAGCTGTTCTGAATCCTAGTCAGATGTTCTTAACTGAGCATGACTCTGATTCTGAAATTATGGCCGGGCTTGCTGTAGCTGTTATTTTAGATGGATCTAGGACCTTTGCTCTCGAAGTTCAGGTATAAATCTTTATAGTATGGTCACTGGGTCTTATTGAAGTGGCTAAGTTATTTTCCTTCCAATACTTCGTTTTAATTAAGGGACTTCTGTGAGGTACAATTTCTTTTATTTTCAGGCATTGTGTGTTTCTGGTTCTCATCGTTCTGGACAAGTCGTTGGCATACCATCAAAAAGGGCAGATGTCATAATCTCTGTAAGTGTCATGTTAACGCATTGAGGCAATAAAGCACTGCACCTCTGATAAATGCCAATTTGCATGTTAACTTCTTAAGGTAAATATACGGATAAGGTCCAGCAAGATGGAGTTGTAAAATGAGATCCTGTCTCCTGTGATATGAATATTGTTGCTAGTTTAACTTGATAACACCATTATTCTGGCATTAGAGCTGCATAAGTAGTGCCAGACCTGACTTCTCTTATTGACTTCACATTAGTTTGATCAAGCTTTCTTATAATCCTTTGCAAACATAGCACCTTAAGCTGAGTTACCATTATATGTCTTGTCATCTCAACAGCATATCTATAGCTTATTATGAGTGTTGGCACTCCCCTGATAAGTTTATACTATGTGTATTAGCTCTCATGCAGATATTTTGCATGTTTGCTTGCATTTCTGATGGAATAAGAGGAAAATGATGTTGTGGTTTCCAGATGACACAGGAATGTATGTGTGGGGATAAACAAGCACACGTGCTTCAACACGTCCATGCACTAGCACATGCATAGATTTACATCTACCAGGGATAGCTTCTGATGAGGCTTCCCTGACTTTAAGTCAGGGGAACTGTTTCGGATGAATTAATGACCTCAAGGAGCACATACGCACACTTACCGTAGAGATGTGCGCTGAGTAAAGCTGCACAGCCAAGATTTGATCCCTAGTTGATGGAGTTGTATGCGCAGAGCCACAACTCAACCTAGTGGCCAACACGTTTTCCCCTATATTTCGTAAAATGATAATTTCATTTCTTATTTTGTAGGTTCTTATGAAGCAGGCAGGCTTAAAACTTCAGGATAGTGTAAGTTCATGGTTCTCTTTTAATTATTACTATGTCAGACAATGTATACTTATTTAGATACAATAAGTTGGCTGTCGTACTCATACATACAGGCTTAATATTTGCATCAATGTAATCCTACAGCCTAGTTTGCATCAGCATTATAGGAGGTGATATGTGGATGTCCTGACATGTTTGGTGCATTCAAATTCTGATTGCAGTAAGGTAGTATGTGATATGATAATGGCATTACTCTGACCATGTTCACTAAATCTCATAATTTGACAACTTTTGGATTTGGGGATAATACAGCAATGTGCTAGTGATTAGTTTCTATGTTTGTTCACATATTCTTCTGGTACTATATTTGTGATCATGTTGCAGGGTATTTTTTTGAATGTCGTCAGTGGCATCGAGTTGACTGAGACCGCAGGAGATCTGGCCATAGCTGCTTCAATTTGCAGCAGGTAGTAATTTATGCTTTCTTTTAGAGTCATTACCTGTACGAGATTTTGTTTTAGTTAGTATAGGTGTCTAAGTCACTCAGCTATTACACAACGTATTGTTCTTACGATACGTTTCTACAGTCATTTGTGGTTTCTGTAGTGTAGTTAGACAGATAACCAAAATACACTGCACTGATAAACTTTGTGGGGCTATGCAGATTGGTGAAGCACAAAGTATGATTCATAAGAATGCGTATCTTTTATCATTCCTTTTCTGCATAAAAGCAGGCGGGGCCCTGTCTTCATCTTTTCCACTGTCCATTTTAAGGAAGCCTCTTTTATTCTTGTCTTCAGTTTCTTGGAGTTTCCTATCCCAAATGACGTTGCATTTATTGGAGAAATCGGCCTTGGTGGTGAACTTAGAACTGTAAGCTTTCTTCTGCTTCATGTTTGCTCTATCCATAATCTGAGTTGACACTTGACAGGAAAGCGATCATGTGTTAGTGAAAAAAAAAATAGCAGAGATTAATGTTTGAATTCACCTATATTTTCTTCAAAGCCTTCTCAAATGTCTACTGAGGTGTTAAGATTTACTATCCAAACAAGTAATCAGTCTCTTATCCATGTAAAGCTTTCCGTAAGCTATATCCTAGCCAATATTCTGTTACTTGTGTGTATATCTTGAACCTGAAAAACTTAGCTAGACACAGAGTGAAAATTTTGAAATCATTCCCATCTTTTTGGTATTTTATATAGCGTTAGATACAATGTTTATGTTGAAGAAAAAAATTCGAAGCACAGCCCAATTGAGGTAATTAATTATGAGATAGATTAACCCTGCTACCCTGATAATTACACTATGTATATTTTTTTCACATGTTAAAAAAGCAAATAATGCCCTTCAAAATAAATATGACCTTCTGGTCAGATTATTTATACCCTGAAATGATTTAAATGAGGTGTGAAATGTAATGCACAAAAAAAAGTACAATACAATATTTAGAGGACTGTGGGAAGCAGGCTGAGCACCTTAATTCGTCTGTAGCTGACAAGTAGATATTTGCTTAAATGTTAAACATACTATGATGTTGCTCTGGGTTTTAGACAGTGATAATTTACTTTGTTTATTTGGCCAATGGGTCTCTAGCTGAGTTAGTTAGGTGGTCCTAGTTCCATTTCTCAGGTCTTGGGTTCTACTCCACGGTATCTTATGGTTCTGCTACTGTCAAGTTTATTTTAACTGTAACCAGTCGTAGTAATATTTCTTTCTATTTTCTTTTAGGTACCAAGGATGGACAAACGGGTGATGGCTATTGCGAAGCTAGGATACAAGAAATGCGTTGTTCCCAAGACCTCTGAGAAGTTGCTCAAACCACTCAACCTTGATATCGAGATCGTGGCATGCAGCAATCTGAAGCAGTTCATAAACGCCATATTTAGGCCTCAGGGTTGATTGTAGTGTACAAAATGCTTGCTTTACCAAAGCTGACCGTAGGCGTTTAGGGTTAGACACTAGAGTATTGTAGGTCAAGGACTTCTCTAGTTGGATTGGTGTAGCTTAGTGGCAGTTAGACAGTGAATGGGTGCAAGTGTTGGGCTTCCAGCCAATTTATATATTCTCCATTTTGCTAGTAAAGCATAAGATGGGTTCATATTTCGTTGTCATTATTCTTGTGTAAATTTGTGGTTTTGTTCCGTGTCTGTCTCTAGGTGAGTACTAGTTGATGTGTCCACTCCATTTTAATTTTGGAGGGGGGGAGGGATGCCTCCGTTAGCCAAAGACATTTCGAAGCAATATGAATCTCAAAGCAAACTCTAGAGGGAGGGGGGGAGGGGGTGGTCGTTTGTATAGATTAGAGCAAGTACAGTGGTGGGCTGGGAGAAGGGTAAATGCTGAGAGAGAAGATGAGAGAGAGGAGAAGTGGGCTGTAAGCTTCACCCAGGCACAAGAACCAAGAAAATTAATGAGAGTGACAGGTGGGTCCTGTATTTATGGAATAGGTTTAACCACTATATGGATGGGCTGAAAGATGAGCTGTAAGAACTCATACAGTCAGTAGCTGGCTAAATCAATATCCTTGCTCTTATCTTGTTCACCTAGATTCCTTTGTGACACACCTTCTTGTCGGCAATTTAAGATTTTCCTTTATTTTATTGCTACAATTGCAAAGGAAATTTCAATTGGGAAAACATCTTCAATCAAATCAGGCCTGGTAGGGGTGTAGGCGGGGTGGGTTGTGGCCAGCCGCAAACCCACAAAGCCTGCCACAATCAATTTGTTGTGGGTTCGTGGCTGCCCGCGAGCATAAATCATGTGGATGACAACCCTTCGTAGACGTTGCGGAAGGGCCTATTCATCCCGCAAACCGCAGAAAACAAAAATCACATCTATCTGAAAAAGCAGCCTCGAGTCCCTCGACTGTGTCGCCGTTGCTCACCGGAGCTGGAACCACAGATAGGATCCCCGCATGGACGCCAGCCCCGGTTGGCCTCTCCACCTCGCCGCCGCTCCACGCGAGCCCGCCGGCGACGAAGGCACAGTCGCAGCCATCGACGGCCTCGTCGTAGCTTCCTTCCTCGCCCAGGTTGACGCGGAACACTTCCAAGTGCCGAGCGTCCTCGAGGTGGGAGTTGGCCTGCTTGTCCTCTGCGTGGGATACGATTCAGAGCCATATCAATTAGAGGAGCTAGTGAAGCACACAGATCAAACACAAAAGAGAGGAATCAAGCAGGGAGCAATAATCTAATCGGGGGTGCTGTCCGTGCACTTCATGGCAAATCCCTTCTCCAGCAGCATCTTGATGAGCACCGGCCAGCGGCCAGCCAGGCAATGCATGCGTTACCCCCGGTCACGCATGCGGCATGCCGTCTTCTTCCTCTCGACTCTCGTCACCTGCCGTTGCCGCGCTCGTCAAAAGATCAGAGAATATGAGGACTGCCAACTCTCCAACGCCACCGCCACTCCATGCAACTCCGCCCCCCGCCGCAGCCCCAATCCCGCACAGAACCGCCCGCCATCCTTGGCCCCACCGCGGCCGCTAGCGCCGGCTCGCCTCCTACCGCCTCCCTGCCGCCGCTCACGACAGAGCCCGCGGATCGGAGAAGACGCCCAAGCTGGAAGAGACCGGCACAGCCGACGCCGAAGCCAACGGATCAGCACGGCGACGGCCACGTAGTGCGCTCACTCGCCCGCTCATCGACGGCGGCGACGGCAGCGGCCTCGAGAAACTGTGGTTCTCTCTTGCGGGTTCTCACGGGTTTGCCTGCTACGCCGCGGGCTTCGGCGGGCTGCTCACCATTGAGCCACGAAGAGTTCGCAGCTGGGCCGCTTCTGTCACAAATAGCATTTTTGTGGGGCAGGTTTGCTGGCTCGTGTAAGAACCCGCCCCGCTTGCATCCCTAAGGCCTGGAAAGCAAACTAGGAAACGTCTACTTGCATCAGTCAGGCAAACGAAAAAAAGCAAAGAAAACTTACATTTGAGTTCAATCAATCAGGTGGGATACTAGGAAACGGTCTACTTGCATCAATTAGGCAAACGAAAAATAGTATTTTGATTTCAATCAATCAGGCCTGGAAAGCAAACGAGGAAACGGCCAATAAGTCAAACGAAAACAAAGAAAAAAACTTAAAGAATTGATTTGTAGGGCTTTCCCCTCTCCGAAGAGAAGGAGCCCTTCCAGAAATTCTCAGTGGCCCAGAGGGCCAAAGAGGGGGTTTGGAAATAGTTTTCAACCAGCAATTGACGCGCCTCGGTATAACCTCACTAGCTGCGTCATTGCCCCAAGCGCAAAGATGCTTTCCTCCGGTCGCCCACCCCCATCTCTTATAGCCGTGTCCCCAGCGCACGCGCCTCTCGCTACCGAGGTGGGACAAAACATCCCGCAATCGGAGTACCGAGTACCCGACCGACTGTCACGCAAGTCCCGGGATGCTTTCCAAATGGGCCGATTTAGAGTTCTAACGGCCCACGCCCGCACGTTTCGTACCATTTTTTCGCCGGGCCGTCCAGCTGCTGCCACCAGTCCATTTGAGAGGCTTGCTCTGGCCCGCCCAGCGGCCACACACACAAACGTACCGCGTTTCCTCAACCGTTCATTTTTTTTTTTGAGTAATTCTTCAACCGTTCGCGCACAAGGCAAAGATGAAGACCGATCCAAAATCCAGCAACGGCAACAACTGTATTGACATGTTTCTTAAGCCATATAAATAATCATATTGCCCAAGGAATTGTGTTTTACATATTCTCTATCATGATGTTCTAACTTCTAGGTTCCTGAACTTATTTCCCAAAACAAAAGACAGTACAGAGGCACCGTGAACGGCACGTTCAGGTAGTCTGCCAACCGAACTATACACAAGTATATACTAGAATTTATTAAGCACTAAGTTAGATAAGGAAAATATGTTTGTTTTGCTAGAAAAATTTTGGGCGAAAGCAACTGAGCGTCGTCAGTTGCCATAGCAACTAAACTGAAAAAACGGTCCATCCGCTCAGATCAGTGGACATTGACCTCACTTCGTACCACTGAAGTTGGCACCTGAAACCTTCTCGGCCTTCCGATGGGAGGGTGAACCATCTATAAGTTGGGCTGTTCTTTCCTGTTCCTTCTTTGCCTCTTCGACAACTTTGTTGCAGAGGAAGCTTGGCTGGTTGGTCGAGGAGAGCAGCCTTGCCCACATCCTGTCAGTTATCGAAACTCTGTTCTGCTTCTCTGTGATCCTCTGGAGTGAGCGATGCAAAATAATCAGTACAATGGCAATGAAGCAGAATAGGTTTTAAATTTAGCTTAAACAGTAAGAAACTAAGAATAACTCCCTGCTGTATAGAAGATGACTTACATAGAAGGGGATATAGCAATGCCGACCATTCACTTGACCAATGGTGAAACCGGTATATCCAGCCATCGCTCCATGGACCACACTGTGAGCTAACAGTGTGCAATATACATTATCAGATGCATTGCTAGGGATGGCACGTATCATGTACGTTGGATCTGCAATAGATGAACAACATCTAAGATCGGTTAATCTGAAACTAGGAATTCTGGACAATGGAACATAATATCAAAGAAAACCACAGACCTATGTACTTCAGATTAATGGTCATCTTGTTTTTCTTGAAGTGCTCCTGAATTCACGAGTGAAAAAATGATTAAGCAAGTACTTATATTACAAATACGAGTAGACCATGCATATAGCATTAACGGTGTAATCACATAATGTAAATGGAGCCTGAAGAAGGAAACAGCAAACACAAAAACTTGACAGTAGATGGAAGGGGCAAGTGGAATATCCAAGTCTCACATTTATCTTCTGAGATAACCAAAGACCAACGTCAAGAAGCAGCTCATTTCCTGAAGCATCTTTCCCAATTGACTGCATGGTCTCAGCAATAAGTTTCTGTCCAGCACCCTCAGCAACAACAATAACCATATGACCATTGTCCTTCAAACGCTTTTCTATATATCTGAAAAGTCCACCTTCACCTTCCAGATAGAAAGGCGACTCTGGAATCAAGCAACAATCCTGACCAAAGGAAAACATTTGATCACTAGTATTCAAACATGAAAATGCAACTAAATAGTTTGGCTGGACGGAGATGCAAACATACCACGTCCCTGCTGGCCAGAGTAGCATAGTGCGCGATAAAACCTGCATAAGTAGAAATGTGATTATCTATCCATGTTATCTAACGTTCTTGCGTATACAAACAGGGAGATGAGCTAAATGCAGCATTTAAGGGAATGGAACTCAATAAGCTCACATATGCCAGCTATTACCATATTTCTACTCAAGAAAGTAAGAAACATAACAAGCAACAATTAGACAGAGTAGCATCAGACATGTACATCTGTTCAAATATAATTCAAACAGATTAAAAATGTTATTTATATTCATAGAAATCCATCAGGAAACTGATATAACATCTACGACTCTTATAGAAGCACTGGAGTCTCTCATAGAAATTTACCACTGTGTCGGCCCATTAGCTTGACAAGACCTATACCATTCTCAGCACTTACAGCTTCCACATGAGCAGCATTTATTGCTCGCTGTGCCTCCTCGACTGCTGTGTCGAAACCAAATGACTTGTCGATTACCTAAAACATAGGTAACAATGAGTTCTCGCATCGCATATACGGTACATCAAATATCATATTCCACCAAAATATCACTGAAATGTGGAGAAGGTATTACAGGGATGTCGTTGTCAATAGTCTTTGGAATGCCAGCAACAGAAACTTTGAGACCACGTCTTCTAACTTCCTGGATAAGATCAAGTAAAGAGTAACTCAGAAACATATATTACACTAAGTGGTTGTGATAATATATGATTAGCTAGCTATTAATATGCCATCAAGACAGGCAATAATTCAAACAGGTATGAGAACACGCAGCAAATCTACTATTGAGCTTACTTCAAATATCACTCCTGCACCCCTTTGAGTACCGTCGCCACCAATTACATAAACCTGAACAACTCATCAAAGAGTTAAACCAATGTGCAAGTTTAAGTTTGACAGCTAGGTAAAAGAATCTTCATGGTGCCAAGAAATTAAGAGAAGTACAGAGTGGTAACAGAAAAGATTAAAAAAAAAAAGATGAAGAGTAGAAATGATATTTTGTTTCATTTACCTGATTTATGCCACGATCTTGAATGCTGTCAACGATCTTCATGGTGTCATGGCCTCCTCGAGATGATCCAAGAATAGTTCCACCCCTTTTGTGAATGTCATTTACACACTTTGGAGTCAAGGTGATGGTGTTGCGAGCATAGAAGCCTTTATACCCACCCTATGAGAAAATAAACATGAGCACATTAAACAAGTGCTGCAAGAACTGCAAGAGGAGAATGATCGATTGCATGCTTTATACGGACTTCATAACACGATATAATATTTTTACCTGAATCCCAAGTATCTTGGTCACACCATACATGTCAGATAAGCCGCATACAATTTCCCTAATCACCGTATTAAGTCCAGGGCACAATCCTCCACAAGTGACAATGCATGCATGGACTTCATCCGGTTCAAAATAGACCTGGCCAAGACAAGAACGAGGTTAAAAAAGCTTATCGGGTTGGTAATATTACTCCCCCTGTTCCTTTTTTTGTTAGCAAACAAAAATTGAAAGCACAAGGTTCATATACCCTTTGGCGAGGTCCGGCACGGCGGAAGTGGTTCCCTCTGGGACCATCCTTGTGAACAACAATCTGCATGGAACAACAGTATGCAGCATTGATGTAAATACTTGTAGAAGCGAAGTATTTCTTGTCAGGAAAAAAATGGGAGTGGACAACAAGATCTTCAAGAATTCACCTTCTGGCAGACAGTGTCATCTGGGTTTACAAAGTACTGCCTGAAGGGGTGGAAGAAAAAGGCAAGTTAGCCATAACGAAAAAAAGGAAGAATTTGAGCTAACCAAGACACCAAGTTCAAGCTTACTTCACAACTGAGTATGCTGGGTTATCTTGCAACGGATTTGGGTACGTCTGCAACATTAAATGAAAAATGTATCATGATCACAAATCGGTTGAGTATCTCTCAGAGAGTCATAGTCAACATTCGGCCATTCGCCTGTAGACTCGATAACTCATTGCAACTTGCAGGTCGACTGACTAAATGATCAAAGTAGAAGCAAGAAAAGAGTAAAATGTAGTGTGTGTGATCACTCGAAAAGGCGACTGCTAAAAAAAGCACTCGCTAATCACCCAAAAAAGACCACGGCATAACGTAATTAACTAAAGAACAAACAGCGTTATTAATAATAAGTTATTATATTAATAACAATAACAAAAAGTCGCTGACAACTTTAGATCGCACGAATCACCATCAGATTCGACGTTCTCACACGATCCGGTCGCACCACCACGATGCCACGCAGTGGGCGACCATGCCCTCGAGCGGCAGCGGTCGATCAGCCCTCAGATCGACACCCCTCCGCGCGGGACGGCCGACGGCGGCACTCACCGGGAGATCGGGGAGGTAGTCCGACACATGCGGCACGTCCTCGAGGACGTACCCGGCCTCGCCGGGCACCAGCTTGACCGCCGCCGCACCATCCATCGCGCCTCCGCGCCGGCTCCGCTCCGGCTCCCACGCCCGGCCCCGCGGCGTGTCTCGGCGATCGGCCAGGTGGTGGTGGTGGTTGTGGTGGTGGAGGTTGTCCCGCGGGCTCGGCACGGTGATCGGCGCGGGCGCGCTCGGGGCTGGCCTGGGATCAGGGACCGAGTCAGCAGGCGACGCGGGCGGCGGTGCCATGGGGGCAGGATGAGGATACGGTGGGAAAATCCATTGCGAGTGGCGTCCGGGTGGATTTGTTAGGGGAGAGCGGTGATGGCGACGGCGGCGGCCGAGGTGCGCGTGGCGACGAGAGGCGACGGCGACCGGCGGAGGGGACGAGCGAATGGGATGCGGGCGAGCGGCGAGGACGACGCGGCCTGTGGATGGTGGGGACAGGCACCCGACGGGACGGGAGCGGAGGGATGCGGGGCCTGACGCTTGGTGGTGGGGCCGGGAGTTTCTTTCCAGTTTGGGTGGGGCCCGGCCGTCAGGTTCGTGTTTCCAACTGCTACGTACGGTATGGTGTCGTGTTCGCCGACGTGGTGGGGCCTGACTGACAGATTCTCTTGTGGATTCCCATCTTCGCCGATGGTCCACCATTGACTATAACCATCCGATTATGGACCCATCCAGCCCATTTCCCGCAAAAAAACGGCATTATTGAACGCACCATTTTATTTAAGGTGCCTTTAGTTTACTCGAGATTCAAAAAATATTATTCATCTAATTTTTTTATTTATCTCATTTCTCCTCCCACATAACACGACCAAAATATTTTTCTAGATATAAAATGTTTTTCTGCTAATCTATGCACACTTCACCCATCAAGATCGAGAGGCCGTAAATCCATGAGTGCATGACGGCATGATCCGGCCCTAAGAAAGGGCATTCATGACGTGGCCACTCACATCGGAACCGTGACGTGGGCTACATGTCAGTGTCCAGGTCAATGTGACTTGACCGAGAAATTGATTCCACCCGCAATCGATTCCTCCCAATTACAGTAAGCGTCCGAATCACTCTCGATCTCCGCTGGAAGCCATCGGAAATTCATCCCCGTTGGGAAGACATCAGAGCGTCCTGCCGTTCGAGAGCTCGCCATGGCCGCGGAGGAGGGCCAGGCCGGGCGGCGGGGAGCGGGGGCGGCAGCGGCGCGGAGGAAGGCGAAGGAGGCCGCGGTGGGCGCCGCCGCGAGGGTGCTCTTCTACCCGACGCTGCTGTACAACGTGGTGCGGAGCAAGGCGCAGGCCGAGTTCCGGTGGTGGGACGAGGTCGATCAGGTGAGTTGTCGCTTCCGTTTTTTACCCCAACGGCATCCTCAGCAAGAGCGATTAGCTTGAGGTTTTGATTTGAGATTGCTAGGTTCACCTGTAAACTAGACCCGTCCGTGCTGCTCGGGGGATCTGGCTCGAGGCTAGGATGGTTATAGTGGTGTGGATCATGTTTTGTATACTTCTATACCACATTGAAATGACTGAGCGAGTGCTGTCGTAGCATTTGATGATTTGACGAATGGTTACCAGACATTAACCGATAATACTAACGCAAATGTGGTATCATTTTGTTCTACTGCTTCAGTACTAGATTCGTTGGGAGTAAGGTTTAACAATTTTGGGGTTAACATATAACTCGATTAACCTGTGAACAATAGGCCCTCATCGATGAAATGCATCACGCTAGTTTTCCAGATGATACTGACATTATTATTGTTTGCTCGACATATCATAGTTGCAATATCTGTGTGTATGAGTTTGCAACTTTGTATCTCCTGTTATGTGTAGCCTTGTTTTTTTTCGTGATATTATAGAGTTATATTATTGCACTTTTGACTTTTGGTTGAGCAGATATGTTCATTTGACGAGTCAGATATTTTTTATCTGCTTATACAGATGCAAATATTGACCTTTGTATCAGTTCATTTTGCTTGGAGCGGTTCCGTTCCGCAGAGATGTTCCACGCTTGCAGAGGCTTGGGGTGCATGGTGTGATAACCCTAAATGAACCGTTTGAAACTTTAGTACCATCATCAATGTATCAGGCAAGCTGGTTGCAAGTTTTTTACCTTTTCTATTTAAAAGTTGTGTGCCATTTCACAGGTCCTGTAGTCCTTGAAAGTTTCATTAGTCTTTGTGTATGCCACTTGGGAATGAATTGCTCCTATCCAAGTTAATCAGTCAAAAGTATGTTGTGACGTTAATGCTGCTTTGTTGAATTTACAGTCACATGGGATTGATCACCTTGTTATTCCTACAAGAGATTATATGTTTGCCCCTTCACTTAAGGATATTAATGAAGCTATTGATTTTATTCATAGTAAGTGAGATGGATTATGCCCAAAGCGATCCTTTTGAATTTAACAGGTGTTTATGAATTAACCATCCCAAACTTACTGATTAAGTTGTAGCCACTTGCAACATCACTTCTTTTTTTAGCAACTTTCCTACTCGTCAATATAAATACACTCATTGATATTTCTGGACCCTTTAATTAGGAAATGTATCTTCTGGGAAAATAACATATATTCACTGCAAAGCGGGAAGGGGGCGAAGTACAACAATTGTCTTGTGCTATCTGGTAATTTAATTCTTTATCTTTCATAGGAATAATATGATGTCAAATCTGAGCCGAGAACTTTAGGCCATGATTAGAAAGAAGTTACAGCATATTACCTGTTTGGAATTGATCTAAAATTGCTGTCTTAGGGCAATCCATGATATTCGTATGGTTCTTACTTCCACCAGGTGAAGTACAAGAGTATGACACCTGCAGCCGCTTTTGAGCATGTACGATCGAAAAGGCCTCGAGTGCTGCTGACACGTTCACAATGGAAGGTACGGAACACACTGACTCATATTTGTATCTTCAATCTTAGAACATGCCGTTGCCAATGGCCAATTGATCCTAATGAGCTAACTGGGTAGGAAAGACAGAAAGTAAGTATATGTTACAGTATAGCAGTCTTTTCTTCCTCAGTAAGGAAATTATCTGATTTGCATTAGAACATGAAGATTAATAGATTATTGTTGTTTATCCTACTGCTTGACTACCTATATTGAACTTGTTTTCTTAGTGGAAAAAACGTTGTGCTTGTGACTTAAAGATGATGTAAACATGTCAGACCATTTGCAGAGCAATGCTGCAATCTGTTAGCTGTTAGGATTGTGACATTCAGCTACTCTTTTCTGGTGATTGATGATGCACCAATTTGTATAGCTGGGACCAAATTTACGCCTATTGGACCCAAGTATAGCCAATTAATTAAAGAAAGAGTAATGTTGAGTTATCACTGGGGATTCTGAATGTTTCTAGATGGTCCTAAAAGCCTTTGACGTTGATTTTGTCGTGCGGAAGAAGAGTCGAAGACAGTTCAGTTCATTACTAAGACAAAAATTCTTATGTATTCTAGGTGAATTTGATTGTAACAGGTAGTTCAAGAATTCAGCAAGAAGAACGCTGAGCTTCCTGCTGTTACAAGCGATTGCGCAAAAGCATCTCCAGCAAGCGAGGCTGTACCGCTAACAGAAGCAAATTTGGATGGCAATGATGCCCCTGTGGCTCTTACAGAGGCTGCCAGCTTGTCTGGCCTGAAAACTTCTCCGTCGGGGCCAGTGATTAAGATGCTGTCATGTTTGTTCCCTTCACGGATCTGATGAATGATTACTGGACATAATGGGTGTCCGAAGTGCATGCATGTTCTCCCTTGACCATGACCATTACCTGTGAAGTGGTGTGCAGATCTGTAAGGACGGCTGCTGTATTGGCATACTATTTCCGGAATCCGGAGTTGTACAATTGTCCATATTCATCCAATTTGCCTGCGTATACCTACTTCATGAGTCATTCAAATTTTTTTTAACCTTTGGATATGATGCATTTTAGAATGGTTGTAGGACATCGAAAATTGAATTGGACAATTACCTGTGGAATTGTTTTGCAAATTGTAGTCAAAATACCATTGTTTTCGAGAATACGCATGAGAGCTGTGTATCTTTGTATTAAGAAGAAATTAGAGTCTTTTATAATGTGTAGTCAGCACACGCACCCAAATGTTAGTCAATATACATGATTCTATGTTACGAGCTTGTTCTGGACTGGTGCTCAGAAAAGATTTGATTTCGGGTCAAGTTGAACTATACAGTTACTCGGTTGCCAGTTGGGTACTCCAGTTCTGCGGCTGCCAAGTTTGGCCACCTGTTCTTCCAGTCGCGATCCGATTTCAGATCACCTGATCGGATCTGAAGATAAACTAATATACTACGTGTATTGAATAGATCTGGATTAGTCGTCTGAATGTCTGATGCCATCGACAGGTGACAGAGAGGTTTCCACAAAGCAACCGAAAAAAAAAAGATACGCCTTTTTGTTTATGTATCTTCTATTTCAGCCCTGTACTCTTGATATTTTACTGTAAGTTTTTCAGGGTGAAGTTTGACTTCTATGATTCTATATCCAACCTGAAGGGGTAAATGATTTATGCTTACAATCGAACTCACACACTCACTCATACACACCTTAATAGACACATACACAAAATCCGTGCCAAGTCTGAGAACTCAAATTGGGTGGCAGGTTTTCCCTTCACTGAATATAAACTAACAACAAATGATGAGATATACAGCGAACAAATACGAAAGGAAACGTGTAGCAAACTGACTGTCACTGAGGAGGACAAATGAGAGAATAATTTAGCGACCATATAAACAAGAACTTAGGTTTTCCTGACTTTGCATCAATTTGTCACATTGACAGTCGTGCCCCCTCTCACAGAAAACATCAACTTTCACCAAGTTGACACCAACGTGGCATCAACTTTTTGAACTAAACAAGCCTATATCGGAAGCTAGCAAGGCAATATAAAAAGGGACATAAAAATAGAAAAATACAAAAACAATCTGGAAAAACTATACTATCTTGAAAACATAAAGTGAATGGATATTGAAAATGGGACAGCATGGGTTTTTCATGCTCCTTTTCATCTACTCTATCTGTTTTTTACATGTCACATTAACTTCATCCTAAGTCAAATTTGTTTGACTTTGAACAAATTTATAGAAAATTCTAACAACATATATAATATCAAAATTTTTCATTGAATCCGCCATGAAATATTCTGGGACAACTTATATGTTTGTTATTATATTTTGGATAAATTCAGTCAAAATCAGACATCAAATTCGGTCACAAGGCAAACAACTTTGGTTTTAAACAAAACAAATGTGGCATATAAAAAAGAGAAGAGTATAAATAAGATTGAGTGAAAGAAGAAAACGCATGGTGGGGAATAAAAAGATGGTTTGGAGGTGAAAGAACAAAACCTCATGGCCACCCATTGCAATCTAAGAGACAAATGCAAATTATATAGTGTGGCTCATATTTCTTTTGCCACCACCTCTATGGCTCACTATTACTATTATATCCTTAGTGCCATACAGCAACAATAAATAGCTAAAATTATTCCACTGATTAGATGTAAGTATACTAAATTCTCTTCATTTCCCATTTTCATAAGAAACTTATAAGAAGCAAAACAAATTGTAAATAAAAAGAAAAATGAATAAAAAATAAAAGGAAAAGTTAGAGGAAAAGTAGTAGGGTTCCACTTCACCGCCTCGCCCTCACGCTAGTCAGTTGCCCACACGCACGCAACCGATATATTCCCCACCCAGCCGTCCAGCCGAGAGACCGCGTGCGAACCAAGCAGACCCCCCCGAGCACAAGCAGCGAAGCGAAGTCGTCGCCGGAGAAGGAGGAAGAGCAGCGGAGCAAGATGTCGTGGCAGGCGTACGTCGACGACCACCTGATGTGCGAGATCGAGGGCCAGTACCTCACCTCCTCCGCCATCGTTGGCCACGACGGCAGCGTCTGGGCGCAGTCCGAGAAATTCCCCCAGGTATCTCTCCCCAACCGTGCCCGCTGCGCTTGTTTAGCTCTGTCCTGTGCCCCTGCGCTGATCTAGATGACTAGATCCGCGCGACGCTAGATCTGCCCCCGCCGCCATCTCCTCGCCGCGCGGCCCACCCGGATCGGCGGCGAGTGGAGGTTCGGATCTTGGTCGCTGAGGCGAGGATGCGGATCCAGGTCCTCGTCGTAGTTAGTTGAGTTTAAGCTTAATGATGTGTGCACGGTGGATTTCCCGGTGGGGATGGCAAGATCGGGTTTGTTTGCGCATGATGTTATCTGGTTGGTCGCTCGATTAGACTTTGTTTAGTCCTTGGAATTATATTAGTGTACCAGAAGTGGAAATAGTATGACAGCAAGCTTAAAGCAATTGATGTGCATGTAAAATCTTCGAGTAACTAAGTTTAGTGCTGCGTAGTGCATAGTATATGGTGTTTACCAGCGCCATAGTTTTAGTTCTCATAGATGATGATTTGCTTGCTGCTCTGATACAGCTCTCTGCGTGCGAGTGACTTGCTAGTTGTTAACATGAAAGCAGCTTTCAGTTGGGATATTGGTTATTCAGGTTCCACAGTTGGTGTTTCATTTGCCTGGGTTGTGCGTTACTTTGCACAATGCTTTGTTGTTCAAGCAGTACCTTGGTATCCTCATGTAGGATGTCTCGGAGTGTCATCAATTGTTATGATCTTTTGTTTACGATACAATACATCTCTTTGTCCTATTGTGTTTCCTTATTGCTGTGTTTTCATGTTCATGTTTCTTACTTTGTGTTGCAGTTCAAGCCTGAGGAGATTGCTGCCATCATGAAGGACTTTTACGAACCCGGTACTCTTGCACCCACTGGTCTTTTCCTTGGAGGCACAAAATACATGGTGATAGCAGGCGAACCTGGTGCTGTCATCCGAGGAAAGAAGGTACCGTCTGCAAAGCTTTGATGCCGTTTCATATGCTTGTATTAATCTTACCAAAATATTTTTTTTTGTTCATATCTGATCTGGATAAAATTATAGAAATATTGAAGAAGTTGTACTCTACCAACGATACCTTAACCTGGCTACATGTTGATTTTCACGGTCATGGTCTGCTGATATGAATTTGGGGATAGTTGTTATGACTGCTGAACTGCGTTAGGCTGTGTTCAGATTCACAAAAAAGTACTTCTCCAACAAGTTTTTCCTATTCATCCCACTCACAGAACACGCTTTCCAGTGCACTATTCATCTAGAAAAAGTACTTTCTACCTCCAATCTGAACACAGCCAGTTTTTTTTTATATGGATAAGCTTTGCGTAGGCCTGGTATGGACAACCTTACTATGGAAGGGGAAGTAATTAATTCTGTAGGCCTGGTTGTTTTTGTATGTCATTCAAATAGGGGTTGCAGGCAACAACCATTAACTAAGCAAATGCTTGCAACATGGAACCCTAGGGAGTGCTCGCTGCAGCTTGCTGCAGCAAACCAACAACGCTGCAGCCAGCAGCACTTCTTGTGCTTTTTTCTACTGTTGCTAAAGAGGCACTTGACTGTTGCTGTTTGTCCTTGAATGATGCAGCCGATCAGCTGTTGGCTTTGCTGCTGCAGCCGCAGCCGCAGTAAGCTGCAGCGAGCACTCCCCTATTTTGTAGCTGTAAATCCTTACGAGTGTCAGTAGTGGATACCCTCCTAATCATACAAGAGATGTTTCACACTTTGCTCTCAAATGTCAGGAAGCATGTAAATAAACATATGAGTTGCTCCTCGATTTACCCTGTTGTTTTCACATTCGTTACAGGGCACCGGAGGCGTCACTGTGAAGAAGTCTAACATGGCCTTGATTATTGGTATTTATGATGAGCCAATGACTCCAGGGCAATGCAATATGATAGTGGAGAGGCTCGGCGATTACCTGATCGATCAGGGTTACTAAGTCTGGTCATAAGTTATTTTGGTCATTTGGCACTTAAGTTTGCACCTCATTTGGTTAAGTAATCTGTGGGCTTGCGCATCTACTTGGCGTACCGCATTATATGCATCCAGTGAATAATTAGCTTGGGTTTGTTGTTTGGTGACAATGCCTGGAGAAGGATTTGAAATTGGGGTTTTAATGTTTGGCCTCGCGTCATATCAAACTCAGCTGTTGTTTCACTGAGTACTGTACATTTTCCTGGTCATGCTACTTGTGGATTCTACTGCTTTTATGGAGATGAGTGCATTTTTACAAAAATGAGCATGTCATATTCAACCCATAGTCTGATTTTCATTCCCGTCCCGTCGCACTGTATTTTCGCTATAAGCGTGATCAGGTAGAGCAGTTAGGCCTATATATAGGAGTATACTTGGGGCGCGCATCAGCGCATATTTACGTTTGAGCTAGCTAGGTTGTTTGACCTGTAATTTGGCTAGACGTTTGTTTTTCACGAATAATTTGGCTAGATGTCGAAGGTGAAAATCCAGCTATTCAGCAATTGTGTTAGTGAAGGTGTGGAAACTGCTAATCGATACCTTAGTGCGTATCTTATACAATCTCTACAAAGGTTCGCATCTTTAACGAAAATCTAATATTGAGCAAAAGATGTGCACGGGAGAAAGGTTTGTTGCCTCTTGAGCCAAAGTTCTATATCCGTGCTAGCTCTAGTCACCCTTATGCTCTCGTATGCACATCAGCACATTTCTGCAACAATTTGGACCTACTTACAGAAGATCGTGGAATTCAGATTTTTATGATCCATGACCAGCGATCGCCCCACCCTGCCACCTGCGGCCTTGCATTGCACCATAGAGAAAGATCACAAAGACGCGGCCCATGAAAAAGGCAAAGCTTGGCGCAAACGAGCAGGTCGGCCGCCAGCCGGGGAACGTGCCGACATCGTGCGAGACGCGGAAGCGCCGCCCTCCCTCCACCCGCCCTCTCCTCGGCCACCCAGCAGCGCAGCCTCGCTCGGCTTGGGCTAGCTAGCTGATCACCTGACCCGCCTTGCCCCTGCGCTTGCTTTGACCACCGCTTCGTCTCCTTCTCCTCCTCGTCGTCCTCTCCCTCGCTTGCCCCGCGCTAGCTTAGCTAAAAACCACCACCACCCCACCATCGAAAGCAACCCCACCCCACCCCACCACGCGGGATTAAACAAGCAAAGCACGGGCGCACCCAATCAACCAGCGCAGCATCCGTATCCCATCGCTTAAAAGCTTCACGGGGAGCCTTGTCGGGGAGAAAGAGGGGAGCCTGATCCGCAGCTCCACATCCGGCCGAATCCCCTCACCGTCTCCTTCATCTAAAACCCTAGCGTGGTGAGGAGGGAGGGGGGATGAAGATCCAGTGCAACGCGTGCGGGGCTGCGGAGGCGCGGGTGCTGTGCTGCGCGGACGAGGCGGCGCTCTGTGCGGCCTGCGACGAGGAGGTCCACGCCGCCAACAAGCTCGCCGGGAAGCACCAGCGGGTGCCGCTCCTCTCGGACGCCGCCGCCGCCGCCGCCGCTGCAGCCGCGACGCCCGCCGTGCCCAAGTGCGACATCTGCCAGGTCAGCCATCGCCCCCCGCGGGTCCTGTTGCTCCCTCCGCTCCCGTGCCTCGATTGGGGTCGCTCCATTTCTGGTGCGCGGTTGACCGGGTTTGGGTGGGTGGGTGGCTTGGAGTTGCCGCGCGGGAGCCTAGTAGGCAGGGAAATTTGGGACTAGTCCGAGCTAGCTGGCAGGAATTTTGGAATCGATTCGAAGCTGGCAGTGTACTCTTAGCCGGTGGATTTGGTTAGTGAATCGAATCTGCTACCGAAGCAAAGCTGTTGTTGATGCTTTGGTCCGTGTCAGACTGCCGTGAGCTGGGCAGCTTCAGTTGGAATGCAGATTGTGTTTCTGGAACATAGGCGCAACTGCTACCTCATATACATTTACTGATGACTGCGGTAGGGAACAGTGACTCATCTCTAGCTTCCGAAGGCTTTCCGTATCCTGGGGAAGGCATCACGTGATCCGCTGCTGTTCTGCTAGGATTTTATAACTATGAAGAGACTGACTTGGATGTTGTACTGGTATGCCACATCTGAGGACTCAAATAATCACTTATCGCTCACTTTATTTGTGAAAATAAAAATTCAAACCAACCCATGATTAGTACAATGGACATTGCATTAGACTAGTTATGCTGTGCTGAACATTTAGAAGTAAAAACCCTGTTGCTAAGTGTTTTGCTTATTTCACTCCATGTAGTCCAAGATCCTTCCCTACCATTTGGTTTCAATTTTGGCTGTGACGCTCATTAGTAACTTTAACTTCCATTCAAGTCGACCTTAGACAGGATAATAGGTTGTGTTGCTGTGGTATACATTATTTAATTGTAGTGATATGCTACTGCTTGGTGCTTGGTGAAGAAGCAGAGGCAAAGGAGCTCATGCATTTGGTCTATAGTTGGTCAAACTTATCTTCCCGCAGGCCGCAGCCAAAGGGGATTCAGTTCCCATCCATGATAATCTAGTATTAGAAGATGTAACTGTTGACTGAGAAAGCATCGCAATTTTTCTCTTGGGACATATTTGTACAGAGCTGTTAATTATAAATTCAAATAAGCAGACCAGGGAATGATCGGCTACTTCCTTGCGGTTGAAATAATTCTATTGTGTTTCTAAGATGAAAATAATTATAGATTGCTGCTCTCATTTTTACTGAATTGATCATGTTGCAATAAAGTTTGCATGTAGTTCTGTTTTTGGTAATTACACGTTTTAAGAAAGCAGGCCAATACTTTATTGATGCATTGATCTTTTTATGTTCCTCTAAAGTTTACACTATCAGTTTATAACCACCACCAGCAGCAGCAACAAAGCACATAATCCCAAACAAGTAGGGTCAGGCTAGAGTTGAAACCCAACCTGAGCTACTGACAAAAGGAAAACCTTACATAGAAGTATAAAACTGCAGTAATAATAGAGAGGAGAAGAGAATTATTAATGCTGTCTAGAGTTGATCATGCTGTCCTGCATGGGCCAAGGTATGAGTGCATGCTTGCTTCACTATACTGCCTGGGTTATTGAGCATGTGTATGCACATGCAGTCTCAGTTTGCATTGGAGGCCTTATTTTGATGAAATAGATAAGCATTCAATTCTGTGTTCCTTGATAGAGGGAAAATGTGCCCTAGAAATGGTCCAAGCCTCCTGGGTAGCTTTGTTAGGTCAGCCTTGTTTCAATTTAATGGGTAAGCATTCAATCCGGTGTTTCTTGATAGATGAAAATGTGCACTAGAAGTGGTCCAGACCTCCTGGGTAGCTTTGTTAGGCCAATGGTGAAGACCGTTCATTCTATCTAGCTGACCTGATTATGACTGCTTACCGTTTTATGAAGGCCTGAAATTGTACAAAATACATAATTAAATGCACCACATGCCATGGAAAATGGTAAATTTTACTGGATTGAACCCTGATAAGCTTTACATTGCGCTTGCAAAAGTTTCTCTTTTTCACCACCACCCTTTCTATGGAAGTGGAAGAAACAGTTAAACTCTTAAGAAAAAAAGGACCACCACACAATGCACATGCACAAGTCTGCACCCGATAGTCGCACATACATTTGCTTGCACGAGTTCGAAAAATGCAGTTCCCACGATGAAGCTTAACTGAAGCATCACATGCTTTCTCTAATCACAACACATTGTGCATTATCATTTCTTGGAAGCTGTCAGATTAGCTGATTTTGAATAGGACCTGGTAAATGCATCAACTATCAAATTGTAAAATTTCTACTTGATTCGCTGTGTATCAACCTAAGCTATGAGTGCTGTAAACAGATGAATTAAGTTGCCTCTGTTTTTCTTCCAAAAGAAGGGATAAATTAAGTTGCATTTTCTGAAAAAAGATAAAGGAAGTTATGGAGCGGCAATTTCTGCGAATTGCACTTGTTTCACTTAATTGGTGACAAGAGAAAAAGCCTTGGTGCTAAGGTTTGTTTCTTTTAGCAAAGCAGGAAGGGAAACTTCTACTGTTTTATGTACTTGGCTGTTTTTATAAATATATATAAAAAAGGCTTTACATGGCCCAACGGGGCCAAGGTTTCTTAAGAAAAACGTAGGGAAAAATTAGCAGCTATGAAAAGGCATTGATCCAAGAAGAAAAGGAGATCTCTAAAACAGTTCTTGTTCTATGTAATTCTAGGAGAACTTCTTGGTGAAATCACCTTTCCAATTCTGTAGTGTAGGGCTGATATGTCTGAAAATGTGATCATAGTATGGATAATTTGGGTTTGGGTACTCTAATTAGACTGTATGATGTGCTTATCCACTGTAGCATAGTTTTATTTGTACTGTATTGATTCCTACCACAAGATATTTCTCATACTTATCCTTATTGCAGGAGGCTTCTGGATACTTCTTCTGCCTGGAGGACCGTGCACTACTCTGTAGAGATTGTGATGTTGCTATACACACAGCAAATTCATTTGTTTCGGCGCATCAGAGATTCCTGCTAACTGGAGTTCAGGTGGGCCTTGATCCTGCCGATCCAGTTCCACCTATTGCTGATAAGCATGTGAATAGCACCGGTGGATCTGTATATCAACCAGCAAAACATGTGCCAAGGAGAAGCCCAACAGTTCAAATTTCTGGTGAAGGCAGTGTTTCTGTTCCCAGCAAAAATGTCATAAATGGAGACTATTCAAGACAGAATTCTGTTCCAACGGCCAGGAGTGGAATGGTTGATTGGACGATGCACAATAGTGCAATTCAATTGGTAGAGTCTCCACCTAAGTACATGTCAGAGGAAAGTCCAACACTTATGCAATCTAGCCAGACTGCAGCGGCCTTCTCCAACCAAATTAACAGCGATTGTGATCGGGCCTACAACTTGCCATTCTCAGGTGGTAATGGGTCAAACAGCCTACCAGACTGGCCTGTGGATGAGTTCTTCAATAGCTCAGAATACGGCCCAAGCTTCGGCTTTGCTGAGCATTGTTCTTCTAAGGTAAGTTACTGTTTGACGCACGACTCTCTCTCAATGTCTTGTATCTTCTGTTTAGTTTTCTGTTTTTGGTCTGCAGATAAGCATAGAGATTTCTTGTTTCCATGATATAAAAAGTTCCAATTCTTTGTGCCATCGTTAATGATTGACTAGCTTGATGAACTTAGAGCCTTTTGATAATAATTCTGATTGTTGTTGTAACCATGTCTAAGAGATTTAGACTTTAGAGTGACATTCTCTGTCTTTTACCAGAAGAACATTAATGAATAAGATTATTTAGGTTGAAGCTTAACCTGGCCATTTGATAACTAGAGCTCATTGTAAACTGTAGAGTTTCGGACTTGTGCTGCCAAACTGCTAGGTTTAGCCGCTAGATTTTATGACCGTTACTCTATTGTAGAAGACCCTCTCTGCAGTCTAGGCTGCACGTTTTGTGACATGAATATCGAGGTTTTGACGTACCATCTACATTTGTTTGTTCACTTGAAATCCTTGAAAGGCAGACCATTAAATATTTAAAAGTCACTGTCTCACTGGATGAATTGCTTTAATCTTTTCCTGTCCATCTATTGTTTTACAGAGTGACAATGCTAAGCTGGGGAGTGCTGGGGGATCTCCACAATGCCGTTTAGCAGAAGGCTTTGTTGCTGACGAACTGTTAAGCCAGGTGCCTGGGTTGGTCAACGATGAATATATGAGCCGTGTACCTGAGAATTCATGGGCAGTACCAGAGGTTCCCTCCCCACCAACAGCCTCGGGGCTCAATTGGCATGGGTTGCATTTCCATGCGTACGACAGCACAATGTTCGTTCCTGAAATCTCCTCCCTCCAGAGCTCGCAAGATCAATTTGCTGTACATTCCGTTTTCAAGCGCCGGAGGACACAATACTGAGCAACAGCAAGAGCATTAGGCACCTCTGTCAATTTAGGCCGTATTGGGAGAAGCCTCTTGCGGGGCCAAATGACGAAAAAAGAGACCAGAACTGGGTGATCATGCCAACTTGAACTGAATTATCCAGTAGCCAGGTTTGAAGTGTGTTGTAATGCCTAGGTGTTGTTTTATTTTCCAAAGTTTCGAGCCTCACTAGTGAAATGTTTTGAGTTTTGCTGTGTCGAATTTCTGTATATAGCGAAATAAAGAGGAGCACATGAAGTTCGTGCTGCAAGTTTCTGCTCCCTTTGGGTTTTGGTTGAAGGGGAGACCAGTAACCTGGGCATGCTAAAGGTTGCTCCAATTAGTACTCTTTGCTCTTTGAGTCTTGCTGGTAATCAACCTGGCATGGGCGTCACGATTTTTATCTTTGCCCTTATAAATCACCAGTGACGGATGAGATTGCCATCGACCTATCGCCGATGGCAGTGCGACACATGATTTTCTTTTCTTCGTTTCTTTCTGAAACATATTCCCATTGGACGGCGGATTTCGTTCCGCGGGCACGTTGTACCCCCTCCCCTCCAACTCTTGATATCTGACGTCTGTTAGTTAACTTTTACTAAGTGACATCAAATAAACTGATATAGAGGTGGTATGACACAATGCACTCTCAACCCTATCAGTTTCTATATAAATGATCTGGTTGAGAACTCTAGTTATTTTTAAGCACACATCCATTTCTTTTATTCTTTCTTCACACCTACTTTCCAACTAAATATGATTTGTTTGTAATGATAGAACTTTAGATATATTTCAAATTTGGAGAAATTTCTTTAGACCCTGTTTATTTCGTAAAATGTTGCAAAACCTTTTTGCATTGGGCCACGTGACTAAAGAGGACATGTGCATTTTTCGCAAAAAGCTTTTGCAAAATTTTACGAAATTCTATTATACCTTAATTGCCGGCGTATCACAAATGTGCATTTTTACCTAAAACCTCTTCATCTTCAGTTCTCCAAGGAAAGGGAAAACCCATTTATCCACTTTTTTTTTTTTTAAAAAACACGATCACTCCAAACTCAGGCGACAGCGCCCACCCCGTTGTCAGTTCTGCGTCCAAAACCTCGTTGCCGGTGCTCCGGTGGCCGCGGGAAGCCGCGCAAGATGCTCCACCGCGTGGCCCCCTCCCTCCGCCGCGCCCTCGTCTCCTCCGCCGCCTCCTCGCGCCACGGCAGGGCAGAATTCTCGAACCCCAGCCACCCACCTCCCCAGGCACTACTTCCTCACTGGCGCCGTCACGCCTCCGCCGCCTCCTCATCGGCACCGCCTCCTCCTCCTCCTCCTCAATCTCCCCCTCGGGGTCCGTCACGTTCGGGCGGAGGCGGACCCAGCGTCTCGTCGCTGAACCCCGCGGAGGTCGCCAAGTTCGCCGCCATCGCCGAGACCTGGTGAGAGTGAGATCCCTCCCTCCTTTTTTGCCTGCGAAGACGAACTCCCGTGCTTTCCTAAAATTCTTGGATGTAATTATGAGGGTGTTTGCTTCGTCGATCCCATGTTTGTCCCCGCGCGCGCGCGTATTCGAACTTTCGAAGGATGGTGGTGAATGGCCCCCTGTAGCATGAGAGCCGAAGCACTCTTGTTTGACAGACTAGTTGGCCTACCTGCTCCAGATTTGAATAGAACCTTTGCCATCCTGCAGTGATGGACACTCTAGGGGAGTACTATTGGCATGTCAACTGTGTCTGGTTATTGTTTCTCATATGCAGTGATGAAGAGAACCAGGAGTATAAACATTTGTAGCATCCTTCATTTAGACTTGAGCTTAATGATACTAGAACTAGTGTTGTTGAATCAGCACACGTGTTTGTGAATACTAGCAAGTTGCAAGCTACCTTAAAAGAAGCGCACAAATTAGACTTCTGTAAGATGGGACTGTTGAGCTAACACTGTAAATTGTCCTAGATTGCAAATGAAATGCTAAACTTGGCAGGGAACCCATTATCCCCTTGCATGTTACTATTGCTTAATGCTTACTGATGACAGTGCTATTTCTGGAACAAACAGGTGGGATTCAAATGGACCATTCAAACCTTTGCATTTGATGAATCCGACTCGACTGTCTTTTATCCGCTCCACTCTTTGTAGACATTTCAGGTACATTTCTGAATCGTTGAACCTATTCATGTTCTATGATACCATTGTGATGCGTGAATAAATATACATGAAGCCTACTGCTACACTTCATACATGGACAATATCTCACCATCTTGAAGACGATAAGTCATGCTATTTGTTAATAAAATCTACATGGGCAGTGCCTTTACATAGGATTGTTTTTTTTAATGATTCTGAGCTAGTGAATTACTCTGCTGTAGTATGTTTGGGCTAAAACTTCTTTGTTTGGACTATAACTGACATAGCTTAAGAAAAGCAATACATACTATTAGTTTTTTTTTTTCATTTTATCTGTATTGATGCGTTCAGGAGGGATCCATATTCATCTAAGCCGCTTGAAGGTCTCAAAGTTATTGATGTTGGATGTGGAGGTGGCATTCTGTCAGAGGTTGAAAGCTTCTCTTTATCAGTCATTTCTGTGTAATAGTAAAATGGCGATAATTTTTGTTTGAAGGGTTAAGCATGTGGCTCATTTGTCAACAGTTAAAGTGCTTGGCCTTTTTTATCAGCTTATTTGTATGCTATTTTGTAAAATAGAGTCGTTATACTACTTAAAAGATTGAGTTGGTTGGGGTGATCTGCTCCTTTCACCTTGGAGGTCTTTTGAAGATTGATTTCGTGCAGGCATGAATTTTGTTCCTTTGGGATTGTAAGCACATACATTCACGTGGCTTATGATATAATTATCTTTATTTGTGCCTTGCTGATTGGTGTGAATTTCGTATGTAATTAATTAGGTCTCGGGATAGAATATAACTTTATATTTTTATTTGAAATCTATTGGTTGGATGAACAGGCTGGTTAAAAATTTAGGTTGAGGTTATTTTCACATATGTAACAATCTTTTACCAATTGGCATTTTGACCTGAATTTCTTAAACTAATGAAACTCTAAAATCATTCACCTTGCCTATCCTAAGGTCTGAGTCAAGCTTACGGATGTGGACCTCAATCATTTGTTCTCTTATTTTTGTACCCACTCTTTTCTATTTGGAGGTTGTTTGAATGTGTCAGCATTCTATATTAATGTAGATGTTATAACTTTTGGATGTTTTTAGTATCATTGTGGATTGTGATCTATCTGGAAAATGATAATAACGTAATTATATTTTGGTGCTGGATGGCAGCCTCTTGCTCGGATGGGAGCTACAGTTACTGCTATTGATGCTGTTGGCAAGAATATAAAGATTGCAAGTATTCATGCGGTGTGTGCAAACTCTTGATCATGCAAATTCTTAGGCGAATGTAGATGTGCTTTTTTGTCTCGAGGTTATTTTGAGAGATTAAGCATGATAGGTTTGTAACTGAAAGTATTCTTCATTCATTGATTCTTGGTTCTTATGTTCTCAGGCATCTGATCCAGCAACCGCTTCCATTGAGTTTTGCTGCACAACAGCTGGTCTCTCCCTCTCTCTTTACCTTCTGCAACCATTGAACAATAATAGAGGAGCTGCTGCTTCACCCTGGCAGTTCTTTTCCATTGAGAGTGTAGTGTGATTTAAACTATTTTTTTTTTTGGAAAATAATGTCCTTAGTTCACATATATGGGTTAAGCGGTGTAGATTATTCTCTGTAGACTTCGCTAGTCCTTAACGTGGTTGCTATCTTAATAATCATACGTGAGAATTAACCGCACTACAAATGAAGAATGTATTTGGATATTTAAGTAACTTATCCTGTTATTCTTGTGACTGTGACAGGAGCAAAACTCATATGAATTTTGTTTACATGCAGAAGAATTAGTAAAAGAGAAAAGGCTGTTTGATGCTGTAATTTCTCTTGAGGTATGCATATGTTTTTTCTTCCTGAAGGCAAATAGAATATGTGGAATAATAGATTAATTAGGCCAAAGGCATATGGTACACATATATAGGCAGGCTGTGGATGGGTTTATAGAAACATCCTCCTGGCCTGCCGATCTAATCTATCAGGGGGAGGCGGCACACCTAGGGCTGGCCATCCCTCCTCCCAGGCGCACAAGCCTGGGTCCCACATAGGGCCCACGGGCACAGGGCCCTCACACAACACAAACTGTCTAACCGTTCCATATGTATCCATCATCTGCTTCAAATAAGTATGGAGGAGGCTTTTGGGCTGAATGATACTGAAAAAAGATACCTTGGCAGTTCTTGATTTTATTGCATAGAGCTTTCTCTTTCTATATTTTCTATGATTGAGAGTATTTACCTATTAGCAATATCCTCCCTCCGTTTGTATGCTGTATTACTTTTTTACGAAACAACGGAAAAGGATGTCACATTCAGCTTACTCCCTCCGTTTGTTTTTAGATGTTGTATTACTTTTTTTACGAAACGACGGAAAAGGATGTCCTTCCGTTGCATCTCTTCGGTAGAATAGATGGTGCTGAGAATTAAATTTGCATGCAAACTGTGTGACGAATTTGCATGCGATGGAGGGAGGTTACAAATGGACTTGCATGCAAGGGGGTTATTGATGTAGAATTAATCAGCCCAGAGTGATTATTGAGAAGAATTAACTCGAGGCGAGGGCGAGTGCGATGCTTTTAACAGTTTTCTTGGTCTGTGTAGCAGCGTCAAATACGACATCTAAAAACAGAGGGAGTAGATCATATGGTCTCAGTACTTTTGTGTCGATTGATCATTAAGAGTAAATGTGGTTATACCTGTATTAACCCAGTCATAACTCATAAGGTTAGGTAAGACTAATTTCTTTCATGTACATCTTACCTATCTGGGTATCAGTGCCGTGTGTGCATCAACAAAAATGGTCCATGAGAAATGGAATCCAAACAGAATATCAGCATAAAGCTCATCTGAACATTAGAAGTCTTAAAACATGTTAAACTGCCACAGTTTTGTTAACTGATGTTACTTTCAATCTGGGATATGTGACATATATATTTTGCAGGTGATTGAGCATGTCGCTAATCCTTTGGAGTTCTGCGAATCTCTCTCGGCTCTGACAGTTCCTAATGGTGCCACTGTGGTTTCCACAATCAACCGGTCAATGAGAGCATATGCTACTGCAATAGTTGCTGCTGAGTATATCCTCAGATGGGTCAGTATGTAGCCCTCCTTCATGTTTTAGCTTCATCTGAGATTGGTAATTAGCTGGACAGCCCATTGTGCTGGAGAAATGTGCTAGCTATTGAAGTCTTTTCTCTTGAGAGTTCAACTTGTCATTCCGACCTTACTGACATCAAATGCATCCTAGGAACTTGAGCTATAACAAAACCACATTTGAAATTTTTAATAATCAGTTATGTTGTAAACTAATCATGGTAGTTCTGTCATTTTTTTTTTGGCGAGGTTGTTGTCTCTTACTTTATACTAGCTTTTCCTGCAGGGTTGTCAGAACCAGGATCATAGACCCATAAACCAGTTAGTTTACACCCCTCAAGATTTGTCTGGTTTGAAGATGTTATTTCAGATCTGAAAAATCTTAATGATATAGTGAAGAGAACATATGAATTAAACTTGTGACCATTCTGGAACCAAAGCCAGGCCGGCCTGCTTTTTTGGCTGATTCCTTGTTTTTTTGTAACCTTTGTCAGGATCCATTAGTTCAGTCTATGATGTTCGACAGTTATACTGGCATAGTTTACTTCAGCTGAAGTGAAGTATTAATGCAGCTTAATTTTGCTACTACTGAGATATTATACTTATTATGCAGCTTCCTAAAGGCACACACGAGTGGTCCAAACTGGTGACCCCCGAGGAGCTTGCCCTAATGCTACAAAAGGCTTCTGTCTCTGTAAGTTTTCATTGACAGATTCACACTAACATCCTGACTTTATATGACGCTGTGATGATAGCTTGGCATCCATTTCCAGGTGGAAGAGATGGCAGGGTTTGTTTATAATCCGCTGACTGGAGAGTGGTCCCTGTCAGATGATATCAGTGTGAACTACATTGCTTTTGGCGTCAAGAAAAGCAAAACACCATCGCCAATAGATGGCACAGAATCAAGGTTATCATAGTTGGGTTTAAAGAATTGACCTTGAATAATCGTGCATCTCCTTTTTGGAAGACAATCATGTCACTTGTACTACTGCAACGGATGCAACTAAACAGTGAAAGAAGTTATCGTTTTTTTTTCCCTTGGATATAGAGGGGAGGTCGTGGAGAGGACGCTCCCATTGAGAAGTTGACGGGAGACAAGTCTAGCTGACATGTAAATCTAGATCTCTTCTCCCTAATTGTAATATGAGCACGCTTCAGACAGTTTTCTCAGTTCTGTGACAGCTGCTCATTTCTAAATAAAATCGTGTGCCATAAAATCGAAAACGCTTCACCACTCGAAACATAGGACTCTGAATACTGAAAGTAGCTGGCACATGACATTTTGTTATGAGTCTGCAACTCTGAATAATGGAAGCTGGCACCCTTCGTTCCAAACCCGAGCATTCTTCAGCGTGCGTTCAGGTTTAGCGAGGCCGAACTGTTCGCCGTGACCAGTACACGCCTGCGGCCTGCGCCGCCCGTTTCTTCGGTGATTGCCGGCTGATTCTTGGTTCTTATGTTCTTAGGCATTGCGTTTAGTTCACCCAACTTGGTATTGCTGCACAAGTGCACAACAGCTAGTCTCCCTCCCTAAATTAATTGATATGTTGACAACAACCATTTTGAAACAGTTAGGGGCAACGCTGCACGCCTGCACCTTTCCATGGATCAGCGAGAGATTGTCGCAGAGAATTAAGATGGACACAGCACAAATGATCTTATCTATGGACTGATCTGATTTTGGACTCCGGATAATTAATCACTTTGACAGAAAGTGTACAAGACAACAACCTCGCCAAACAAATGCACATAAAGAAATGAAGCATCCAATTTGCCATCCAAAGATATTAAGTTCGGACTTTATATAATCCATCCAGAGCAATACAAGTCCTGTTACAAAACGAGAGTCTGAATATAAATTTACCTAAAAGAAAAGTCTGATTATTGATGTTGGTGGTATAAGCTTTTGCATAACCATACTTAGCATTTGATGCAGATTACACATGGTGTCTGTCCCAGTTGTGTTCACCAAAGGGTTTACAACTCACATGCTTAAATTATTGACAAAGCCACGGCTGGTGATCTGCGGTGTAATTTACATCGCTATTTTGCTGGATCCGAAATCAGTATATAGTTTAAAACACGAGAATATACTCACAGAAAACCACTGTTACATCATCTTAGATAGTCACCAGTTCCATAGGCACACGCACAACCACTTATAAGGTTGGCATACATGCATTTTTTTTTAGCGAGTTTATTAAGAGCTAGATAAACTGATACTGCCTAATGGCGTATCAAACAGCCAATACGCCCCCTTACAGAGTCATTACAAGCCATGGCTGACTACGGCATTCAAGAATGCCAGTGTACATTACAGTTGCTGGGAACCGGTTCATCAGCATGGGGGCAAGCTCATGCATCATCATCACCTTCAACAGTGTTGACACGCTCACACTCATCAATCCATTCACTATATCTGTGAGCAAAAAATTATAGCTCAGTAAGAGCTGAGGATAAACGTGATGAATTTGCAAGGTGTAAGATTTTTGATGGGACTGACTTACATATCAATAGGCTCAGTGAGTGCTGCAAGAAAAGAGATCAGAAAATTAGTACAAACATCAGGAACTGCTGCTTAACAACGGTCAACTTCTACTAACCACACTATTACCTACGGATGGTTTTCCATTCAGGTTTACTTTTAATGAATGCAGTTTGGACTTTTACAGCTCGCATAATCAGACATAATCATGATCAAGTCTGGGTCAGGTGTTGGTTGTGGCGGGGTAGGAAGTGCTCAGTTAAAGCCACTAAGAATGATTACATAAATTAGTAAGACAAGATTACAAAATGAAATGGAATTGGCTCTGCTATTTTCAAGTAAGCTATATTCTATTTCCAGGAGTCACGGAAATTCTGCATTTCCATGGTGATCAGTCCAACAATGAGAAACAAATTCTTTAAGTTACTTGATGTCAAATTTTCTAGTTTGAACTTCCTAGATGCAAAGTAGTACGCATAACAGCTAAGTTCGGAGAAAGTAGTGCAGTTATATATACAGTTTCAACATACCATTAACAGTGGTGCTGAAGTTTTCCTGACAGATCCTGCAAGAAGCCTCGCCAATCAAATTCTTCATGTCACTGGACAAGAGCAAGAAACCAAGTCAAACTTCTGAATGCTTTACCAAAATCCAGTATCAGCTGATGAACAAGAAAACTGGGAAAACTGACACTCACATACGGCACTCAACACTGCTCCCATGGTTGCAGAATGGGCAGGAAAAGACAGTGTCAAGCTTGTCCATCCGCTTCTTAGGAGGTGGCTTAGCAGCTGACTTTCTCTTCCCCATGTTTCAACTTCTTTTCTTCCTTCGAACCAATAAAAAAAGTGATCAAGTCTCCTAAGCAACACATATATCTGTTCCTAGATGTAACAAACAAGTGACATATGCTGTTTCTAATCTAAATGTAGCAAAGAGAGTAATACTCACAGCAGATACATATGAGGAAATCCAACATAAACTATGTATTGTGAAGATATATATTACCCAATGACCTAATATTTTCAATGGATCTTTGGCTAAACTAAAAGAATATGAGCAAACGTAAATATAGAAGGTAGAAGCTATCAAATTCCACATCAGGATACAATACCAAACTAAGAACAAATGATCAGGAAATTTTAGACACCAGATATTCATTGAGAACCTGCACCCGGGACTACATAAACAAAATGATAGCGTATTTGACACAACTTACAATTCAATCATCAGCATCTTTCAATTGCGAAAAAATAATAAAGGTGTAATAATCCACCCACAACCTGTTTGGACACAAGAATTTGGAATAGAAATTAGGAAAATACCCATGTTTCTAGACTTATCTATCTGAATCGGAGTTTACTAACGCCTGCACATGCAGGATTTGGGGCGACGGCTTGCACATTCCAGGTTCAACAAGCCCAGACTGCCCCTGCCACAGCCGCCCCCAGCCGCCGGCCGCGCCTCCCAGCAGCCGCCCTCCACCCCGCCATTCCTTAACCGAGGAAAAGGCGATTTCTGAAGTAACCCTAGCCCTACCAAAGCTTTTCACCTCACCCTCGCGCCTTCAACCAAAAACTGGCCAATCAAACAAAGATTCGCAACAGTATCACCACTGGATTCAATAAAACAACCCTCTCAGCACCTCCGTAACAACGGATCGGGCGGATCAGCTCGTCAATAAGCTCGCACAAACGACCCAAAATCCACGCTCGAAAATGAACGTGGGGGCACCGCAGGAAGAGAAGGAAATTGAAACAAGAACATGGACCGCAATCGGCAACCAGCAATCGAGGAAAAAATTTTTGGGGATCGATGCATACCTCGGGTGGCCGAAGGGTCAGGAGACGCCGGAATAGGGTCGAGAAGAGGGAAGGTGAAGGGGAGGCGTTTGCAGTTGGAGGAGACGAGTCCTTATACGGAACGGGAAGGTGCGTGTAACGCGGGGTTTGGGTTGGCAGTCTCACTGACGGCTGGGCCCCACCGAGTCCACACTAGTGGTTACTGCAGCGCATGCCGAACCGACCACCACCCGCGCCGTCGCCGTCACCTCCACCACCGCCGGCGCCGGCGCCGTCTTAAGACTATGGCGGCCGCTCGTACCGCCGCTGCTGCGCGACAAGCGGCGGCGGCGGCGGACGAGGCGTGCTGCATCCAACACGGCGTCCACCACGCGCACCTCGCGGCTCTCCTGAACCCTTCCCCGCGCGCGCCGTCGCTCCCGCTCCCCCTCCGCCGCCGCCACCTCCCGCTCTCGCTCCCCGCCGCCTCCCGCCTCGTCGCGTCCTTCCCGCCGCTCCCGCTCCTCGTCTGCCTCCTCCGCGCGCTCCGCCTCCTCCCGTCCCCGCCGCCGCCGCGCCCCTTCGACGCGCTCATCAGGTCGTACGCCTCGCTCCCGTCACGCGCCTCCCTCGCCGCCGCGGCGCTCGCGTTCGCCAGGTCGGCCGGGTACGCCCCCTCCGTGCCCACCTACAACGCCGTCCTCCTCGCGCTCTCCGACGCCTCGCTCCCCTCTGCGCGGCGCTTCCTCGATTCGATGCTGCGCGACGGCGTGGCGCCCAACGTGTACACGTACAACATCCTCGTCCGGGCGTTGTGCGGCCGCGGACACCGGGTGGAGGCGCTCGGCATCGTGCGCGACATGGGTGGCTCGGGGTGTGCGCCCAATGCTGTGACTTACAACACGCTCGTCGCGGCGTTCTGCAGAGCTGGGGAGGTGGATAGCGCAGATAGGCTGGTACGAATGATGCGGGAGGGCGGCGTAACGCCGAATCTTGTGACCTTCAACTCGGTTGTGAATGGGCTGTGCAAAGCTGGGAGGATGGAGGACGCACGCAAGATGTTCGACAAAATGATCAAGGAGGGGTTGGTGCCGGATGGGGTCAGTTACAACACCTTGGTGGCTGGGTACTGCAAGGAGGGGTGCTTGCAGGAGGCATTATCTGTTTTTACGGAGATGATGCAGAAAGGAGTCTCGCCGGATGTGGTGACGTTTACATCGCTGATCCATGCGATGTGCAGGTCAGGAAACTTGGAGCGTGCAGTGGCGTTATTGAAGCAGATGAGGGAGAGGGGCGTCCGAATGAATGAGATCACTTTCACAGCCCTGATTGATGGGTTCTGCAAGAAGGGGTTCTTGGATGATGCATTGCTTGCAGTGAAGGAGATGAGGGAATGTGGGATACAGCCTTCACTGGTGTGTTACAATGCACTTATAAATGGCTATTGCATTGTAGGAAGAATGGATGAGGCAAGAGAATTGATATGTGAAATGGAGGCTAAAGGAGTGAAGCCTGACGTTGTGACATACAGTACGATTCTCAGTGCGTACTGTAAGAGTGGCGATACAGATTCTGCATTCCGAGTGAATCAAAAGATGCTTGAAAAAGGTGTGTCTCCAGATGCAATCACCTACTCATCACTCATAAGGGGACTTTGTGAGGAGAAAAGACTAAATGATGCACATGTGCTCTTTGAAAATATGATTAAACTTGGCCTACTACCTGATGAATTTACGTATACATCACTTATTGATGGCCACTGCAAGGAGGGGAATGTGGAGAAGGCTCTTTCTCTGCACGATGAGATGATAAAGATGGGAGTTCTCCCTGATGTTGTGACGTACAGTGTGCTTATTAATGGCCTTAGCAAATCAGCACGTACTAAGGAAGCTCAACGATTGCTCTTCAAATTGTATCATGAAGATCCAGTTCCAGCAGATATTAAATATGATGCACTGATGCATTGCTGTGGAAAAGCTGAGTTCAAGAGTGTGTTGGCTCTTTTGAAGGGATTTTGCATGAAAGGTTTAATGGATGAAGCTGATAAAGTGTATCAATCCATGTTGGGTAGAAACTGGAAGCTCGACGGTTCTGTGTACAGTGTGCTTATTCATGGGCATTGCAGGGGAGGAAATGTTCTGAAGGCTCTCAACTTCCATAAGCAAATGTTGCAGAGTGGTTTTATTCCAAATTCAACAAGCACGATTTCCTTGATTAGGGGTCTATTTGAAAAGGGGATGGTTGTGGAAGCAGATCACGTGATTCAGCAGTTGTTGGACTGTTGTTCCCTAGCAGATGCAGAAGCATCAAAGTCTCTCATTGACCTCAGTTTGAGGGAAGGTAATGTGGATGCAGTGGTAGATGTTCTGCATGATATGGCGAGAGATGGACTGCTTCCAAGTCAAAGATGACTAGATGAAGACGATTCAGGATGGTCATGTATGGAGTATGGGTCAGTGGTCATAACTTACAGAGCCTTAAGATCAGTGGGTTTTGGTAGGATATATATAGTCTTCTATTCTGCATAAGTTGTGATGTGCTCCATATGGAAGGCCTGAAAGAATAGTTTTTGCCTCATGCTGCATGATTATGTGAAGTGAGCAACCATTTTATCTCACCAACTTTTATGCTGTTAACAAGTGAATTAAGTTTTGGTTCTTGATAAAAATCTGGTACTAGCATCTTGCAATATTTAACATTAGAGAACAAGGTACTACTATTTACCATTGGATCATTAATTGCCTTTGTTTTAGATACTTTTTTATTGCATATATAGTGTGCCAACGTACTATAGCTTCCTGGTGGTCTGATCTTTGTTTAACACCCATTTATCCCAGGTGGTACGGGCCTTTTCCGGAATAAATAAAATCAGTTATGTATATCCTACATATCTTAAAAAGTATTTACAGTGGTGACATTAGGTTCCACTATCTATATTTGTAAAATTAAACCTTGTCAAAACAATGTAACTAAAATAATTTCGTGACCAGACAATGATGTCCTTTTAATGTCTTTTGATCAACAAGTGACATTCCTGTGGACCACCAGTTGATTAGCTTTGAAATTGTTAATAGCAACAGGTTCATCTTACTTCTTTGGAATTGTTAATTTCATGATATAGCAGAAGACACCGGCCTCATGCCTTCTAACTAATTACCCTTTTTGAGGTCATTATATGCCTTGCGTTGCCAGTATAGAGTATACTGTAGTTTTTGTCTCCTTAGAGGCTAAAACAACATAGCATGAGCTCGTACGCTCCTCAGGTTATTCTCTTCGTAACATATCTTATCCTGTTAAAGCTGACAACACAGGAAAAATGATTCTCTGACAATCGATTCTCCTAATTTATGTTCCTATACTTGATTTTGGGTAAATCACCTTATTTTCATCCAATAAGTTTCAAGTGTTTTGTCTTCTGCAGGACGAAGAATTTTCGATGGGGCTACTTTGAGAAAAGAAACTAACAGCAGAACAGTTATAGATTTAATCTGCCACTAGGAGCAAAGCCAATATATTACCAAACTGGATATTGACGTTATTTCTTGCTCCTCAGTTGGAAGCATAAAATGGAAATGGGCCAGATACAGGCAGGTGGCACTTACCAGGTACACATGCCTACCTCTGTAGAACAATGGATATTACATATTTCAGTGTTTTCAACTCAGTACCGACTATTTTGTCAGTGTACCTGTAGCAACTTGGGCATTAGTTCTTTTATTACATATAAGCAGAAACCTTCAGCTCCAGCTAAATTCTTCTCGTTTTTCTCAGTTGCGTCAAATTGGCTAGGGGCAGATTTCAGCTAGCTACCCTTCCATGTTCTCTACGTTCCTCAGCATCTCTGCCTCCCTGTGGGCAATCCCCTTGGCCTTATCCTTGGTGAGCGGCGGCGGTAGCTTTCATGGGGTGAAGCAGCGACATGCCTTTCCAGTTTCCATGGAGTCATGCACGCCCAGTCCCAGAGTCCCGGTTCACTGGTGCAGGCCCTGGGGCCTGGGCATGGCAGACGATGGACTCGCTGCAGCCTGCAGATCTCGACGGCTTTCTTTGGTACGGTGGGCTTACTTGGTGAGCAGAAGCAGAGCCAGAGTCGATTCTCCAGAGAATCTCTCTATTTTGACTATGCACGTGGACAGCACGGTGGTTGCCATTTCTTGTCTTAATGAGCACGTAAGTTTAGTAACAAGCAGCAGAACGTGCAGATCAAATTAGAGGGCATCGGTACTAGTAAAAGATGTATATGACACTTGACTCGACTGTTTGTCAGGAGTATCATTGTTTGGTTCCCGAGAAACCTGGGATAGCAAAGTCATCACCAAGACAGTGACACTAATGTGTTCATCCATGAATACTCCGTTTATTAATCTGAACTTGACCAAGATTAAAAAAATAACAAAACAAGTATCACTAGGTTTATGATGAAATATATTTTAAAATCTTATTTGTGTGGTGTGATATACTAATTCCGTCCCAAATTGTAAGTCGTTTGACTTTTTTTTACCCTAACTTTGACCACTCGTCTTATTCAAAGTTTTTTTTGTAAAATATCTTTTTCGTTATGGCTAGTTTTAGTAATAAAAGAATTTTAAGAATAACTTAAATTTTGTCTATATTTGCACAAATTTTTTGAATAAGACGAGTGGTTAAAGTTGGAGTCAAAAAAAGTCAAACGACTTACAGTTTGTGACGGAGTGAGTATTCTAATACTCTTTTCTATAAAATTAGCCAAACTCTGGATAGTTTGATAAGGAACAAAAATCAGAAGTCTATTTGTGGACAAAGTGAGACAGGGAGTACTCTTAAGTTTGTAACTATTAATTGTGGACAAATAGAGACAGAGAGTACTCTTAAGTTTGTAGCTATTAATCATGGCACCATATTTGGTAAGTCTACCAAAAGAATTGCTGATGAATGTTTTATCAATGCTATCAATCTGAGTTTTGCAAATCCAAATGCTCTAATAACAAACCTGATTATGTTAGCTTAGCCTGCTGGTTAGCTTTTCCTTTACATCACTTAAACGGACAGAACCGATAAATCATAAGCACATTACGGTGGTGTTTCAATAGAATAGATTACTAGAGATTGTCATTTACATCAAAATGGCAGCAGGTCATCTTAATCATTCACTTACATACAGGTAACTTTTGCACAGAAAATTCTTGTTATTAAGTTTAAGTATTCACTCACCTAGTCACCTCTTATGGTTGCATGAATAGTAATTAGTAACAATCGCCTACAGCTAAACCGTATACTATCAGTGTCAGCTAGCTTAACCCTCCATCTTCTCCACCTTCCTCAGCACGTCCGCCTCCCTGTCGGCTATCTTCTTGGCCTCCTCTTCGGTGAACGGCGGCGGCAGCGTGCAGGGTTCGAAGCCGGCGACGTGCCTCTCCATGGAGTCCATCATGCAGTCCCGGTGCAGGCCACGGGCGGTGCACGCCATGGACTCGGTGCAGACCTCGACGGCGTTCTCCGGCACGGTGGGCTTGTACCGGAGCAGCTTCGCGTACTCGGTGAGCAGGTGGAGCATGTAGTCGTAGACGTAGTCCATGCTCATCTCCTCCCTCACGAACCGGCTTCCCTGCTCGCCGATCAGCCGCGCCTGCGCCGGGTGCTTGTTGCCCCAGTCGACGGCGAACTTGATGGACTTGCACATGTGGTCCCGTCTGATGGGCCAGTAGTGCTCGCCGGCGACGAGCCCCCTCGACAGGATATCCTGGAAGGGCGTCCTGACGAACAGCACCGGCGAGTCGCACGCCATGATGTACTTCTCCCTCGCTGACCACGCATTCCCCTCCACATAAACCTTGTACCTGCATCCACTCACAGATCATCTTAGTTATACGTAGTACTTGGATCTTGAATTTTGTAGGAAACAATAGAATTTGTTATAAGGGCAAGCCCAACGTGAGCATACAAAATTAGTGGCTTCATTGTCCATTGTCCATGTAAGTGAAAAGTTGTGAGGCCACTACAAAAATTCTATCTCACCCAATGCATCTCAATAGCTTCAAAAGCCTCAGCAGTCTTACTTTTTTCTTTTTTCCAATCTACGTGTGTCTCTCTCTTTCCTCAAGCTAGTGCACCCTCTGCAGTGCAGGAGCCCCTGACACCCTGCAAGGCTACCACTTTACCTCCACGGTGGAGTCCGATCCTAGTTGGCTGGTGAAGCCACCAAGGAAGCTCCTGTGTTGGGCATGGCCTAAGAAAATTCTGCAAAAGTTCAGAATTGTTTGACTACCTGTATACGCATTGCTTAGGTATCCTCGAATCTTTGAACCCGTTTTGAATTGCATGATTCCAGTCCTACAAGAAAACCGACAAGGAAATTAAAACAACTAACACCATCTATTAGGCACTAGAAATGGAAGAAGAAAAAACAATGCCATTTCTCATGGTTTTGAAGGATCGGAGAACCTGGGTGAAGACTCGGGCGTTCCATTCCTGGCCATTGGAGACGTTGCATCTCATGAGCTCAACCCGCATGGGGTAGCTCATGGGGTTACCCTTCCAGAACGCGTACGGCTGCCTCTCCGGCCACTTTACACGCTCGTTCTCCTCCTTCACCTCCTCCAGCATCTTCTTCCATGGCCCGATGCCCACCTCCGGCCATCCCCAGAAAGACCAGTCCGGGAACACGACGTCGAGCGTGGACGCGTCCTTGCAGTACCGGAACACCGGCGGCGCCTTCGACATCTCCGGGAGGAAATCGGCGGCGCGCACCTGCCCCGGGTCGTCGCAGGCGAACATGAGGTCAAGGTCAGGGACGCGCCCCGGGTATCGCCGGAGCAGCTGCAGGATGCCCCACTGCGTGAACACGTCGCGTGTCTGGAACGCGCGCCGGTAGGTCTCCACGTAGGCCCGGCCGGCGACGATCACCAGCCGGAAGAAGGCGTGCGGCCGCGCGCGTTCCACCGTCTCACGCGTGATCCCGGCGTCGCGCCATGGACGGAGGTCGTCGTGGATGTACCGGAAGTAGTCCGGGCACGACGGTTCGCCGGAGGTTGGCAACGGCGGTGGTGGCGGTGGCGATGGTGTCGCGGAGCATTTCGGTGGATGTGGGGACGTCCCGTTGCCGCAGGTGAATGGTATGGGGACAAGGTGGGCCGCCGTGGAGTTGCCGTGGTGACGCCGTCGTTGGCCGGCGCCGGTGCTGACTAGAAGTGGCGACTGTGGGGAGCATCCATACAGAGGAATTCAGAGTAAGATTTACTTGAAATTCTGCGAAAACGATTGCTATGTGCTAAACAAACATATAGTCAAGATTAACAGGCTAACGTTTTTTGAAAATTTGATTTACAGGTGTGGCAATGGCTACATGATTCCATATACTTATTACTAATATACTTACAGCGTCGAGGTCGATCCACCTTGCTGCGACTAGAAGCAAGGCAAGAACAACGAGGCCGACCATGATGGAGCGCAGGCCCCTCGTCGGCAAGGGAGCAGGATTCAGTGACGGCGTGACTAGCGGCCCCCTATCCGACGTCCATTTCACATCTGGCGGCGCTGAGCGATTCGAAGAGACTTAGCCATTTTCTTGTCTGCCGCTGCCGCCAGCCACCTTGCCTTGTGCGTTCCCATCCGCCACGAGGACCTTCCAGCTTCCCTCACCAGAGAGTCATCGACACTGCTGATGCGCTCAGCGTCAGCATCCTCCGCACAACACCATGTTCTCGGCCAGGCTGGGGACGACCTTATGTAACAGCGCATCGACGGGAGCACCGCCGCCACCGTGGTGCTTGACCTGGAGGCCCTGGACGCGAAATCGAAGCAAAATCCGAGATCATGTACCAGTGAAGGAGAGAGATTGCGTTCAATCTGTGGCCTTGATTTTGCAATGGATTCTGATTTGGTTCTTGGATTTGACGGAGACGGTGGCTTTAGCCTGGAAAGCTTCGTGTGGAGATGGTTGAAAACTGTTGGCCTGCTCTGCTCGATTATGCCATGCCGTCGGAAGCAGAGACGACGAGGGAAGCAAAGAAAGGCACCGCAGAAGGAAGGAAAAGCAGAGGCAAGCGCAGGAGTTTCCTCTCTGTCCCTCAACGCTGCGTAGCTGCCGCCGGGAGGGCCGGCCACGCCTTTCGCAGCAACTGTGACCGAGTGGGGCAGAAATCGAATCGCCTCGGCTGGGGCTGGCTGCCGGCCGGCACCGGAGCCGAAGCGCGCGGCGCTGAGGGCGGCGCGGCACAGGAGAAAGACCGGCTGCTCCGTTCACGTGGGCGGAGGAAAAGCGAGACTCACGTGCCTTCTCTCGAAAAAAAAAATGAACAAACTCGTTTCATCCATTGGATCAGCGTTGGACGGCGGATGGGTGGTCGCCAGTTACATGGTGACTTGCTGAAGGAAAGTCACCCAATCTGAGTCCGTCGGCAAGATCGCCGCCAACGACGACGGCCAACGGGTCCGCGGCGCCACTGGAGCGGCCGCGCCGTCGTCCTCGTCATTCCCTAGCGGAACCGGCGGCACCAACGACGTCACCTCCTCGGGCGCCTTGTGCGACGTCGCAATGAAGAAGGTGCTCTTCATGATCAAGTTTGTCACCAACCACGAACAGCACACAGTACGAGTCCTATGGAGCTACTGAGGCATGCCAGGAAAATGAGAGAGGGGCTCCAGGTGTTAGCTGCTCGCAGCTGACTGTAGGAGCATCTTCTCTCAAATGTGGCTTGCCGCGTCAAGTCAAACAGCTGAGCTGAGCGCTACTCGGGTCACGGGCACTCAGCTCCAGGCTCCAGCTTGTCCCAGCGGATTGGAAGAGCATCCTGTGTAACTGTGTTAAACGTGGGCTGGGTTGAAGTCAACGAGCTGAGCTAGTAGTTGGCACTCGGCTACCACCACTCCATCGTTCCCAAAGCTACTTGGGGTTTCGACTTGTTACGAAAATTTGAGAGCATGGCAACTGTTTGGAATGAGCAAGTCGATGTATTCCATAGCCCAAAGCCCCAAAAGGAATACACAAGTCTTATACAGGGGCGAAGCCACGTTATGCACTATGGGTGCAGCTGCACCCCTCTCAAACACTGTATTTAGTTATAGCTAACAACATCTTAGCCTATATGCACCCCCATGGTCAAGTGCGATGCAACCCCCAGCTGCCCAACAGACCACGCAAAAGGAAAGAAAAATAATATTATGCATTGATCCAATATATATGGATGGAGATTGATGCTAGCTTTTTTCCTTCCTCTAATCGTCTATCACTTAGTATGATTTGGTTCAAACAAATCTGCTAACTTATTATTGGTTGTTGTGTTTCAAATTATAATGTTAGAGTTTCTATTATGGGTTTTAGGGACTTGCAGTGAAATTGCAAATAAGAGAATATTTTTTTCATGGTATAGTATTGTAATTTATGTATTCTTGTATAGATGTCCATTTCTTAGTTTGTTTTTAGGCATCCGATTCCTAGTTGTTAAACTAGATTAATGATAAATTAGAGCATTTATACTAATCCACTGGAACATTCTTTATCTTTTGAAAAAAAGGAAATTAAGTCATTCGTTCCCTTTTTATAAGCTATTGAACAATCCAAATGATGTATTTTTCGTATGTAACATTTGGTACATGATTATACTAAGTCAGCAACCAATACTAAGTCAGCAAAACCAAGAAAGTATTCATCCTTATGTGTTTGATGATAATTTTCACTAAAACATAATGACTAAAATAATTATATAATATTGATGAGGCTGCGTATAAATTTGGGCATGGCTGAGCCTATGACACATGGGCCCCACCTGCATGGCTGTGCTTGCGTGGTTTCTAGTGAGCACAACAAATCGATCAAGTTTGGCCCATGTACAGAGCAGCCCACTAGCTGCCATCGATCACAGACGAGTACTGAGAAGAAATATCTACGCTGATTAGAGGAGATAAGCACGTCAGTTTGGATAAGCACTGGAGATAAGCACGCCTTGGCTAAGAGATAAAGTCTGTTAGCTTAATGCGTCAACAGATTCCTTGGCCGAGAAGCTAATTTGTTGGCCATCGGTGCCTATATAAAGCAACCGTGACCACAAGTTAAAGAGGTTGGCGCAGGAGGGGCATCGCTGGTCCATAAAAAAAATAGAAAAGCACATCTTGCCGCCGCCAGGCATATGAAGAGTCGCCGATGTATGCTGGCCGCAGAGGAGGATGGAGAGGCCACCTGCTCGCCCAAAGAAGGCATACGCGCAGCTCGCTACAGCCAGGCACAAGCATTTATCCGCCGCCAGATAGCCACGCAGATATGCAGGCCAAGATGAAAGGCAGCGCAGGGCGCACGGCCAGATGTATACTAGCCAGCGGCTCTACCAGCTCCGATCTCAAGATGGCTACGATTCTAATCGAGGCCTAACAAGTTACTTGGCTGCGAGCAGTTCGTGATGCCAAACCGATGGCCGTATCTATGCCCCTGAGTGGGAAATGATACTCGACTTCATGAAAATATACGACGCCGGTTAACCGGTAGTTGTGTTGTATCCGTGCCGTGCCCCTTAGTGGGAAGGATGGACTACATGATAAAATTCGGGCTAAGCGATGCCAGCGAATCGGTAGTGATATCTGTACCCCTTAGCGGGAAGGATAAACTATACGATAAAAATCTGTTTCCTCGTCAATGACGAGAGGTCTGACGAGAGGTCACTAAAAGAAACGTCTTACGGCGAGCAAGGCCGAAAGGCTGTCAGATAATTCATCTTGCAGGCATAATCTAGCACCGCATTTGCGGTAAGATCACTATATCCCACGTCTAAGTACCGACGAGGCTAGACTCAATTTTGGCCGAGTGTCGTCAAGGCAAGGTCACTACCTATCGACATGTCCCAAATAACGGGATCAGATACTATGTTGCTGGGCACCGACGAGGCGAAGGCAACTCATTTATGTCCGTACTTGATGAAGCTAGGCCATATGACTGGGCACCGACAAGGCGAAAGTCACCCCTTCATCAATGCATTTCCCGTTTACTGCCGACATGGCGTTGGTGCTACGTGGCCGGGTCTTGACGATATAAAGTCACCCGCATCACATGTTTTCACCATTCCCATATATTGCATATGGACGACGACCAGATGAATTCGACATGACCACAAAAGCGCAGCTTAATCGGAGGTGTTCTGTAGGCTTCCCTACGGATGTAATTAACCGGTCGCGCCCAACAGGCCCCGGAAATCAGCGAACTACGCAATCTCTTCAAGTCAGACCTTCCTTAAGCATTGATGCAGAAGACAAGTTGTCGCGAGTCATGTATTCATATATTTTGTAAAAGATCAAGATTAATGAAATATATGTTCTCGCCAACGTGTGCATGTGTCCCGTGTACAATCTTTATTTTTGTTGTCTTCGCAATTATTTTTATCTTTTGTTTTCACAAACACTTATGCTTACAGCGTCGAGGTCCATCCATGTGCGCGCGCCAAGCAGCAAGGCGAGGAGGACGAGGGTGATCATGACGGAGCCCACGCCCTTGGTCCTCAACACCGCTCCCAAAGACAACGACGACCTCCCTGCCCGCGCCACCGGAGCATCGCCGCCGCCGTCCTCGCACGACGTCGCCGGCAAGACGCCGGCGGAGCCCTTCATGATCGATCGACAACGAGCCGCACGGTACGGACCTGAACTGAACCAAGGAGGAAAACGAGAGGAGCCAAATTCTGTTGCACTATTCGGCTACCTGGGATCTGCAAGAAAGCGCAGCTTGATCTTTTATAGCACGCGGCGCCAAGTCAACCCTCGGCGCCGTAGTATTCCCAAAAAAAAAAAAAAAAAAACACCCCTCGGCGCCGTAGCAGTACTCCCCTGCTAATTTTGATATCCAAGAAGGATAAAATGAACAATGCGTACTGAACAACTGAAAGTTCAAGGTCACGATAAAAGTTTCAGACTGCTACGGAATCAGACTCTATTTTTGTTATGAGAGTAGTCGAATGGCCTGTGCAAAATGCAAGACTCTAGTCCGATCATGTTGGCGTGGTCCGTGGGTTTCCACCAAAACTTGGACTTTCTTCAGAAGTTTGGCGAAAAGACTCATGAGATGGCGTGGGAACGTACGATGGCGACTACCAAGTTAATTTGGTTAATTCAAACAGAGTTACCACCTGTCTGTACACGAAGCACAAGACTTGACTTTGCCACATCTAGAGAGAGCTAGGGTCGGTTAATATTAGCAATTTAGAATGGATGACACCTGATACCTAGTGGAACAGTGCTGTAGGGCTCAGTAGAGCACGGGTTTATTCTAATGGCAGCTGCTTTAAGTGTCAAACACGCATGTAGTACTTTACATGTAGTCGCCGTCATCAATCGCGTATGAAAATATCAGTCCTACAATATTACATTTTCCTGCAAAATGCTAGCTACAATGAGTATTTCCAACTGTCGTTTTCAGAATACTTACAGAACTTGTCCTTGTCAAGACAACATCAGTCCACTACATTTCTGTAACCCTATGTGTTCCTTTTTTCAGTCACAACAAAACAATGGGGCATCAAAACTCGATCTTTCTGCTCATCTGAACCGAGAACCATGGCTAGCCAAAGCCGTGGAGCAGGGCGTCTACTCTGAACACTATCCCTGACCATACCACGCCGGCGCTGCCGTTCAGCCTCGATCTTCTGATCTGTGATGATACCCAAACAAGCTTACCAGAGTCTAGAGGTCAGTGTTCGTCAAATCGTCATTTATCCTGAACTGAATCAAGCAGGAAAACGAGAGGAGCCAAATTCTGTTACACTAGGGTCACCACTCACCAGCCAGCCAAATACCTGGGATCTGCAAGAAAGCGCAGCTTGCTCTTTATTTATATAGCCCCCGGTAGCAAGTCAACCCGCGGCGCCGTACCAGTACTCCCCTGCTTGAATTTTGATCTCCAAGAAGGATAAATGAACAATGCTCGTACTGAACAACTAAGGTCACGATAAAAGTTTCAGGCTGTTACAGAACCAGCCTCTATTTTTGGTATGAAAGTAGCCGAATGGCTGTGCAAAATGTGCAACTAGTCGTCGTGAAAGTACGATTGCATTTGCAACATAAGTCCGATCATGGTGCCGTGGCCCGTGGGCGCCTATCAGTTTTCCAGCAAAACTTTGGACTTTCTTCAGAAGTTTGGCGAAAAGACGCATGAGACGGGTGGAAACATACAATGGCGACCACCATATTAATTTGGTTAATTCAAACAAAGAGTTGCCACCTGTCAAGACTTGACTTTGGCACATCCCGAGAGAGCTAGGATCGGTTAAAATTAGCAATTTAGAATGGATGACAATTGACACCTGATATGCAATGGACCAATGTGTTCAGTAGAGCATGGGTTTATTCTAATGACAGCTGCTTTAAGGCAAACACGCGTGCAGTACTTTACATGTAGTCGCCGTCATAGTTGCGTATGAAAGAGCAGTACTTACAAAACTAGTCCTTGTCAAGCCTTATACACCAGCAACATGCGTGCAGTACTTTACAAAATGCTTGCTACAATGAGTTTTCCTACTGTCAGAATACTTACAAAACTAGTCCTTGTCAAGCCTTATACACAACATAGACTGTACACTTCGCTGTAGTGGACTGTACTGTTTGTACCTCTTTGAAAGACAATAAATCTGTATGTCCAGTCGCAACAAAACAATGTGTGTGTGTGTGGGGGGGGGGGGGGGGGGGGACTCGATCCCGCTGCTCATCTGAACCAAGAACCATGGCCGGCCAAAGACGTGGAGCGGGGCATCTAATTTGAACACTATCTCTGGCCATGCCGCGCCACCATTCAGCCTCTATCGTCCGATCTGTGATGATGCCCAAACAAGCTTACCAAAGTCTAGAGGTGAGTGTTCGTCAAATGGTCGAGATGTATCCTGCTGTTCTCCCTGAGTGGCTGCTGCTGGTGCCAGGCGCGCCCAAATGGTCCAATCGCTGCTTCATGCCAGCCCAGGTATGTGTCAGCTAGGGAGCAGGGTTCATGCTCTCCGACGACCTCAACCTTTGGAAAACGGACTGAGAAGGTCAATAAATAAAAACGTAATGCCCAATGGAAAATAAGACAGTCCGTCACGTGTCTATGTTGCTGTGGGAATTTCCACACCCAGAATCAAATTACTTACTTAATTTTTCCCTTTATTGTTTTTAATGTTGCACAGACATTGTTTCAATGATGCAACGGAGCATCCAATAGGAATTTCTCCCATCGGACATACGATGCTAGTAGCACTGCCCTAAATAAAAAAAGGGCTAGTCTCTGTACGAGTAAGGTTCGGGCTGATATAGCCCATTTAACCCAGAGCCAAGTCCGGCCCAGATTGGCCGCGGATAGGGCTTAGCCCGGCGGTCTCCTCTGGCTAGATCGTTAGGCCAAGCTAGATTTGCCCACATGTCTTCTCAGGCAGATTTCCTATGCATCTTTAGGTAGATTTTAGCTTTCCCGGTTTTCAATATTTGAGATTGGTGCAAAACAATTCCAACCATTGGATCACACCCCAAACACGAGCCCCCACTTGACTCCCACCCGCCGCCTCCCTTCCCTGTTCGCGCCTTCATGCATCTTCCTCCCCTACTACCTGTCGACGCTCTGCTTCTTGCGACGACTACGCACCACGCCGTCATGGCCGTGCTCCTCCCTCCCCTGTGGCCCGCCATTGCCCTTCCCTACTAATTGCGCCAACGCTCGCCTGCGCACGCCGCAAGCACTGTCACACACCAACGCTCGCTCGTGCATGCGTTGTTGTCGCACCTTCTCTGCCTGCTGCCATTGCTAGAGAAACCATGGAGAAGAAACTCAACAAGAAGATCGAAGAAGATTCAACATTTCAGTTCTTTTACTTCAACATTTGTTGTGTACTCTCTCAACATTTTCTATTTTCAATTTCAACATCAAATGTTGAACGTGTTAAAGTAAAATGTTGACATGTTTAAGGAGAATGTTGAACAATATATTCAATTAATCTCATAATTATCTAAAAAAATTCAACTAATCTCATTCCTAGGTAGCTAATTGGGCCAAATGATTTAAAGATGGATCACTTATCTATCTTCCATAGGATGGATAGAAAGCTCTAAACTCGAATATGGTACCTTAACACAGTTCACAGTACACAAATACACATGTATTGAGAGTTAAGACTTGAGAGTTTCTGAACAAGGACTGTCTAGTTGGCCGATGTGTCAGCGGCGAAGGAAGGTAGGAACAGGTTCCGTTGACTGTCTTCCATGCCTCTCTCCCCCTAAGATAGTAGGCAGCCATGGCCACCATCACTGGCTCAGTCACCCAGACACTGGTGGCTGGGGTTCTTCTTCCTCCAACCGTAATCGCAATCACCCCTCCCAGATTGGATCATGCTAGATCAATACGTCTTCACCAATATCGATCTCAACTCTTGCAACCTTCACTATTAAGCATGGCAGCCATAGGTCATTTGTGATCTCCAATCTTCTAGAAGCTTCTCAAGTATGTATTGTTATTTTTAACACTCCTCAATGCATACTTGCTCTAGGTGACCAAATCGGTAGGTGTCACTACCCTTTAATCTTATGTGCTCTACCGTTCCAAGCCTTCTTCAGTGGCATGGTCTTCTCTTGTCCTTGTGGCATGACCTTCTCTTCCATCGCCACATAGACCAATGTCTTAAGTGGGATATTCCTTGTAGACTTGATGTGACTATGCATCTCTTTTTTTCTCCACTCTTCTAGTTGTTTGTCCTCTAGATACTTCCCTTTACAAAGACAAAACACCCACCTTCCGCCATCCCCAAAAGGACCAGTCCGGAAACACGAATGGCCTATGCACTCTAGTCCGATCTTGGTGCCGTGGTTCGTGGGCATTTGTCAGTTTTTCACTACAACTTACTTTCTTCAGAAGTTTGGCGAAAAGACTCATGAGATGGTGAGGGAACGTACGATGGCGACTACCAAGTTAATTTGGTTATGCAAACAGAGTTGCCACCTATTTGTACACGAAGCACAAGACTTTGACTTTGGCACATTTAGGTATGACATGGCGGCCGTTTAGTTGATGTGGTTGCCACTGTGTATATCTCAAAAAAAATACAATAATGAGACCCCACGTGTCATCCTTATTTTTACCCTCTTACCTATGGAAATTATTAAAATGCCCTTATCCTCTCTTTCTCTTCTCCCTGCTCTTGGCTCTCCTCCGTCTCCGTCTTGCCTTGCAACAGCCGCACCAGCTCAAGCTGCTCGCAGCGCCATCCATGGGGCGATGCTGGAGATTGCCGCATAGCCGCCCAAGCTGCTCACCGCGCCCAAGGCCACGTACCGTGCGGCCGAGCTCAGCCATGTACCGTGTGGCCGTCGTGTTGTGCCTCCTCCTCCTCGCCTCCTTCTTCCACTACCGCGTCAGTGTGTCACCCACCCTACACGCCACGCGCCGCTGTGGCTGGCCGCACTCGTCTGCAAGCTACTTCTCGCCCTCTCGTGGTTGCGCGCTCAACTCCCCATGCTCTTCCCGACTAACCGCACCTCGACAAGCTCGTTGGCGTACTATGTATCCGATAACGGCGCCGAATTGAACCCCACCATGGCCGAATCGAGCCACGCCGTAGCCAAATCACGCTCCTGGGTAAAGCCTCTGCCCAGCCTTCGCTGCAGCGGCACCGGAAAAGGTGGTCGTCATGGGTGTCTGCGACATGAGGCGGCTGCGCTAGAGTAGGAGGTGGCCATCGCTGGTGTTGTGCGGATGCCGAGGAGAGATCTTGCACCGCCTCTGACGCTACCAAGGGCGAGGCCGAACATCGCGCAGCCGTCAATGTCCAAGCCGCTGCTACCGACGAGCCGCACTTCGCCAGACAAGTGCTCGGCCTACGGCGCGCGAGATCGATACCGATGGCGAGGCTGTGCAGGGCCGCTGGTGTTAGAGTATCGGGGTAGCAGGGTATTTTGCCTCTTGCATTGGGTGGGGACATTTTTTGTCTAGCGACTTATATCAAGGGACAGAGGGAATATGCCCAAACCCATATGGTTGTCCATAATCATTTGGATGATGATCATTTCGATGGCTTACAAAATATCATTGGGACCTAAAGCATCTACAGTGATTCATCTGGACGATCCTATTAGTCATAATGGTTATGTTGTCAATCGATCATCAAAATCACAAACATTGGCCTGGAGTCATTCTCCTTACAAGTATTATAAATTTTGTGTCCAATATTTCCTTTTATTTCATTGCAATGATTAATTTCTAAAAAATGATGTTTTCCATGACCAAAGAAGTGGGGAATTCTTGTCTACTTATAAGTGGGGAAATACTTAGTAATTGCAGTTATGGACAATCATGTAAACAAAACATATATCTAGATGCTGAAGTCACATATGCATTTGCCATATCAACATCTTCATCAACTTGTATCTATTATCATTAAATTATACTTTCTTATTGATGATCCTAAAATTTTGGATGACCTTAACTTCTCTGGTTCCATACTATTTTGTACTCACAACTACAGTTGGGCTTAAATAGACACCAATAGAGGGCAAACTAATATTGTTACTGATAACCTTGTATGGAGCGTTAAGAGGATGCGTGCATACGTTACACTGACTGAGGAGCATCTTTATTTTTTAGAAATATGACATCCAATTATCATGGAGCATGATTACATTATGCCTCAAGTAAGATTTGGATGCATGTTGGAGACTCGTGCCATATCACTGTCTCCATCACCAACTAGTTTGTTTGACCAATTCATGAGCTACTCTATTACAATGCCCTTGCCAAGATCTAATTTGATCTGCCTCTCATGCACATGTCGATGGTTGCACCGATTCCGTGTACACAATTCTATCTGGTGTTATTCCTTTTATTTTGACCTTGATCTACTCAGGAACTACTCCGTTTCTAGCTGCGCATACCTCCCTGCCACTATTACCATATGCTTTATATGGCCACCTTTGGTAAGCACCAAATGCTTTAATAATGTAACCTATTAGCATCTGGTTTAGGCTCTAATGTCATATGTTTCCTTGTCCTTTTTCTAGAAGGATTGATGCAGAACGAATGTGTCAATGAATTTCTTGTACATGGTTGTTAGATTTTTGTAGGTAGCGCGTCAACGAATTTCTTATACATGGTCAACTTTTGGTGATGGCGAGACTTCTGGTGCCAATATTGTGCCACTGAAGCACGCCGACATATTACAACATACCATCGAGCATACATGAGTTTATCTCCCCGCTGACGCTTGTAGTGGCGTGTGGATTACTGGTACAACACGTATCATTAGAGTTGCTGCAGTGTTGCTCTCAACCGATGCTTCGAATTTGGCATCAATTTGAACATTGCGGCAAGCGATGCCGGGACAGAAAAAGTTAGCACCGACGATTGTACATTCCTCGGTGCCGGATTCATTTTATATTGTTTCCATTCATATGCTTATTTCTTTTGTTTGCTAGCATGTTGACTGAGATAAAGGAAGAGTTGTTTCTGCTATTTAATATTGCTAATAATTTCAGCTTTGGCAATGCCCAACACTGCGGTAAAAACTTAAAACGCAACATTAATATTGGTTTAATGTTTTGGAGCATTGATGTCAAGTACACACTGTGAGTGCCCTTAATGCATTGTGGGTAGAATGGGTGGTGATTCAGGGTCCAAGAAGGGGTGCCCCACAGTGATCATGCACTAGAGGAGGCACAACGAAGATAGGTTTGGGCATGAAGAAATAGGGTAATAATCTGTTGATACAGATATCCCCAGCACATTCTATGCAGTTTTGAATAGCCTACATATGAACTTAGCTTCAGTAGTCAGTAAGTTTTGAAGGGTAACTATTTCTTTTTTGTGTCTAGTTTGTTTATATGTATACTTTTTATTTTGTTTCACAATGGTTTTATAAAATTGATCAACTTGGATCGGATATAAAGGACCTCAAAACAAGTACATGTTGTTGATCATAAGTTGTAGTGTTGAACACCCACTTATTCGACTCTTTATTGCTAACATAGTGGAAGTTACACAATGTTCTTGTGTTTGTGGTTGATTGGTTGGATAGGTCCTATTGGAAATCGAGGTGGCCCTAATGCACACTAAGTTGAGGTCCTACACCTAAGACACACCAACTATCTCTATAGTCGTTGACTCGTTTTAATTTCTAGTCCTCGGGGTACTAGGTCATTTAGATAGCAGAGCCACCTTTTTACTTCAGGGAGGCAGAGCCTACCAACAGATGCTCTACTCATCTACCATGCTCATCAGTGAATGGCATGACAAGGTAGGGGATCTCTATTTATAAAGCAAGGGGAACCATGAGATTGAGACAAGTGTCCCACTTTTAGAGAATTCTCATATATTACAACATTATCTAATTTAGTTAATTACCAAATCTAAAGTAGACTTGATAAATATCTGGCTAGTGCATAGTGAAGAACATTCTAGAAGTTTGCCTTGCTTCTTTCAAAAGGTCCTACCAGGTCCTATCAATTTTTGAGGCGGCCAAAGACTTGAGAAACAAGGGGAAAGTTGCCTAGGTCGCCTAGATAAGGACCTATCAAGTCATATGAGTCGTTCATTTCTCACCCTGGGTTCTAGGAGCTCGTTGGGTATGCTACTATGTCTCTATTGATCATATTTGACTATCATGAGTCACTTTATGCTCAGAATTCAGAAACTTAGAGGCTGAGGAATAAAGTGATATAAACATGCTTTTCTTGCACTTGAAAACTTTGTGGATTCAAATTCCATGAGTGTTGTTTCAGTTCCTTTTGCCAGGGAGGACTGGCAAGATTCAGGAACTGGACTAGCATAAGTGTGTTGTGTCTATGCAGATTGAGGTATACTTCTTAAACTACTACTTCCTATGTCCCGATCTACAAGGCGTAACCACTTTTCTCTGATGTCCCAAAATACAGGTTGTATTTTCTCGACTCCCGTGCAATGAATAAGCATTCGGTATAAATAGACATATTTATTGTATTATCTTCGTTATTATTTGTGGTTAAAGTAATACTAATCAGGCCTGGGAGGTCAAAAGTTGAGGGAGGTGATTTTCCCGATTATTTATTCCATTGAAAAAACTCGCACTCGGTCCATTGTCTAGGGATGTAAAAATGACTTTTTCCTATTAAATATGCCGACTCAAAGCATCAAAGAAAAAACATTACTTTCTTCTTTGTGATGAAAAATAGTATCGTATCGATGTACTAAATTAAATCAGAAAACAATCAAAATGAATTCAAATTTGGTTGATCCATATTGGAATATAAATCTGTCCCAAATTAGCAACATCTTACCCTCATGTTAGTTCTCTAATTATCACACAACAATTTTCTTTTGCGAGAATTTGTATATACTTAGACGTTTAGTATGGTATACCAAAAAACATAAAATTAATGATAAATAAGTGTATTAGATCATGCAAGTATGTTCACTTAAATAAACAAATCAACAATAGTTGAAAAAAGTAGTACGTATGATGGTACATTGAAGAAACAAATTAAGAACTATAAACTAATCTCCTGTGAAAAAACCTTTAAACAATATTTGTAGGAAAAAACTATGTAGGGTCCAACATAGCCACATAAAATGGGTATTCCGTAGTGCCTACAAATGGAGGGAACACACTTATGGGCCCACACCAACGGGTCCTGTGGGTCCAACACCAAGGGGTCATATGTACTAGAATTGCCCCAAATCTGAAAGCTTTAGTATAGGTACTTCTTGTCTTCCTAAGAAATGGAGGTGCCCTAAGGAAAAACTTAAAGTGTAAGTCCAATCCGATTTAGGAACACTGGAAACACACGTGGTGTAGGCGCGTAGCCTGTTGACAGCCCAAAAAGGCCAAGAGGCGGTTATGGTTGTTTGGCGAGGGATTTTATGTCTCCGGGGAGTGGGGCCAGCTTCCTTCAACATGAATGAACCCCACAACAACCTAGAGACACCCAACCAGTGAGTGGGACAGGATGAAGCCTCCCCTCGTGTGCCTTCCCCATAAAATACATGGAGATAAGACATGGGCCTTCCATAACAAGAGAAGGCTAGATTCACCCCTGCCACCACTAGGACTGAGACATCACTTCGAGCAGACACAACGTAGCCTATCACCTGCCCACTGCTTCAATGGTGACCGACCACTAGGGAAATCATCATATAGCCCAACACAGGCACCAAGAAGAGCGAAGGACAAAAAGGTGCCCCGTGTACCCTGATTCCTCCCAGGGCACGAAGGAGGCTAACACAACAAAGAAGGCGAGCCTAGGGTGTGACAAATGTCCTATCCTAGAATGGCACAAGCAAGTGGCGCCGAAATAAGGCACCACATTCAGACTTAAGGTGGTAAGTCCATGCTAGTAACTAACCATGTAAAATACAACCCCTAGTAGAAAATAAACTATAAAAGGGCCCAAAAGGTCCCATGTAAAGCAAATTAACTCAAGCCAAGGACATGTGCAGTGCATGTCTGTGTCAGAACAAGTCTCACAAGACTTAAAGTATTACACTCAAGATCGGCCCGAACTTATTATCTAAAAACAACCTTCCGAGTCTCCAAATACAATTTCCACTAATAACCTGAGAGAGCTATATCTTCAAACCGTGGTATACCCTGGCGGAATCTCTAAAAGGGATATATCTTCGGTACAAGTCAAACTGACACTCTATGTGTGTCTATATAAAATATGCTGACTCAAAACATCTAAAAAAAATCATGTATATTCTTATTTGTAATCACAATACTAAATTACATAAAAATGATAAAAATAAATTTGAAATTTTGTTGAGACGTCTTCTCCTCATCGGTTTCGGCTTCCTCTCCTCATATCTCATATTAAGTCGAGTAGACCATGGCAACTCGCAAACAAAATCCAGAGTTCGCTCATCCAAATCCAGAGATCGCTCCATGTCCATCAGCAGGGATATGTTTAAACCGGAAAAAGGGAGCTTGCATCCGCCCGGCCTCGACGCCGGCGGCAACGGAGAAGGAGAAAGGATCCCTTGGGGGCTCCTCGAATACAAAGCCTACGTCGCCGACTGCCGGAACGACACCACCGCCGTCGCATATTCCAGGTGCGGCAGGGAGATCCAGGTCACCTTCTTCCCCACCCGGCCGCCGCGCGTCTCCTACCTCTGCGTCTTCTGCCGCCCCGCCACCGCCGATGGGGAGGCTGAAACGAACCGGACTTTTAATGACAAAGTCCGACTCCCTGTACCATTGCGATAGTCCCAAGAATAGTGCTACCGAGTACAGAACTCATCTCAGTAGTATATCACAGACATCCATTCGAATTACATCACATGTCATAAATATAGTATCCAGTACATGTCTCTGGAATAAGTACATAAGCCTCATGGGCCGAAAGCAACATAAAGTAAATGTAGCGCAGCGGAAACTATTAAGCGTCCTCCAAGTGGTCTTCTCTCCACAGGCAATCTCCTGAGCGTAGCTGCAGCCTAGTCGTACCACCCATCATGGTTGAACTCGTGCTCGGACTCGTACCCTGCGAACTCACAGACTGTTCCCAAGGAGTGGAACAGGTTCACGTCACCATCTGTATGCGAGCTTTAGGTGGCCTAACTCTAAGGGGAAAGAAAATAGCAATGGAAAGGGTATATGTTTCCTAAGCAGCAGTAGTAAATAGTATCATCATTCCCATATCCCTCTTTTACCACAACTCGGGCTGTCCTGGCTCACCAGGTCCCGTCACAACACAACACCTCCATCTCTCGGGCGATGCGCGGGCTCCCATCCCCGGCATCTCAAGAGGTACGGACGGATCACAAGGGAAGCGGAGCTCAACCTTCCTCTCCCCGCCCGCACCAACGACCTCACACACTCTCCTATAGGGGAAGAGAAAGCATATCCCAAAACAATGGACGACCGAGACATTTACACTGCGCTTTCCGAGACCGAGGTCACGGCTATACGTATAGATCATAAGACTTTGCAGAGCTTGTACGCCTGTACCCAACTCGGGCTGCAAACCGGGGTCAACCGGTTGAGACACAACCCACAACTAGTAACTCCTAACCGGAAACGGCATCCTCCTGCATCCCTCGGGTCTGAACACCTCAGCACGCTAACCTTGGCCCCAAGAGCTGTGAAGACGTTCCCCGTGGGCCAGACGGGGAATAGCTCGCCGATCGGGGGTGTAAGGACGCATCCAGTCCCCCTGACACAAATACCACACTGTGGTCGCCAACAGTCCGGATACCGCTCCGAGAAAGGCTAGCTGGTACTCCTCCCACAAAAGCAAGCTGGTGCGTACGGTACAGCGATAACGAGGTCGGTCAACAAGGTTTAAGGTGCCGGTACGGGTGTCATCGTCCCAAAAGCGTATCCACCGCAGTGGTCCGCAACCGTTACCATCTCAGGTAACCGCCATACTCCTAGCTCCCAATCACAATCACAAGTCACAACCGTGCCCGCCACAGGCACAACACAGGGCTTACTCAGAAGCTCGCCCCTGGCTCCCCGAAAGCCTAAGTCGGGTTGTTATAAATACCCGCACCGACAAGGACCTACTAAGGTCAAAATCACCATACTCCTTCCCGGTTTTCCCACACACCCCACACAGAGAATATCTACCAATCCCACATATAGCATGCACAGCAATAGCAATATCCTATGTATATAGTGAGTGGTAGGTCATCAAGGGGTAAGGGCAATAAAAGGGCTATGCATGGCTAATCATCATATAATCATCACGTGCAAGCACTAGCATACTAACAGCATATGCCTAATGGGCATTCAAAAGATGGGATGGGCGTGAACCTGGAGAGAGCGGGTAGTTGTCGAAGTCCTCGGCCGGATCCTCGATCAGCTGCTCACGGTCGTCGTCTCCTGAACACGGAAGGTACGATAAATCCTACGGTAAATGGCAAGAAATCCAAAGAACAACAATATAGAAGATCCAAATGACTCCAAATGCCCTCCCAAACTGTATTCATATTTTTAGAAAATTATAGAAACTGGTTTCATAATTTTCTGACTTAATTTGAATTAGTTATGAATTTTCTAAGTTTAAATCATTTTCTGAAAAAGATAAACGAATTCCCGAAAAGATTAAATCCGGAAAAACCAGAACGCGACACGTGGCAGCACCAGAGCGCGCCACGCGGCCCTGCAGTCGTCAGCATGACGCAAGCCTGACGTCAGCCGAGGGGTCCGGGATTGATGACGTCAGCGTGGGCCCGGCTAACGTCATCACGACCGAGTCAACCTGACAGGTGGGCCCCCTGGGCAGTGGGCCCTGCCTGTCAGCGACTCGGCACGGCGCGACAGCGCGCATGGGCGCAGTCCACCGTGAGCCGTGAGTGCGGCTCACGTGGACCGCGTCCACCGGATCTGGTGCGGCTGCGCGCCGATCCGGTGCGGCTACGGCCGTGTGGCCAAAATCGTGCGCGGCCGGATTCGAAATCCAAAGGGGAAAAGTTCACGCGCGCGACGTGCTCGACGGAATGCCGCAACGGCGTTCGCGACGCGCGCGACGCGACGGCTCTACGCGCTACGCGCGTTCGCCCTCCGTCGTGCGTGCGCGCACCCGTGCGTTGCTCGTGTGTGTGCGGTGGAGCCAAACGTGCTCGTGTATGCGCGTGCGAGCTCGCGAACGTGCCAGTGCGGCTCGTCGTGGCGGCGGCGCGCGCAGAGGCCGCGGCGAGCTCGCCGGCCGTGCGAGGCAACGCCTCGTGGCCGGGGCTGCGCGCGAGCGTGCTTGTGCGCGTGCTGTGCGCGTGTGGTGTGCATGTGCTTGCGCAGGCGTGGGTGTGTGCGCTCGCGCGCCATGGCCGCGCCATGGCCACGGCGAGGCCTAGCAGCCCACGGGTGTCCGGCAGCCTGGTTCCGCGGCTGCTAGCGTGTGTGCACGTGTGCGAGGCTCCTGCAGAGAGAGTGCGGCTCGAAGGCCGGGCAAATGGGAAGGTAGTCTTAGCGGCGGCGCTAGGTTTCACGGCGGGAGCTCCGGCGAGTGCATCGGTGAGAAATCAAGGCGGGTCTCGGCGGAATTCGGCTCACCTACGGGCTCGAGAAGGAAGAGGCGAGGCAGGACGACGTTGGCGCAGTGTCGAGGTGACGCGGTGCCGGCTCGGTGCAGCGGTCGTCGTCGACGTCGGTGTTCGCGGCGGCTTCACGGTGGCGCACGGCTCGGCGTCGTTGAGGTACGGCTTGGCTCGTCCTCCGGGCTCCCTTGGCGGCTGCGGTGCTCCTCCTTGCGACGGTGCTCCTCCTCCTTCCTTCTTCTCCCTCCTTCCCCTCTTCTTCCTCTCCTCCACTTCTCCTCCTCTGCTTCGTGTCCACGGTGGTGGTGAAAGGGGATAAACCCCGAGAGGGCAATTGGGTTCCAATTGGGGACTCGGGCTGCTACTTGTAGGCGAGGCAAGGGGGTTGAGGCGGCTGGGGCGAGGGGCAAGGCGGTTACGGGTCACACGAATCGCGTGACCCCGCCGTGATGTTGGCGAGCGCGAGCGCGCGTTCTGCGGCGTGGAGGCGTGGCCGCTAAGGCTTCTAGAGGCTTCCTAGGGGCTTGGCTTGGGCGAGGGGTAGGTCTAGCGGGCGCAGCGGGATCCCGGGTGCGAGCGCGCGCGCGGGCCGGCGCGGGATCGCGAATCGCGTGACTGCGCGCGAGGATGCGGGAGGAGGAAGAAGCTCCTGTGCAGTGTGTGGCTGACAGGTGGGTCCCACCTGTCGGCGCGGCGCGGCGAAGAACGGACGAGTGGGCTTCTGCTGGGCCGGCACGAGCGGAGAGTGGGCCGAGCGCGCGGAAGAGAAGAAGGGAGTCGGCCCGCGCGGGAAGAGAAAGGGAAAAAGAAAAGAGAGAGAGAATTGGGCCGGGAGCTGGCCCAATAGCAGTTTTAGCCCATAGGTTTGAATTTGAATTTATAAGTCAAATTCAAAAGCATATTTATAATTCAAATAAAATCCAAACAAATTCAATTAAAATCCAAATGAAATCCAAATGACACTCTAAATATATTATCCTTAAATAAAATATTATTTGCTAGGATTTAGATGAGAGAAGAATTTGACCTTAGGCAAATTTAAATTGTTGCACATTTCATTCAAAATTTTGAAATCCACATTTTTAGAATTCAAATTTTAGGAATGTTACAGAGGACGTGGAGATGATCCCCATGGAACCCCAAGTCCTCGCCACGGACGAGAACCTCGTCCTCCTCCGCATCGTCGTCTGCCCTGAGAAGGACAGGGACATAACCTACGGCAACGACTTGTACGTCTACCAACCCGCCGGCGACGATGGGCCGTCGCTCACGCGTCTCCAGCGGCCTCCCGGCGGCATCTACTTCGGTTCCTATCAGGTTGGCATCCTGAGCTGCCATGCCAACCGCTGCGACGACCACAACCAAGAGAAATTCTACATGGTTGCTGCTCTCTGTGTCGACAAGTTCGAGCTTGGACGAGGGCGTTTTGTCCTCTATCTCTACAACTCCAAGATCAAGACCTGGACTATCTCCAATGTCTCAGTGGAGGATGAACATTTTCAGAAATACCAAGAGGAAGGCTGGTTTCTCTACCAGATCACCAGAGTTATCGCAGTTGGAGGTGAGGATGCTACTGTAGCCTTCGTCGATCTCTGGCGGGGCATCCTCCTCTGTGATCTCTCTCATGTCATGGACAAGCCTTGCCTGCGCTATGTTCCGTTACCAGGGTGGCCAGGGTCGCCTGAATTTGGTGATGCATATTTATCTCGGGACATTGCTGTTGTCAGAGGTCACTTCAGGTTCGTCAGACACAAGCTTTGGTGGAAGAATTCCGCATGCCCAACATGCTGCAGGGATGAATGCGTGGAAGATGGTTGGAAGGCAACCGTATGGACCAGACCGGTGTCTGCTTGCTCTCTGGTGGATGACTCTTGGGAACGTGTCTGTGACATGGAATCGTCTAAGATGGACGTCAAGAGCTGCCCGGATTTTCAGCTTCTTCCCAAGTTCAACGACTATGAAGGCAGACCTCTGTCACCCTTCAAGAGGCTTCACGTATCCCTTCCCACACTCATCTGGCATATTGATGATACCGTTTGCTTCATGGTCAAAATCAACCGTGGTGATGCCAAGGCATGGGTGGTTACTGTAGAAGTGATGAATAACAGACTTCTAGGAGTGGCAGAGTTTGACGCAGAAAGATACATCAGGATCGGTTTCGCCTACCTGCACAGCAGGATATCCCAATACCTGAAGAGGGCTCCAGAAACTTTATTTTAGTGAGTTGTGTGATTACAACAACAAAACTGTTGGTTGTTCTACTCTAGGCAACAACGCACACAGCCATTCTTCTAGATAGATGATAGCATAGTAGGACTAGTAATTGATATATAGTGTTTGACAATGCAGTGGCAGCACTTCGGTGGCCAATTATTTCAAGTGCATGAAAAATTAATCCTTTTTCAAGATAAGAGTCGGCAAGGGTTCCTAGTCTTATTTGAGGTTGCTATAAAACATTGCAATGCAATACTGTTGCTGTAGTGCTGGTTACATCAATTGTACACACTACAGAGATCTGGTTAGCAAAGAAGACGACCAGAATGCTGATAAACAATATCATGTTTACAGGCTGGATAGACACGAGTAAATGGTGATGTGGAATGGAATATATTATATTGACGCTCATTTTAAATTGCTATTGGAGCAGTTTTCAAAAAGTGTCTACTTCAGTAGGGTTCGAACAATGGACTTGTGCCCTCTCTATTTCTAAAATTTAAACATAATTTCTAACAAGTGGGTACGCCGCTGCTTGAATTTGACATCAAGAAGGATAAATGAATAATGTTCGTACTGAACCACTGTTTCAGGGTCACGATAAAAGTTTCAGACTGCTATGGAATCAGCCACTATTTCTGGTATGAAAGTAGCCGGGCCCCTGCAAAATTTGCGACTATACGTGAAAATATGATTGCCTCTGCTCTGCTACATATATATGTCCAACTATATGATGCCGTGGCCCGTGGGCGTTTGTACAGTTCTCCAGCAAAACATGCAGTTTCTTCAGAAGTTTGGCGACCTGTCTGCACACGAAGCACAATACTTGACGACTTTGGCTCATCCAGAGAGAGGGTATGCTAATAGCAGCTGCTTTAATGTGGCAAACACGAATGCAGTACTTGTAGTCGTTGTATCAGCTGCGTATGAAAACTATGAATGAGCAGTCCTTCAATATTTCTTTTTGCATTACCAGCATAAAAATGCTTGCTACAATGATTTTTTTGCAACTACCATTTTCAGAATATTTATAGAATTAGTCCTTGTCAAGCCTTATACACATCATATCGTCTGTACATTTCAATGTAGCGGTACGTGTACCATCTGTCGCGGTGAGACTGTAACCTTGTATGCTCCTTTTTTGAAGACTGTAACTCCGTATATGTTCAGTTGCAACAAAACAATGAGGGATCAGAACTCGATACCACTGCTCATCTGAACCGAGAACCATGGCCGGCCAAAGCCATGGAGGGGAGCGTCTACTCTGAGCACTACCCCTGACCTTGCCGCGCGGCCATTCAGCTTCGATCTTCCAATCTGTGAGATGCCCAAACAAGGATATCAGAGTGTTCGTCAGATGTAATGGTAATGGTACAGCTGGACAGACCGATATGGAAGCATGTGCAGAAGGCGAAGCAGTGTGGGAGTAGCCGAAGACTACACCGACGTTCTCGTTCGCCGAATGGATCAGCTCCGTGCACACCCCATGTTGGCGTCCACCGATCGTAGGGCAAATGCTGTGTGTCATAAGAATTGAACAACAGTCAGTCTGGGCACCTATTTCAGCAAGATTCTCAACATGCTCAGGGGAACCAGATTTTAGCACACTGATAAACAGCATGAAACAAGCAACAATGAGGATCAAATTATGAATGGCACAGGCAGTCAGGGTTCAAGCGGATTTGCCTTATCTGCGTTGCGGGTTGCAGCATCAGACCAGATCTTCTCCAAGACAATGGCTGGACAAGCCCCAATGAGAGAGACTTATCCGGCCACTGAACCATTGGGACGATGCTGGCCCCACTCCTGTTCTGCAAGCAACTGATAGCATATTGTAAGTACAGCAGTGCAGCTTCTTCTTTTTTCTCATAGATTAAAATCATTTAACCCACTGGCTGACCTTGAAAGAGAAGCTGACTCTCTTGTCCCCAGGGAACTTTCCATGGGCTTGCAGGATTCCACCGCCGAGAGGAAGGAAAGCACGCGCCGTGAACCCATCCCCAGCAACGTATTTTAGTTGCCCATTTGGGAATTGCATGTCCATGAATGACTGAACAAATTGCTCAGTTAGAGATGGTCATGAGAAGGTTCTAATGTACTAATAGAAACAGAGGCACAACAAGATCACAAAGTCTTACACAAGCAAACGGGTTCAGACATAGCATGGACATAAAGAACCATCTCTTGTGAGCCGACCAGTAAGCAGGGCACACGGAGTGCACTCCATTCTGCAAGAACAAGCCTTTTGAGCTCTCAACTCAAACCATTTTTCACTGTCCAATTCTTGGTCAGATGAAGCAATGGCTGAACATTTTGCTCGAATCCATCAACGCACCTTTCGCTCGAATCCGTACCAGATGAGGTGGCGCTTGGACAGGTGCACAGGGAACAGCAGCGTCGTGTCGCGGACGAAGAGGACGGGGCCAAGCTGCACGAGGAATAGATTCGCCCCATCGCCGGAGCTTCTCGGAGCAGAGCCAATGGCGCCGCCGCCGCCGCTGCTGTGCGACGCCTCCGCGCGCCACAGATCACCTCTGGCCACCACCGAGCTCTCCACGTCGTTCGTCCTGCTATCGTACGTCGCCGAGAGGTTCATGCTCCCCTGCGACCGCGCAAACCTCCCGGAGGCGCCGGTGGTCCCCTCCTTGCCGGGCGACGGCGGCGCTCCATCGGCTGGTCTCCGGCCATTCTTCTTCCCGGCGGTGCTGCGCCGGCGCTGATGCTGTGGTGCGCCAGAGTAGAAGGTGTCGTCGATGCGGAGGCGGCGGAAGACGTCGACCACGGCGCGGCCAAGGCGTCCCCCGGCGTCGAGCACGGCGGCGGCCACACCGGAGAGCTGCTGCTTCTGTGGCGGCGGGATAGGGAGGAACGCGGCGGAGACGCGGCGCGCGAGGTCATCGGCCGCGGAGGACATGGGCGGCGGACGCGGAGGGCTCGGGGGCCTTGGTTCGGGGTGATCGGCGTTGGCCGCCGGGGGATAAGGGGCTCGTGGCGGGAGGGAGCTCTTGGGATTTTGGGAGGTGGAGACGAGAGGAGCCTCGCGTGGACGCGGCGTATGGACGGTGTCGTGGATGATGCTCAGTCAGGCACAGGCAGAGGCAGGTGCGTGTGGTGCACGTGCGGTGAGTTCGTGCACGCGGTCTATGAGAGTTTGGATGAGGAGAAGGCGTTTTCACTCTTCAGATAGCCGTTGAAGGGTAGGAGATCAGGAGATGAGACAATTATGCTGGCAAAGCTGCCAGCATGTTATATTCATTTTGTTATTAAAATAATAAATATATGATGATATCATTGTCACTTTGTCAGGGTAAATTAATGTATAATAATTTATGCTGACGTTATATATTTAAGGATAGAGTATATAAGTTAGCTCCGCAAAAATAAAACAGCTTATCTTGTGAGTTTCTAGTAGAAATTAGACCCGACAGATATTGAGATTAACAAATATCCATAGACATGTAAAAGAATATTAGTATGCTTCAGTGATGCTAGGCTTCTAGTCTGCTAGCTTATAATTATATTATATGTTATATTCTTATATATATAGAAGAGAAAAATTATCTCTTCTTCAAAAGATAGTCTCATGTGTATATTTTAAATCACGTAAGGCTAACGCGTGAGCTTATTTTAAGTGTAAAGGTTGTGGTCTAACTTTGCTATTACAAAAACATCTCTCTTAATATGTCTCTTAAAAAATAATAAAATATAAAAGCCAACGTATCTCCCTCTGACCATGGGAGGAGAGGAGTGCTCGATATACTCAATGGTAAATATAAATTGCGTGCATCGGTGCATGTGCATATATAAAATCTGGGTTGGGCTGACCTATTTTGGTAGCAAATAAAAACCTGAGTTGAGGCAAGATTGGGCTTCACCCCAATGCTTTTTTTTTTGGCCGAGGATGGCCCATTACCACTTGGCAGTAGCCACCAACGGCTTTCATTCAAAAAAAAATGAAAAAGAAAAATTTGCTCGCCTCTGATTACTAATGTTACTGTTACATTAGTTAAAGATTACTGCCACGTCGTACGGATATATCGATCTTTTATGATTAATTTGTTCTAGAACAACACACTGACCTAACGCCTCGTTTAGTTATTTCAATTTTAACGGCACGGATAACTGTACTGTTGGTGGGTCCTTGCCCATGGCGTGCCAGGCGTCAGGCGTGTGTCTTCTTTGTCCTCTTCCTACACCATGTCACCTCTTGGACCCACCAACTCGTTGGGCAAGATGAGTCATCCTGCTTTACAACGTGTGTGCCATGTCACCATCAGTTAACCACGAGTAACTGGATATGTGAACGGGGGAACACATCAGCTCTAGGCTATAACGTGACTGGCTAAGTATCCAACTTTGATCGCTAGCTTTCATAATATAACAAGTTAGTCAATACTCTGTCAATTCAAATAAATAACTTGGGTAAAACTGAGATTGTAAATAGAAAAAGCCAGCTCGCAGCATTACATTTGCACATATGTGATATCGATGTACATTGAGCAGTATTTATACTGTCATGTGATATAATATTTTTTAACATAAAAAACATCTAAAAAGATTATCACACTACATGCACATCGGAATACAGTGTTTAAGATTTTTTATAAAAATAATAATTTTCAATAAAGTTTCAAGTGTTTCTAACACTTGGGCCAGTTTTCACTGAATGCAGAGCACTTGCAAATTTATATGTAGTTGCCCAAGCAATCACTCGAATAGTCAGGATGCTAGTGCTTCCATATAAAAATGGAAGCTTAGAGTTCTAGCTTGGAAGCTGCATTTGAGCACAAGAAGTTGAGAATTGGCGTGCACACTTCCATTGATATACAGCTTGCATCCAATGATAAGGTTAACGCAGAAAACAACACACTTAACAATCTTAATCCACTTCTCTCCAGCCCATTTGCCAAATTGCCTTCACACGCGTGCGTGTCATTGGGATGACATCAAGGATGAGTTGGGGATTAAGTGACATTTTGAATTTTTGTGTAACAGGGTTGTATTTTAAATTGCGAGAATTTAAAATAGTATCTTGTTTTGGACTGATTAGTGCCAAGTGGATGCTTGTGGATGAAGTTAATCTATTGACTTTGAGAAGTGGATAAGGAGTAACAAAAAAAAAATTATTGCTGAGCCTGATTGGTACGTGGGTCATAGAGTAATCGTTGAATTTGTGATACACCCTACTCAACCTGTTAGTTTGAGTAAAAGTGTTTTTTTAAAAAAAAATTGTTAACAAAAGGTGTTTTCGAAGTCAGTAAGCGACACATAGATCCAAAAAAAATAATGAAAAAACTTGGACTAGCGTCGCGTTCACGTGTTGCTGCAGTATTTTTTACTCCCGTTGTCCATTTTGTTTTAAAAAAATCCCTTTATTTGTAAATATTCACAAATTTTGGACTCCCCTAAAAACAACAGCCGTCACTTTTTTTTGTTTGAAAACTTCATAGCCGTCTATCATTTGTTCAGATACCAAGATATTTTCGTAATTTCTATGCTACGCTTACTTTCTAGGGAACAAGTGGTAGGCTAATAGCTAATGATGCCACATGGACAAGCAGGGATCATTGTGACAATAAGTCCAAGGAACAACATAGGCAACGGGCAACAGAAAGAGAAGCAACAGATTGCCTGAAAGAATTGGTGCCTTCTACACGCAACGCAGGCAACGAGATTCCATTTTCAGCTCGTGCCCTCCAACAAGAAGCCAATCCTATGCAGGAAGCCACAAAGCAAGTGTTCTCGGTGTTCCCTTTGGAAGGAAAAGCTTTCCCGCGAAGCAAGAGCAACACACAGATCAGGTCCAACTCTGCATCTGAAACCAAAACGCCTTTCCTTGACCTGCTTTGCTACATTACATGCTATGCATTACTTGACACAATTCACCAAACAAACAAACAAACAAACGTATTCGTAGGGCTGTTTGGACCAAGGGGTTTGCGTTGGGTCGTTTCTTCCAAAATTCCAGTTCCTGCAAAATTCATGTGAAAAATATCTGCCAATGGAGTTATTAAAAACATATGCACACTCAAATGGCGCAATGCAAAACGACGAAATATACAGAACCCATGATGATGATGACCATGATGTCTACAGCTTAGTAAAGCCCCATAGGCCATAGAGCACGGCACGATTTGTACCACCACACTGAAGTGGCGAGGTCCGGTCCCTTGTCTTAAAGTTAAATCCCTGGTAATCCACCCTAAAACAAAACAAAAAATTAAGCAGCATCCCAAGTTAGCACCCAATGAACCTCGAGTCCTTGAGTGACGCGTCTTCATAAATCACCCTCCTCCTCCCTCATGTATACGCGCAAAGCCATTACGCGACGGGACGTGCCCTAAACCATTTTACCATCCTCCTTGAAGCAACAATTAACGCGCGTGCTCCCGGCCCCGCCCACGTCCCACATCAGCAGATACTCGCGATCCGCGCCGGACGAGCGCAAGGCGGACGACGCCGGCCGGCGACCCCTGCGTCGCTCTCGCCGCAGCATCACATCGATCCTCCCCGCGCACCCCCACCCCACGCCAGGCCCCCCCGAGCCGAGAGCTAGCCTTTTCCCCGGCGGATCGGATGGCCGGATGTGATCGCGATGATCCTGATGTCGCCTCACTAACCAACCCCCCTTCCCCGCGCCCGCTCTGCTCGCCTCCCATGCTCCCGGACCCCGTTACGGTGGCGCGCCGCGGCTCTCCCCGCCGCCGTGGCGTTGCCTTTGTCCCCACGCCTCGCGTACCTTCGTTCTCCCCAGCCAGCATCAACAGCAGCTAGCCTAGCCCTGCCGCAACCACGCGCCCCGCTGCTGCTGCTGCTTATATAAACCCTCGCCGATCCCCTCGAAATCACCACCAGCGTCGCCGTGGAGACCAAACCACACGCACTGCTCCGATCATTCGAGATCGAGACCGAGCGAGCGAGATGGCGGCCGTGCGCAGCAGCTGTCGAGTGGCCGTGCTCGTCCTCCTCCTGTGGCTTGCCGTGGCGGCGCTCGTCGCGACGCCGCCTCCGTGCGCCGCGGCGGCAAGGTTGCCACCGCTCGACGTCGACGAGCCACGGGTGGAGGGCGGTGGCAACGACGGCACAGCAGGCGAAGGTTCAGCGGCGGCGGGTGGGAGCGGGCTCCGAGGATCGCCGCCGCCGGCGTTCGCCGGCAGGAGGATGGCGGCGGTGGTGGTGTCTGGCAGCAATGCCGCGCGGGTGATGGGGTCAGTCCCGAGCCCCGGTGTCGGCCACTAGCTGATGCTGCTGCCTACTGCACGCCATGGCCATGGCCATGGCCTGCACGCACGTACATGATTCTACTCAGCAGCTTCAGGCCATTGTTGATTGATTTGGTTCCTCATTCCTGTGTGCTGTTGATTTGATTGGAGGTTGAGTACGCTAGGAAGAAAGTTTTGTATAGGTCCAGGAACCATGACGCCCCATCCATGCGTGCGCTGCTACCAGCAGATGTTGCCGTACGCTACGTCCCGTTTCGACACCACTTGCGTCCTTTGTTTGCTGTTACATTGTTTGTCGTCTCTACCTGCTTGTGTCGCCTGCGCTTGTACATAGCAATTCCATTCATTGGCTGCTACGATTATGTGATCACCACTTGATTGATCAGCTTAATCAAATTTCCTTTTATTCATACAAACATTTGTTTTAAACTAATACGGGGCAGATTATGATGCTTCTTTCTAAGGCCATGTTCAGATTTCTAACTTTTAACTATTCATTCCAACTTTTCACTATTTATTCCAACTTTTCACTATTCCTCCCTCACAAAACACGTTTCCCAGCGAATGCTACAGTGTTTTTTCATACAATCTAAACACACCATATCCAAAAGTTCGATTCAGTCCGTATCCGTGGCATCAACAATCTGTCTTAATAAGCTGTCTGTCAGTCTGTGGATAAGACCTTGGAACAGGTTGGTTTTTCTTCCAGCAAAATCATAGCTCTGTCTTTGCATGGCCCTATCTTTCTTTTCCTGCGACCTCCTACACTCGTACTACACTCCAACGAGTTCCTTTTCCTCTTTTCCAGCGAGAAAACTATCCGCATCATCTGGCGCCTTTCACCACCTGACCAATATCAACCTAATGCACCGTATCATTGCTATTTGGCAGATGCGTGACCTTGCCATACCTTACCTTACACAAAAAGTGTGAAGTAGCACATGTCTGCTAAGCTTCCAGTGCGAGACAACGTCCTCGCCCCTGAGAAGTCTTGTATCTGAATAATATCTCGTACGCCTTTAGGGCATGAACACAAGCTCCAAGCGCGCATGTCGCGAGGGGGAATGTGACACCTTGAAGATGACAGCATAAAGTCACTACTCTTGATGTTAATAGGGTCAGCTTAATTTCGTCTGAAGGAGGAAAAAAAAAATCATTGTATTGGACAGGCTATCCAAAATACGAATGATATCACTAGATAATTCTGACATTTCACTCTGCCTATTCAGCAATGTAATGTTCATCAGCTAGGTTCATTACAATCATGACCTGACTAGCCTTGCTGAAGCTGACTTACCATGCTGAAGCATGGCCCGACTTGCCTTTGCTGAAGCTGACTTACCTTGCTGAAGCGTAGCCTGACTTACCACCTTTAATTTGTGGAGTGGTACTGTGCATCGACAGCGGTGACATCAGAGATGGTGATGAGGCTCCAAGCCTGTGAAGGCGATATAACCTTGCTTAGTTGATTTGCTACGATCCTCCACTTGACTGATGTTGCTGCCGACAACAACCGTACAGAGAGATTTGCACAGTGATGGGCGTGCTTGGACATAAGCCCAGGAGCCCAAGAAGAAGGAGAGCTTAGCATGGCCCGCCCGGCCTATATATGATGGCACGCACGCATATGGCCCGGACAGCCCGCCTGGCCCAAAAGGCGTGTTGGAATGGTGGTCAGTGATTGGTTTGGTGCCTCCCACAGTCACACTACTGCCGATTGGACGTCCGCTAAAACAAGTAGTGATTGGATATCGTGATTAGTGAGTGCTGAATGGAGACTACATGAGAAAAAGAATAGAGTGCGAGATCAAAGATGGCTACTGTAGTGTTCGGCGGGGCACCACAAACGCGATTGCTGTCAAGGGCTCAAGGCCCATTAGACAATCTTCAAGTTGAAGGCAAAGCATCAGCACAGAAGCGTGTGCTGATAATAACCTGGCTTGGTGTTGAGGACGGGATGGGACCTCTTGACACGGCAACAGCGACACGCACGGCACGGTCGCGTCTACTGTCCCCGTACGCCCGCCCTAGCTATGTTCGCAAGCTTCCATTTGGTTTCTTTCAGCAATAATCAGCCATAGCAGCGCGGAAGCTCAACTCGAAAAAGAAAATCGGGTGACACGCAACGCGTGGCGCCGCGTCAGATGCGTCAGGTCTCATAACACGGAGGCGAAAACGACGGTGCCGAGGCGAGTTTGTCGCGCGCTGTCGATGTAACGCAACGCTGGCTCAGCATGCCACTGTGCGAGGAGCGCTACCTGACGGGCCACCACTCGACACTGTCGGAATGGATCAGGCGGTGACGAATCATGCGTCTACGGCTGGCTACGGGGCTACTACGGCGGCTAGGCGCCCGGCCGTGTCATCTCCACGTACGAGAGCAAAGGCCAAATGGCCGGGGTCTCGATATCGTGCCACAGAGCCCTGCAACTCTGTGGAACAGTTTTCAGGCATGTCTGATCATGCAGATCAGCCATGCTAGAATGTTTTTTTTTTCGAATCACACCGTACAGACGTAGACGCTCACACGCACGCAACCCTACTTTTATGAGCACCTCCGTAAGACTGGGCCGACAAATCCTCCAAATTGACGAAGTCACCACAGGCGTCTCGCTATCGAGAGGCACGTCGCCTACCACTGAAAGAATAGCGCCGGTTAAATCCTGGAATAAATCCAGGAAAATACGAGCACCAGTGCCGAGTCAAAGACTTGAACCCTGGTGGGTTGGTTCTACCACAAGGCACCATACCAACTTAGCTGCATGTTATGAGGGTGTTTAGCACGTTGTGAGGGTGTTTAGTTGGGTAAAATTAGTGAAAGAAACTATAGCAAACTTTGTTAAGAAGCGTGTTTATATATCACCGTCGGCACACTATGCGCACCTGTGTGCATGCATGTGCAGTGTCGACTGTCGACACCCCTCCTTGTCGCCTCCTTAACTCGAGTAGTGACAGGCACTTGATCGTGAAGCTGAAACAGACATTTCGCTGCCAGGGACCACGCTGGCCCACGTAGGCATGCCATGTCAGCCTTGTCTACATACAAGTATACTTATGTACAGTCACCGGTATGTCATGTTCGTCGGCACTGGTATTATGCTATTCTTAAATTAAACGGATTACCCTAAAATTTCGAGCTCAATTCTTCTCGTCTTAGGCTCTTCTCTTACTTGAGTTTCTTTCTATATGCTGTCCCTGTTTCGATTACATGCTTTAAACTCTTCTCTATTGAATATTAATAGAAACGGACAGTAACCCCGGAAGTTTTGTAATTAAAGAAAAGATTACGCTCAACTGGCTTGGCTCCCGTGGACCTGCATGTCTCGGCCGGCCCGCCGAGTTCGACGGATGGGCCAACTTGCCATGATTCGTGAGCTCCATGCCAAAAGTGGACCTGATGGTGACCCTAGATCTTTCCCCTGAATCTGATCAGTATACCTCCCGCTGCCCCGCAAATAGATCAGTTTCAGGTAGACTGCTACTGGAACAGATCGAGTAGTAAGCCCACAAAGCCCCAAAGGTACACAGATCAGGCACTTGCCATTGCCAACGGCCAAACTCAACAACGCCCCATCGGTACGCAGATGCAGTAAAGCTTTTAGTGGGGAACACTCTACCTAAACTGCTTTTTGTGCGAAACATTGGTGTCCTTTCGATGAGTCCCCTTCCTACCAGAAAGGAGCTGCTGGTCAAGATTGTTGCAATGCAAAGACTGTAGTGAGAGCCATGCTCCCAGCATCATGGCATGCAACCAGCTTATATTTTTTTATATGTGTTAGGTCTAACAAACGCAGGTGTCCTCTTCGCTCACTCCATAAGACCATAACCATCTGATTAAACTTAATCCTGACGCCGCTGGCTTAGACTAAGACCTGTGTCCTCGGGTTCAAACTATTACATGACGGGTTTGGTTCCAAATCCGGATCCGAATCGGACCACTGTGATCTTGCTTTTGCAAATTGCAACTCAGATCTGCCTTTTGCCCCCATGTGGATCTCAGATTCTTTGGTTGTGTGGTGTGGCTCGGCACTCCGCTGGTGCAAGTGTTGCTTGGAGTTTTCCTCTCCGGCTCAGGCCTGCACCGGCAGATTTGGAAGCATGCATGCGGCTCTAACCTACCTCGTCGGTTGCTCGTGCATTAATTTGCACAGTTTCCTCTTTTTCGTGTTGATGGCATGCTAGAAAATGCAGGTGGATGAAGTAAGGTGTGTGTTTGTTTCAATGGTACACTAAATATTGTTGCTTTAGTTTGCTCAAGTAGTTGACGAATGCAACACACGCTTGAGATTTTTTCCTCTAAATAACTACAAGGAACTCATCATAACTAAACCGTTAGATATTGTCTATAATATGACCCATGTACCTGAATTACAGTATGATGCACCTAAAACATTGCCCCTCTAGAACAATTCACATTAGGAAGATGTAACCTTGAGATGACATGTATATTATATGAGAGCTATATATTGTTCACCAACTAATCTTGATGAATATATAAACATCACATGGAGAAGCTACACCAACACACCTTGAGCACATTTTGTTATTGTAATCTGCAAATGATGTAACAAAATGTTTTTTAAATTTATTGTCACTATAAGTAAATCTCGTTGTCGAACCCAGCAGAATTCAGATTTCATCGTAAAGCCATTAGTCCTTCCTTCCTAGGAATGCAAGCTATAGTTATTTTGGGCTATTGGGTCAACCCAAAAACTTGATAAAATAAATTAGTATAGCATTGTGTGTAAATAATGTATGAGGAGAATGAATTAGAATGATATGTCATCGTAATTATTGAGTTGGCACAGGTCTTATAAAACACCATTGGTTATCCACATGCATCCCTACTCAATCCCTTAAATATTTAATTTCAGATTTACACAACCATTATAACACCATAAATAAACTTTCAAGAGCAGGAAGATAAGAGCATTGCTCTGTCACGCACCACCCCACCAGGGCACCATCACCATCAGCATTCAGCAACATCCAAGCGCCACCGCACCGAACCCCTCCATTTCACGTTTCCGCCGCTGCAGCCGTCAGGCCCCTGTGGGCCCACTCACGGCTGGCTGGCTGGCTGGTGGGCCCATGGCCCCCACCAACTAACCAGCACAGCACCCAACCCAACCGGGCGCGTCCATTCCGACCCGACCCGACCCGACCCTGCCCACCGCGCGCACCCGCCAAATCAACCACCCCCATCAACCCCGCCCCCGTTCCGTTCCGTTCCGTTCCGTTCCGGCAGGCAGCCGCTGGCCAAGGCGCCGGCCCCCATCCCTCCCCACTCCCTTCCTCCCTCCCTCCTCTCCCCGCGCGCACCATTCCCAGATCCTTCCCTCCCGAGCGCGCCACCGCATTGTCACCGGGGCGGCGTCCCGCTTGCTCGCTCCGACGCGCGCGCGCACGCACGCGCGCAATGCGAGCGTCGTTGTAGCAGTCGCCCCCGGAGCACGGACGGAAGGAATCGAGGGGAGCATGCATCCCAAGCCCGAGGGCGGGGACGCCGATGGGGGCGCCGCGGCGGAGGTGGGGTCCCCGCGGTCGGGCTACTTCCGGCAGCGAAGCATGCACGCCGTCACCGCCGCGGCGGATCCGGAGGCGGCGCGCCGGGCTCTCGACGTCGAGAGCCCCCCGTGCGGCGCGGGAACCCCGGGTTGCCTGCGGCACAGCGAGTCCGTCACCAAGCTGGAGTCGCTGGAGCGCGCCGCGCTGGCGCCCGCCGTCGTGCTCAGGACCGGGTTCTACATCCTGGTGTGGTACGCGTTCAGCACCTGCCTCACGCTGTGAGTGGCCTGGATCCCCCCCCACTTCCCTACCCGACCCCCTCTCGCCGCCGGAAAACCGTGTCCTGATCAGCTTCGTTTCGTTGGGAATGGCAGATACAACAAGACGTTGCTAGGGGACAAGCTCGGCAAGTTCCCTGCGCCGCTGCTGATGAACACCGTGCACTTTGCGCTGCAGGCGGGGCTCTCCAAGCTCATAATCCTGTTCCAGTCCAAGGGGCCCGAGGCCGCCGTCGAGATGGGGTGGAAGGATTACTTCATGAGAGGTGCGGATCTCGGTTTACAACAACTGATTGCAGCAACGGTTTGTGTTTGCTTGTTTTGGACGAAGTCTTAGTTCTCACTAGCTTTCCTGCAGTCGTACCAACTGCTCTAGGGACGGCGTTGGACATAAACCTGAGCAACGCTTCTCTAGTGTTCATCTCGGTCACGTTTGCTACTATGGTGTGTTGTCTGCTGAAGGGTTTCATTCACTTGTGCTTCTCTAATTAGATTCCTCAATCGGTAAGTAACTAGATTTTATGAAATTGATCTTCTGCAGTGTAAATCAGCGGCTCCAATATTCCTTTTGCTCTTCGCGTTTGCATTTAGGTGAGTGCTGGCCTTCATTGCCCTGTTTATTTTTTTCATACTTGGAAAATAATTGTAAATTGCATGATATCCATGTAGCAGAGCAGGACATTTATGTTCCCGATAACTGCTAGACTTGCCACATAATTGGTTGATAAAGTCCTATTTTATCCCAGTTTCAAAAAAATCCTATTTATCCTACTTTGGAAGATGATTAGTTGAAGGAGACAAGGCCATTTACTGATCTGTTTTGGTAGTCTTAACTCTTAAGCTAGAAATAACTAACCGTTTTACCGAAAAGCAAAAGAAAAAGTGGTTCTAATGTAAAACTGTGATAAACATGTGATTCCCTTAGCCACATGATGATCTGGTGTGAACTTTAGATGGCCACAGACACACTAATTGCCTAGTATCTGAACATTTCAGGCAGGACAATGTAACTTTATTACTAAGAGGGTAGTTGCAAGTAACTTGTCTTATAAAATATTTTCTCCTACTGCTTTCTTCTTTAAGTGTAACTTGTGAAATATTCTTTTTGAAGTACACATGAGCAACAAATTATTTTTACTTCACATTTTACAACCTCATTGTAATTGGATTATGTAAAACCTGCTCATTCACTAACTAATTTGATTACATAGCATCCATCTATTGTATATGCCTCTAAAATTCCTACCAATTTTCAAGGTTGGAAAGTCCCAGCATCAAGCTTCTAGGAATCATAGTTGTTATCTCTATTGGAGTTCTATTGACAGGTATGTCCTGCGATTCAGTAAAGAATTTTTGCAGTGCCAGTTGATTGCTTCTAAGGTTTTCATCGTTTACCCCTTTAGTACTTCTCCACACTTATCATTATTAGATTGTGTTTTTCCTGCACTGCTTGAAACATAAACTCATAATTGATGAACAAAAGTTTGCCTATAGAAAGTTGTTGCTAAGATACATATAGGTATTCCCATTATCTATATTATTAGTTATTCTGGAGCTTAGCTTATAATAAGAAAACCGAAGCTGGCCCACTATAATTTAAAGTTTATTTTCCTTGCAAAGTTGACATCCACGCAACATTGCAAGAATCCACATCCTCTGTTGATGTTGTATTCTTCTTTATCGAGGAAATTCCTTATTCCAGTTCTGTTTGTAGCTACTGAAATATGCCTACCGATATGTTATCTTTAGCAAGAGTACCATAATAAGCACATGTAATATCATTTGACTGTCTGATGTGGTTCAAGTTTACTTCAGCAGCTTGTGAAGTTAAAGAAACTTTGCTTTTACCCAGAAGGGCAATATGTAACTGATGCTCTTCATAAAAAATAATAAAATACAGTCATTAGCAGCTTTTATAGTTAAATGGAGAACTGGGAGTTTGGATATTCTTCTTCAGGTTTACCACTGGCAGTGGCAACACATTTCTATGCTTTTCCAGCATTTGGATGACGAAGTCCTTAGGGAATTTGTATAATTCTCTCAGCCTTATAGGTCTCTCAGATGCAATATTTTTGTTAGTGGTGAGTCCACTGCCTCTGGCGTCCTCTGTGATCGGAGGGTGCCACAAAAGCTGAAGGGGAAGTTCTATAGGACGGCAGTTCGACCGGCGATGTTGTACGGGGCGGAATGTTGGCCTACTAAAAGGCGACATGTCCAGCAACTGAGTGTAGCAGAGATGCGGATGTTGCGATGGTCTTGCGGGTACACAAGAAGGGATAGAGTTCGGAATGAAGACATTCGGGAGAAGGTCGGGGTGGCACCCATTGAGGAGAAATTGACCCAACATCGGCTGAGATGGTTTGGACATGTCCAACAGAGGCCCTCAGAGGCGCCGGTGCGTATTGGGGTCCTAGGGCGGGCCAATAGTATAAAGAAAGGTAGAGGTAGACCTAGATTGACTTGGGACGAAGCGATAAACAGAGACCTTAAGGAGTGGAATATTTCCAAGGAGGTAGCTTTCGATAGGAGCGCTTGGAGACTAGCTATCAACGTTCCTGAGCCTTGAGCTTTATTTCTTGGGTTTCATCTCTAGCCTACCCCAACTCGCTTGGGACTAAAGGCTATGTTGTTGTTGTTGTTGTTGTTGTGAGTCCACTGCCTCCTAGAGTCCTAGGTGGAAAGGATTGCCCTTCTAAGCAATTAGATCGACTACCTACTGCGCCAAAGCAGTTTTCTAGAGGATCTGTTGTTTTTAAAAAGTCTACTCCACATCTTGTTGAGTTCACATTGCAGTAAACATGAATTTAGTAATCGAGTGTTTTTCTTATCATAGTCACCCTGTTATGTACCATTCTAACCTGAAGTTCTTTCATCAATGCTAAAAGGATAATTGGATGTACCCTTTCTGATTTGACTATATTGTTTTCATCAGTTGCCAAGGAGACCGAGTTTGACTTCTGGGGCTTCATTTTTGTGACACTTGCTGCTGTTATGTCAGGATTCCGCTGGTCCATGACTCAGATTCTGTTGCAAGTGAGTCTATTGACTAATTTTATGCAATCCTTTTTAGCTATCTATTACGAACCTTGCATTTTAACTCTTTTATTTCTTTAATGCACCTGGGCTAATTATTTCTTTTCTGTATGTGCATGTGGATCTTGATATTTCAAGAAAGATACTTATGGTATGTAATCTTTGCTTTATTCTTGAATATCAAGTCACACAATAGGAGAGGAGTATTAGTCCACGCAGACATTTTAATTCTTCTACACATCTGAGTATTCAATTGATTTGTTTTATGTGTACCAATCAGACCTTTTCCTAACCCCAGTCTGGTCTGGTTCATGCTTCTCTAGCAAATGAGAGGTGGAGTTCAGAGTTAGGAACCTAAGCATTATATGAGAGCTCTATCCTCACCTTTCTGAAGCCATTATTTGGCAAGAGTCAATCTAGTGGCAGAGCAGTTGATATAGTTTCAGCCCAAAATGTTATACAGCATCAAATGCTGTTGATCTTTAGCTTCTGGAGCATCAGGAATAACACTTGACGTATGAGCTCTAGTTTCTGCTTGAGCCATTCCATTTGGCTTGGTGCCTCAGTCTCCAGCTTGTGTCATAAGCTCAGATAAAAGTGGGTCCACCATTATTTTAGTTGAGAATCATGATTTGACTACTTGGAGCTCATGAACTATCTTCCTTTTTGCAGGCCTGAAAAATCCAATTACCTTGATGAGCCATGTTACACCAGTGATGGCCATAGCCACCATGATACTGTCTCTATTACTGGATCCTTGGAGTGATTTTCAGAAGAATTCATATTTCGATAACCCTTGGCATATCATGCGCAGTTGCATACTTATGCTTATCGGAGGATCCTTGGCCTTTTTCATGGTAATAATGAGTTTTTATATGATTTGAGACCATGCTTTCAGTAACTATCAGAGATTTCATGGTATTAATTCTAACTGCAGGTGTTAACAGAGTATATACTTATTTCAGCAACAAGTGCCATAACTGTGACGATAGCTGGGGTAGTAAAAGAAGCTGTAACCATTTTGGTAATATTGAAATATGATCCTTTCTAAAATCAATATATGATCCTTTCTAGAACATTTTATTTTATTTTTTGTGCATTTGCAGTGGAATCTGGATTTCATGATCATTCTTCCTAGTTTACCTATTATTTTTGCATATACTGCCATCAACCATGAACTACACTTCATCTGGAAAAAAAAAACTGAAAATTTGAGTGACTCATAGTAGTGAAGCTGCCAAGTCTTGAATGACAAAAGGCGGAAGTTGTGCATTTGTTTATCTATAATAATAATAATCCAATGAGAGCAAAAAAATCCAATAAGTTAGTCTAAACATATTGTCATACAATATTAGAGGGAACTGATCAATTGTCGACAGAGTTGGATAACCTAAAGGCTAAACACATTGCTTGTCTGTTAGTACTAGCTTGATGATCCCAAAGATTAAAAAGTAGTTTGAATGTTAATCTCATGCATTTGATCTGTAATACCTCTTATGAAAGATCTTTTTTACCTTGATCTTTTAGGTTGCGGTATTTTATTTCCATGATGAATTTACTTGGTTGAAAGGGGCTGGTCTTTTCACTATTATGGTTGGTGTTAGCTTATTCAATTGGTACAAGTAAGTATTCCTATCCAAGAATCTTTCTAAGATCTACTCATGCACAAAACAATGTGATTTCAAAGTCCTATTATTCGTACGAAACAAACTTTATCTCACCTCAGGCTAAGAAAGATTGATATGTGTTTGGCAACTCAAGCTGAAATGCCAAACATCTAAACTGAAATATCCCCCCCTAGCATCTGGCCGAGTTATAACAAGTTTTTTCTTTTCCACTTGTGTAGTTATAACCTTCATTTTAGTCTCAGGGAGTAATGGGAGAGATGTGTAATTCTAAAAAATTAAATTGAAACATCTTCCATTAATATAGGCCAACTTATAACCTACATTATAGTCTCAGTAGGTTATTTTAGTTGGTTTTTTTCAGAAGTTAAAATGTAACTGTTTAACAGTGTAGCATGGATGCTATATGTCGTACTAGCGGTGGTCGTGGATGAAATAAGCCAGCTATAAAGTTATTTCTTATGACTAGTTAGATTTATGTTAGTTACCTACTTACCTAATTTATTTTGTGTTGCTAAACTATTCATTATTTGTAACTAAGTCTATTTAAGGATCTATGTTGTGATTGACCTCTGGTTTTAATTCCATATGCATCAACGTACTTGCATACACACGGATGGTGGTGCCATATAGATTGATGGCTGTGCGTTTGAGGAATTTTGGTTGCATTTTGAACATGTTAACATAGCTTTTAATTGTGTAACAATATTTATCTCTTAACCACAGGTATGAGAAATTCAAAAAAGGTCAGACAAATGAGGATGACCTTAGTTCACCTCAATTTACTGCTGATGCCAAGTACATTATTCTAGATGACTTGGAATATCAGGATGAATTTGAGGAGGAAGATACATGATTTTGCAGTGTGGCAACCTTTTTTAACTGCCACTGGTAAGAATTAGCATCTCTTATAAAGAAAAAAAAAAACCTTGCATGACTAAGCAGAAGGTTGTAGGCATGTATGCAGTATGCGGTCCAACATTTGAATTAGTAAATTTGATTGTGTCCATGTTATAGTAACAGTTTAAAAAAGATTGTGTTTTGTTCTGTAGCCTTTGTTTTGCAAAATGCATGAGTGTAAACACTTTCAGCTTCTATCCTATTCCTATCTGTCTTGGTAGTGTGGAAGAGGTGACAATCAGAAGAAGCAAATATAATAAACTTACACAGTCGAAGTTGATAAAATATTTCATTTCCCTGTTGTATGTATGTCTGAAGACCCCTTGTCCTCAGCCTCTCTGCATTGTCTTACTGGATATTTGAACTTACGTTGGTAGACACCTTGTGAATGTTAGTGCTGACATGTGCCAATGCTATGTTAAAATATTAATCAGCTCATGGTATTTTATCTCAATGTTTCTCTATTATCCCATAACACATGTAGTGATGATTTAGCATGTCTGATTCTGGCAGGCTTGTTCAGGCCTGAACTGATTCATGCCTGCCTGTTGAAAATAGTAGATACTACTTATGAAGTGTTCTCTGAAGAAACACACATGAAGAGCGCAGCTAAGGCTTGGTGTGATTATGCTACGCACACCAAAACTTGATGTTAGCTGTGTGAGCTATGTCCACCTCAGGGTGGATGTACAACTCTCATGTTGATTGAACGGTCAGGCTAACTACACTGTCAAGCAAAGAACTAACTCCACCGCATCAGAATTCCCTTTTTCTGAAGATTGGCAGCGGTTACATATTGATATACTCCTACATGCTTATAGTGGGAATTGCTGAGAGTGGAAAACATGTGTTTATTCTTCTCTTTTGCGTGAACATGCTGTGCACATATTCATTCTTGGACATCCACATTTTTTTTGTGACGAATTGCATTTGTCCTCTGTAGGCCTGATTGTAATAGTGACCACAGGATACCCCACGTGCTGTTTTCCCTTGAAAGCTAGGGAGCAGCGATCAATTTTATTGTATTTTGTAAAACTACAAAATGAAAGAGTTGTTCTCTTGTTCCAGATGTACCATGACCTTTATTGTGACTGCTGTAATGTTCTGTATCTGAAAATGATATATCCAACTGAGCAGGTAAAATGAATGGCTACTCTGCAGATACTTCCTTTCCTAAATTTAATGATGAAAATCACTGTGTAAACATATATACGCACTTCTATACTGTTGTTACGTCAACGCTTCCACCGCATACACGTATATATCATGTTCTGGAATCTGGAAGCAAGGCTAGCTGACACGTAGTGAGTGTGCTGGGCTGTGGGCTCGCACGTGGCAACTCGCCCAGCTCTTCCATTCAATTCTCGATCAGGAGCGATCAACATCTCCAGAGCGGCGCAGGATGCAAACAGGGGCATTGATAAAATGTCCTTTTTTTTTGGTAGAACATGCATACCACGTTTTGATAATTTACCGTAGGTGACATAACGAAGTACTAGTAACATTGAAAAAAAAAAGAAACATGAAACTAACAGACGACCTTCACCTGCAAAGCACCACATGGTTGTTTGTCTGAAGTCTGAACTGCACCGGGATAATCTTGTTTTTTCCTTTTGGTCGGAAGTGTCACGGGAACTAAAAGTAAAAAAGGGACAGCTCAGCAGCCATATGGATCACATATTCACATCACACGAAACAGATGTGTACCCACTTGATAAACCCTCAACGTGGATTATCTACCACTGCCTTAAGACATGCCGCGCTTAAAAACACCCAAACTTTGAGGCTAGTTTGGTTGCATACACACACAGTCGAGCAGAGAGAGGCAGAGAGAAGACGAAAGAGCCATCAATGGCGGACGGGAAAGAGGGTGATTTGAAGCTGCTCGGCATGCACGTGAGCCCGTTCGCGCACCGGGTGAGCATGGCGCTTGGCGTCAAGGGCGTGCGCTACGAGTACGTCGAGGAGGACCTCTTCCACAAGAGCGAGCTCCTCCTCAGCTCCAACCCCGTGCACAAGAAGGTGCCCGTGCTCATCCACGACGGCAGGCCCATCTGCGAGTCGCTCGCCATTGTTGAGTACGTCGACGAGGTCTGGTCCGGCGACGGTCGTCCGGCCATCCTCCCCGCCGACCCCTACGAGCGTGCCATTGCTCGCTTCTGGGCTTCCTACATTGATGACAAGGTATATATATTTGTATATATATAAGTATATTTCCAACTCTCGTAAAGGTTTAATTTTTGTGCCGGAATAAGCGGGTACATTCTCATTCGGTGTTCTTATTCGAAGTTCTTTCCGGCATGGTTGGGCATTATGAGGGCGACGACGGAGGAGGCAAGAGGGGAGAAGGTGAAGGAGACACACGATGCGGTGCAGAACCTCGAGAAGACCTTCTCCGAGATCGCCGGCGGGAAGGGCTTTTTCGGCGGGGACTCAGTCGGGTACCTTGACCTCGCGCTCGGATGCTTCTTGCCATGGTTCGGGGCGATGCGGATGATGTTCGGCCTGGATGTCATTTACGCGGCTACCGCTCCACTCCTGGCCGGATGGGCGGAGCGGTTCGGGGAGACGGCGGTGGCCAAGGAGGTGCTGCCGGAGCCGGAGAAGGCGGTGGCGTACGCCAAGAAGCTTCAGACTTATCGTGCTTCTCTCAATAAGTGATGAATGGCTTTAGAGTGAGTACTGTAATAAAGCCCAACCAACCATGGTGAAGGGTACAACCATTTTCCACGAATACATATGTATTCTTATGTTGTCTTAATTCCCTGTATTTAGTGATTTATTATTGTTGTATTTTGTAGACAATGATTTTTTTTCGGCTTACAACCCCAAGTGAGAGAGAGGCCCATACTAAGTCACTTTTAAAAAAAACTCGCAACCTTTATTGTAACAGAGATGTTCCAGGAAGGTCTCGAACCATCAAAGTCTTTACAAACTCTGGGAGGGGATCAATCCATATGCGGGTTTCATCCAGGTCTCAAGACATACCCATACGAGCTAAATCATGCACACAACTATTACAAGAGCGAGGAACATAATCCACCTCGACAGAAGTAAACTAAGTGGATAACAAGAATTTTGCTTCTCTAAACAGAACACCTCCAAGGGAATGATCATATTCATTTGATTTGAGGGCCTTCACTAGGACCTTGATCAGCTGCCTCAATAATAGCAGCCAAGCATGCTTGTCCTTCTGCACAAAGGGCATCATGAATTTTTTTTTTCCCAATTTTCCTATGCCAGCCACCAATGCTGATCCTTCATGATCCCTTATGACAAAACCCCATTCACCACTCTTCCGCTCCTGGAGAAAAGCATCATCAAAATTTATCTTCAGAAAATCAGATTTTGGTGGACACCACTGTGGTATCACCTTGAGTGGTTTGATGAAACTTTGTTGCTTATCTATAAGACTGTCCACACTCATGGATTGGGCTCTATACATGACCTCTTCTATTGAGAGAATTTTTTTCTCTCCAGCATTTGCTTTATTACGTGCATCCCACCATGCCCATAGGAGGCCAATCACTCTCACCCTTGTCTCTTGCTCTAGAGAGAGAATCTTTTGAGTAACATTCTTTGCTGAATTCAATTCAGGAAGAGTGACTCGGATGTGTTCTAGAGACATTGCTGCCCAACATTTTTTCACCATTTTACATTTCAAAAAACAATGCCCACCATCTTCATCAAAGCGCCAGCACACTGGGCAGCGTGTATCAATATCCATGCCCCTGTGTTGGATACGACTTCGTAGAGGGAGGCTGTTATGTGGAAATCTCCAAAAAAATTGTTTCACTTTCGGTGGACAGGTAAGCCTCCATATATCATTCCACTTGAAAAGGTTTATCTGACCAGGAGAAGTACTTGACTCACCTACTTGCTTGTTTTTTCCACGGTCTCTATTGTCTACTAAGACATGGTATGCTGATTTTACCGAGAAGTGCCCCTTTGACTCAAAATGCCAAGCCAACGTATCCTCCATACCTTGTTTCAGTGGAATAGCCAAAATATGTTCTGCATCTTGGTCCCAAAAAATATCCTTAACTAAGCCACTATCCCATTCCCCTGTGTGTGGATTAATCAATTCGGACACTTTAGTTAGCATTGTCTGTCCTCGAGGGGTAACTGGTCTTCTAGTCACTCCATATGGTAGCCAGGGGTCTAACTATATACTAACTTGTGTACCATCTCCTACACGTCAGATCAAACCATCTTTAAGATCTTGCACTCCATGGACAAGACTACGCCATGAGTATAAAATTCCCGGCAATTCAATTACAGAGAGAATATCACCATCTAGAAAGTATTTAGCACGAAGAACCTTAGCACACAGGGAGTTTGAGTTCAAGAGAAGTCTCTAGCCTTGTCATGCGAGCATAGCAAGATTGAATAAATAGAGGTCTCTATACCCTAGACCACCTTTCTCCTTTCTAGTACTTAGCACTTCCCAAGAAAGCCAGTGCATTTTGTTATGATTGCCCTGTTGAGCCCACCAGAAATGACCAATCATAGTGCTAATTTCATCACAAAGGCCCTTTGTAAGATCAAAGCACGACATCGCATAAGTTGGGATAGCTTGCTCTACTGCCTTGATGAGGACTTCTTTTCCTGCCTTTGATAGCAACTTTTCCTTCCACCCTTGAATTCTTTTCCAAACCCTCTCTTTTAGATATGCAAAAGTTTGTTTCTTTGATTTTCCCATATAAACCGGTAGTCCCAGGTATTTCTCATTATTAGCTTCTGTGGTGATATGTAAGGATGACATTAGGCGATATTTGTCAGAATTTCTAGTGTTCTTGCTGAACATGACTGAGGATTTTTCCTTGTAAAAAAGTAACATGTCAACTAATGATGTCACGCTATTTTTTAATAAAAACAATAACCAAGCATTACATGCACGATCTGCCCATTAGTCATGGCTGTTGCAGGATATTGTGCCAAACAGATATTTTGTCTATTTCTCATGAACAAGATATTTTGTCTATTTCTCATGAACAAGATATTTTGTCTATTTCTCCAATTACCTCCGAGGAGGTAATTATATGGTAATGGCCATATAGATATATTTAAATGGATGATGCACAGTTTAGTGTACCATAGCAAAACCCTTCATTTAGGCATTCAAGATCAGGTTCAAAACTTTCAATACAAGACTAAACCATATAGAGTCCAATAGGATAGAGTTCAGTCAATAAGCATGATAAATCAGCTAGAATTGTCATTCCATTCCTCAATGTAGCTAAAACCAGGCAGGTGAGAAAAAAATTAGAAGAACAATCCACTATGAGTACAAAGGTTCACGAGGATAGTAAAAAAAATACTAATTCATAATGACGATAACCTTTTTAAAAGATATATAACTATATTTTGAGCTCATATTCATACCATATGTGCCTTAAGATCCGATCCTATCAGCACAAAATTAGTTCACATTACAATTCATTGATACACAACAATTACATAACCATAAAGAAAAAAATAAAAACGGGTTCATCACAGGGTAACCATCCATCATACGTTTTTCTAATCTTCTCGTTCTTCCCATCATTGTGCATGTACTTGTACTTATCAACCTATTGTTCAATGAGTCTTTTAATCTCGTTGGGAATCAATCGCCTGAGAAGTAGGAGTAGTAGTATCGGAAGATCAGGGGAGAGCTCTAGGAGTATAGTAGGGTAGGGAAGCGGCCTAGGACGCGTGCGCGTGCGGTTCTCTAGCTGGTGGTTTTCTTCCTCCTCTGTGGCGCCCGCGCGATTGATCCAGCAGGGGACATTTTTTGTGGCATAAACGTGTTCCACGTCTCCACAGGTTTGCTTCCTGGTCATGAGAGAACAGTCAATGCATCTCATTGATATCTTCTCTTAAATCATACATCACATCATACAACTCTCAGAGTTCTTGGTTAGCCTAGTCGATATGTTCAAATAAATCATATTTGACAAAAGAAAAGTACTTCCTCCGTCCCAAATTGTAAGTCGTTTGACTTTTTTTACCCTAGTTTTGACCACTCGTCTTATTCAAAAAACAATTGTGCAAATATAGTCAAATTTGAGTCATTCTTAAAATTCTTTCATCACTAAAGTTAACCATAACAAAAAATATGATATTTTGCAAAAAAAAAAATTAAATAAGACGAGTGGTCAAAGTTGGGGTAAAAAAAGTCAAACGACCTACAATTTGAGACGGAGGGAGTAGTAAGGAACATAAGCTGCATGTTGAGCTAATCTCGTATTAACTAACTACTGAATGTCTTTAGATGTAAGAGAAGGTCCAACAGAGAGAAAAGATCTTGTACGCTCCATCTGATGCATGTTCGATGGTGCAGATCGAGAGACAAGTGGACATAAGTTGATTCACAAAATATACAGGGGCTAGAATGAAATCTATACACTATTCCTAGCGTCCCGATATGAACACTTTTGCATGGGAGCGAAGGTATTGTAGCACCTAATCCTCCCTCATTTAGCAGATTATCATATACATTGAAAACCAATTATTAAATGACTACATTCGTTTACCAAATGTTCAAGTATATCAAAGACAAAAGAAACAGACTACAATTTGCAATTGATGTCCGAAGACAGGTGGGGTTCCGATAGGGGCTTGGAGAAGAAAAAGAAGATACGAGTGGGTAGCTACGGGATCATGGGCAACGCTGCTAGGGACAAGTACACGGTGAAGAGAGGAGAGGGATCGCCCGATGAGTGAGCATGGTGGCATTGGTGGGTGTCTCGGTGGCCCCACTTCAGTGTCCATAGATGGGCAGATGGATCAGCACAACCAGTGTGGAAGCAACTTGGTTGTTGTATCGTGTCGCTCCCGCCACACCACCTAGAATTCAAATTTGTCCCAGTTGACTCTTTGCAACTGTATGCAAACAAGATCGATCCATTAGAAAGAGATGTCAGAAGACTTTAATTCCCTTCTCGTCCGACTCTCCCTTCCCATTACAGTAGCATAAGGAATTTGATTAAAAAAATAAAAGGTAGTCGAAGGTGACTTGCGGGCGATTTCTCCATCCTGACCCGATCCCCGTCTATTCCTCTCCTCTAGCGCCCTCACCGGCGTCGGAGCATGTGGAATCGGCGAGGAATCATGGCTGGTTTTCCATACCTACAACCTATAGGCATAGTTAATTTGTATGGTTAGGATTCCCTTGGATGGTGCTATTGCGGTGGTGGGCAGGTTTCTACTCCCGTCAAGCTGCGGTTGGTGAGCCCGATGGCGGATGTGCGGGCTTCTATGACGAGCAATCTTGGAGTTGGAGTTTAGCCTACTCCCACCTCGATAAATAAGGTTGGAGTCTCTTTTCTTGGTTGGTTTGGCGTCGTTTGTTTTGGGGTTGCCAGCAAGTCTTGTGGCGTTTGATCCCAATTCTCTCGATGATATAGTTGATGGCCTTATCGATTATCTCGAACGTTCAGTGGTTCAGGTGCGCATCTGAGTGTTGGTGTGCCCATTGATGTAGCATTGAAACTGTATGTGTAACGACCCAAATGTTAATTGCTTGATAAACATTGCATCATGAGCATTATTATGTGATAACACAATTTTTTTTAGCTTTGTTTGAATGCTTTTGTATCTTTTTGAAGCAACTAAATTCTTCAGCATAGAAACTTATTTTGGGCTATGATTTGATAAAATAATATTTTCAAAAGTACCCCCTCCGTCCCAAATTGTAAGTCGTTTGACTTTTTTTACCCCAACTTTGACCACTCGTCTTATTCAATTTATTTTGTAAATATCATATTTTTTGTTATGACTAGCTTTAGAAATAAAAGACTTTTGAGAATGACTTAAATTTGACTATATTTGCACATATTTTTTGAATAAGAAAGTGGTCAAAGTTATAGTCAAAAAATTCAAACAACTTACAATTTAGGACGGAGGGCGTAGCTAAAAAGTTATGAGCCAGAAGTTTTTTTTTACTAAAACACTACTAATTTCAGGATCTTCATGTTGATTCTTACATGGCTGCCACGCTCCCACGGGTCCCACCCGTCAGCTCACATTTCTACCACTGAGCTGAGCACCAGCTCCTTCCCTTTCTTCTCCTCATTCCATCCACTGACGACGACGTCCTGCAAAATACCTGTACAGCGCACCCCCACAAAAAAAACCGTCTCAAAAATAATACAGTATGATTTACTACTATCCTACACTCCTGTGCTCGGTCCAGCATGTGATCAGTGCAACATCCATCCATAAATTTTACTTCAGCCAAAAAATCAACATAGATGAACAATGCGCTAGTAAGTCACTGCTACTTTGAGGAAACCTTCCTCATCATTTAGCGCAACATTAGCGTTATGTGACCCCATACTAGCGAATATCAGCTAGGCAGTTAGCCTAAGGATTTCGGTATCTTCAACACAAAAAACCAACCATCTAAAGCTCCAAAAGTAATTCCAGCAATGACTTTGCTCAGCTACCAGGAAGAAATTTTCTGCTGGTAAAGCAAACCTTCACCTTCAGGCCTGTGTTCCATGGAAAAAGGAATCCTCGATAAATACGCACACAAGTTAGCGATGTTAGTCTGAAAATGGCATGGTAAATAGTTACATAAGCCATGCCACGTCAGTGCATGGCCGCTATAATCAAACAGGAATAGATGTAAATCATCCAGGTACCTTTGACAAATTCAACTTTTAGATTCGCCGTGCTCCTCTTTATTCTCACAACCATTTTTCTTCCTGCAAGATCAGAACGGACCATAAGTAGATGGAAATGCTTCTGCGTGCTATGCAATGATGTAACTATTGACATCAACTGGAACTCCAAGACATCTAGTAGTATGTTGTTAGAAAGCTTGATAAGTACCAATCAAGAAATATACACATTAGGGACGGACGCATGTTCTAGAGAACACATGAATTCAGCTGGAACTCCAAAACAGATGTGATGGAGGTACTGTTGATGGATTGTTTCCTAATCAAGTTAGAGCAACATCTCTAATATCAATTTCTAGCATAAAGTTATTCACTTTCTGTAGCGTTTAATTCTTGCAAGCAATGTCTAATTCATGTGGCACGAAAAAAAACTCACAGGTTTGAATGTTAGATATCACTTTTTTATTGAATTTTAAAAAAGGTAACACTTGGAGATCCTTCATAATCATTATGAGTTCAATTTAATTAATTACAACCCAGTAACCCATCAATGTGTTCAACCATGTACTATCTCATAACATGGTCAATAATTTCACAGCTCCTAAGACATGCCAACCTTGCAGATTAGCTAGATAAAAGTTTGTTACATCTTCAACAAGAATGCATGGAGAAGCGGAAATATTGTGTTATTTAAAAAAAACTAAATCCAGTCTAAGTCTTCAATAAAGCAAAGAAACCAATATAATTACTGACCTTTTGGATGTGTCTCATAGGAGGATAATATACTTTAGAAGACCATTTCATACCTTTTGGATGTGTTCAGTGAGGAATACAATATGCATAACATAATGAAGGGAAAATATTTTATGCACCAACCTGTTCAGAATTTTAGCAATCTCTTGCTTCAGAACTTCTCCATTACTACCTTGGTCCAAAGAATCACCCTTGCCGGCATTGTCCTGAAATATATTTGTTGAAATCGTATCATAGTCCAATAACTTGTAAACAGGCTCCACGCTGGCACGTTGCCACCGTTAGCAGAAGCTCTCAAATCCCATGTAAACAGTCAGAATGTCTTTCTTATTCGCATACTACAGTAATCCACCAAATAATGTGTTTTTCCATGCATATCTTTACACATTCATTAACTTAGTTCCTCCTGTACTATGATGAACCTGGATGTTCTCCCTGACCACACATCCAGACATCCAGTCACGCACATGAGTTAAAAGGTATATATTCTAGCAATACAGATGACTTAGCAACATAGGAATGTTTATTAGGGAATCATGCGCTCAGCCATTGCACAAGGAACAAAAACAACCAGATATATGAAAAGCACAACTTAATACTTGCCTCCTGGACTGGCTCATTATGAAACACTTCATTTTTAGAAATCCCATTACAATTTGGTGGGCCTATTTCTTCCATTTCCTCCTGCATGGCATGACATATAGAGTTATCCTTCTCATCATGCACACATTTAGCAGATCAAATTAAATTAATCAATGAAATATAAGATATGGGAAAACATATATAGTTTGAGAATTGAGATTCTACTGATACAAACCTTTCCAGCAGACTTGTCACCATTATCTAGTTCAATGGCCTCTTCATCATCCTTATCAGTGCTTTTAGAGTCCTCCATCCCTTTCTCAACATCCTCCTAAATATACAGCCAAGTCAGATTAGTTAACTAGAAATCTCACCAGAGATCACCAAGCATTTGATAACTTTTCCAACAACTATTGCATCCCATCACTAAAATAGGGCCAGGCAGCCAATGCCATATACTTGCACGATCGGTTCACAGCTGAATCCACTCATGCCATAAAGAGGAGACAAGTCATATATAACATCAAAGACTTAGGAAGCAGCAGTAGAAATGCATATTGCAAGCAGATTATAGACTTCAGCAGCAGATAGTCAGAGCTGCTAGAACAAACCTTTTCAGCATATTCTTCACTGCTCCGGCATTCATAATCTTCTTCATCACCATCAGTACTTGAGTCTTCCATCCCAGTATCAGAATCTTCCTGACATGAACAATCAAATCAGATTTGCTAACCACAAACACATGCACGATCAACAAGGTTTTGACAACTCTGAAAATAACATTGCGTAATCATCATTTGAAGAGAGTTGATTGTCCCCAATTCCCTGTATTACCATCCTCCTAGAGTTGTCAATTAAATCAAATTAACAGACCAATAAACTCATTATCCATTTAAAAAGTTGCACACCTCTTCATCCTCGTCCCCTGAATAGTCGTTGTCCTCCCCAGTATCATCACTGTCCTGACATCAGTAATCGAATCAGGTTCAGCAAGCAGTCAAAGCTTAAAATCTCAGCAGCAAACCCGAAAGATTCAATCGACAGGCCAGTAACCTCCGCGAGCTGAGCACCAGCCGTGGCCTCGGCAGCGAGCTCCTGCCCCAGCGTGCCCCGGGGATCGATCACGATGCTGGGCAGCGTCGCGACGTCCCACCCGAGCACGCGGCAGACGACAGCGGCGAGCGCGCGGTGCGCCCGTGACCTCCCGTACCGCGTGGGGCCGGCGCCCGCGTGTTGCACGAGCGCGGCGCACCCCTTGAACCGCCGCCCCGCCTTCCTATTCCCCCCGGCGCACGCCAAGCACTCGAAGTGCCCTTCCTCCCAGCCGCGCTCGTAGTGGCCCCGCAGCGCGGCGTCCCGCACGAACAATCCCGTGATGAACCCCGCCGCGTCCTCCTCGCCATCCGACTCGGACCCCGCATCGTCGTCGTCGTTGTCGTAGGAGGAGCCGCGGTTGGATAGGAACTCCGCAGCGGCGCGGAGAGCCTCCCGCTGCGCGCGCGCGCCGGGGGAAGGCGGCGGCGGCGGAGGCTTCGCGGGGGTGGAGGTGGAGGGCGGTGCTGCATCGGGCCAGGCTTTCGGGGAGGAATTCGGCGGGGAAGGCGCGACGGGCCACTCGAACCCGTGATCCTTGGGCCCGGCGGCGGCAGCGGCGGTGGCTTCACGCCTGAGGCGCTTGAGCTCAATAGTTTTGGCTTTGCGGGCGGCGACAGCGGGGCGCTTGCGCTTAGTGGTTTCGGTTTGATTGCGTGCGGCGGAGGAGGAGGGGGGCTGGGTCGGGGCGGGGGCGGCGCCGGGAGGGCCGCGGCGCCAGAGGGAGTGGAGGTAGAGGACCTCCTCGGCGAGGCGGCGGTCGCCGGCAACGACGGGGGCGGGGCGGGGCCGAGGCGGCGGACGGCGGCCGCGCGGCATTGCAGGGTTGGGCTCGCGGCGGCGCGGCATCGCGGGGTCTCTGGTTCCTCTGCTCTGCCTGGATTGGAATTTTGGCCCAATTTGGAAAGGACCTGGAAGTGGAATTGGAAGGAGAGATTTCGAAGAGGCGGTGATGCTTCGGCTGCTGCAGTTGACTCAGGAGCGGCGCGCGCGTGCGTCGTGTGAATCGTGATGTGGAATAGCTTCTGCAGCAGCAGCATACACGCATGACGCATCGCATGGCCGGTGGTGGATTGGTGGCTGTAGCAGTAGCACAGGAGAAGGCGTCGCCGGTGACTGCCTCCATGGGCGTGGAATTTGAGTTCTTCGAAGGCGGAGGAACACGATCCGTGCTTTGATCACGCGAAAGCGCATTTCAGTTTCACGCTTTCGTATAGCTGTGTCGAAGTATTTCGTACGGGCTTGTGCATAGTTGGATCAAACCACCTTTTTGACTCGCGAAAACCGCAATCCAGTTGAACAGCAATTCAATTCAACTTACCAGGATCTTCAGGCACTGTTCTCTCTCACAATTACTTCCATTCAACTTTCAACCAGTTTCTTGAGACACTACTTCCACTTAGGCCTTGTTCAGATTTCCAACTATTCACTATTCATTCCAACTTTTCACTATTCATTCCAACTTTTCACTATTCCTTCCTCACAAAACACGTTTCCCAGCGAATGCTACAGTGTTTTTCTTATGCTACAGTGTTTTTTCCTACAATCTAAACACACCCTTAAGGGCAATGAAAAGACTTCCACTTACCACTAATGACGAACTCTTCTTTCTATACCAACGAAAAGACTTGGACACCTGGCTGCAGTTTCCACTGATGACGATAACACAATTGTTAACGAGCAACAGGCAGAGGCGCCGTTGAGTAGCGAGCGCGATGCATCTGTCCACAAAACTGCCACTGAATTTGAGCCCTGGAGAGCAGCCCGAGCAGCTGAAGCATCAGTGCTGCTGCGGCAAACACAGACCAGAGGATCACATATAAACAAGGGGGCATAAGTGAAACCTCAAGGAAAACATCTATATCGGGAGGCCAACTGGCCAAGAATTTAATAGTTGCACAAAGTCACACAGAAACATCAACAGAACACAAAGTGATCTAGCATTGGGGGACAAACATGTCCCAAGTTCAGAAACAAGGCACTTTGACAATTCACGGTTTCCTTGATACATGCGCCTCCACACAGGTTTTCTAAACGAAGGGTTTAAGCAGAAGTTGAAGGTGCATCGGTCATTTCCTGTTCAACCGGTGTTTTCTGAACTGGGTAGTAGTGGTAGTGCAGCTCCCCGACATCATCTCCAGAAAGCTTCTTCCAGCCATCAGGGCCAACGTGATAAACTGCAATTCCAAAGGTAATGTCAGCCACAGCTCACCCAGATTTACAAAGATCACAATGAATTTTACTTGACAGAAGCAATGAGCAATAACATGCCATTAGTGTTGATGCATCATATAAAGGTAATGCCATAAGGGGGTAACCCTTCAAGTTCAGAGAAGCTAATAAGTCTGTTATCCTTCAACCATAGCAAGAGAAAATAAACATGTACAAATCATAACCAGAAAATATAACATTGTGGTTGATATAATATATTGATCATAGATATGTTATATGCAACAAAAGGTCCCATGCGCTAATATCACATACATCTTGGCAATATGATCATATTCTCAGAATGCTTATTTTGATATTTTCATTAGTGGCAAAATAGCAAAGTTGAAATATCTAATGTCACTAGCCAGAATAACTATGGTAACAAAGCACAGAATGAAAATAAGCATTGTGCAGACTAAAACATACCACTAACACAACCACCACTTGCTGCATCACGGAAGGTTGCCCCATAAATAGCCCGTCGAGCTAACTCAGCAGCTTCCTCGACAGACATGTTGAAGCGGTAACTGAAAGTGGAGGCAAACACTCAGCACAAATTTAATAAGAGAACACAATAATGCAACACATCACATGTTACAAGGAACCTACCCTTCATCCAAGATACCATAAGCATAGAGGGAACCAGATCCAACAGAGAACCTGTTTCCCACAAGCCTAGCACCCTCGCTGTCAACATAGTACAAGCCAGGACCCTAGATCAAGAGAAGAATCATTACAGTTCGAGAAAAAGGAAAGATTTATTAAACATTTCATGACATGAGAAACTGGTGTAACCAAAACTACCAACAACTCACCTTCTCATCAAACCCGGCAATCATTGTACCAATTGACAGTCCCATCCCACGGTATGAGTAAAGGATATTGGCCAGTAGTTTGGAAGCACCAGCAATAGAGATCCTTCGCTTGTTCGATAGCTCATGGAGCCGGCACTAAGAATCAGAACCAATATTAGCACCACTTGGCAAAGGTGTAATGCAAGAAACAGTGATAAAGATGAAGAGAAATCTGACCTTGTTTCCAAGGTTCCTATGCCAAAATTGGCAATCGGCAGCACCTCCAGCCATCGTTCCCAACATATAGGGATTTATTTCAATAATTTTCCTCACAGTTTGTGAAGCTGCATTAACAAAAAGAAATAAGAGATTATATAAACAGCACACAAACAGATATCACAGAATGAATGAACATCAATAAAATAGTTACTGAACCAAAAGAACTAAAATTTTCTCTCCAAACTGCACCGAACACTAATTGGTAAGAATTGGGGCTTCGCCAATGCATTCAATCTATCACATGCCTAGGGTATCAGAGAAACATACTTGAACCCAATTAGTAAACAAAAGCAGAAGTTCCTTTTGACACCGAAATCCCAGTTTATCTCTAGATTTCCTTGATCATGCTACTGTTAAATGATACCAACCCATTGATAGTACTACTTTTCCTACAACTAAATAGAGACATTGCATACTCTAGTATTCTAGTAATTCTGGATAGCCTATTCAATTATGCAAATGCAAAAAACATGTTATGCCAATTCTCTATTTGAGCCTAAACATGTATTCTGGACACTGTACTCTAAATTTGTACGAGTTTAGAGCCGTGGGCAACTACTTTGAATTACACGGGATACAAAACCATCCATACTCAGCTCATACTACAAATCCCACATAAAAATCGCAAATTTCTCCATCCCACGAGCTAAAATCTAGCCCTAACCCACGAGGTAAAACCTTCAAATTCCGCATAAAGATCTAAATTTTCCGGCCAAAATTGCGCATCCACACTACAGATTCAGCCCCACCGGAAAACCGTAACTGCCCCTCACACAGCAAGTCTGAGAAAAAAGGCGGGCTACTCACATATGTAGCCGCCCATGCTGGCCCTGGAGTCGGCGGCGACGATGACGCCCTTGTCGAAGATGAAGGCGAGCGTGGTCGTTCCCCTCTTATTCTTCACCATATCCTTGGTCGCCGCCTGGAACCCGTCGAACTGCGCGGGGGGCAAGAGGCAAACCAAGGTTCAGAACGAACGAATCTGGCAGATCACAGAGCTCCTCCGCGGAGGGGATCGAAAGTAGGGGAGGAGAGAGGAGGTGGGATCGAGAGTGCTCACGTCGGCGCAGGTGGGGAGCACCATGGACGGGACGTCGGGGGAATCGGCGGACAAGTGCATGCCGTCGCCGTCGTCGAGGCAGGGGATGCTGAAGTTGGTCTCGAGCGCGGACATGTCCACCTTCATGGCCATGGCGTCGCCGGCGATGTGTGTGCTGCCGAGAGAGATGGAGGGGACGAATCGAGTGGGGCTTTTTCAGGTTTCGATTTCTCCCCTTTTTCTTTCTTGCGTTATAAGAAGAAGAAGAACCGGGGAGCTTGCCGTGTGGGCTGCTTGTGCTGCAGATTTTGTAGAGAGGTTGGGTAAGGAGGGCCACTGGGCCGAGTCCGTGTTGGATCTGAGTTGGAATTTTGTGCGGGAGCGCACGGCTCGGATAAATCGGCCCGATTCCCATGAGGCCTGTATGTCAATTATAAAATCGTTTTTATTTATCCGGAACAATTAGCATATAAAATTTGACAATTCCAGTCACAGTAACTTCGCCAATCTAATGATCTCTCGACAGAGATTCTTATACAGGTAGAATGAAGGTTACAAGAAAAATCGATAATTTCTTAAGATCTTGATCTTGCATTGAGATATAATTCCAACATTAATATTGAAAGGCTAAGATTGTGTATATTTTCGCGAGAATATGGTGGAGAGGTCAAAATTCGAACATTAGCATAGAAGAATCATTTGGAAGTTGGAACACCTGAACGAAGCGGTCATACGTCATGGAGACACCACTACCAGTTTCTCGTCTTTCCACAAAATTGATGAAAGCAGTAAAAGTTTCATGTTCAGCTCATCAGCAGAAATCCCCTTTCCTATTTCTTCTTCTTTTTTTTTCGTTTTGTAACGCTAAAAACTAACCTATCTATTTTGAAACCAAGGTCTATAATTCTGGAACATCACCACGCTGAAATACGCCGACTCATGACTATTGGACAGGGTGGGCCTTCAGCCTTGGCCCACCCTAAATTTGCCAACATAATATCCTAACTACGCCATTGTTTCAGGATTGAAACTTGGTACAGACGACAAAAAGCAAGTCACGCGGATACAATGTCCAAGAAATGTAAGAAGTTCATCTTCTCTTCATGAATTCCCTTTTCTTTGTTCATTTAGAAAAATTCTGCTGCTTTCTCACAGAGATGATTGGTGTGCACATCTCTTCCACCTTCCAAGTTTCTCGCAGCCCTGTAAATGATACAGGTAAATGAAGCATGTGACCATAGTTGCACAAGATGACAGATTAGCCATATATGGATGGTTGAATAGCCGCTCAGGCAATAAGCATGTGATGCTTTGGCCAAGCCATGACGACTAGGTAACATGGAGCACCTTTGCATAGATAACTTAATGAGAAAGCAAGGTGTACCTTCCGTGGTTTAATGGCTAGTTCATTGTCTTCCATAAAAACAGCCCTAAATCCCAACGGTTCCAGTACCTTCTGATAGCTGAAGTTTAAGAAAAGGACAGTTACCAATGCAGCAGTGAAGAAGAATGCTACAATTACGTCCAACCATATTACAGAAATCTACTTTTTTGTGTAAAACAAAGTACTCATGTTACTGAGAAAAACAAAAGGAGTTTCAATTGTAATTAATTATTCCGTGATGCCAAGGGATAAGTATTCTTACTCCGCAACTTTGTTATTGTATGGTGGTCCTCCCTCTTGATCACTTATCTGTTAAACGAAACCGTGTAAGAAATTCTCATCATGGTGAACAAATTGATGGGAATATTAATCAAAGAAGTGTTTTTTTTTCAAAAAGAAATACTATTATTCAAAGAACCAAACTAATTTCAAGCATGCATGCAGATTATTTTGTGTCCAGTGCTATAATACTTGCACCCAACTTTTCCATGTTTCTCTTTTGTCTTTCCTATTAGAGTAACAACACTGCATTGAGGAAAACATATTGAGACAAGAAGTTTATGGATTTTATCATGTTTTTGTCCAATGCCAATCACTTGAGCTGATGCTCACAAAACACAACATGTTCATCTATTACTTTCAGGGCCATCTCACCTCACACTAAAAGTCCTGAAACACATGGGTGCATGAGGATGAGAAACCATAGGTGTTTGGCTGCTTTTGGGTACTTGTGAACTATCAGGCACTAAGGTCTGGTTAAGTAGGCAAGATCCCTGCTCTGCTTCACCAATCTGTCGACAATGCATCCACTTTTCACTTTCCCCATTGCCCATCAATTGAAATTCTACAGCATTCCCCATATTCTATACCTTCAGAATGTATCCTATCAACAGTGAGGAGTACATCGTATAATGATCCTTGAAAGATGAATGAGCTAAAACACCACAACCTTCTAGGTTTAGAATACATATAAAATTTCAGGAGCTAATTAAGAGTTAATCAGAGGACTGAAACTTTAAGGTTCAAAAAAATTGAAGAATAGAGCATCATACATAGGATCTTCATGCAAAAGCAAATAAACAGAGCACAAAAATTATGTTCTCACTAGATAAATCAAGGTGAGAAGTTCTCCATCTCGTTTTAGAAGGCGATTAACTGTCTCTGCCCAAGCCACTCTCAAGCTCGGGTCAAGTGCACAAAAGAACCTGCACACACTGATACATGTGATCTTGCTGCCATCACAACGATAAATTGACAGGCATTCAGGATAGATTGAAACATACGTGTAGTCAAAAATAAGGTCGAATTGTTCATCCGGTATCCACTTGAAGAAATCTTCAACCAGAAAAGTAAAATGATCTGCATTGGGCAAAGAGGATGACCACTGTACACCAATGGAGAAAATAATCAGACGCATTAACCTAAGTATGCATTTTAAAGGGTCCTACCTACAATTTAGGGGGGAAAGGTATAGTAGAAAAGCTGTATTCCAGTTGTGATGGTTAGCATTATGTCAATTTCATTTGCAAATGAACCCAGCACCAAGTATCCAAAAAGTGGGTCAAAATGCCAACACCATTAATCAATTATAATCAATTTGAAGAATTTACAATTTCATAAGTCTAAAATGGGGTAAAAACTATAGGTAATGTCCCCAAGTTCCATAACAGCAAACCATATTGGCATTTTTCAACATATATGGTTCTGTGATTACCACAGATTGGAAAATGTACCATATGGCATATATCAGAACTAACCAATTAAAACATAATAAAAAAAACTAGGTAAAACGTCAACCATTGAAGCATGCCAATTCTCAAGATAATTTTCCTTTACTGATAATCAAGCTATTGCTCATCAGCATACCTTCTTAGCCTTCTTAATAGCCATATCAGAAATGTCCAGGCCAACAACAAATCGTTCAGGGCTTGCCAGCGTGACCACATCATATCCCTGTTATACAGAAGGAACTCAATCTGGGAAACCAAAATTTGATGGATGGTATTGCAGTTGAAATCTAATGTTATCATAACAGGCAACAGAATGGGTTCCAGCTTAAAGTATGGTCTTTTAGATTTAAAAATGGTTCATAGTACAGTTCACTGTCAGACAATCTTCAATCAAAATGTTGATATTTCTAAGGTCTTGTATAATCAAGTTGGGCACTGTTGTCATGGAACATCTGTTCTCAATGATGATGAAGGACAAATGGAGAAAAGTAAGCAATCTCTACGGCATGTGTCTAGGGGAGAAAGTAATAGTCTGATTTTAGTCACAAGCTTTGGTTATTAGGGAGAAAATAGGAGAAAGCAACAAATCTGGGGCAAATATCAGTAAAAATAACAATAGTTACCATTCCACACCCAGGAACCAATGCTCTTCCTTTAGGGAGTGTCCCTGATCTAACAAGATGTTCGATGACAGGTGTTGGCTTTCGCAAATCCCATGGAGTCACACCAAACTCCCAGGACTTCTCCCACCCATCTGCCAAACAGTAATTTATAAAAAGGCGATTCAGAATCAGCGAATTCACATCATAAAACACAAGGCACCAGGAAGTAGATGTAAAGAACTGGAAATTCAACAAAGAAAGCAGACACCAAAACGTTCCCTGCTGGCAATTTCGTCTGATGACAACTCATTTGGACTTTTAGCTGTCTAGCCTAGTCATCACAAATGGTACCCATTGCTCTATGAGAAGCTATCATTCTCTGCCTGATCAGCAAAGCAGCAAACCTTTCAGTCTTTCAGAGTACCAAAAAATGCATTATCATTATGAACAGAGACAGCATCTTCAAGTACAACCAAAACCATTGATTGTCTACTTTACTCAACAACTGATGAGCTTCAACTCTGAAAGTAAATAGAGTTCCAGCTCTTCCATTGCACTCCCCACAGCTGGAATTTGTTCAGGTGATGATTCTGTTACAGCACTGAAGAAACCACCTAACAGCTCGACCACACCAACGTTTGTTCGTCTTCAATGTTAAGTGATTGCCTCCAAGCTCCAACTACCAACGAAACGAGAAACCCCCAACCACTCGCCACAGCCCACTCCACCGATCAAGCACCCACTCCCACGCATGGTCGCAAGCCACATGCCCAGCCGCCCCTCGTACAGGCCACCCAACCAGCCGCCAGCAATCACACCTCCCAAACCCATCATCCCAACCCGCAACCACCGGCACGAGAGAGAGAGAGAGAGAGAGAGAGAGAGAAGAGTCGTCACCGCCCTCACCTGCCGCGTCGTCGCCGGTGAAGAGGTCCCGCAGCCTCCCCACCTTCGGGTTCTCAGCCGGATCCCTCCTGCCGCCGCCCCCCGCCGCCGACGACCCCATCGCCCGCGCGCGCGAGACCAACCAGCGCACGGGCTCGCCTACGCGAGGCAGCGCCCGCATATAGGCTCCACCCCAGCAGAGACAGCGAGCCGAGCGGGGAGGAAATGATTTCATTTCTCCAGAAATATTTCTATACGGATAGGATAAGATAATCTTATTATTATACAGATAAAAATAAAAAGAAAAGCAAAAAGAAAAAAAGGAAGAGAGAGAGAGAGAGCTGTCGCGTAGTATATCACTTCGCTGTGCAGCTTGTCGTCCCCACTCCTCCGTCGGCCTCCGCCCCTTCATCCACAGGCGGCCACATCCCCCCATTCCCACCCTCTCTCTCCTTCCCCCAACTGCCCCCGCAAGGGAAAGGAAGGAAGGGGAAAAGCCAAGCCAAAGGAGGGGAAGGCTCGACGACTTCCGGACGCGGCGGCGCATCCCGTTCTCCCCGTCCCGTCCCATCCCGCAGCCCCATCGCCGCGTCGCGGCATGGCGGAGGACGCCGCGGCGGGGTCGCCGATTCTTGACCTGCCGGAGCCACTGCTGCTACACATCCTGAGCTTCCTCGCCGACCCGAGGTCGCGGCACCGGGCGTCGCTGGCGTGCCACCGGCTCCTGGCGGCGGAGCGGGCGACGCGCGCCGCGCTGGCGCTGCGTGGGGACCCCCGGTCGCCGACGTTCCTCCTGCTCGGCCCCGGGTTCTGCTTCCCGGCGCTGGAGCGGCTCGACCTCTCGCTGGTGTCGCCGTGGGGCCACCCGTTCCTCTCCGCCGCCGCGCCGGCCGCCGACGCCGCCCAGCCGGCGACCACGGAGGAGGAGGTCGCGCAGCAGAACGCCTTCATCGCCGAGCACCTCGCCAACTGCTTCCCGGCGGTTTCCTCGCTCGCCGTCTACTGCCGCGACCCCACCACGCTGGCCTGCCTCACCCCGCAGTGGCGGGGGCGCCTCCGCACCGTCAAGCTCGTCCGCTGGCACCAGCGCCCGCCCGGCATCGACGCCGGCGCGGATCTCGAGCCGCTGCTCCGGGACTGCCCCGTGCTCAGGGCGCTCGATCTCTCCGAGTTCTACTGCTGGACGGAGGACATCGCCCCCGCGCTCGCCGCGTACCCTGCCGCCGCCGCCGCGCTCACCGAGCTCGACCTCGGCCTGGCGGGCGCCACGGATGGGTTCCACGCCGCTGAGCTAGGAGCCAGCGCGGGATCCTGCCCCGGTCTCCGGAAGCTCGTGGCGCCATGTGTGTTCAACCCACGGTACGTTGACTTCGTCGGCGACGACGCGCTCCTCACCGTCGCCGCCAAGTGCCCCAAGCTGACGGTCTTGCGGCTTCGGGAACCGTTCGAGCCGGCGTCCACCAGCCAAGGGGAGGACGCGGCCATTACCGTCGCAGGGCTGGTCTCCTTCTTCGCTGCACTCCCGGCGCTGGAGGATTTCGCGCTTGACCTGCGGCATACTGTGCTGGAGACAGCGCCAGCGATGGAGGCACTTGCCCGCAGATGCCCACGGATCAAGTTTCTGACCCTGGGGGGCTTCCAGGGGTTGTGCAAGGCATCATGGCTGCATCTCGATGGCGTTGCAGTGTGCGGTTCCCTGCAGTCACTATGCATCAAGGGTTGTCTGGATCTCACAGATGCCAGCCTCGCGGCAATTGGTCGTGGGTGTGCGAGGCTTGCTAAGCTTGCCATCCATGGCTGCAATCTTGTGACATCAGCTGGGATCAGGAGACTAGCAATGGCGCTTCGGCCCACAATCAAGGAAGTCAGTATCTTGCACTGCCGGCTCCTGGACACAGCAACATGCATCACTGCTCTAAGTCCGATCCGAGATCGCATTGAGAGTCTTGAGATCAACTGTATCTGGGTGGAAGCTGAACAGCCCGAGAGTGTAGCCAATGGCACAACCGGAGGTGACCATGAGGAGGAGGATCTTGGTGATGTGTCATATGAGTCTGCAGCAAAGAAATGTAGGTACATGGAGTTGGATGATCTAGTCAGCTGGGAGATGCTCCGTTCGCTCTCCCTCTGGTTCCCTGCTGGTGAGGTACTCTCCCCGCTCATTTCTGCTGGGCTTGATAGCTGCCCTGTGCTAGAGGAGATCTCAATTAAGGTGGAGGGTGATTGCCGGACATGCCCACGCCCTGGCCCTCGAGTTTTTTTCGGCCTGAGTGATCTTGCAGGCTTCCCAGTACTGGCCAAGATGAAATTGGATCTCAGTGAGGCAGTTGGTTATGCACTCACAGCACCAGCTGGGCAGATGGATCTTTCTCTGTGGGAGCGATTTTATTTGCAAGGTATCGATTCACTAATGACTTTGTATGAGCTTGATTACTGGCCTCCCCAAGACAAGGAAGTGAACCAACGGAGCCTGACGCTGCCTGCTGTGGGATTGCTCCAGCACTGCATCGGACTCAGGAAGCTCTTCGTCCATGGCACCACGCACGCTCATTTCCTGAGCTTCTTCTTGACCATGCCGAATTTGAGGGACATGCAGTTACGGGAGGACTACTATCCAGCTCCAGAGAGTGATATGATGATCACAGAAATGCGGGCAGAGTCTTGGCTCCGATTCGAGATGCAACTGAACAGCCAGCCAATTGAAGATTAATGGTGAATGTGGTGAACTGTGAGACTGTCAGATGAATACGGAGGTGCTTATTTCAGGTAGGACTGAACCAGTTGAAGTTGATCTGGGATGGTGCTGAGCAATCGAATGAGTTGCTTGTGATATGAGGGAGTAGTGAGAATAGCTGGTGTACTGCTACTGAGGAGAGCAGGAGACGATGTTTTGACGTGCGGAAAATATCATTGATCTTTCTCTAGTTGGTCATTTTCTGTTGTTGTTTCTCTAATAATGTGTAATATAAGAGAGTTGGTGCGGAATTCAGATATTTTCAGGAGGTAAGATGATAAACTAGTCGCTGAGGAAAGTTTGCCAGGAATGGTTTCCCCCTTTTTGAGTCGAGTCGAGATGAACACCAGCATTGTTCGTGTCAGCTGTAACAATTTAGCTCTGTTAAAAAAATAAAGAAATGACATTCAGTCATCTTCCTTATGCTGTAGTTTTGCAGGGCTACCTTAACATATACTATGGCGCTGGTGATGTTCAGGTGAAAACAAAAAAGAAATGAGAGTTTATCGCATCCCAAATTGAGGCGTTATCATGATCCAAAAAAGGATGGCAACACTGATCTTTTTTTATCACTGGTACACCATTTCCCTCCCACTTCCCAGCTCCTGCACAGGTTTGGTATCCACAGGTTTGGTAAGCAGGCAGCCTGGCTTTCCAAGTCAAGCAACTAGGATATGCAGGATACTACACGCGGCATGATCACGCGATGGTAGTGCTACAAGATCAAGCTACCTCCTATTCCCGAGTGCCTATAAACTACTTCAATTTCATTTGACAGAATGCCAATTTTGCCTTCATATACAGGCATTTCAAAAGGGAGAGAGAAAAAAAAAGGTTTCCCAATTTTCAAGCACACCATCAGACTTGCCAATTGCTGGTTTGTTCTCCAAGGAGTTCCACGCACGGATACGGCGAGAAGGACGCGCCGAACCCGAACAAGATCGGCATCTGAGAACGGCCAAAGATCTCGCCACTACCGCAGAACCGGCCTGTTTATCCATCGCCGGGGCTCGGGTAAACGGGTAATATAATGCGCGATGGCGGCAGGCTTCGTGAGGGCAGGCGAATCCGAGCGTTTGATCCTTGGTGGTGCCCTTCTTGTTGTCGTAATCGGTGAGCAGGGGCCAAGGCCAATGGTGCCTTCCGGTTCAGCTGCAGCTGGAGGCCCCTGGCCTCTAGAAGGAGCAGATTAGGTAGAGCACAAGTGCACAAGCTTCCTCCTTGCCCTCTCCCCTCGCGCCACGTTTTGGCCTGCCTGTGGCTCGCGTGATTGGCCGCGGTGGACACAGCCTGAATGGCTGATAGGGACACGCACGCACGCGGCACGCATGAACCAACGCGTCCATTTCTCCCGTTGCTCACAAACATCTTCAGAATGCAATTGGTAGCTTCAAGTGGTAAAAAGTTTGAGTTAAAACACAAAGCTGCACCTTGTCTACATCTCTGAATCAGCACCTTTTTTTTTTTAACTTTGATGCACGTACTGATTGCTGGATTGTTCTTCTCACCGGCCAGCTTGATCGATGCAGATCGAAAGCCGTGGAGGAAGGTAAACAGCAGCAGGGGGTTTACGGACGCCTTCACGAGGAAGCTGCTCTTGTCGCGGCAGACGCCATGGGTTTCTTTCCACCATTTGGGTGACTTGGCTTGCCCGGTTACCACTTACCAGTGTTATTCTTTCTTCTATTGCCTTGCGTGGAAAGGCCGCTCTTTTCTTTAGGTCTCGGATGCTTGTGCCATCAGTGGGTTACGTTTCAGACGACGACGATGCCAAGGAAGATAAGCCCCGGATAGACTACAAGTCTACAACCTTATCTCGCGTATAAAAGAAAGATTATAGCTTGGTACGGACGGGCCGGGTTGTCAAAAATATCCAGCTGCGTGCTCTATCCATCCAGTACTATCCAGCAGCGTCGTCGCTTGCACACACGATTTGTCGACGGCTGATTGATCGATCGATCGCGTCGGATTATTGGCACGATGCTGAGCCCGACGTACTGACGAATAATCCTAGCACACGGTCACAGTCACAGTCGTCACTCACTCACTCACCGTGTCCTGACTCCTGACGAGGCCGCCGCCGCCGCCGCCCGGCCGTGTGCGCTGCCGCAACCTCCCTCTACCTCTAGTGGGGCATGACATGGCACACTGGCACTCGTTGCAAGTTGCAACTTGCAACACAAGCCAACGCGCCAACGCGGTGCCTTGTTCTTCCTCCATCGATCCGGATCACGGCCACGAGCTCGCGAAGTGCCTGTAGTGGCGACTGACAGCGGCGTACGAGATGACACATGACCACGTGTGCAGCGAGTACGTCCAGAAGACGGCTGCTTATTCCGCTTTGCAAGTTGGCCAAGTGCACGTTTTGTTTACAAAGATAAAGGGCATCACCGTACCCTTAATAATGCACGTCAGCTTGGTTAGCCGCAAAGACTACTAGACGTGTCCGGGATATAAAATTAAAGTCCAAATGCACTGGACCACTCTCCACGTACTGGTATCTTATCACGCCGCCAAAGTTTTGGTTAGTAGCGTGTCATCTTTGGAACCCACAGATTTCTTCTAGTAGTTCACGAGGGAGCAATTGTTTTCTAACAATATTATAGTTTTTTGACAGCAGGTGGTCGACTATGTTATTTTGCATATCCATCAGTTGATTTCTTTTTTAAAGAACATCTGCTGAATTTGTGGATCTTGCTCTCAAGGGAAACAAGCTTTCCTGAATTTGTGCTTTCATGTCAAAGAAAAAATTCCTGAAACTTGATACACGTAGTAGATTGTTTAGCGTAGTTCGCATGGTTCAGAAAAGTGACTTTGGGAGAAACCATGGTCATCGAAATTCAAGGAGGCAGACTTTTTTTTCTTTAATCTTCAAGGAGGCAGACTTGTTCTTACAGGCGTAGTGAAAATGCACGTTTCTTGCAAATATTCAGAATATTTGCACGCTTCATAATAGGCGCGCTTGCGTTTTTCGAAACAAAAAAAAAAAGCGCGCTTGCATGCATTGCCACAACTGGTGACCACCGGAGCAGTTTGAGTAGGCACACACGTGATCTAAAACTCCGAGCTGGTGGCCGGTGACGGCGAAAATCCGGGAACCGTTCTGCGATCATCTGCAAAGCCGTCGCACATCGCACTCGCTCAGTCGGGCCCACTCTAGCACTGTAGCTGCGTGGCCCCACCGCTGAGCGCTGATGAGACCGACGAGAACAGTATAGCCGGTAGTAGTAGCTGAAGCTCTCTGAGCCAGGAGTCCGGCGGAGGGTGGCCGGCGCTGGACCGTCCACGCCGTGGTCCGTCGTCGATGCCGATGGAGATAGAACGCCGAGCCCGAGTGGCAACGGCCTGGTGGTGCCGTGGTGGACCCTGACAGGCGACACCGACAGGAAACTGCGTGCACGCGCGCGTGGCATGGACATGTCACGGGCGCCCTGCTGTCCGTGTAACCTCCCCGGCGAGTGGTGCGCTCGCCATCACGCATTCGCATGTGCCAGCAGCCGCGTGGTGGCTGCGCGCATGCATGGACTGATGCACCCGACCTGCCGAGCGCGATGTCATCCCAATTCCCATGCATGCCTCGGCTTGACTCCTGGTGCGTGCGTGAATGATGGATGCATGATTCCCAGGCCTGCGTCGGCCAAAATTCGTCAGGAACAAGTTTGGCTTTTTAACGCAAAAATTCAGCTGGTTACTACTGTATACGATTCCCTCACACCGAACGACTACCGTGGCAAGATCCTCACCCCCGCCGCCGGTCACGGTCGCCGGTGCGGCCGGGCGATCGACGTGGCCGGATCACGCCCCCTCCAGGCCTCCACGCCACCCGATAAGAGACGCCAAAACAAACACCAGACGTCAGACGAGTCTCACGCCCACCGTCCCGTCCCGTCCGTCTCCCTCACCGCCGTTGCTCTCGATCACCAGCTCCTCCGGCGGCCCGCCCAATCCATGGCGCGCCCAATCCATACCCACCCACCACGCGCGGCCCGGCTCGACCCCGCGCGCGCGCGCTAGCTGTGCCCGTCGCCGTCGTGGCGCCGAGGACAAGATTGGGGTGAGGCGACAGCGACGGCGATGGAGCTAGTAGCTACTCCTACCCCACGTCCGTCGCCAATCATGGCCGCTTTTGTGTTATCCACACACACACGGGATCGATCGAAGAGGAGAAAAAAAAAGGTTCCAACAAGTACCATACCGATCGAATACTATACCATGCATCTGATCACTGCCAGTGACGGCGACGGCGCATGCAATGCGTGCGTGTGTGGTGCCCCGTCGCGCGTATTCGAGCAGGAGCTTCCGGGGTTGGGTTGGGCTGGGTCGGGTCGAGCACTTGTTCGATCGAGTTGCAATGTTGCATGCATGCATGCATGCATATGCACCCACCTTTGCTTTTGCCAAAGGTTGCCGAGCAAAGGGGGCGACCTAGCTAGGGGGCAACGTGAAGTGCCACCAAATTGAGGCCATGTTTAGATTCCCAACTATTCACTATTCATTCCAATTTTTTACTATTTATTCCAACTTTTCACTATTTCTCCCTCACAAAACACGTTTCCCAGCGAATGTACAGTGTTTTTCTTATGCTACAGTGTTTTTTCCTACAATCTAAACACACCCTGATTGCATCGGAATACAGCGGTACAGTGCGAGGGGAAGGCCGGCGGGGGCGTAGGAACCACCCTGCACGGCTGCACGTCGTTCTGTCATGAGTGTCGTCTGGGGAATATATGAGGCTGTGTTTAGTAAAAGGGGAGAAAAAAATACTTTTTTCTCCTGGGAAGCGTGTTATGTGAGGAGATGAATAGGAAAGGTGAAAAAGAAATTTTTAAGGAATTTTCTGAGAAACGTGTTATGTGAGGGGGATGAATAGAAAGTAAAAGATACATTTTCCATTTTCCTTCTAAACACAGCCGGCATGTGGGAATGTCTGTGTCTGTGCCTGTTGTCCTGCTAGATCCTATGCTAGAAGAAAAGGAGCCAGTTGCATCAACTGGTTTGTCCTTCATCAGAGAATACACAACGTCGTAAAACATACTTGTAAGCTTTAGGGTATACAAAAAAAAGTTCCCAAATGAAATGCCACTCTATCTCAAATCATGCAGCAGAAGCTTTTTAGCGTATACAAATAGAAGTCTATTTTTTATATATATAAAAAGAAATGCAGGAGAGGGCTAGCAAAAAGTTATAAAATATGCATTCGTATGCGATACAGTAAGTATACAAGAGGAGCTCTAGTTCAAGGCACGAACTGTAAGAAAAAACTGAGAATAATTCTTTTCTCAAAAAGTCCTATATAGTAGTGCAATTTTCGAAACCGTTCTCAACCATGTGTTTGTACACTTAATTTGTTGGAAAATCCTCATTTATCTAACAAGCTTGAAGATGGATTAACCCTCCAAGAACCCACCTTACAAATATAGCATAGGATTTTTTTGGTTTTATATAGAATTTTGATCATGTAACCTCGACCCTGTGGATAAGATCGAAGTCGCTCACCTTTCCTCGTGGCTTCCACAAAACCTACCCTAATCTCAACCGCGCCCACACTATATGGCCCATCACTTTGCTCGGCGGTATGCACACGTCCCTCTCATTGCTACCATATTATCTTGTGACAATATTGCTAGCTAGCACTACACATTCGATGTGTTCACGATACTAGATGGATCGCCGAATCCCCAATACCATGTATAAATTCAAACAATTCTTTCATTATATCTAAAGAGTTTTGAAGTTGAACAAGCTATGCCACAACTACTCATGCAACATCCAAGATTATGACATCTTGATATTTAGTATCGAGGCATATAACCGTTAACAAAATGGAGGCGTGTCTCAAGTCCCATAATTTTTTTTTCGCTTGAGCCGTGTGTAGGATTCAGACGTAATATTTCTCATCTCATGCTGCTTGCTTAGTATTTCACATACACAAGCCTACTATGTATAAGCGATATTTTTCCTTTTGAAGACATTTTAGTACTACTAATACATATCTAGTGCTCGTTCAGTAACACCAATTGGTACTTACTGGAGTAGTTACTATCATTAGCAGTTTAGCACCGGTTGGTGTTAACCGCAGAGTCTGATATATATATGTAGTGGACAGAAAGTGCTTTGTCCGACAGTGCATCGTAGGAGACTGTTCATGAAACTCATGTATTTTCACATTTTTGTACACACATACAAATGGCGCCGTCGCCTTTTCTTTTTCCATACGCACTTTTCTTTCTCACAAGTTTAGTACTGTTTCAGATAACACGATCGGGCAGAGTATCCCACTCGCCTTATCCGCAGCAGCATGGGCCGGACCCCCTACGGATAGAGATGTTCATGTGATCCATCCCACCCCCGCTTCCAAGCCAACACGACGTAGAAAAAACTGCCACTAAACCGCGCGCCCCGCGGGACCCCCGCCCCTGTGGACGACGTCGTCCTCGTGGCTGCGACGGGCCGGCGGTGGTTGCGCTCGCCGCGCATCGGCGCATGTGTGTGGCACGCTTGCCGTTTGGCATCTTGGGTATGTTTGGATCTTAGGGTCTAAACATTGACCCTGTCACATCAAATGTTTCAATGCTGATTACAAAGACTAAACATGAGTTAATTATAAAACCAACCTCACAACACCTAGGCTAATTTGCGAGACGAATCTAATGAGCCTAATTAATCTATGATTAGCATATGTTTACTGTAGCAGTGCATTGTCTAATCATGGATTAATTAGGCTCATTAGATTCGTCTCGTGATTTCGCCTAGGAGTTATGAAATGGGTTTTATTATTAAACCATGTTTAATACTACTAATTAGCATCTAAACATTTGATATGACAGGGCGAATATTTGGAAGGTGAGATCCAAACAGGGCCAACCCTGCCGGAGAATTGGAGGGGTCGCCGAGTCAGTCACCTGTCACCTCGGTACCTCACCACCCATGTCCCATGGTGCGCGAGAGAGACGAAAAGTCTCCTCTGTCCGTGTCAATCGAGATGCTCCTGTTCTGGATAGGATTGCACTGTGCCAGTGTGCCTGCCTGACTCCCTCGGTACCTTTCGTCGACATGATCATGGCGCGCGCACTCGCCGGTGTTCCCCTAGCGGGGCCGTACGGCCGCGGCGTCAGGTCTCGGCGTCGCGCGTGTGCAGTGGCCAGTGGGCCGAAGACTGTCACGCCGCGGCGCCGGGGTCTCGCCGGGAACGCGCACGCGGCGTACGGACGGCCAGCTATACCTACGAGTGATGTGACTCGCCGCCTCGCCGGGCCCCGCCAGCCAGCCAGAGCCACCTGCGGCCAACCGGCGGCGCGAGGCGCGGGCGGATGGGGGCCGGTTGGCACTGGCACGTGCGGTGTCTTTTGCCGTTGCCCGTCCGGCTTGTGTGGTTGTCTGGAGTGGTGGAGCTCACTTTTCCCCACGTGTGGATGGGAGTCGTAGGGTGCGTTTAGTTAGGAGGGGAGGAAAATAATTTTTTCCTAGCGTGTTCTGTGGGAGGGATGAATAGAAAAGTTGAAAGGAGTTAAAGGGGAACTTTTTTAAGAAGCGTGTTTTCTGAGAGAAATGAATAGTAGAGTCCAAAAGAACTTCTCGAATTAAACACGGCCGTAGGGTTCGGCACTTGTTGGGGTCAGCGTCGACTCGGCCGGTGGTGCTCGGCGTAGCATCCGCTCGTGCTTCTTTACCGCCCTGCTGGAACAGGAAAACTCTTCCATTTTAGGCCCCGTTTAGTTTTCCAAATATTCCCCAAAAATCCACTATTCATCCAACTTTTCCCTATTCATCCCACCTCTTCTACTCACATATCACTATTCATCTACAGTGTTTTTTGGGTGAACAGTGTATTTTCGGGGAATCTTTCCCCAATCTAAACACACCCTTAAAAACTTGTGCATGTGCTAGTGACATCAGATGATCAGAATTCAGAACAACTCCTGCTATTTTGCTTCCAAAAGAAAAAAAAAAGGAACTCAGAGCTAGAAGCCTGGAACAATGTAGCACGAGGCTGAGAAAAAGGATGTTTGCTTTCTCCTAGAGAAACCGATCGACTTAACATGTGAACCCAGAATTTTGGGTTTTACTTTTTATCTATCTATACAGGCTACAACCTCCAAGTAAAACCCTGAGTTAGTCAGTTTCCATTGGATCTCATATTTGTCCAGGAGTAAATGTTTCAGTTTCTTTAAATGCCGGACTGAAGGAGGGACTTTTTTCCTTGTCATTCCTACAACCTCCAAATAAAACGTGAGCTTATCATGTTAATCTAGACTATATAAACCAATGCGACACAAGCATTTTGCATTGTGAGTTTGTGACCAACAAGTCTGATTCTTCCGTGGCGTCTAGTCGTTGATCATAATTCATAACACCAAACATGAGAGGAAGCTACAGCATGTTGCGCAAGAGCAAGATGATGGTCATTTTCTTGCCTTTGGTTGTTTTGCTCTTGGGCCTTGCTCCTCGGAGGTTAAGGTTTGAATAAATCTGAGCCATTCAATTAATATGACTAACTTGCAATTTCACATGCTGGTAGGTTTCAGGACATGCTTCGGTTTCACCTTCAACTTTCAAGTTAGAGCAAGTATTATGATGAGCGCAAAGCGGACAAGATCTGACGTGGAGCGGGTAGAAAGCAGGAGAGAGAGTGGAGTGACTGACTCGCCAGACGCCAGCAAAAAGCGGGCGAAGAGGACTTCCTGCTGCATTTGACAATTTCATTGGCTGCATGCAGCTCTAAACCACCTCTGCGCGTGTATTAAATATTATTTACAACTCCATGCTGGCCTTCATCTCGCCAGCAGGCGCAACCATAAGCCCTGCTCTTAGGACTTGTGGTGATTTTATAAAGTAACTGCCTTGTCTTGTACACTGAATATGTGGACCAACAATTTCAAACTAGTAAAATCCAGATCCAATGCCTTTCTATTCTGTTAATATTTGTCGTTCCTCCTCTACAAAGCACCAAAACTTGGGATAATCGTCTGAATCAGTTACATAATTTTCTGTTTTCTCCTGTAAGTTGAGCTGGCAGCTAGAACATGACCTATCTTGGTGTTTTCCCCCCAGATCCTGGAGCCATCAGCATTTACTTTAGTCATAGTGAAAACTCAAACTAAGATGAAAATATGCAGTTACCAGGATGATTGGTTGAAAGCCTTGGTGAATAGTCTTAAGAACTGGGAGAAAGCTCCTTTTGAACCTTATGCTTCGCCCAAGCCTGTAAAATTAGTTTGGCGGTCCTTTCCTTCCCTCCACTCCCCTATGCTTCTTTTAGGGAAACAGAAGCTTTTGCAAATAAGGCTAACTACTTGATAAATGATAATTTTAACACAGTTTTGAGCCATGGCATAGCTGCATTGGTTATGGATTTTGTAACAGCAAAGATACCATAGTGCAAATGGCACGATACGGCAAAATTATATTTCCCTGATTACCGCAGCGCGCCACTGCTCGATCTCACTGACAACGCTGCACTGCTGCAGGAAACAACAAGAAGAGCCAACATGCATATATACAGTGGCACCCTGAAACTTCTCAGCAAGTCTGATCCATCATCAGATTCAGGCAACGTCAACACACAGCTGCGCAAAGGATGAGCGAGGCAACAATCCACAAGAACTTTTTTTAGAGTAATCCACTAGAACTGGAAGCACAGAAACATGCAGATCAGTTAGACTACTAGTAACTGCAGATGCCACCAAGAAGAAAGCACACCGATCAGTGACCGCAGATGTCATTACCATTGGAAACTCATAAAAGCCCACGTCAAAAAGAAACTCATAAAAGGATGGATCTGTGCAGTGATCATCATCATCCAGGTTCAGATTTTAGGCAAGGATTAAACACAATTGCAATATATCAGTGTGCCAGGAAACTAGCAAAACAGGCTTAGATGATGTCAGAAACTATCATATATTTTGACCCAAGTTAATAAATCATAAGAGATCAGCTAGCAATCATCACCATCCAAGACGGGGACGAACAGGTAAAGGCTCGCATCAACTCTGGTCCATCAAAGTTCAGAGATTCATGCAAAATCAAACACAACTTCACAACCTAGAGCTAGAGGATGAGCAATGCAACAATCCACAGGATGACAAGAACACAATTACGCAAAATAACAGGGAGACCAGATATAGATGCCAATCAGTAGCTGCAGATGCCATTTCGATTAGAGGAGAAACTAAACTCTTCGGGAACAACAGAAAGGTAAACAGGGCTGTCTCCCTCAGAAATCTCAGGCACGAGACACTACCACCACAGAAAAGAAACTTCTCCCTCTCGTTCGCATCCTTTCTCCATCAGCAAGAACTACTCGACTAAACTACCACCACTAGTGCACTGCAACTACGATATGAACTGCAACAACGAGATCCCCACCCGCCCCATGCCTAGTCGACGTTGATCTGGAACATGCCCTTGCCGTCCTCGTCCTTGGGTTCACCTTGAGCACGCCGTTGTTCATCTCCCCCTTGATCTGGTCCATCTTGAAGGCATCGACGGGAGCAGGATGCGGCGGCTGCTCTTCATCTTCACAACGACCTTGATCACCAGGATGTGCCGGTCCCGGCGCCACGCCTCCGCTTCCCAAATCATACAGAAAACCCCCAATATTACAGAAAACCCCAAATCTTCGACGGTTCGCCGAGCAGGTTCAGCGCGTCCCCTCCAGAAAACCCTCAAATCATACAGAAAACCACAAATCTTCGACGGTTCGCCGAGCAGGTTCAGCGCGTCCGCTCCAGAAAACCCTCAAATCATACAGAAAACCCCCCAATCATCACTATATACTCGACAGAAAACCCCCAATCATCATCACATACTCTACAGAAAACCCCAAATCATCCGTACAAACTCGACAGAAAACCACATATCATCCGTACATACTCGAACAAAACCCCAAATCATCAGTACAAACTCGACAGAAAACCCCTGCGTCGGCACGCAAGAATTCATGCACTAACTAACGCATTTTCATTAATTTGAAACAAACAGAGACACGATGAGGGGATTGGTCTTCCGATCCCGCCGCGCGCGACACGATCTCATTCTTTTGGCGTGCGCCATCCCGACGCCGGATCGTGCCGCGCACAGACACTACTGCCCACAACTATCCACTACTGCCCTCAGGGCAACAAACCAAGAACAGGCACTGAACATCAACACAAGTTCAATCTAAGAACAGGCACACGTTCAAACCAAGAACAAACATAATTCAAACCAAGAACAGACTGAACATCATCAAGTGTCCGAGTAGTCGTCAGCCGCCGGCGTCCTCCTCCGGTCCTCCCTACTCTTGGTTGAGGGAGGACGACCTGGCCGAAAGGTACTCCGGCGACGGCGGCGGCGGCGGCGGCGGCGACGGCGGTGGTGCGTCCACACCACCGCGGGCCGCCTCCTCGGCGATGCGGAGCCTCTCAGCAAGGAGAAAAATTCTCTCCCGGTCGCACTCCATCTTCCTCTCCAGCAGAGAGGCTCGGCGCGTACCCTCGTCGTACACCGCGTGCACTCGGAGCTCCGACGCATGCAGCTGGCGCTGGAGGTCGGCAGCCCTCGCCTGAGCGGCGGCGAGGTCCTGCTCGGCCTCCACCGCCCGCTCGGCGAGGGCGAGCTGGTGCTGGAGCTCGTTCGCCCTCGCCTGTGCGGCGGCGAGCTCAACCTCCATGTCCCTCGTCTCCTCCTCCTCCCCCTGACCCTCTACATCATGGCCTCCTCCACCGGCCGGGGCTCCACGGGGTGGCCCTCCTCCGCCGGCCGGCGTTCCACGGCGTGGCCCTCCTCCGCCGGGTGGCCGGCGTGCTCGCCCCCGGAGGCGTTGGTAGCAGTACACCGTAAGGCCACTCACGAGTGCCGCAGCGGCGCACAAGGCGGCAATGACGCCCAGCGAGCTATGATATTTGTTTTTAGCACATTTATTTTAACCCTGAGCACAGGAATATATATGTAATGGGGTATCCTGTTACGGTAGTACTGGAGTTTGGATAGGGAAACTAGTGTAATTTGTAGATTCAACAATTTCAAGTAGCTAGTAGGTACAGTGGATGAGGAACTCGCCGGCGAGATCAAGCTCTCGCTCGCCACCGCCGGCGGCGGCAAAGCCGATGAGTGCCAAATAAGTCTTCTCTCACCTCAACTCTTCTTATCTATTATACACGCCGCTCTGCAGCCGCCCGTTTACATGGGCCTGCTTACCCTCTCACCCAGTCCAGCCTGGTAATGCGAGTGTTGGGCTTTGTCGTGCGCTTGGTCCTTGACAACTTTGAGTCTTCCTTGTTCTTCTTACTGGTCCCCGCCTTTACCGTGTTCGTGACATCCCGACGGTGACGGCAAGCACACGGGACGGCAGCAATCCGCGCCCACGGCAAAGGTTAGGGATAAATGTGGTGGCTTGAAGGGTCCCTGCATAAGAAAAAATGGCACAAAGGCTGAACAGAGATGGGAAGACTCCCTACGGTGCTGGTGCTACTATTTTTCTCAACGGTGACCGCCGAAGCTCGGATGAGGGGTAAAGGTCGGGGCTTGGCTCACCTAGATCTTGTAGAAGGTGAGGCGAGGCAGGTAGACGGCAGCGTTGTGTCGACAAGAAGCAAGCAGGCCTAGCGTAGGTGTACAACGTGGCGACGTCTCCTTCTTTTCCGACGGTGGCGGCATCCGTCAGTGTTGTCGTTGGCGCGGCATAGGCGTTCCCCTCCTTCTCCGGCTGCTCGGCGGTGCTACAGGGTTCATCCCCGTGGCGGCGAGTTCCTCCTTCCTCCCTTCCCCTTCCTCCCTTCTCCTTCTCCCTTCCCTTTTTCTTTGGTGGCGGCGGCGTGGAAGGGGAGAACCCCCTCCCCTCCAGGGTGAACTAGGGAAAGAGGAGAGGGCTAAGGGGGTTTATATAGGTGGAATTGGGGTTTGGCTAGGTCGGTTCGATAGGACAGACGGCGGTGAGCCTTGCCTTCCGAGCTATGGTGTTGGCGCTCCTTAGCGACACACTTTTAGTGTCATCTAGGTGGATTTTTGGACTAATTCATATACTACTCGCCACTTGACACATGAAATAATCCTGTTTTCGCATATACACATATTTTTTAAGGATGTTGGTTTATGAAGGTTTTTGAGCTATAAATGACCACATTTGGACGAAGACCGAGATCGTGACCAACCAACAAGGATGTGCACGAGCAAAGCTTGAAGAACACACACGAATGACTTCAGGATCGGAGCAAATTCTAGTGGACATATCAAAGAACCAATCTTATCTCGAAGCAAATGGCGTCAAAAGATCCACGTATGTGAAGGACATAAGTAAATAAAGTTGCAAGGAGTCTACACGCGAAAGAGGAGCCGAAAAGAGGGTAGGCCGGCCGGCCCAGTGGGCCCCTAGCCGGCCTGAGGTGTTTTTGCACCGCCTCGACTTCCCCTTCGAGCTAGGGTTTCCTCGGACTATTTAAAGCTCGAACCGTGAAGGAACCCATATGCGGGAGAGAAAAGGCAGGTGGAACGGGTATTGTGGAGTCATGTCCCCTTATTGGTTCTCTTTGCTTGATGAATGACTACCCCTAGTACTATGTGATGAGTGTGGGAGGGAAAGACATCAGCTTACGAAACTTTGTGGGATCATGTCCCTCGATCGGTGTACGAGATAGGTTAGGGTATCACTTAGGCTAGAGTTGCAATCAAGAAGACGGTGGGATCATGTTACCGAATTGAAGGTCGTGTTACCTTGAGACGGTCGGTTGTGATCATTCACTCATCTCACATAATGTGTTCATCCATCGCCTCACACACACATGTTCAATCATATATGCAATATGTGCTTCACGCTAGAATTAAATCCGTTAAGATATGTAGAAAACCCTAGTAAGTTCATTGTCGATCCACAGATTGATAAACCTTAGGGGAATACTCTAAGGGAAGAGCTACAATGATATGTGTGAATACTCTAAGGGAAGAGCTACAATGATATGTGCGCTTGCGGGTTGCAATTGACGCGTCTAAGGAGTGTCAACACATGGCCACACGGCGGTCATTGTTGAATGGTGCCTTAGCGAGGTGCGACATGGGGCTCCAGGCGCTTCCAGAAGGTTTCCACAAGCCCTAGGCGTGGGTTGCTGGAGCGGAGGGCGATGTCATGTGTAAAAAGTGACGACGCGCACGCGGCTGCAGATGGAAAGGGGAGGAAGAAAAACAAGGGGAGGAGGGAGTACGGCTAATAGGCAGGACCCACCTGTCGGCGCTGTTTGAAAGAGAGAGGGCTGCGGTGGGCGGTGGCGTTGTTTGGTTGGGCCGGTAGTAGGCCGTGCTGGTGAGAAAAGATGCGATACCTGAACAACATATAGCCACGATGCGACTGTACTGGCGTTGCGATATCATCTCGACATATAGCCGCGACACATGCCTGGTTGCGACATTTGTTACACTTTTAGCGATGCCACTTAATTCAATGTGATACCCTAGAAGGGTACAACAACGACCAATACGTTGTAGCATTATTGTAAATTCATATTGCAACACGCAAGACGTTATCGCTACTAAACCCAAGCGTTGCGATAATGATTGTCTGCAACCATCATGCGTGGTTGCAATTACTAGTACACATGCAACATCAAATGATCGTTGTGTTAACAATGCATTGTCACGCCTCATAGCATTGCATCACGTCACATATATGACAATTCTTCATGTAGGCGTTGCGATATGCTATTGCATCGGAGCCGGAGATATTTACAACGCCTCCCAACAACCCAATTTGGTTGCGATGTCTCAGTATTGCAACAAAAATACTCATATCGCAACTTTTTTTTGGCGATGCATCGGTGTAGGAAATTGACAAGTAAAATACCTCTCTACAGGTGTAGGAAATCAAAGTTGTGGTGGTCCTTCCAGTTAGGGTGCGTTTAGATACAAAATCCCCCCCCCCCACCCCACCACAAAAAAACATTATTCATCCAACTTTTCCCTATTCATCCCATCTCACCCACTCACATAATACTATTTATCTACAGTATTTTTTGGGGTCTATAGTGTTTTTTCGGGGAATCTTTCCCAATCTAAGCACACCCTTACTTGGAAGGCTTCACCCAAGTGAAGTCCATTGGATCAATTCTAGCATCACACGTGTATCTCCTAGTTCCATCTCCAAGTATGAGATATCTTTCTCCTGCAACACTACAGGTCTACACTACAGCCCCCGACACGCCTGACATCAGAATCTCCACCACTTGCCCACCTACCGCAGAGCAAAGGAACTGTAATTCTGTTGTACTATATATCTAGGTAGGTGAGGGCATATAGTGTTGACGAGCTCCCTAGCCCAAATTTGCGTTGTTAGTGGGTGATAACTTTGATTTGTTGGGTTGAGGGTGTAATTAGGCGCTCGAGCAGGCTGATACGTCTCCTTGATTAAATGTAAATATTGTTTTTAACATTTTTTTTGTTTGCGCCGATGCTTTTTGCCCCGCGGTACGCAGCACGACGACCAGTTCCGTGCTTGGCAGACGCAGTGCGACCAGTCCAAGCACCCCGACGCCATTCCAATGATATGGATGGAGCAGAGCACTGCCGCAAAGGCTGTGAACGTACCGCAGGAGTGGAGGGTAGGGACAGCTCATTTGCTTTGTGGAGGACAGCAAAAGCGGAGGGCTTGGTTTACGTACTTTGTGAACGTACCGCAGGCGGAGTGGAGGGCAGGGAGGGCTTTGTTTATGTGGACGCCACACCCTCTCCTATCATACAGTGGCATGCATATGCATGCACGCAGTGACGTGTAGTAGTTGCTAAATATAGAAATGTTGCCAACGTACTAACCCCTTCTTTCTCTACGGTTGAAAATTTGAGTACATTCACTACTTGAAATGCTTGCATGATTCAATAATCAATACTTCCTTACGTTACATAAATAAGCTGTGACAAAAAGTAAGAGCCACATTTCGAGAGAAGAAATACCATGAATTTGTGACAAGATCATTCTACAACTACGACCCACAAATTTTTCATTGTCAACACCAAAAGTTCCAACTCAAGTAGTTTCTCTTTTCCTTATCGGGTGATTTGTACAAAAAACCTACCTGCCCATGTTTTCATATTGTGGCTGGCATGCTTCTGCTTTATTCTTACTGTCATGTTTTGCCCTGACAGGGGGAGCTCCAAACAGTTTCATGGTTTCAATTTCTTCCTATCGAACCAGATCCAGGTACAACTAAAGGGAGAAGGTGTTGTATACCCCTCTTCTGGTCTTTTGTGTTGCATCTTAGTTTTCTTTGGGCACCTTTTGTTATTTATGCTTGGAACCATTTGGTCCTTTTGTGGATCACATGTTCCCTTTTCAGTTCAAAGGCTGAGCAGAAAGATGCTCTTAATAACATTGTATTGTCGGCATATCTTCACTTACAAAGTGAAGGTTCCCTTTTCCTAAGTACCTGGATGAAATCCTTTGTTGATCCGTAGGATCCATCTCAAGGAGAGCATAACCCTGGTAAATACGCAGTCCCTGTTAAATGTGTATATATTTTCCCTTCCACTCCTTGATGCATACCACATCACTTTATTTTAATTATAGATGAGAAGAAAAAGCTCTGGCTGTTTCTTCCTGGGTGCTACTCATCAGTGGCCCAACAAATTAAGAGGTTGATTCTGGTTGATGTTTCTTTTTATTGTGGTTCCATAGTCCAAATGCCCAATGTTCCAGTGCTTATGAATTTGCATCCTCCTGCTGATTATTATGTTCTGCAGTTGCTTCAGAAGAGGTAGCAGCTGCACTGTCTCAGGCCTTAAGAACTTTCTAGACCACACCGGCTATCTTGTGGGCCTGGTCGTATACCAACGTGTGTATCTAGGTGGTTAAGATATACGTGTACTGACCCGGTTAAAAGAGACACGTACATGCATGTATTGGACGCCATGCATCCAGCTGCCGCTCATGTACATAAATAGAGCTTCTCATCCAGAGGAGCGTCGTCTGTGCCGATTGCCAAAGGCCCAAAGCCGCCTATGTGATGTCTATTGGGAATATTCCTCCTGCGGGCTTTTAGCTTTCATGCATTCCATTTCCGGGATTGCATAATTGCATCCACATGCAAGCAAAACCCACCGCAGTACTACACGCCACTCTCTCAAAACCCGTGCACACGACTTTCATCTTTGATTGTGGGGAAACAATGTCACCACTCCAGCTACTCTCTCTTCTTCTTCTTTTTTTTTTAATCGAGGCATCCCCAATTTCCATTGATTGCACGGAAAAAATACAGAGTTTAAGTAGATAACAGAACAAGATGGCAGGGAAGGGGGAGAACGAAGTGCCTAGACTCTACACCTGATTCAGGTTGGAGGAACTAGACATGGCCGGCCTCGTAGGGCGGCAACAGGTTCCTGAATAGAACAGACACAACTAGTAAAGATCGAGAATAAAGACCAGGCAGGGTCTACTAGAACATTAGTTCACAGTTGATGCAACCAGGAGCGACCAGAGTGCCAACCAATCAATCTTCCATCTAGCTCCTGCTCCTCCTCCTCCTCTTGGACGGTTGAGTTGGGTCGCCAAGATGCGAACCCCTAGCTACTCTTGGCACAGAGAAGACGACCTTGCAGTCAGGTAATCCTCGTCGTCAGCCAGTGACGACGCCGAAGACGGGGGTGGCACATGCTGCTGGACACCGCGCGCCGCCTCCTCAGCGAGGCGGAGCCTCTCACGGAGGAGGCGCATCTCCCGGTCCATCCTCTCCAGCTGCCTCTCCACGAGGGACGTTCGGCGATTTCCCTCGTTGTAGAGGGCCCGGCCTCGTCGATCCGACGCGTCGAGCGCCAGCTCGAGGTGGGCAACCCTCGCCTGAGCGCCGGCGAGGTCGCGCTCGATCGGCCTCGACCGCCAGCTCGGCGCTGGTGCTCGAGGTCTGCACGTGTGGCGGCGAGCTCGACGTCGCGCCTCCCTCCTCCGCCGGCCTGCCCCCCACCTCCGCCGCCGGGCGGCCCTCGCCCTCGCCTCCTCAGGCGGTGACAGCAGTGGACGACCACTGCTGTCACCACAACCAAGGCGAGGCACACCAGCGCAATGACGAGGAACGTCTTCACCTTCACTGCGTGTGGAAGCCGGAAGACGGAATGCGCAAGTGCATCGTAGGTGCTTGCGTTCTGGGTGCAGTTGGCGATCTGTGTGATGTTGCTAGCCATGTTGGGATGGGGAGCGAGTACAACAAGAGGGACGGAATGAGATATATAGGCCGGCCGGGCGAGCTGGCTTGGCCGGACGGGCCGCAGACCTTCGCCTGTGGTCGCTGCCGCGTGGGGCCGTGGGTACCGTACGTACGTAAGTACGTTGGCGAATCGAGTCACGAGAGGCGCTCCCTCGGCCTCGGCTCGGCTCTTCGTCGCGCCGCTTCTGTCCGGCCCCGGCGCCAATCGAGCCAGCCATCTGGTCTCCCGCGCCGCGGCTCCGCTGCTCGCCGGCCCCGCCGTGGCGAGAACTTCGTGCGGACCAGCTTCGAACGCCCTCTCAAGTGAATGCTGTTGCAATCTGGCGCTCCTACTCGTCGCGGTGATGTACGTACGTGCTGCTCCTGCAGTGGTGCATGGCCGCGACCGTCCCACAGATCGGCGAGCGAGCTCGCATTCGGCCGCCTCGTCGCGACCTCTACGCACCTTGTCGACCGTCTCGTCATCGGTTTCTAGGTCGGACAACTAGCACAAGCACACACCAGATGCAAACCAGCTGAGAGCGAGCCGAGCCATAACCCGAGCCTCTAGTCGTGACTCGTCTTGAGCGTTGAGTTACTAACGTATCCATGTGGCAGGGATCAACGCACAATTCTACCGCGTCGTCTCCACGCACAGCGCGCGCGCTTTCTCCAGCTCGCCGCGGGGAAGAGATGTTCGGGGGAGACTGCATGGCGTGGGCAAAGAAGATACCATCCATTTTGGGTAGCCCATGACGAAAAAAACTTTGGTGCAGGAGGGCTGCAAACCTCCTTAGATTGTTGCCGCGTGGCGTTTTGTGGAATCTGACGTTTGATTGTGAGAGACGCATCAGTCGGCTCACAAGGGAATTTTCTCTCTACGCGGCACTTCCATCGGTTCAGCCTCGCTCGTTTTAGCCGCGCCGCTCTTCTCCTTGTTCAGTTTCCATTCTCCTATCTCTCACCTTGATTCTCATATCCCAGTCCCAAGCTTTTCCGCCGTAGCCGCCATTGCCAGACCTTGCTTGGCCGGTGCACCTGCCGAGAGTCCCCTTCAGCAATAGGAAGCCCCAAACCTGAACCTGCAACGTTCTGCGTGCTGTCGAGGGCTCCGCCACAGCACCCCATCAACGTCTCCGCCTGTAACACCGTTGCCAATTGCCATGGCCCATGGGAGGCACCAACGCCATGGTGCAATCACCTCTATGCGGCACGCCCGCACGCGGGCTCATCGCTTCTAATTGGAGACAATCAAAGCAAGCACTACCCAATTGTATATATGTATTGCGAAATTGTAAAATTGAATGGCCTCCGACAGCCAAAAAAAAATGTTATGCAGAACGGAATGAGCTTCAGTTTGGCCAAGAAATGCATTTGCGTCGGCAGCAGATCGAAACAACGTAGCGTCGACCTCCATGGAAGCCGCTACGTGTGTGATCATGAATTCATGGATGCTAGCTAGCTAGCTAGGGCACACGAGACTGGCGCATCTCGATCGTGAGTTCGGCGGCGGCAGCGATTCGATGCGTGCGACTAGAGTCAATGCCTATCTTATCCATGCGAGGCTTGGACTTGTTGACGCGCCCGGCTCGGCTCCCAGCTATAACGAGCAATCGAGCCGGTTGACCACAGGGAGGGATGCACGCATAAGAAGAAAAGCATTGGATCCTATGAAGCGCCACGCGGCAGCAATCTAAGGCGGGGCTGCAGCGTAGGGGGTTTGCAGCCCGACTGCACCCAAGTTTTTTCCCCCATGACCGACCGGGACAACCCGTGCCAGTGGAGATTCTCTCCCACGCACCATCACCTTGCCGGGCTGCCGCTCGAAAGAAGAGAACAGCTGTGTCCAGGGGAGACATACTACGTCACTACCGGATTCGGCTAGAATGCTCACGACAAAGGGCCAAAAACTCACGGCAAAGTCTTTGCCGTGAGCCGGCTCACGGCAAAGCCCTCACGACAAAAAACCTATCGGCAAAGGGACCTTTGACGTGAGCCAAAAAACCCCTTCGGCAAAACAAATTTTACGATGATGGCGAGGAACGGCCGTCAACGGCGTTAGTGGGGCCCGCACGGATATTTGCCGTGAGCCAGTGGAGAAGCTCACGGCACTCTTTGCCGTGAGCCAGAGGAAAGGCTCACGGCAAAGGAGACATGTTTGCCGTGAGCCAAAGCCATGGCTCGCGGCAAAGATGGCATGTTTGCCGTGAGCCTTTCCAGCGGCTCACGGCAAATGGGCTTCTTTGCCGTGAGCCAGGGCACCTGGCTCACGGCAAACAACCGTGCGGGGCCCACCTGGCAGAGCAGCAAGGCGGCTGCCTGTGAGCCTGTTTGCCGTGAGCCAGGGCCCTTGCTCACGGCAAAGGTTTCCTGTTTGCCGTGAGCCAGGGTACGGCTCACGGCAAACAGGCTCCTTTTGCCGTGAGCCTAGGTCATTTCCTCACGGCAAAGAATGACACATGAGCCTATTTTTTCTGTTTTTTTGGTATATGCTCCCCAATCAAAAAAATGTCACACAGACAGTTTGCATATACATTACACAACCACATATTCATCACAATGAGCATTACAGGCAGTTTATATAGATATTGCACAACCACACATAGTTAATAGTTATTACACAACGAGAAAGGTAAACTAGAAGTTCAACGACAAACAATAGAGTTCGACGACATCCAAATCAAGTTCAACCACAACATTATCAAGTTCAATCAAACGGCAACAAGTTCACTAAGGGTTGGAGGAGTTCAACGACAAACAATAGAGTTCGACGACATGCAAATCAAGTTCAACCACAACATTATCAAGTTCAATCAAACGGCAACAAGTTCACTAAGGGTTGGAGGGGGAGGGTGTGGATAGATCCTAATCCTATGGGTTTGCCTCCGGCGGCGGAGACGGCTGAGAGCCCCAATGCCCCCAAGGTGACACAGTAGCAGGTGGGCCTCATGGCGTCGGCTAAGATCCCCAAGTCCCCCAAGGCGACACAGTAGCACCAGGCAACACATTAGCAGCAGGATCATTTGATGCCGCCGATAGACCCTGCACAAAGAATAATATATTGCACATGTGGGGAAACAATTAAGTTACCAACATACAAACTAAAGCATTCATATATACTCACAGGTATGTGTTGACGAGGCGCTGGGTACAATTGAATCTGTGGCGGAGGTATAGAGATCTGGCTCATGGAGGCCTCTATTTGCTCCCGTTGGCTCCTCTCTTCTTGTAGCTGGGCCTGCAACGTAATATATGTTAGAATTCAAATTAATAGGGTCAGAATTTAAAAAAGTCCGAGGCAAACAGAAATAACCTGTAGACTCGCTATCTGCATCTGGTCAACGGTTTGTCTTGGGCGTATCGCATCGCTCCTGCTCGACGCCCTTGCTCGAATCTCAGAGAGTCTTGGTGTCGAGGCCGAGTCAATCGTGCCGTCACCCATCCAGTAACGCCCATGCTTTTTGCCTCCTCCTACCTCCATGACGATTTGTCCATCAAAGTTCTGGGTGCTTGGATCGTACTCCGACCCATGGACCTCCCGTGCCCTCTGTGTGTATGCACTAAGCCGTGGGGCGATTGTCGGATTGGTGTACGCTGAGGCCGGTGTCTCCATGCTGAAGTTAGTGTCTGCCGTCGCCTTGCCCATGTGAGCTAAAGCGTACGCCTTCACCTGGCCACAAGGCTGGCCACCATGTGAATCAGACTGCGGACAATGAGTGTAAGGTTGTTAGATATTTATCACTATGTCTTACATCAAAGCAAAGAAAGGTATCCGCTTACCCATGTTTTCACAAATGCCCTGAGGTTTCGGTTGCCTTGATGGTGCACTGGTCCTTGCATCTTCAAACGCTTTTCCCGGGCAAGGTTGTGCTTCGCCAGCCATTCAGCAGAGCACCACCTATCCACCATTTTTTCCCAGGCTTGTGCGTGATTATTACACCAACTAACAGGCACCTACAAGACATGAATTGAACGTAGAATATCAAATAAAGCATGTTTATTCTTAGGAAAGAAGAGTTTTCAAGGTTGTTAGTTACCTAAAGGTATTGCCCCCTGTTCAGCGTCATCTTTCTTGCCTCCTCCTTGGTGACCCTCGTGTGAAGCACTTCTGCGTGGTAATTAATGATAGCCTGGATGCGCGCCTCATAATGCATGTCATGCACTAGCTTTTTGCAGGCTCTATGAGCATTACGCTGCGCGTCTGCCTCATATCCATCCTCGCACCTGAAGAAATCCTGCATATACATACAATACTTATATGCTCTGAATGCAATGAATAGAGTAATGTAGTGTGAGGTCAACTTACCCATAACTCGCCCTTCCCCCGCTCCGCCACGTTATCATAAAGCATGTCCAAAAGATCTCGCTGGTCCACCGCTGAGTAGTAGTGTTCAAAAGTCAATGTCGGCTCGTACACACCACCATGTAAAACCATGCCAGGGAAGTGTTCCCTGCACAAAAGGCCTAGTATGCCATTGACAAGGCGTGTATGATCACCTGCGCCCACAATCTCCCAACTCCTGAAATGTGATTAATTTTATTGAGATTTGCAGTATATCATATGAAGAATATTGATCGAGTCAAAAGTGCTTACTTCTGCCCATAGGGCCTAATCACCGGGCGTTTGTGAGGAGGTGGTCATTTCGGAAGGGTCGACGGACCTCGCAACCAAACTCTCGGTGGATCCCCAACGGCCTCCTCGTACCCCTGGTGCCCCTCACCCCCCTCATCGGCCTCCTCCCCATCCTCCTCCTCCCCATCCTCCTCCTCCCCCCCTCCTCCCCATCGTCGTCCTCCTCCTTCCCCTCCCCATCCTCCGCCTCCACCGACTCGTCCTCCGACTCCGGGTGCTGTGCGGGTGGTACAAAGTCATCGTCTTCAGAAGACGACGACTCCTCCTCAAGTGGAGGTGGTGGTGACCTCCACCCTTGATGCTTGCGTCCCGTACCAGCCCCCTGACCACTCCCGGACCCCCCACCACTGCCTTTCGGGCGACCCCTGCCCCTCCTCTGCCCCTCGCCTGACCCCTGCCCCTGCTCAAGTAGTTGATTCGATCTTTGGTACACGGAGTTCACGTTCCTCACCTTCCCGCCCGCCATATCTGTTCAATCACCTGTCAATAAAAAGAATAGCCAAATTAGCACAAATAAACAAGATATACTATAGAAATTAGAAAAATAAGGAGAATATAAATTAAATTAACAAAGAATACAAATAAACTAAAATATTAAGGCACGTACAATTTTTTAGAAATAATCATCATCATCATCAATATTAGCTTGTTGGTAATACTCATCATCACTATCACGTGCGTCGATATCATCATGGTCATGCTCCGAAGGAGGAATGTTATCACTGTCATCGTTTAATTGCAATCGCTCAAGTAATTGTAAGTCCATCATATTTTCAACCTCATCTCCATCGTCTTCGTCACCTAAATCTTCATTGTCTACTTCCATTCCAATCGTTTCTGCTAAATCTATGACAAAACTCCCTTCAAGTCCATCTTCTTGAAAGAATTCTCCCTCATATGTGTTTGGATCTATATTATAATCATCATTGTTTGGGACAAGTAATTTACCATGTGGCGATACCTTGTACACAACATCCCACCCCTGAAGACGCACGTCGGTCTTACAAGGGTATTGGAGAAAATAAACTTGTGTGGCTTGTTGAGCGACAATATAGACATCGTCTCCTCGATATACGGATGATTGTCGGACTTCGACTAGCCCAAGGTTTAGGGTTCGTCTCACTTGTTCGGGATCAAACCAATGACATTTGAATATGACAGGATTAAATTCTCGACGACCACGATACCTCAATTCATATATTTTCTCGATTCTTCCATAATACTCGACTACATTAGAGCCCATCGTAAAAACTCCACTATTAGTGGTTCTTCGATTGGGCCGACTACACTCGTGTGTTGTTGTGTGAAAGCGATATCCATTGACATCATAACCAGTAAACGACCTGACCTTATTGCCAAAGCCATTGGCAACCTGTCTCAATTCGGCACTCATGGTAGAATCAGATCCACCCTTCTGTTTGAACCAAGAAATGAAATCAGGCATTCCTGATCCCGCACCTTCCCTAAGAAGTCTATCAGATTCCTGAGGCGTTGCTTCCCTGGAACGACGCCAATATTGACGATGAAATTCCCTGTACCAACAAGACACAACGGTTTGGATGCAGAATAGTTACTACTCAAAAACAGAATAGACACAAGGGGTTGGATGCAGAACTTACAACATGTACGGCTTCACTTCGTCGAGGTTGGTCAAGACATATAGCATTATCTTGCGCCACTCTGACATGTTCAAAGCCTTATTGGTCGCGCCACTTGCACTGCCCAATTGCCCTTGAAAAATGCTAAGATTTGATTCATTAGGCCCAGCATTGTAACGAGGAAGAGGATTATGCACGCTAGGGAGATTGTCTGAATAGTATTTTGTTGTGAAGTTTGACACCTCCTCCAGAATGAATGCTTCTGCAATGGATGCTTCAATTTTACATTTATTTCTACATTTACTTCGAAGAGTCTTTTGACATCTCTCAACTGCATAGCACCAACGGTTTTGGGCAGACCCACCCATTCTGGCCTCATACGGGAGGTGCAAAATCATATGCTGCATCGGGTTAATGAAACCGGGTGGAAAGTTCTTCTCCAGTTTACATAGCAACACCGGCGCCAATTTTTCCATCTCTTGTATCACGGTTCGAGATATCTCCTTTGCACAAAGCTGGCGGAAGAAATAGCTTAACTCTGCCACCACTAGATAGACCCGGTCGGGGACATAGCCTCGGACCATCACTGGAAGAAGCCGCTCAAGCCAAATATGGTAACCATGACTCTTGAGCCCATTGACTCGCATGGTGGCAAAGTTAACTCCTCTTCTCAAATTGGCCGCATATCCATCAGGGAACATTAATGTTTGGAACCATTCTAGTACTTCCCTCCTTTGTGCCCTCGTAAGAACGTAATCGGCCTTAGGCTTCTTCTAGGTCTTGCCTCTAGTGGGAGGCACCATATTCATCTTTGGTCTATCGCACAACGTTGCTTGATCTACTCTAGCTTTAACATTGTCTTTTGTCTTATCAGAAATGTCCATGACTGTTCCGAATAAAGCCTCAGCATTATTCTTCTCAGTGTGCATCAAATCAATGTTATGTGGAAGAAAAATGTCTGCCATATAGGGCAGCCTCCACAATCCTGAACTATAAGTCCAGTTATGATCCTGACCATATCCTACAAAACCACCTTGTTGGTTGGCCTGTAGACCAGATACCTGAGCACAAACCTCAGCACCGGTCCTAATGTGCGGTTGAGGGTCTGTAACTACAAGACCTTTCGTGAAGTTCTTTATGTCTCGCCTGAATGGATGATTCAGAGGAAGGAATTGCCGATGTTTGTCGAACGCGGAATACTTGCCACCCTTCTTCAACCAAATGAACTTCAAAGCTGACTTGCATATTGGGCATGGCATCCTACCATGCACACACCAGCCGCAGAATATCTCATATGCTAGGAAGTCAGGCAGGGAGTAGTGGTACCAAACATGCATTATAAAATTTCTCTTTGTAGCTCGGTCGTATGTTAGTACCCCTTCCTCCCAAGCACAATTCATCAATCAGAGGCTCCATATACAAATTCATTTTAGTCCCCGGGTGGTCGGGAATTATCAACGACAGGAATATGTTCTGCCGAGTAAATAATACACCGGGGGGGGGGGAGATTGAGAGGGATAACGAACACAGGCCAGCAAGTGTATGAGGCAGCCCCCATCCCATAAGGTTGGAACCCATCTGTAGCCAGAGCAACACGAACATTACGGGCTTCATTATCTTTCACATGATAAATTTGATTAAATCGTTGCCATGATTCACTGTCGGATGGATGTACCAACTTGTCGGGATTGTATCGACGTCCATCTTTGTGCCATGTCATCTGTTTCGCGGTTTCCTCGGTCATGTAAAGCCGTTGGATCCTCGGTATGAACGGCATATACCGTAGGATTTTCATGGGGAGCTTTGTGGCGGTTCCACTCCGAAATTATTCCAAGTTAAGTACCCTCAGACCACTAACCACGTAGTCAGGCACTTAATCCGGAATAAGCTGGAGCGCCGTCGGATTAAACCCGATTAAACCACGTACTTAACTAGATCGTAACAGCAGCAGGCCCACACGAAGGTGAGTTCCAGAGATTACAACATTCCACAAATTAACTTACACACATAGAGAAGTAGTTATTACAAACCGAGTGCAAATTTTAAAATCAGAGTACACAAGTCTTGCAGCGGAATCTAAAGTTCAACATAACTGAAATTAGAGTTCATTGCAGCGGAAGTAAATAATCTAACGACGAAACAGGTAACTCCGTGATGAAGCCTGCCACGAAGCTACTCCTCCCGATCCTCGCCAGAGGACGGGACCCATTCGATGTGCCAGCCAGGTGGAACCTGGGCAGGCCAAGTCATAGCATCCACATCCAGAATTATACCTGTAAAATAATGCCACAAGCAAGGCTGAGTATACTAATACTCAGCAAGGCTTACCCGTCGGGTGAAAACTACATCACCGACATCTAGACAATGAAAGGCTTTTGGCTGGTGGGTTTGTTTGCCAAAAAGCAACTAAAAGTAGATCCTTGCTTTCAAGTTTTAGCACCATATTCTAATAAATTTAACCATTCTAGATTAGCATCCTCTCTAAGCATACAAGTGGAGCAATACAATTTAATTCATAGAACAAATTCATAATCTCAAATTCCACTTATTACTCGATGTGACGTGACGGTCAAGCAGTCTCATTAACCGCGAGAAGCGGACAGTTCGAACCGAATTTGTGCTACCTGGCCAGGGAAAACCCAACACACACGGATACTCTGCTTGAGATAAAAGGTACAAGCATTTCCCAACCTTTCCCATCGATCCACAATTCGGAACCGGGTCCACTTCCTTAGGATGAAGGTTTACTGCTTCACTCACAGCATCACGCATACATCCACGAGTGTACGGCAAGGGAAAACAAAGTTTCCAAGGAGAGATGGCTATCGGCCCTAGCTGCTTCAATCTGGTACCGGGCTTACCGGCTCCCATATACCGGCATGCATGTGGTACGTTCAAAAACTTGACTTAGTATCCACACCTTCCGACCTTAACCAATTATCAAACACGGACGGGAGATCTACATCTATCCTCCCGCCCGTCAATCCTTATGATTCCAACATAAGTAAAGACGAACAATTCCTATGTCTCGCGAGTGACAGGAAATCACTCGACTTGTAACGAACCTACAGCAATGCTCTACCGAACCCTTCATACTAGTATTGCAAGTCATAGGTACTAGGAAAATATTGCAGCTATGGTATTCAATCAACTCCTAGAAACGTAAATGCACAAACATAGAGAATTCAAGTGCATAATTTAGTAAGATTTAGGTCATGCTCCGGGGCTTGCCTTCCTGCTCGGGCTGAGAGTTAGCTCCTGCGTTGGTCACGTCTGCACCGGCGTCGGGCTCCGGAACTTGCTCCTCTTCTGCGGGGACGAGGGTGTAGTCGCCGTCCGGAAGAACGCCTTCTACATGATATGCATAAGTTTTAAGGCGGCTGCCCTTTTGATGCTAAGACTAGGGCCTTGAAGGCCATATTCACCTAGACATACTTAGATACTTGTATTCTCTTCACAAAAGCAAGTGTTGGTGGTGAAAAAGGTTTTAGTTGAATTCGATGGTGATTGTGTACATATATAAAAGAATTCTAGTTGTTTCTTCACAAAACAGGGTGGCTGTTTTGGGATTTTAAGTTATTCATTTTACTCTAACTAATTTAATCCGAAAAGGTTATTCTCTTTATATAATCCGATTTCCATCTAGATTCCTTCCCATTTTTATTTCTCCCTTTCTGTTCATTAATTTTTGCCATAAACTTTATGACAGCTACTGGAGTATAAGAGCTAAGCTCACTCCAAAATTTAGCTAATTTCGAGTTACACATAATTTATTAAAAATCTATAAACAGCTAGCTGCAGGAAGTGAATTAAAGGCATAATAAATTGAAATTTCATCTATTTCAGGAGATCTTCCTACCAAAGCTAAGCAATATCATGAGGAGGGCTCTGGCCAAGTGGTGGCTCAAAATAACCCTTGGGTAGTCCTCATTATTTTTCTATCCAAAAACACATATTTAATTATTTGCCATCCTAAACAGAGCAAAAATTAAGTTTCTCATTTTTAACATGGGTGCTAACAAGTTTGTAGTTCTCAGGAGCAATATGATGATTTTTTGCTGTACAAATTATTTTTAACAATTTCTTTACTGCAGAAAGTCAGAAAACACATTTAAATCTATAACTGGAGCTACACATCATATTTTTTTTAGTCTCCTTTGGACACAAGCTGTCCAAAGCCTATATGCACAACATACCCAAAGCTCAACCCCAGCGGAGCTATGGATTTGAAATGGTGCACAACTTTAGGTTTTCCTAGTTTGATTTTTAATTCAATAACAGTTCACTAAAAGCAATAACATGTCTAATAGAGATTGTAGTTTAGACTCTAACGATTCCAGAGAGTATTTTTGCACATTTTTCCGATTTTTCTACGATTTTTAATCGATTTTACAAGTTCACTGCAGGAACCCTAGATCTTTCAAAACTTCGCGAACGAGTCCCTGGACTTTTGCGCAGAGACCCCTAAACAAAGGTAGACGATGAACTTGGGTCCCTGGGACCTCGCCGGAGTTGCGCCGGCCAAATGGCGGCGAACTAGGCTCGGGGAAGTGGGGGAAAAGATTCCTGGGCTCACCACGAGTCGTTTGGGGACGGTTGGGAGGCCGGGGATGGTCGGAGTTTCGCCGGCGACGAGGTGGTGGCGGCGCGGCCGCCGCGGCTTCTACGCCGGCGAGCTCGGGGTCGTTCGCGGAGGGGGGAGAGGTCCTTGAGCACCAGCAGAGCTTGGGGAAGCTAATGGCGTGCTCGAGGAAGCTCGGGGACGGCTCGGAGTAGGGTCTCGACGTGCGGGTGCTTCGACGGCCGGAATTCGCGATTTGGGGAAATCGCAAATTCTCGCCGGAGAAGGGACAATAGCTTGGGGAAAGTTGGGGGTTTTGGAGCTGGTGGAGTGGACTAGCTCCGTGCGGGATGGATTGGGGAATGGTGGAGCGTGGACGAGGAATTTCGCGAAGAGCTTGGGTTCGGCTTGCGCGTCGCGAGGAGGAAGAAGACCGAGCGAGCGCGGGGAAGTGGAAATGACCAAGTGAGCGAGTGAGAGGAGGGGTGGGAGTGCGCGGTGGAGTGCTTGGGCACGCAAGGGAGGCACTGTGCGGCCTCGGGAGCGTGCGAGCGCGTGGGTGGCTGTCGCGGTCGCCATTGATGGCGCGGCGAGCTCGAACAGAGCGCGCGCGACACGATTGGGCGAGGAAGATTGTGGCGTGATCGCTGGGGATCCTCCACAGTGCTCCTTGGCGCGTAGCGAGCGAGCATCGCGACTGCGGGGCGGCGCTGCGCGGCTGCGACCAGTGCCGAGCGAGCTTGCCATGATGGCGCTCCGCGGCGCGAGGCAGCAGTGCGCCGTCGCCCGCGAAGTGACGGTACGGAAGGCTTGGACAAACGCGTGAGGACAAAAGCTAGCTGCCGCCACAGCTCGGCCGACCCGACGCGGTCTCCGCCACACGCCGGCCACGTGGCGGCCGGACTCCGGCCGGAGCAGAGCGCGCCAGGGGCGAGCTGGCAGCCCCGTGGAGCTCTTTGCCCCTTTTTAACTTTCTCCAAAAATTTGAGCTGAACTTCGAAACGTGTAAAATTAAAAGTTGGAGTTTGAGGTGCGGGACACAACTTCCGAGCTTGGACCGGGCACTTCGACCAGGCGCTACGGCGCTTCGAGCTTGAACCGCAAGCTCGAGCTTGCCGAGCCTCGAATGGTCGGAAACGCCACTCGAGGGTGAGTGCCCCCCTCGAGCTTGGCTGCGAAGCCTCGAGCGTGACGGAACGTCGCTCGAGGGTGAGTCCTCGAGCTTGGCTGCGGAGCCTCGAGGGTGACGGAACGTCGCTCGAGGGTGAGCCCTCGAGCTTGGCTGCGGAGCCTCGAGCGCGACGGACGGCGGGGCCTCGAGGGTCCTGTCGTGCAGCCTCGAATCGTGACGGAAACTACCGGCTAGGCTCGATCGTCACGGTCATAGCTCGATCGTCACGGACATACTGACTAGGCTCGATCGTCACGGACATACTGACTAGGCTCGATCGTCACGGACATAGCTCGATCGGGACGGATTTTTACGGCTAACCTCGATCGTGACGGACATTCCCGCTCGAGGGTCACCGATCGGCGCGAACGCCGTGGCGAGGTTGTCGCGAAGGGCTGTCCGAGATGTTTAAGTTTTAGTTGGGTGCCAAACAACCCTTGTTTTTGAATTATAATTGAATTTTTGACGAATTTTTGAATTTCAACCCAATTCCCTGTTGCATTGATTTTAATTGCACTTTTTAATTCTTTTGACATCAGAGATGTCACAGCCTACCCCCCTTAAAAGGAATCTCGTCCCGAGATTCGCACAGGGAGGAAAGGTGGACATTTCATTAGAAGGAAGGTGTGTTGGCCAAAGAAACGCAGATACAACGCACCCAAGTTCTTACAGGTTTGCTGCTCAGAGATGATAACTGATTCCAGACCTCCGATATAACATCAACGTCGTTCATGTGGGTGCGGGCGATGAATGTAGATATGGAAAAGTAAGAGCATCAAGATTTGGCATACAAAACAAAAATAATACACCACTATTGTCCAGTGAACACCAGGGCCAATCGGGGGAAAGAAGGGGCAAGCCATGGATGGTGTCAAAAGTCGAATCCTTCCTTGTTCGTCGACTTAATTCTTGCGGAATCCTCAGGTGACTTCTGCGCGAACTCCTCCTTCGATGAAGTTGGTGCTGTGGATCTTGGTTAAACGTCAAGGTAGGTTGCCGAGAGGGGAACTTCCTCGTGGCTTTACGAAGGGGTGGAGGCAGGGTTTGCTTGTCACAGAATGGAGGACATGGTGGGGAAATGGCAGCTTGGTTACCGTGGAGGTCGCCGAAGAGAGACGAGAGCGGTGGAGTACTGACTCAAGTGGAGCACCATGGAGTGATGGCAGCCATAGGAGAGGCTGCATTTATCGACAGCCGGGGCGGAACAGCGATAGTGGTGTGTCGAGAGCAGGAGGTAGGGCCGGCAATGAGATTCCCTGGGTGACGGGACGATGGTACGACGGCAACTGGGGTAGTGTTGACCAGCCGCGGTAGGGAAAAACGACGAAGGGGATAGTGGGCTGGTGAACGGGGCAGAGCACACGACGCACGGATACAGAGGAGGTCAAACTGGCCCTTGAGACCCTGACGTGATGGTGGGAGGAATAGATGGCAAAGGTGATCTTTGAGACTGTAGATAGTCACGGGCAAGATGCTTAACCAATCGTAGGTCCTAAGTAACAACGATTTACCTACTTTTATATCAACAGGAACAAGGAATGAACTCTTTAGCATTCTCCTAAGAGAAAAGGGATGGTTACTGATCAACGAGGTTATGAGATGACAAGAGTGCTCAAAAGATTTTTAAAACTAGCCCATATCATACTAAACGATCATGGCATGACGTTACACGGGGTTGCCGCCCAATTTCTAAGATGAGCTAAGAGGAACAACACGGATGGGGCGATAAAAGATCTACTTCTGGCAATGATGGAAATACACCTAGAAAAGGTGGTGTGGTATGGAAATTTTGGAAAATTCTTGCTCAAATTTTTATCTTAATTGCTAAATTGCCAAACTTATGCACTTTACCATGGTACACATGGCCTGTTCATGATGAGGTGCACATGATATGATGCACGTGCACATGAGCGTATGGTGCGTATGCTTATGAGAGTATGACGTACATGCCGTGATGCAAGTTAGTAGACCTCACACCACATAATTAAAATTCATCATTGCGGAACAATTAGGGAGAGTAAGGAAGTATCGATTTGGGTTGTCAATAAAGGTCTTTTGCGGGTCATATTCCCACATACCAAGATACCAGTGTGCCCCAAGTGACTCAAGCGTGTGGCTGCAGCGCACACACGAGGTCCTAGGTTCCATCACGGCACCATAGGTTAGGGAATACAATACCACAATAAATTCAGAGGGGACAATCCAATTGACACCAGGAGGAAGAAGCACTCATGGGTTAGATGCACATGTGGTTAGGTACCAAAAGATTTTCATGGTGCAATTGACATGGTAATGGTATGCAATGCCCATGCACATGAATTACTCGGAATGATTCCATTGCATGAAGAAGGTACGGATAACCTTTATGCATACAGATGTGACCTTGACCGAACTTATGTCTTGTTCTCATTTATTTTTATTTCCTTGAGCAAGAATAAAACAAGGATTCAAGGATCAAGAAATCAAGGTAGTTGAGTATAGGGGACCAAAAGTCGAGAGTGGCGGGTGATCAAAATCACGCGACATGTGAGAGTTAGTGATAACAATTCGCTCAAGGTGTGAGAATTGAGGTGTATTCAATCGAGCATTAAGGGAGGTCGAGGGTTCGGATCCTACACATCATGTAATAGGACATTGTTATACTTGACACCTCTACATTTACATGATTGGTTCAAGTCATTGCATATCCATATACTCCTTCTAAGTTCAAAGTTCTTGATCCACCCTTAACTAACGTATTAATTTAATGATTACGCCCAAGGAAGAAGCACGTGCTGATCCTAAGTCATTACATTCTCCTATTTCCTAAGCGGATCAAGTGTCTAAAAGGGTTAGGTCAAGGAGAATGGATTGAAGTAGTCCTTATTGCCTTGCTTTGGGACAGGTGTCTTATGGTAGCGTAGATGTGGAGGATATTAGAGATTAAAATTAAAGAAGAACTACTCTGGACAGATTGTGTTTCCGTAGAAGAGAATTCTTAGCTCCTAGCTTCAGCATCTAAATTTCTCGTCCTTGGCCAGTTAGTAGGAATTTGGTAATCTACGCATTGGTTTGCCTCTCAGACGCTGACCTAGTGATTAAGTGTGGTCAAAACTTTCAATCTAGGCTTCTCGGTTTAGATGGATTTTCAGCACACCGAACTTTATAATTCTGCCTATAACTCTAGTTTCCTTATTCCCTTGGGGCTGAACTTTTGTGGGTGTCTCCATTATAAATTTCAAATTAACTTTGGCAACCAGCTTACATCCTAGAAGACCATCTTCAGGTGGTAAAAATTTTGACAAAATCATGTTGAAGGATATGCATTAGATATTAGGAATCCAATATTTCCGGCCGCAACCTTAAGGCTTCATAACTCCATCTTGAGTAAACCAAAAATTCTCAAAATTCACCAGAGCGTTTTTGACATGTTTGTGTATAAGGTTACTGTTCATCATTTCGTCAAATTTGAGGTTCATGGTGCAAAAATACATTTTTGCACTGGCTGCCCCCAGAATTTTCAGCAAGACAGGAAGTCGGTATTAGGTTCATATATCGAGTTCTACTTGTCCAAAAGTCTTGTCTTTCTTAACTTAATTGCAGCTTACTTAAGTGTTGAAAATTAGACATGCCACAACAGAGCTAGCTACAAGTGAGGCGGCAGCAATATAGACATCAAAATTAAAGGGAGAACCGACATATATTTAAAGAGAGTAATCAGATTATGGACAGAGTAGGAAAATTTCATAGCTCAAAACCTACAAACCCAACCATTACCCAACTTGACCATAATACAGTTCAGATAACTTCCAATAACTTTTTAGTTCAACCCAAAAACAGAACGAGTGACCTAGGTGGCGCAAAAATCCCAATCTTTTAATTAACTCTCTGCTGAAATTCCAGCAGACAGGAAGTGGTATTTTGAGCATAACTTTTAATTGGCTGAACCAAATTTGTGGAAATTTGGACAGCATAAACTAGACAAAATTTGTGACAACTTTCGCTTTTAAGCCTCTAGCAGAAACTTTGCAAAAGTCCATTTTCTAATCTGTTGTTCCCAGAAATTCCAGCAGACAAGGGGGTTACCATTTTAAGCATAACTCTTATTCTACTGAACCAAATTGGTTGAAATTTCTACAGTACAAACTAGATAACACCTATGACAACTTTCATGTTGAACACTTTTTCATTTGACAACGTTTTCAGTTTCGAAATAAGGGTGCAAACAGATTGTTCCCAGCAGGAGTTTTGGGTTGTGATTTCAATTTCTTTGACGACGGTTCGTTTTGGTTCACGTGTTACAAATCGATATTATTTCAGTGAGATGTAATGCATGAGCGGCCTATTCGATCTCACAACACACACGCCAATAGACTTTTGGCTTACGAAGTTAGTGCCGGTGGCTAGGCAATATTCGTCTCTCCTTATAGTAACTAGTCGGAATTCTCTATCCGTTTCAACGTACGAAATCGCGGTTAGTGTACCTGCAGAAAATTCCATTCCAGAGCATATATAATCAACCTTTCGTGCCAGCACTCACGAAAGCGTCTCCATACATTACCACCCACTATAGAGGTGGCACCCGAACGTTTAACATTGAACGGGCAATGTTCATATGTCACCGAGGCAACATATTGACAGTTTCATACGCTATTGACATAGCGTATTGACTTTGTGCCGCCATCATATTTGCATATGATGCCGTGGTACGCTACAGCAATCGCCGTACCTTGCGCCCACCATCCTATTCTATTTTCATACGCCATCACAGCGTATTGACTATGTGCCGCCACTATATTTTCATATGGTGCCGTGGTACGTTACAGCAATCGCCGTACCTTGCGCCCACCATTGCGGAAAGTAAATGACAGAATGAAATGTGCTGGAAGTTAGCATAATATACTATCTGCCACCTACCATAACGTGATCCCTTAACCCACATAGGCTTCACGCTCTAGGTAACATCCTTAACGGTCCTAACTTAACTTTCCTTTGCAAAACGCATCGGAAGCACGAGTTGGCAAGTTTTATTCAAAAATCGTTTATTAAAGGTTTGTTGCTCTCTCCGGGCTGCTGTTTCGGCTCTGATGCCAGCTGTGGCGGTTCCACTCCGAAATTATTCCAAGTTAAGTACCCTCAGACCACTAACCACGTAGTCAGGCACTTAATCCGGAATAAGCTGGAGCGCCGTCGGATTAAACCCGATTAAACCACGTACTTAACTAGATCGTAACAGCAGCAGGCCCACACGAAGGTGAGTTCCAGAGATTACAACATTCCACAAATTAACTTACACACATAGAGAAGTAGTTATTACAAACCGAGTGCAAATTTTAAAATCAGAGTACACAAGTCTTGCAGCGGAATCTAAAGTTCAACATAACTGAAATTAGAGTTCATTGCAGCGGAAGTAAATAATCTAACGACGAAACAGGTAACTCCGTGATGAAGCCTGCCACGAAGCTACTCCTCCCGATCCTCGCCAGAGGACGGGACCCATTCGATGTGCCAGCCAGGTGGAACCTGGGCAGGCCAAGTCATAGCATCCACATCCAGAATTATACCTGTAAAATAATGCCACAAGCAAGGCTGAGTATACTAATACTCAGCAAGGCTTACCCGTCGGGTGAAAACTACATCACCGACATCTAGACAATGAAAGGCTTTTGGCTGGTGGGTTTGTTTGCCAAAAAGCAACTAAAAGTAGATCCTTGCTTTCAAGTTTTAGCACCATATTCTAATAAATTTAACCATTCTAGATTAGCATCCTCTCTAAGCATACAAGTGGAGCAATACAATTTAATTCATAGAACAAATTCATAATCTCAAATTCCACTTATTACTCGATGTGACGTGACGGTCAAGCAGTCTCATTAACCGCGAGAAGCGGACAGTTCGAACCGAATTTGTGCTACCTGGCCAGGGAAAACCCAACACACACGGATACTCTGCTTGAGATAAAAGGTACAAGCATTTCCCAACCTTTCCCATCGATCCACAATTCGGAACCGGGTCCACTTCCTTAGGATGAAGGTTTACTGCTTCACTCACAGCATCACGCATACATCCACGAGTGTACGGCAAGGGAAAACAAAGTTTCCAAGGAGAGATGGCTATCGGCCCTAGCTGCTTCAATCTGGTACCGGGCTTACCGGCTCCCATATACCGGCATGCATGTGGTACGTTCAAAAACTTGACTTAGTATCCACACCTTCCGACCTTAACCAATTATCAAACACGGACGGGAGATCTACATCTATCCTCCCGCCCGTCAATCCTTATGATTCCAACATAAGTAAAGACGAACAATTCCTATGTCTCGCGAGTGACAGGAAATCACTCGACTTGTAACGAACCTACAGCAATGCTCTACCGAACCCTTCATACTAGTATTGCAAGTCATAGGTACTAGGAAAATATTGCAGCTATGGTATTCAATCAACTCCTAGAAACGTAAATGCACAAACATAGAGAATTCAAGTGCATAATTTAGTAAGATTTAGGTCATGCTCCGGGGCTTGCCTTCCTGCTCGGGCTGAGAGTTAGCTCCTGCGTTGGTCACGTCTGCACCGGCGTCGGGCTCCGGAACTTGCTCCTCTTCTGCGGGGACGAGGGTGTAGTCGCCGTCCGGAAGAACGCCTTCTACATGATATGCATAAGTTTTAAGGCGGCTGCCCTTTTGATGCTAAGACTAGGGCCTTGAAGGCCATATTCACCTAGACATACTTAGATACTTGTATTCTCTTCACAAAAGCAAGTGTTGGTGGTGAAAAAGGTTTTAGTTGAATTCGATGGTGATTGTGTACATATATAAAAGAATTCTAGTTGTTTCTTCACAAAACAGGGTGGCTGTTTTGGGATTTTAAGTTATTCATTTTACTCTAACTAATTTAATCCGAAAAGGTTATTCTCTTTATATAATCCGATTTCCATCTAGATTCCTTCCCATTTTTATTTCTCCCTTTCTGTTCATTAATTTTTGCCATAAACTTTATGACAGCTACTGGAGTATAAGAGCTAAGCTCACTCCAAAATTTAGCTAATTTCGAGTTACACATAATTTATTAAAAATCTATAAACAGCTAGCTGCAGGAAGTGAATTAAAGGCATAATAAATTGAAATTTCATCTATTTCAGGAGATCTTCCTACCAAAGCTAAGCAATATCATGAGGAGGGCTCTGGCCAAGTGGTGGCTCAAAATAACCCTTGGGTAGTCCTCATTATTTTTCTATCCAAAAACACATATTTAATTATTTGCCATCCTAAACAGAGCAAAAATTAAGTTTCTCATTTTTAACATGGGTGCTAACAAGTTTGTAGTTCTCAGGAGCAATATGATGATTTTTTGCTGTACAAATTATTTTTAACAATTTCTTTACTGCAGAAAGTCAGAAAACACATTTAAATCTATAACTGGAGCTACACATCATATTTTTTTAGTCTCCTTTGGACACAAGCTGTCCAAAGCCTATATGCACAACATACCCAAAGCTCAACCCCAGCGGAGCTATGGATTTGAAATGGTGCACAACTTTAGGTTTTCCTAGTTTGATTTTTAATTCAATAACAGTTCACTAAAAGCAATAACATGTCTAATAGAGATTGTAGTTTAGACTCTAACGATTCCAGAGAGTATTTTTGCACATTTTTCCGATTTTTCTACGATTTTTAATCGATTTTACAAGTTCACTGCAGGAACCCTAGATCTTTCAAAACTTCGCGAACGAGTCCCTGGACTTTTGCGCAGAGACCCCTAAACAAAGGTAGACGATGAACTTGGGTCCCTGGGACCTCGCCGGAGTTGCACCGGCCAAATGGCGGCGAACTAGGCTCGGGGAAGTGGGGGAAAAGATTCCTGGGCTCACCACGAGTCGTTTGGGGACGGTTGGGAGGCCGGGGATGGTCGGAGTTTCGCCGGCGACGAGGTGGTGGCGGCGCGGCCGCCGCGGCTTCTACGCCGGCGAGCTCGGGGTCGTTCGCGGAGGGGGGAGAGGTCCTTGAGCACCAGCAGAGCTTGGGGAAGCTAATGGCGTGCTCGAGGAAGCTCGGGGACGGCTCGGAGTAGGGTCTCGACGTGCGGGTGCTTCGACGGCCGGAATTCGCGATTTGGGGAAATCGCAAATTCTCGCCGGAGAAGGGACAATAGCTTGGGGAAAGTTGGGGGTTTTGGAGCTGGTGGAGTGGACTAGCTCCGTGCGGGATGGATTGGGGAATGGTGGAGCGTGGACGAGGAATTTCGCGAAGAGCTTGGGTTCGGCTTGCGCGTCGCGAGGAGGAAGAAGACCGAGCGAGCGCGGGGAAGTGGAAATGACCAAGTGAGCGAGTGAGAGGAGGGGTGGGAGTGCGCGGTGGAGTGCTTGGGCACGCAAGGGAGGCACTGTGCGGCCTCGGGAGCGTGCGAGCGCGTGGGTGGCTGTCGCGGTCGCCATTGATGGCGCGGCGAGCTCGAACAGAGCGCGCGCGACACGATTGGGCGAGGAAGATTGTGGCGTGATCGCTGGGGATCCTCCACAGTGCTCCTTGGCGCGTAGCGAGCGAGCATCGCGACTGCGGGGCGGCGCTGCGCGGCTGCGACCAGTGCCGAGCGAGCTTGCCATGATGGCGCTCCACGGCGCGAGGCAGCAGTGCGCCGTCGCCCGCGAAGTGACGGTACGGAAGGCTTGGACAAACGCGTGAGGACAAAAGCTAGCTGCCGCCACAGCTCGGCCGACCCGACGCGGTCTCCGCCACACGCCGGCCACGTGGCGGCCGGACTCCGGCCGGAGCAGAGCGCGCCAGGGGCGAGCTGGCAGCCCCGTGGAGCTCTTTGCCCCTTTTTAACTTTCTCCAAAAATTTGAGCTGAACTTCGAAACGTGTAAAATTAAAAGTTGGAGTTTGAGGTGCGGGACACAACTTCCGAGCTTGGACCGGGCACTTCGACCAGGCGCTACGGCGCTTCGAGCTTGAACCGCAAGCTCGAGCTTGCCGAGCCTCGAATGGTCGGAAACGCCACTCGAGGGTGAGTGCCCCCCTCGAGCTTGGCTGCGAAGCCTCGAGCGTGACGGAACGTCGCTCGAGGGTGAGTCCTCGAGCTTGGCTGCGGAGCCTCGAGGGTGACGGAACGTCGCTCGAGGGTGAGCCCTCGAGCTTGGCTGCGGAGCCTCGAGCGCGACGGACGGCGGGGCCTCGAGGGTCCTGTCGTGCAGCCTCGAATCGTGACGGAAACTACCGGCTAGGCTCGATCGTCACGGTCATAGCTCGATCGTCACGGACATACTGACTAGGCTCGATCGTCACGGACATACTGACTAGGCTCGATCGTCACGGACATAGCTCGATCGGGACGGATTTTTACGGCTAACCTCGATCGTGACGGACATTCCCGCTCGAGGGTCACCGATCGGCGCGAACGCCGTGGCGAGGTTGTCGCGAAGGGCTGTCCGAGATGTTTAAGTTTTAGTTGGGTGCCAAACAACCCTTGTTTTTGAATTATAATTGAATTTTTGACGAATTTTTGAATTTCAACCCAATTCCCTGTTGCATTGATTTTAATTGCACTTTTTAATTCTTTTGACATCAGAGATGTCACAAGCTTGCTCTGCTTCTTTTGACCATCACCACAGTCTTGCTCCACGTACCGAGAGGATTTACACTTTGGGCAGTAATTCGCTTTCTCGTGTTCTTTTCTAAATAAGATGCAGCCATTTGGACAAGCGTGTATCTGCTCATAGGGAATCTTCAGTGCATTAAGGAGTTTTTTTGCCTCGTACATGTTCGGAGGCAGATTGTGTGGCTCTGAAAGCAGACTGCCAACAACCATATTATCGAAGGCATCCCGCCCAAGATTGTACTAGGACTTTAGGGGCATAAGGCGTGCAATGCCATCCAGCTGAGAAACCTTGGTATGCCCGTGAAGGGGCTGTTGAGCCACGGATAACATGTCATAGTACGCCTTTGTGGTTGCCTCCGGCTCCTCCTCCATAGGTTCCCCATTGAAGTGTGCTTCACCAAAGTCATTTAACATGTCCCCTACCCCAGCTTCAGCATTATAATCCATGACGTGTTGTCTCACGACCTCCTCTCTCACACGATCATCGACTTCACCATGATACTTCCACCGTGTATAGCCGGAAACATATCCATTCTTGCAAATATGTGTACTCATGACATCCTTTGGTTGGCGTTTCTTGTTTTTGCAAATGCTGCATGGACACCAAGTCCTGGTGGCTCCTTTAGCATTTTGAAATGCTAGTTTCACGAATTCCTCGGTCTTCTCAATCCATTCGACTTTGAACTGACGATTACTCGGACGCCCCGTGTACATCCACTCACGGTCGCCCATCCTTAAAGTATCAACGAGCAATATAAAAATCTTAAGTATCTACACGCTCCTTATACTTTCTAATAGGTGAAGATAGGTCCTAATCCCACCCGAGGATGCGCCGATGTGGTTAGTCTCCATGCTCTACTCCTATCTGAGACAAAATTTCGGCAGCACCTCCCCGCTGTTCTCCAGATACACGTCCTTAGAAGGAGAGTGTGTATCCAGAGAACAATAGGGAGATACTGCCGAAACTCTGTCTCGGATGGAAGTAGAACATGGAGACTAACCACATCGACGCATTCTCGGGCTGTCCAAAAACATGGACAATTCGAAACAGATACGGTTTTAAATATGCAGATATCTCGGCATATTTCGAACCGTATCTCTTCCGAACGGGAGACGCCTAACTCGGTTACGTGAACTACAAACATGAAAATGTAGAGAGGTGGGGTTTAATGTCTCACATCGCCGTCGTGCAAGGTCGCGAGTCAAAAGCGGCCTCTACCTACACATAAAAAATAATAATGTCACAAGCAAATTTTGGCAGCATCTCCCTTGCATGGTGAGTTATCTAAGACCCGCAACAATCAACATACAAACCAAGGGCACGACGGCCGACAATGATCACACAAACGATGGACACGATGGCCGACCATTCATCATCAATTCTTACAAAATTAACTCACATGCTTTATGAATTCTAACAATTTCAAATCCAATTCACAAGAGTTTATTGTAAATTCACCATCAATTCTCACACAATTAACATATATACGAAATAACAAGCACTGTGAGAAGCAATTCTCACCTCGAGTGCACGACTGCCCAACGTCGGGGGCAGCAGACCTCGAGACCGGCGTCGGCCTGGCCTGGCCTGGCGCGGCCTGCCCCGACAGCTGGCCTGACCGGCCTGGCAGCTGCAGCGGCCGGCGCGGGCCTGGCCGGCCTGCAGCGGCGGGCGGGCAGTGGCGGGCGGGCGGGCGGGCGCGAGCCTGGCCGGCCTGCGCGGACGTAGGCGGCGGCGGAGGCGGCGGTGGCGGGAGCGGCTGAGGAGGTGTGCGTGTGTGGTGTGCGGTGTGTGAAGTGTTTGAGTGAAGTGAAGGGAAATGTGAAAGGGAAGGCTGAAAGAGGCGTGTGGGCAGCTTTGCCGTGAGCCGCCAGATCTGGCTCACGGCAAAGCGGAACGTTTGCCGTGAGCCAGATCTGACGGCTCACGGCAAAGCGGACGGTTTGCCGTGAGTCAGATCTGGCTCACGGCAAACGATGTCCACGTGTCATTTTTTTTCTCCCCTAAAAATTACTTTTGTTTTTTCTCCCACTTAATTTTATTTTTCCCTATCTTTTCTGCTCCAAAAATTAATTTACGTGGGGTTCTTTGCCGTGAGCCCAGAGGCTCACGGCAAACAGGGCCTTTGCCGTGAGCCTCCACAGATGCTCACGGCAAACAAGGCATTTGCCGTGAGCCTACGCAAGGGCTCACGGCAAAGGCAGGATTTGCCGTGAGCCGCCTCAAGGGCTCACGGCAAACATGAAAACCACCCGGTTTTCATTTTTTGTTTCACATATTTTTATATTCTCTCTTTCTTAGAAAGTCACTACAATGATCAAACTATTTCGTGGACTTTCATTTAAGTAACTTTATTTATATTTGTTTGCTTATTATTTTATTATTTTGTTTACGTCTTAACAATTGTTTATTATTTCGTGCATGTTTTAAATATCAAATATATCTAAAAAAATGACTAACCTTTAAGAAAGACCACATTATATTGTCTATACCATATACACAATGTTTTTAAACTCAAACTCAAACTTAAGCTTCACTTTGACTTCAAAAACTAAGAATCACTTCTCATGTTTATGAAACTTCTACGGACATTTTCAATTGTGTGCATCGTACGAAACAAACTTATGCGAAACCGTGTCAAACCTTCTCCACAACCTATGTGTCTGATACAAGTAGACATTCACAAATTTTATAATTTTTAGACTTTGTTTTGATATTTTAAAATAATTATGAAAGTTAATGTATGCCGTGAGCTTTAGAAAAGCTCACGGCAAAGACGATGTTTGCCGTGTGCATTTACAAAGCTCACGACAAACTACCACTTTGTCGTGAGCTTTTCTAATGCTCACGGCAAACAACCTCTTTGCCGTGAGCCTTATGATGCTCACGGCAAACTATGGCCCTAACGGCCGTTACTACCGTCACGGGAGACAACATTTTAAATAATTTAAAATTATTTTGCCAGAGAGCCGTGTTATTTTAGCCCACGGCAAAGGAAGCTTTTGTCGTGAGTCTCTTTTTGCCGTGAGCTTCTCTTGTTTAGCTCACGGTAAAGAGAGCTCTTTTGCCGTGTGCGCTTCTTTGCCGTGAGCTTTTCTTTTTAGGCTCACGGCAAAGAATGAAATTGTCGTGAGTTTTTCTTTGCCGTGAGCTTCCGATTTTAGGATCACGGCAAAAAGGTGTTTGCCGTGAGCCTTTAGCTCACGGCAAAGATTTTGGGTCATGGCAAACAACGATTTTCCGGTAGTGTACCTTTGAGAACGGTGTGTACAAAGTGTACATCACCCATTTTGGGTTGGCCATGAACATGCGCTGCAACTGTGCAAGGGAGACGGTGACGAGACAGCCTTCATTCTTTTACCATTTTACTTTCTTATCTGCGCTAGATAGAATCACAAGACAATAAGTGAATATCTGTGATATCAATCCCACTAGGATTATGTTACCACATACGTCTCATTTAAAACTTGCTTGCTTGGTCATTTTTCTCTCTTTTATCGTCTGCTGGGAGCTTGTTTTCTTTGCTTTTGAAGTAGTATCGGATAAAGAAAATTGAAGTGATCCTGATAGGAATAGATAGGGATCTAGAACCGCATGGAAATAATTGTATCTGCCTATTTCATTAATAGAACAAATGAATATTTTTATTGGACTACGACATACTCAGCTCATCCATTACGTGATGAGATCAAACAGGAGCTGTTAGTTTTTTCCTGCCTACCTGAAGCTCATCCTAACCAGATTATACCCATAGCAACAGAATCTAATGGTGTCCAAACTCCTAACTTTACTTGCATGGTCATTTGCTTCTCTTTTCTCTTTTGTTGGGCTCTTTATATTGTAAAAACTGTATCAGAGAAAGAAAATCGCAGTGATCGAGGACCTAGGATATAGTTAACCTCGCAGTGATCGAGGACCTAGGATATAACCTCAGTTGGAAGTTGGAACCTGATAGGGAATTGCCGCTGGGGATCTTGGACGTTGGAACCAGAGGAAGGCGCGCATATCCTCTAAACTGCATGTAAACTATGGTCCCTGTTTGTATAGTAGCTGCATGTCAAACGTTTATGTGACGCATTTTCCTCTTTGCCTCAACCCTGCTATTTTTTATTTTCTGGGATACCAGAATGTGGACTACTTTATTTGAAATTTAATTAACCATAAGCACATCATTAATTTAAATAGTATCTTTGGCTTAGCCTAATCATGATCGCTAATTACATAATTTGGTTATCTAGTATTCTGATGAAGTGTATTATTTGTTCATGCAGCAGGACTAGAGCAGCGTCGTCTGTGCCAAAGGCCCAAAGCCGCCTATGTGATGTCTAGTGGAAATATTCCTCCTGCGGGCTTTTAGCTTTCATGCATTCCATTTCCGGGAGTGCAGAATTGCATCCACATGCAAAACCCACCGCAGTACTACACGCCAGTCTATCTCAAAACTCGTGCGCGCGACTTTCATCTTTGATTGTGGGGAAACAGTGTCACCAACTCAACGATGACATCTATGGTTTTTTATGGTTGTTTAAAAAAAACACATTGACCATTTTATATATATAGCCTCCAGCTACTGCTGAATCACATCCTCTATGCCGAGTTCATGTCAGTTTCAGTCAGGCAGTTCATGTGGTTTTGGTATACGAACAACTATTTGATCGGGCAGTTTCAGTCAATTAAGCAGCGAGATCATGAAGCTTGATGACTTAGAGCTACTGGATCAATTGGCCACGCAATAGGCACGCACCAGTAACAGAATCTGCAAATTCTGATGGTTCTCAAATCATTTGGCAGCCATGCAAACGGCGCCGCAATTTCATCTGGGAGATTAAGTCCGATTTATGAATTTGGGTAGGTCCAGAAATCAAGAGGCTATAGTATTTGCTTAAAACAAGGAGGTGGCTGGCTCCATTTTTATCTAAATTCATTTGTAATGCCTTGTTTTGATACTGTTGGCATGCTTTTATTCAAGTATACTTGAGCTCATTGCTGCATGATTTTTCTCAGGATTCAAATCTGCCAGGAACCTATATTTTCATCCAGTATCAAGGGGGAGTCCTATTTCGTGTTCGTTAATGGATACATCCAAAAGCAAGCAAGGACCTGATCATCTTCTTGTTCTTGTCCATGGTATCATGGCAAGGTAACTGCTGTAGATCATAGTTATCCTGTACTTGGTTTCTTTACTCAATTATGGTTTTCTACATTCTTTCTTGATTGTTACAGACAAATTGATTTCAGTCTACTGGTTTCAGCCCCAAAGACTGGACATATGGGGAAGCAGTGCTGAAGAGGCGGTTGGGTGATAATTTTTTCATCTATGGTAAGGCATGCTAGCATTTGGATTCTGCATTCACTAAATTGAAGACGAATTGTTACGTATCCATTCGTTCTGGCTTGACAGTACCAATTTATCAACTATAAATGTGCATAAAAAAGGTGTAGCCACAAGGTTAAAAACTGAATATAGCATCCACATAGGTTTACAGTTGAGAATAGTTTTTTAATCGTGACAAGCTATAAATGGGCAAACACTGTTTTCTCTGCAGCTAGTTCATCGAACATCTACACAAAAACTTTTGATGGGATTGATATAGCTGGAAGAAGGTTAACAGATGAAGTAAGTTCTTGAAAGTATCTGTCCTAGAAAAAGGTTTTGAACATTCACCTTGTTGGGGACTTTCTGTCTCCTGATCCTGTATCCTAATGAGCCACTAGAAGCTCTGATATTTGTGCTCTACGGAAACAGGTCCTGGATGTGGTTAAGAAGATGTCCAGCTTGAGAAAGATTTCCTTCCTAGCACATTCTTTGGGTGGTTTGTTCGCTAGATATGCTATTGCGACACTCTATTCACCGGAAACAAAGGTTGCAAGACAAAGTAGTCCACAAATTGTTCCTATATCAAGTGGATCTGCAGAATCACGGTGCACTTCAGGATTATGTGGAGTTGCTGAACTAGAGCCAATAAATTTTATTACCTTGGCAACCCCACATCTTGGGGTTAGAGGGAGAAATCAGGTGGGCATCAAATCGTGTTATTATTTTTGCAAAATATAGTCAATTTTCCAGTAACTGTTGGGGTTCCTGGGAAGCTAATTCTCTAGTTGTTCAAGTAGAACCTTTTGTGTAGATTTTGAAGTTGCATAGCATGATTCTTATGAGCCTGGATGATATATCATCACTGGAGGGGTCAAAGCCAACTTGTACCTAAACTCAGGACAAAATGATGAATTTATTGTGACCTGTTAATGTTGAGAATTCCTTTACTATGTGCTTATATGTTCTTTTTTCCCAATTACCAGCTTCCATTTCTTCAAGGGCTATCAATTCTAGAAAAACTTGCTGCACCTTTGGCTCCTTTAATTGTTGGGCGCACTGGTGCTCAACTCTCTCACTGATGGTGATCCTAGCAAGCCACCTCTTCTGTTACAAATGGCATCTGACTGTGAGGACAAAATGTTCATGTACGTGAATAGGAGAAATCCATTGTCTAACAGACAAGCATTAGCAGCTTTCAAGAACCGCATGCTATATGCTAATGTTTCATATGACCGTATCCTACCTTGACAAATCATTTCTTGAACTTAGAAACGTGTAAAAAACTGTTTCTTGAACTTGTTTCCAGCATGCTATCGAACCCCAAATATTCTGTTCCTGTTGTTTTCTTGAGCTTATGCTTATCCCAGATATGGTCGGCTGGCGAACATCTTCATCAAGGAGAGAAAAGGATCTTATGAAGGTGGCAGTACTTCCATCATTTATTCATTTCTAACCTGTCACGCTAAATGAATGCCATCTAGATCTTACTGTTCCTCTATTTGCAGCCCTCACATCGCTCTCGATGGCTATAAGCACATTGTGATGCATCAGATACTCATGAAACGGTGAGACACGTGATAACACAAAGTGTCGTACGATGATTTTGGTAGGTGATGATTTGCAATTCAAGTGGGACCGCCGGCTTTCTGGGCACCGCTCACTCACCCCGCTACGGGAAAAATCCCCCTCGGCACTAGGCATGGTAGCATGTGAGCTCAGGCTGAAATTTCTGAAAGGTCCAGTTCTCCATTCTTCAAGGGTCAGAAAAACATCGTTCGCACAGGGAACATGGGAGTTAACAGTCTTATGAAACAATTAGGTAGGTAGATGTACAAGAATTCTCAAATCGACCAGAAATGGTAACTTTGACGACAGCCAATGAATTCAGGCAGCCATCGTTCATGAACTACCTCTTCTTACAGACAAGACTGAAATGTTTAAGAAACAGAAAGGGAAGTCTGATAAAACAACAACATATTGTAAGCACAAGAATCCATAGCTACCCAGAATTTGACCTCCACGGCTCAGCTCTTTTTTACCCTTGAGCAACACCAGCTTTTACCAAAGAGGATCTTCAGGTGAGGCAATTATTTACATCAGCAACCGGTGATGAACATTTTGTGGTGACATCAGGATGGGTAAAAAATTTCCATATCAATGAAGCAAATCAGTGGCTGAAATTTAAGTCTCCAGCTACTGGTAATCAGGGTTGAATGCAAGAGCCTCCTGGTAGATCAGATCCTTCATTTGTTCTTCGGACAATGCATGCTGCTCAAAGTCGAAGCTGAAGGGCATTGAGCAGACTGGCTCATCGCTTATGTCATGAAGCGAAGCAAGGTAAGGATGTGCGAGCGCGCCTTCAACTAGAAAAAGGGAGAAAAAAAAAGAAAACATTTATCAACATGGAACTTTATGACAAGTCAATAAATCAGGCATAAAATGTAATTCAATACCACACATTTTTAACATTCAAAATACCATCTGACAATAACCCTGATTACTACTTCAAAGTTCAGGGGCCAATGCTCTGCAGCAATCATGGCAAGAAGTGGGTGTACGGTGTACACTTTCAAAGCTCAAATCCACTCGTCACATTCACATGCTGCCTATAACTCATGTTCTACCATTCCTATGGCAATGTATGGTGCTATAGGGCCACATGCTATTTTCATGTTGAAATAATCACTATTTAAGGTAAATAGACATATTGTTCGAGTAAAATTAGTTCAAAACACATCTTGTAAAAACTTACCTGTTATTCTTTGTCTAGGATCAAAAGTCAGCATCTTTTCCACCAAGTCAATTGCTAAAGGCTGAACATGCGGAAATTTTTCAGGCAAGGATTGTCTAGCATGGCGGGGAAGTTGGCGGATATATCTTCTTGCATTTTCATTCACAAAGTCCAAATCGGATTCATTTGGTGTCCCAATAAGCTGCATGGAAGAAATACAATGAGAAAATGAAGTATGAAAAAATGTGCACAAGGAAAAAAAAACTCCTTGATCTCCTACCAAGTAACTAAGCCATAGATTAATACAAAGCATCACATATGAGATATGACTTACACCGGGGACTGGATTTTCTGAGTCCCATATAGCAGACAGAAACAATCAGTTTCTAGTGAGTTGTATTTTTTTTCTGTACATTGTCCTATGTTTTTGCAAATGGTCGATCGCACGGCAACTTCTATGATATATCCTTACAATTAAAACAATCCAAACCCACCACAGTACATGTTCACAATATAGCTTGGGAACCAGCTATGCAAGACTTGAAAATGAAGAGACTTAGCGTTGTCACTCCCCAGGCTAAATTATCACCTAAATTGTTTCATCTTTAAAATAGAGCCAGTAATCATTTGTGAATAATAGTACATAACAGCAAAACTTCCAGTAAGAACATCACACATGTCTGCGTTATTTTTCTCTCTCTGGTTAATAAAAGCATTTTGACAACCCGCCTGTTACTGTATTGCAGGTAGATAAATGGATAGACCTTAATATAAGTTAACAGATGGGTGGGTGGATTGGAGTATCCACAACAACCTATGCTCATTAACAGTTCACTACATCATACTTGGTAAATGCTCATAGAAGGCTATGATAATGCCAAAGAAAGACAAGGTAATAAAATATCACCAAACCAATGTAAAAGAAGCTAAGATATAACTACTAACCTCCATTAGTAAACGGAGCTGATGGACATGATCTCTTCCAGGAAACAAGGGCTTCCGGTCCATTAGTTCCATAAATATACAGCCCACAGACCATACATCAATGGCTGCAGTATACTCAGAGGAATTCAACAAAAGCTCTGGTGCTCTATACCATCTTGTGACAACATATTCAGTCATAAAATCAGTTTCTGAGGTGGTACGAGCAAGCCCAAAATCACAAATCTTGAGGTCACAGTTTGCATTCAAAAGAAGATTGCTAGGCTTCAAGTCACGGTGAAGGACATTTGCTGAATGTATATACTTCAAACCACGAAGAATTTGATAGAGAAAATACTGAAAAGGAACAAACGGAAAACAGTCATACAACTTTACAAATTTTTTAGAACACAAAAAAAGTTAACAGATAGAGCAGTGGATCTCTGATCTGGTAGCTTAGGCAAAAAGGAAATAGGTTAGTATGCTACCATTCCACTCAAACTATGGAAAACTATCAGCACAGATAATAAAAACTATTGAAGGTTACAACATAAGCTCTCTTCTCGGGCATGATCCAGAATCAAAGTTTTCTAGGAATGGAAGCCACAAGGACATGTTCAACAAGAAAGCAACATGAATATCTTCGTTCCAATGTTCACCGGAATAAGAAAGAGTTTGTGTAGTTTGAAACAGGAGTTACTGTGAGGAAGATGTTAACTTGTGATACAAGATACATCCATGGTATCAGAAATACAGTTCTATTCAGGGATGCATATCATAAGAGTAGCGCCAATGCATCTGTAGGTTACAGCATGAGAAGGAGATGACTAGACCATCTTCCAACAATCATTAGCTGTAGCACACTTGTTTAACAGTTTTATTTGCATGAGAAAACTAGATTCTGTTGCATGTTATACCATTCTGCCAATGGGCTATAAAAGATTATCTTGGGGTCACACATAAAACAATCCTTAATATCTTACATATCTGGGTTCTAACAATGCTGCCTACTTGTGGCATTTTCAAAGCACTGGGCACTGAGTGTAAGACTGTGTAGGATGCGTATAATGTGGTCGATGTATTGCATTGAGCCTCTAGGGGCGAATATATAGGAGTACAGAGTCTTGGAGGGCAAGGCACCTCCGTGGATACATATGGCAGTCCAGGACTCTATCCTAACCTACCATCTATACTCTAACACTGAGCAATAAGAGGGGTCCATCAAATACATTAGATCTGATTTTTATAAACCAAATTTGCACCAATTATACTTCAAACCCAAATATGTACCAACAGTCAACGCATTCTAGGTCAATACTTAATATCCTCAAATCTCAGGATAAACTTAATTTAAACAGAGTCCTAGATACACAAGAAATTCACATAAACACAATCTCTAGCATGACCAAACAGAAACAGAACAAAATAGATTTTGATCTTTCAAACAATAGCTAAAGAAACATCAATAGAAATAATAGACAGTACAATTCATTTCTTAGATTGAACAAAACAAACACCTGGCAGTGCTCCTCCGATAGAGCTTGATTTGAACGAATAATTTGATGCAGATCCGTATCCATCAATTCATACGCGATATAAACATCATTGAATGCTTCCCTCTGTGGAGGAGGTATAATATCCCTTATTGCAACAATCTGTACACACACAAAAAAAAAATGAATTTTCATTAGAAATAGCCTTTGTTGCTGGCAGCCTCAAAGCTGCTGCAATAACCTTAACTATGGCAATAAAAGGCAACGATTTTAATGGTTTAACTTCAGCACAAAATAAAGCTGGAGCACAAATGAAATGCCTTTTTTCCCTTACATGCAGCAAAGCTGTGCATCATTGCATTGATAGAAGAAGCGAGTTATTTGAAATACGTCAACTGCTCAGGGAAAATCTTAAAACAGTTGCACATTTTATTAAGCAATCCTGTGGGACAGTTAAAGTCTTACAGCTAAAACCAAGTGGGAGCTTCTGTAATGTGGTAAAAGCTTGTATAAAGCGTAAGACAGTGCCTTCTATGCTTAATTCCTAGCCTGAAATGACGTACGTTACGATATAGAAGTCAAAAGTAGAGAAAAAATTGCAGCTTTCCATGCTTATGTAGTTTTAGCATGCTTTGCACCACCGTTATAATCTTTTTGACCATTTGTAGTAAATTTTGCAACCTAGGCAGCATATTACGCACATGCCACATAATGCTTTTCCAGAGGACTGACATGCAGAAGAGTACAAATAGTATGGCTTGCTTAAGCTACCGTTATGGAAAGTCGAGGTAAGAGAACCGACCAGGAACGCACACGGTCTAAATCAAGGGCATCACTTAACAGCTAACCATACCTTGTCTACTCCAAAGATATGCTTCTAACTGCATAACTGCCGAATAACAGAAAGGAACAACATCCATGCATATGACTTACGCCATGTTACTGAATTTCCCAGGATAAGGATATAACGGTTACAAATTTGCTAATCATGATCCAACTTATTCAGGTCACTTCCAAATGTGCAATAGGACTCAAGCTGTAAAGGCAGTCAGCAGGTAACTCGTGTAACCGTCATTCGCTTTGCAACATTGACCGTGAAAAATTGTCCAGACTGGCAAGCTAAAATGATTCTTCAATCATATTCTAGCCAGATCCGGTAAAATTTGGAATCATGTTGCTAAGTCTTTCAAATTAAAGGCCCAAGTAGGCATCTATACAGAAAGTATACAGCAGTCCTTCCAATACTAGTAACAGAAGCTCCTAGTCCCCTACCAACTGGGGCATTCACTTCCACAGCATTCCCATCAGATTGGGATGATCTAGCAAAAAGGCCAGCACTAGGTTGGTCCTCAAGTGCTCATTCACTTTTGACATCAGCAGGCAGGAGCATCGTGCACTGCTGCTCCAGGTTGTTTCACATCATATTTTGCCCTCTTGTTCTTCAAGAACACAATGAATAGAATCTAAAAAGGTGGTTGGCTCCCTTAAAGGCATGGCTAAAAATTGCTATTCCTGAACTTCCCCCTCCCCGCCAAGAGGAAGGAAAAGTTCAGGCTAGACGAGCTGTCGTGAACTCATCAATCATTTAAAGCAACTAACCCCAACCTCCCCAAATTTAATGCGACCAACGGACAACCATTAAACGAGAATCTCCAATATGCTCGCCGCAGAGAACGGAATAAGAAAAAAAATCTGGGATCATTTGGCAGAGAGCTGGACGGATCGGGGGTGGCTCAGGCGACTGACATTCTCATGGTCCATGTGGCGGAGCAGCTTGATCTCGCGGAGCGTGCGCTTGGCGTCGATCTTGTTGTCGAAGGCGTTGGCAATCTTCTTGATCGCCACCTGCTCCGCCGTCTCGGAGTTGAGCGCCGAGCTGCCCACCAAATCACGAATCAGAAACCCGCTCGCACGGAGGGGCGGCGAATCAAACAAGGAGAGGGGAGAGAGAGGGAGGGAGTGGGGTGCGGGCCGACCAGACGATGCCGTAGGCGCCCTTGCCGATGGGGAGGATGGGGGGCTTGTACTTGGCGGTGACCTCGAAGACGTTGCCGAAGATGTTGTACTGGATGAAGCGCCCGCCGTGGCTCAGCGTCGCCTGGATGTTCTCCATCATCCCCGCGCCTCCTCCGCCCGCCGGCTGCTGCGGCGGCTGGCCCCCGCCGCCCGCTCCGGCGTCCGTCATCTCCGTGTCCGGCGGCTGCGCCCCGCCGTCCATCGCCGGATTTGGATCGCGCCGAGGAAGGGGACGGAAGGGAAAGTGGGGTGGAGGTGGGGGAAATGGGAATTCGTTGCTGCGAGATTTGGTCGCTTTCGAGGCCTCCCTCTTTTTTAGTAGCAGCTCTTTTTTTTCAATTTTTATTTTTTTTTTCTCACCCCTCTTGGCCGGCCTCGCGCCCTCGCCTCTGCCGAGTTGCCGGCCTGTGGCCTGCCTACGTGGAGGAGAAAAGGGTGAGGCTTGCTGCTACGGGTTTACCTCAAGCCCTTCAGTGCTAAAAGCCACTACGTAGGCAAAATGGCTGTCGAAATATGATGCATGCTTGTCTGTCCTATATGCAGTATAGGACACTCGAGCATTTAAAATTTATTCCTAAATACAAAATATTTATAGCCATATTTAATAATTTCTCATTAATTTCATATTGATATAGTAAATATTGGTTTGGCTAATTAGTGGATTAGTTAAACTAGGCTGCTGTTATCCGTTATACTGTCATTAAAACAAGGAGCCAATACAACTCCCCATATATAACTTCTTATAACTCAAGGGTAGTACATGCGTATTTTGGTAGTCTTATTAATCTATTCTAAAATCTCTAAAAGGCCTTGTGTTTCAGGACATGAGTAGACAAATAGAATCTGAACAGTCAAAACACTAAATATCATGAAGAGTATTTTATGCAGTGTAGCACTAAAATGCCCTGAAGAGCATGCTACTATGGATATGATGTGATTTCCAGAGTTAAGATGTCTGGATGATACTTTTATGATGAGCTTAACGATCAGTCATTGTGAATTTTACTCATAATAATGACAAGCCAATGCGATAATGTAGGAGAACTGTCAACTTTAGCTATGAAGCAAGACAGTGGTGATCCAGTCGGTGATATCCAAGCCTTAGCACTAGTGGTTTGCCAACAAAGTCACGATGCGTTCGATTAACGCTTCACATGATCCAGGTTCTTTCAGCGGGAGCCATTTTTTAACGCTGTTAGGGATGATTTTTTTTTATTTTTGTGTCAGCAAGCTATCATTGCTCTTTGGTTACTTCTTATTTTTCACCGGCTGGTTTGACGGCACTGTCAAGTATTAAAGTTTTTTTAAGTAGTTTGATACTCCTACTTTGATTTGGAAACTGGCCACACGGACGCGATGGGCTTGCATGACCTTTACCGGCCCATCACTATTAGGCCGGATGATGATTAGCTAGCGACAGCGTGGGCCTCTCTGCCCGCCTTGTCTCAGACTGAAACAAGTTGCGCGTATAGTGAGAGTTCATCATCTAGTACTATTTGCACTTTAGTGGGTTTGTCAATATTAAGATCCACTGCCCTACCTTTCATATGTTTTTTATAGGAGTAAGTTGAGTGTTAAGACTTAAAAACGTTTTTGCGTCGTTTCTGCATCGTCGTGTAAGGCATACGCCCACCCTCAAAAGTCATGCGCAGCAAAGCAGCATACTCACGAGCAAAAACAATTATTGGTCTTGAGAGGGCTCAAGAAGGCACCTACAACAGCATATGCAAAATAATTCTTTTTATTCAGCTACAATGTCTGGCTAACAAAGAAAAAGGTCTCATATAACAAACTTACTTTCAGAAAGCTAATCCGTGGACATTACTAACCATGGGGGGATTCGCCCCCCCCCCGGCGCACCCCTAGGCGATGGGTCTCCGCTTCGCTCCATCAGACGTCGGCCTTTTAACGTGCAACTGAATTTGAAACATATCTCAACAAGGAATACATGACAGCCAGATCTTCTTCTCTCTACCAGGAGTAGGGATTAGTAGGGGTTTGCATCAGATTTGGGTTTGCATGCGTGCTTGTGGTATTGAATTAACCTCTCGGGGGTGCCTACTGCTTGATCTGTGTCTAGCTATGGGTGTTTATGGGCTTTGCGGGGAGGCCTGTTCCCCGTGATGGCCAGTCTCTCCTTGTTTTTCCTTTGTTACTGGTAGTCTAAATATAGTTCCAGTTGTGCGTTGGCTCGTCCCTGCACATGCTGCTCCGATCCCCGTTGTTCATGGAGCCTAGTGAGTCCTTGTTCTTGGTTTACTGTATTCAGTTCGTTTGGTGACTTGTGCTTTCCTTGTTTTTATGTTAACGCACTCGCTATTTTCGTGGAATGTTCGAGGTCTCGGTAATTCTGATGGTTGCCGCGTTGTTCTGAGTGAGCCCAGCTCCCATCGCCCTTGCTCTCCAGGAAACAAAATTAACCATCCTTTTGCTGGCGAATACCAAGACGTCTCTGACATCTCGTCTATCATAATTTGAAGCTAAACCCTCTCAAGGTGCCTACAGAGGAATCTTGATGGCCTGGGATCAGTGGCGGAACTGAGGGGGGGCTGGCAGGGTCCACCCCCCCCCCAAAAAAAAAAGAAAAAAATATTACCCCTTTGTTAGTTAGCATATGATAGCAACCTAAGCTATTTGCATAATATGTAAGTCATGGTTTTGTTAGTCTATGAAAGCAGCCCAAACAGGAGTTTTAGTCCTTACTAAAATGTTGCTAAACTTTAGTTGAACCCAAAAGGAGTTTTAGTCTAGCAAGCCAAGAGTCGATGTAACTTGCTAAAAGTAAACAAAGTCCAAAATATCCTCATATTTACTCAGTGGTGCGAGTTAGTAGTAACAAATGAAGGGTAGCATTGTTATTTAAAAGGTATCCAAATAGCTATTGCTAAAGCTTAGGAACGTAAGCTTTACTAGCAATCTCCAAACTTTAGCTAGCTAAAATTTAGTGGGGTATCCAAACAAAATCTTAATATATAATTTTTGTCTCATAATATTATAGGACTTTTAAACAAAATTAGGCTAGATTCTCGTAGGAAACCAAGAAAAAACCTAAAATAAAGACATTATTTAAGAAAAGACAAATTGTATTGTAAATTTTTGAACCGACACATGTTTGTTTGACCCCCTCTTATATTTCTCTCTAGGTCTGCCACTGCCTGGGATGCCTCCCTATTCTCGTTACGCTTTGTGGTTGCCCGCCCCTTCACTCTCACTATTGTGTTCTCAATGAATAGAGATGGTACCTCCTTCTTTGTCACCAATGTTTACGCCCCTACCTCTTTGACTCTTTGCTTGCGTCCACCAAGGTTCCACAAAGTTGTTGCTTCCGTTTTGAGAATGCCTGGTTGCATCGCCCTCCCTTCAGAAGATCTGATCAACAACTCACTGGACGACCATCCTCACTACTAGGGATGGCAACGGGGCTATTCCCGTCGGGTATTACCATAATGTTTAGTCCCCTGAGAGAAATATATCTCCCCGTTCCCCGTCCCCGACATCGCACACGGGGGAAGATTTTTCCCGTCCCCGTCCCTGAACGGGGATCACGCACCCGACGAGGATCTCAACACCGAAAAATCTCCATTTCCAGTTCAATATTAGTCAACAGATTGAATAATCTCAAGGTTTAACGAAACGAAGAACAACAAATATCATACCAAACACATATTCATAAACAAGTCCATTCGATTTGCTAGCCTTTATAGCTGAGCCAAAGAAAACAAAACGAAAACGCGAAAAAGTTTCCTGTAATCTTCACTCTATTTGATTTGCTAGCCTTTGATGGTATTTTCCAGAGTTAAGAGGTATGGATTATACTTTTATGATGAGCTTAACGATCGGTCGTTGAGAATTTTACTCATAATAACGACAAACCAATGAGATAATGTAGGAGAACTATCAACTTTAGCTATGAAAAGCAAGACAGTGGTGATCCATCCAGTAGGTGATATCCAAGCTTTAGCACTAGTGGTTTCCCAATAATGCCATGATGCGTTTGAATCAAACGCTCCACATGATTCAGGTTCTTTGAGCAGGAGCCAGTTTTTAACGCTAGCTGTTAGGGATGATTTTTGTGTCAGCTAGCTATCGTTGCTCTTTGGCTAGTTTGCTGGAGCGCTGAGTTCAGCATCCAGTATTTGACTTTTAGTGAGTTTGTTGATATCAAGATCCACCGGCCCTATCTTTCAGATGTTTTTATAGGTCTTTCTTAAAAAAAAGATGTATTTCTAAGAGTAAGTTGATTGTTAAGACTTAAAAAATGTTTTATAGGAGGTGCATGTATGTGAATTTATGAATATGTTTCATGATTCTAAACCTTAACAAATGCTATATACAAAACATGGGTAAACATAACCCAAAAAACGTATAGAACCTAAACACTAAGGGGAAATTTTTTTCTATGCCATTGGTTTAAACACTAATCCCGCATCTGCCACCTAAAAAACTCATATCTCTTCAATGTCATTGATCTTAAAGTCTAATCTTTTGCGTGCCATTTTATGTGAAATAATACATGTACTATGTATACAAAAGGTTAAGTAGATTTTTGCATTTAACTTTTTCATAGTTTATTAAAAAGATTGTGTCATGTTAATGCCAGTTTGGGGTAAACTTCATAACATACATGGAGTATACAAGCTCATGAAGGACAATGGCATACAAATGGCATGTAGGAGATTAAATTTTAAGATCAATGACACTGAATAGATATGAGTTTTTTAGTGGTAGATGAGGGATTAGACTTTAAGCCAACGATATGTAAGGATTTTTTCCAAACACTAACATTGAATGTGTGCCACATATAGACCCAGAGCACCTTTGAAATAACAGCCGACCTAAATGAGTTTGCCACGCTGTCACGAGTGGCGACTACATCCTCACTGAAGTACTAAGCATCAAACTAAAGAAACAATTATAACTTATGGGCCAGGCCGAAAAAACATAGCAAGGTGACACTACTATAGAATGGCCATCACATCCGGTTCCAAAACCCTCATCGCAACCGGTTTTGTACAAAATTGCATGAACTACAAGAATAATACTCTAATAGAAATAAGAGTCTCTTATCCATCACTTTCATCAAAAAATTGTAGAAATTGCATGAACTACAACAACATTACTCTCAAATGCGAATAGAGCCTCTCTCATGTAGAATTTTCATGAACCACAAAAACATTACTCTCTAATAGTGAAAAGGGTCACTCTCATCCACCACATTCGTCAAAATACGAATGCAATGAATTGTATCGGATGTGATGGAAATTATTTATTTGTTGCACCAGTAATGTTATCTGGAGGCTTATATTACACTGCCTTACAGAGTGGAAGTATCTCTTCGGTTGGAATGTGGCAACTATTTGCACTCAAAAATATCCAAAACATGGCTTCGATCTGCTTAAATACGTGGTGTAGAGTTATTGGCATTAATTTAGTAATCGCTAACTAAGACAGAACATACAACTAAAAGTTGCTAGTTCAGCATGAATGCATTTTTTTAAATGGGAAATTTATATTGTGCTCGAGTGTTGGCTCTGCCTAGCCACACTCGAATTTTTGGCCGGCAGCAGAGCTTCCTCCGACGAGCGTTGGAGGTGGGAAAAGCAGCGGTGGAGACTTCTTCTTCAACTCCGGCGAGGAAGCTCATCAACTCCGACAAGGTTCGGGTGGGGGGTTCGGGTTCGGGGGTTCGGGTTAAGGGGTTGGGGCTCCGGCGAGATCCCCCATTGCCGAACCTAGAGGGAAGCTCGGGGGCAGCTGGCCGGCCCAGCGGAGGTGGTGGGCCGGGGGGGACGGTGAGGCCGGCGACGGTGGTGGAGGGCGGTTGGGCCAGGTTGGGGTGGAGGCAACGGCGGCCATGGCGGGGTAGGGGCCATGGAAGGAGCCGCAGGTGCGGGAGGGTCTCGCCGGACGCCCGCACCGCCGTTCGATGCGGCGGCGTCATCGTCCACCGAGTATTTCTCCGCCTGATCTAGAAGCCATCTCGTCGTCCTTGCAGCGATTCCTTGCTTCCTCCAGCCCAGGCCAGCATTGTGACTCATGAGTTTTTGCAGTGTTCGGGTAGTAGTTATACTAGAGATCGACGATCGTTCGTGTCTGTCATCTATTACTGAGTGCGTGTCCTTGTTGGCTTGAACTCGTATTGTGTATATATGTCAAAACTCAGAACTACTCACTACTTTGTGTGTTGAACATGCATTCCTTTTATTCAACCTCCAGCAAGTCCAAAGCTTCATCCATGGCGAAAAAAATTCAGGGGGGGCTCCGGGGGCTCCTTTGTTGCGCTAGAGGTAGGGGGGCTCGAGCCCCCCCCCCCAGCCCTCACCCTGGATCCGCCCCTGGCTGTGTTGTCGAACTTGCGTCCTGGTTTGGCACAGACGATGCTCCTCTGGTCCTGGTGCGCACCGGTGACAGCTGCATGAACAAATGGTCTGCAGATTGAGGATGATGAAAATTGGATGATTGTAGGAGACTTCAACTTTGTAAGTGAAGATATGCCGACAGCACAATGTTATTAAGAGCATCTTACAGCTCAGCCGTTGAAAACGGAACAGGTGATCCACAAAAGGACCAAATGGTTCCAAGAATAAATAACAAAAGGTGCCCAAAGAAAACTAAGATGCAACACAAAAGACCATAAGAGGGGTATACAACACCTTCTCCCTTTAGTTGTACCTGGATCTGGTTCGATAGGAAGAAATTGAAACCATGAAACTGTTTGGAGCTCCCCCTGTCAGGGCAAAACATAACAGTAAGAATAAAGCAGAAGCATGCCAGCCACACTATGAAAACATGGGCAGGTAGGTTTTTTTGTACAAATCATCCTATAAGGAAAAGAGAAACTACTTGAGTTGGAACTTTTGGTGTTGACAATAAAAATTTGTGGGTCGTAATTGTAGAATGATCTTGTCACAAATTCATGGTATTTCTTCTCTCGAAATGTGGCTCTTACTTTTTGTCACAGCTTATTTATGTAACTTAAGGAAGTATTGATTATTGAATCATGCAAGCATTTCAAGTAGTGAATGTACTCAAATTTTCAACCGTAGAGAAAGAAGGGGTTAGTACGTTGGCAACATTTCTATATTTAGCAACTACTACACGTCACTGCGTGCATGCATATGCATGCCACTGTATGACAGGAGAGGGTGTGGCGTCCACATAAACCAAAGCCCTCCCTGCCCTCCACTCCGCATGCGGTACGTTCACAAAGTACGTAAACCAAGCCCTCCGCTTTTGCTGTCCTCCACAAAGCAAATGAGCTGTCCCTACCCTCCACTCCTGCGGTACGTTCACAGCCTTTGCGGCAGTGCTCTGCTCCATCCATATCATTGGAATGGCGTCGGGGTGCTTGGACTGGTCGCGCTGCGTCTGGCAAGCACAGAACTGGTCGTCGTGCTGCGTACCGCGGGGCAAAAAGCATCGGCGCAAACAAAAAAAAATGTTAAAAACAATATTTACATTTAATCAAGGAGACGTATCAGCCTGCTCGAGCGCCTAATTACACCCTCAACCCAACAAATCAAAGTTATCACCCACTAACAACGCAAATTTGGGCTAGGGAGCTCGTCAACACTATATGCCCTCACCTACCTAGATACATAGTACAACAGAATTACAGTTCCTTTGCTCTACGGTAGGTGGGCAAGTGGTGGAGATTCTGATGTCAGGCGTGTCGGGGGCTGTAGAGTGTAGACCTGTAGTGTTGCAGGAGAAAGGTATCTCATACTTGGAGATGGAACTAGGAGATACACGTGTGATGCTAGAATTGATCCAATGGACTTCACTTGGGTGAAGCCTTCCAAGTAAGGGTGTGTTTAGATTGGGAAAGATTCCCCGAAAAAACACTATAGACCCAAAAAAAAACACTGTAGATAAATAATATTATGTGAGTGGGTGAGATGGGATGAATAGGGAAAAGTTGGATGAATAATGTTTTTTACGGTGGTGGGGGGGGGGATTTTGTATCTAAACGCACCCTAACTGGAAGGACCACCACAACTTTGATTTCCTACAACTGTAGAGAGGTATTTTACTTGTCAATTTTGCATGAAAACATAAAGGTCAAGTGGTGGTTTTCTTGGTGGTCAGGTACTCGTAGAAGGTAAAAAAGAAGAAGTGGTGTGTTGTATAGTTTTATGTTGCGAGTTACAGAATGATAAATAGATTGTCCATAGAGAATCAAGTGACACAATCACACAACTTAGTGCGTTTGGTTTAGGGGAAAAATTGTAGCTCCAGAAAAGACACGGTAGGTTATGCTAGGAAGTGTGTTATGTGAGTGGGAGGAATAGTATGAATAGGAAAAAGTTAGATAAATAATGTTTTTTAGTGAATCGTTAGTAAATTTTTATACGCACCACACAGTTTAACTAAAAGACATTCGAACAATAATGGCTTAGCATTATGCTTTTTGCCCTGTTCGGATGGCTGCAGAGCAGCCAGCTGAACAGGCCCTTTGTTGTGATCCTCGGCTCCTCGCAGAGTCAGAACAATTAGCCAAAGTAGCTTAGTCCCGTTTACTAACAACTTGCGTCACATATAGTTTTAGTGTGGTTCACTAGGTGCAAAGCACGTAGACGTCTAGTAAAAACGTAATTGATCCAGTGTTTTTTAGACGTAAGGATTATATACTGAGAAAAGACACGTCTAGTAAAAAGGTAATTGAGCCTGTGTTTTTTATATGTAAGGATTATATACTGAGAAAAGACACATATAGTAAAAAGGTAATTGATCCCGTGTTTTTTATACGCAAGGATTATATATTGAGAAAAGCTGAGAAAAGACAAGAAACAAATTTGGCCGTGACTCGTGCGTGTTGCACGCAGAATTCCATGGCCCTACGCTAACACCCACTCTGATCCCACCGTAATCTCCACCTCAACCGATCAACCGTCAAAGCCCGCGCTCCTCTAGCCGGTTGCTTGTCAACCTCCCCGTTCCCGTCGCTTGCAAGCAGCCGCAACCGGCAACCCGTGCTGGCTCCCCACCCCGTCACATCACTCCCGATCCCAGTGAGACGCCGTCCCCGCCCCCACCCGCCAGCCACCACGAGGCCCCTGGTGGGTGGGGTGTGCCCCGACGGCAACGACAAGCGCGCGGCGCGGGGGCGTCCGCTGGCGGCAGCCAGCCAGCAGCAGAGGAGGGAGAGTCTCGCGGGACAAGCAGACAGTTTGTGAGAGAGATGATACTACTGGTAACTGAAGGAGATTAAATTAAGCGAGACGGCCTGATCCGCGCGGCCCGAGCTGCAGGTAACGGCACCACAAGCCATCAGGGGGAGGATCGATCGACCGAGGAGCGGGGCCGTGGATTGGAAGAATCTGCTTTTAGCCGCGTGCATATGCGCGCGGGTTGGGCGTCTCGACTCGTCGTCTCTGGCAGCGACGGCGACACGCGCGGCGCCGCGCGGAAACAAAAGAAGCGGGGCGATAGATTTTTCTTTTCCCCTTTCAGTTTCCAGAAATCTTCCACTGTGAAGACTTCTCCCGTGTCGCGTTGCCCCCCCCCCCCCCCCTTTGCCTTCTTCCTGCCTGCCCCCGTCGCTGGCGGTGACTCCGCCGACGCGTCGGCCTCTCCTCTCGTCTGCTCATCTCGCCTCGCCCGCGCGGGAGCGGGTAAGCGGGGTGGTTGCGGCGGTGGTTGAGGCTTATACTGGTTTAGTAAGTAGAGGAGGTCCGGGAGGAGGAGCCGGGTCAGCCCAGCCCAGCCAGCGACTGCCGCGGGCGGGGATGGGGAACCGGGTCGGCGGGAGGCGCCGGCGGCCGGCGGTGGACGACCGCTACACGCGGCCGCAGGGGCTGTACCCGCACCCGGACATCGACCTCAGGAAGCTCCGCCGCCTCATCGTCGAGGCCAAGCTCGCGCCCTGCCACCCGGGCGCCGACGACCCGCGCGCTGACCTCGACGAGTGCCCCATCTGCTTCCTGGTATGCTATCCGTCCTCCTCCCGCCGTCTGCTTCGTCGGCGGATGTCCCCGCGCCCGACAGATTTTGTTCTGATGCCGTTTGTTTCCTCTTTGTCAATTTCGTGGCTGGCGCGTGCAGTTCTACCCGAGCCTCAACCGCTCCAAGTGCTGCGCCAAGGGGATTTGCACGGGTGAGTAGCACTCGAAGCTCTTGTTTCCTCAACCGCCTTCGTCCTCGTCTCCGGCCATGGCTTTGGTTTGCGTTTTCTGACGTGGACTTCTCAATTCTGTGCGCAGAGTGTTTCCTTCAGATGAAGTCGCCCACTTCGTGCCGGCCGACCCAGTATCCTGACCCAAATTCACTTCAATTTGAATCCTGTCGAGGTTTATTGTTCAGTTGCTCCTTGACTTAACCTGTCAGATGCCCATACTGCAAGACACTGAATTATGCAGTAGAGTACCGCGGCGTGAAGACCAAGGAGGAGAAGGGTATAGAGCAGCTTGTGAGTGCCCGTCAAAACCGTGTTTTTGTTCAGAGTTGGGTGCTTTGGTTTATGTTTGCCAATTGGTTGGGAATGGGAATTGTGGGTAGGAGGAGCAGAGGGTGATCGAGGCGCAGATCAGGATGCGGCAGCAGGAACTCCAGGAAGATGCGGAGCGGATGAAGAACAAGCAGACCGCTGCTTCCAATGAAGCAGAACCGACCACTATAGTTGAATCTTTCGATACTTATGGCACATCAGAGACAGGTGTGCATAACTGTAGAATTTGCCGCGTGCTACTTTTTGTGCATTCTGTTGGTTGTCATTGTTCAATTGCTGACCCTGTTTGTTCTGTTGATAGTTGCAAGCGATGTTCAAGGCAAGAATGCTCTCTCATCCCAAGTGCAGCACTCGGAATTGCTATTGAGGAATCCGGAAGCCTTAAAACATATGCGGTTTGTACTACTGATTAACTTATTTGCACATTCTAGTACTCTAGTAGATACACTAGTGCATATAGTGTGATAATTGTTGAAATAATGAATCAGGGATCGTATTCTCTTTCTAGATTCAGTTGTGTTGAAGCATTGTGATTTTATTGTTGCATCAATTTATTGGGATCAGGAGTTCTGTCAGCAAAATAACTAATTGCCCCTCTTGGGAAGTACCAATTTGATAACTTATCATGTATGTTCTAGTAGTTTGTAGTTGGTTGTGTATTGTTCCCCTGCTATCAGGCATAGCAGTATGGCAATGGACAGCCATATCAAATAATTAGCTATATGTTGTCATGTTGCTACACATATCGGATTGTGGGTGTACCATGCTGAATAGACTACTGATAGATTTAAGATTTTAGTTGTCTCGTGTCTGGCTGTCTGTTAACCAAACATGTTGGAGATTCCTTTGTAACCTTGATATTGCTGCTCTAACATATAAGATACATGGTTTTTGAATACTCAATTTGTTACACAAAATGCTTGACTTTTTTAGAAGACCTTCTATTCATTTGTATTAAGATAAAACAGCAGTTGCAGCCCATGTATTCTGCATAATTAACTCCATTATTATGAAATTAATAAAATGGCATTCCATATAACAATCTTATAATTCGGTAACTTCATGAAGGGAAGTTTCATGTTGGTGTGGAGACTTTTCCAGCAAAGATATTTCAATTATGAGTGCAGTTGTACAAGGGTTATATAATAATAGACATGGCTTAAAAAAGAAGAAATCTTTATTTGTTCACCTATTCAATCAAACCTATTAGATATGGATGTTTGACTGGTAAACACGTGTAGCTAAAAGCTTCGGTCCACAGAAGATTGTGTGTTTGACTGATTCTGCAGACTACATCAGCTCTGTGACATTTGGAGCAGAGTAGGAGGTGCAGTCGCGTGTAGCATCATACCATAAGAGAAGAAGCGGTCAAAACAACCTTACCGTCATCCCATTTTCCTTGCATATTAGCTGAGTTCTTTTTTATTATGGAATGAATATATTATGATTTTGGGATTAATTATTTGCTGATAAATTCTTTTGATGCAGGGGCAATAGTTTTGATATGGATCTTGAAGAAGTTATGCTTATGGAAGCAGTTTGGCTCTCTTTACAGGTACATCAAAACAAAAATTGCTCATTAATCATAAAGTAAATATGCTCTGAAAGGGTCACTTTGTTTTTTGTCATATCACAGTGATGAGCTTTTTCTAATGATGATGTTTTTGCGATCTTCATTCGTATGATATCCCTGTTTCATTTATTGATTGATGCCCCGTAATACTGCATTCATAATTAAATTGTGCAATATCCTTTTGAGCCCTGTTCTATGTGATTTGTACGAAATTGGAGTTTGGTTCATATTTTTATGTAGCAGTAGCACAGACACTTTACTTTATGCATTCATAGTTACTGCTGTGCGAATGGTAAAAACAGGATCAGTCATGTTGTCAACATTATGAAGCCACTTGTCCATTTTGTGATTCTTGTTTCTTTCAACAGGATCAGGAAGCTTTGGGAAATCCAGGATGTGTTGGCACTACTCCACCATCAATTCCTTCAAGGCCTTGTGATAGTTCTATGTCAACAACGCCTGAAGCAGCGTCTTCCGGCGGATTTGCTTGTGCAGTCGCAGCTTTAGCTGAACAACAGCATATGCATGGGGAGTCTTCTAGCACACCAACTTGCCATACAACAAGGTTTGCCATCCTCAGCAGATCAGACAGATCATCAACAGAGGATATGAGCGTAACTGGGAGCAGTTCTTCAGGCTCCTCCCGGGTTGAGGAACCATCCAACAGCAGAACACACCGAACAATAGAGGGTGCAGACTATTGTAACGATCGGTGGTCAGAGATAGCCGAGGCTGGTACTAGCCATGGGTCTGATGTTACTGCCAATTCAGCCGCCTCATTTGGGTCTGGCATTGCTCCTGGCAGTATTCCTGAGAGCTTTGAGGAACAGATGATGCTGGCCATGGCTCTTTCATTGGTCGACGCCCGTGCTAGGTCAAATTCTCCGGGGTTAGCTTGGCGGTAGCATTTGTTAGTAGCCTCCCTTTATTTATTCTTTTCGCTTGTTGTGTGTTTTGTCCCTGAGTTCCTTTTGCCGCATAAAACACAGGATTAGGTTGGGAACATGTTGAACCTTGTAGAATTGGTCGTGGTAGTTGTGAATAGTGGGGTAAATCAGCAAATCGAAGCCAGAGCTTGGCTAATTTTATATCTTCTTTACTTTGTTCCTTGGGGAAGAAATTGAATTCTTTTAGGACCAGGTAGACTTCTGCCTACAATAATTGTGGCTGTTGATTGCAGACATTATGTAAATACACAAATTCAATTTCTTTTCTTCATGTTGCAGTGAAATCAGGTGTATTGAAACTCATATTTTGCATAAACTGTGCTTTTGTATCAGTATCCATTTTTACCCCTGATGTTCTCATTTATTCTGGTAATTTGCGCATAGTGAGCCCAAATACGGTGGGCCGGTCTGCATTGCAGCTGGGACACATTTACACAGTTTATCTGATTCCATTAGGGTGCTCACAATTTAATTTCCTTTTTTTTTTCATGTTTTCACAGTTGTCCATCAATATTTCTTCTCAAATAAAGAAAGTGGTGACTCAATTCCATAAATCTACGAATGCAGAGATGTATCACGTATACAGTACAAAGGAAATTAAGGACAAGTACACACATCGTAAATCCACAAATCAACGACTGACAGTACAAAGAAAACTAAAGACACGTATACACATCGTAAATACACGAGATAGATGATGAATTGATCCATCATGCCATATTGCCATCCATGGCACAACGTAGACTACATGGAGACGGCCAGATAGACGACGGCAGCTCACGAGCAGCGAGTGTTGTCGCTGGCGTCGGCCTAGGAGGGATGGGCGGATGGTTCGCCCTGAAGACGGGTTCGGTGTAAGTTTCCAATATCCAATGGCATTCGCACAAGTTGCAGATTTGCAGTGTGTGTTCTAGTTTCGCAAACACAAATGGATTTTCACACCGCTGCGGCTGCTCATGTATGGAGTCTGAACTTTTTTTTAGATTATTAAAGCTGAAGTTCTGAATTATCAACAAGTTCAGCTCAAGACAATTTCGAAACCTGTCAGCGCTGTAGGAAACCAACAAGGCAACAAGAACAGGCATATATGCCGGCAAGTAGGCATGCCATTTGACTAAAACTTAATAGAGATCATCAATCCTCACCCATCCAAGAAAATAAATTGAACAGCACGAATAGGTAGGGTTGCAACCTGCAAGGCTGCTACTTCTCAGCGAGTCTGAACCGTCAACAAGTTCAGTTCAGGCAAACGTCAAATGCAGGTCCGTAGAGTAGCAGAGAGGCAACAATCCACAAGAACATGAAACACAGAAAGATGCCGATCTGTAAGACTACTAGTAATTGCAGATGCCATCAACAAGAACCGCACCGATCAGTAATTGCAGGTGTCATTACCATTGGATATTCGTAAGAGGTCAAAAGGATGATCTGTGATCATCACCATCCAGGTTCAGATTTTAGCCAAGGATTAGACACAACTGGCCAATTGCAATCTATCACTGTGCTGTAGTAAACTAGCAAGAACAGGTAACAGGCCTTGATGTCAGAAACTATCATGTATTTTGACCCAAAGTTCATAAATCATAAGAGACCAGCAATCATCACCAATCCAAGACAGGAACGAACAGGTAAAGGTTTGCATCAAATCTGGTCCATCAACAAGTTCAGAGATTCTGGCAACATCAAACACAACTTCACAACGCAGAGGATGAGAAATGCAACAATCCACAAGATGACAAGGAACGTAAATAACAGGGAGAACAGATAGATGCCGATCAGTAACTGCAGATTCCATTTCCATTAGAAGTTCATAACAAGATCATCAGTGAACATCACCACCCAAGAAACTAAACTTTGCAGGACGAACAGAAAGGTAAACATGGCCGCCTCAGACATCAGGTACGAGACACCACCACTGAAAAGAAACTTCTCCCTCTCGTTCGCAACCTCTCTCCATCAGCAAGTACTACTCCACTAAACTACCACCACCGCTACTACTAGTGCACTGCAACTACGACATGAACTGCAACAACGAGACCTGAACTGACCGATGAGATCCCCACCCACGCCACCCCTACTCGACCTTGATCTGGAACACGTCCTTGCGGTCCTCGTCCTTGGTCTTGGGAAGGGTCACCTTGAGCACGCCGTTGTTCATCTCCGCCTTGATCTGGTCCATCTTGAAGGCGTCGACGGGGAGCAGTATGCGGCGGCTGCTCTTCACCACCGGGCCCTTGTTGCCGCCATCCAACAGCTTGTCCTTGTCGCCTACGACCTTGATCACCAGGACGTTCTTCTCCGCCGTCAGCCTCACGTGCTCCTTCCCCAGCCCCGGCATCACCACCTTCAGCTGCATCGAGTCGTCGTCCTCCTTGGACACCCACCACCCGCTCGCGGAGAAGGAGAAGCCGGTCCCGAGCGCCGTGCCGCCTCCTCCCTCCACCATCTGGGTCATCTTCGACGGCTCGCCGAGCAGGTTCAGCGCGTCCGCTGCAGAAAAAACCCCAAATCATCAGTACATACTCGTCAGGAAACCCCAAATCATCAGTTCATACTCGACAGAAAACCCCAAATTCATCAGTACATACTCGACAGAAAACCCCAAATCATCAGTTCAGTACATACTCGTCAGAAAACCCCAAATCATCAGTACATACTCGACAGAAAACCCCAAATCATCAGTTCGTACTCGACAGAAAACCCCAGGATCGAGCGAGCAAGCCCAAATGCAAGGGAAACGAGAGAGAACGCGAGACGGAGGTACGTACCGAGGGCGAGGGCGCGGCGGAGGCCGTAGTTGTCGCCGTCGACGCTGGACGCATCGTCGGAGTCGTCGTCGTCGTCGGCGTCGCGCTTGACGTTGAGGAGGCGGACGGCGGTGGCGATGGGCTTCCCGGTCCCGGCCGTCGGCGCGGCGGGGAGCTCCATGAGGCGGCCGGCCAGCGGGAAACCCTTGAAGGCGACGGCGGAAGCCATGGATGGATCTCTCTCAGTCTCTCTCTCTCTTTCTCTGGGTGGTTTTGGGTTTTGGATTCTAGCGGCGCTCTGCGAGGAGTGGCTTGAGAACGACGGGAGTGGGGGTGTGGGGGTTTAAAAGGTGGGAGGTTTCTTGGCGGCCAAGGGGAGCGGAAGATTCCAGAAGCGAAAATCGACGGTCCTGGTAGTCCGGGTCCCCTGCTTTACGATTCGTGCAGGCTCACGAGTGGTAGTGCCCTGCCGATGGGCCAGTGGCTCGCCCGCTGAGCAGTGAGGAGCACCAAAATATCTTCTGGATTTCTTGGAGGAGGGGATGGCCAAGTGCCCAAGCCAAAAAGCGAGGAGGAATGGGAGATGCCTGCTGTTTCGAGGGAGGACGCTCGTGAGTCGCTGAAACGTGGGCCACACCCTCCATTCTTGACGGTGGCCTAGACACAAGTACTAGCTCGTTGCGTAATGGGGCACTGACACACTGGGCCACAGCACAAGTAGCAGCAGATGGTTTGTAATGGGCTCTTGGCCTTGTTTAGATGAGAAAGTTGGTGGAAAGTTGGAGGTGCGAATAGTGTATTGGTAAACGTGTCTGTGAGAGATGATGTGACTCGATATGACTGGAAAGTTGGCGAACTAAACAAGGCCTATATATTATAGGCTTGGGAAGTATTACAAGTGGGACCAGCGTCTCAAACAGTTGAACTGTGCCCTACTAATCTTTAGTGTGGCATCATGCCGTGCGTTTGTTCCTAACAAAAAAAACATGCCGTGCGTTTTTTCTTATCTAAAAAATAATAGTGTCGTGCGTTTTCATTTCTGGTCAGTATCTTGTACAAGTTACGTCTTACGTGGCCGTGCCATAGGCTGCGTTCAGATTCAGAAAAAAGTACTTCTTCAACAAGTTTTTTCTATTCATCCCACTCACAGAACACGCTTCTAAGTGTTTTGTTCATCTAGAAAGAATATTTTTTACTTCTAATATAACACAGCCATACTGCCATCCGTGCGCGGCATGTCGTAGATGATGGATGGCAGGGCTGGTGCTCGTGCCCGGTGATCGATGGCCGTGATGCGCACCAGGAGGACGGCGAACCCGATGGGCAGCGACGCGAGGACGACCGGAGACTCGGAGAGAGTCCCTGCTGGTGGTGTCCGCCATGCTTGGCGTCGGTGGCGGAGGAGCCGGTGTGCACGAGCGCAGCAACTTGTCCAGTGTCCACGATCTCGGGCACCGCCCCTTGGTTACGTGTTCCCCGGCCGGGCAGGGATCGCCGCGCTGGCGCTCGCCGCCCGGGGAGATTGTTTAGCACATTGTGATTGCGCTAGCTAGAGGCGAAAATTGTTTCGTACCGCCACGCAAAGATCACGAGCTGGCCAGGTGCCCAAGCCAAAAAGCGAGGAGGGGAGATGCTGTTTCGAGGTGGTACTCCGTGAGTCGCTGAAACGTGGGCCACACCCAAGGACCAACGGCAGGCCGGGGCTTCTTTTTTTTTTCAGAGCGCCGAATTCGCTGTGTAATGGGGGCGTGTGTGGCATTACAAGCTGTGCGCCACTTCTCAAACACTTGAAATGGGGCGTATTAATCTTCGCGTGGCTTTGCTAAAAAAAAAAAAAACTCAGTGCGGCATCATGCCGTGGGTTTTCTTTTCTGTAGCTTGGGGAGTCTTGCGTTGGCCATGCCATCCGTGCACTGCGCAGCATGTCGCTGATTGGCGGGGCTGATGCCCGTGCCAGGTGACCGGCCGGGACGGCTGCAGGAGACGGTGCACACGAGCGCACGAACGTTACGATCTCGGCGCCGAGCAGCCGAGGCCGTCGGCCCTTGGTACGTTTACGTAGACCGCCCGGGTTCGCCGCCGCGTTGGCGGAGCTGCCTGCCAGGGGAAGCGCGGACTCGTACCGTAACGGCACGGTTCCCGAACGCCTTCACGACTGGATGCAGTGGAGGGGGACTTTTTCTGACGCCCGCGCCGTCACGGACTCACGGTGGAAGTGAGAAGACTGTCACGTTGACGAAGAGGAGCGTGGCCACGAACACGAGTACTGTAGCACTTAGCGTTCACAGTTTCGCACGAAATTAATTGTATCGAGTTGATTAATTAGTCGTCGCCACCGAGCAACCTAAACAAATCAGAATCGAAAGAAAAGAATTCGGGCACACAAATGGTATTGAGTTCACACCAAGTTGCGTTGCTGTTGCTGGCATGACTGATTCTGAACAATCAACACGTTCAGAGCTAACGGATAAGCCATCATTGCGCAAGTCCAAACGAAATCAGTCACATCACCACCCATGCATCCAAGAGACTCATTAACAGGATGAAGACTGAAGAGACCATGCATGCACCACCTCATACAGTTCAATTTTTTTAGCACATTGTGCTTGCGCTAACTAGACACGAAAATTGTTCCGTATCGTCATGCAAAGATCACGAACTCGATGTCACAATTCTGATTCTGATAAGCTTATCAGTCATCACTCCTGAAGAAAAATCCCAAGAAACACTACGCTTTTCTATGATCTGTTTGACCCCAGAAGCCATGCCGCCGCCGTCGTCGCCGTCAGACAGGCACCTCCGGCTCACCGGCGGCGACGGTGGCGCGACAGAGCGGGCACGTGGCGTGCGCGCGGAGCCACTTTTCGATGCACCCGGCGTGGAACAGGTGCCCACACGCCGGAAGCCGCCGCACGGCCTCGCCGGCGCGCACCAATCCCAGACATATCGCGCACTGCGCCCACCCCGTCGCCGCGGCGTGGGCGCCACCGCCGCCGTCCCGCTTGTACCCGAACGCCGCCGGGAGCGCCGAGATCGCCGCCGCGTCCATCCCGTTGCCGCCGGCCGTCCCCGCCGGGAACACCAGCACTACGCCTTCTTCTTCCCCCACGCCGCCGCCGCGGCGGACGCCGGAGCCCGCCGCGCCGGGGGAGAGGTGAAGGAAGGGGAAGCGGCGGGACAACCTGACGCGGTGGGCGGCGAGGGCGAAGACGAAGAAGACCGCCACGACGGCGCCCGCCGCGGCGAGGCCGAAGTGGTAGGTCACGAAGAAGAGCAGCGCGGAGGTGGCGAGCAGCAGCGGGATGAGGAGCCGGTTCTCGTATCCGCCGCCGCCGTCGCGACGGCGCATCACCGGGCGGATGGGTAGGTTGGCGGGGAGCAGCGCGTCGCCGGAGGGGAGAACCATGGCGCGGGCACGGCTGCACGGAGATGTCAGTGAGGAATTGGGAGCGCTGGCGTGTCGTCTAGCGAGGTCAGTGGAAATGTATCACATGGAATGGGAGAACGCGGCGACGCGGTATGGCCATTGGCAGCTAGGCAGAAGAAAAAAAAAGGCAAAATAGGTAAAGTAGTCCTGAACTTTTGTCCTTGGGTCAAATTCGTCCGTGAACTTTTGGATTGGTCGATTTAGTCTCTGCACTCTTGTTTTCCGGTTCAGTTAAGTCCCTCACGCCCACGCCGTCAACGCCGTTGCGTTTCCGATCCAGGCGGGCCTCCGCCGCGCCGCGCTCTGCCGCTGGCTGCTCTCCGCAGCAATGCGTGCCTTCCATCTCCCCCTCCACCTGCGTCGCGCCGTGTATCTCTTCTGCCGCTGCCGTCGCCCCCACCGCTGCATCCACCTCTGCGGTGCGGATCGGAACGCGACTGGAGACTTGCTCCCAGAGGAGGGCGGTCTCGCCGCGTTCTCCCTCGTCACCGACCGCAATGGCCATCATCATCCCCTCGTGGTCGGCGCCTCCTGCCGACGCTGAGCAGTCGGGCTCATCCACCACCTGCTGCTGTTATCCCTCCGGGGACCGCAAGCAGGCCGCGAGAACGGGGAGTGCGAGCAGGACGGCAGCGCCGCCGTCAAGGGCGCCGAGGACCACGCCTAGCACGAGGAGCAGGAACTGGCTTGCTGTAGCGGCTGGGCTGCAGCGGCGGCTCCCGCGCCGCGACGACGACTGTGGCGTCTCGCGCGGCCACGATGACGACAACGGCGGAGGGATTCCGGCAAGGCTCCACGCATCTGTGCTGTCGGAGAGCACGCGAAAAGCAGCCTGCTCTGCTCTGCTGCTGCCTGCGCTGCTCTGCTCTGCTGCTTCTGTTGCTGCCTCGCATGCAAAGAGCAGACTGCTCTGCTGCTGCCCTGATGCGGGTGTGATGCCCTGCTGCTGCTGCCTGTGCTGCTCTGCTCTGCTGCTTCTGTTGCTGCCTCGCATGCAAAGAGCAGACTGCTCTACCCTGGGTGTGTGTAATGCCCTGCTCTGCCGCTGCCTGCTCGCGCCGAACCGAGAAGCACAGTGCTGTGTTCATATTTAGTAAAAAGTATTTTTTCAACAAATTTTTTCTATTCATCCTACTCACAGAATACGTTTTTTATGTACTATTCATCAAGAAAAAAGTAATTTTTACTTCCAATCTGAACGCAGCCTAGCTGTAGGCACACGCTTGCATCGGAATTCGTGCCATATTCCATTCAAATTTGTTTTGAAAGGAAAATAAATTGGGTTCTTCACGAAGAGATAATGGTTGACCATTCGAGCCTTAAACCATTTGATCGTTTGGTTGTTTTGCGGTTACGATGAAATTATGATCACACGCTTATTTTTCTTGGAAAAAATGGTTTAAGGGAGTCAAAGGGTAATGCATTTTATTTTCGGTCAAAGGTTGAGAGGTCCGAATAATATAAGTTCCTCGATTTGGTATAATTCCAAGAGTATCTTACTATCTTCTTTTTGGGTGGGTGGCATCTTCTATTATGTATTTTAATGCATATAGAGTTGGATTTGGCTACCTCATTGGTGGTTGAACAGCCTAGATTTTCCATGTACGTGCACACGGAATATCATCATTTCAAGGCATTTCTAAAGATAACATTATTTGTTGCTGGTTAATTCCCATACAATCCAAATCCTTACTGTAAGAATTAATTACTCGGAAAATGGGGTACATGTATATATACTACCAAATATATACATATAGATATATCCTTCATTTTCATGTGCTTTAATTTGGTTGGAGTTATCAGAGTAAAGACTGCCGTGTCTATGCAAAAGTCTGAATCACGGGAAGTTGTCAAGCGACTGCCGGCCGGACGAAAAAGGCTGTCATAACTTATTTCCTCCATTTCAAACTATTGTTTTTCCAATGGCCTCCAATTCAAACTACAATGTGTATTTCGTTTCGTTATGGCAAGGCTTTGTGCTGAAAACTTTTTATTTGCGAGAGCTGTGCTGAAAACTTGATGTTACTAGATCCGTATTAGACAATACTGATTATGGTTTTTATTAATACATGCATATATATGAATTATGATTATAAATTTCTGTTAAGCCTTGTAACAAAATGAAATACATTTAAAAATGTTTTAGTATTTAATTGAAACAGCAACCGAAAACGGCACTAGGCCTGTTCTTGGACTAGAGCTTACGTACGTTCTGAATGTATTTAACTGAATTTTTTTTTCGAATCACACAGTGCAGACGCAACACTCATATACACGCACGCACACTTGCCTCTATAAACATACGCACGCAACCCTACCCTATGAGCACCGAGATCGCCGCGTGTCCATCCTGCCGCCGGCCGTCCCCGCCGGGAACACCAGCACTACGCCTTCTTCCTCCCCCACGCCGCCGCGGCGGACGCCACCGGAGCCCGCCACGTCGAGGGAGAGTTGGAGGAAGGGGAAGGTGGGGGGAACCTGACGCGGTGGGCGGCGAGGGCGAAGACGACGAAGACCGCCACGACGGCGCCCGCCGCGGCGAGGCCGAAGAGCTGGTAGGTCACGAAGAAGAGCAGCGCGGAGGCAGCGAGCAGCAGCGGGATGATGAGTCAGTTCTCGTATCCTCCTCCGCCACCGCCACGGCCGTCGCGGCGGCGCTCCGCCGGGTGGCTGGGTGGGTTGGAGGGGAGCACCGCAGCGCCGGAGGGAACCATGGCGCGTGCACGGCTGCACGGAGCTGGCAGCGAGGAATTGGGAGCGCTGGGCCGCTGGCGTCGTCTAGCGAGTCAGTGGAAATGTATCACATGGAATGGAAGAACGTTGCGACGCGGTATGGCAATTGGCAGCTAGGCAGAAGAAACAAAAAGAGGAGGTTTCAGAAGTTGGAGCAAGGATAGCATCGGCTCCCCATTCTCTAGTGATCTATACGAGTACGTAGTCAGGGCGAACCTTTCAATGGACCTGCTGAATTATATAGTATTAGATTCAAATTTAAATGTATCTCTTTTATATGTAATACATTTTTTTTCCACATAGTTGAATAAAAGTTTCAATCTTTCTTTACTTTGATGTCCGATGAAACGTCTCTTTCTGTAAAGCGCTAAAGTAATACATGGGTGAGTTCAGATAAACATGACAGGCACGAAACATTGTTTTAGCTGCATCAAAGGTAAACATATAAAAAAAAGGTATGCTAGGCTTGGGATGGTTTTCCTACCTTATTTAATTCAATAGTTATGTTTTCTGAATTAATTGTTAACGCACGGATACACTTAGGAGGCGTTAGGTTTAGACAAATGTAACGCAATCTGATTACATATAGCGATACGGTTCCGTTCGTTTGTTTCCAACCACTCGTAATCAGTTAACACCAATCCCGTTCTGTACATTTCTGATACCGCCACTCCTACTCCGTAATCACGATGCAGCTAGAGTTTCTCTCTAGGTGATGTGACTTTTACGTAACTCACGAGCTTCTTGCACTTAATGATGACGCCTCTCTCGGCCTCCAGGTTTCTGTTACCGTTACATTGTGGAAACCAAACAAATTCAGTCTTTCGTTGCTTTGTTAATGTTATCGCTGTTTTTTGTTTCGGTAATGCTATGGCACTTACGTCTGGAGCTCTCTCCCGCATCGGACGCATCATCGACCGTTCAATCCCACCCTTCGATCCGACGCCTGATTCGCGTGCTCCGTTTTGTTCCCCCCACTAGCCCACTTCCTGACTACCTCCCCTGACTCCCAGTCCTCCATGGTTGATGCGACGTTAATGTATCGATGCTTCAAGCGCTCCCCGCTGGTGTTTCATTCAGTTGCAACATCGTCTCCCCCCGATTGTTGCATGTTTTCATCCCTCAATCACTACTGGAGAACCCAGCTTTAGTACCGGGCGCAAAGCCGGTTTAGTACCGGTTATGCGCCCGGTACCGAGCTCCCGGTACTAAGGGGTAGCCCAATAGTACCGGCTGCATTACCCGGTACTAACGGACGCAATTTAGTACCGGGCCGGCCACGCGGCGCGGCCACACACCATGCGTTTTGTACCGGCTGGTGTTACCAGCCAGTAACACCAGCCGGTACTAAATGTTCGAGCCCGCCCTTTTTTTTTCTTTTAGAAGTTGCTGTTTTTATTTATTTTTAGTTTTTTTTACATGCTACGTTCCTATATGCAGTAGTAGTGGTTCCTACATGTATTCTCGTACTCATAAAATTAGCATAATTGAAGCAAAATATATATATATATATGGTAATGTATATTCATCTCCCCACGCGGTGGAGCACCGCCCACTTCCGGCCACCACGAAAAATCGGGCTACCGTAAGTATGCTGGAGACAACCGTAAATTAATACCTCTGTATTTACTACCTGCGCCATTCGGTCCCATAAATTACGAGGATTGATTGGCTGATGCTGGCTGCTCCATTTATTTCATTCGGGTACCTAATTGACGGGGATTGATGACGCCCGTCGAGTAAAGCTCCGGCTTGCAGTAGACAAGGGCAATGCCGTCGGTTACGGCGGACTGGCAGCATGCATGCAATCAACGGGAGGAATAATGGCAGCATGCATGTGCAATCAATACGGGAGGAAGAAGGAATTTCAAATGCAGACCATGCATCGCATGCAAGACAACAATAAACCACGGGATCCTGAATTTGGTCCAATTAATTAATTACTACTTCCTGTATTCAGGTTCCATGTAGTTTGCCATGGTGCAACCACGAGGGAGTAAAAACTTCATTCGAATTACTTTTAGGGTCCAGGAGTAATTATTTCTATATGTAGTGTATGAATACTACTTCCCAATACAATTAGTACGGATTACCTATCCTAATGTTTCGTTCTCAGTATGACCTCTTCTATTTGATGAGATTATTTTTCTATTGACATAATATTGCTCGTTTTTTTATATAGGAGTAATCATTTGATTGTTGTCGTAGTATAACTTGTCAATATCAGAGAAGTAATGTTCCAATAGAGATAGTTACTCCTTTCTGGACAATGCAATAGTACTGCTGATAGTATCATTTTTCATTCATAACCTAGAACTAATTTTCATTCTTTTGCGAAGTACTAATAGGTATTTTATCGAACTTTAAATCTCATACCAGTTGACACCAAAACTTGGTGCTAAGTTTTGGTGTCAACACATACCACAACAAACATATAATCCACATTTTTACAACAAAAATCAGTCGCAAACAGAACCACATGAAGTTCGATACACCTAGTCATACACCATCCTTGATGGCATTAGTCCAGCATCATCAACTTCCAACCAGCCACTGGGCCTGCCATACGGCATTGCTTCATGCCTGGCTGCTGCTCTTGTCGCCCTGCTCTGCACATTGCCAGCAAGAACGCAGGCATTGCTTCTTTGTTCATGCTTCCAGCATCAGTGGTGAAGCAAGGTTTCACATTCATGAACAACAGACACCACTCTTACAGTTCTACATGTATCAGTGCACTGGAATGGCAACCTGCATGAGCAAAAATACAACTCTGAATTCTGAAAAAAAAGAGAGGAGTAATATCCAAATGTTAAAGCGTTATCTTTGAAGTGTTCTGGCACTATTATTTTCAATGAAGTAATTTCAGACTTGAAGAAGTAATTTTGCACAATAACACATAAAGAAGTATTTTACAATTTGGGAGGAGTATTTTTTTACTGTCAGGAGAGTAATATTACAATTCCAGCCCACTCGCCCCTGATCTTATTAAAATGCTATAAAAGTACACATGGAAACACAAAAGATGTGAATTACTCCTCAGAGCCTTTAAAATTACTCTTGTCACACTAAACATAAATTCCTAAGAAGTAAATTTCCAAACATATAGGAGTATTTGTGGACATTAAAGTCGTAATCTTGCAACGATGATTTTTTTTATGTTAGCGATAATTTCCGTAATTCAGTTATGTCAGGAATCCTGCTCCCTGCCACTAGGACCAAAGGACCACAAACTGGGAGTATATGGGTGTGCAACAAGCAGTAAGTTTTCAATCGATTGAATAAAAAGGGAGTAATTGGTATAAAAGAAGCAGTAAGTTTTCAATCCATTAGAATTTTTTTCCTGAATTTGCACTTCTATATTATTCACAATCAGAGAAAAATACTACTATTAAGTATAAAAAATACTACCTAAATTGTGACTCTCGAGCATCCAAGAAGTAATTTAAAAAAATTCAAGAGTAGTAATATCCGTCAATTAGAACAAGTTTCATCCAAAAGTAATTCTAAACAGGACTTTAAATTAGCGGCAAGAGAAGGATTTTTGTGGCAGTAAGTGCTCGCGTGCCATATTTCTGGATGCAACATAAACATGACAATATTCCTTGTTCAATAAAATAACCGTCAGGCATGCATTATTCAATTGATGTGGTTAAAATACACGAGTGACAAAAAAAAATGGCGAGAGAAATTGTGGTGCAGTTACCCGCATGTACAGCAGAGAGAGATTCTAGGGTGCAGTTGCTCCCAGATGTGTATTTTTCATCTCCCAGCATGTTAGATATTATTTAACACGCGGTGGAGCGCCGCCCACTTCCGGCCACCACAAAAATCGGGCTACCGTAAGTATGCTGGAGACAACCGTAAATTAATACCTCTGTATTTACTACCTGCGCCATTCGGTCCCATAAATTACGAGGATTGATTGGCTGATGCTGGCTGCTCCATTTATTTCATTCGGGTACCTAATTGACGGGGATTGATGAGCCAAAGATTCTTTTTTTAGCTGGAGATGTCTTTATATAGAACTCTCATCCACATGACCACCTCCATCGTTCAGTTGAGGCCATCTTCATCGACGCATCGGCAGCTAGCATCAATCTACAAAAGATACTGCGATGGCCTGTCTGCCATGTCCTCCCCCGGAACGCCGGCTGCTCCGCGCTCGAGGTACTTGACCTCAGCACCAACAAGCTCCGTGACCCTGTCCCGTCTGATCTCTGTGCCCTGCAGGCCCTCCGTTGGCTCTTCCTCAGCGAGACCTGGCGACCGTGTAACACAACTTCAGAGCAGACCCATGCAACGGCGGCCATGCCGGCCATTCTCGTGCAACCTCCGCGGCAATGGCGAACCTGTTGCCAGGCCCATGTTTGGAGGCTTTGCAGTTGATGATATGTCACATCCCACGCCCGCCATCCTCGACGACGCAGCGGAAGTGTTTTATGTGTAAAAATATAGCTGATTAATTTCATGGAATGCAAGCACGATTTTGTATATATACAATGCTTCCTATAACTGATCCTCGTGTATGTTTTGTACAGGAAGCTCTGGTGACGATGCTGTAAAGTTAAAAGATTATTATGACCATGTCATTTGAAAAATACTGCTCCAAAATTTTAAAATTATTTCTTTAGATTGACATTTGAGAAAAATACTTAAACTACATTATGAGTAATCTTATGGACCAAGGGGAGTAATTTTCCTATAATCGTCTTTACATAAGCAAGTGAAGTAATAAGTAATTTTTCTTATACCTATGGAATAATCTTTGGAACCCAAAAGGAGTAAATACATACAAGGAATAAATTTTTCATAGTTATGTTTGTGCAAATAGAGTAATTTCACTTGACATTTGGATATTACTCCACTTGATAGATAACGGAGTAAATAACATTTAAATTTGTCATGGTTGCACCTTTGATTACATAACGGAGTAATATATACAAAAGTGTCATCAATTGAAAAGGTATATTTCATGGATACATAAGTAAAAATATAAGAATACATTACCTGGCACCTTTGATTCATTGCACCTGGACTGCATGCCGAGGTGCGTCTATGGTGTACGATGCCAAATCAAACATGGACATAATCATGTCATCAATATCATGCATGCATGTCGTTGTGGATATTAATTTTTTTTTTGAAAAAATGAGTGCTTTGAGCACCATTCATGTTTGGGAAGAGAGAGCGGCAGCCTGCAGCCGTCTATCTTGGCTTATACTTGATCAATCACCTGCATAAGACTTGTGATTCCAATCTCACATTGACCCTCGTCTGCAGGATTCAATAATAAAAAATAGTATTTGCTAATCACTCCCTTTTTAAGAACATTGAAATTTACTCCTTGAGCAATAATAACAATGCCAACGCAGGAATAATTTTCATGTTACAGGAGTAATTACCACCGGATGGATGCACCTACACAGGAAGATGCTAGCAATTATGCTTTTACCGAAATATTATTCTATTGTTCTTCTAAATTACTAATTGGATATTCTGCTAATGATCTGCAATCATCTGGGCGTGCCCTTCTTTTTTGCCGTCGTTGTTCGCCATCCTTACCATTTGATTGTCTGTAATGGTGTCCTCGGCAAAGATGTAATGAGTCACTATCATCTCGACCTCACGGGAATAATTTTGTATAGAAACATATACTCTGCAAAGACTTAATGAGTATGCAGAGAGAAGTAATTCTATAGGACATACCGGCACATACCGCACTTGCCGGACATGGAGTAAATTTGTATAGAAAGAAGTATTTTTTTTATTGAAATGACTACTTACTGCAGGTTTCTGAACATGTGCAGAGAACAGAGATATTGGAGATGTTCAGAGAAGTATATGCGAAAAATGTCTTCTATATTAGCAAAGTCATTGTTCTTGGACTATTTATTTCTCTAATGTATTATTATTACGTTTTGAGATAACTAGCAGTAGTAATTATCTCTATATGAAAATTACTCCCTTGGTCTATTAAGAAGTAATATTGACACAGTAATCACTTTACTTCAAAAATATGTACAGTTTATATGTGTTTCATTTTGAGTATAGTACTTGTATGGTCCATGTATAAACAAAAATTTGGTTCTAAGATATGCAATTGTATAGTAACAGACTTAATTACTGCTTGTTATGGTTGCAATCACCTGATGCTACCAGATCACGCATGCCTTGCTCAACTGTTCTATGCAAGGTTACTCCTTTTAATATACGATGCTAACATAATCCTCATATTATAATCCATATTTCTCCTTTAGTGCTAAAAAATACTCATTAAAAGAGAAAATATTAATCTGGAACTGAAAATAACTCCACTAATATGTAATATTGTAAAAAACCATGAATATCATCAAAATGCGCACCTAAAGCAGGAAATTACTCCTTTATGTTTGAAAATTTACTTCATAGAACAATAATAATGCTAATAGCCATAAAGATTGTAATATTAAAAAGTACCTTCTATGAAAGAATACTTTTTTTAGGCAGATCACGAGAGCTTCATTAATGCAAAACATAATTACTATGAAAGAATAATTAGTGTACTACACGCTATCTCCTCCCAAGTGTATTGGGAGCACCCTGTAAATAACGTTTCAATTTACCTGCATGCTTGTCTTTCTCCTAAACACCTGCGTGTATCTCTCCTAATCTCTCCCTGGCATGCGCACATGCAAGTGCTCTGCTCCCCGAGATCCCTGTCCTGCGTACTCAGCAGTATGCAGAAATTTCGCCCACGCTCATGCGCGGCGCATATGCATTATGCAAACATTAACTCCGCCCAGAAATTCCTCTCTTACTTTCCTCACATGAGCTCCTACGTTACTTCCTGGTTTCTGCGTTACTTTCCTGCGTACTTCCCGATTTTTACTACATGCAAAACAAACGGAGTAATTACCACGTCGGAGCTCTGACGAGGGTGTTGAATAATATTTAACACGCAGCGCTCCAAATAGACATACCCTATATATATATATGAAAAAGTCCATATTACTCCCCTGAACTATAAGCAAAGTCTAGATAATCCCTAAATTATCTTTTGGTTCATTTTATCCCCTAAACTATGTAACTTGGTCTATTCTACCCCTAATACAAATTGTCTTTTTTATTTCTCCATACACAAGTTGAATTTTAATTTCAATTTTTTCCTGATTGTAGTAAACATCATAGTGTATATGAAAAAAAAATATATTATGAATTTTTCGTTATTTATTTTTGTATAATTTTGCATCTTAAGGATTAATTAATTATTAAATATATTACTCTATCAAAATAATGACAAAAAATCATTTTATATTTTTCTACTATGCATTATGATGTCTACTATCATCTCACAAAATTTGAACGTAATATAACATTTCTACATGGAGAAATAAAAAAGATAAATTATGTTAGGGGGTAAAATAGGCTAAATGACATAGTTTAGGGGGTAAAATAAACCAAAAGATAGTTTAGAGGGTTATGTACACTTTGCTCATAGTTCAGGGTAGTAATTTAGACTTTTCCCATATATATATACACACACGGTACATATACTCCGTAGCCGGCTATAGAATAGCCCATCTGGCTCGGAACCGACTGAACCAGACCATTTCTCAGCCGCGTCCGTGGACTGAGCCGCAATAACAGGGCACTAATGATGGTAGTTATGGTGAATAAACATGATTATGACCTGCGTGGCTTTATACAAGCTAATGACTGGACGACTGGTTTGTTTGTTTGTTTGTTTTTTGAAAAAAGTAGCTAGTAACTGGTTACGAGAATATATAAATGAGCATGTATTCTGTGCATTTGTCGTCTTTCATATCATGCTTGTATACGTGTTACGATAATACTACTATAGTAGTATAGCTACAATGAAGTACGCATTCTTGTGAGACTGGTGTGCAAATTATGGTAATTGCAATTAAATAATACGACAATCAGGATGAGGAGTAATTTCACGTCGTTTCTTTCCAAGCGGCCGGCCGGACGTACGGCAGCTACTATATAATAGTATACGGAGAGTAACCAAAATTTATTTCCATGATGTAGGATCGTGTTACCACAAATTGGTGTCACGCTTTTTCTAATTTATTTACCATGATGCAGAATCGGAGTTACCACAATGTGGAGCTAGCACAACTCAGCATCATGATTTATATATTTTCGAAGCACAGATTACTATGTAATAGCATAATAATTTTAGTATGACATAGTTTGTCACACCCAGAAATTTGGATTTCGGGATGTGAATTAGAAAGAGAAATTAAATAAACAATTTTCACAAATTATTAAAAAATTTTCAACATTTGTTTAATTATCAATTTTAGTATAGGAAAATAATCAACTTTCTAAATCAAATAAATATGCTTTATGTGGCATTAATTGAAGCATTGCATTCATCTTGTTGAATCTCATCTTTCTTGAATGTGAAGTTTTCAAAAATGCGTTTAGACGTCGATCTAATCCTTCCTGAGATTTTCCTAGATTTTCTGGAAATTTATTCTCTTTTCTTAAAAGTCAAATCCATTTATTGGAAGGCTTTAAAATCTCTTTCATGAGCTCCAAATATTTTATTTTGGTTCAAAGTCTCTAACTCTATCTCTGGAATTTTTCCTAGGATTTTTGGAGATTTTGGAATATTTTCTATGGTTTAAATACATTTTCTGGGATTTCCTAGAATTGTTTTTGAACTAGAATTTTTTTTCCGAAATAAAAATCTATTCTTTTGCTTCTTGGGCCGAATCCCCTCTCTCGGCCCAATCCGTTCGCGCGCAGTCAGCGGCCCAGCGCGGCCCAGCCGAGCTCTCTCTTTTCCCTCTCTCTTTCTCCCGCTGACGTGTGGGCCCCGCCCGTCATCTTCTACCTCGCGCCGTGCGCAACCAGGACTCTGGTCGAGTCCGGCCACTGCACGACGTGCCGCCGCCGCGTTTCCTTGGCTTCCACGCCAAGCCAGCCTCGCCTCCAGCGCCTTATTTAATGCACCGCCCTTCTCCCATCGTCTCTCGAACCCCTTCGCCCCTCGGCCCAAACCCTAGCCGCAGAGCTCCCTTGCGCCGCCGCAATCGAGCTCGAGCGCCGCCGCCATCGTCTCCCCATTTGGCCGCAAGTCCGCCTCCAAGAGCTTGCTTCGGAGTTTACCAGGAAGGTGAGCAACCCGTCGAGCCTCTAATCCCTCTCTCCCTCGCTCTGTGTTGTGCGTGTGACCCCGCAGTGGATCCCGAGCCGCCGTCCATCGCCGCCAACCGCAACCACCGGCTGTCTCTCGTCGAGAACCCCTAAAATAGGTTCCCCGTTGCCCCCTCTTTCTTCCAAGCTAGACGCGGCGAGATTTAGAGCTCTCTAGCCCTAGTTTCCCCCAACTCCGACGAAGCGCCGCCGCGGGCCGTCGTCTCCGGTCGTCCGCGCCGCCGCGGTCGAGCCAGAGCTGTCCAGAGCCGCTAGATTTAGATCCAACGGCTGAGATCCGACCCAACTCGAGTCAAACCGAGCGCATCGGTCAGTCGCGCCACTTTTGCAGAAATAGCCCTTGGTTTTTTGGAAATCAACCCGCAGTCCACCTCAGTTCAAAAATAATTAGATCTAGGTCCTGTTTCTTCTAGTTTAGCCCTTGGTCTTTCTAAAAATCTAACCCGCCGTCCTGTTTGGTCGTTTTACTCAAAAGTCCTTTTGTTTTTTATAAAATTACGTTTTAGGTCCCTGGTTTCTTCTGTTTAAACCCCTGGAAGGTTAGATTTAGTACAAAGAAGCCCTTGAACCTTGTTTTATCCCTAGATTTCACGTTTTAACTCCGTTTAAGCTCGTTTTTGTTGCTTTAATCTTCTAAAAGCGTAGACTTTAGTTTAATAGTGTTGTTTACCATGTTTCATGTTTTGGAATAAATTAATAAATATTAATTTGCCTAATTCTTATTTAACTAGTCTTTCCAATTAAAAGCTACATAGGTTATATCCGAGCTTTCATAATCACATGTTAACTTGATTAATAATTATTTAATTAGTTTTCATAACTTAAATCTAACTAGGGTTAAACAACGGTTTTGTGCAATCTAAATTAATATGATTAATTTCCAACTTAAATGTGCTTTCAATATAACTTGTTTAGTACAACACGATAGATAAAGTTATTCGTCTAGATGCTCTCACATGTTTTCTTGCAAATTAAAATATTTAATTGGTATAATCATTATATAAATATTTGCAAATAAAATTGATTAAGCTTTAACCCGTCTTTTCATATCAAAGTATAATTTGATTAATTTAATACTGAATATTTCTCTAAATATTCATTACATGCTTTTTCTTAATTAAAATAAATAAAACACATAGTCTTTACTTTCTTTTATAACATAAATCTTCCGTTAGTTATACCTTTCCAACCGTTGTTCCGTTTTCAACGTTCCTTACGCCCTTGTGATCGTAGTAGCGAGCCCCATCGTTTAGTACGTTCTTTTTAAAGCTTTTCTTTTGATTGGTGTATTGTTCTTAGTTATATCTATTTCTTTGCTTCCATGTTTGTGCTTGTGCTCGATGTTTGCTACGATTAGAGGAGCATCGTTCCGAAGCTGTCAAGAACCAGAGTTGAAGACTGAGCAGTGGTATTCTTTTGCGGAAAGGCAAGTGTCCCTAACCATCTTTCTACCTATGCTTTATGAGATCATATGTGTTAATTGGAAACCATAGAGAACCACCCAGGATTAACCGTACAACCACAATACTACATGGCTCTGGTCTTAGCTGAATAATTAGATGAACTGCATGTTGTGTTTGTGCTGCCTGTTGGGTGGTTATTTGTTTGTGGATGTGTTGGTGCGGGGATCGGAAGAGGTTATCTTCTGTTGTAACCGTAAGTACTGGGAACAAACACACATGTAGGAATTCTTTATAAAGGCTTCGTAGCGTCCCTATGCAATCACACCTCGGAAGTGTGGTATGCGCCTTTGTGGTGCAGCATGGTTGGGTTTAAAGTTCTTTGGAGCTTTTACGCGAATTGTGGTGAAAGTGTACAACCTCCGCAGAGTGTAAAACTGTTATAACAGCCGTGTTCGCGGTCATGAACGGCCTGGACCCTCACATGATTAATTTATCGAAAGTTGATATTAATTAAATTGTTCCGGTTATTTCCGTGGCCTTGCTGAGTACCAACCATAAGTGTACTCATCCTTGCTTATTGCTGCTCAGTATTCAGAAGGTGTGTGAAGTTGTTGAAGGTGATGCTAGGCGTACGCAACCCCCAGTCAACTGCTGCCTGTGGTGAAGAGTTCAAGATTCCGCTGCTAGAAAACGTTTGTATTGTCTTTATTTTATTATTTCTGCTGTAACTTTGTGTTCTATTTATTCATGGAGTCTATCATATGTGTGAAACTTGATCCTGGCACACATATGAGATGCATCTGGTTTTCTTTCTAAAACCAGGTGTGACATAGTTACGAGAAATCAAAGGCTTCAGATGATAAATGAAACCTATAGTCACTAGCTTCTTTTAGCACGAAACTCAAACTAGTTACTATAGTAAGGACAAAATTTGCCATAAAATAGTTACGATAATGAAGGAGGAGGGGAGCTGCAACTTTGCCTGTCACGATGAGTCACGCGTCCTCCCAAACCAGCAGAAATTGATGACTCTAGGGCCGGCTGCACCAGGCGATCCGGAATAACAACGGATGCAAGGCTGGAGAGGGCTGACTCGTCCGGCGCGTGAGGTAGGCCTGGCCACAGAATTACTTGTTCTATGGCTAGCTAGAGAGTATATATATGATAAATCTTTTCTACACCCACGTATAGCTACACCTATGTCAAAAAACCATGTTAGGGATGTGTACATACTCATTTATCATTTTGAGTATGTACACATACCTAAAATAAGATTTATCAAAGTGCTAACTATGAAAAAATTTGAGTGGAACTCATATTTTTTTACATATTATGATATATTACATTTTCTGTATAGAAAAGGGAGTATGTCCACATACTTCATGAATAAAAAAAAGTATGTCAACATACTGCTTTTAAAAATCAAGTATGTGTACATACTTTATTTAGAAATGTCAAGTACGAAAAAAATACCTAATAATTTGTGAGATACACACATGGGTGTAGCTACACGCGGGTGTAGAAAAAACTCATCCTATATATGCAAAACCCGACGTATTACGTGCATAAGTCATATATTGAAATGTTTGAAATTACGGCCACGCTTCGTCTTCGTCTTGGATGCCTACGTCCGGTTTGTAGAAAGATCCATCGTTGTGGAATTCGCCTTTAGGGTCAATGACCTCGTCTATCAGGAATCCGCAAAGTTGTTCTTGTACGACCTTGATTCTGTCCGTCGGGAGGAGGCATTCTTCCATACACCATTTCTCTCACATCAAAAAAAATATTAAATATATCGATATACAAGTCTTATGTTTGAAAATATGATCATATGCGTGATATACCTCGACTTCATCTGGCTTCATTGTGCCCGTCGGTCGTACAAACCGGTGAATAAACTCACACACATAGTAGCCACATAGGTTATTCCCGTGCTCCTGTCTTATACACTTATGTGGAATGCAAAAGTGTTATTAAAAATAGCTATTGCGTATAAACATATGTCACTAATGACGCTAAATGTTATAATTGAGTTGTTACCGGAAAGTCTACCTTGATATGGAGTTGCTCCTTAAATGGACCTTCATTTTCTTCCCGGAAGCGAGCCTATGCCTTGTTCATGAGGTCGATGACGTCCTGGAATTCTTCTTGTCCCTTCTTCTTTGGATCAAGGACTATGACCAAGCTTCTCTGTAGCTCTATAACGAAGAGCATCCAATGGAAGTTGTGTAGTGAAAGACGCATACTACGTTAGATATATTGGTTGCTTCTTTGGGTCAAGGACTATGATAAGTAAAAGTTGAAGTACTCACTGTGTGTTGTACGGAACAGCATGAAATCACATTTTTTCTGTTTATCCAAGAATTTCCATATATTCTTCGTGGTCGAGTTTGGGGTGTTCTTGATAGTATATTCATGGATCACATTTGGGTCCATGAAGTCAAGGTTTTCAAAGCCTTTTCTCCGGCAAACATGTTGTTCCATTCTACACGAGACAATCAAATTGTAAATGTGATGGTGAACAATATTAATGAATAGATGGATGGAATATAAATAAGATTAAAGACTTACAGAACCCATGCACTGATGAGTGATTTGTCGAGGGCGTCCTGATTGAACAGATTCCAGAATTCCGAGAACTCAATATTTATCTCATCCACCCCTCGAAAATAATGCTCATCTCTTATACGAAGAGTTAGGTAGCATTGGCCGTTTGCAGATTGTTTCATGTACCAACTATGAAGATTATGCATCCTTGTTGGAAGATCCCTGAGTTGGTGTTCAAACACTAGAGGTTTCTTCAGTTCAAATTTAGTTCTTTCAGCTCCAAGATGAATTGGGATATGGTCCTCACCTTGTAGTTGTGCTTTGGTGAGCCTTGTGTCACAGACAAAATCAACGAGAGCTTGGTCCTCCTTTGATAGCACTTTGAGAGATGGGATTGACTGATTCTTCTGCATACCAAGCTATGGAATGCTCGACGCCTTTCTCTTACATTGGGTTGCCTTTTTTATTTGACGGTCATAATCCGATAAGGGACTTTTCGTCTCTTGTTGCTTCTTCGCCTGTTGTTGCTTCTGCCACGTAGTGAATTGCTTTCGAGTCATCTCAGGCGTGGTCTTCTGACTAGGCGGTGAAGCCAGTTTCGGCGGCACAGGAGGCGGTTTCTTAGGAGCTTTCTCCCAAGCCTCCTTCTTCTCCTTAGGTGGCGGGGGCATAAGAGGTGGTTGGATCTTAATTCTGCTTCCGCCACCAATTTTCCTTACATACTTTGGTGCAGGTATTGGTGCATTTGTAGATTTTGCAGGAGGCGCAGGCGAGCTAATGCTCGGATCTGTTCCAGTAGGCTGCGCATCCTTGTCTTTAATAGGAGGTGGTGGAGGCTCCATTTAAGCAAGTTGCTGATGAATTAGATCTGGAGGTGTTTGTGGATCTTTGCTCGGGGTCGTTACATCTGCAGTCGGTGGTGATCTTATCCCAGTGTCCTGTCCCGATGATTCTTTTATGGTCAAACGTGGAAATATGATATACTTCTTCTGCCAACATATCCAACTGTGCAACGCTTGACCCAACACCTTCTAACCATCGCCTCCTTTGATTTCGAGGTCGAGGTCCTCCCACCCGGGTAAGACCCTATCGACATTGACCCTTGCATATCCCGGGGGAATTAGAACGCCGTGTATCACCCCGCCATCAACAGGGACCTCAGCAATAGCATGCAGCTCACATGGTTGGCTTTTGGTGATAAAGTCCACAGAATAGCTTTGAGGTAACTCCCTGGATTCAACACTAGACGGCACATTGGAGGCGGGGCTGATGGTGGAGATTGCCCTTCTACTGCAGAGACTCGTTCTTCTAGTGCATGTAATTTTGCTTCATTTTCAGTCTTGCTTCGGCTTCTGCTTCTGTAAGTCTTGAGATCTGCGGAGAAGCCATGCTTCCATGGAACTACACCCATGCCTCGTACATGCCTGGTGTGTTCAGGAGTCCCTAGGGCGTATGATAGCTCATCTTTCTCCTGATTTGGTGTGAAAATTCCTTCTTCCTTAGCCTTTAGCACTGCCTCGAGCCTATCTACTGTTGCTCGCAATGAATCTGACGGGATCAAATCTCTAGTAGTCATATCAAGAGTCCCGCCATGTGCAAAATAGTGCCAGTTCGCTCTTTCATGCCAATGTAGGGTCCGCGGGGTGATTCCTTTCTTGATCAGGTCCTTTTCCATCTTCTCCCACTTCGGAATTGCCTTCCTACACCCACCTTGTCCAGTATAGTGGAAGTGAATCTTTTTGCTCGCGTTGGCTTTGTTTTGCTCTTTCAAAGCAGCTCTGTCTTCTGAGAGACAGTTTTGGACAAATTGATCCCAGTGTGGACGAAGCTTCTGGAACTTATTTTCAAAGTCAGGTGTAGTCTCTTTCTTGATATAATCTTTTTTAAGTTCTTATTGAATGTTTGGAAAGCAATCGCCATTTTCTTCAAGGTGAACTTCTTCACTTGCTTCTTAATATTTTCTCCATCTGGAAGTGTGAAGTGCGACAATAACTGCTCCCAGCACATCTCTTTCTCTTGTTCAGGTACTATATCTGCAGATTCAATCCCCTTAGCCTTTTTCCAAGCTTTGAAACTGAAAGTGCATTGGCCCCCTATGTGGGTTTTGGTGTTGATGACATAAGCAATTAAGGAGCTAATGAGATTATTTGAGATGTTGAAAGATTTAGAGCTGCAAGAGATATATTTTGGAGAAAGAAAGTCCCTCTTTAAAAAGGATGGAAGGTGATATGCTTTGTTGAAAATCTTTTATCATTTTCTATTTTTTTGAAATTGAGTATAGGAAAATCCGTACTATTAAGAGGGATGTGGAAAATTACTTGGACTTGCTCAAAAGTGCTTAGTTGAGATGCTAACAACCTATGAGAGACACAAAGGCCAACACACTTCACTTATCCTGAAAATCAGCCTTCTGTCGGAAGTTCCGAAGTGCTTCGGAAGTTCCGACAGGCACCTTCGGAAGTTTGGTAATACTTCCGCTGGGATCGCTCAGCCCTTTTTCAACTCCAATTAATTTATTCTTTGGAACTTCCTAAGCTCATCGGAAGTTCCGATAGACACTTAGACAGCACATAACGACTAGTTTTTGGAGGGGCGGGTATAAATACCCCCTCACCTCTCCTTCACCAGTTGCTGACCCCATTCAAACTGCACACTTCCTCAAGCTATCTCCCCTCTTCCCAAACCCACTCTTGAGCCATTCCTTCATCGTCTTTGAGCTAGGGATTGGGATAAAAGCAAGATTGAGTTGAGAGCCTTGAGATTTGAGTTGGAGAAGGCAAACCTTTGGTCTCTTGAGCACTTGAAGCATCTCCAGTGATTGATTCGCGTTCATTACTCTTGGATCTTGCTCCTAGATGGTTTGGTGTCGCCCGTGGAGTGCTCAACGGATTGTGAGCTCCCCGGGAAGTTTGTATTACCCATTCCTTCGTGGAAAATCTAGTAAGTGACTCAAACTTCCTTTGTGGTTGATTTGAGGGAGGAAAAGGTTAGTTGACAACCTTGCTCTTTGTGAGCTCCTCAACGGAGACGTAGCTTCCTTAGTGGGAGTGAACTTCGGGAACAAATACTTGTCTCTTGTCTATTTACTTATTTGTTCTTGTTGTTCATACATGTTCATATTGCTCATCTAGGTTTAGACCTTTAAGTGACCCGATCTATCTCTACAAGTTGTTCCACTTGAAAAGATCACATTGTATCATCTCCTGGCATCATTGCGCAACTTTTGATTCATATAGAATTTCTGATCTCAATTTAGATTTTGAATTTCGTGAAAAACACACCTACTATCGGAAGTTCCGTAGAGCTTCGGAAGTTCCGTTCCTTCGGAACTTCCTAAGAGCTTCGGAAGTTCCAAAGAACTTTACTGCTGCTGAGTATTTTTTCAGGAAATTTCAAGAAACGTCCATTCAGCCCCCCTCTAGGCATCACAACGGTCCTTTCAGAAACTGATGGGGATGTTCTCCCTGACAATGTATCCTGCCTGATTGACAAACTTTGTGCTTGCATCCTTTGGAGCTTTCGGGGCACCTTCTTCGTCGATCTCTCTAATGATGATTTTCCCCGTCATCTTTGCTTTAGTGCTTCGTTTACGTTTCTGACCAGGCGTCGAAGCCTGAGAAGATATTCATTCATATATAAATGATCCTAAGTATGAACGAAAAGTATATAGCATGTGTCTGTGTATATATACCTCGGGCACATCTTCTTCCTCAGAGTTAGAATGAGCAGCCTCATCACCATCACCTGTCACGTTAAGATACTAACTGCCATCATACTCGCCTTGGGTAGATCTTGTTCAGGTGGTAATTCGAAGTTGTCTCCTCTAATCAGTTGACTCATGAACTCATCGAGGTTTTCACGTCCATCATCCATTTGGAATGCTAAGAGTAACACAATGAGCTTGTTTAATAAACTAGTAATTCAGGGGCCAATTTCTAATTAACCATGTAATGCAGGGGCTAATTTCTAATAAACCTAGTAATCTAGGGGCTAATTTGTAATATTACTAATAATCTAGGGGCTAATTTCTACTAATACTAAAATTCCAGGGGCTAATTTCTAATAAACCTACTAATTTAGGGGCTAATTTCTAATTAAACTAGTAATCCAGGGGCTAATTTCTAATTAAACTAGTAATCTAGGGGCTAATTTGTAATATTACTAGTAATCCAGGGGCTAATTTCTACTAGTACTAAAATTCCATGGGCTAATTTCTAATAAACCTACTAATCCAGGGGCTAATTTCTAATAAACCTACTAATTCAGGGGCTAATTTCTACTAATACTAAAATTCCAGGGGCTAATTTCTAATAAACATACTAATTCAGGGGCTAATTTCTAATTAAACTAGTAATCTAGGGGCTAATTTGTAATATTACTAGTAATCTAGGGGCTAATTTATAATATTACTAGTAATCCAGGGGCTTATTTCTAACAAACCTAGTAATCCAGTGGCTAATTTGTAATATTACTAGTAATCTAGGGGCTAATTTGTAATATTACTAGTAATCCAGGGGCTAATTTGTAATATTACTAGTAATCCAGATGCTAGTTTGTAATATTACTAGTAATCTAGGGGCTAATTTCTAATAAACCTACTAATCCAGGGTCTAATTTCTAATAAACCTAGTAATCCAGGGGCTAATTTGTAATATTACTAGTAATCCAGGGGCTAATTTCTAATTAAACTAGTAATCCAAGGGCTAATTTGTAATAAACCTACTAATCTAGGGGCTAATTTCTGCTTAAACTAGTCATTCAGGGGCTAATTTCTAATTAAACTAGTAATCCAAGGGCTAATTTGTAATATTACTAGTAATCTAGGGCTATTTCTAATTAAACTAGTAATCCAGGGGCTAATTTGTAATAAACCTACTAATCCAGGGGCTAATTTCTAATTAAACTAGTAATCTAGGGGCTAATTTGTAATATTACTAGTAATCCAGGGGCTAATTTCTAATAAACCTAGTAATCCAGGGGCTAATTTGTAATGTTACTAGTAATCCAGGGGCTAATTTCTAACTAAACTAGTAATCCAGGGGCTAATTTGTAATATTACTAGTAATCCAGGGGCTAATTTCTAATTAAATTAGTAATCATGGGGCTAATTTGTAATAAACCTACCAATCCAGGGGCTAATTTCTAATTAAACTAGTAATCCAGGGGCTAATTTGTAATAAACCTACTAATCCAGGTTCTAATTTATAATTATACTTCTAATTAAAACAAAACCTAAATTAAAAATGGCTGACGTGAGCCCGACGAGGGCTTACGGCCGGGCGGCGGCGGCCGTTCCGGCGACGACGACGAGGCGGATGCGGCGGCGACGAGGTGCTCGGCGCGGCGCAGGAGGACGAGGCCGGCGATGACGACGAGGCGGGTGCGGCGTCGACGACGACGAGGCGGGTACGGCGGCGACAGGGTCCTCAGCGGCGGCGGAGGAGGAGCTCGGCGACGAGACTGTCGGCGGCGTACGAGGACGAGGCCGTCGGCGGCAGTGGCGAAGAGGAGGATGAGGTGGCTGGAATGGTGACGAGGTGGAGGCGGCGACGACGATGGCGGCCGGCAGCGGAGAAAAAGGGCGCGCGCGATCGAAAATGGCTAAGAGCTAGGCGGAGAAAAGGGTAGGAGATCTATATAGGGGGCCATTTAGTACCGGCTGGTGCCACCAGCCGTACTAAATTGGCACTCTGTACCGGCTGGTGCCACCAGCCGGTAGTAAACGCCACCCGGCGCACGAATTCAAAGTACGTGGCGTTTAGTACTGGCTGGTGCTAACAGCCGGTACTAAACGCCCAAAACTGTTCAGTTGCCGCCTTCTTCTTTTTTAGATTTGTATTTTTTAGTTATTTGTTATTATTCATTTATATGTAATAAATGCAGAGAAATATCAAAAAATATATATTTTCAACATGAAAAAAAGATTGATATATTATATTTAATATATTTTAATATGTCATTACGTGTTAATAAATTGCTTACTTCCTTTATGGCTCATTTAAGTTTTGATATTTGAGTAAACTATAGAAAATAAATAAATTGAGTTCATTAAATTAAATAAATTCACATTCTTAAATATTTATGTTCATTCAACATTTTGGATTCTTATAAATCTATGTAACTTGACTAATTCTTATTATAAAATAGAAAAAATAGGATTTCAGATAAATGAAAGACAATAAAATAGAAATGTATATATTGTTTTTAACACGCAAAAATAGTTTACAACAATTTATGTAATATACTATACTGGGTTGAATTTAGTCAATAAATTCTTTACTTTATTTATTACTAATTTAAGGTTATCATACTTTGGAAATTTATTCAATTTTTTTAAAAAATACATAAATTAACATAAAATTATTTTAAATCTATGTAGCTTGACTAATTCTTATTATAAAATTAATAAAAGACAATAAATTGACATAAAATTGTAATGGAACATTGATACTTTTCTTCTAAATAAATTGATAAAATCATTACTTCAGTTCATACATGCAACATTTTCACCGAACTAATAGAACATTGATACTTTTCTTCTTAACTAAGACTCCATCTTTATGATCACGACGTAAATACGGAGGATCTTTTCGAGACAAAAGGATGGAGGTCATCAATCCGATTAAATTCTTCGTAATTATATGAAACGTCCTCAAGTCCAACGATTTTTCTCTTCTCAGATAGTACTATATGGCGTTTAGGTTGGTCTTTATTAGGGCCCTTTTTCGGTTTGCTTGACGTGTCCATCACATAAAAAACATGACTGACATCCTTTGCTAGAACGAAAGGTTCATCTTTGTATCCAATCTTACTAAGGTCGACTGTTGTCATCCCATACCGGACCACCAAAACGGCTCCTTGAGCACAGTTCACCCATTGGCAATGAAATAAAGGGACCTTCAATAGAGGTCCAACTCCAGTTCTCATATCTCTTCTATGACACCATAATATTCTCTTTTGTGCCCTCATCATCTATTATTGCATTGATACGAACACCACTGTTCTGGTTAGTACTCTTCTGGTCTTGTTTCCTTGTATAATATGTATTTCCGTTTATATCGTACACTTGGTATAACAAGATGGTGAGAGATGGCCCCCTAGCTAACCACTGAAGTTGTTTGTCAATCGATTGGTCACCCATAAGAAGTCTTCGGAGCCAAACATCGAATTTTTCTTTGTGGTTACGTGTAATCGAGGCTTCACTCTTATCAGGGTTTGATGACCGGATAATATTTTTGTGCTGAAGCATATATGGAGCAACTAGTGATGAGTTCTGCAAAACCGTGAAGTTTGCTATGCGCACATCAGCTTCTTGTGATCCTCAATCATTTTTTGAAACTTTTTGTGCTCTAATGCGCTCACACTTTCTTTCTGTCCATCCAGCAAAACCTGACCTAACTCGTCTAGGGAATTGTCATTAGCATCATCATCCATCGGATCCTCATCTGGGGCTTCTTGGAATTGAACCCACTCAGGAAGGTCATCTTCTTCTTCGTTCTCTTCTATCATGACACCAGGTTCATCATGTTTGGTCCAAAGAGAATAGTTAGGCATGAAACCGACAACGGCAAGGTGCGCGTGGAGTGTCCTTCGCTTGGAGTATTCCTTTTCATTTTTTGCAATTGAAAGTGCATTTGGCCCCCTAGTGGTTTTGGTGGTGATAACAACCACAATTTGGAGGTTTCATACTTTTATTAAGATATGTGCAGGTGCTAAATGAAATAAGAAAAAGAATATATACAAAGGAGGTCCCCAATTCAAATTATATGGTGTGAAGCTCATATGGAGGATTTAAATTGAATTTATTTTTTGAATTTGAGTATACGAAACACCGTACTATCAAGGGGGACGTGTTTGATGAATCAAGGAGGTCAAAGTGCAATATTGAGATGAAAACTAACCTTGAGAGAACAAAACGGGCAAAACTCAGTTTTTCAGGGAAAACCGGAAGATCCGATTTCCTACATCGGAAGATCCGAAATGGTATTGAGTAGAAAATTGCAAAACCGGAAGATCCGATTTTGTGAATCGGAAGATCCGAAATGGTACTGAGTAAAATTTGGCAAAATCGGAAGTTCCGATTTTGTGAATCGGAAGTTCCGGTTTGGCAGTACACTTAGGATCTTTACAGCTAACCTAAGCCTATCCGGAAGATCCGAGTAGTACTCGGAAGTTCCGGTTTGCCCGATTCAGAACATAACGGTTGGATTTTGGGATGGGTATAAATTCCCCCTCTCTTACCCCTTCAACCTAACCTCGCAAAAACTGAACAGAAAACACATCTTGAGCTCTCTCCCCTTCACTCCACTCCCCTTCAAACCTTGCCCTAGCCAAGATTCATTTGGGGATCGGTTGAGAGAAGAGATTTGAGGTTTGGGTGTTGACTTTGAGTGAGGAGAAGCATTTGTTCATCTCAAGAAGCACTTGAAGCATCCTTGGCTTGTGATTCGCGTTTATTACTCTTGGAGCTGGCTCCTAGACGGTTAGAGGTCACCAAGTGCAGCACCTAGCTTGTGGGAGTGCTTTGGAGGATTGTATCACCCGTTCCTTGTGTGGAACCATCTAGCAGAAGCCATGTCCTTTCGACAATACTTTTAACTTTTATATAAAGAAAATATAAATAATTAATTATCTAGGGGCTAATTAATAATTAATCTTGAAATCCAGGTGCTAACTTATATGAATATAAATATTCTAGGGGCTAGTTCATAATTAAACTAAAAACCAGGGGCTAACTTATAAGAATATAATGATTCCAGGGGCTACATACTGGAAACATTAACATTACAATAAAATAATAAAAAATCCAGGGGCTAATATACAATGAAAACATTAACATTATAATATAATAAGAGATAAAAGGTAATTCTTATATAAAAAATAAAAATAAAACAATACAAAGGATTATAGAAATTATTAACACTAGAACTATAGAAATTATTGACAACAATCATGAACAACTACAAAATCTCTCTCCTCTCTCCCTCATTTTAGGAAATCACAAATTTCTCTAGCTACAAAGCATTAAATGCAACATACTAAACTTCGGTGAGCGGGTAAATGAAGTTACTAACCTTTAGAACACTTAGATGGGTAAAATCTCCACAAATAGTTGAAAAAATGGGCAGCATCTTCCCCCTAGAGCTCTTGGACGTGAAGAACAAGCTCCTCTCGGGTAGATGCAATTTGAGCGGCTGTCTGTCGGGAGGAGAAAGAAGCCCCTTTTTATAGAATTGCGGTTAGTACCGGCTGGTGGCTCCAGCCGGTACTAACCGTAAATGTTTAGTACCGGCTGGTGGCTCCAACTGGTACTAAATTCCCTGCACCGGCTGGAGACACCAGCCGGTGCTAATTGCGCGCATTTAGTACCAGCTGGTGTCACCAGCCAGTACTAACGTGTTCTAGCCGTTGCCCCTGACACCAGAGGTGTCGATGCGCGCCATTTAGTACCGGCTGGTGACACCAGCCGGTACTAAATTGGTCAGTGACGTCGACGCATGGCTATTTTGCATGTTAGTACCGGCTCAAAGTACAACCGGTACTAACGTGCCAGGGACGAATGCTCGGTTCACTAGTAGTGAATGTTGCACCGGCCATGAGATGTTGCGTCAACACCGTACTACTCGAACCGATCCCCGCTGGCATCTCAACCTGTTGCAACATCGTATATCCCTCTGATTGTTGTATGTTTTCATCCCACAATGTTGCATCGGCTATGTGATGTTGTATTTGCCCCGTCATACGCTAACCGTTCAACGTGATTCAACATGTTCCAGCATCAACCCGCCCAAAATGTTGCACGTTCGCATCACTCAATGTTGCGCCGGCCACGGGATGTTGCATCAGCATTGTCCTACTCGAACCGTTCCCCGCTGGCATCTCAACCTGTTGCAACATCGTATCCCTCCGATTGTTGCATGCTTTCAACCCACAATGTTGCACCGGCTATGAGATGTTGTATCTGCCCCATCATATGCTAACCGTTCAACGGTAGTGGTTCAACATGTTGCAATATCAACTCGCCCAGAATGTAGCACGTTCAACCGTGGTGGTTCAACATGTTGCAACATCAACTCACCTAGAATGTTGCATGCTCGCATCACTCCATGTTGTGCTGGTAATCGCATGTTGCATCTCCCCCGTCCGACGCTGCGCGCTTTGTTTTCATTCGTTACATGATTTGAACCAAACACCTCCTTATTTCTTGTTGATGCCCATGTATTGTAGGGCATGAACCTAGTATAGGTAAAGATACAACAATCTTGAAGTACCTGTACACGTTTTCACTAGCAGCAATATAATTATTTAAACATATAGCTTCTCTAATCACTCAATTTAGTCTGCATATATGAAAAGGGTCTGGTATCTAATATTTTCTCCATGCTAGAATAGTTAGAGGTTGATTTCCCTCGCAGATTGATTACATTACAGAATGATGAAGCAAGCTACTCCTAATATAAATAACCCTAATAATTGTTAAAACAACATGAAATAGGGATAAATACGTTGGAACTACTACTAACTTTTTTCCTAGAAGCAATTTACGCAACATGTGACAAACCAATTTTCACAATACAAATGTCCTAACAAAAATTGTTCAAAAAGGGAAGAGGCACAATATTTTGGATTAGGGCCTGCTTGATTCCCCGCCATACTTCGGCACCGCCTAACCTGCAGGAAGCCACCAATCTTTGGCAGTTTGGCAGCTGCCTCGTTCAGTTTTTAACTGCAGCAGCCACACGCCTGTCCAACACAAAATTATTCCACTCCTTCGCAAGCAAGCACACAAGCTCCTTTCATAATATGCTGAAATGGTACAAGGGATGACCATGAAGGCCAGCCGCCACCCCAATGGATTCTGCTCCTGACGGCGATGTATTTAACTGTTGATGAAATGATAAATCCATCTTTCTGGGATTTGGTATGATCAACAAGGGAGCCATACAGTTGGACCATGGCCTAGGTGAAATAATCTCATCCATAACCTTGGTCTCGAAGTCAAGGATGCCAATAACAAGGCGACAATACATCTTACACTTCATAGACGCGGATCTAGAGTCATCAGTGAGATAGATATGATTTGGTTTCAACTGCGGATATTCCTTAGCATTGAAACAAAGTGATTGGTTATGCCCAAGAAACAAGATATGATCATGTAAGCTGTTTATTTGCACTAATTTTCTGGATGCGATGCAAACTTTATATATGGCAATTTTCCAAGTTCTATTCTCAAATGTTCCATGGTCGGTTAATAAATGCCCGTGCTCAGCCGGTGCTTCTTCTATCCAAACTTCTGGTCTCCGAACTAGTAACAAATCACCCCATGGAGCCTGAACAATGTAAACTCTCTCAAGCCCATATTTATCCTTCCTGTCCATAATTATCTTTGTTGTTACCTCAATCCCACTGAGATCAAAGGCGATAATTTGACCAGGTAATGTCACTGCATACAATAGACCATCCTTATAGATGCCGTCATCAAAATTTGCGTGTGGTGGCAGCCAGGTCCACTTCTCATCTCCTAACCTTGCAAATGAAAGCTGCCCTCCTGGATTGTGGATCAACACTACAATATAGCTTCTTGCAGATGCATCATAAAATAGAAATGCCTTATGAAAGAGGCATTCCCGCAAATTGCTTAAAGCATATGTTGAAGATAGTGCGGTAACTGAGCGTGCCGTGTGACGCGAGAAACGGTACTTACAAATTACACCTGCTGCATCAAAAATGGGCGTCACCTGCTCAATGGTGGTGACAGATGGGAGAGAAATCTGTTCGCTAGTGACCGGATTGACAAGGTGCATCTCAGAACGCTCATCAGCAGTAATCAACCACCCAAGTGACGATCCAATCAGGTACCTTCTGTGGATGGGTGGCTCTGGGAGAGTTAATTTGTAGGCTCTCTTTTCTGCGAGGCTGTAGAGGAAAGCAATATTGTCACCGGCGGATTCAGAGGTGTAGATGAGGCAAGGTGTTTGGGGCCCATTTGTACAGCCCAAACCTACATATGCTGGCATACGACAAGTTCCAGGCACTGCAGACAGAGCCCACACGCACTAAATCAGGTGTCTCCAGAAGAGCGAATATATCCATCAGGATTTCCTGCGGCAGGTCTGCAAAATCTTGGGACGCAACCTCCATCAGTGGTTGTTGAAGACATTCATCATTTCGGAGACAGCACAAATTATTCCGGTGTATAGCTAGGTTCCATGAGATCTATCCAGCTTTTGCTATGGGCATCCATTGGAGCAAAACCATGACTCTTGCAAGATGAATTTATCCTGCAGGAATACTTGCAAAATTGCATATTTGAATGGAACGCACTGAGGACATCTGGAAGTTTCTGTGAGGCCTTTATCAAGAATCCCACTGCAAAGCTACATTGATGAAAATATCACATATCAGCCGTTTATATCGACACGTGAGATGATGATGAGAAGCCAACTGAAAATAGAGTACCGAAGTTCCTCCTTTCGGGGGTCGCAGAGTTTGAAGAAAAGAAAAATATCTTCTTTGCTCTCCTTCAAATCCTAAATGAACAATTTAACACAATTATTTGCATCTGCAAACCATAACAGACGCTAAAATAACAAGCATTCAGAAAAATAAACAAGTGCAGCACCAGCATACCATAGCAGCTCCATCTTCAACCAGTCTTGAGTTTATTGTCAACCTTATCTGATACCTTCCAGAGCTGGGCAGCCTATACAGTACAAAACTAGTAATAGGACCCCACAAAAAATAAAAGTGCAGACAAGCCATCTAAGATATTAAGCACAATGCAAGCAAAGTAAGTTTTCTGGTAAGCATATCATCTAAGCACGAGTATTTATATCATCTATGCCATCAACCAGCTACTGCCTCCTAACTCACTCCCACCACCAACACAAGCAACCACCTTCTACCACAGAGTCATTGCTGCCGCACCGCAATCCTAAGCCTCCAGAAACTAAGCTTTCTAACCTTAACCTCACCAGTCACCATCAACACCAAGTGTAAACGTGTAATCAAATACATTTTCAGTTGACCTGTAGGCAATGTGAGAGTATATACAACAGCAAACACTCAACATCTCCAAATTAGAATTCTTACCTTGCCCTCTTCAAGTTTCCCCCATATAAATCCAGGAAGCCCTTGCACATCATGCAGCAGAAAGGAATGATATGTGTCCCGTCCACAAGCTGTTGTAACAGCCCATCCAAAAGTTGATGCAAGAGCTTTTGCAACTCCACTACTGTCACTAAACTGGAACTTGTAGATTGGGCTCTGTAATGCCAAAAAAACATTCCTGGCATACAGGCTGAAGCAGTGAGCTTCCATATACCTGCTATCTGCTTTATTTCTTATAAAGCAATACATATTTGCTTTCTTGAGTCAGGCTCGAATATTCTGCAATACAAATCTCAGCCTACACTGCAGCAGTGCTTGGATCACAAAGCTCAGTATGAAACCCAATTGCTCAACCTGCATGTGTTGAGTATGTGTTAGACAGAAGGTCATGTTAACACTTCATTATTGTCTACATCTGAACATATAAGAAGGTCATGTTTGCTATTCATTATAATAGACCAAGTGGCACTATGGGATCAAGTTTGGACACACATAGGACTTTCCTGAAGTCAAGGGACATGTCAACCGCGTAAGAATCCTTGCTTAAAAATTTACTCAGCAAGCAATTCATCATGCCAGGGTTACATTTTGACCACAACTCGATAAAAGGAATAATCACATATGTGTACATGCATAAAAAAAACTAGATTTGCGCACGGAATATACAGGAAAAAAATGATTTTGAACATGGACTCGACAGAAAAAAAAATAGATTTTGAACACGGGATCGGCCCAAAATCAGATTTTGAGGGGGGGGGGGGGGGGCGGGGGGCGGGGAGGCAGGATTGCCTCACCGAGGAAACGGCAAATCGGCCAAGATTGGCTCTCCTGCACTCCACGCCAATCAATCCTGCTCAGGAGCGGGAGATCGCGGCGGCAAACGCGAAACCCTAGCAGGAGATGGCACACTGAAGGTCGGCTACAAACCTAGAAGAAGGCGACGACCCACGGAGAACCAAACAGGCGGGGGGTGGAGTGGAGCTACGCTTGCGCACCGGAGAGAGTCGACCATGAGAGACTCCTCAGATAAAAGGGATGAAAGTTGGAAGCCAAGCGGTAAAGAGATCGAGGAAACGGGGACGGGAGAGAAGCGGAGAGGCCGAGTACCGGGGGGATTCCTTGCGGAAAAGGGCGACTTCCTCTCCCTATCCCTATTGCGTTGCGGCCGGAGATGCGACAGAAGGTCGGAGCGGCTTTTTTTTAGGAAACGGAGCGGCGTTCCTAGCATCCGATGGCTCGAGGAGGAAAATGAAGGTCGTATTGGGCCGGTTGTTGGGTTCTAAATCGATAGCCCATTTATTTTTTTGGCCCAACGACACAACACCCGAGACTCTCTGGCCCAAGTGGATGCCGGAGCTTGAGAGAAATCGCCGACAGTCGCCAGCGGCCCGGCGCCACGGATGCGGAGAGAGAGCGCAGCCGGGAACCGGTTCCGCGTCATCCAAGAACAAATCCTGTGCAGAGAGAATATATCGAGGTCAGAGTGGCACACATCCAAAATGGACTGAGGATAACCAATGCCTGTTCCGAGCAGAATAACTGCAAACCTCAAAGTTAAATTTTGCATTTTTATACGTCTTCTGGGCTTCTGGCAGCACATCCTTCTTTTCTTTGACATAAAATTACATAAAGTTGGAGCAAACAGGTGTCCTCCAATCGAGATGACCGCACCTGTGCAATCCCCACCCCTTCAGCGATCGATATGAACCTACAGTAATCGAGATGATCCCACCTGTGCAATCCTCACGTGGTAAATAACGGTACAACTTCGAATTTTTTCAAAACGAAAGTTCGAACCAGGCCCCCACTTTGGAACAAGACAGCAAAGCTTTCGATTTGTGGAAAACCCATTTGTTCCATGATCAAAACTCTCAAGTCGGAGCGGAGGCTGCCAGCGACAGAACGACGGTATGATCGGGTCAAAATAATGCGGGCCACGACTTGTAACGGACAAAATAATGCGGACCACGACTTATAAATCATGCACAGAGCGACCACCGGGGCGCGTATCCGCTACATAGTACTATGGTATTAACATTAACTGCGGCTTAGATCGTGCATAAGACTTGGTCTATGAACCGAAAGAAATGTAGGAAAGAAATAAAACGGGAAACGGAAATGGCAAAATAACATTCACTCCTCTGAAGGTTCACTACAAGAGACAATTCATCGCGTCGCCTTCAACCTTGGGTCGCTTTCTCCCGAACCTCTTCAACCTTTGGCTTGCCCCTTCACCTGCAAAGGCATATGGCATTAATTCACTATGCAGTCCAAAATAATACTAAAGGCTTATCAAAATAGCATCTCCACATGTACATGTGGCCACATGGCTTATTAAATGTGCAAATCGATTTGCTTCTCAGAAGAAAAAAAGGGCATTTTATTCCCAGGCTTCTTAAACATGCTCGAATAGAAAAACTTTACATGGGGGAAAAACCAAGCAACATACCTGAGGAACGGGAGAGGAGCATAGCTAATCCGGGGTCTGTCAAACAGCAAACATATATATATATATATATATATATATATATATATATATATATATATATATATATATATATATATGTTTAATTAGTATCTTCAAGACATGTAAACTGGTAAAATGTTAAGGTAGCACAGCAAGAGTCGATGTATATCAGCTAAGTACTTTGAAGAGTGGATACAAATAAGCAAATAGTTTAACCAATACGCATTATTGCGTGAAAAAATAAGCTTAAAATGACCTTTGAATTCAAAATAATTTCAAATCTATATTTTTTCCTTCCACGGTAATCTAAATTTTCAACCATTGTACCACCACCTCTTCCTGTTCTCAGTGACAGAATTCAACAGTAGCAAAATAATTTGACGGTAAAAAGCCTAAGCTTTCAGACTCCAGCAGACATTGTAATTTAACATATGCCAGAGTGAACATGGCAGATCAAGGTCTTAATAACCTAGCAGCGCCTTGCGCCCCAATGATAATACAAAACTAGATAACTGCAACATACCAAGACATTTGTCTTCTTGCATTCTGCAGCCACCTTATGGTAAAAGGTCATATGATATGACACTGCAGTTGCAGTGACGAATCGAAGTGAGCAAAGAGGACACCGGACCCCGACCTCGTGTAGCTCTGAAAAATGGTACAGAATCTGCTAACAAAAATGGAGAGGTGGTCAAATGGCAGAATAAAAAAATCAACTAAATTAGACTACTGAGATTGAGGTTTATACCTGAGTAAAAGATCTCAAAGCAAACCTCTCGAAAAAGCAGGCACTACAGAGTTCATGTTCTGCCGGCCCTTTGGCTACAGCATCCATATAATCAATATGAACTTTTTTGTTGGAATATACATCATTGCCATCTTGATTTGCTGTCTGCATAATTACATGGTATAAAATCGTACTAATATTTTATATTCTATAAGCTAAATAAAACAAACAAAGAATACCTCAATAGAAGGTGATGGATAAGAGACCACTGAACACCGGCGGTGGAGAGCACCATACTTATACCTGAATGCGTGATTTCGTGAGTGCGAAGCTCCAGAACTCCTTTCTGGACCTACATCACAAGATACAATTAATGTGAATTGTCTTCAGCTCAAATTCTACTGAAACAATCTCAGAATAGCCTGAGAGTCTAGGCCAAAAACAGGCTACTTATCAAAGCGACTTGCCAACTGATTGAGATCCTGGAGGTGGTGCAGGAGTACAGGGTGTTAAGTGAGCAGGAGGTCCATGTAAAGAGAGATTTGAAGGCTAGATTAAGGCTCACAGCGGTGGAGAAATTAAGGGCCAAACAGGCTTCAAGGCTGACCTATATTCGGGCTGCTGAGGCTGTGGAGAAGGAAGAATGCTATTCATTCTCTGGAGTCTGAAAATGGGGTATGCTATTCACAAGACGATAAGGCTGGGTCACTCTTTAGTCATTTCAGTAGACATTTTGGAAGACCTGAGGCGAGAGAATCCTCTCTGAACTGGGATGAGCTGGTGTTGCGCAGGCATGAACTTGAGCACTGCGAAGAACCTTTCTCAGAGGATGAAGTACATGCAGTAATCCTAGATATTGAAGGAGAGAAGGCGCCAGTGCCTGATGGCTTTATTGGGGTGTTCCTAAGCAGAGCTGGGGTACAATCAAGGCTGATCTTATGAGGGCTGTGCAGTACTTCTATCAACTTCATGATCAACACCTCTGCCATCTTAACAGGGCTCACATCCTGCTAATTCCCAAGAAGGCAGATGCAAAGGCAATCAGGGACTTCAGACCCATCAGCTTAACTCACTCAATTGCAAAATTATTCTCCAAATTGCTGTCCAATCGACTCGCCCCTGAGATGAATGAAATTGTGTCGAGAGCACAGAATGTGTTCATAAAAAAACGCAGTATACAAGACAACCTCGTGTACACCCAAAATATTGTCAGAGAAGTAAAATGGATGGGCTGTTCTTGAAGCTTGATATTGCCAAAGCTTTTGATAACGTTAGATGATATTGTTTAGGGAGGTGTTGGAACAGTTCAGTTTTGGGAGGAAATGGAGGGGGTGGGTATCCAGTTTACTATCAACGTCCTCAGCTGCAGTGCTGCTAAATGGAATAAGAGGTCAGCAGTTCAAACATTTCACAGGACTCCGACAGTGTTGTTTATCCTGGTTATGGAGCCTTTGAAAAGGCTGTTTGAACTGGCAACATGGGATTGTCTGCTTTCACCCGATTCAGAAGAGGTAAAGCATGTATGCGGATGACACAGCCGTCTTTGTCAATCCAGCTAAAGAGGAAGTTCAGAACGTGTCAAATATCTTGAATCTGTTTGGTACAGTGTTGGCTCATCACCAATAGAGGTAAAAAGTGCAGTGTGCCCTATTCATTGTGAGAATGTGAATCTAGCAGAAGTGATGGCTGATGGAGAGTTTTTCCTGCCAAATTAAGACTTTTCCATGCAATTATCTGGGGTTGCCACTGCACTACAGACATCTGCATCGAGTGGAGGTCCAACCTATTATTGACAAAATGTCTAACAGACTCTCCCCTCTTGGAAAAGGCGGATTCCTGGATAAAGCAGGGAGATTGAAGTTTCTCAACTCACTATTAACATCAATACCAACCTATTTCTTGACAGCTTTTGAACCAAAGAAGTGGCTAATAAAAAGGCTGGATAAAATTCGGCGAGGGTTCCTACGGAAAGGATCCGAAAATGCAAATGGAGATCACTGTCTAGTTAGTTGGGGGGCCTTGGGGTTTTGGATCTGGAATATTTCAGCAGGGCATTGAGATTGCAATGGTTGTACCAATGGACCGACCCTCATCGGCCTTGGGTGGGTACGGAGATGCCGTGCAATGAAATTGACAAAGAACTGTTCAGACTATGTACCAGTGTCACTGTTGGGAATGGAGAAGGCAAAATTTTGGGAGTCCTGGTTGCAGGGTAGAGCACCCAGAGATTTGGCACCGAATCTGTACAAGTTGGCATGGAGGAAAAATCTGACACTTCAGGAGGAGCTAACAAACCAAAACTGGACAAGAGGGTTATGGAGAATTACTACATCTGACGAGATGGCTGAACTGATTGGTCTTTGGGGTCTCATACAGGATGTTCACCTCAGTGATCATGAGGACGAAATTAAATGGAGGTGGACGGCTGATGGCATTTACTCAGCAAAATCGGCATATTTGTGCAGCTTAAAGGCTCTTTTTGCTCCTTTAACAGAAAAGCAATCTGGAGCGCCAAGGTTGAAGTAAAACATCGTTTTTTCGCCTGGTTATTAATTTTTTTTTATGTAACAGGAGGGGCCAGTGCCCCTACTGGTTATATATTAATGAAGAAAATTAAGAGAGTACAGCAAGCAAAAGAAAGAAAGGAGCATGACAGAGGTCTACTCCTCACTACAAACTATACTCAAGAAACAAAAAAGGAGACGAAAAAAATAAAGAAAGTTACAAATGGGCTTGCAGCCATTCTTTCATATTATCTTGAATTTGGGGTTTCGCTCTAAGGATAACCAGAGTGAATTCATCTTTAAATCTTGACTTGACTGTAAGTAGTTGGGGTTGGAGGTTTCTGAAGATCAAGTCATTGCGAGCCATCCAAATACACCAAGCCATGATGATGATGATGTCCAAGTCGAACCTCACGTTGAATTGATCGCAGAGCATCTGTAGCACCTGGATCGGTCCAAGTCGGGTATCTGTAAACCGATTAGGTTCCAAGAGTCCCGGGCAAACTGGCAATCCAGGAAAAGGTGTGATTCTAACGGCAGATAAGCTCATGAGCAGGAATTGACCATGCAATCCGGTTTGCAGCCTGTGTGATCAAGCACACGAGTCTGCAGTGCACCTTGCCTTACATTGTGTCTTTGAGAAGGAAATTTGGTGGCTTGTATCATGCTGGACTGAGGGCCTTGTACAGGTTCCTAGTGATGAAGTCAGAATTGAAGAACGGTGGAATGCAGCGGTGCACAGTCTACCAAAGGATCAGAAGCGCAGCCGCACAGGAAGGCGTCGATATTAATCTACACTGTCTGGAACTTGTGAAGGAAAGAAATAGGGTCTTTGATGGTGTGGCCTCCCTCCTCTTGAGGGTTTTCACACTGATAAAGAAAGAAATGAGCTTAAGAAAGATGTCTCTTAGGAGCGACAAGCCTCAGACTGTATCTGAATGTTAGTGCTAGTGTGTTTCTTTTATGTGGAGTATGAGTTTATCCTTGATTATGTAATATCGATGTATGACTCGCGTGCTCCTTCTTAGATGACAAGGCAGTGCTCCTGCCATTTCGTTAAAAAAAATGAAATAGAGGATGTCATTCATTTCAGCCAAGGGTTTATCCAAGGACCGAGGACATGCCTCAAGCAGAATGACATTTCAATGTAAATAGTGTTAGTTTTGCTCAAATTCTAGGACAAGAAACTGAAATAGAGAACGATACCTTTCATTTCTGATAGTGGCTTATCATCCATGGGCATTTCACAAGCTTCTCTTCCTGCGACCTGCAAACTAAAAATGTTAGTCACTGACTTTAAAGGATTAATCGATAATAAAAATAAGAGCATACATGTACAGTTGTAACTTCCAAGTACATATAGAAAAGATTGTCAGTGAAGTCTATAGATAAAGAATATCACCTCTGCTTCTAAGATTTTTTTTTTCGACCATATCTTTCATATCGAGCTACAAAAATGATTAATGAAGAGCGCATTAGATTAACAAAAACATTGGTATTCACAGCCAGCGAAGTATACAAATGTAGTAAACTAAAAGCAGTATAAGAATCCGGCGAAAGACATGCATTGTACATACCCATTTTACACTGGCTACCAAATCAAACAGCGTCTTTCTGTAGTCAACAGCCCAACTTGCCAGGAGCTGTAGCCAGGCTTCTTCCAGGGCATTACCATTTTCATCCTGCAAACACAACCCAGTTAACCTGGATGCCATAATCATTCACAGCAAACAATAAAATCCATGACAGAATTGAAGATCAAACACAAACCTCATCATCCAAAATGACACAGTTCATAAAGATATCTAGAGCTTCAGCTGGGGAAATATTGCCTCTGTGCTCCTCTCGTATTAGTCCTGGCAGCACCCTATAGATCCCACTAAAGAGAGACTCCATATTTGAGATGCATATGTAGTCATTACCTTCACCATCAACAGCTATGTACAAATCCTCATGAATTCCAGCAAGTGGAACATGGTGAACTTGCTTGAGTCTTGCACATATCACATGGTAACATATCTCCACTTCAGTGTCCAAGGCACATATGTGAGCACTATACAAATGAAGTAGTAGATCTAACATATCTGCTGTTTCAAAACCGTCACATTGTTCACTTGGGCATCTCCAGAAATATAAAGAGTGATAAGATCTGTATTGTTCAATAGCCTGCTTAGCAGCAATCACTTGATCTGAGTGAGTCTCCTTTTCCTCTAACAACTCAATAACTTTGACTGACAGAAAACAGCACTTCTGCTCTTCACTAAGCTTATTGAACTCGACCTTAACCATATGAATAACTGTATCGAGGGTTTTGAAAATTTTTTGCTTCTTGAGTATCACCCTATCATCATAGATGCTCCCATAGGTCAATGCCAATGGGATATCATGTGACAATGGATCGTCAGGCACCTCTACTTTGAGCGCCCTCACACATTCTTTTTCACTGTCATAAAAAAAAACTAAAGCAACTAGAAGTTTTGCATAGAGCAGAGATACAACAAGGGAAGCTGGGAATGCATCTGACATGTCCTCTAGGATACACAAAGCACGTCTTAGGACTCTATCTCGGCTGCTATCAAGCAATCTACCTGACCCAAGGAGATCCAAAACTATATGTGGGTATAGTACCTTTGCACGCACAGAATGTGGTCGCGCATCAGCAAGGTCCAAAGCGGCCTTAAGAACATTGTGGGCATCAGCAGCCCTTGTGCCTCCAAGTTGACTTAAGATCCTGACAAACACATCATCTTGTTTAGCGACCTCGATATATAACAGCTCGGAATCAATCATCTTCCTAACACATGCAATCATTTCATCCTTGCTGTGAGTATCCCGAGTAACTTCCACATTGTGAATCATGGGATCAAGCGGACAGTTGATGTTTCTTGCTCGCTCAAACTCCCTCTTGGCCTTGTCCAACTGCCCGGCCACAATGAGAGCCCGTCCATGCTTAGCCGCTGTGAGGATGCAGCGCTGAGCCTGCTTTGACGATGCAGACTTCTGGCAGAACAAATACCTCTAAGAGGAAGAAAATACACTTGGAGCAACATGCAGCAGGAACCTCTTTTAGAACAGCTGGACTGGTGTTTCACCTCAACCAATTGGATCGGCTCGTACCCCAACACACTACTGCTCTCAATGGCAAAACCAACCTCTGACCACATACCTTGCATGGTACAGATCGACACAACAATCCCTAAAGCAAATGTGTTCAGATTTGAAAACTATTGGATTGAGCAACATGATTTTCTTGACATAGTCCAGGATACATGGAACACAGAAGTTAGGAGCTCCAACATTGTCACAAAAGTTGCTGCTAAATTCAAATTGCTAAGGAAAACCTTGAAAAAATGGAGCAAGAGTATCTCAAAGATTAATAATCTGATTGCACAGTGCAATGAAGTGCTAAGCATTTTGGATAAATTGGAAGAACAGATACCTCTCTACACTCAGGAAAGCAACTTCAGGAAAATAGTAAAAAAGCATATATTGAAACTGTTGAAATTCCAAAAGGAATATTGGAAAAAAAGGTATACTATAAGATGGACAAAGTTTGGAGATGAAAACACAAAGTTCTTTCATGCTGCTGCAACAGAGAGATTCAGACAAAATACTATCACAAGCCTAGAAACTGAAGATGGAAGAACTATTTGTGATCACTTTCAAAAGGCTGCATTACTCTTTGAAAACTTCAGAGATAGAATGGGACAAACAACTCACCCTCAAATGCAATACAATCTCGCAGAGCTCATTGCCATGCAAGAAGGTCTGGAATCCCTGTCAACACCATTTAGCAAGGAAGAGATTGAAAATGTGGTGAAGCTTATGCCAATAGATAAAGCTCCAGGACCAGATGGGTTCAATGGGCTATTCTTTAAAAATGTTGGCACATCATAAAAGAGGATATCTATCAACTTTGTAATGATTTCTCTCCGGAAAAGTTAGTCTGCAGGCAATAAACAGCTCATTTATCACCCTTGTACCGAAAAGCAGTCACCCAACAACACCAAATGATTTCAGGCCAATATTTTTGCTCAATTCCATCCTCAAGCTAATTACAAAATTGATGGCTAATAGACTCCAGAGTGTCATTACCTCGCTAATACACAAAAACCAATATGGATTCATCAAAAGTAGAACCATCCAAGACTGCCTGGCCTGGACCTTTGAATACATACACCAATGTCAACAATCAAAAAGAGAACTGGTCATTCTAAAGTTGGATTTTGAGAAGGCTTTTGACACTATTGAACATGTCACCATCCTAGCAATCTTAAAGCAAATGGGTTTCAGTGAAACTTGGATTAATTGGGTACAAGGTATTCTAGACAGTGGGGCCACCTCTATCCTGTTAAATGGTATCCCTGGCAAACAGTTTCAATGCACGAGAGGAGTGAGACAAGGAGACCCCCTATCTCCTTTACTCTTTGTTCTAGCGGCAGACTTACTACAATGCATTGTCAACAAGGCCTGCGTACAAGGACTCTTTACACTCCCAATTGAGGCAGATCCTAGCAACAACTTCCCCATAATACAATACGTAGATGACACCATATTGATCATGAAGGCATCGCAAAAGGAGCTTTTCTGTCTGAAGGGGTTGCTACAAGCTTTTACTGACTCAACTAGACTAAAAGTCAATTATGCCAAATCACAAATGATTCCCCTAAATTTGACTCAAGAACAGGCAACAAACCTTGCAAGTACCTTTGGGTGTCAAATTGGAACTTTGCCATTCACCTATCTTGGGTTGCCCCTTGGCACAACAAAACCTAGAGTGGATGACTATATGCCTTTGATGGATCGAACAGAGAGAAGACTCACTTCCGCCTCATCTTTCCTCACCCAAGCTGGAAGATTACAACTTGTCAATTCAGTGCTATCATCTCTACCAACATATGCAATGTGTAGCCTGAAAATTCCTATTACAGTTTTGGAATTTATGGATAGAGGGAGAAGACACTGTCTGTCGAGAGGATCTGAGGTAAATGCCAAAAAAAAAAAATCACTTGTTGCTTGGCACAAAGTGGCTAAACCCAAGAGCAAAGGTGGTCTTGGAGTGATCGATCTCAGATCTCAGAATGAAGCACTGCTAATCAAGCATCTGGACAAGTTCTATAACAAAAGGGATATCCCATGGGTAAATATGATATGGCACTCTCATTACTCCCAAGGCCAAATCCCACATGCTTCTGTAGATAAAGGGTCCTTCTGGTGGAGAGACTTGTTACATTTGAGTGACAAATTCAGAGGTGTGGCTAGCTGCATGGTGGGAAATGGTACAACAGTTTTATTTTGGTTAGATGTGTGGAATGGACATTTTCTACAAGCAAAATTGCCAAGACTCTTCTCCTTTGCCAAAAATCAGAACATTTCAATAGCTGCATTCCTATCAGCAACTGAACTAAGCAGCCATTTCTACCTTCCCCTCTCTGAGCAAGCTCAACAGGAATTCACAGAATTGCAAGGAATCATACAAGACATACAACTGAGTGAAGAAGACAAAGATCAATGGCAATACATTTGGGGTACACAATAATACACTCCAAAGAGTTTCTACAATCATGCTTACTGAGATTTTCAACCTCCAAGACCCTTTCTTTGGATCTGGAAATCAAGATGCTGCAATAAATTAAGAGTCTTTACATGGCTGCTACTAATGGACAGGTTAAACACCAGAAACCTACTAAAAAGGAAGAATTTCAAAATTGAAGGCAACAACTACAGATGTGTCTTATGTACACTACAAAGAGAGGAGACGGCTATGCATCTATTTTTCACATGCCCATTTGTACATGGAAATATTTATTATAGCAGCTTGGCAAATCTGAAAGCAAAGGAATGCTCTCATCTTTGAAAAAAGCAATTCAGTGTCAATATGTGGAAAAGAGACTTTTTGGTTGAATGCCACAACCAAGCACATAGGATGAAGGAATCCCTCAAAACACCCTTTCTCAATTGGGTTAATTCCCTTTCTGTATAGCTTTCTTGTCTATATAGCTCCTTCTTAGTCTGTGTCACATTTCAAATTGTTACAGCCTAGCTCTTGCTTTTAAGTAGGTGAGTTGTATGTAACCTCACTCCTGTTTTTTTTTTCTGGAATAAAGTTCTCAGAGTGGGGGCCTCCCTCGCTGTGTTCTTGGTTCAGAAAAAAAAAGCAGCCCCTTTGAGGGACATAACGGCCACCCTCTCATACTCCTTCGCAGCATAGACATCGTTGATCTCCCGTGACATACCAATCAGACTTTCCTTCTGTTGAAGCATCAGATCGCCAGTTAAGTTCCAGGAAATCGCAGAAGCATCCTTCCGTTCAGCAAACTCCAGAACCCGTCGGATCGCCTGACTCAATTCCCCCTGTGCTTTTCCTCGATACTTTTCCTGCTTTACCCCACGGCTTTGGGCAAGGATGCCCTCCAGCTCAGTCCTGATGTGTCCCATCGCTTGAGTGTTGTCCATCGATGAGGAAGAGGAGGCACCGGGCGACGAGGGAGAGTGCTAGCGGGTGACGAGGGCCGGGAGACCGGGTTGCGGCCGGCGACGAAGGGCGGGGGCGGTTACCGCCGGCGACGAAGGGCTTCGGCGGGGGCGGTTGCCGCCGGTGACGAAGGGCTGCGGCGGGGGCGAAATGCGAGGCTCGCGGCGCGGCGGGCGGGAGGGAGGCGGGGCGAATTGGCGAAAACCTAGCGAAGAGAGGAGCGCGATTGGGAATTTTTCCCCTTCCTCCTCTTTTTATTCTTCTTGCCTGTGGTGAATGCGGCTGGGCTCGACCCCACCAGCCAGCACCACAATCGTCCGCCAACCAGCCGGCGCTGGGCTGATTTACCAGCATTCCAGCAAGGTAAGGGCCTGATTGGTTACCGTATTTGCCCAGCCTGGCTCGCACGGCCGGTGCAGACCCGTGCTGGCCAGGTCCGTTCGATGCAGGAGGCGCCAGTTTGGTTGCAGTACGCGTGGAGCCGAGTTCGGGAACAAACAGGCTGTGTTTAGTTGAGAGGGGAGGAAAAGATCTTTTTCTGGGAAACGTGTTCTGTGAGGGGGACGAATAGGAAAGTTGAAAGGAATTAAAGTGGAACTTTTCTAGGAAACGTGTTTTCTGAGAGGGATGAATAGTAAAGTAAAAAAAAACTTTTGAATCTAAACACGACTGATTGGTTGCCTGCACTTGATAAAGTTGGCCTGGTTTTTCTTACACACCCTTCCATGCGAGCCCACGGTGCATCAGACGAGCCTGGTCCGACGGAAACGCCAGAATTTCCAGCATCTGCCGAGCCTGGCCGGGCGGTGGATTTTGCATTGAGAAAGCCAGGCTCGGTGCTCGCTGCACCAACCAAACAAAACTAAGTTGCATCTAGCAAGCTTGGATGGAGCTTATGCGGGCAACCAATCAGCCCCAAAATTGCATAAACCCCGCCGTGTCCACATGACCACATATGCATGCATGATGCATGCCTAGCTACTGATGTGTGGGGTCCAGCAGGCAGCGAGGGACCGGATTACCGAGGATCTAAAGTCACATACTAAAAATCGAAGAATGTCCTGACGCGTGGGCTCAAAATCCATATACTCTGCTTTCATTTTTTTTTAGAAAAAATATCCGTCCATTAAAATCAAAGCTTTCTTTAGAAGCTCGATGTTATCAAGAGCCCTAGGCAATCAAAATAGAATAATCATTAGTGATAGCTACTGCCACATGCCCATATCCCATATATTTCGAATCTGTTGGAGTTGGACTGCCTGCTGCATCTGCATTTGAAAAGTTCCATCTCTTGGATGGGCATAAAATGGTCGAGTCCTGGCATTGTTGCATACTTGCATGGCACTGTGATGCAACGTAAACACGAATCCCTTTTTAGAATTAAACACGAATCATTTTTTTAGACAAATTAAACACGAATCATTTGAATGCAAACGGCATGAATGCTATCGACCCAGCCCGTACAAACGAACGGCTGAATGGAAAAATGGTTTTAAAAAAATGGCCTGATAGCCAGCCTTTTGCCATATGGGCCGAGCCGGCCCAATAATCCTGCAACTGGACGCTTGATTGTGGAAAACAAGGTCCAAAACAAATTATTCTAAATAAAATGCTCCAAACCAAATAAAAAAAAGATGTAAAAAATCCCAAAAGAGATAAAACAAAACACCAGGCATTATCTTAACACGGTGACCAGGTTTTGTGATAAATATGGTGATCAATGGACAGTCAACACACAGCCGACAACAGCTTAAGAAAAGATGGCCGACAAAATCCGTAGTTCTGTACCCAGCCTAGCTAGTATGCTCAACTGTCACATTGTCTACTCTTTTTTTTTCCTCTCGTTTTGAGAATCTTGCACTCAACCGCCACAAAGTGCCACCGATTTCAATCTGCATATGATTCATACAACAGTATATATATACTACAGTGCATACGAATCTGCATATGATTCATACAACAGTATATATATATGCTGGCATGTCACTCCGTATGCATCGAACTGGCGATTGCTTCTATCCCAGTATGATTCCCATGAATCCATGATTGCTCTCGTGCAAGTATCTTGGATTTTTTAAGCTCGCCGCTCCATTTCCTTGTATTATCTTTGCCATGGCAGTTGCATCGCTGTCACCATGATTGGACGCAACAGCTTGCCTAATTTCCAGCCGATCTCATCGACAAATGCACAGGAATAAGAAAAAAAAATGTTTGATTTGCCGTGTATACCAGCTACGCAAACCACATTCGGTTTATTGGTTATACCAATCGAATCATGCTCAATCAAGGTGTTTTTCCTCCCCCCCCCCCCCCCCCCACCCAAAAAAAAAAGCTCAATCAAGGTCGAGGCTGGTTTTGGGTTCTTGCGCATTTTATTATGACTGGATTTCCGGCTAAAATACCGACGTGCAGAACGCGACACTTCTGCCTCCTTTAATTAGACATATGTCCTTGTTCTTCTTCTTTTCCTTTTTTCTTTCTTTTTTGATCATTTTTTTCTTTTTTTTTTGTCTCAAGAAGGAAGAAGCCTGTGTCGGTTTGCGTTGAGATTCCGATCATCAGAGGCGTAGAGTAGGGCGTGATAATCGAGTCAGCGCTAGTTCTATCGCTTCTAAAAAGGCCGTTAGAGCCAGGCACGTTGGCTATTGGCGAGTGGCGTGTATCTTGCAAAAAGGCCCCTGCTGTTGTCTTACTTCTGTCATTAGTGCCCCTTTCCCATGGCCCGATGGTGCTTGAGAATTTGCCTGGGATACCCATGCGGCCACGCAGTCACGCAGACGACGCCACGGAGAACGTGTCGCGGTCGCGGCTCTCGCCGGAGGGGCCAATTTGAAATGCACACGCCTCCAACGTGGCTGCCACTTGAGCTGACATGGCCCGCGCTGCATATACACACTGCTCGATTTCTTTTTCTTACCCATTAAAAAACGTTGAGATGCAGTGCACGAGTTGCATTCACCTGTACCAGCCCTTTTCATTTCAGCTGCTGAGGTATCATTTTTTCCGAAGCTGCTGATGGAACATCAATCCGGACAGCCACACTCCCTTGCACTGCACTCATCTCACCACCCTTTGATTGTACAAAGACACGCCGATCCCGACGTCCTGTCTCTCCACGACAGTACACTACAACAAGAACAATCGTTCACCTCTGCACTGCACATTTGCATTTTGCATGGCTTCAGTTTCAGCACGAACCTATGGCAATTGGCAATGGCACTTTCTAGTGCCTGGGGCAAGAATGGGGAGGAGGAGAGGAAGCCAGGGCTTCGGCACCGGCGCCGGTGCCGGCAGACGTGCGGCCAGTCACCGCCGCGCCCCCGGGCGGCGGGGGACCAATGGATCTCCGGCTGTGACTGCCTCCGGTCAGGGATGGATTGGCATCAGCTCGCCTGTCGCTGTTGGCGTGGGCTGTGAGGTTGGGGAAGGGAACAAGATTACAAGAACAACACCAGCGCACCAACCACCCAGTGGAATTGGAAATGAGCCAGATCAACGTGCTCGTCAGCTCGTCGCATCGTATCCTCTTCGGGTTTGTCGTGTTTAGATCCAAAAGTTTTTTTTGACTATACTATTCATCCCTCTCAGAAAACACGCTTCCCAGAAAAGTTTCCCTTTAATTTTTTTTAACTTTCCTATTTATCTCCCTCACAGAACACGCTGCCCAGAAAAACATCTTTTCATCGGTGGCTTCTTCTCCGGAGCTCAGCTGGCCGACGTGTCGCCTGGGTTAAAAGGGGAAAGGAATGATTTATGCCATGGGAATGGGATGGTGGTTCACCAGCAGAGGTGGGTTGGCTAAAGTTACCGCAGACAGGTAACAGCAATGGTCTTCAGGAGGGAAATGCCAGCGTTGTTCTGTTGTGTAGGCTACTGCAGATTCAGAACAGGATGTAAATTTTGCTAAACTTCTATTTTCTACTCCACGAGAAGAAGAAGATCAAATAGCGTTGTGGTGATGTTACCTGTGAAGGATGCTCCATCACAATTTGCAGAAAGAAAACGCATGCTGCTGTAGCGTTGCATCTGAAGATGGTCCAACAGTCTTGTCTGGACAAGGAACGCAAATTGAGCATCCTATCCTAAATCTGGAAGGGCTTCAAGATTGCCAGCTGGTGACCAGTCACTACTATCTTAAGAGTTTGCCGTTCACCATTCACCAGCCAGGACCATTACATGAAAATTAGTACCTCAATTGTCGCTCAATAAACACTTCCCTTTTTTCTGATACTTCCTCACATGAAAGAACTGTAGTAGCGGTGGTAGTAAAAAAACTGCATCTGTAAAGCAGCAGGCCATGCTCTGTTCTGCTCTGCCCAAGTGGGTCATTAAGGAGAAGTCAAGGTGAAGCTGCCTCCTGTCCCCCTTTTTCTACCGTCAAAAAGTCACCACTAACACCGCAATCACGCAGTAATAACAAAAAAGTCACCACTAACACCGCAATCACGCAGTAATTGAAAGTCAGTGCCTCAGTGGCCGAGGGAGTAAAGAAAGCAACGTGGGAGCAATTGGACAAGGGACTTGATCTGGACCTATATCTAACTCCAACCCTGCACCTTTCCACCATCCCTCCCACCTCCCTCTCTCTCACGGTCTCACCCCCCTCTCCGAAGTCCGAAAGCTGGAGAGGAAGGAGATCCATTGCTTCCGATGGATGCCTCCCGTCTCTGACCTCCGATGTCTGCCATCTCCTCCCACCTGACAGCAACTCCTGATCGGATTCAGGCTAGGCCACCGCCCTCCACTGAACCTCAGGTACTGCTCGTTCCTCTGCTCTCTGGTCCTGGGCTTTGCCCTTCTTGGTCTGGTTCTGCTCTGGGTTTGCGAGGGGTGCCCGCTTTCTATTTGCTCTCAAGCCTCTGATGGATGAACAAAGGATTCGATGAGCCATGGGCTTTTTTTCCCTCGGGTTTGTTCTTCTTGGTCAGGTTAGAACGAGAAAGACCCAACCTTTCTTGCAGCTTCAGGGAACTTGCAGTTCTGAAAGCTTTCAGTAGGTTCTTGAGTTCTGTTTTATTACTATCTTGCTCCATTTAACTTGAGTTGCCATTCTTATTCAATTTGACAAAGCGCTATCTGAATACAGTTTTGTAGAGACTTCCTACAGAAAGAAATTTCACTCCTCATGCTTTCGAGTAAAAATTTCCTGTAAATATTCAGAAATAGTTTCAGAGAGATTCAGAACGAGGCTCTAAGGTCTAAACTTGGTTCATCCCTAATAGTATTTTCCACGCCGTGATCAACGCATGTTGCACCATCACGTGAAGTCATTATTCTGTTGCAGGTTTTTAGACTATACATCCTAGCTAATCAGTTCCCCTTCATTTTCCTTAGATTTAAGCAAGCAGGCCTGAACACGAATTGATCTCTGCGGTGCACCCCCGTTGAAGCCATGGGGTCCGGGGACTGGTTCAAGACGATGATCAGCAAGAAAAAATCAAAACGGGCAAAGTCAAAGCACGCAAAGGTACCCCATCATCATCTCTTCTTTCTTTCCCATCCTCGAGGGGAAAAAAAATATACCCTTTATACCCAATTTCGAAGTCCCTCCTGGATGTCCTGTACACCAGCTTGCCTTGCATGCCTTCCAAGCAACCTGAAAAGGGATGGCATTGATTCTGTTTCATCATTAAGAATGGCCAGGACAAGTGGACATCCTATCATCTGAGCCAACTTGGTGTGCTGTTGCAGTGCTTGTGCTAATCATAATTAGAAAGTTGGCTGTAAGGAAAGCTTGCTTTGTTGGTAGCAATAATGGAGGGTTACTGATGCCGACTTGTACAACAGTGTCTCTGTGGTGGGTTAGTGTTTGGTGCTACCTTCAGGATAAAAACTTTCTGCGTATTTGGAGTGTCCTTGGATACTTCTAAATGGGCCCCATCAGCTGACATCAGGATATCTTAGACCATTTACTTAGATAATGACTAATTGTATATGCAAAATATCAAATGATTCTTTTCCTTGAGTAGTTAAGCTGTTTACTAGGCAGTGCCACACGGCTATGACCTATGGTTGCTTGCTCTCTTCTGTGTTGCTTAGGGATGTGATATGCATGGAACCCTCCAAGAACCTGCATTTGTTATTGATTAGTAATTTCTCCACGTTTTGTTTGATTACCTGTGCTATGTTTCAAATATCACTTTTGAACTTGGATTTGTCACTGGAATAATTTTACTACTGTTCGAACTGTCATGAAATTTTGAATTGATCTGCTGTGGCATGTTCTTCCTAAATAAAGATTCGAAGATGTGCAAGGAAACTTGATTTGCTGGTAGCAATAATGGGAGGTTACATGATGCTGACTTGTAGAACTATGTGAGTTAAGTGCTACCTTCAGGATAAGAACCTTCTGCATATCTGGGCCCATCAACTGACAACAGTTAATCCAAAACTGTTTGCTTGGGCAATGTAACTGAATATGCTAAATATCAATTTTTAGTAGCTTATATCTTTACTAGATGTGCCATGGTTGCTTGTTTTGTTCTGTGTTGCTGTTGCATGGCACCCTATATGAACCTACATTTATCCCTCAGTAGGCATTCCTCAACAGCTTTTTATTCAGTTACCTTAATTCAATGAGATTTGTTAAGTTAGACTCTGATTTTTGGACTTGGAGTCCATATAATGTAATTTTCTTGTCTTACATAGGTACTTAGGGATTAGTTGGCCTAATGAAACTTTTGCTACAGAGTCCTTGTTGTCATCAATGGAGTAATTTTTGTTTTGGGGTTTTTGAAGGACCTCATAATTTTTATCCATCCTTAGAGAAACTAATCAACGAATATTGTACTAGTAAATTATCAGCTTCGTTTTCACCTGTTTCCTTTGCCAATGAAGCTCGCTGGTCAGGTACCAAATGGAGGCAATCAGACAAATCAGAAGTCAAATGGCCCTTCTTCCAGTAGTGACCATGAAGATAATGCAACACTAGAGGAATGGGCCGCTACACGGATTCAGAACGCGTTTAGGAAATACAAGGTAACATGAATTACAGAAGATATGGATTGCACCACAGTGACATAGACTACTGAATTCAGACATTTTGAATACATGTTGTTACCCCTTTTTCAACACTCCTCATTGCTTATGCAGGCAAGGAAAACCCTCCGTTGTCTGAGGGGAGTCAAAAGACTGCGTGTAGTTGGTCAGGCCAATCCAGTTAAGAAGCAGACCGCTGCCACACTGAGCTACATACAGTCTTGGAACAAGTTGCAGTCAGAGCTACGAAACCGCCGTGCTTTCATGGTCACCGAAGGGCGCAACAGGAAGAAGAAGCAGGAGAATCAAATGAAACTTGAGGCAAAACTCCATAATTTGCAGGTGAGTTTTACCCCTCACGAGCCATATTCCTGGTAAATTATTTGTTCCTCACTCGGTGGTCAAAGAACTCTACGAGAGAAAGAAATAATTTTGTTAACGGTATTGCATTGTTTCGTTGTTTGTTCCCATCTTTTATTAGGTTGAATGGAATGGAGGTTCAGATACTATGGATGAAATACTTGCTAGGATACAACAGAGGGAAGAAGCAGCAGTGAAACGTGAGCGAGCCATGGCCTATGCGTTCAACCATCAGGTTTGTAGTATCTGTTGATTCTGATGTCGTGACTCATTTATATCACATAAATCCATATCTATGATTGAAGTTAACATAAAAATTATGATACTTAAACTTCGTTCTAAAATCTAGACACATGCTTTAAATCTGAACCACACCGCAGCATTCTGAATGCACCGCAACAGTGTTATGACTCAAGAAAGGATGTATTCTATCCTTTTGCAGTGGAGAGCAAGATCTGCCACAAGTCTAGGAAACTTCAGCTATGAAGTCGGGAAGGGTGGTTGGGGCTGGAGCTGGATGGACCGCTGGATCGCTGCACGGCCATGGGAGCCGCGGTCCCTGGTCCAACCCGAGAACCCAAAGAAAGTGCAGGCAAAGAAGGAGAACAGCAACACAAACCCATCGGCTCTGAAGCTGCAAGGCTCCATCAGCCTAAGCAACAACGTGAATGATCGGAAAGTTCCTAAGAAGAAGCCATTGCCGTCACCTAATGATCAGAAGAAACAATCACCGTCACCTACTGATCAGAAGAAGCAATCACTATCACCTCCTGATCAGAAGAAACCATCGCCATCACCTACTGGTCAGAAGCCATCACCGTCACCTACTGATCAGAAAAAGGCATCACCTTCACCTGCAAGCGATCAGAAGAAAGCAGCACTGAAGGAGCAGAGAGCAAAGGCTGCAGGTACTCCTCCAAAACCCAAGGTCAAGGAAATGAAAGGGAGACAAGAGAAGCAGCAGCAAGTGGTTCCATCAGTCAGCGCATGAAGACAGCAGTCGTGGGAAATGGTTACTGATCATTGTACGATACATCTTGTGAAGTTTTTCTCATCAAGTTTTTCACAGTCTGATGTTTGTTTTTCTTTTTCATTTTTGTCGTGTTACGGTGATATGGAAATACCGACTGCCAATGTAGAATGTGCTTGGTTTGAGCAATTATGCACATATGACATATATCTGATGAGAGTGGTTTTGGTTAGGACTAGGACATCTGCTGTTCATTGTAATAAGACTTGCCTAGCTATGTGCTTGAATGGAAAGTCTTGTTGGAACAAATTGCAAATTCGTTCAGTTCATAACATTAGGATCATGTGGTAAATCAATCATATGTATTTTATCAAGGAATGGCATGAGACTGCCAATTCCCATCCGTCCATCCATCAAATTGGCACTTCTGTTCCTTAAATTGTTTGCTTGACTTATGATTGATTTACATGATCTTCATGTTACAAAAAGAATTGCACAAGAGACAACTATCTTCCTCAAATTGTTTGCCTGATTATTCAGTTAAATTTGTTACAGATACATTCTATTTCAATTGTCTCCAACAAATTCACAGTTTTCCAACTGTGTTCTTCTGCTGCTGAAATAACAGCTCTTGCATTTCTACTCTGAATCCATCCACCGCGGTGCGCGGCAGCGCAACGAACACCTTGAACCCCCGGCGCCGCCTCTCGTCGCCGGCACCATAGGGCAGCATGAAGCACGGCTCCGTGCTCCCGAGGATCCTCCACGAGAGCGGCATCACGACGTCGGGTTCGCCCCACCCGAAGTCCACCTCGCCGTGGCCGAGCCGCCGCCAGTCCGTGAACGCGCTCACGGCGGCGCCCGCCGTGACGCCCTCGCCGCGGTGAAGCTCGAGGAAATCGATGTAGGAGCGCACGTACTCGTCGTCCACGGCCTGCTTGCTCCTCTTGATCATGGCGGCCGTCGTCGCCAGTGGCTGCGCGATGAGGTCGCCGGCGGCCACCGCGACGTACACTGGAACGCACACGTTGCCCCAGTACCCGTCCGGGAGCGTTGGGTTGATGATCTTGCTGATGTTCATCGAGTACACCATCTTCACCACCTCGCCTGAGCTCGTCCCGTTCGCCTTCACCCTGCTCGCCAATCCACGAGCACGGTGAGCATAGAGTTAGAGACTGTAGAGCGAGCACATTTCTGTGATTTCAATTCTCGAATAGCTGGTGGTGAGGAGTGCTTACTTGGCACGCCAGATGAAGGAGGCGATGACCTCGAAGGTCGTGAGCCTGAGGCCGACCTCGTCGGCGAGCCGTGCTCTGAGGGCTTCCACGTTAGCGTCGCTGACGTGGAAGCACTGCCTCGTGACCTGCTGTTCGCCGGCGGCGCCGTACGGGCCGCGGCGCGCGACGTCGTGGTCGAGGGCGAGGACGCGGTCGAACACCTGCGTCGCGACGCGTGGCGGCTGCCTGGGCCCCAGCAGCTCGCGGCGGTCCCACACCGGCGCCACGTCGGGTGGGCCCTCCCCCCGCGCGAAACGCGCCGCGGCGGCGAGGAACTTGGTGGCGCCGGCGCCGTCGCAGAGCGCGTGGGCCACGCGCATCCCGAGCGCGACGCCACCGCACGCGAACCGCGTGGCCCGGAGCGCGAGCGCCGGGGCACGGCCACCCACGACGTCGCCGTCGTCCCCCGACGGAGGCGCGAGCCGGTCGAGGAGCTCCGACGCCGGCGCGTCGGCGTCGATGTCGGCCACGGAGAGCTCGGACTTCGCGAGGACGAAGGGGACGGTGTCTTCGGCGTCGACGACGACGACGTGGCTGCCGTCGCCGGGGACGACGACGACGCGGCCGGCGAGGGCGGGGAAGAGGGCGAGGGCGGAGGCGAACGCGCGGGGGAGGACGGCGAAGGGGTCGATGGACGGTGGGGGAGGTGGGAAGAAGCGGAGGGTGCGGAAGGTGACGTCGAGCATGTTGCGGTCGGCGTCGAGGCCGGAGAGAGGGAGGGACGCGTGCTGTGGTGGGGTGCGTGGGGAGAGACGTAGGGTGTCGAGGATTTGGAGCTCCATGGACATGGCGTGATCCGGATGGACGCCGCAGTTCGAGCTGCTGCGTCGTCAGTTCAGGCGATAGACTGGCACGGACGGTGAGCTGCTGCGTGGATCACTGTGGGCGACGACGAGGAGCTGTCCTGGCTTAAAAAGCTGTCCAAACATGGCGGAAGTAATCAAGAAGGAGTAGGTGGCAATGGCATGGGCGCATGGCAGAGTTGCATTGGGCGAGGGGTTGGTGGATTGTGTTTGCGGTTTCAGGAGGGAGGAAACGTGGAGGCACGTGTGCCAGTAGTCCAGCGCGGCGTTCATGCCGTCGCAACTCGTCGTTGCTAGCGAGCGTGGCCCTGCTTGAAGATCATCGCACTCGCAGAGGGATAGAGACTGGACTAGCGAAATTCTCAGCTGGATGCCGTCAGCTCCTCCCGTCCCTCTCCCTCGACGGCTTTGCACAAGTTCAATCTTACCCCTGGACCCTGGTGATCAAGTCCTAGGGATCTGGTTCTGTATGAGTAAATCACACGAAAAGTGAAGGATTCCTTTGCCGTCAATTCTACGCGGGGGAAAACCATTGGAAAAGAATGGATATACTCAGGCCCGTTTGAAAGTTTGAGGGTTCCTGTGCACAGGTACAAAACGTGCGAAAAGGGGTAGTCAGATGATTCACTGTCTTCGAATGGCACGTGTTTTGACGTTGATGAACAAAAACCCCTATTATAATATTGGTAAATACTCTCCCCGTTTCAAAATGTAAGTCTTTTGACTTTTTTACACCAACTTTGACGCTCGTCTTATTTATTTTTTTTATAAAATATCATATTTTTTTATTATAGCTAGCTTTAGTAATAAATGATTTTCAAGGATAACCTAAAATTAACTATATTTGTATAAATTTTTTGAATAAAACGAGCTGTCAAACTTGAGGCTAAAAAAGTCAAACGACATATATTTTAGAATGAAGTGAGTAGAGATTTGTTCTAAGATTTTTTTTAAAAAATCCTGAGTTTTTCGTAAATGCCTAAGCCTCCATAATTCCTCTGATTTTCATCACTCTTTTTTTTCATATGTGTTCCAAACTTTCAAGTGTTTTTTTCTCGTTCATGTGTTTCTTTCGAAGCACGTCTAAGAGCAATTCCAGCAAAAACTCTCTAAACATAACTATACTCTGAATTTGGAAGGCTGAAGGAAAAAGAAAACACACACACCTCAGCAGACTCTCTACCAGAACCCATTTTAAAGGCCTATAAATTTCTTACTCCACATTATACTATTCCTGTAACTCTAGCGAGCTCTTTTAGAAAGATGAATCATGGCTGGAGTTGATTTTTTTTTTAAAAAAAAACTAAAAAATAGAAGAACTCTCACTCTTTAGAAAAAAAATAGTAGGCCAATATTGTTGAGATATCATATACAAACATGCCTGCCTTATGTTGGCCATATGAGGTGTAATAATATGTTTTTTGACAATGTCAAATATACTTTCTCTATGCAAGTTGTTTTCAAGGCAATGTCATAGGCTTCTAGCTACAGTTTTGGCCTTTGTTGCAGCGTCATGGGATAAAGGAGAAGCTCCATTCAGCAAGCCTTACTACGGAGATCATTGCCGTGAAGATCCTCACGGTAGTGGATGAAAACTCAATACTAAATTTTGTAATTGAGTTTTGTTCCTTTTTATCTCAGCAGGGAGCTAAACAAAATGTAATAAACCTAAACAACAACGTTGTGTGCGGAAATGCAAAGGCTAAAACTATTTTCATCTTATAAAGAAATACACAACTGTAGCTTGAGAATTCTAATAATACTAGTAGCGTGCCCGTGCTAACGCTACAGCAAAGCTAAAAAAGATAATTACTTGATTTGAGAAGATAATATGCAGATGTTCATAAATCATATATAATTCTGGTCATGGCCACATTGGCAACCTTAATGGCAAGTCAAAGATGCCAGAAACTCTTGAGCTCTAAAAACAAAATATTCAGTAGAGTAAAGCATAGCAAATAATAGTTTTCTCTGGATGTTTTATAATGCTCGTGCTAATGCTATGGCAATCACATAAAAATATACTACATCAATATGTTCAAAAAAATTGTGCAACTTAGAATACTTCCGCAAAATACAACTTTATAGTATACAAATTTGACAAATATGATTTACTCTCCACCGTAAGAATTAACTATTTACATATTCCTATAGATGGCATAAGATGGGAAATATACATGTTCCTATACATACATGTATCATTCAGAAGCCATGCAAAAGTCGAGGCTGCAACGGAGAGTATGTAACATTTCTCAATGTTATAGATTTTCAATAATATATATATATAATTGCTTCATAAGAAAACAATATGTTTGAACAAAAAATACGGTGGCAAGTTCTTTGAACAAGGATCACCATAAGTACAGAACTACACGACCAAGCTGACCAGATAATGGTCGAAAAGATTTTGTAAATGCAGAGCTGAGAGCACAGCATGATGAACAGATATGTGGCATAGAAAAAGGGGCAAGTGCAATAGTCGGCTTCACATTGGCAATACAAAACATACTGTTTTTCTTCGTCTCGTGCTGCAGGTTGTGTACCAGCTCAGTGATTCCTCACATGAGAACCCTATGCCTCACTCACTCACTGAACAATATGAAGATTGAATGAAGCATATAACAAAAATGCTACCTGCAGAGAGAAAAGACAATTAAAAACCATATTGATTTTCCAAATAATAAACCATGATATGAGAATATATCATCATATTGACAAGCTTCAAAACATAAAAAAAAAAGGACAGGCCCCAGTGCTGAACCTCCCACGTGATGTGGGGTCTGGGGGAGGAATCATCTCGGGCAAGCCTTACCCCCTCACATGCGGAGAGGCCGCTCGAACCCAGGTCTCCTGGCACCAGTGGGTAGGATTTACCAACTGCGCCACGGAGAGGCCGCTCGAACCCAGGTCTCCTGGCACCAGTGGGTAGGATTTACCAACTGCGCCAGGGCCTTCAAAACATACAAAGAAACCAAAAATCGTATCCCGCCAACCAATACACATAATCTAAATAAAAATTGATTCACCACAAAACACTTCTTTTTAAAAGGATCCACTTAAAAAAAACAATTGGTGTTTCCATTCCAAATCGTATGCAGCCCATGAGAAAAAAAAATCAATTGCAGAGAATTGGTGTTTGCACTCCAACACCACTTTTTGGCAGAAGGGTGGCCTTCTTCTCCGGCATCTTGGTCCATTCACAGAGAATTGTTGAAGTATGGCCTTAATGGCTTCACCCAAATAGCCATTTGGAGCGTTCTTAATGTTCTTTAAGCATGGGTAATTTGGAGGAAAATACATTGCTATCAGACTAATGTAAGCAATTTGGAGAAAAATACATGGCTACCATTTGCCGGACAAATTTAAAATTAGCATTTGAAATCTGCAATGTAAGAAAACAAACAGCATTTGAAATAGGCAGACTACCAAAGTTCAGTGATCCTATTGTCAACAAGATGACATCAACAGTGCGTGATGAAACACAATGAGAAAAAGATAAAGGAAGCATAATGTACCTGAACCGAATAATAATGATGGGCCAAAATCAATGGCCTTAACCTGCTTGTAATATGGCTGGTAATTGCTTTCGAATACAGTACCAATAATGCTGCTTCAATCGACAACACATCCATAGCTGCTGGACTATCTGACAAGGGAAGAGAACTCTAACAAATTCTCATTTTGTTCCAAGTGAAATGATATTTTCACCTTTAAAATCTATGTGTGAGATCAAGGCCGCGAGAGCCCTGCATACCAATGAAGTATAATGATTTCTGCAATAAAAAATTGTACACGGCCAATCCAGAAAAAAGATATGAAAGGAAATCATACACTGATGCAGTGATGTCAGATTTGTGGTCTATTATTGGTGTTCGAAACTTACGGGTCGCCATGGTCTATTGGTGTTCGCTGGCGGTGGCAGCAGCAGCTCCTCAACAACAACTACAAGCGTGCACCTGCAGATCAAACACCAGATGGATTCTCAAAGAGGCGGGGGACTGGAACCAACCGAGAAATTCCCATCCGACTGGGGGCACAACGATTTACGGAGCAATACGAACCAGCGAGGCGGATTCAGTGCCAGGGAGGAAGTAGAAGAAGAGCCCCTCGTGGAGGCGTACCGCCGTCGACCACGGAGTGTGCGACATACTGACACCGTGCTGCCGTCGCCCGCTGAGTTGACCGACGGTTGCGCCTTAACTTCCGCTCCTCGCCGAAGCAGCGGCCCTTGTGTTTGCGCGCGCCGTCCAGTACGTGGCCGCGGCGCTCCAGCCGACGGCGTCCAGAACGTGGCCGCGTAGGGAGGTGCCAGTAGGCGGCGTTCTGGGCGAGCAGATGACGTCGTTCAGGGCGCTTGCGAGCAGGGCGTTGTACGGCCGCTGAGCAGGGAGAAGGGAGGGCGTGCGGTGGCTTCGAGCTAGCCTGGAGTGCGGCCGGAGAGATGTTCGGCGGGTGAGCAGGCGGAGATGATTGACGATGACGTTTGGTGGCGTGCCGTTTTCGTCGGAGGACCGAGGCTTTCGTGGGGGGCTCGGGGAAGTTACGACGCCCGTGCGGCCGTGCGTGGGTAACTGGGTATCCGGGAAGGGTGGGAGGATGAGTGATGATGAGAGAGAATATTAGTCTTTATATTTGAGTGATGAGAGATTAGATTAGATCTCGAGCCTTGGTTCTAATGGAGATGATTTTGTGGGTACACAAATTTGGGTGGGTTTAGAGGAATTGATGACTGTTGGGGCATAAATATGTGTGGACTTAGAAAAGAGTTGAAGTGGTGAATTTAAGGGGTGGAGAGGAGATGGAGATGGAGATGGAGAGAAGAAGAGGAGAAGATGGAGATGGAGATGGAGATGGAGAGGAGATGGAGATAATCGCCCACGACTGTAGCAGGGGAAATTGGCATCCAGTTGTTTCGTTTCAGGGTGATCTGAGCCGTCCGGCCACCAGATCGAGCGGCTACTGATCGAAGAGCCAGGATTTAGCAAATCGAAACAACCGTCTCCTTCGGTCCTTCCTCACCCCGCACCGCAACTATTTCCCTCCACTCGTGCGCCTCTCCGGCTGCGGCCGCGCCTCCCATGGCGCCGCCGCTCCACCTCTGCCTCCGCCTCTCCCTCCACCCACCCCAAGCTCTGCCGCCCTCCCTCCGCCGCGCCTCGCACTCCTGCGTCGCGTCGCGCCCGATCGCCACTCGCGCCGTCTCCACCCGCCGCGGAGGGCGCCCCCTCCGCGCCGCGCAGGGCGAGGCCGGGGGCGCCGCGTGGGCGGATGGGTCCGAGGAGGAGCTGAGGCGGCTTCTGGAGCTCCTCCCTGGGGAGCTTCGGCGGCGGGTGGAGACCCACCCGGAGCTCCCGGCGCTCGTGGAGGTGGTCATGGACCTAGGCCGCCCCCCGCTCGCGCGCTTCCCGTCCGGCGACTTCGTCCTCTCGCACCGCCCCATTTCCTTCGATGACCTCCAACACGCCATCTCCCAGGTCCTTCTCAAGCCACTGCGCTTAATTTGATACAAATGGCGAGTTGGAGTACTTGCTTACAGTCTGCTAAGCCTTTTGGTAGGTTGGGGATTTTGGAGCAGACAATCGTGCCGGAATCAGCCGGACGCTGCACCGGATTAGCGCGATTCGGAACCGGAAGGGCGTCATTGTAGGCCTCACATGCCGCGTTGGGCGGGCAGTGCCTGGGAGCGCCAATTTGCTTCAGGATTTGGTTAAGGATGGTGGGTCATTGCTGCTCATCGGTCCACCAGGGGTAGGGAAGACTACTGTCATAAGGTAGGGTTTGGTTCGATGAGCTCGATGCTTAAGATGTACCTTTAAAACTTGTGTTGTTGAGAAATATTGTTGGCAATAAGAAACACAAATGCTTATCTTCCACAGTGCCAGTACGTACCAAATTTAGCATCGATTTGTTGTCTTGCTGTGCAGAGAAATTGCTCGAATGCTGGCTGATGATTACAAGCAGCGTGTGATGATTGTTGACACATCTAATGAGATTGGTGGGGATGGTGATATTCCTCATCCAGGAATAGGCAATGCCCGTAGGTTGCAAGTGCCTAACCAAGACATGCAGCACAAGGTCTGTTGTCTTAACTCTTAAGTAACCCTTTGCCTTCTGAAGTTCTGAAGTAGGAGTAAAGATTGTTAGCTTCTTAGTTCTTACCTTCCGTGCATATAGAGTATAAATCAGTACTCTTCTTAACTGTGCATCTGGTAGAGTATTTATGTAAATTTAATGTTGTGAGCAGGTGCGGAGCCAGGTCCCGTGTTGCCTGTGCTGCAGCCCAGGGCATGTGCCTGAAAGCCAGTGACACATTAGACTAATAACTAGGTAAATAGTTAAATTAACAAGATATTATGCATAGATTAGCTATTTAGCCCGGGGCTTAACTCCTTTCTGGCTCCGCCCCTGCTTGTGAGATGTATGATGCCTCCTGTTCGCTCTGCTTTAGCGTCGTCTAGACACTCTGAAATCTAGTCCCTAGTTAGTTGGTATCATTTTGCTCTTTGTTGCCTGTGAGTCAACAATGTTCCCACAGGTTGCTGGAGCACTGGTAGAACGATTGGTGCAGTCTGAACTTAAATATGTGTTAGTTTTTGTCATGTTGCAATGCACACTGTTCCTTGAACTCTAAACAAAAGGTCTTCTGTCCCTCTTACATAGAAGGTTTTATAGTGATCAAATTGAAAACTTATACGGGTTCTTGTTGGACTACTGATCAAAGCGAACTTTCTTTTTGTTTGGGAGGAACTTGGAGCCTCAGACCTCTTCCTTGGGAGGAACTTGGAGCCTCAGACCTCTTCCTCCCCATTTGCTTGTATACTAGCGAAGACTTGTTTCCAGACCAATTTATATGTGTGTTAGATACCAATTTGTTTTTTAATGCAAAGTTTGCTATGTATGCTAATCCTTTATTTGGTATCAATCAGGTACTGATAGAAGCAGTGGAAAACCATATGCCTCAGGCAATTGTTATTGATGAGATTGGAACCAAACTAGAGGCTATGGCTGCTAGCACCATTGCACAGAGGGGAATACAGCTTGTTGCAACTGCCCATGGCGTAACAATAGAGAATCTGATCATGAATCCATCACTAGAGATGCTTGTGGGAGGAATACAGGTAAGGATGTTCTGCACTTCATTTAGTGCCCTGTTGCCAAAATATTGTCATCTGCTGTCCCTGTCAGTAATTTCACTCCATTTTGGTTCTTGCCACTTGAAACACAGCACACCAAATTTTGTATTCAAACTCAGCTTTGCAACCATTTTATGTTCCCAAATAAGAGATTACACATGGCAATACTGTTACTAACAAGTATATCAGGACTTGCTTGTTCACAATTAAGGTTTTCAAAAAACAGTTACCAACTTAGAGAAAATGTAAAATGTGAAAAAAGTGAGAGAAAATCGACTATTTACTAATATTAAACCTGGTCCAGTCATCATTACCACATAGAACAACTAATGATTTCTCCATATGTGTCTGAGTATGCAAACTAGATTCCAGTTCATTCAGTTTGCTAGCTGAAGGGTGCTTTCTATGCTTTCCAAAGAAAGGCTTTATTTAGTTCTGAAAATTGTCAAAGCTAAATATCAAGTGCAATCTAGCAAGTAATTGTTATACCAGATGCTCAGTTTTCTTCTCAGAAGGCACGAAAGCACTGTTCCTTTACTTTTCTTTATACTCTTGTTGTCAAAATGTGTGTGATCTCTTACCACATGTTCAATTGTTTGTATGAAAGAGTGTCACACTTGGTGATGAAGAAGCTAACCGGAGGGGGGTTCAGAAAACTGTCCTAGAGCGCAAGGGCCCATCAACCTTTACATGTGCTGCAGAGATCGTCTCCAAAACTGAATTGCGTGTCCATCGCAGTTTGGAAGCCACAGTGGATGCTCTGCTTGCAGGTTCTTACCTATTATTCTAGCTGCATTATCATGTTCTATTTGATGCTATTATTTATGATATTAGACATGTAAATATGTAACTCTGATGCCATCATGATTTTCTACACTTGTTGGTGCAGGCAAGCCGCCTAATGTTGAAATTCGGAAGTTGGGTCCAAAGGGATTCGTGCAGGAAGTTTCTGTGCAAAAGGAACAATCACATATCGGTCTTTATGAAGGTGCAACAAAATTTGATAGTGATTCTCTAAGGAATGCCAGAAGAAGCTTGGACTCTGCATTCAATCTTGAATCTGCTGAAGCACATATAGAGATGGCAGATGAAGCTGACTCGAGCTTGAATCTATACGCATATGGGGTATGGATTTCTTCAATAGTTCATTCTTTTGATGCTCTGGTTTTATGAGCAGCGTGCCCCTTCACCTCAGTAGCCAGTAGGTAGTCTCTCTGCATAATGGTTATGTATACTGGGAGTGACAGCATGCTGTTTAGTAGAATGATATTCACACCCTTATTTGATGTCGGTCATATAAAAGTTTAACTATTCAGGTATGTTAGGTACATGCAACTCAAAAGCATGTTGGGATTGTTAGTTCTAAGCCCCTATGATATTGATCAAAAGTATGATTTTTGCTGTTCGTTCTGCATAGTAGGACTGTTAGGGCAAGGTAGGTATGTACCATTGATTCATTGAATAGTACGCTGAGCTGGTCAGTTGCTGCAAGCCTCTATGATATCAATTATCCTTGATGATCCTTTCTGGAAAGTTATCAGAAGATTGCTATTGTGGGAGCGGTGTGGGGAGCCATCTTGTCTTATGACTTTAATCCAAAGGCCTGCTGTTCCAGTTTGCAATTCCTTTTCTTTCGGGGCACAAAGTATCTGCAAAATCCTAATTCTGTAACCTGACTGACTCTGTGTGTTCGGATATTCCCTCGTGTCACTGCAACAGTAGTGGTAACCTATATTGATCCAGTTCTGGTAGATTTAGTTCCTTGTCTAAAGATTTTTGTTAATTTTTCAGTACTTAGTTTATAACTTATTTGATAGGTTGTTCTAGATCTCCGAGTCGACTGCCCTGCAAGCCATCAAACAGCTGGAGTTGGAGGATGTTGTTACTTTAACTTACAATATCAGCGAGGCTGATGCAGTGATCGCGTTACATTCGAAGCTCAAGAAGAATTCCCAGATTCAGGCACTGGTGGAATCTCAAGATATACCAGTTTTCTTTGTGAAGGTTTATTCTCACATTTTTCATTTCCAATCCAAATGCAAATTTATCCTTTTTTAGCACTGGAATCAGTTTTCTTATATTTGCTTGCTGTTATTCACAGACAAACTCCCTGTCACAAATCACCAGAGCACTGCGTGCCCTCGTCGATGATCACATGGATGAGTTGATCGATTATGAGGACAAGGAAGAAGCGAGATCATCGGAGGAAACTGATGCTCTGGAGGTACGCCCATCATTCCTGCACAGCTCCCCCCCCCCCCCCGTCCCCCTCCCTTTATTGTGTTTTCCAACCGCCGCCTTCACTGCATAACATTGTTACTTTTTTTCTTTCCGAATCAATCCTTCAACAATTGTGCATTGATGATCAGGAAGCGAGGCTGGCAATCGAGCAAGTAGTGATCCCGAAAGGCGAGAGCGTGCGGCTGCTGCCGAGACCGCCAAGCATCATCTCCTCCCAGGTGGATCTCGTGGAGAGCTTCAGCCTCAAGTGGGAGGTCGTCGGCCAGGAGCCCAACTCCCACCTGAGGATCCTTCCACTCTTCACGGCAGCCAAAGAAGCCACCGGCGCCGAGCTAGGAACTGCGGCCGGGGTCGCAGATTCAGGGAGCCCCGATGACGCGGATTATACCCAGAACAGCGTCACCAGGCTACCATTTCTCCCCGACTAGAGCATCCTTTCCACTTCGTTAGACACTTTGCACCTGGCTGTATATTCCCTTTGTCTCGGCTGTAACTTTCATCGGAAACGAAGCTTTTTTTGTGTGTGTTTACGAAAGGATAGATACAAGAGTGCTACGCTTACAGAATCTGTTGCGAATCAGAACCCGAAAACGTTGAGACCGTTTCACGCCCTTTTCCGAGCTGGTGACGGTACAGTCATCTCGATGCCCTTTCTACGTGCCCGGCCAAAAAATGACCGTTAGTACTAATTCACTGGACAAGCTAGATTGGCATATCATGCAATCTTGGTCACTGCATTTCTGCCGTCAACCAGTGGTCCCCTAGCTCCCATTTCTGCACCAGGCCAACCATGCCATTTTGGCACTTTTTGCTGCTGACAACATCGTACGCCATTCTGCTAGTCCCACCATCACAGGGATTCCCCTTTAAAATACTCGTAGCAGATGCCCTTTGGGTGGCTTTGAGTCTTTGACTCCTGGCTGCACCCAGACATCAGCAGCTTGAAGCCAAGAGCCCTTTGCACTAGCTCGAAACAAAGCCCGGGGCGTTGGGGCGCGGCCGCGAGGTGTTGGTGTGACCTCCTCGACTCCTCCCTCCCTCCCCGCCGCGTCCGGCCGCTCGCCGGCCTCGGGGGCCGGAGCTCCGTACGCTCCATGACGCGCGCGAGCGGGGCCATGGCCTACGGCAAGAAGAAAAGCGGCCAAGTGCCAATGGCCGGAGACATTCGTGCCCGGCCGGACATCAATACGCATCGGCGGAATGGGGGGCTTGGGGCCGGATGATCGGAGCTCTGGTAGTTGGGCAAAGGCCTCTCAGCCCCGCCGCCATTGCTCCGGCGGGCGTATAGAATGGTGTGCCAGTGAGGACTGACACGGATCGCGGCCTAAACAAGCCATCGTGCTCTTTTCGTGCGTGCATGAACGAAAATGATCGGGTATGAAAAGGCAGAGGAGGCCAACCGTATGCATGCGTACGTATGTACTACTGGTCGTCCACTACTGTGTACTGGGCTACGCCACTGTTGCTAGACGACAAGGCTGGCTGCCTGGCTCGCTGTGTCGCCTCTTGATTCGGTACTGTACACCGGTATGAACTACTAGGGACTGTGATGTGCTGCAAAGAGCAGAGTGCTAGTTTCTGATCTCCTCTTTTTTCTCCCTTCTCCAAAGGGAGGTCGAAGGCAATGCTAAATTGGTCACATTGTCAAGTAAACTATATTGGTCACGTTAGTTGTTAAGTGTGTGATGGTGGTGGAGTTGGACGTGGATAGTTCTTGTGTTACTCGTGGCTAGATGTCAGTGGAGAAAGTTCACACGCGTTGTGGCAACAAGCTATCTAGATGCAATGCAAGAAGATTCGGCTCCAGATTGCGGCGGCGGCGACGGTTAATTATTCGTGCGAGCTGATCTGGCCGCGCTGGCTCGATCGAGTGGAGCTTTTAACCGACTGCTCGGCTGATGTCACCGCCGACCGACGAATGAAATATGCCGATCAGTAACGGTTTTCCACACTTAGAATGGCTGACTGGCCTCATCTCTAATTCTCTATCATCGTCCACTAACTACTAAGCAACAAGAAGCCAACAAACATGTATAAAATGCAAGAAGGAGAAAAAAAATCCCCCCGAAATCTGATCCAGAGATTCCAAGGGCCCGGTATCGCGCAAAAGGGAGCAAGCTACAACTACAAGAGCCCTTTTTATGCGTAGTATGGGTTGAAAAAGTTCTTTCTATTTTTCTGAGCTCATCCTATCACCATCGACCGTCGAAGTGCGGCGTGAGTGATCTCCACCACTGCATTGCATGGCGCCAACGAACCACCAGCTCAACGCAAATGCAGCGACAAGCTGCGCACGATCAGACCGCCTATAAATCCTCGACCGGTATCGTGTAACTGCCAAGCAAACCAAGCAATCGAAGTTGCCACACATCACATCACACAAAGCGAGATAGCTAGCTACTGTACATTTTAGGAGTCCACGAAGACGAACTCGATCGACGACACCAATGGCGTCCATCTCGAATACGCTCAAGGTGATGGCCTTCGCCGTGCTCCTCCTGTCCACCGCCGTCTCGCACGGCCGTTGCGAGCCCGACGATACCCGGGCGGCGGCGGCGGTGATCGTCGCCGGCCGGAAAATGCTCGCCGACGAGATCAGCTCGGCGGTGGTCGTGGGAGTGCCGCGTCTCACTCGCCCGGCTCCGGCGGCTGCGGCGGCCTACTCTGAGTCGAAGAGGTCGAGCCCCGGCGGACCGGACCCTCAGCACCATTAAGCAGTTAAGCCCTTGTTAGTGTGCGAATTGGTAGTTTGGCACCACCATTTAACGAATAATTACAGTTTTCCAAAATGTGACCTTTGGTTGGAAGGGGTGTCGTCATATAGCCTCATAGGAATGTTAGCCGTGTATTGGAAGGACATGCATGGCATTACCCAAACAAAACCTAAGGATTACTATGTATCGTCGATTTTTGAAGGTACCAATTCGCACCTTGTAAGTTCTATATATTCGATAAAGGTGCCCGAGGTCTAATAGGGCCCGTAAATTTTGTAGTTCATGATGTAAGTGCCAAAATAAATCAAAGTATTCGCTGTTTGATGCAATGTAATTGTCTTTGTTTTGTGATTTTTATTCTTTATACTAATAATAAAGTGTCGCGTAAGAAAATATAATAAAATAACTTTATAAATAAATTTGAGAAGACATGGGTTTATACGTCACGGTCTCGGAATCAAGCAATGTCTCGGAGACTCGTCGAGTCCGGTGCACCGTGCACAGTAAGGGCGCGAATCAGCCGACGGAGGGGTTTTAGTTTGGGCCGTTAGCAAAGAGGCACATGGGATGGATCATGGGCCGCACAGAACTACAGAAGTGTTCCAGACTCTCTTCCTTACCCACAGAAGCCGAATTCTTCTTATTTTGTGCCCTTTCTGGCATAAAGGAGGCAAAAGAAAATTTTGCCTCTTATTGGCAAAGTTCATCCCAACTACGGGATACAGGAACAATTACTCCAAAAAAATCGCCTAATGATAGAATTATGGTCTGTCCTAAAAGGTATGCAGCTCTCGCTTACTACGAAATAAAAAATTAAGTTTGACCATATTTAGACAGTAATTCCAAAATGTACGGAAATATATTTCATGGTTAATCTAACGCTACCCATTTTGTATAAGTATTATTTATATAAATTTAGTAAAATTTGAAATTATTTAACTCATTGGAAAATGAGAGTTGCACTCTTTTGTGGACTGATGGAGTAGAAGACGAACAAACTAGTGGCTGTTTATTATTTTAATAAACACTGGGCATTTTATTCGACATTTTTAGGTAAAAGAATGGATCTGAAACAAACTTATTACAAGAAGAAAACACTGTTGCATGAATGAATTAGATTCTAGACATCCCTGCTCGAGCTTGTGAGCAAAGCCAAGAACACGCCATCATGTCCCTTTAGAAAAAGAATTCCATTCTGAACATTGTAATGACGCCGCCGATTGTATGGAGGTGACAATTCGCCAAGATTCGGAGCCGTAGTCGCCGCCATCAGCAATCAGCATTCAGCCCACTCGTCGTCCTCGAACGACTTGGCCGGGTTGTTGGGGTCCATGTCGCCGAAGAGCGGCAGGTCGGCCGGCAGCGCCTCCAGGCTGAGGTTAGCGTCCTTTAGCGCGAACACCACCTCCTCGAACAGCACCCTGTTCCCGCGCGGCGTCAGGTGCAGCCCGTCCCTGCACGCGCACATAACATCCAAGAGAAATTGCAGAAAAATTTGAGTTCTCCATCGTTTTTGTCAGCTACCAGATGACTAGATTCATCAGCTCCGACTGGAACAGAGAGAGATTCATCACGGGCGTCGTGTACGTACCTGAGGAAAGATTTCTCCCATCCGGTGAACTTCTGCATCCTGGACCAGACATCAATGGCCCTGACCCCACACTGCCTCGCCACCTCCACGCACGCCCTCGCGTACACTCCCGCCGCCGCGTTCGTCCTCTCCGGCAAGCCGGAGTAGTCATGCGCGTACGGATACCTGCACCTTATTAATTAATTACTGGCCCCGTTCCCAATCAGTGCCACGTCCCGTCATTTCGTTACAAATAAAGAGCATTAATTGCCGGTCCGTGTATATAGCAAGCTCACCGGCGACGGCCGTCCTCGTCGACGGGCGGCGGTGTGACGAGGATGACGACGACGCCGGGCCAGCGCCTGTGGAGCAAGGCGCAGATGGCGCGGAGGTTGTCGCGGTACTCGGCAATGGGCACGTGCTGCGCGGCGCTGGCGCGGTCGGGGAGGGCGGAGTCGTTGGCGCCGAAGCAGACGGTGACGGCGGAGACGTGGCCGGAGATGGTGGCGACGGCGCGGTTGGCGACGCGCGCCGCCCAGCGCGTGTTGTAGCCGCTGTAGCCGCGGAGGACGACGTCGGCGGAGCGCGAGTAGTGGTTGGCGAGGGACGCGCCCCAGCCGCCCTCCCCGAAGGCCTCCTCTGTTATCGAGTCGCCGAATAGCACGATCGATGGCCTCACCATTGTTGTTAGGTTGGATCGGATGGGTAGAGAAGATGACCCAGTGAGGGGACTACGATGATCTTGATCTGGTGTGTGCAGTATGATCGGGCTCGTCGATTGACATGGCTTAATTGCGTGCCTTTATATATAGAGAGAGAGAGAGAGGAGAGGAAAGGAGAGGTGCTGCTGCCTATGATCATAATGGATTTTACGAAAGAAAAAGGGAAGGCGTGGCCCGCTCACACAACCAGGCCCGAGAAGACGGAGGCCGGCCCACCTGATTTATTGGGTTTCTTACTGGGCTGGCAACTAGAATTTTATTTTTGCCCAACTCTTCTTGGTGAAAACCGTAAGAAAACTATTTTTTTAATAATAACAAACCTAGAGAATAGCGATGAGGATTTGAATTGAATTGAATTGAATTGAACTATACTACTAACGCGCCAAGAATTGGCGCGCTGCCGTGCGTTCTGGCCCCACGTGGGCCCCACCGAGCACTGTTTGTCAACGGAGCACTGTTCATCGATATTTTTTACCGAATCTGTTGGGGGAGCACTGTTCATCGATTTTTTTTACCGAATCTGCTGGGCGCGTGCGTTGTGGCCCCACGTGAGCCCCACCAAGCACTGTTCATCGATTTTTTTTATTTTATTTCATTTTTTGCCGAATCTGCTGCACTGTTCATCGACTTTTTTTATTTTATTTTATTTTTTTGCTGAATCTGCTGGGCGCTTTCCAGTGCGTTCTGACCCGCTTGGCGCGCTCTGGTGCGTTCTGGCCCCCACGTGGGCCCCACCGGAGCATTGTTCATCGATTTTCTTTTTCCGATTCTGCTGGGCGCTCTCCAGTGCGTTCTGGCCCGCTCCGTTGTGTTCAGGCCCCACGTGGGCCCCACCAGAACAGACCAATAACTCCTTTTTTTTCATGCTTAAGCGCCAACATCATTAAAAAAACTCATTGATTCATGAAATTGTATGGAATATATAAAACTTTTTTCTCTACATACAACAACAATAATTAAATTTATATAGTACATTCTTATATGACAGCTCCAATACTTTTTTTTACCTTGCTTCCAATCATAAATTTTCCCCTCTACCAAAATCAAGAATCAATTCCTACCACCACCTAAAAGTCAACGGATTCCCAAAAAAAAATTGCACTGTAGAACTATTCACACTGTTTGGTACTGTTCATAGAGCTTTTTCCCCTTCCAATCTAAGTCTGTTTTCTTTAAAAAAAAAATTTCTTCCCAAAATTTTGTTTCCCTTCACGAGACTTAAGTTCTAATGACATTGATTTATATGAAGGGTCCAGCATCTAAAATGGTTAAGAATTTTGGATCGTTAAAAATATTTACCAACTGGCTAAATGATTAGATTAAACCAACCTTAAAAAGAACATATCATAACATCTTAATCCTACTATACGATCTCATAAATCTATGATGCCCATAAAAAACAATACTACCTATCGTTACGTACTACAAAACTTTTGTAAAAAAAAATACATTTTATGCATTAAATTTAATTTTGCATTTCACCGTAGTCTATTTTCTTATATAATTTCATACATGGTAAATCCTCTTTTAAGAACAGTAGAAAAAAAAATACTCCAGACTACAAGTTTTCTGTGCGGGCGCGCAAGGCGCGCCTACCAAACTAGTTCCATTAAAAGAATAGTGATGGGGACTAAGGATAGGAATTAAGGACTAAGATACATTACAAACAGATGGCATCACTACAACTGGCACTGATTCTTTTCCCTGTCGCGGCATACTGCATCCGAAGCGAAGTGTGACGGGCTAGTTGAGCCATGCCCTGCATATTATTGAGGCGGAGCGTTCGTAGAACTTTTTCGACGTGGGCCGCCTTTCAACTGTCCTGCTGCATCGTGCCAGCAGCAGTCGTAAAGGCCCCCCGATGCCGACTCGCGAGCCAGCCATGGCGAGGATACGTGACGATTCGGTGAAACGCAGCAATCGGCCTGCCTGCCTCGTCCAGTAATAGCCGACGTAATAACATCCTCTAAAAGCGAGGTCTGGATCCTCTCTAGTCTGAACCGTTTGTCGGTTCGAAGTAGGCGACGTACGTGCAGTTTCAGCCTTTCAGGCGGTCACAGTGCAAAGCTTGAGGAGAGAATCAGATCACCACCGAAGAAAAGGCACTCTCTCTGCTCTGCGCACAGATTTCTATGCCATCGACCTCGCATTTGATTCCTGGTCCGATTCGTCGTGGGCCTGATTGCGCGCCGGGAGGACTGGGCTATCAAGATGTAATGGGCCTGTAGACTTTGGGCCGTACTCCAGCAGAGAGCACGGCCGGAGTGTCCCCCGGCGTGGTGGCATCGCTGGCGCAACAGCGACGGCGACCTGCTTCCGAGGTGGCGGTGATGACGGGGAGGGGAGGCGCCTTAATGGCGATGGCGCAGAGCCGTCGGATGCGTGACTGTGACCAGGGTTTTTTTTTTTTAACCGGTTGCTCGAACCGCCGGTCTCCGGTAGCGGTTTACCGGTCCGGTTTGACCGGTTACGCTAGAAATTCAAATTTTAAATTCAAATTCACATATTCGGCGGTTTGGAGCGGTTAGCCGCTCGGTTTGACGGTTAGCCGGACCGGTTTGGCAGTTAGCCGGCCGGTTTGCGTCCAAAAAAAATGGGCCTTAATGGGCCAGCCACTTTTTTTCTTTTTTTTTTATTTAACTTGTATTTGCCGAAAAAAATATCAAATGAGCAAATATTTGAAAACTTTTTACACCAACAGATTACACACACCTTGAAGTATTTTTAGGATTTTTTACGAAATTTTTCCTTTTTTAATTCAAATTTGAAAATTTTAAATTTTGCCCGGTTCAAACCGCCCCGAACCGCTATTGGTCCGGAACGGTTTGAGCGGGAACCGGTCAAACTGGACCGGTTCCTAACGGTTTGGTGAACCCTGGACTGGACGGCTCGGGTGAAGGCTAGAGGCGCGTCAGGATCGGTGATCTTGCCGGTGATTTGTCAGAGACACCACGCTGATCCGGCGGGTTGTAGCTTCTCAACCTGCAATGTGCTTCACGAAAACGTCTGAACCTGCCCGGTTGTCGGCGTTCGGTGTCACGGTTTGGCTACTGGCTAACGTCAGTAATAGGGCGTCATTTTTCTTTTTCGGGGGGGGGGGGGGGGGGGGGGGGGTTCTAAAAATACTTGATTCAGCATATCCGGATGAGGATGTCCAGGTGACAGGTGTCCATTCAGATCAAGGAAGTTACGGACAAAAGATACCATACCGATAGCGTCATGATGTTAAGTACTTGTTGACATGCCGTTGACCACTCACTCGGATCGACACGTCTCCAAAGATAACATCTTTTTAACGAGGACACGTTTCATGCACCTGACCCGACCGGATAAGAATTATAGAGAGGGGCCGTTGGGGAAATGGCGCTCAGCGTGACAGTGGTTGTTACAGGAATTCCGAGTCCAAATTCCAAACTGATCAGCGTCTAATCGCATGCACCCGACGTCAGTCCTGTACGGCCGGGTCGACCAGCGTTGAAGCTAGCACAAGATAATTAGCTGACGTCATCTCTCCAGCAGCAGCCCACAGCTAGTTGTTACAGATAACGTGTTAGTTGCATTCAGCACTCATGCATGCACAGCTCTGAACTGACGTGCAAACTGTCGTCTCTTGCTGGAACCTTTATGTCTCGTACGTATATCTCCTTTTTAACAGATTTTATTCATGTTGATCACGATTCAGAGGTTGGAACTCACACGGTTCAGCTGCAGCCTGTAATAGCAGTCTCGATCATCAGTTGCACGCAGTCAAAGTGGCCATGTTCATGACGCCAACAGGCCACCGAATGGATTAGCTAACGATACAAACATAGAAAAAAAATATTGAAAACACTGAACAAAACAGGCGCCACTCTTGTTCCTGCATATGTTTGTTGAGAAAAAATGAGTTGGCACTTGATTGATATGCCCTATCAAGAAAGAATACCTGCCGGAACTGGCAAACTGATTCTGATACTCGCTCTTGTTTCAGCAACTTATCTTCTGTCTGATATTACTGTAGTAAATCTTTCAGTAATACAATCCCTACTTTCTTATTCTCTAAAATATGATTTTAAGTATAGTTTAAGTTACCTCAAGAATTTGAAGCAAGTATACACATGACCAAGAATCTGAAAAAAAAAATCCTCCAGAAACAAAAACTCCATTCTATCACGAACCAGAAAAAAAAAAGGCCGCGCACAGTACGGACACCGAACACGGCGAACAGTGATGTGGTTGCTTCCTGGACACTCCAACCCCAGCTCGAATCCGGGCGTTAGAAAAGCGAAAACGAATCAGTAGTTAGCTCGCTCGCCGGAGGTTGTGTTGGAATTGGAAGGTTCAGGCGCTCGCTTGCAAGCCACACAGCACCACGTACGTCGCACTCGCCGTCGCCGGTCGACAACGACGGCGAGCTCTTAAAAGTCCACGCAGCAGGGCTCGTACTGGACTGGAGCACTCTGTCCGCTTTCAAATCATGGAGGAAACTGCTGGCTCCTGCCTGCACCTGCTCCGTGGCCTGAAGCGGCGGCGGCTCGGGTTGTTGGGGAGTGTTCTTGATTGTTTGGTGATGACTTGATTGGTGTGTGCGTGTATTATGCATGTACAGGGCTCCAATTATCGATCGATGCCAGAGGTTGCAACCGATTAAACAAAGTACAGTGGTTGCAATTGTTTTGGGAGAAAGATGTGGATTCCGCGATTATGTGTATGCAAAGCTTTTCTTGGAATGCGTGATTGTGGCGGATGAAGAAACACGGAACCTGATCAGTCGTCGTCAAAAGACGTGCTTTGACGTCGGTCTGGATGGTCTCTCATGGTCATGGATGATCTAGCTGGCCATGCGGATAAACTTGTTAAAATACTTTCAAGTTGCTAATTTTTAAAACCTGAAAAATATCTACTAGTTGCTGAAACTAAATCTGCACACGGATGCGCTCCATTTATCCAACTGTCCGTGAGGTTGACAGAGAAGTCACAACTCTGCTGACTGATTACAGCAGATGGTGGCTCGTCAGAATTTTCAATCAAACAAAGAGTCTTCTGAATCTGACGGTATGCTATGATATACCGTTAATCCGGTTACAGTTAAGCGCAGTTTTTCAACCGATCTGAATAACCATAAACGGCCTGCAACTGCATCGGCGTGGCCTACCTGGTGCCAAGTTCGCTGAGGAATTGACATGGCATCCGCTGCGAACAGTGGCTAGTGCGTGTCCGCTTCCGTGCTCCATGGCCATGCTATTGGAGTTGTTGAGACCTAGCTTTTGACGTTCAGGTGTAGGTGTCATGGGAGATCGATCGAGAGCTATTGCGAATGCAACGACGATTTCAATGAGTTCCTTTTTTCTTAACTGTAAAGTCAAATCAAATGCTTTTTATAGTTGGTATAGATAATATCATGCGGGGCAGCAGCATCTAGTCTTGGCAGATGCTTAGCCTCCCTGTTGCTGACAATGCTGCTTGACCTGCTACTTGTTGCCTGAACCGGGAAAGCAGGATAAGAAAGCAACAAGCCTAACGTCTAATTGACACAAAACACACAAGAAAACTAGCACACCCAGTGCTGTTCAGCTGGCTGCCTGATAGGCGTAGTTGTAGGCTACAACTTGTAGCCGTAGTCGGTAGCAAGCTTTGCTTTCTGCTCTAGAACCAGCACAGCTTTTTGGGCTATAACTCCAAACAACTACTTTGGCAACAGCGAAACGGTATGGAACCGTGAAGTATGAACTCGATGGTGCTATCTCCCTGACAGACTCTTGATACCTAATCAAGGTCCCTCAAAAAAATCATTTTGGTAGTTAAGTAACAGAAAACGCAACAACACTAACAAGTATTGTTGAAAAAACGAATGTTCATGAAGAACAGGGAGCACTCAGTTTCATTGCAGAGTATGTAAAAAATATAAAAGATATCAAGTTTTTATGCTTCATCTCATCTGTGTAGATGTCCATGCATGATCAAGAGCATCAAAGTTGAACCAGGGTATATGAGACTATGATGTATCAATTGCATAGATTATGGGAGTTAGTGGAAGATGATTAGGGTAAAGCCAAAGGTGTTAGCCTCAATGATGAAATGCTCCTACTTGACAGGCATCGAATCCGTCTGGTCCAAACTCGAACAGTACTATACTATACGCGCGCCCATGCTTCATACGCTCAATCATTTTGCTTTCATTAGGCAATATACTAGGAATGGAAGGAAATATCTAACCCACATTTCCATGCACAGTGGACTACTCTTTCTTGTAGCACCTGTCCATTGCAATTGACACTGAAAAATATTATGAATTTTTCAAATTTTATCTTTGTAAATGTAATTCTTGAATGGGAGGATTGAGATGTCTTCTTCCCACAAAGCCGAAAATGACTCAAACCCCTGGTGATGTTACGGTGGCACGACAAGAGCTCCAACCACTTGAGCCATCTCAACATCTAGTGCCAAAAGTATACAGAGCTTCTCAAGTAAACAAGGGATAAATCTTAAAAACTGAAAAGTAGTTACCAAAAGCAGAGCAAGATTTGATATTGATATGATGAATGGGAGAAGAGAAAAGAGTGGAGAAGAAAAGCAGCTCAAGTTTCCTCCGAGAAGAAAAAACAAGAAAAAGAAAAGCTGTTCATGCATGCACTGCACCAACCGTGGTAGTAGTAGTAGACTAGTAGTTGTTAATCCTGCCCGGCGAGCGAAGGAGACTCACACGAGGTGGGCTAATGGCGTAACAGCTACATCCCAACCCACGCCATTAACGCCCTCTATATAATCACCCGAGCCCTGCAAGCCTCCTTCATCAGCCGAGCAATCGCAGAGCTCAGTCAGAGCCCACACCCTAGACACCAGCAGCAATGGCGGCTCGGCTTGCCGTCGCGTTCCTCGCCGTGTCCTCTGCCTGCTTCTTGGCCGTCTCCGGCCAGAAGTTCAACGCCATCTTCAGCTTCGGCGACTCCATGTCCGACACCGGCAACCTCTGCGTCAACGGCCCTCCCGCCGGCCTCACCCTCACCCAGCCTCCCTACGGCGAGACCTTCTTCGGCCGCGCCACCTGCCGCTGCTCCGACGGCCGCCTCGTCGTCGACTTCCTCGGTATGTACTTTCTTCTTCGTTTGCCTTTTCAAACGCAGCGTTTCCCTCCAAAAAAAAAACAGAGCACCTTGCTCTGCTGCTCATTCCTCTGTCAACGGAGACAAACAAACCGTGACGTGGCATGCTGACCTGGCTTTTTTTTTTGCTGTCGTGCAGCCGAGAAGTTTGGGCTGCCGCTGCTGAAGCCGTCGAAGCAGGGCGGCGCCGACTTCAAGAAGGGCGCCAACATGGCGATCATCGGCGCGACGACCATGGACTCGAGCTTCTTCCAGTCTCTGGGCATCGCCGACAAGATCTGGAACAACGGGCCCCTCAACACCCAGATCCAGTGGTTCCAGCAGCTTATGCCCTCCATCTGCGGCTCCACCCAGGGTACGTTAATTTCTTACGTCATCAATGCCGCCCTCCGCCGACGCTCGCCGCCATTAAACCCCCCATGCTGTCCTCCTGCACGCATGGTCCAGGGAAGATGATTGATTGGGGTGGTCGCTCTCGCTTTGTTAGAATTTTATCAAATATTGTGTACTAAGTTAGTTATCTCTCGATAGATCAGTAATTGCTTCGGCATGCTTATTTCCTAACACCTCTCTCACAATTAACAATCTGCTTGATGATCCTGATGATGACGAACAGCGTGCAAGTCATACCTATCCAAGTCCCTGTTCGTCCTCGGCGAGTTCGGCGGCAACGACTACAACGCGCAGATCTTCGGCGGCTACACCCCAGAGCAAGCGAGCGGCCAGAGCGGCACGATCGTGGACGCCATTGGCAAGGGTGTGGAGCAGCTCATAAGCCTAGGCGCCATGTACGTCGTCGTCCCCGGCGTGCTCCCCGTGGGCTGCTTCCCAATCTACCTAACCCTCTACCAGACCTCCAACGCCGGCGACTACGACCAGTACGGCTGCCTCAAGAGGTTCAACGCCCTGTCGACACGTCACAACCAGCTGCTCCAGAGCAAGGTGACGAGCCTGCAGGGCAAGTACCCTGGTGCCAAGATCATGTACGCCGATTTCTACAGCCATGTCTATGACATGGTGAAGAGCCCCGGGAGCTATGGATTCAGCACGAATCTTAGGGCATGCTGCGGCGCCGGAGGCGGCAAGTACAACTACCAGAACAGCGCGAGGTGTGGCATGGCCGGCGCATCGGCGTGCTCCAGCCCGGCGTCGTCGTTGAGCTGGGATGGTATCCACCTCACTGAGGCGGCGTACAGGAAGATCGCTGATGGCTGGGTTAGTGGGGCCTACTGCCACCCGGCCATCTCGGCCTAGACCCAGCCCTCGACTCGGAGCTAGAAAAGCTAGCTAGCTCCAGGAATCAAATCAGAGTTAAAATATGGTTTGGTTTGGTTTGGTTTGCTGGGCTGGTTGGAGTTTAGAGGAGGGAAATGGGATTATTCATCAATTGTTTATTTCCTAGCTGGAAAACAAAGGAGATGACCTGGGAGAATAAGCAATTAAGCATGAGTTTTCTTGTGTTCATCAACATAACATGCGTGACAGCGATGCGATTCGGATTGGGAGGCTGTGTTTTATGTGTTGGATTTTTTTTTTTTGTTTTTTTGGTAAACTTGGCTGCGATTCGGGACGTGACGATGCGCAAACGATACCCAGATTCCACTCGTCTCATCTCTGCACTTGAAGAATAAAATTCCAGACACGCAAAGCTTTTCACGGTTACAAAAATGTTTGTGATGCACACCCTGTTTCCACCGAATTGTTGTATGATTAGATTGGTAGCAGCATGGTCTGGTACTCTGGTCCAATTAATGAGGAACAACTGGTTTTTGGCGGACCAAATTTGGCGGCAATGATGATCAAGCCGTGTCAGTCAGTACCAAATGCCCCAGCCTTGCTTCCAAGCGTGCTTTGATAGTTTGCTTTGATGCCCCTGTCCGGTACACGGCTAAACCTTCCGTACTTGTTGAGTGAAAGAAGTTGGACCAAATTGGACCAGGTTGGTACATGGTGGTGCACTGGCGCTACGGATCTGCCAAAACATTTTGCAACAAACAATGAAGAAGTGACACGCAAAAAGAAAAGAACAAGTTGAACCAGGTAGGGCGGCCCAATCAAAGGCCCAAAGCCATGTCCCACGAACCAGGCCCATCTCAGATGAAGCGCGGCAAACGACGCCAGTACGCCATGACTTTTCCGGGGAAACCCACGACACATCAGAACGCCCTGCTTACATGCTCAAAAAAAAAAAAAAAAAAAAAACAGAACGCCCTGCTCCGTCACCGGCTCGCCGGAATCCGTGCCAGGCATCCGTCGGCGAGGATCGTGTACGCCGACTACTACGCCCACGGCGACCAGATGGTGTGCGCCGCCCAGCGAGGTTCCTCACTGGAGCTGTTCCGGCGTGGTGCGGCACCGGTGGTGGTGGTATAACTTCGAGCAATCGAGCTCGATGCCCGGATTGCCCGGTGAGACATGGAGGGCGGCTAACCGCCGGATGATCGTCGATGGGTGGCTTAGAGGCCCTGCTACCCTCCCATTCTGATGCACTAGATGATCTTAGGTCTCCTTGTCGCCATCGAGAACCGCCCAACATAAGCCATATGGATGGCAACATGAGTACATGTACATGTGGAGATGCTATTCTTCCCGTGTATATTGTAGCAACACAATTTCACAAGGGTGATATTGAATAAATGAGAACTGGATGACTGACGCGTGGGCCCTCGTCGAGCATTACTCCTCCCGTAGCGTGATACGCCGCCTCCCACATCCACCATCTTCACGTCTCCCGAAAGCGCACGCCATTGAGACAGACCGTCTCTGCTGCTAGGGCAACGTGTTCGTCTTGATCGCCTGCGGCGGCAATAATGGGGAAGAGGAAGGCAAAGGCGAAGCCGGTGGCGCCGAGGAAGAAGCCGAAGCTGGACACGGCGTTCGACTGCCCGTTCTGCAACCACAGGGGAAGCGTGGAGTGCAGCATCGACCTCAAGCACCGGATCGCCCGGGCCTCGTGTGGAGAATGCAAGGAGGAATACTCCACGGTGGCCAACGCCCTCACTGAGCCCGTAGATATCTACAGCGACTGGATCGACGCCTGTGAGCTCGCCAACGAGGGCGTCGACGTACGCCGCCACCGGGGCCGCGACGACGATTTCTGATCAGTTAGTTGCAGGCGGTTTCTTTGTGACATACTACTAGTGCTATAGATTGATGCTGCTCTCGAGCTTAAGTTTTAGTCGTGCGGTTGTTTGTCAGGTTGTGTTCTTTTGCATCAGTCGTGCTCGTGTTCCTTGTTTGTTCTTGTTCTGTTTAGTGCACGTGTACTCTCACCACTCGTCTTAGCGTTGTTTTCGTCTTCGCGACGGCACAAGCTGTTCGATATTTTTTGGTCACTGGTCAGATTGGGAACTTGCCTCTCGTGTTCTTGACATTAATGTCATATCGACATCGCGTACATTGTCACGCGCGTGAACTGGTGGACACATCACGTCTCTCTCTACAGATCTAATCTAGTCGGACTCCTACTCGTAAACTTTACGTACCAGTCGGAGGACTTGCGACGAAAGCCTTTTAAAGATTGAGTTTCATGGAAGAGCAACCATCAAACCTAAGTTAGACTATGCCACCTGGCAAAGCGCAACCCTTAACCCTTAAGGACTTCACGTTCTAGTTTTATCCTTAACGATCCTATACGTTTCATTCCATTTGCTTAGGCGCAATGGAATCGGGGTTTGGTAGATCTTATTTTAGAAAACATTGGTTAGAGTCTGATGTTTTCCTTGGAGTGTAGGAACGTCGGCTCTGATACCAGCTGTAGCGATCTTACCCGAGAAATGGGCCCACTTAAGTATATTTCACCTTCCGTTGGTGCTAATACACGAAAATGTTCCCAAGTGCGGATACGACCGTCGAGTCGAGCTCGACTAACTGCAACTGAAGATCGTCCGTTCATACTCTCACTCGAAGGTGAGTTCCAAAGATCACATCATTCCACAATTCAAATTACAACAAGTCTCAGAGTTATTACAACCAAATTGAAATGATAAAGAAAATAGTTCGAGTTTATGCAGCAGAAAGTAAACGAGATACTAGCGACGATCCGTAGTATCGTCACGATGAAGTCAACCGTGATGCTACTCCTCACGATCCTCGGAAGAGGTCGGCTCCCACTCGATGCTGTACCCAGGAGGAAGCTGGGTGGCCCAAGCCATAGAGGCAGCTACCTCCTAAGGGGACGGTCCTGAAAATTTAGCCACAAGCAAGGCTGAGTATACTAGTTATACTTAACAAGGCTTACCCGACTGGTGATCACTACATCACCGACTCCTAAAATGAGAGGCTGTTTGGCTAGTGGGGTTCTTTTGCCAAAAGCGACTAAGCTGATCTCTAGCTTATCCATCTTGATTTTAATTCCTTTTAGCCTATTCATTCTAGGTGAGTCTAGCTAGACAACCAAGTTTTGCAATACAATTATTCCATACAAAGATTTCATCCTTCGAGGTTTATTTCATAATATGTCATACATCGGTCAAGCAGTCTCATTAACCGCGAGAAGCGGACAGTTCGAACCGAATTTACTACCTGGCCAGGGAAAACCCACACACACGGAATGGTTGGAAATGCCAACACACCCCAATCCTTTCTCCTCCCTCTGCGAGTGGCTCCCGAGTCCCAAAGCCTCGGGGTAGAGGTTCACCACTACTGGGACTCACGCAACTACCCCCATGTGCCCATGGGATAACGTTTCCAAGACAGAGGGCTGTCGGACCTGCTCGCATCGATCGGGTACCGGGACTTACCGGTCCCATGGTCCGTACATATGTGTGGTACGTTCAAAAGCTTGGCACAAAAGTACCACATGTTTCCAATTAAACCATCGATAGACGGGTATCTACAATCATCCGTCCATCATCTCTAGTGTTTCTGATATGAGTAGACATACAACTCCTATATCTCGCGGGTGTCGGGAACACTCGACTTCTAACGGTCCTAAGCATAGCGACTATCGAACCTACGTACTAGTGTTCAATCAAAGGAAACTATGATCATGCAATCTAGGGTTTCATTCAACTCATTGAAACTTAAATGCACAAACATATAATCAAGTAAATCGCGTAAGTAAAGTTAGGTTATGCTCCGGGGCTTGCCTTCCGGCTCGAAGCGGTACTCCTGCTCGGGTCTCGGATCCACGTGCACCACGTTCACCTCGGACTCCTGGGCAATCTCCTCGGCAGCGGGGACTAGCTCGTAGACTCCGTCGGCGAGACCCGAATCTACACGAGATGCATGAAATGTTTAAATATCGAGATTTCATATAGTTAGGGTTTGCTTAATCCTTGGTTAATGAATTGGAAAGGATAAACATTAATTATAAGTGAATATACCCTTTTCATTTGGAAACTTGGATTTGATTTATGAGATTTAGGTTTTTCTCTATTCTTTTTCTTTTTCTTCTCTTTTCCACCATTTAAGTCCTTTTTCTATTATTCAAAAGGTGAACTTAGGAATATTATTTTCAGGTGCCATTTGGCCAGAGGCTTGCTCATGCCAAGGCAGGAGCCTAGCCCAAAACTTGGCTCAAGGTGATTTTTCTATAATTTATTAAAAATGTTCTTATCTTTTTGCCTAAAAAAACTAAATTCCTACAAAAATAACTATAAGGTTTCTGTCCACACCACTTGGCACAGTGACTTAGGTCACCAAGAGGGACCTCTCTGCCAGTTTTACAAGTGGTCTTGATTTATGGTTATTTTTGTGGAATTTCCCCATGTTTAAGCTACCAAAAATCATTTAGCCATTTTCCAGTCTCCAAAAATTAGCATTCCCATTTTTATAAGGTTTCTAATGTCTTGATTAAGTTTCTGTGTGAAGGAGGTGATTGTTCACTAAGTGAATTATTTTTTATGATTTATTTGCTAAAACAGCGAGGTATAAGTTTGGAAATTGATAACTCTAAATACACTGGGAGTTTTTGTGCACCACTTGGGCAGAGATCCTATGTCAACCATGAGTCTAACATATCCAAAGTTCAGCCCCAGTGCATGAGCAGATTTCCAGTTATGAAGAAAGGTGCTCAAACTTTGTAAATTTTAAACTGTAAACTAGGCCTCAACTGAGTGAGGTGCAGTGGAAGAAGTTTGACTTCTGGATTCACTGGTCACTACAAAATTGTTTGGCATTTTTTTGATTTTTCTACGATTTTCTACGAATTTTTGAAGTTTGCAGTGAATAGTGTTCAAAAGATAGAATCTATTTGCGCCGTGAACCCTAGAAGATTTAAAACCTTGCAAAGGGGTCCCTGAAATTTTACATTCGGCCCCCTAGAAAAAGGAAGAAGACACAAGTGAGTCCCCGAGCTCGTCGGCGTTCGTACGCCGGCGGCTAGACGGGGTCTCCGGCCTCGGTGAGTGGCGCAACGTGCAGAGGAGCTCACCGCGGTTCCTTGGAGCTAGAAGGCGACGGCGGGGACGGCCGGGAAAGTGGTCGGCGACGGCGGTGGCGGCTCGGCAAACTCCGGCGAGCGGTGACCGGCGGCGTCGGGGTCGGAGAGGGTCGGGGAAGGGGTCGATGAGCACCAGCGTGTCACGGCGAAGCTGTAGGTGCCCTCGGTTCAGCCGGAGGAGGAGCGGAGCGTGCTGTCCACGTGCGCGGCCGGCGGCGGAAGCTCGAGCTTCTCCGGCGAGCTGCGCCGGCGGCTGCGGTGGCGGAAAAGGGTCGGGACTTGGTCGAGGAGTGGCGGTGGGTGATGGGGAAGCTAGCGCGCGCCTTGGTTTGGCCGGAGGAGCAGCGGAGAAGGCTGCACGCGTGAGCGAGCTCGGCGGCGGCTCTGCGAACTCCGGCGAGCGATTTCGGCGCGGAAGAGAGGGGGAACTGTTTGGGGCTTTAAGTAGGAGGGAGAGGGGAAGGAGACGGTGCTCGAGCAGCACTGGATGGGGGCTTGGGGCAGCACGGCACGGTGTCGCGGCCGTTGGCGCCATTTGCCGGCGTCAACGCGCGCAGGCGAGCGGCAGAGCGGCATGCGCGCGTGGACGAGGAAAAAAGACAGGTGGGAGGAAAAAGAGACGCGTGGGGTCGCGAAAGTCGCGCGACGGACCGGTGGGCAACGGCGGCGGCGGCTTTGTCCGGCGGCTCACGGCGGCGACAACACGGGAGCAAGGCTCGGGTCAGCGCTATAGTGCGCCATTTGCCACGCGATCTGGCCAGACGCGTGTTCCATGAGCGGGGACACGCAGCCGTGCCATTGGCCGGCTCAGGCGAGGACGGCAGGCGATAGGGTGCTGCCGGCGGCGAGCGCGGCGTGGGCACCCCGTGAGCACGCCTCTGCCGGTGCAAAGTCAACTTGGTTGGCATGGCTCAAACTCCAAAAATTTGAACATGGCTTGGAAATCTTCCAACATGAAAGTTGTTTAGAATTTCATGAGACACATCCCTGCACTGGAGATGATGAGAAATAGCTGAAAATTTGGCAGTGATTCAAAAGGGAAGAAAACCCTTTTTGAACTGAATTTTAGAAATTCGAGGGGCTAGATGGCAAAATTGGCCAAGGTGCCAATGGAGGCAAAATTCAGAAATGTGAAGATGTACAACTTTGCTTTTTGGAGATTTAGATATTCAGTGGTAAAATTTTGAGTTAGGCTAAGATTCCATTTCAGCCTTAATTTGAATTGGAAAAGTTCAAATTCCAAGGTTAGGGTTTAATTTTTGAGATGCTTCCAAGCATTTTTAGGCTATGTTTTGAAAAGGAAAGTTTCTTGGTTTGACTTATACTCCAACTTTCCCATTTGCACTTTTTCAAGTTCTTAGGAAGTTTTCAAAGCTTTCTTTATTGCTCCATTCGAATGGTTTTTGACTCAATTTGGGAAATTTTCCTCATTTTCCTTAATTCCCCTTTTGAAATGTGCTTAGCTTAACTTAATCCCTATCTTAGTGTAATTTAACACCAGGGGTGTTACAATTTTGATCCACCGAATGCGTGCATATATAGTCATAGGGTTCTTGGTATATTGCTCTTCCTATGAAGTGCAATTGTGAATTTACCCTTGTTTTTTTTTTTGAACTTTATGAATCTGCTCTTGTTTATTCACACATTTTATCCCTATTTTGACCATTGACTAGGAGCAAAATCGCATTGGCTTGTTAATAGACATGGACAAATTCACAAAGTTAAAAATTTGAGGGTAAAATCGCAATTACATGCCCCTTAAATCTTTTATAAGAAGGTGGACAAAGATACATCAACTGGTGTACATATGACATACCGTATGTGCACACATTTCACAAGTTTATATATCTATTTACATGTTTTGCTACCTTGATTAGATCAAAGTTCTAGACCAATGGAAGTTGTTGTATGATAGTGTAATTTACTCAAAAACAAATATATTATCATCTAATAAATGCAGGTATTTTTCATGGTAGATTCAATGAACCGATTTTTATGTTGCGTATGATGATGCTTAATTTTTCTATAATTTTGCTAAAATTAGGGAAAACTATTAAACTAACTAAAATGACTTGTAGTTTATGACGAAAAGGGGTATTTTTGAACAATAGTTAACCTTGACAAATCAAAATGTCCGTTTATGAATCAACGTCCACCAGCCGTTAAGGACACTTTTGACGAATTGTCGAGAAACTTCAGTACCACTATACTTATAGTATTCAATAGTAGTACTCCAATACTGCCATTTCCCTTTGTTATTTTCGTACGCCATTCTGAATTTTTGAGCCGCCTGCCCAATACAGATCTGACACATAGGCCATGGCCCTCCTTGTCTTCGGCCCTTTTCCAATCCCACGAAGGGCACCGCAGAAGGAAAAAAAAAAAACAGTTAATCGTGACAACTGAAAATGCCCCCTTCATAAACCAGCCGTCAAGGACAATTTGACGAATTTTCGGAAACTTCATAACCACTATACTTGTACGAAAGAGTACTCCATTTCTCTTCGTTTAGGAGTAGTATTTTTTTAGAACTTTCGTATAGGTGTATTCTGGGAGTATTTTTACAGGCCATTCTGATTCTCAACTTGAGCCTGCTGTCCGATCTGACACATGGGCCATGGCCCTCTTTTCCAATCCCACGAGGGCCGCCGAAAAAAAAACGGACCTCACCAAACAAAACGTGGGGCCCACCGGCTCTGCTCACCCAGCCGGTGGGCTTGCAAACGGCCGTAGCCACGAAGCCGCACCCCCACATTCCCGAGCTCCGATCCGACCCACGCCGCCGTCTCGGCGTCCGTGCCGGCACCGCGCCCGCAGGGGAGGCCGCCGCCAACCATGCCGAGCTCCCCAAAGGTCTTCTTCGCCTCCTCGGCCACCTCCTCGTCGCGCCGCGCGGGGGCGCTGCGCCGGCTGCTCTCCTCGCCGGGCTTCTCCGCGGCCTGCCTCCTCTTCGGCCTCGCCGGCTTCCTCGCCGCCGCTCTCACCCTCTCCCGCTCCCCGACCGCCTCGGGCAGCCGCTGCCCGGACTCCTCCCGCCCGCTCTCCGTCTCCGTCGCCTGGGACCGCCTCCCCGGGGATGCCTCCGCCGCGGGCTCCGCCGAGCTCCCGGCCGAGCTCGCCACCGGATCGCGCGGCCGCCACAAGGTCATGGCCTTCGTCGGGATCTTCACCGGGTTCAGCTCCATCGGGCGCCGCCGCGCTCTGAGGCGGACGTGGCTCCCCTCGGATCGCCAGGGCCTACTTCGGTTAGTCGCTGGTATCATGGGCTTGCTAGTTCGTTTTTCACTTCTGCTGTCCGAGATCTAAGTGTAGCTTTAGAGTGTGAACAGCTGATGTCGTTTGCTGCTGTTAGTAATGTGGTGGGATTGTTTTCGAACTTGTAATTGTTTACAAGAGTTGATTTGACAGTCTCCAATTCTCCATTTATTCTGTTCTCTTATTTAGAAGTAATAACTATGATCCATTAAAATATCTTGCTATTGCCAATTAGTTCTCAGGTCATCGAATGCTGATGATATATATATATCAGTAGCCCTGATAAATTATTTGTAAAAAAATATATATAGATCACTGTATGGTAGTAGAATTGCCTATTTGCTTGTCAACTGCATTCGTGAAAATATCTTCTCGTTGGTGTTTTATTGGTACATAAAAAGTAGCATAGGCATGAGGCACCACTCTCCCACCTTGTGTTCAGTTGCTACTAACTCACCTAGACTGTCTCTTACTGATATGATTAGGAACTAGGTGCTTCCTCCCTGCTCTCCTATTGCTTAGTGATTTTTGGGAATTTGGATTATGCTGTTTTTCTACATGAACTGGTTCACCCTTTGTACTTTTTTACCTTTTCTCAAGGCCATCGGCAGTGTCGTAGTTTGAACCTTGAGATATAGTTTGTACTTATGTTGTCCTATCTTTCCTACGAGAGTTGGGGGAAATTTCTATATTGATCTCAGTAACAAATGTTACATACTGCCGATTGTTTGAAATGGGGGTTCTTTCTAACTTCACTTTTCTGTCCAATTGTTTGAACCATTCTTGATTATTATTGTCTGTATTTTTTCCCCCTTTGGTGATGATGCTTTCTATCCCTTACAATGATTTTCCTTATTGTCCACTGCATTGAAGATTGGAGGAAGCTACTGGTCTAGCATTCCGGTTTGTGATTGGGAAAAGCAACTCAAAGAACAAGATGGCTGCTCTTGACAGAGAAGTTGAAGAATATGATGATTTTGTGCTTTTAGATCTTGAGGAGGAGTATAGCAGGCTCCCATACAAAACGTACGGAATAGAGCCTTGGAGCTATTAACATATGATTGTGGTGTCTCTATTGAGGATGCTGATTTTGTCTTATGTTTTAGGTTAGCTTTCTTTAAGGCTGCCTATGCATTGTATGATTCTGATTTCTATGTTAAAGCTGATGATGACATTTACTTGAGGCCAGGTGAGTAAACCATCCCATTATCTCCTTTTAGTGGCTGACTAATAGGCATCCTTCCTTTTGAAATGTTGACACTTACACCGGTTATTTCTCTTTGTGCAGATAGACTTTCCTTGCTTTTGGCTAAAGAGCGGTTGCATCCACAAACATATATCGGATGCATGAAGAAGGGGTCTGTTTTTACTGATCCTAAGTTGAAATGGTTAGTTTATCATTTAATGTCATTTGGTACCATGGGCTCTTTTTCAGAGTGTTTTTATTGGAAAACTGAAATGGTTGTCTACTTGAGAAAATGAAATTTCTACAGTGTGATGCTTAAAGTAGTACTGCTTACACTCATTACGTCATCGTGAAAATATTAATGTCATTTCTTATGTTCATCCATATACCTTCTTCAAGAAGTTCTATAATTCAAGAGTGAGATTTTGCCATCTAAAATAGCGTGTTAGTTATATGTCAGCATGTACCGACAAGATTGCAACTACTAATATTTTTCATCTTTTTAGGCTTGGAAAGAAACTGTCCTAGTTTAAGTAATCTTAAGCAAGACTAACTTGCTAGCCTATAACAATGCTGGAACCAACATGTATGTTGCAGCGAATTGTGTGACGGACTGATGAGTACCTAAACTTAGTGTCATTCAGGTTTTTTACATGCAAGTTGCAACTCGGTCTGGGCATGTCTCTGAACTTCCATAGTTGCATTCTTGTATCATTATTTTTAATTTAAATCATTATGTTTCTGAATATCCAATCTTGCAGCTTGAAGTTAAATGTTTTGCTCCTTTACTAATTGTTGTGATCTATGGCTCAAGAGGAAAGCAGCCAGGAGGTTATTTATTGTTTTTTAATTTATAACATACTTTGTCTTCAGCATTTGCACTTCCTGACCATCTAGTTGTCTTTTAATCTCTGTACCATTCTCCTTGGGAAACAATGGCATCTATGTCCCACTCACAGCTAAGGTTTATGGCGAGGCTCTGTAGAATATTTGCAACTAAATAGCTGCTCACAACATTAACACCCTTTCAATAGTGTGTATAGTGTTCACAGTGTAAAGCAGCATCTGCATGACTGCATTTTACAGTAATACGGTTTATAAGTATGAGAATTAATTAGCGAACCCCTTCACTTAGGATCTAGAGTAATAAGAGAAAACACAGATACAATTGTGTGTGTTTGGTTTTGCTTAAGTGCACAACAGTTGCATTGTATTTGCACATAAAGCCCCCCTTGGATGTTATCAGTTTAGATGAATTGCTTGGTTTATCTGCAGGCTCAGGCTTATAAGTAGTAACTTATATATATCTGGGGAATAAGCTAGTGAATTTAACCATTTGGTGCCTTGAGTGCAATTTGCTGAAATCTATTTATCATCCCGTTTATCATTTAGATTTAGATAATAACTAATTATGTCGGTTTGTTCTGTTCTTCCGAGACATGCAGGTATGAGCCCCAGTCCTTCTTACTTGGATCAGAATATTTCCTTCATGCATATGGACCAATTTATGCTCTGTCAGCTGACGTGGTGGCTAGCTTGGTTGCCTTGAAAAACAACAGGTGAGTTTCAGCCACAAACTAAAAGAAACTATTTTTTTTTTGGGTACCAAGTACTTCCTACTCACATGTTCTTAATTATGCTCAGCAAATATGGTGGTTTGATTTTTCATTTGTGTTACTACCATTTTTTTTTTAATAACACATGCCTTAGCTTCCGGGAAGCTATATTGGCAGGTATAACTGGTATACTTTACTCGTGACTGACATAAGAAGCTTTTTGCTTGGCAAATATACTTGAAGCATTTCTTTGGTTTCATGTCTGTTTGAAATTGAGAAACAAATCTTGGTATGGAAACATTCCCCCTGCCATATTGAAATGTGACTTTTTAAGATATTGGGATCCCCTGATGCTGAAAGAATGTGACACAACATTCTGTTGTTTCATGCTTATGTAGCTAATTTTTAGCTTAAGGGCCTGTTTGGATCCTCTCCAACTAAAATCTAGCATGCTAAAGTTCTTTAGTTAGTTTTAGCAAACTAAAGCTTAGATTACTAAACTTTAGCAAGGGTTATTTGGATTCCCTTGCTAAACCTTTTTATGACCATGTTACCCCAACTTCCCCCACCTGTTTTCTATTTTCCCGCCTGCTGTTGGCGCCTTTTTTTTCCCTCTCTACGGCAGCAATTCTATGTTATGTTGGCGCCATTTTTCCCCGGCACCGCACTGTGTGATGTGTTCTATGCGTCATGCTGTGATTTGCTTACTTGGCTAGCATTAGCAATAATAGCACAAGTCGGAATGAACGAAACACGTAAGCAGGACAAGCTGGAATGGCATCACGGCAGAAACGGAACGGACGGGAGAGGAACGGCAGGCGATGGCTCGGGAGAGGTGCAGAGGGGTGCGGTTAGTGGGGGTATTTTAGTCTTTGATCATGTTTAGCAGGTTTTAGCACGTATGGGCTTGCGAAAGGGCGGAAAGGCTAAAGGTCTTTTTGGGCTGCAACTAAACTTTAGCAAAGTTTTAGTCAGAGGTGTTTGGATCCAAAGTTTCTAAAGTTTAGCAACTAAACTTTAGTTAGATGATCCAAACAGAGCCTAAATTTGGACCTTCTAACCATTGGTATGGTGGGACATGCTTCTTTCATCTATAAAACAATGCTGTAGCATTAGGTTAGACTTTCTGTTTCCTTTTATTTTTATGTTGAACCATGGAAACGGGTAAGAGCTGTTGATTGCTAATACTGTATATTGAAGTAACAAACCCTGGAGTATACCTTCTACAGGAATAGCAAACGAACTGGCATTTTGAGCTTAAGAAACATCAGAAGATGTTTTGAGACTCTGTTTCCCACATAGTAGCATTATTACTTCACTGTTGAACCTCTGATTGAGTCATTTTATCTACTGCTTACTAGATTCTTGCATTTGTTTTGTTCAGTTTCCGTATGTTCAGCAATGAGGATGTTACAATTGGATCCTGGATGCTTGCTATGAACGTCAACCATGAGAACACACATGATCTTTGTGCACGGGACTGCACGGAGTCCTCAATTGCAGTTTGGGATATTCCAAAATGCTCAGGTTATTTCCTTTCTTATTTGTAGATTGCAAGTAGTGTAATTAGCAGAAGTATGGATTTCAACTACATTTATGCATTTTCTTGCTCCTTGCAAGTACTTGGCTAACATTATATTTTCACACTCTGCATTATATTATATGAACTGTACCTATAAAGACAAAAAATAGTGCTTTAGTAAACTAACCTGTAAATAGGTTCCACATGTACTAGTGTTTAGTTCATTATAATGGTCAATGAATTTGAGGGATCTTTTCATAAGACAAGAAACTTATAGATGCTAGTCTTCATAGCCTTTCTTGTTAAACCTTTATTAGTTCAAAATGTGTATAGTTCATCATTACAGACCAAGCTGGGCCGAGCTAACATCCATATCTGTGACACAGGGCTATGCCATCCAGAGGTAAAAATGCTAGAGCTTCATCAAAGAAAAGAATGCACGGGTGGTCCAACCGTGGCAGCTGAAGTGTCCGAGACTGAGGACCAATGATTTCTTCATCGGAAACACAAACTACGGATCTGATAGTTGACCTCTGCCCCTCACCGAATAGAAGCGTTTGGAGTATTCATTGGATTCATCAGGTACAATCATGGCGGGAGCACTGTTCAAGAACCCTATACCGGTGGCGTCTGGCGTCCATAACCTAGCACTGTAGCAAAGGCTTTGTCACGGCATCCTTCATTGCTCTTTTTCTTTTTACAATGGAACCATCATGGTCGTTTGGGACGTTCATCCTGTCTCGTAGCAGTGGGGAATTTTGTTGTATAGAAATTAGAAGGAAAGGTATTGCATTAAGCAGTCGATAGACCACACACCTCCTGATGCCGTGACACTGAAAATATTTGCTGATGTGAGTTCATTTTGCCAATGTTGAATAGTCTACTTCCTCCAATACCTAATTGGCAATTAAGCTGAATGATCATTCTATAAAGGCATTCTCATTCCACGTTTGTGGCAATCTTGTTTCTCTCTTTTCATAGGGCGGTAGTAGTCGTTCCAGGCAGTTTGGTAATTAGGTTGGTTGATCAATTGCATCCCTTTGGTGATGAGTAATGTGGAGTGTTCATCTCCAGCTGTGTGGCGGCATCTACATCTGGGTTTGTTATAAACAACATTAAATACGATGCCAAACTGATTGGTCACCCTAGCTGTTTCTGATCAGAAGCCCAACAACAGTCCACAATAATTCCGGCCACTTGCATCAGCAACTTGTACGAAGTTTCATCAGAAGCATTTAATTTGATTTTTGGATGCTGCGGCTCAGAGTCATCACTCAAACGCCTTGAATGTTGAATCGCGGTCTGGACACTGGGAGGTTTGTTGTGCTGCTGGGGTGATTACGGCAGCAGCATATCCACGAGAACGTAACAAATGCTGATCTTAAAGAAAAAAAACAAAAATGTCTGGAATCGAATCCTTATTCTCTTGTCATTCTAAAAATTTGTCGTGATAGGCCTTGCTGTCTTGCTGATGGCTCGTTGGAGCCTTGTGCAGTGGTGCAATGCAAAGACCCCTGTCTGGACCCTCACGGGTTCTGAGTTCTGACGAGTGACATGATAGTCTGTGACATGGGTATACCGTCAGGTCGTGATTGCCATGGAAGCCTTTTCTCAAAAGTCCCGACCACATGACCCCGCATATCCAAAGCAACAAAGCCATGCATGCTGCCGCCGCGGTAGAACAGAACAGAACGGAACCGAGCAAAGTGAAGACCCTTTAAGTCTAGAGTCTCTAGACTTAAAAAAACCCAATGAAAACCTATACCATTTGATTGATTCTGTGATTGGAAACCAGTGAACAAGTTACAACAAGGACGAACGGTGGCAATATTATTCCACATGCTTCTTTTTTTTTTACTCAAATGCTGCCGTCACCGTCGAAGCCTTTCTTCTTTTTCTCCGGCGACGCAGACAAGCAAGCACAGGTAATGGCAATATAATAAAAATAAATAAATATTTAATGGATCGATCCCCCTCCTGGCCTCCTTTTAGCTGTGGAGGATGGCTGGGTGGCAGTAGGCGCCGTTGAGCCAGCCGTCGGTGATCTGCTTGTACGCCGCCTCGGTGAGGTGGATGCCATCCCAGCTGAGGTGCGCCGCCGGGTTCGAGCACGCCGACGCCCCCGACATGCCGCACCTCGCGCTGTTCTGGTAGTTGAACTTGCCCCCGCCGGAGCCGCAGCACGTCTCGAACGCCGTGCTGAACCCTGCACACGAACACGAACACGCACAGGAAGATCAGGTTGGTTCGGCCGCGCAACGAACGTGCAGGAGCATGGTGCCGTTGTGTGCAACAGCAGTAATGGCGTTCAATTTTTCGCATGTGTTGGTTGGGAGAACATGGCCGAGTTCCGGCTCGGGAACATAGCCAACCACCATCATCGTCCCCATAATTGGGGGATCTCGAGCGAGCGAGATCCGGCAAGGGGCCTAAACAAACGCGCGTCGGGATCAGGCAACTGTCACGAGCGCGATCCAGCGTGTTTTTTCTATTCGCCGGCGCACGACACGCCCACGTTTCCTGCCGCGGCGCACGAGCAGCAGCAACGGGCATGCCGTCTCGTCTCGTATCGCCCCTGCAGGACGCGCCCGGCTCACTGTGACGCTCTGAAGAATCTTGACCCATGTCGCGCACATGGCATGGACGCGTCGTCCTGTTGCCTGCTACGGCCGTGCACGGGCGGGGTTTCACTTCACACACGGGATTCCCCTGTTCGGACGCCCCGTGCACCAAGCACGTGCGTCGCAGGTGGCTGACGTGCCAGGTCGACGGCGCCTTGCTTGAATTCAAGAGGGCTCTGAAGGCTGCCGGTCTGGCCTCCGTGCGACTGGGCCGTGCCGCCGGCCGGACGCGCCAAGCGTGCTGTTCGAGGGCCCGACGCGACGCAAGCCGCCAAGCCAGCAGTCGTCACGGACGCTCTCTAGGTGCGTGACAACTCGCCTATACCCTACCCTGGGCCCTGGCGTCAGCGACCAGTCCTCTCTCCCCAATCCGACCACATGCGCGGTCGAGCCGAGGCCAGAACACGACGACGGCCGCCATGGCGCGCGAGCTCTCTCTCACTAAGCTAGCAATGGAATACTCGCGAGGAGGGAAGAAGAACGAGAAGGTAAACTGACCGTAGCTGCCGGGGTTCTTGACCATGTCGTAGACGCCAGAGTAGAAGTCAGCGTACATGATCCGAGCAGACTTGTACTTAGCTTGGAGCGTAGAGAGCTGCGACTGGAGCTGGTTGTTATGGTTGGTCGACAGGTCATTGAACTTCTTGAGGCATCCGAGGTTGTCGTAGTCGCCGGAGTTGGAGGTGCCGTAGATGGTGAGGTAGATTGGGAAGCAGCCGATGGGGAGCACGCCGGGGACGACGATGTCGGTGGCCCCCATCGCGATCAGCTTCTCGACGCCGCTCGCGATGGTGCTCACGATCTGGGGCGTGTACGTGCTCGCCTGGTCCGTGTTGTAGTTTCCGAACAGCATCGCGTTGTAGTCGTTGCCACCGAACTCGCCGAACACGAACAGCGAGTTGCCCAGGTAGCTCTTGCAGTCTGTCAGTCAGTCAAAAAAATTAAAATTCGTCAGGGCATTCGAGCAGCAGCAGCAATGGAGCAAGGAGTGACAGGCTTTCAGAAATCAATGGATGATGGCGAGTACAGAGTACTTGTACGGTCATCATCCATACTCACTCACCCGTTCCGCAGACGGAGGAGGTGACCTGCTGGAACCACTGTAACTGGTAGCTGATTGGCCCGTTGTTCCAGATCTTGTCTGAGAGACCCAGCGAGCGGAAGAAAGGTGCGTCCATGGCCGTCGCGCCGGTGATCGCCATGTTTGCGCCTTTCTTGAAGTCCGCCGTCGTCGACTTCGACGGCGGCAGGAATGGCAGCCCAAACTTGTTACCTGCAGAGTCAAAATCAAAACAAGCAACCGTCAGCACCCACCAAACCCAATCCTTGAAAGATAGTTAGATGTGAGAGCAGAGTCAAAGAGTGATGACGTACTGAGGAAGTCGACGATGACGCGTCCGTCGCAGCAACGGCAGGTTGGGGTGCCGAAGTAGGTCTCGCCATAGGGAGGCTGGGTGAAGGTGATCTGCGACGGCTTCCCGTTGGTGCAGAGGTTGCCGGTGTCGGTGATGGAGTCGCCGAAGTTGAAGATGGCATTGTACTTCTGCGCCGCCACCGCCGCCGCCCACGACACGCACAGCAGCGCCACCAGCGCCGCCGTACGGTCGCCGCTCCGCCCCATCTCCACCGTCCAAAAAACCCGGCAAGCTCAGCTCAGACCTCAGAGCAGAGCTTTCACAGTCCGAGCAGAGAGGCTCTCTCGACCTCAGAGCAGAGCGCTTGAACGAAACGGATGGCCACGGGCATCTTTTTATAGCCTCTCGAGCTCGTGAACACCCGGGGCACCTTTCGCCTCGGCTCGCCGAAAACTTTTGCCTGGCGCGCATACAGGTGTATCGCATGTCCCCTGCCCTTTTCCGCCGGTGGTATTAGGCCGCCATCGTCCCGTTCCGTTCGGACCCTAACCCGGTACTACCCCACCCGCCGCCCAATCGGCATCGGACGGCTCGGATCACGCTCCAACGGGCGTATCACGTCCCCACGCGTGATCCTAACCGTCCATTAACCATCAACCTAATCACATGTCGTTTAATTTAATAGTAACGAACGCATCGGGCGCGGCCGATTAGACCTCGGCCGAGCCCGTTTACGGGTGGGTGGTTACTTAGCCCGGGCGAAGGCAAAACACGGTCTCCGGCAAGGAGGAGCGTGGGTGAGCTCATTTTCTCCCCTTTTCTCACTGGATTTTGGCCACTTCCATGTGATTTTGTGGGGGGCTTTAGCTCTCTTTTGGGTGGGCAACGGATCAATGATTCTGGCTTGATGCCGGTGGCGCGAAGGCCAATCAGGCGACGGTCTTAACCGAATGATGGCGAGAGGGGAGCGATTTCCAGCCGGCTAATCGCCGATTAGCGACGGCGAGTCCCGTGTCGAGACGGATTTGCTCGCTCGCTCCCCTTTTCTGGAAACCCGGGTGAGGGTTGGTAGGTTACTTTCAGTTTCGTCAGTCTTTCAGGAGGTGAAGGACTGAAGGCTCTTCCATCAGGTCTAGAGCAGGTAGCAGACGTGAGCGACCGGCACTCGCGCCTTCTCCTCGCCTTGTGTGGTGGAAGCAAAGCTTCTTTTATTTGCGTCTGTAAAGGGTGCCTACCATGGCTATATGCGTGTCGTGGCATGGAAATTGTGAGAAAAGCTTGCGTGTGGTTATGGTACAAGTTTGAGATCGAGGCTGACCCTGAAACTGACCTGGCTCGTTATCCTATCGTCACTTTGGTGATTCCCTGGTTCCACGAAGGTAACCCAAGAGCACGAGATGCCTGCTGGGGTTCTAAAAACAGGGAGGTCATCCGGCTCGTTTTCCTGGCTCTGGAGAGTGGAGACCGGTGGTTCACACACCAACAGTAGCCTACAAAAAAGGTTCTTTGTTTTTGTTTCTGCCTATTTCTTTTTCGGAAAAAGTGTATATTACCCCCCTCAACTATTACTAAAGAGTATATTACCCCCTTATACTCTTAAATCATGTACATTTAACCTTAAACTCTTCAAGTAGTGGAGATTACTCCCCTAAGGCCTTAAGACTGGTTAAATGTAACATTCCAAGGAATGAAGGAATGGAGTAGTATTAATTTTGGTTTTCCTAACTAAGATATGGATACAATAGTGCTTTCTTAGCGAGGTAATCAAATCAATTTATATTGTAAGGCGTGGAGTCGTGGACAGAATAGTGCTTTCTCCAGGTAATCGGATTGATTTATATCCATTCCGAATAATCTAACGTGATACTTGTCTCCCTCCCTCACTATCGAACAACTTGCATGCACCCTGTTAATTCTTGGTGGCAACAAATGCAGCCAGTCAGAAATTATAAAGTGATTTTGGAAGTATAAATGATCATCTGGATCCTTATTATTTGTATATGACGATGACAAGAACAAAGAAGCCTATGCAATTCTGAAGTGCCCAGATAGTTGAGTCCGAGGAAGCAACATGGAACATAATCGGTCTTAAGGCCTTGTGGGGGGTAATCTCCACGGTTTAGATAGTTTAAGGTTAAAAGTACACGATTTAAGAGTATAAGGCGGTAATCTACTCTTCTATAAAAGTTTAGGGGGTAATCTACACTCTTTCCTTCTTTTTCTTTCGTTGGAGATGTTTGTTTAGACAACTTGTTGCAAAGGCAGCAGAGAGATGGTCGGACGATTGGCGTGTGTGTACTGGATACATCGTCCCAAGGGAAAAATGCCAAATACAATGAAAGTGCAGCTACAGTGCAGTGATGCTGCACTCCACCAGTCAGCTCTCGTTGCTACAGGGGCCTGCATCATTGATCCCCCGATCAAATTAGATGATCGAGTTAGAGCGCTGTTGATGCTTGCAAGTGTTTCCAAAACAAGCCGGACACTGCGTAGGTGTGAGTACAGGGCCTCTCTTAAACTCGAGTACTGTTATGCCAGTTGCCAGTGGGTGACAACACAACAACTTAACTGACTAGGCTTGAGTGAGAGAGAGACAGAGAGCAGGCAGCTAGGGCCCTCTTCACCAAGATCACCACCACCATAAACCTCATATTTGTTTTTTTTATTATGAAAGATCAAACCTCCTGATGTAGTTCTGCCTTTTTTTTGGAATTAAAAATGTGGTTATGCTTTGAAGCACGTATGGGCAATTGTGCATTATAGCGTATATATGCATTGAGCGTTGTGCTCCCAGCACTTGGATGCAGAGAAGAAAGAGATCGAGGTTTTCATGCTGATGAGAAAAAAAGTGATGGAGCAAGAGGCCCAATTCCGGGCACTTGATACAATTAAGCTGCAGGGACCAGCAGCACCACATCATGATTTAGGGCCTAACAACGACTACTGTACATGTAGGTGGTCATGCGCTTTGATTAACAAGGGTGGTACACGGAATAAGCAATTAGCAGGCAGGCTTTGGTGTGATGGTGTGATGTCTCGTCATCGATCAGTCTACTAAAACAAAACTCTGCTCTGTCGTTTATTCCGAGACCGGCACCACTACACCTACACGCATAACGGAATACCACTATTCTACACCTAGGGTGCACTCTTCAGTCTACACACACAGTACACCACGCCAACAACCGGTGTGTATTTTAGGCATCTTATTCTTATCTCCGGGGCACACCACCGATGTGATCGCCCTGTTGCTCCTCAAAGTGAAATGAGATTGGAGCTAGATTGTAACCTTTTGCTGGTTGTTGTTGCAGTGCAGTGTAGTGAGAAAACGAAGCTAGCCAACCCTAGCTGCTGCTAGACAGTAGCCTCCACTGCATTGGCCTCAATCATTGCACTACTGTAACTGTAATCCACTAATCCTAACGCTACCACCATCATCATCAATCGCTAGCAAGCTCTCTCATCGCGGATATAGATGCCGTGAAAAGACGCAAGCCGGAGGAGTGTAAGGCCGCAAACCTTGAGCCCCGGCCGGCGAATTATATTAGCAGAGATGATCGACGACGACAGCCAACACTCAAGTCATCACAGGTCGCAAGCCATCTTAGCTGTGAGACGGTGACACGCACCCAGCTGATGAAGCACCTTGTGGTACGTGGCAGTGTGACGTGGCGGCCGCGGCACACCCCGTTGGTGCTGTCAGCTGTCACGCACACCTCTATCCACGTCGTCGATCGGCGTCGCTCTCGCTGACGACCGGCCGGTCAATCCCTCCGCCGCCGGCCGCCGGGCATCTTGTACTCGGTAGTAGCAAGCGGCTGCAGCAGCTACAGCGCAAGGTGCTCACGGCACCTCGCTGCATGCAAACCGGCAGGCAGCGGCAGTAGCAGCTGATGCTGCTGCCTAACATCTCTGCTGGAGGGACGTGGCTGATCAGGGTGGGTTGTTGGGTGCATGTCGCTGTTGGTCTCGTTAATAATTTGTTGGCATCGTTATTAAACAATTGTTGCATACTATATCGATTGCATCGCATGCATGGCGTGCCTAATAGCGGCATGCATTATTTGTTCGGCGCCGACGGACGTACGGAACGTGTGGGACTGGGTGGATGAACTCCTTCGATCGGCCGAGTGGTTGGGGTTTGTGCTGTCAAGTCCATGTGTGTAACGTAACGTCCCTGCATGGAATGGAAGCGATGCCATGGGAATATGGGAAATATGCGAGATGCCAGTCGGGATATTATCGAGGATGGATAATCTCTCCTGCAACAACTTGCTCCCACTAGTCTCTCTCTACCTGCTACATGAATACCTTTTCTTTCTTTCTTTCTTTCTTTCTTTCTTTCTTTCTTTCTTTCTTTCTTTCTTTCTTTCTTTCTTTCTGGCTTTACTCTCTGACCTGTTGTGGCACGAGAGCGTTGAAGCTTCGTCGACCATGCATCTTCTTCCATTTAGTCGGTGTGGAAGGGTGGCACTAGCACGGATGCCGATTGCCGTGGTTGTTTCATTGTCGTCCCAGCTTTGAGACGAGAGGGATTGCATTGAAATGAATGATGGAAAGACGACGATTGCTGATGCTGCTTGTCTTCTCGGCGATCGTCCAACAACTCTCAACTAACGGTCAGCCTGCCTAGACCAGCATGCACAGCGTCTCTCTCTCTCTCTCTCATGGATGGGGTACAGAAGTGAAGTGAGACTATAGCATCCTACACATCATGTAGCGAGCCAGGTCCTTGGAGCTAAGTTCCCACTTGCGTCACGTAAATCCTGAACTTGTCATGGTCTCGACGGTCCTGATGGTGTCGGCATTCTCCCTCCAGCTCGCGTCATCGGGAGGCTTTGCTTTGGCCCCGTCCTGGGCCTGGTGGATTGAACTCTAATTCTTTTTTTTTTTTTTGGAATGTGGTGGATTGAACTCTGAAAGCATGATGAGGGTATGTACGAGACATGGCTTTGTCATCAACAAGTGGCGCTTTAGAATGTTCCAACGTTACAAAGCAGTCATGATTTTTTTGACTCTTCGTCAGTGGCTATTTTGTACTGCACCACAGTTTTCCCTCGTTTGCAGACTATATGAGGATAACTTCTCTAGCTCCATTAAAAGCAAAACGTGTAATGGCAACCGCCCATGGCCCATCATATTAATTACGCCACGTATTTGAGCATATGTTTCCATTCGCGGTGAGGGCGATCGAGTGACAACCCTGAGAAGCCTTCTCAATGAACACGAGTCAAGATGAGAGGAATATCCCCATTTGTGCACCACTTGTACTATCGCAACCATGCAGTAGAAAATAGCATACATATATAGGAATAATTAAGTTAGGCGTGTTTGAAAGAGATCCAAATTCTTAAGGAAATGTTTCGGTTCCAGATTCTCTCTAGAAATGTCTCTATAGTGAATTACAATCATTTGTAGAACCATTTGGCCAGATGGTCATATTCGTCAAAATGAGAACTAGAATCAGGCGAAACCAGGTTATTATAGCCCCCAAAGAAGTGTAAAGATGATAATTTCAAGTGATTCTCTTCGAAACATTTCTATGGTATTTGGCAGGGATTCTAGCGACGCTACTGAGAATCTGAGATGTTTCTCCCTGCCAAATGCACACTGCCATGCATCACGATTCCATCCCACCCACGTGCGATATATTTTTTCTCCTTTGTTTTCAAAGAAGTTATCCAACTAACTTTTATAGAGATATTATCTATACGTTTTTCTCATTTTTCCTTTTTCATATTTCCGTATAAATTTATTTGCATAGCTTTTTGAAAACAATTATATATAATTACTTAAAGAATTCATGAAAAGGTTATATATGTAATTGAATGAAAATAATATTTCAATAATTCATTCATACTATATACTTTGTACTCTTAAATGGAGCAAATTGGAAATAAATTCACGTCAGCACTCACTACTGGAAATGATTATTTTCCTGTGTACCATAAACCCACAGGAAAATATATAAATCCCGTCAAGAAATATATTCCTGACGGCCGCCCGACAGACAAATCCCGACAGGGATAGATCGACAGAGAATAAGAGAAAAATTAGATTGTTTTTGTTCCAACATCGGCAAATCTTATGGTAATGATTATGATGCAAGAAGGGGCCTCCCTAGCTGTTTGCCTCAAAAAGTGATTATTATGCAAGAAACACACTCTTGATTAAAAGGTAGGGCGGAGCATATAGAAGCAAATAAAGAAATGATCTTTTTCAATTAGTTGTCACCTCACCTATAGGCCCTGTCCGGATACCTACCAGGGCACGTTGGATCAAGCTGCTGGATATAGTGCGATGGACCTTTCTATTGCAATATGCAAGTTCTCCGGGCCCCTTTAATTTGCCACGGTAAGTCCTTTGGCAAATAATTCTGGTGGTTGGGGAAACCAAAACAAAAGTGATTCCCAATTATTCTGATTTCTAACTTTTCTTCCATCATTGTCGTTGCTATTACACACAACATTTACAAATGGTGACGTCAACTGAGATAGTGTGTTGGTATCACTTTCCGAATCCATGGAGTTATGAGGTCCAGTACTATATGCATGCATGCACGAAGAATGGAAAATAGTGTGTTGGTATGTCCATTTATCCAAAAAAAACAATTATGTCAAAATTAATAGAATTAATCATGGTTAATTCTCGGGTAGAAAATTCATTTTTTTTGGGAAAAGGTAGAAAATTCCATAAAACTTTCTTTGCCCGTCGCTACCTTTCGTTGTATCTCTTATTGGCGTCTCAAAAAAAAAAAAACCCTTCTTGGAGTCTTAGGCGAGCCTTCGGGTTTTGGGTTACTTGGCCCATTATGGTTACAGGCGTTTGATATGTTAGAGGCCCAGTTTGGCCTTCGGGTTTCGGGTTACTTGGCCCATCCTGCTTACAAGCGTTTGATCCAAATAATTTTTCCTCAGTTCTCACACGCAGTCAGTTTAGCACACAGACAGACCTAGCAAACAATTTTGAGTGGCCCCGTTCGTTCAATTCAATCGGGGCAATTATACAAGAAATCGTTCGGTACTTATTTTTTTTGACGGTCTGGTTCGGTACTTATAACAAGCGGTGGTATAGGTTTCTTGTATATGTCAGTATATCTCTGTCTCCCTCTCTATCTTTATACTATTTTTGAAACAGGAAATATTTCTTTCTCTGATTTTTGGTCTCATCCATCATAGCTCCCCTGCTCGACTCTGGGTCTCCAGTTGTCAACCTACTCCATCCGTCCCGTGAAGGGTGGCTTATTCCAAACAAATTAGGAGGTTTTTGGTTCCCATCCACTAATTTTTAGCCCGATGTTTTGAGAACAATTAAGAAGACTAGGCATGACCTAATTACAAAACTAATAGCATAAATCGTGACTAATTGGCAAGACCAAACCTTTGATCCTAATAACCCATGATGAGCCGATGTTTACTGTAGCATCAGATGGACTAGTGGGTTCGTCTCACAAATTAGGTGCGACATGTACAATTGGTTTTACAATTAGCTCTTATTTGGTGTATCTAGTTGGCCTCCAAATTGGGCTGAAAAATAACTCAAGGGAGCCAAAAACACCCCCTTCGCTTGTCATGGCGTAAAAAGCTTCAGTGCCCTTGTTTGGTTGCCGTATACACCTAGCCAAACTATATAAAATTGTGCCTAGAAGTTATTGGCATGTAAATCAGATTTGTCTAATGATTAGGCATATATATAATTGTTGTCTTATTCTTAGGATTACAATCTTTTCGGGTTTTTTTTTGAAATGCTAAGATTGCATTGCATCTTCATAAGACGAAGGAAGTAAGCATCTCTCTAGCCAGTGCGCCAAAATAAACTGCCCGTGGACCGTGGTTGATTCAGATCTTGTTTGCTATATTAGCTTATGATATGATCCAAATAGATAGCATGCTGATAAAAAAGCCACCTATACCATTTAAAATATTCTAGAATAAGCTATGTAAAGGCAACTTATTTTAGGTAGTAGCGACGGTAGGAAGTCATCCTGGATGAGTGGATGACCATCACCAATGCAGAACTCGATTAGATAGAAGAGGATGTTTTTTTTGTTTATTCAAAGAAAACAAAAGTTCGTTATTAAGTTTAAAATGGTGACAAAGCAACGGAAAAAATTACAAAATTCAAGTCCAATCTAATAGTCTTTTGAATGTTAAAAAATATTTTAAGAGTTAAGAGATAACAACCAATCGAAAAATGGTATAGAAGAATAATCAAACTTTAGAATTAATGAATCATATGTAGATGTTAAGAAGAAGAATCATATGTAATTACATGCCCTGGTAAAATGGATGGTTTCTCTATACTATGGTAACAATAACAACTGAAATTATAAAAAAAATAGAATCGAGGATTTAAAATAGCACAAGGAAGAACATTTTCTTGTGTCCTCCTCCGACGGAGAGACATGCATGCTCGTATGCGATCACTGACGCATTTCTGCGCCACCACCAGCCCACCACCATCTCGCCGTGTCCTCCTCCGATGGCGGAAGCATCGTCGACGCCCCGGCCACGTAGTCATGAGACGCCACTGCACCGGAAGAATTTACACCAGGAGTACTCGTCGTCGTCGTCGTCACGCCGGTCGCCGCGGCGCCACCGCCGTCGTCCCAGCTCGTGGCGCCGGCGCCGGCGGCAACCACGGCGGCGCGCGCGGCGGCGGAGTCCTTGCCGGTGAGCCTCTGCACGACGTCCTTGAAGCTGGCCTCGTCCGTGGTCACCTCCCTCGTCACGATGTGCTTCACCTTCACCTGATGCGGTTTCTTGCCGGCTGCTGCTTCCGCCGGAGGAGCCGCCGGCCTCGACGAGCCTCCGCCGCCGCCGCCGTGGCCTTCCATACCGATCGAGTAGCCGAATATAAGCTCCAGCTCCTCCGACAAGCTAATTAAGCTAGCTAGCTTCTTTGATCTCCTCACCTCCGCCGTCGTTGCTGAGGTAACGACGCGCGTACGGATGTGATTTTATAGGTGTAAGACCGGTCTGCGTGGAGTTGGCTTTTGGGAGAGAGGGACCCGGGGAGGGGAAAGGTCGCAGCGTGCGGATGGAAGAAGAGGAGCCGGGCTGATGGATCGCCGTTGAATGGAGACGGGGAACGAACGAACGCGCGCGCGACCGGTCGAACTTAACGAACGCCGGAGGACTAGTCGCCTGGTTCTAGTTGGTGTCTCAGGAACTTTTGGTTGTTCACTTTTCTTAGAATCTCGCTCGAGCATGAAGCATTCGTGCAGCCAGCAGCACATATCACTGCTGGTAGCCTTTAGGCAAGTACTCTTTCCGTTCCAAATTATTAGTCGTTATTTTTATTGTCTAAATTCATATATTTTTATATGAACATAGACATATATATTTGTCTAAATTCATAGCATCACCAATAAATCCGATAAAAAGCCATGATGACTAATAATTTGAAACGAAAGGAGTATTAAGCAAAGGTCCATTAAAAATTACTTCGTAATATATGTATAGCTCATTGAGCATAACAATAGTGTAACAAAAAAAAATAAAATTAGTAACCAGTACGGGTATGAGGAACGAATTAGGCCGCCGTCTTTGCCGCTGATCGTCATGTGAGGAGCAAATCAGATCGACGTCGGTATCGGTGTCTCCTCTCTTCTCCTCTCGATCATCAGTCCTTTGCCATAAGCTCAGAACCCAAAGCTTTCAAAGCTTATGATTTCAAATAAAAAATTATATGTACTAATTATCTACATAGTATTGGACCTCTATCTCTATGGGACCCCGGCGGTCGCACTACCTACCCCTCCCCTGGAGTTGGCCCTCCTGGTAGCAAAAGCATAAGCGTAGTCCTATAGCAGATAGGGGTGTAAACGAGCCGCTTGAAAACTTGGTACAAACGTGGCTTGGCTCGGCTCAGTTGGGTAAAATAAACAAGCCGAAATTGAGGCTCGACTCTGCATGTAATTAGCTTGCGAGCTTGACAACAAAAGAAATCTTGACAAGAAGTGGAGGACACAAAGAACTATATTTAATATGAACAACTTTGTAGCAGATTCAGAAGCAACTTACAAATATAGGTATTACGCGACATTCAAAAGTAGGTGCTAAGAGCAGGTTCCAGCCACTAAAGCTATCTACGTCTCTGTTGTCAGCCGATGGTGAACTAGGAACACAAGGGATTGAGAAGACAAAAGACCGGGAGTCCAGAATCGAGAGACTACGGTTTTACATTTAACAATGATGGATTTATAAGTTAAGTTGGGTTATTAGTTTAATGGGCCACCACTCTAGCTTCTCTGCCTATCACTCTACCATTGATCTTTTTAGCTCGCGAGCTGCTTACGAGCCGATGGGGTATCGAGCCGAGCTGAGCTTGGCGAGCTCAAGTCGAGCTCACGAGCCTGAGTTTTTTTTGTCCACCCTTAATAGCTTAATAGCAGACTTTCATCGCAAGTGGTTTCGGTGCGCTTTGACCTCCGTGAAGAAGCGTATACTGGCCGGGAGCACTAGAGCAGAGCACGGCGGTTGCCTTTTGTGCTTTCTGTTCTTTCTTTTTTTTTTATAAAAAAAAAGAATCATTTTCCGTTTTCTCTGGAGAGCGAAGATGCAGCAACTACGCAAGACTGGAACTCGGAAGTCTGAACCTTCTACTCGTATTCAAACACACTCTACTGTGAGTTGGAAGCTGCACGGAAGCTGAGATGGCGACGACCGGATCGACGGCGACGCATGCATGCAGCTCCACCGTACGGCACACGGCCGGGCGCGGAATTACTGGGCGCACGCGCGGCGATCGATCTCGGCGACGACCGTACAACCGGCGCGGGTGGCGGTCGGTAAATGGCGAAGAGAGACGGGCCGGGAAGCAACTAACGCCGGCCACGACGATCGATGCTCACTCAGATCAGATGGTGAGAGAGATTGTTTCCGTCCCGTCCGGTTCTTCAACACCACCGAGATCTCTCTCATTCCTCTTCCTCATCCGCGATCCGGTCCAGGACTTGTCTGCCTCCTCCAAGACGGTCGAGTGACCTCTGAAATACTAGATCACGGTTCAAAAAAAACAAAACAAAAAAAAAGATCACGGCAGCAGGCATAGAGCCTGCCTATAGGCGCACGGGCTCGTGTCCGCGGCCAGCAGCCCATCAGGCATCAACGCTGGCTGGGCTGAATGTGGGAGTCTTTAGGCCTTTTACCAGGCACGGCCATTTTTTGCGAGTAAAAAAAAAAAGGCCGTTTGTTTCGCCAAAAAAAAAACAAAAAGATAGTACCAGATTGAGCCAAATTGGCCAACAAAAAACTCAACCCACAACCCTTATTCCGTCTCTGTGCCATTTCCAGATATCTATGTCGTCACTCCCAATCGGCTCTGATTACGTGTCAATACTTACTATTACTAAATTCAATGGTGAAAAAAAGGTATTTCATCTACAAAATCATAATGCAATTCACACTAAGTTTATGAAGTTGTCAATGCAGCGGCAAGAATATTAAAATATGTTCTCTTTCTAAAATAAATGAAGTTGTCAATGCAATTACAATGCTTGTTCTAAAGGAACACAAAGTACATAAGCACTTATGACTGTGCCTTAATTCACAATGCAATTAGCACTTGCCTCGGTCTGCCAAGATGATTCTCAGCTTGTGTCATGGGTAATCGGTTGGACTGACAAGGGCTATATTAGGCCAACTACATTAGGATTACGGTGAGAGATAGAGAATTAGATATCTTGACTAAAATCAAGCCAATATCTATGTATAAAGAGAGGTAATAAAAAAAACATTCATGAATTATCAAGAGAGATACTTGTCCAGGTCTTCAGATTTGGCGTACACATCGCCAGGTGCTCCTGTCTATCCTAATCCTTGTTCTACATGGTCCTCAATCACGGCCGTGAGATCTTCATGCCTGGATCGAAAAAGCTAGGTATGACCATATCCACCACCAGATAAAACCATGACTCATGATAATCTTTACCATTGATTTATGGTTTTATGTCTCAATGATGTGTGACCCCATTCTATCTTTACCTTCTTGATCAACCCCCGAGAGCTTCTATAGAAGGTGATCAAGCCACTGTATTTTGTAAAGAAAAAATACCTCCAATATCACTTGCGTCCCTATACGCGCGCGCGTCTTAAGTGCTGCTATTAACTAAAAACAAATGTCATTCGGTTCTTGAGTTTGGACCTAACATACATAACTGTACTATATTCAGTGAAATGTACAAGCCAATTAATTAGTTTAAAAGTGAACATAATTATTTATCCTAATAAAAACAACTCATCATATATTTAAGAACGAACATAGTACATGCTACTTCGCATCATACGGAATATATATACCATGGATAAACCATATTAGATATGAAAAGATATATTCCAGATATATCATGCATACTCCATATGCCATGCATCTGGATGTTTTCTGCCACTCTCCGTCCACGTGAAGTTTTCAGACGTGAGAATATGCATGACAACGTCTGCGCTATCATTTCACCTGAAAGACTTGCAACTTGCAAAGCACAAAGGCCTTCCAGCCGTTCCATGGTACTTCCATGCATCCCGGCCGTAGAAAGACTACTGGTTGCAGGCATCATTATCTCGTACTCAAAGTTCCAGATGCCAAGCAAATGCAATCCGATTCCTGGTCTCTCGTCCGGCCGTCCCTGTCCAATAATGCATGTGCGCAGCAACAACATTTTTGTTGATCCCATTAAAATTCCTTTTCTTGATCCTCTTGTAAAGCAGCTTGGAATCTCTAGAGGAAAGCTGCCAGTGGCAAGAGGGGCATGCGAATGGCTAATGGCTAATGGCCGGGGGATAAGCTCATGGCACCGGCCGGTGCCAGTTTTCCATGAATTGACCAGAGAGCACGCTCCATGCGGTTAGTAGTAATCGCCTCGTTGCTGACATGATGCGACTAGCTCTAGGTTACACGGGCATAGCACATGCTTATCTTGTGCCGTCTATGTCTATTCTTTATTATCATTATTTTGTTAAACGAGACTCGCAGAAATGTGTTAGCACAATCATCGTTATAATTTAATACATGAATATATATTAATTTCTCTTACTATTACTTATCTTATATATATATATATATATATATATATATATATATATATATATATATATATATATATATATATATATATATATATATATATATATATAGCCCAGTTTGTGTGCATGGTCTTCACTCTCCGGTATCACGCTTAATTTGACCGTTAATATGTATCTTGCGTATTATATTGTACATGACTATGAACCTGTTTCCGGATATGAATCGTATTATCTTATGCATGACTATGACTGTTTTCACAAAGGATTTTTTGTGCATATATATGCATCACTTTTCTTCACGAAGCCTTAAGCCAGTCTTAGTGGGGGGTCATTGCACAATTACCCTAGACTAGCTTTTAGGGGGATGATACTATATATCACTCCTAGTGCATAGTTTTATGACATATTTTCATAGGTAGGTTGTAGAATTTAATTCTTACATGGTCTTTGATCAAATGCATCAGGTCAGTTTCAATGAGAGGTGTCATGGCGAAAAATCATATGACAGATCAACGTTTTTGTTGACATAGCATGGTCATTATGAGAAGAGAGATTATTAAAGTTTCATTACCATGAAATCTATTTGACACAATGACCAAGTCCATGAAACATAATGAAGCTTGCATTAAGGATGTTATAGTTTCATCTAGGCCTGTTCATGGGTTTTGAAATCCACCCACCCAAAGCCCAATCCAATCCATGAGAGTGATTGGCGTGTGGATTGGGTGGGTATGGTTATGATCCATTTAGACCCGGGTAATTCAGCCCCATCAACGCAAGATGCCCGCCGCCGCTGTTCTCGTCGCCGTTCCGCCGCGAGATCCGACGGGTCAAGCGAGGATGCCTCGCCAATCGCCATGGCCACCACGACCTGGGCCCCTCCGCCCGTTGCTCATGCTGCAGAGGCTGCGCCGGCGGCGCGCGTGCCGTGGTGGAACCCGGCGGCGACGTTGATGGCGCACGCCATGCTGGTGCTCGCGTGGAATCCGAACCTCGTCGTGCTGACGGCAACGCTGCACGCCGCAACCGTTAGGAAGGGGAGGAACAGGCATCGCCCGCGAGCGCTGGCCGCACCCGTGCGTGCGGGCGTCCATGGCGGAGGCGCCGGACAAGGAGGCGCTAGACGAGGAGTTCGATATGGCAGTGAGGGCGCGGTACGATAGGGACAGAATGGTTAGACCGAGGTTGCAACAGATGTGTGGTGTCTCGGCGACGTTGCGACGTAGGCGGAGAAGCAAGAGGACGCTGGGAAGGAGACTTTGATATCGGTTCGATCCAGCTACCCATAAAACCCACCCAATCCAGACTCATTTAATTTTTCCGTCTATGGGCGGGTCCAAAAATCCATCAAATCCACGTAAACCCACCCATGAACACCCCTAGTTTCATCCATGACACATTTGGCCCTACACCAAACGAGAAGTACATAAAATTTAGCCATAAATATTGAAAGAGGGGGGGTTTCATTCTATTGTAAAAATATGATGTGGCAGTCTTGATAACCGTGTGATAAAATTGTGTATTGAGATTAACCTTATATGATGAAACAAAAACTCCCAATGGTAGTTTCATATAGTTTTATGGGACCAGATGTGCATGATTGTCATGATCATAAAACTCTCTTATTCTCTCCTTCATTAAAACCCTATCATGTCTCACGGTCCAGTTCCCCGCCGGGCTTTTCCCCTTCTCGACTAGACGAAGGAGACGTTCATTCTATTCAGGCAGGTGAGGAAGGGTGGCGTCGGCTTGACCCTGTCTTCTCTCTTGGTCGGGTCAGAGGCTAAGTTTCTCATTCAGTGGTGAGGTGTTCATAGAAAGTAAGGCCTCGCCAACGAGATTGTCATGATCATAAAACTCTCTTATTCTCTCCTTCTTAAAACCCTATCATGTCAGTAAACATGTTGATGTGTCCAACAATTTATTACTATAAAACTTCCTATACACCTCTACTGAGGCTGACCTTACTTAATGGCTTGCAGGCTCACGTGTAGTATGCCGCATGCACAATTGCACACATTCATTCATTCCATCTCTAGAACAAGTAGCTCACGATCGATGAAATGCCTTATGTTTTCCCTCATAAAAGGAAATGCCTTATGCTGCGGCAAGCACAAGCACTAGTGCTGATTTGACCGTCAGGGTATCTTTTGGGGGCGACAAGAACGATTGGTACGCATGCCTCCACGCCAACAGATCGAGGTAGCCGTGTGTACGTGCTGATCCAGCATGGTGGAGTAGTGGACGCGCCGCGCTACGACACATGCACATGGGAGGATCATCGACACACACACCGGCCAGCTGGGCCGGCCGGTGGCGGCAAGAAGAATTATAAAACGTCATGCGTGTTGTAAAAAGGGTTACATATTTTGTTCCTGGAAAAATCTATGTATGCTCTGATCTCTGTGAACAAAGAATAATGGCCATGGATATGCAATTATCCAAGCTGTTTTTTTTTTATCCTAAAGGAAACACAGATCCATGTGTAGAATAAATACGATGCTTAATTAAATTTCTTCATGCATGGCTTCAAATTTGAAAGAAGGGAAGTTATAATAACTAATTATGTATGATGTCACAAACGATTATGCATTTATATATTTGGCTTTGAGTTATTCTGTGATTAGCTTGGATAATGTCAAAATTTTCGGCACATTTATATAGAAATGTTTTACTTACTTTGAAAATGTATGTGTGCTTGGGTTTTCCTCCTTTTTAAAAATTTCACGAATATTAATGATCAAGAAAATATATGCTGTCAGTATGGTGCAAAGGCGATGGCAACCAAGAGATGAACGTAATTGAAATATTTCAATTTAAGACACATTCATTCCTCTACTCAATTTTTCACACATCAATCTGTGTTATCTTTGATTTTATTTGCTCTTCTAGGTTGTATAGATTTGGGCGGCCTTGTGACATTATCTTGTTTTCTAGCTTGGTTCTAAACTTCTCTAACTTTTTTTTTAATTAGTAGCACTGAGAAAAACACCCCGAGTAGCTTTTTGGCTGATCTCCTTTTTTCTGAATTCTTTTTTGCAGTACATAACTGACTCTTTGATTGTGGTGCGTGTGATGTTGATGACGTACACGGTGCATAATTGAAAAGAGAAGGTGAAAGTAAGTTTATACAAAGAAAAAAAAAGATTCCCTTGAGCCTTTATACACTCAATAGCCACTTGCCAGTAGATTCATCTATGGATAAAAGGGAAACTGTCAATACAGGAAGAAAGAACTCACTTTGTGTTGTTTGAGCCGTAGCAAGATAGATGGTGCCTTTCTTTTCAAGTCGGCTAAATGTGTGTAGATGATTAGATGTTTAGATGCTCCATTCTGGAAGAACAGATACGACCCCGACGATTTCAGAAAACTTAAAAAAGAAACAACGAGTTGGATTTAATCTTCTACACTTTCTCTAAGGGAGATGTCACTCATCATTAGTGTGGTTCCCATTTTATTGCACCAAATCAAGAGATATGGGGCACATCTATGGAACTGTTGCAAGGTCGTCACTGTGATAACTCATAACTGCGATCGAGGAGTAATCTTAAAGTCGGATCACGGCTTTGCATCTAGCTAGGAGCTGAGCTCAGATCCTTTGAAGGCAAACAAATAAGAATGGCACTCATGATGCGGTGTGGGCACAAAGAAATTAAATGTGATCAAGCAAGGAGGTAGTAAATGTACTTTACATGGCTCTGTTTTGTACTGTGAACTTCGTGCACTGTGTGTCAACATCTGTATGGCTCAACAAAAATTGTTGCAGAAGAACAAAGGACAGGAGGGGTTTTCCCTGCTGATTAAATATTTTAAAAGTTATAAGATATAAACAAGGTTACAATCAGCTCTTAAGAAAAAAAAAGGAAACAAACAAAAACATACAAATTACACAGCAGGCTGCTCTAGCCATTGAGACATAAGTGGGAACGATCTTACTCTGTTCTAAGGATAACGAGAACCCCTCTCCTGGATAACAAGCCTTTCCTTGCTTTCTTGTAAGTTCCAGCCTGAATATTTGTATTGAATATTTTCTAATAGCACTAGCGTTTCTTATCATTTCTCAAAAAGCTCCTTTAATTGTCACCGGGGGGGGGGGGTGATTATTCCCACCTGATCTTACATTGATATAGAATTAGCAGCCTCATTTTAGGGAAAAACGAGGCAAAATATGTTTGTTCGATTAATTTTGAAAATAGCAGCCCTAGCCCTAGCACAGGGGTGAGATCATGGCAAATCCACGAGAAAGAGGGACGACGACGACAACCTCTAGACGCCTAGGCACATAGGCGAGAGGAGGCACAACCAACCACTTGATACAATGAAAAAGTGAAAAGACTAAACATCAAAGCACAATAGCTTTTTCGACGATGCCTCCATATGGAGGTGAATGACGCCAAAAGGATAAAAGAAATTAATGAAATACAAAAAGACAGAGAATAGATTGAAAGAGGAAGCATCTTGTCAGTGTCGTAGGGTTCAATTAGCTAACACTACCGACATTGTAGCGTTCATGCATTGTCATCTCTTGTAATAAGCTGATGATGCTCCCTGATTTTGTTAACCCGACCGGCCGTCAAGTTCGCTTCCCTTAGCTTGGGTCTGATCGTGGCACCATTCTTGAGGGATAATGATGAGAAGCAATTTACTACCTTCGTTTTAAAATATAGTTTATTTAACTTTTTAACCTTAATTTAACCGCTCGTCTTATTAAAAAAAAATTATATAAATATAGTCAAATTTAAGTTATTTTTGAAGAACTCTGATTAATAAAGCAAGCCAGAAAAAAATATAAAATTTTGTATAATATTTTGAATAAGATGAACAATTAAATTTAGGGTAAAAAAGTCAAACGAACTACATTTAGGAACGGAAGAAGTACCTATTAGGGCAGCCACAGTGTTAGCGGGGTTTCAAAAGTCATGTCATCTGACATGTCAGGGCGATGCTTGTGTCGTGTTTAGATCCAAAAGTTCTTTTGGACTTTACTATTTACCCCTATCAGAAAACACGCTTCCCGGAAAAGTTCTCCTTTAACTCCTTTCAATTTTTCTATTCATCCCTCTCACAGAACACGCTTCCGAGAAAAAGTTCTTTTCCTCCCCTCCCAACTAAACACACCCTTGAACTCATTTACATCACAGTGGCCGGCATCGATGCTGGATTCTCTATCGTGAATAAAATAAGATGGGCAAGCTTCAGCTGGCTCTTTCTTCTTGCTTCGATCAACAGTCATCTGACACAAAGATATATTATTTTATCCACTTACTTGAACGAGCACCGGGGTATGTACTAGCTGTGGTGCTAGAATTTTTCAACCCAGCATCACACGTCGCAGTGTTGAAAACAAGTGCTTGGTTAGGAAAGAGAAAAACTTAGGCTCGTTTCGGGGCAACACTGCGGGTGCCCTTACGGGCGCGCGTCCTGTGCACGCTTTGCTCTAAACGGCAACTGATTTGACATTTTATGCCCCGTCTTCGTCATCCTTTCCGACCACACAAACAATATTATATTCTCCGGCCGGCCTGATCTCTCTCGACCTGTGACTATCCGAAGTTCAGATCTTGTTTGACTTTGGCGCGCATCGTCACCATGCACACATAACGGAAGCTTTATACCACACAGGTCGACAGTAGGCCTGCACTGAAGAACATCGAACGTACAATGGCTTCACAAGAAACCCTATCCTGCCTGAGCAAATCAGACTAAGCACAAGTTAACAACGGAAAAATAAGGCAAAATTAAACATATCATGCTCTTTTACATGTCTACAAGATGACCATGCACCATCAATCACCGCGTAATTGGCAGACATTCCCTCGACCGTGCAGCATGCACGCCATGGACGAATTCAAGACGTAATAAACGCAATGGGGAGGCTGGAGTGGCTAGCTACGACATAGCTAGCATTAGCAGGAGTTGATGTGGCCGGATTTGACGTCTATGCATTGCATGGTCACGCATGCAATAGCAGCTAGCACACTGACAATGACGCTAGCTGGTGCGTGTACTTGAAACGATATAGACCTCCAACAGGAGAGAGCTGGCCACTGCTTTTGGCGCGAGATGCCCACTGCCGACCGTGTCACGTCCACAATGAAGATGGAAAACGATTCGAGATTCTACTGTTTTCAACTTCAGCTTCAGCAGAACCAGATCGCCGCGCACAAGGTACATAGCGACAGACACACACACACTACACAAACAGGCCGGATCGAGAGTGAGCTCATGCTAGCTGCAAGTCCCGAACCAGCATGTCCGATCTGGTCCTGGTTGACAGACTTCTATATAAAGTGGCCACCAGCGCTGTGGGACACAAAGCATAGCATGCAAATATATAAGTAGCACCAGCCAGAGTAGGGCAAAAATTAAGCTTCCTGCCCGTGTGATCGATCGTGCCAAGAACAGGCATGGCCGGCGGCAGGGACAGGGACCCGTTGGTTGTTGGTAGGGTTGTGGGCGACGTGCTCGACCCCTTCGTCAGGACCACCAACATCAGGGTCAGCTATGGCGCCAGGACCGTATCCAACGGCTGTGAGCTCAAGCCCTCCATGGTCACCAACCAGCCTAGGGTCGAGGTTGGTGGAGTTGACATGAGGACATTCTACACCCTTGTAAGCTAGCCGTCGCCCTAGCAGAGATACTATTATTTCCATTTTCTAGTTTCTTCTAAAAATCTACCAGCAGTGGTACGGTCTTCTTCAATAATTAAATGCATTTGTGCGTTGTAAATTCAAAATTGCACGTGCCTCGTTGGATCTTCAGGTGATGGTCGACCCGGACGCTCCAAGCCCAAGCGACCCCAACCTAAGGGAGTATTTGCACTGGTAATTATTCAAAACCCTGATCAGATCATTCTCTGCTCTGTCGGCAGACTTCTTTGTCGTGTATATGGATGCTAGACCATGCATTGTTGTATAACTAGTGCTTGTTCATCAGTACATGCATCTTGTCGACGATCGTCATGAGATGATAGCTAGCATATATACGGACTGATCCGGCTGTACTGTCTCTTCATGCAGGCTGGTCACTGATATTCCAGGAACCACCGGAGCAGCATTTGGTGAGCCATCAGCTCCATGTCTTGATCTGTCTCTACCTCTGCCCAGACAAGCTTAGCTTTTTTTGCTACTACGCACTGAAAAAAAAAAATCAAACCCACATGCCACAGCACATATATCTGCACTTGCATTATTACACTTGTCGACAGCGAGGTAACTAAAAAAAAATTACAAAACATATGGTTAAGGTAAGTTCAAAACAATATAATTACACACATAAGGTACACACACCTGTCAATTAATCTGTCATATACATGATATAAGTGAGCATAATAGTGGATATATGTGATGGACACCTCTCTCCATTCTGATGATCGAGCACATGCAGGACAAGAGGTGATGTGCTACGAGAACCCTCGGCCCACCATGGGGATCCACCGTTTTGTCTTCGTGCTGTTCCAACAGATGGGCCGGCAGACGGTGTACGCCCCTGGCTGGCGCCAGAATTTCAACACCAGGGACTTTGCCGAGCTCTACAACCTCGGCCCGCCCGTCGCCGCCGTCTACTTCAACTGCCAGCGTGAGGCCGGCTCCGGCGGCAGGAGGATGTACCCTAATTAGACACTACTCCATGACCCCATCTGAGCCAAGCACTCATAACAATTAAGATATATGATTCTGTGTGATCGAGACTAGCCTGTATCCACACACCATTTAACCATACTGCATGCACATAGTACTACGATTGTAAGCAATTAGTAGTTTGAAGTAGCAGCAACCAATGAGGACGACGAAGCCTAGCCTAGCAATACATGGTGTGTCCAACAATAAACGGCTAGCAAGAGATACCACTAGGGCTGAGCTACACATATATATACCTTTCTGGCCTTAGTATATGTATCTTCTAGCCACTCATTAATCTCGTTGTGCGTGTATGCTTATCATATATATGCATGGGACTATGGGAGACAGATTAACTGCTACAATATAAGCTGCATATATGTGCTACTTCATGTAACATATCAATAATGTAATGTATAATTAGCTTGTATGGAGAAATCAGCAGTGTTGGTATATTATATGTATTTGTGCATATGGTCATCAGGGTTTCCTTTTCAGTTCTCGATCGTTCATGCAAGCTAGCGCGCTTTGAACATCTGGCAGTGCATGCAGAATGCATCGGCTGCGGGCATTCCCTGAAGAATCAACAACAATCCACACCGAGGCCTCAGGCTGGCAGTTGAAGTACTATACGGTAGGTCGGTGGCGACCGGCAGGCTGAGGTTGTGGAGCCCGGCGAAGTCGTCCCTGGTGTTGAAGTTTGGCGCCAGCCAGGGGCTTGCACCGTCAGCCAGCCCAGCTGCTGGAACGGCACGAACACACGAAGCTATGGATCTCATGGTCGACCGGGGTAAAGTTCTCTTATATCACCTCTTTTTCCCTGCGATCGATCAGACAGAGGCATGCGTCAATTACATCCAACCCACAACTCTCTTAGTACCACATGTGTGTGTGATTTATTATGTACTATCTCTATATGTAGCCGACAAAACACTATATGACTGAAGCATATATAACAGTATATATGCACAGTAAATTAAACCAACCTAGGTTGGGGACAATTTGCTTGATCTGCCGGCGCGAGTATCTCGGCAAGTTGGAGGATGGATGATTCAAGGAACGGGTACAAAAGTTGGTAAAGGGAGCACTTTTCTCGTTACGTGATCGTGAGACAGTGGTGGGCAGTGGCAAATCTAGCCAAGAGCATTATTGGGGTCATTAGGGTTGCATTCCTTAGATAATAGGGAGTTTTTTATGTTTAAACAATAATTTAGAATGTGAATTAGAAAATTCGTCGGGTTCAGCTGACCCCGATGAACATGGCTAGATATGCTCCTGCTGGTGGGCACAGCAGCCTTTGTATTCACCTTCCCATAGCAAGGACATCTCTTCAGAAGTAGGCTCGGCTGATCGATGTTCAGCTGATGGATGCACGCAATATTAATTCACTTCCTTCACGTACATATATTGCCTTAATTTTAGGGCAAAATCCAATTTATGCTTTCTAGCTATGATTTTCAGCTCTTTTTTTTTGAGAATATGATTTTCAGCTCTTGACTACAAAACCAGACATCAAAGATTCCAACTGTTGAAATCGGACAAACGTAGTCTCTAGCTTGTTTCAATTATGGTTCTATTTTTTTTAGAAGTAGCAAAACAGGGTTATCTTCTTTAATATTCCATACGTACTAGTATGTCTATATATATATATATTCTCTTGGTAATTTATTTTAACCATAAAATGTGAAACCAGACCATTTTTTTTAAAAAATATATACTATATCTCTATGTTGGCGAATAATTTGGAACCTGTTTATTCCTACCCCTATTGTCTCAGTGCTCGTAGTCGTGCTTATCAATTAATCACGCGATCAATAAACTAGAGTGCAAAATGACAATGTAAATACATAACGAGCTTGTAAATAGTTGGAACAAGAACAAATAAAATCCAAAAGAGCACCAACAAATAAGTTACACCTTTAGGGAACAAAATAGGTACTAGCTTAATTTTTTGAACGAATAGCTTCATATTTTTATGTAAAGTAAACTAGTTAAAAATGGTTGATATAGAACTCATTTTTTTTATATTTTTTTCTAGAAATGGAAACCCGCCGCTGTGAAGCCAGAGCCCGCCGGTGTATAAGGTGCCTCCTTTGTGCCCTACCGTTCCTTTCCCAGGCCAGATTTGAGTAAAAGGCCAGCGGATGCGTATGGGCCCGAGAGCCCCCTCGTAGGCCCCCAGAGTGGGTTGCAGCATTTTAACCTAGTCTAAGCCGCCGGCCTCGACGAGCCTCCGCCGCCGCCGCCGTGGCCTTCCATACCGATCGAGTAGCCGAATATAAGCTCCAGCTCCTCCGACAAGCTAATTAAGCTAGCTAGCTTCTTTGATCTCCTCACCTCCGCCGTCGTTGCTGAGGTAACGACGCGCGTACGGATGTGATTTTATAGGTGTAAGACCGGTCTGCGTGGAGTTGGCTTTTGGGAGAGAGGGACCCGGGGAGGGGAAAGGTCGCAGCGTGCGGATGGAAGAAGAGGAGCCGGGCTGATGGATCGCCGTTGAATGGAGACGGGGAACGAACGAACGCGCGCGCGACCGGTCGAACTTAACGAACGCCGGAGGACTAGTCGCCTGGTTCTAGTTGGTGTCTCAGGAACTTTTGGTTGTTCACTTTTCTTAGAATCTCGCTCGAGCATGAAGCATTCGTGCAGCCAGCAGCACATATCACTGCTGGTAGCCTTTAGGCAAGTACTCTTTCCGTTCCAAATTATTAGTCGTTATTTTTATTGTCTAAATTCATATATTTTTATATGAACATAGACATATATATTTGTCTAAATTCATAGCATCACCAATAAATCCGATAAAAAGCCATGATGACTAATAATTTGAAACGAAAGGAGTATTAAGCAAAGGTCCATTAAAAATTACTTCGTAATATATGTATAGCTCATTGAGCATAACAATAGTGTAACAAAAAAAATAAAATTAGTAACCAGTACGGGTATGAGGAACGAATTAGGCCGCCGTCTTTGCCGCTGATCGTCATGTGAGGAGCAAATCAGATCGACGTCGGTATCGGTGTCTCCTCTCTTCTCCTCTCGATCATCAGTCCTTTGCCATAAGCTCAGAACCCAAAGCTTTCAAAGCTTATGATTTCAAATAAAAAATTATATGTACTAATTATCTACATAGTATTGGACCTCTATCTCTATGGGACCCCGGCGGTCGCACTACCTACCCCTCCCCTGGAGTTGGCCCTCCTGGTAGCAAAAGCATAAGCGTAGTCCTATAGCAGATAGGGGTGTAAACGAGCCGCTTGAAAACTTGGTACAAACGTGGCTTGGCTCGGCTCAGTTGGGTAAAATAAACAAGCCGAAATTGAGGCTCGACTCTGCATGTAATTAGCTTGCGAGCTTGACAACAAAAGAAATCTTGACAAGAAGTGGAGGACACAAAGAACTATATTTAATATGAACAACTTTGTAGCAGATTCAGAAGCAACTTACAAATATAGGTATTACGCGACATTCAAAAGTAGGTGCTAAGAGCAGGTTCCAGCCACTAAAGCTATCTACGTCTCTGTTGTCAGCCGATGGTGAACTAGGAACACAAGGGATTGAGAAGACAAAAGACCGGGAGTCCAGAATCGAGAGACTACGGTTTTACATTTAACAATGATGGATTTATAAGTTAAGTTGGGTTATTAGTTTAATGGGCCACCACTCTAGCTTCTCTGCCTATCACTCTACCATTGATCTTTTTAGCTCGCGAGCTGCTTACGAGCCGATGGGGTATCGAGCCGAGCTGAGCTTGGCGAGCTCAAGTCGAGCTCACGAGCCTGAGTTTTTTTTGTCCACCCTTAATAGCTTAATAGCAGACTTTCATCGCAAGTGGTTTCGGTGCGCTTTGACCTCCGTGAAGAAGCGTATACTGGCCGGGAGCACTAGAGCAGAGCACGGCGGTTGCCTTTTGTGCTTTCTGTTCTTTCTTTTTTTTTTATAAAAAAAAAAGAATCATTTTCCGTTTTCTCTGGAGAGCGAAGATGCAGCAACTACGCAAGACTGGAACTCGGAAGTCTGAACCTTCTACTCGTATTCAAACACACTCTACTGTGAGTTGGAAGCTGCACGGAAGCTGAGATGGCGACGACCGGATCGACGGCGACGCATGCATGCAGCTCCACCGTACGGCACACGGCCGGGCGCGGAATTACTGGGCGCACGCGCGGCGATCGATCTCGGCGACGACCGTACAACCGGCGCGGGTGGCGGTCGGTAAATGGCGAAGAGAGACGGGCCGGGAAGCAACTAACGCCGGCCACGACGATCGATGCTCACTCAGATCAGATGGTGAGAGAGATTGTTTCCGTCCCGTCCGGTTCTTCAACACCACCGAGATCTCTCTCATTCCTCTTCCTCATCCGCGATCCGGTCCAGGACTTGTCTGCCTCCTCCAAGACGGTCGAGTGACCTCTGAAATACTAGATCACGGTTCAAAAAAAACAAAACAAAAAAAAAGATCACGGCAGCAGGCATAGAGCCTGCCTATAGGCGCACGGGCTCGTGTCCGCGGCCAGCAGCCCATCAGGCATCAACGCTGGCTGGGCTGAATGTGGGAGTCTTTAGGCCTTTTACCAGGCACGGCCATTTTTTGCGAGTAAAAAAAAAAGGCCGTTTGTTTCGCCAAAAAAAAAACAAAAAGATAGTACCAGATTGAGCCAAATTGGCCAACAAAAAACTCAACCCACAACCCTTATTCCGTCTCTGTGCCATTTCCAGATATCTATGTCGTCACTCCCAATCGGCTCTGATTACGTGTCAATACTTACTATTACTAAATTCAATGGTGAAAAAAAGGTATTTCATCTACAAAATCATAATGCAATTCACACTAAGTTTATGAAGTTGTCAATGCAGCGGCAAGAATATTAAAATATGTTCTCTTTCTAAAATAAATGAAGTTGTCAATGCAATTACAATGCTTGTTCTAAAGGAACACAAAGTACATAAGCACTTATGACTGTGCCTTAATTCACAATGCAATTAGCACTTGCCTCGGTCTGCCAAGATGATTCTCAGCTTGTGTCATGGGTAATCGGTTGGACTGACAAGGGCTATATTAGGCCAACTACATTAGGATTACGGTGAGAGATAGAGAATTAGATATCTTGACTAAAATCAAGCCAATATCTATGTATAAAGAGAGGTAATAAAAAAAACATTCATGAATTATCAAGAGAGATACTTGTCCAGGTCTTCAGATTTGGCGTACACATCGCCAGGTGCTCCTGTCTATCCTAATCCTTGTTCTACATGGTCCTCAATCACGGCCGTGAGATCTTCATGCCTGGATCGAAAAAGCTAGGTATGACCATATCCACCACCAGATAAAACCATGACTCATGATAATCTTTACCATTGATTTATGGTTTTATGTCTCAATGATGTGTGACCCCATTCTATCTTTACCTTCTTGATCAACCCCCGAGAGCTTCTATAGAAGGTGATCAAGCCACTGTATTTTGTAAAGAAAAAATACCTCCAATATCACTTGCGTCCCTATACGCGCGCGCGTCTTAAGTGCTGCTATTAACTAAAAACAAATGTCATTCGGTTCTTGAGTTTGGACCTAACATACATAACTGTACTATATTCAGTGAAATGTACAAGCCAATTAATTAGTTTAAAAGTGAACATAATTATTTATCCTAATAAAAACAACTCATCATATATTTAAGAACGAACATAGTACATGCTACTTCGCATCATACGGAATATATATACCATGGATAAACCATATTAGATATGAAAAGATATATTCCAGATATATCATGCATACTCCATATGCCATGCATCTGGATGTTTTCTGCCACTCTCCGTCCACGTGAAGTTTTCAGACGTGAGAATATGCATGACAACGTCTGCGCTATCATTTCACCTGAAAGACTTGCAACTTGCAAAGCACAAAGGCCTTCCAGCCGTTCCATGGTACTTCCATGCATCCCGGCCGTAGAAAGACTACTGGTTGCAGGCATCATTATCTCGTACTCAAAGTTCCAGATGCCAAGCAAATGCAATCCGATTCCTGGTCTCTCGTCCGGCCGTCCCTGTCCAATAATGCATGTGCGCAGCAACAACATTTTTGTTGATCCCATTAAAATTCCTTTTCTTGATCCTCTTGTAAAGCAGCTTGGAATCTCGAGAGGAAAGCTGCCAGTGGCAAGAGGGGCATGCGAATGGCTAATGGCTAATGGCCGGGGGATAAGCTCATGGCACCGGCCGGTGCCAGTTTTCCATGAATTGACCAGAGAGCACGCTCCATGCGGTTAGTAGTAATCGCCTCGTTGCTGACATGATGCGACTAGCTCTAGGTTACACGGGCATAGCACATGCTTATCTTGTGCCGTCTATGTCTATTCTTTATTATCATTATTTTGTTAAACGAGACTCGCAGAAATGTGTTAGCACAATCATCGTTATAATTTAATACATGAATATATATTAATTTCTCTTACTATTACTTATCTTATATATATATATATATATATATATATATATATATATATATATATATATATATATATATATATATATATATATATATATATATATAGCCCAGTTTGTGTGCATGGTCTTCACTCTCCGGTATCACGCTTAATTTGACCGTTAATATGTATCTTGCGTATTATATTGTACATGACTATGAACCTGTTTCCGGATATGAATCGTATTATCTTATGCATGACTATGACTGTTTTCACAAAGGATTTTTTGTGCATATATATGCATCACTTTTCTTCACGAAGCCTTAAGCCAGTCTTAGTGGGGGGTCATTGCACAATTACCCTAGACTAGCTTTTAGGGGGATGATACTATATATCACTCCTAGTGCATAGTTTTATGACATATTTTCATAGGTAGGTTGTAGAATTTAATTCTTACATGGTCTTTGATCAAATGCATCAGGTCAGTTTCAATGAGAGGTGTCATGGCGAAAAATCATATGACAGATCAACGTTTTTGTTGACATAGCATGGTCATTATGAGAAGAGAGATTATTAAAGTTTCATTACCATGAAATCTATTTGACACAATGACCAAGTCCATGAAACATAATGAAGCTTGCATTAAGGATGTTATAGTTTCATCTAGGCCTGTTCATGGGTTTTGAAATCCACCCACCCAAAGCCCAATCCAATCCATGAGAGTGATTGGCGTGTGGATTGGGTGGGTATGGTTATGATCCATTTAGACCCGGGTAATTCAGCCCCATCAACGCAAGATGCCCGCCGCCGCTGTTCTCGTCGCCGTTCCGCCGCGAGATCCGACGGGTCAAGCGAGGATGCCTCGCCAATCGCCATGGCCACCACGACCTGGGCCCCTCCGCCCGTTGCTCATGCTGCAGAGGCTGCGCCGGCGGCGCGCGTGCCGTGGTGGAACCCGGCGGCGACGTTGATGGCGCACGCCATGCTGGTGCTCGCGTGGAATCCGAACCTCGTCGTGCTGACGGCAACGCTGCACGCCGCAACCGTTAGGAAGGGGAGGAACAGGCATCGCCCGCGAGCGCTGGCCGCACCCGTGCGTGCGGGCGTCCATGGCGGAGGCGCCGGACAAGGAGGCGCTAGACGAGGAGTTCGATATGGCAGTGAGGGCGCGGTACGATAGGGACAGAATGGTTAGACCGAGGTTGCAACAGATGTGTGGTGTCTCGGCGACGTTGCGACGTAGGCGGAGAAGCAAGAGGACGCTGGGAAGGAGACTTTGATATCGGTTCGATCCAGCTACCCATAAAACCCACCCAATCCAGACTCATTTAATTTTTCCGTCTATGGGCGGGTCCAAAAATCCATCAAATCCACGTAAACCCACCCATGAACACCCCTAGTTTCATCCATGACACATTTGGCCCTACACCAAACGAGAAGTACATAAAATTTAGCCATAAATATTGAAAGAGGGGGGGTTTCATTCTATTGTAAAAATATGATGTGGCAGTCTTGATAACCGTGTGATAAAATTGTGTATTGAGATTAACCTTATATGATGAAACAAAAACTCCCAATGGTAGTTTCATATAGTTTTATGGGACCAGATGTGCATGATTGTCATGATCATAAAACTCTCTTATTCTCTCCTTCATTAAAACCCTATCATGTCTCACGGTCCAGTTCCCCGCCGGGCTTTTCCCCTTCTCGACTAGACGAAGGAGACGTTCATTCTATTCAGGCAGGTGAGGAAGGGTGGCGTCGGCTTGACCCTGTCTTCTCTCTTGGTCGGGTCAGAGGCTAAGTTTCTCATTCAGTGGTGAGGTGTTCATAGAAAGTAAGGCCTCGCCAACGAGATTGTCATGATCATAAAACTCTCTTATTCTCTCCTTCTTAAAACCCTATCATGTCAGTAAACATGTTGATGTGTCCAACAATTTATTACTATAAAACTTCCTATACACCTCTACTGAGGCTGACCTTACTTAATGGCTTGCAGGCTCACGTGTAGTATGCCGCATGCACAATTGCACACATTCATTCATTCCATCTCTAGAACAAGTAGCTCACGATCGATGAAATGCCTTATGTTTTCCCTCATAAAAGGAAATGCCTTATGCTGCGGCAAGCACAAGCACTAGTGCTGATTTGACCGTCAGGGTATCTTTTGGGGGCGACAAGAACGATTGGTACGCATGCCTCCACGCCAACAGATCGAGGTAGCCGTGTGTACGTGCTGATCCAGCATGGTGGAGTAGTGGACGCGCCGCGCTACGACACATGCACATGGGAGGATCATCGACACACACACCGGCCAGCTGGGCCGGCCGGTGGCGGCAAGAAGAATTATAAAACGTCATGCGTGTTGTAAAAAGGGTTACATATTTTGTTCCTGGAAAAATCTATGTATGCTCTGATCTCTGTGAACAAAGAATAATGGCCATGGATATGCAATTATCCAAGCTGTTTTTTTTTATCCTAAAGGAAACACAGATCCATGTGTAGAATAAATACGATGCTTAATTAAATTTCTTCATGCATGGCTTCAAATTTGAAAGAAGGGAAGTTATAATAACTAATTATGTATGATGTCACAAACGATTATGCATTTATATATTTGGCTTTGAGTTATTCTGTGATTAGCTTGGATAATGTCAAAATTTTCGGCACATTTATATAGAAATGTTTTACTTACTTTGAAAATGTATGTGTGCTTGGGTTTTCCTCCTTTTTAAAAATTTCACGAATATTAATGATCAAGAAAATATATGCTGTCAGTATGGTGCAAAGGCGATGGCAACCAAGAGATGAACGTAATTGAAATATTTCAATTTAAGACACATTCATTCCTCTACTCAATTTTTCACACATCAATCTGTGTTATCTTTGATTTTATTTGCTCTTCTAGGTTGTATAGATTTGGGCGGCCTTGTGACATTATCTTGTTTTCTAGCTTGGTTCTAAACTTCTCTAACTTTTTTTTTAATTAGTAGCACTGAGAAAAACACCCCGAGTAGCTTTTTGGCTGATCTCCTTTTTTCTGAATTCTTTTTTGCAGTACATAACTGACTCTTTGATTGTGGTGCGTGTGATGTTGATGACGTACACGGTGCATAATTGAAAAGAGAAGGTGAAAGTAAGTTTATACAAAGAAAAAAAAAGATTCCCTTGAGCCTTTATACACTCAATAGCCACTTGCCAGTAGATTCATCTATGGATAAAAGGGAAACTGTCAATACAGGAAGAAAGAACTCACTTTGTGTTGTTTGAGCCGTAGCAAGATAGATGGTGCCTTTCTTTTCAAGTCGGCTAAATGTGTGTAGATGATTAGATGTTTAGATGCTCCATTCTGGAAGAACAGATACGACCCCGACGATTTCAGAAAACTTAAAAAAGAAACAACGAGTTGGATTTAATCTTCTACACTTTCTCTAAGGGAGATGTCACTCATCATTAGTGTGGTTCCCATTTTATTGCACCAAATCAAGAGATATGGGGCACATCTATGGAACTGTTGCAAGGTCGTCACTGTGATAACTCATAACTGCGATCGAGGAGTAATCTTAAAGTCGGATCACGGCTTTGCATCTAGCTAGGAGCTGAGCTCAGATCCTTTGAAGGCAAACAAATAAGAATGGCACTCATGATGCGGTGTGGGCACAAAGAAATTAAATGTGATCAAGCAAGGAGGTAGTAAATGTACTTTACATGGCTCTGTTTTGTACTGTGAACTTCGTGCACTGTGTGTCAACATCTGTATGGCTCAACAAAAATTGTTGCAGAAGAACAAAGGACAGGAGGGGTTTTCCCTGCTGATTAAATATTTTAAAAGTTATAAGATATAAACAAGGTTACAATCAGCTCTTAAGAAAAAAAAAGGAAACAAACAAAAACATACAAATTACACAGCAGGCTGCTCTAGCCATTGAGACATAAGTGGGAACGATCTTACTCTGTTCTAAGGATAACGAGAACCCCTCTCCTGGATAACAAGCCTTTCCTTGCTTTCTTGTAAGTTCCAGCCTGAATATTTGTATTGAATATTTTCTAATAGCACTAGCGTTTCTTATCATTTCTCAAAAAGCTCCTTTAATTGTCACCGGGGGGGGGGGGGGGTGATTATTCCCACCTGATCTTACATTGATATAGAATTAGCAGCCTCATTTTTAGGGAAAAACGAGGCAAAATATGTTTGTTCGATTAATTTTGAAAATAGCAGCCCTAGCCCTAGCACAGGGGTGAGATCATGGCAAATCCACGAGAAAGAGGGACGACGACGACAACCTCTAGACGCCTAGGCACATAGGCGAGAGGAGGCACAACCAACCACTTGATACAATGAAAAGTGAAAAGACTAAACATCAAAGCACAATAGCTTTTTCGACGATGCCTCCATATGGAGGTGAATGACGCCAAAAGGATAAAAGAAATTAATGAAATACAAAAAGACAGAGAATAGATTGAAAGAGGAAGCATCTTGTCAGTGTCGTAGGGTTCAATTAGCTAACACTACCGACATTGTAGCGTTCATGCATTGTCATCTCTTGTAATAAGCTGATGATGCTCCCTGATTTTGTTAACCCGACCGGCCGTCAAGTTCGCTTCCCTTAGCTTGGGTCTGATCGTGGCACCAATCTTGAGGGATAATGATGAGAAGCAATTTACTACCTTCGTTTTAAAATATAGTTTATTTAACTTTTTAACCTTAATTTAACCGCTCGTCTTATTAAAAAAAATTATATAAATATAGTCAAATTTAAGTTATTTTGAAGAACTCTGATTAATAAAGCAAGCCAGAAAAAAATATAAAATTTTGTATAATATTTTGAATAAGATGAACAATTAAATTTAGGGTAAAAAAGTCAAACGAACTACATTTAGGAACGGAAGAAGTACCTATTAGGGCAGCCACAGTGTTAGCGGGGTTTCAAAAGTCATGTCATCTGACATGTCAGGGCGATGCTTGTGTCGTGTTTAGATCCAAAAGTTCTTTTGGACTTTACTATTTACCCCTATCAGAAAACACGCTTCCCGGAAAAGTTCTCCTTTAACTCCTTTCAATTTTTCTATTCATCCCTCTCACAGAACACGCTTCCGAGAAAAAGTTCTTTTCCTCCCCTCCCAACTAAACACACCCTTGAACTCATTTACATCACAGTGGCCGGCATCGATGCTGGATTCTCTATCGTGAATAAAATAAGATGGGCAAGCTTCAGCTGGCTCTTTCTTCTTGCTTCGATCAACAGTCATCTGACACAAAGATATATTATTTTATCCACTTACTTGAACGAGCACCGGGGTATGTACTAGCTGTGGTGCTAGAATTTTTCAACCCAGCATCACACGTCGCAGTGTTGAAAACAAGTGCTTGGTTAGGAAAGAGAAAAACTTAGGCTCGTTTCGGGGCAACACTGCGGGTGCCCTTACGGGCGCGCGTCCTGTGCACGCTTTGCTCTAAACGGCAACTGATTTGACATTTTATGCCCCGTCTTCGTCATCCTTTCCGACCACACAAACAATATTATATTCTCCGGCCGGCCTGATCTCTCTCGACCTGTGACTATCCGAAGTTCAGATCTTGTTTGACTTTGGCGCGCATCGTCACCATGCACACATAAACGGAAGCTTTATACCACACAGGTCGACAGTAGGCCTGCACTGAAGAACATCGAACGTACAATGGCTTCACAAGAAACCCTATCCTGCCTGAGCAAATCAGACTAAGCACAAGTTAACAACGGAAAAATAAGGCAAAATTAAACATATCATGCTCTTTTACATGTCTACAAGATGACCATGCACCATCAATCACCGCGTAATTGGCAGACATTCCCTCGACCGTGCAGCATGCACGCCATGGACGAATTCAAGACGTAATAAACGCAATGGGGAGGCTGGAGTGGCTAGCTACGACATAGCTAGCATTAGCAGGAGTTGATGTGGCCGGATTTGACGTCTATGCATTGCATGGTCACGCATGCAATAGCAGCTAGCACACTGACAATGACGCTAGCTGGTGCGTGTACTTGAAACGATATAGACCTCCAACAGGAGAGAGCTGGCCACTGCTTTTGGCGCGAGATGCCCACTGCCGACCGTGTCACGTCCACAATGAAGATGGAAAACGATTCGAGATTCTACTGTTTTCAACTTCAGCTTCAGCAGAACCAGATCGCCGCGCACAAGGTACATAGCGACAGACACACACACACTACACAAACAGGCCGGATCGAGAGTGAGCTCATGCTAGCTGCAAGTCCCGAACCAGCATGTCCGATCTGGTCCTGGTTGACAGACTTCTATATAAAGTGGCCACCAGCGCTGTGGGACACAAAGCATAGCATGCAAATATATAAGTAGCACCAGCCAGAGTAGGGCAAAAATTAAGCTTCCTGCCCGTGTGATCGATCGTGCCAAGAACAGGCATGGCCGGCGGCAGGGACAGGGACCCGTTGGTTGTTGGTAGGGTTGTGGGCGACGTGCTCGACCCCTTCGTCAGGACCACCAACATCAGGGTCAGCTATGGCGCCAGGACCGTATCCAACGGCTGTGAGCTCAAGCCCTCCATGGTCACCAACCAGCCTAGGGTCGAGGTTGGTGGAGTTGACATGAGGACATTCTACACCCTTGTAAGCTAGCCGTCGCCCTAGCAGAGATACTATTATTTCCATTTTCTAGTTTCTTCTAAAAATCTACCAGCAGTGGTACGGTCTTCTTCAATAATTAAATGCATTTGTGCGTTGTAAATTCAAAATTGCACGTGCCTCGTTGGATCTTCAGGTGATGGTCGACCCGGACGCTCCAAGCCCAAGCGACCCCAACCTAAGGGAGTATTTGCACTGGTAATTATTCAAAACCCTGATCAGATCATTCTCTGCTCTGTCGGCAGACTTCTTTGTCGTGTATATGGATGCTAGACCATGCATTGTTGTATAACTAGTGCTTGTTCATCAGTACATGCATCTTGTCGACGATCGTCATGAGATGATAGCTAGCATATATACGGACTGATCCGGCTGTACTGTCTCTTCATGCAGGCTGGTCACTGATATTCCAGGAACCACCGGAGCAGCATTTGGTGAGCCATCAGCTCCATGTCTTGATCTGTCTCTACCTCTGCCCAGACAAGCTTAGCTTTTTTTGCTACTACGCACTGAAAAAAAAAAATCAAACCCACATGCCACAGCACATATATCTGCACTTGCATTATTACACTTGTCGACAGCGAGGTAACTAAAAAAAAATTACAAAACATATGGTTAAGGTAAGTTCAAAACAATATAATTACACACATAAGGTACACACACCTGTCAATTAATCTGTCATATACATGATATAAGTGAGCATAATAGTGGATATATGTGATGGACACCTCTCTCCATTCTGATGATCGAGCACATGCAGGACAAGAGGTGATGTGCTACGAGAACCCTCGGCCCACCATGGGGATCCACCGTTTTGTCTTCGTGCTGTTCCAACAGATGGGCCGGCAGACGGTGTACGCCCCTGGCTGGCGCCAGAATTTCAACACCAGGGACTTTGCCGAGCTCTACAACCTCGGCCCGCCCGTCGCCGCCGTCTACTTCAACTGCCAGCGTGAGGCCGGCTCCGGCGGCAGGAGGATGTACCCTAATTAGACACTACTCCATGACCCCATCTGAGCCAAGCACTCATAACAATTAAGATATATGATTCTGTGTGATCGAGACTAGCCTGTATCCACACACCATTTAACCATACTGCATGCACATAGTACTACGATTGTAAGCAATTAGTAGTTTGAAGTAGCAGCAACCAATGAGGACGACGAAGCCTAGCCTAGCAATACATGGTGTGTCCAACAATAAACGGCTAGCAAGAGATACCACTAGGGCTGAGCTACACATATATATACCTTTCTGGCCTTAGTATATGTATCTTCTAGCCACTCATTAATCTCGTTGTGCGTGTATGCTTATCATATATATGCATGGGACTATGGGAGACAGATTAACTGCTACAATATAAGCTGCATATATGTGCTACTTCATGTAACATATCAATAATGTAATGTATAATTAGCTTGTATGGAGAAATCAGCAGTGTTGGTATATTATATGTATTTGTGCATATGGTCATCAGGGTTTCCTTTTCAGTTCTCGATCGTTCATGCAAGCTAGCGCGCTTTGAACATCTGGCAGTGCATGCAGAATGCATCGGCTGCGGGCATTCCCTGAAGAATCAACAACAATCCACACCGAGGCCTCAGGCTGGCAGTTGAAGTACTATACGGTAGGTCGGTGGCGACCGGCAGGCTGAGGTTGTGGAGCCCGGCGAAGTCGTCCCTGGTGTTGAAGTTTGGCGCCAGCCAGGGGCTTGCACCGTCAGCCAGCCCAGCTGCTGGAACGGCACGAACACACGAAGCTATGGATCTCATGGTCGACCGGGGTAAAGTTCTCTTATATCACCTCTTTTTCCCTGCGATCGATCAGACAGAGGCATGCGTCAATTACATCCAACCCACAACTCTCTTAGTACCACATGTGTGTGTGATTTATTATGTACTATCTCTATATGTAGCCGACAAAACACTATATGACTGAAGCATATATAACAGTATATATGCACAGTAAATTAAACCAACCTAGGTTGGGGACAATTTGCTTGATCTGCCGGCGCGAGTATCTCGGCAAGTTGGAGGATGGATGATTCAAGGAACGGGTACAAAAGTTGGTAAAGGGAGCACTTTTCTCGTTACGTGATCGTGAGACAGTGGTGGGCAGTGGCAAATCTAGCCAAGAGCATTATTGGGGTCATTAGGGTTGCATTCCTTAGATAATAGGGAGTTTTTTATGTTTAAACAATAATTTAGAATGTGAATTAGAAAATTCGTCGGGTTCAGCTGACCCCGATGAACATGGCTAGATATGCTCCTGCTGGTGGGCACAGCAGCCTTTGTATTCACCTTCCCATAGCAAGGACATCTCTTCAGAAGTAGGCTCGGCTGATCGATGTTCAGCTGATGGATGCACGCAATATTAATTCACTTCCTTCACGTACATATATTGCCTTAATTTTAGGGCAAAATCCAATTTATGCTTTCTAGCTATGATTTTCAGCTCTTTTTTTTTTGAGAATATGATTTTCAGCTCTTGACTACAAAACCAGACATCAAAGATTCCAACTGTTGAAATCGGACAAACGTAGTCTCTAGCTTGTTTCAATTATGGTTCTATTTTTTTTAGAAGTAGCAAAACAGGGTTATCTTCTTTAATATTCCATACGTACTAGTATGTCTATATATATATATATTCTCTTGGTAATTTATTTTAACCATAAAATGTGAAACCAGACCATTTTTTTTAAAAAATATATACTATATCTCTATGTTGGCGAATAATTTGGAACCTGTTTATTCCTACCCCTATTGTCTCAGTGCTCGTAGTCGTGCTTATCAATTAATCACGCGATCAATAAACTAGAGTGCAAAATGACAATGTAAATACATAACGAGCTTGTAAATAGTTGGAACAAGAACAAATAAAATCCAAAAGAGCACCAACAAATAAGTTACACCTTTAGGGAACAAAATAGGTACTAGCTTAATTTTTTGAACGAATAGCTTCATATTTTTATGTAAAGTAAACTAGTTAAAAATGGTTGATATAGAACTCATTTTTTTTATATTTTTTTCTAGAAATGGAAACCCGCCGCTGTGAAGCCAGAGCCCGCCGGTGTATAAGGTGCCTCCTTTGTGCCCTACCGTTCCTTTCCCAGGCCAGATTTGAGTAAAAGGCCAGCGGATGCGTATGGGCCCGAGAGCCCCCTCGTAGGCCCCCAGAGTGGGTTGCAGCATTTTAACCTAGTCTAAGCCCACAAAATTTTGACCCACTATGCCTACCGTCCATTATTTTGTTTATTTTAACAAAAAATACGAAAATTCCCCCTTGAGCCTAGCCTGAAAAAAACCGGACCAACAATGCCCCACGGGTTGTGCACAAATTTGGTCCAAATGGACTAATCGTTTTTTAGTGCAGCCCAATACTCAGGAGCTTCCTCCTATCCATCTTCTGTAAAACCCCAATATATAAGCCATCCATCTTTAATTGGACCAATTAGTTGAGCAAAGATGATAAACATGTTCAACATTTTCCTCAAATATGTTCAAACTTACGCTTAATCATGTTTAACATTATACTTAATCATGTTCAACATTTGGCATTTAAAATGTTAAAATTGAAGAAACTAAATGGTGAAACATATTGATACAACATGACCGGTCATTGAACCAAATCGCCAGCTGACATGGAGGTGAGAGATGATCCGATGATAGAAAACGAAAGCCCACAACACTGTGGCGGTGTGGCCCCATGAGCATGTGAGAGAGAGTGGCTTGTGACTATGGGATCACTAGAAGCCGAGCTCCTTTAAGTACTGCGTTGACTTATTTCCTCCATTGTCTCTATTCCACATTGAGCAAAAGCTTGCGACTTCGACACTCGCTAGTCGCCCTAGCTCAGAAATCATTAGTCATTAGACTTGGAGTCGGAGAACAATCGTATACCTCGAGTCGCAGGTGCTTTTCCCCACCTCGATCAGAACCCATCACGGCTTTGTTCGCTGAGGTATTTTTGGCAAGGCAATACACACCCTACTAATCTAGTATTTTTTTTTCTTGAATACGCAGGAGAGCTACGCATCCTTGTATTAAGAATAAATAATTTTTAGTACAACGCACGATAAACGCCCAAGAGGCCGCTACGAATTACATGAGAGCAAAACGTTGCAAGGCCGAAAGGAAGGCTGATTACACGAATGATAAACAACCTAGAAGATGTGCGTTAACTGCAATCACTCGGACACCTACCGTAATCTAGTATAGGTGTGCCAAATGACTACGAAGTGCACACCTAGTACGTCACCGGCTTCTAAAATCTGAGCTATTGAAACTCGACGCCAAAACCTTGGCGCTCTTGGAGGCATATGCTTTTACATGTCGTGCTTAGTTTTTTCAGTTTTTGGTTGGGCTTGAATTGTTTCATTCTCCAGAGAGGGCCTGTATCCTTCCTGTTGCTCTTTTGCTCCCTCGCGGCCTGCCGTGTGGAAGAGGATGCCCTGTGTGGTGGCCACCAGTGCCCAGTGGTGTCGTCGTCGTCGTTGTTTCTTTTTTTTTCTTTTTTTTAACTCTAGCTATTTCCGTTCTTAATCTCCTTCTAACATGCATGCTGGTCATGGCAAACCCTCTTGCCGCCGAAATAACTACCTTAACGACTGTGCCCCCCACAGACAATTGCAAGCATATATATATTGAGAGGAAAAACAGAGGAGATATCTCAACGGAGGATGCCAGCATGTGTACCTTCGGATTGCCGTGAGACCATTGCAGCAGTAGAGACAGGCCGAGGCCCAGCAGTTGCCGGCCGTGGCCACCCTCCATCCGGGGGCAGGCAGTCAGTGGCGGCGGCGAGAGCTTTGCCTGCCTGCCTGCCTGCCTGCCTGCCGGGCACGCTCCGCAGCAAGCATGCATATGGGGCCATGCCATATATGCGCGTGGGGGTGTCGTGTCGCGCTCAACCCGGCCGATCCTCACCCGGCCGGTGCGACGAGGAATCAGGGGATGCGTGGCCCAGTCGCGGCGAAGGGGGATTCGATTCCGCCGCCGCGGGTCGCTTTGTGATATGGAGTGCCTGCCACTACGCTCCAAGAATGAATTGAATTGAAGCGGAGCTCGCGAAGACGCCGCCGGACAAGGACGCCGTTGGTGGATCATGCAGTAGGCTCGACGTGACAAGGAGATCTGTGGCGATCTGTGCCTTTATTCCATCCCATCTCATCTCCCAAGTCGCGACGCGAGAGAGGGAGGCATCCAACTCACGACTGTAACACAAGCTTACGCCCTTAGGCCTCCTCTAACAATTACCGCCAGCACTAGCGACGTCGCCCGCCTGCACAGTATCTACAGCATCTGGGAACACGTGCTTGAGAGAGGGAGGAGCGTTCTCGCCAACGAGAACTACAACGCTGGCGGCAGTGCTTTTTTATTGTTTATTGATTAAATAAATCCTTTTCGCCGGCGACGTCGTCGACCGGTGGAGGAGGATCTTACATCTCCACTACCGTGTCTTGTGAGAGCTGGAAGCAGAGTTAGTGAGTCCTAGAGCAGTGGCCACCTATTTTGCACGTGTTCCTTCACGAGGCAAAAAAACTGTAGGACGATCTGCACCTCCCTGCAAATGACATGGCCAGCGTCGTGTGGACAGAACCTAGTATGTGTCGGTATCTGGCCCATTGCAACAGCTGGCTAGCTCCTCCATGCACCTTGCAAAGGTAGTAAGGCTAATCTTAACATGAGTTTCATCGATATGATTACCTAGAGTGCTACATCATGTAAAAATGTTTGAAACTAGTATGAAACACCCCACTCTCAATGCATGGTTTCATCTATTGTTGTTTCCCATGTTACATGCAAGACACAAGTTGTCTAGGTAACTGTGTACGGAGGGTTTCATCACCATGAAACTCATTTCACCTCTCTCTTTATGAATTCACTACCACATCACTAAAACTGCCTATGTGGCACTCTATTTATTACCCATGAAACTTCCACCGAGACTGGCCTAAAAGAATTCGGGTTTTTTTTTATGATCCTCATGAAACAAGCACGAGGCCGAGCTTTGGATGGAATCTGGGTCACTGTGCTAAGTTTTTTTTTCTCATGAAACAGAGTAGGTACACATGACGGCTCACGTATACTTACCCACACGACCACATCTACCCCTGTGAATACCTACGCAATCTAACCATACGAGTACCTTAGACTACGCCGACTGATCTCAAGATTTATAAAAAAAGTCGTAATAGACGTTTCGTTATCGATGAGTACGTTGACTAGCGCTGAAAGCAACTGGATTTTGCTCATTCACAAATTACCAGTTGTTAATTGGTGTCCTAGTGGTACTCGGAGAGTCATGATTTTGCTATTGCTACCTAGGGATGAAAACGAAAACGGTAATTTTCGATTACCGCTAATCGTTTTTGAAGTTTTATCGGAATTTGGGAATTTAGGGCTAAACGAAAACGATATCGGTTACAAAAATAAGAAAAATGAAAACGATAAAACGAACCCAAAACGAAAATGATTTTAGCCTCTTCCGATCGTTTTTTAAAAATACCGTATTTGGCCTACCGCCGATAATATTGATTTGGGCCTGTTAAACCAATCGGCCCACCCCAAGTCGGCAGGCTAGCTGTTGGCAGAGTGGTGGTGAATCCCCCCACTCTTCGAGTCTTTAATATTGGGCCAAGTCCATGCGTCGTTTTTTTTACCTTGTCTCCACAGTCCTCGTGTTTCTTTGCTGATGCCATGGAACAAATAGATACAACTAGTCTGCCGCCGAGTTTTTTAATTTCTTCAAGAGAGTTTTATGCTCTACGGATTGATGTGTTTATCGTTTTGGTTTATCATTTTGTAGGTTTTTTTTATCGTTAGCGATGTGTTGTCGATCGTACTCTTTCATTTTCGATATTATCAGAATATCGACGTCATTCTCTTTTTCGACATTATCGTATTGATATCGAGAAAAAAATGTGAAAGTGAAAGCGGTGGAGCCTTAGCTTCTTCCAATCATTTCCCATCGTTTTCACCCCTTGCTATTTAGCTCTAGTGCTCTATCGTAGGTTGTAGCATAGTAGCATTTGCCTTTACGAGACTCAGATTTGCATCTATTCGCTTTCTCTTTCTAGTTGCAACTGCATGATGTCCTCTGCTGCATCAACTGCACACACAACCCAAGCAGCATCGAGGAAGGATCCAGCTTAACTGGCAAAGAATGTAAAGGAGAAGTTGGATGCAAATTCTGCAAACAATATTTTAAAGGTGGCATAACTAGGTTTAAGAAGCACTTGGCTGGAGTTAAAGGACAGAGTGTTTCTTGCACATCAGTTCCTGACGATGTTAAGGAGAAGCTTAAAGGAATGCTAGATGCACATGATGCAAAGAAGAGTGAAAACTTGGATAGCCAGTTGAAATAGTTCTTTAATTTTCCTCGTATCAAATGAAAATATCTCAGTATATTAATTTGTTCTTTGATGTTCTTATAACAAATTGGTGGTTTGTACATGGAACTAGTGCTAAAAGATTTAAGGAAGATGGCAATCCGAATTTTAAGTTTGACATGTACTTCTTCTGCATGTGAAAGAAACTAGAGTGCATTTGAGAGAGTAAGTTCCCCTCTTTTTTGTCAATAAATCTTAGCACATCTAAATAATTAACATTTTTAAATAATTTTGAAATAATTAGCCATTGTATCTATTTAGGTTCATTCTAAGAAAAGAACTAGATTGGGCCAACGAAAATTGAATGCTCTTGTCTTCGTCATGCATGTTTAACAAGAGGCTGTAATGGAAATATTCTCAAAAGGACAGAGATCTCCTGGCTCCAAGATTGGTCGTCGATGAGCCACAAAATGACTGGATTGTAGATCATGTTGCACCAGCGCAACCAAATGAAGTAGAGAATGATTACAGCTTGACTAAGGCCTTGTTCAGATTCCCTAACAACACACTATTCATTCCAACTTTTTACTATTCACCTTCCTCACAAAACACGCTTCCCAGCAAGTGATATATTGTTTTTTTTCAGCTACAGTGTTTTTTACCCCAATCTGAACATAGCCTAAGAAAATTACTATGTAAAGTCACTTCAAGAAAAATAAAGAAGACACGTGTTGTGGTTGTGGATGAAGAGGAATCAAGTAAAGCAAAGGAAGCTCAGGCTGCTCAGCCAATGGAAGATGAGGAGTCTTTGAATCTTCAAAGAGTGAACATGAAGAGGAGGAAAATATTCTATATGCAGATTATTCAAGTGACCATGAGAACAATGAGGCTGGTTCTTCTGGTCATGATGACGAGTGAAATGATGAGGGGTGATCTGCAAATGGATTAGTTGGCATGTGCCTTTTTTATTATTATGATGTGTGTTCGGTTAGTTATTTTGGACCTCGACATTGACTCTTTGAGTGCATTGGATGCTTAATTTTGCTCTTAAGTTCTATGTTTATTAATTAGTCCGTATTTTGTCTTGGTGGTTAGTTTTTAGTTGGTTAGAAAGTTCTATGAGTGATATTTAGAGTCCACCATTGGAACTTAGCGGCTGCTATAGCGCCCGCTATCCACTATTTGCTATCTAGACACCAATCCACTACCAACCCGCTATTCGCTATTTATTACTTTGGTTACGATGACATAGCATTAGCAGGAACTTAATTAGGATCGAGATGATGGATTCGATGCATGGTCACGCATGCAATAGCAGCACTGACGATAGATGACGCCGGTGCCGTGGTGCGTGTACTATCCATAGAGGTCCACTCCAATAGGCCGGAGGTTACCTGTCCACTGCTTTATTTGCCGCGGGTGGCCTTCGCGCGAGATGCCCACTGCCGACGCCCGACATTTGTCACGTCAACTTAGAAGCGTCGCGTCGGTACGTACGATGCCGTGTGCGGGGTATCGGCGTTTCCCAGTGGAACACAGATAAACGCTGAGTTTTATTAGCTCTTTTGTCCGCTAGCTACTTAATCATCGACAGGTGAGTACTTTAGTAGGCGTGAAGCACCATAAATAGAACACTCCAACGTTCTAGTGTAGACTATCATTCGCCTCGGCTCGGCTCGCTAGTTATCCACCCCTAATGGTAGTATCTCAGAAGATCATTGAATCCGCATGATGCGCCCAAGCTTCCATTTACCTTCAAAATTATTTCCACAATATTATTTCTCTCATCGGATTATTCTGAGACAGACAACAGGCCTGCATTGAAGGACATCAAGCATACACTGTCTTCACAAGAGCTACAAAGTGTCCTGCCTGAGCAAATCAAGCTAAGCACAAGTTAACAAAGGCAAAAGAAAGAAAAATTAAGCATCTTGCTAGTTTGTACTCCTACTCCCTTTGTCCCCGTTTAGATGACATTTTAGAAGATGGATGGAGTACCAAGCCACCAGGAACAAATGACGTGCATACCCCTATAATTCTAGCAATTTTTATGTGCTAGATACATTATGCATGCACAATTTGCATGGACGCTCTTGCTCTACTCACCTCGAGTCTTAGGGTGGCAGGCCTAAAAGTCATTTATTTTGAAACTTTTTTTAAATCCTAAAACATCAACTATATAGGAGCAGAGGAGGGAGTACATCACCACCATCGATTACCGCGTCGTAATTGGTAGACATATCCCGCGACGACTCAACTTGTGCAGCACGCCATGGGCGGAGCCACGGGGCGCGCAGACAATTCAGTTTTCATGACTCCTTGTTCCGATTTCAGCTATCGCGCCCGGGGCGACTGTCTAGCCTCGGCCATTGGCATCTTGCCCCCCCCCCCCCCAACCCCATGTTCAAATACTGGCTCCGCCGTATTAGAATTGATCGAGCTAAAGAAGTAAAGTGCCGGTCCTGAGTTTTATGGGGTCCAGGGTGAAATAAAAGGTTGAGACCCTTACAAAAACAATAGTAGTATGTAAACATTTTTAATAAACAATCAATATAATTACCCTAGTTTGTTTACATTTTTAGGACCGAATTTCTAAATTAATATTAGTTCTGTTGCTCTGAAGAAACTATTTCCAACTCACGCCTTGCTCATATTTCATGTAATGTGTGTTTCCACTTGTTATTTTTCCCATTGCCGGACGCATACTCTCTGGACTATATACTATGACCAAACTTTATAATATTAAAACAATTAGTAGTAAAACGTAGCCAAAGCTATGGAAATATTATCCTAGCAATTAGTTATCGCGCGCGTAGAGCCGTAGACTCTCAAATTCCAATATTCATCACCAGAGTTTAATAATCACACAACCGATCAATTAGTTACTGTTACTGCGATGAGGCACCGGCCATATTGATTGTCAATTCTCATTCATAAATCAAGACATGATTACCTGAAACAAACAATTCATCTTGAGCCTGTGAACTTGGAGCAAGCTTCGCACCTCTAGTCTGCTACTACTAGCTGGTTGTTGGCGTCATGACGAGCGGCCTGCGCTGGTGCCGGAGATTCGCCCCATGCCTTTCCTCACCAGTGGAACCACGGCGGACTGATGACGGGCGCGAGCCGCGCCGCGCCGATCGGCTATTGCCCAGGTCTGCATGGCGATGACGGACTCCAGATTCGAGGCGATGAGGCAAACGAGATCACGGGGTGAGAAATTAGGCCCGTGTTTAGTTCCAAAAGTTCTTTTGGACTCTACTATTCATCTCTCTCAAAAAACACGCTTCTAAAAAAGTTTTTCCTTTAACTCCTTTCAACTTTTCTATTCATCTCTCTCACAGAACACGCTTCCTAGAAAAAGATCTTTTCCTCCCCTCCCAACTAAACACCCCCTTAATCGCGTGGCGCGCACGTCGTCCCGATCGCTCGTTGGCATACATGTTATGTACGTAATCGATCGGTCGTGTAGGTACTTACATATGTGCTAACGTGTATAATATGCCTGTACATACAGGGGTCTGCTACGGTACTCCTCTTAAGGTAAGAGTTTGAACAAATCACAACCCTTGATTTTTAAAATTAAAGAAACAATTAGATAATTAAATAATCAGGGAAAAAGAGAAAATGCCGGATATCTCGCCACTCTTCACGGGAGGAACGGTTTCATACTTTTTTTTTCTTGGGTAATTCGATACACCATATCATGCATGGGTACTTTTTTTTCTTTTAATTCAGTATATTTTATTTCCCTGCACACGAGACTTTGGTAGTTTTCTATTCAATTGTACACATCCACTGCTAGTACGTGTAAGAAACATGGACATAAAAAGCACACCTAAGACACGATGTGTGGAATTGACCACTGCAGATTTTCTTCCCAGAAAACATATCATGGCTGAAAACTATGTCGCGCTAGTTACTGGTTTTTGAAAAAACAAACGTAGATGACGTGCACCTTGTCACATATATTATAGGAAGTGTGAAAGTGGATCATATATTGGCAAGTTGCATAATTTACATCATCATGGAAGGTAGTTAGATCTAACTGTAAGATGTTTTATATTTATTTTATAAATTTAAAATATAAATACTATATATTTCTTCTATTACCTCCTAGGAGGTAATAACTGTCTAGATCTAACAAAATAAATGGTCCACAATTAGTCTGGAGTACCGTAGCAAAGCCCACATATATAACAGACCTATATGATGGGGGGACACGGCGGCGATTGCTGGAGTAGCTACGACGACATAGCATTTAGCAGGAGCTTATATTATTAGGATCGAGCTGAGATGATGGATTCGGTGGATATGCATGCAGTAGCAGCACTGACGATCGATGACGCTGGTGCCGTGGGTGCATGTACTAGGACAGAGCTCCCATAGTCCCATAGGCCGGAGGTAACCTGGCCACTGCTTTGGTCCGGGCGGCCTTTAACAAAAGCGCCCGATGCCCGACATTTGTCACGTCCACTTGGAAGCGTCGTTTTGTGCGAGGCATCAGTGTTTTGCGCCGTGTCCTTTCCCAGTGGAAGACAGATGAACACTGAGCTCTTTTGTCACCTAGCTAGTTAACCATCAGCAGGTGAGTATTTCATTAGCCGTGAAGCACCATAAATAGAACACTCCGACTACTGTAGTACTATTTCAGAAGATCATTAAAACCATTTACTTTCAAAATCATTTCCACAATATTATTTCTCTCACCTGATTATTCTACGGTAGTACACGCGGCTCTAGGATTGATGGCGTTGGTTAGTCGAGACACAATAAACTTATACTGGTTCGGTCTGCCAGGAGACGTAATACCATACTACACCACTACCGGAATCCGATACTGGTACACAATAAATGCCAAAAAGCACACGGCAAAGACTTCGCCGTGCGTGGCTCACAACAGATCCCCGACGGTGAAGATGGCTTTGCCACGAGCCTTTTGTAGGGCACACGGTAAACCTCTTTGCCATGTGTTTTACATGGCACAGTCAAATAAAGTAAAAGACGACGGAGGAGGTCGGCTTTGCCATGTACTCTTTCATAGAGCACATGGCAAACATCATTTTAAAAACAACCAAAAAATAGAAAAAAAACATATTTGTTATTGGTGGGAGGACCCACAGGCCATCCATTGCTCCATTTTTCTCGTAAAATCTACAACCTCTCTTGCCTATAGCCTCCTCTACCACTACACTATACTCTCTTATGCGTTCATGTACTGTTTTGATTCCACACATACTAAACTCAATCGAGTTTAAATTGCTTGTTTGGGGCCTTAAATGAATTCAAATGAAAACAATGACAAACACAAAGTTTTTAACTTTTCTAAATCTACAACTTTCGTTATATATGGAAGTTTCCCAATTCAAGATTGTTTACAAAATTTTGAATGCCAAATTTGAGAAATTCAAACTTAGTTTTCGTTGTGAAAATGATTTCAAATTAAAAAGATGTCAACTACAAAATTTCCAAACTTGTCGAAAGCTACAACTTTTATTATGGTAGTTTCTCGTCTTTTGAAAAAACTTAAATATGAAATTTGAGAAATTCAATCCTACCTTGCGTAAGTTTCAAATGGTAGTTTCAAATGTAAATGAGTTCAACTGCAAAGTTGAGTAACTTATGAGTATCTACAACTTTTACTATGGCCCTTTCTTCTTTCGACAAAGTGATAGTAATATTATGCACAAATCTTATAATCTCTTTTATAAATTCATAAAACTATACTAGAGAGATGTAGATTTTATGAAAAATATTTCTATAGATTTATTTGAATATAGATATACCAATTATAAAAATTGTACATCTCAATAAGTTATTACTTCCTCCGTTTTAATTTATAAGTCGTTTGACTTTTTTACTCAAACTTTAACAATTCGTACTATTAAAAAAAAATCTTTGCGTGAGTTTATTGTCACAAGGTCGCGGGGCGACCCTTCTTATTCCGCTCCGCCCACTTGTGTGTTGTCCCGTGCTGGGCTAACGTCTCGGTCCAGTCAGAATGAGCTTGCTTGGGGCACCCCCGGATATTTATCCCTAACAGATAGTTATTCATAATCAAATTATTATAAATACTTTTTAATAAATGAAGAGGCGTAGAACCTTTTTCACGAAAATTGCACATCCAAAACTTAATGATGCACAAATATATATTGTCAAGTGTAGTTTAGTTTCAAACATGTTAATATACGCAAATTTTGCATTTGGATATTCGGTTGGTTGGTTTATGAGATTTTTTTTTTAAAAAAATATGTCGTTAACCGTGCACGCTTGGAGGCGAACTTTGAGCACGCGCCCCTACGCACTGGACCTGATCGGCCACCCGCCTCCGCATGCCTCTCGCGCGCCCAGACGCCCATGTAACAGTGCGTCAAGGCCCGCCCCAGCATATGTCCGATCTGTTCCTGATGCGAACGAGCTCGCTCGCTCGTTGACGGACTTCTATATAAAGTGGCCATTGATCAGCTGTGTCGGACACAAAGCATGCAAACAACCTACACCAGCCAGTAGGCCAAAGCCCTGCAGCAGCGCCGGCAGTTGGTCCGACAGCTAGCTCGAGCCAAGAACTAAAACATCATTGTTCCTGTTCGATCGTGCCAAGAACACAAAGCTCGCCCGGTTGCTCTCGACATGGCCGGCGGCAGGAACAGGGACGACCCGTTGGTTATTGGTAGGGTTGTGGGCGACGTGATCAACCCCTTCGTCCGGACCACCAACCTCAGGGTCACCTATGGCACCAGGATCATATCCAACGGCTGCGAGCTCAAGCCCTCCATGGTCACCCACTACCCTAGGGTCGAGATCGGCGGACTCGACATGAGGACATTCTACACCCTTGTACACGCCGCCATCCTAGCAGCTGATACCATTATTATATTTTTTTTTCATTTCCTTCTTCTATATATATGTAAGTCTACCAGCCGTATGTGATCTTCTATAAATTCATTTGCTTCTCGACCTTCAGGTGATGGTCGACCCGGACGCACCAAGCCCAAGTGACCCCAACCTTAGGGAGTATTTGCACTGGTAATAGAACAAAACCTTTCATTCTCTGCTGTCATCAGACTTCATTATTGTACGAGTTGTGGATCGTCATGAGATGGTGGCTAGCTAGCATAACACCGATTGATCCGGCCACACTGTCACTCCATCCAGGCTGGTCACTGATATTCCAGGAACCACCGGAGCAGCACTTGGTGAGCCATCATCAGCTCCGATCCCCGTCTAAATCAGTCTCTACCTCAGCTCTACTCAGACAAGCCTCGCTTTTAATTTGCTACATATATAGTACTGCTGCAAAATAGAAACAGATGTTGAATTCAAAACCACAAGGCAACACACATATACATCTGCAATTGCATTATTACACACTTGAAAAGTTTATTACAAAACATATAATTAACGTAAGTTGAAAACATATTTACACACTTAAAGGTACACACCTGTCGTCAGTTATATATATTAATCCGTCGTAAGTCTCTATATATATGTGATAAAATAATTGTGGACCATTCATTCTGACGATGAGCACGCGTAGGGCAAGAGGTGACGCTCTACGAGAACCCTCGGCCGACCATGGGGATCCACCGTTTTGTCTTCGTGCTGTTTCAGCAGATGGGCCGGCAGACGGTGTACGCCCCCGGCTGGCGCCAGAATTTCAACACCAGGGACTTCGCCGAGCTCTACAACCTCGGCCCACCTGTCGCCGCTGTCTACTTCAACTGCCAGCGTGAGGCTGTACCCTAATTAGACATACTCCGTCGTCATCCCATCATCTTATCCAGGCACTATTAACAATTAAGATTTATGATTCTGTGTGTGAGACACCATTTAACGATACTGCACATAGTACTATGATTGTAAGCAATTAGTAGTTTGAGCTAGCCAGCAGAAAGCGAGGACGACGAAGCCGCCTGCTTAGCAATACATGGTGTGCACACAATAAACGGCTAGCAAGAGATACCACTAGGGGTGAGCTACACATACCTAGCTTGCTGGCCGTAGCTAGCATATGTGTGCATGCATGCTTTATCATATGCATATGAAACAGATTATAATAGCATGTACATGATGACAGCGATAGACTACTGCTATAATGTGCATGTATGTGCTTCTTTATGTAACATATGAATAATGTATTTGTTGTATAATTATAGCTTAATTTGTTTTTGTATGGTGATCGAAATCAGCAGTGTTGGTGTATTTTCATGTATCGTCTATGCACATGCATGATCATCATGGTTTCGTCCTTCAGTTCTCAATCATGCAAGCGCGCTTTAAGCATCTGCTAGTACAGAGCATGCAGAATGCATCGGGTGTCGACAATTCCTTGAAGAGTCAACAACAAATAAGCCAGCCATGGGCGGGTGCACCTTCTACCAGCCCAGCTGCTGGAAGAGCACGAACACGCGGAGCCATGGATCCCATAGTCAACCGGGTATAGTTCTCTTTGCACATAACCTCTTGCCCTGCGCTTAGACAGAGACATGCGTCAGTTACATGCAATCCACAATTTTTTTTTCTCGAATACGTAGAAGAGCTGCGCATCATTGTATTATATAATCCACAACTCTTAGTATACCATAAACATATGTATATATGTTGCCCGCAAACACTACATGCCCGTAAGCAGTATAATAACAGTATAGTATGTACTGTAAACCAACCTAGCTTAGGTCCCATTCGTTGGGGACAATTTGCTTAAGACCTGCCGACGTGAGTATCTCGGAAAGCTTGAGGATGGATGATTGAAGGTTGTAACACCCTGTCTCCTAAGGCCGAACTGTCTCCTAAGGCCGAAGGTTGTAACACCCCGTCTTCTAAGATCACACCGCCCAGCTCTTTCGCGGGGGCAGGCACGCGTACACGTAGCACCTTAGTTACACTTTCGTCCTTACTTCGTATAAAAGGGTCAGCCCGAAGGTGGCACCACCCTCTCTAAACTAGCAAGGTGGTACTAAACATGCGCACACCGCGCTCATGGGCCACTATGGGCCATATCAACTTGGGCCGGGTGTCGCAATACACCCCCCTCAAAGAACCCAACGTCCTCGTCGGTCCAACTCACCCGTCCAGTGCCGACCCATATGCCATGCCGTGTGTCCTAACCGGCACACGCGCGCCATGGGCCCTATGTCCGCACACTACTGATACCATTTGTAACACCCCATCTCCCAAGGCCGCACCGCCCAGCCCTTCTGTAGGGGCGGGCACGCGTACACATAACATCTTGCTTACACTTTCGTCCTCGCTTCGTGTAAAAGGGTCAACCCGAAGGTGCTATGGCTGAGGGACAAAGGCTTATAAGTTGGCTCCACCTTCTCTAAACTAGCAAGGTGGTACTAAACATGCACACACCTCGCTCCTGGGCCACTATAGGCCATATCAACTTAAGTCGGGTGTGACAAAGGTGCAGAAAATAAAGTTAGTAAAGTACTGAGCACATTCTCTTCACGTGATACGTGGGCACGGCTGTCTTCGTTTCCCTTTGATAAATGGACGGTTCACCTCCCCATAGCAAGGACGACATTTATCTATTCAAAAGGCAGGCTCCACTGGTGGATGTACGCAATATTCCTCGGCAGCTTTATGAATTCATTTCCTATACGTATATATATTGCCTTACATTTTAGTGAACTCAGTTTATGCTCGATCTCTAGCTCTAACTATTAGATTATATGATTTTGGCCACACACCAAACAAATTATAGCGGTTGAAATTTTGACAAGTTTGATCTCTATCTGGTTTCAATGATGGGTTTCCATTTTTTTTAGAAGTAATAAAATAGGTTTATATATTCTCTTAGTAATTTATTTTAAACCATAAAAAAAGTGAAAGATTTATCAATTTTTAAATATATATATAATATATATCTCTGTGTTGGTGAATCATTTGGAAACTTGTTTATTTCTACTCCTATTGTATCATTGCTCAGCTCGTAGTCATACTTATCAATATATTAATCACACGATCAATAAACTAGAGTGCAAAATGACAATTTAAATAAATAACAAACTTGTAAACACTAGGAAAATCCAAAAGAGCACCAACAAATAATTTACATCTTTAGGAGGAAAACTGGTACTAGCATCATTTTTTTAAACAACTAGCTTCGTATTTAGGAGTGAATTGCATTGAGAGTACACAAACATGTAAGGTGGTGTAAAACGGTCATAGAACTTGACAGGTGCTTAAATACGTCACATAAATTGCTTCGGTGAGCACTGGCGGTGCAAAATAGCGTGTTGGCCTATTGAATCACACGTGCTGTCACGGTGGCATCCAACGTGGGACTCAACACTTTTTTTTTAAGTGGAAAGAAGGCTTATATTAATATGTAGTTGAGTAGGTATGTGGGACTCAACACTTGATCCGCACGAGATCTGTGTTTATGCCATCACAATATACATCTATCTCTCATCTTTTTCTTAGATGCAAATACAAATATGTCTCCAACTACTCCAAAACCCTAGTCTGTGTAAGGAAAGGTGATCGAGAGGGCAGCATAACACGTTGCAGCCACGATGGCGCCCAGGCGTCGTCCATAAGGGGAAGGACCCTATGTTTATGGTTTGTTTTTAATCCCAATACGAATGAGTTCTGCATGGGGTACATATTAGTTTCAATATACAATATGGGCCAAGTTTTGTTTACGTGTGACTAGGATATAAATGACTCATGCATGTGTGTGATGCTTTTATACGAATTAGAGGATAGACAGCACAGGCATCAGCGTGCTACCATCCTACGTGCGGCCAAGACAAAAGCGAAAATTCGGTTCAGATGGGAAAGATGAGGGAGAAACGTAAAAACTCTGGCACCGAGGGGGGGCCTTTCGTAAAATAAATGGGTTATGTCCAGGTTGGACACTACCGTGGCAGCCTACGTGTGATTATATAGATAGTTGAACTGTTTTTGCACCATCAGTGCTCACCGAAGCAATTTATGTGACGTATTTGAGCACCTATCAAGTTCTATGACTGTTTTGCACCCACCTTACAAGTTTGTATACCTTCAATGCAGGGGCGGAGACAAGGGGGGCGCGCAGGGGCCTGCCCCCCCCCTAATGCTCCGGCAACACCACCTATAATTAGTGTAAATGCCCCCCCTAATGCTCCTGAAAGGCAAAAAAGACTGAAGCCTCACGACAGCCCAGTATCAATCGACTGAATAGTTAGGCTACCAGGCATGGTAAGCTGGAGTCATGGGTGCATGATCAAATCGTCAGATCAATTCGTGGCATCTCTACTCGCCTTCTGTTGCTATAGCTGATGTGTTGATTTGCTTTATGTACGCCTTATTGAATTTAAAAGTTATTTGTGAGGGTTGAAACCAAAGTCGGAAATATCTAGTTTTCACCAAGTTCGAGTTCATTTTTGTCTTCGTTTAAAAATGGTTTCACGCTGTAATGCATTGGATTACGTAACAAAGTCAATTTGAAACCATTATAAGCCCTCTCAAACATACCCTAACATATTTTTGTGTATATAATGTTTCATAATTCCATCGCTTATTATTAGTGGCCCCGCTTATACCATTGGCGGCTTGGCCCCCCGTATCCTGAAATCCTGGCTCCGCCCCTGCTTCAATGCAATTTACTCTTTTTAAAAACTGGCGTAGTCAGGTGTCCTAGTGTTTCCCACAAAGCAAGTTTATAGTAAAGGCTCCGTGGACGCGTTTGTAGCACTGCAGCAGATTCGAGGATTCCTCGGCGCAGCCTTTGTGCGAGCTTGCTGAATTTTGGCCCACCACACCTATGTACCACTAGTAGAGAAAGGCATATCAGTACCGGTTCCTAACCCTCTTTATTCCCAATTTTAACTGGGACTACGAATTCAGTACTAAAGATCATATTATTAGTTCTGATTACTATGAGCAGACGGCATGTCGGAGGGGTTGCATCCCCTCCGAACAGGCAAGAATTACACCCCTCGTGGGGTATAAATATGTAATCCATTCTTCTATCAACACAGATTAGATATTCATTCATTTAATCACAACTCTCATTTACATTTAACAGTTGAAGGGTGAAAAACAGACTTTTGTAACAGTTGAAGGGTGAAAAACAGACTTTTCCCTGAAATCTAAGGGTAAGAAAAGATGGGCTTTGGAAAATGTTATTTTTCAAACAGACCCGATCAGCGCATTCACGACACCCAAGGCCCGTTTTGTAATGGGCCCATAAAACCGAGCCCGTCGTCGCTTGGGCTGGGCCAGTTAGAGCGCCGGGTCATATTCCACGCACCGCGCTGTAGCCCACCTCCTCCCTTTTGATCGCGCACACGAGGCGAAGCAGCCGGAGAAGCACCGCACCGCCGCAACACGGCAGCGGAACCAAGCCAAGCCATGGCCGCCGCCAGCCTCCGCCGCCTCACCTCCGCTCTCTCCCACGCATCCCAGCCTCCTCCCTCACCCGTCCTCCTCCTCCGCCTCGCGCTCTCCAGCTCCGCCCCCTCCGCGACGGATCCACCCGCGGCGCCGGATGCCGCCAGGAAGGTGGAGGGCGAGGAAGCCAAGGGAGCCGCCGACGCTGGCGAGGGGAAGGAGGAGCAAGAAGACGACGGCGGCGTGCACGTGAACAAAGTTACCGGCGAGATCGGCGGCCCGCGTGGGCCCGAGCCTACGCGGTACGGCGACTGGGAGCGCGGCGGCCGCTGCTCCGATTTCTGAACTGCTCCGCCGCGGACCCGCAAGGTGAGACCATGGGCAGTGGATTGCGTGTGTTGGACTGTTAGTAATCTTATCTGTGTAAGGGCGATGTGATATTCACTGTTAAAAATGCGTTTTGCTTTGTTATCTGGTGAATAAAATGAGCTGACAGCAGCACTCGAATCAGAATGTGCAGAGCATCTCGAATGATCTTTGCTCGCAGTAGTCCCTTGGATAAATTCTCCAATTTCATTCTTCTAGACTGTTTATAGAGTGAACAGACGAGGGTATTTGATACTGTATCCTAGGTAATTATAAAAACAAAACAATGGGATGCGGGACGGATCACTGTGTGTAGTTGAATTTCAAATGCGGGAAGGATAAAAAAAAATTCTTCATTCCGTTTGTGCCTCGTTAAATTGTATTCCTAGCCATGGTTTTATCCATTGGTTTCACGTCAAGCTCTCATATTGGATAGTTGAGTTGAGCCTTCTGTTGATAGCTGAGGGTTACTGTTTTGTTTCTTCGGGAGCAAATTGGGGCTACTCTTTTAGGGTGTTTCGGATTGGGGGAACTGAACTACTGGAGGCTGTTGACAGCTGAGGCCTTGTTTAGATGAGAAAGTTGGTAGAAAGTTGATGTGAATAGTGCATTGGTAAACGTGTCTGTGAGAGAAGATGTGACTAAAGTTGGTGAAAATTGGTGAACTAAACAAGGCCTGAGACTGGAGACTGTAGGTCCTGCTCAGCTTCCCCAACATGCAACTTTCCACTATTTATTTCAACTTTTTACAATTCATTCTAACTTTTCACTGTTCCTTCCTCACAAAACACGTTTCCCAGCGAATGCTACAGTATTTTTCTGATGCTACGTTGTTTTTTCCTACAATCTAAACACACCTGTTCGCACCGGCAAATCTGATCAAATGCCAGCCAGCAGCTGGCAAACCCGTCTTCGGCGCACGGTGAAGTCCGAAGCTCAGAGTTTGGTCCTATAGTAAATTCTCATGATCGTGTGGTGTGTAGCCTGAAGCATGAGAGTGCTTGGCTGGTGAAATCTGAAGTTCAGAGTTTGCTCATGACTGCTTGGCGGCGCGGCCTTTGCCGCTGACCTGAGTTGGCCAGCCTGTGTGGCTGTGTTTCTGTCGTTGGTTTTGGGAAAATATGTCACTTATTTTAGTTACTGCTGATAGCTTGATGTGCTGAGACGATTAACAACGTAGTTGTTCAACAATTCTCATTTTTCAGGCTAGAAAGTATATATTGCACTGATTCTTAATTTTATTTGCAAAGGTTTAATTACAGTATTCCCCCTCTCCTAAAATACTATTCATTTTTTTTATGTATAAGTAACTTTTATCAAAATGAATAGTTAACATAAATTTGGTGGTGTGCCTCTCAACAGCTTTAAATTTTTGAAGCGTGAAATTCGATAAAACATCATTGTTAAACTAAATTTTAGGTCTAACGCATCTAGGAAGTTAAATCGAGCTTGAACGTGAAAACTATGGCTAATTTGGTCCCATTAGTCTATACGAGACTCCTGGCAAGGCACAGTGCAACAGTGCTGCAAAAAAAAAAAGGACTGAGGATTAGCTGATGAAAAGCCGGGTTGTTTCGGTGGAGCAAATCGGTATGGGCTTTGGAGAAGGCGGCGCGGCGGCCGGTGCTCAACTTGCTCTGGCAAGCTGGTGGCGCACAGGAAGACCATGCGACTGCTGCGCTCTTCGGTGGAGGAATCACGGCGGGGCTAGGCGTTGCTGTTATCGCACCAAAAGCGGCGACACCAGAGTCGCGAAGGGCCGTGAGGGCGTAGTCGCCTACGCTAGCGCTGGGTATTAGGATCAACCGCTGATGTAAAGCCTCGCACATGATCCAACGGTCGATATTTTCGGGTTGACGTGGCTCAATGTACGCCCGCTATTGTTGCCGCATTTCGATATATAGACACAGGGCTGTTTGCCTGTATAATGAGATTCCGGAGAATAAAAGTGCTTGGGTCCTTGCATTTCCTGATTGGGTCAAGCAAGTGATCCTCGTATTCCGCAAAAAAAAAAAAGAAGAAGAAAATGATTCTTGGTCACTAGACCAATCAAGCAAGTGATTCTCATATTCCGAAAAAAAAGAAAAGAAGAAGAAAGTGATTCTCGTAGATGGTCACTAGACGAGGAAGTTGAAATGCAAATTGTTGACTGTTGAGCAGTTTTGATATGAGAAATGGACAAATAAAAAGTTGCCAAAAGAAGTTGTGGATAGCTGTAAATAATGAGAACCGAGTGCCTAAATCTTCCGTCAAACTCTCTTTCTCTTTTTTATGAAGATTTGATACACTCCGGCTTCTGATCAGCTGAACCCTCCAATCGCAACACCATATATATTTAGGTTATCAATTGTTTAATGCTCTGTTCACCTCTTTGGTTATGAAGCGTTTAACGATCGGTTGAATTAACAATCTTCTCCCCTTGCTTTCTTAGCCTGAATGTATTGAACAAAAGGACAGAATATATATAGCTAAGCATCTAGTCAGTGCCGTAGGATTCATTTAGCTATATTCTTGAGGGACAACGATAAGAAGCATTTTAGCCTATTATGGGCGCGCGTCTCGTGCACGCTTGTTCTACTCCGCAACTGGCAAACTGATGTGACAGCATATCTGATACGTACCCCACCCGTCTTCGTCCAGCATCCAATCCTTTATTCCCGTGACCCAACCAAACTTTTGCTATACTATTTATTTATATTATTCATTTCATTTAAAATTGTGATTGCTCTTAAAAAAAAATATTTGCTACAGTAAAATTTTGATACAATAAATTTCGTTAAATTTCCCCTATCTAAACATTCCCTAAACCAAGTGGATGTCTTCGTACGTCATCCAATCCTTTATTCCCGACCACACAACAGCCATGGGTTGTTCATTTACTAAATAACCCAAGTGGATTGGGGTGGATTCATTCATCACTTAGGATTCAATCCATCCCCTTCCACGTAAATTATTTTATAACCCAACAAGCTCTAGGGCAACTTTGCCACCAAACAATATTCCCTGGCCGGCCTGATTACTCTCTTACCTGTGACTATTTGCAGTTCAGATCTTGTTTGCCTTTCTCATCGTTACCATTCACATAAACGGAAGCTTTATGCTACACAGGTCGACAGCATAAGACAATGCAAGGTTGAAATATGAGTCGAATGAAACTTAGTCTTCTATTTATCTTTCTTTGCCTTACAGTTTTTCTTCTTGTGTTTTTGAGCTCCTCATTGTTGAGGATTAATTAGAGTCTCAGAACACCACATAATTTTTCTTTAGATTAGAGTTTTCTTTAGGCCGGCCGGATCTATCCTTTATCTTAAAAAAAAAAAGGTCGACGACAGGCCTGCATAGGAGAATATCGAGCGTACGACAGTGTATTTACAGTTGCTTTACCTAATACTTGTCTCATGGGACGTCGACAACGGCACCCACAGAAAAAGTATAATACAGTCTCGTGTATTAGGATGGCAACGATAGATAAATTCTACTGGCTTCGCAAGCGACCTTATATATGTCCTGCCTGAGCAAATAATCACACTAAGCACAAGTTAACAAGGAAAAAAGAAAGAAAAATCAAGCATGCTATTTTGGACATCGACACCATCGATCATCGCGTCGTAATTGGCAGGCATTCCCTCAACGGCTTCACCTGTGAGCTGCGGTGCAGCACGCCATGGATTAGAATAGATCGATTTGAAGACGTAAACGCATGGGGACTGCAATTGCTGGAGTGGCTACGACGACATTAACTGATTAACGTTAGCAGGAGCTTATTAGGATCGAGATGATGGATTCGATGGATATGCATGCATGCATGCATGGTCACGCATGCAATAGCACTATAGCAGCACTGACGATCGATGGCGCTGGTGCCGTGGTGCGTGTACAAGGACGGCCGGAGATACCTGGCGTCCTGACCACTGCTTTGGCGCGGGTGGCCTTTAATAAAAGCGCCCGATGCCCACTGCCGACGCCTGACATTTGTCACGTCTACTCAGCATGCAACCCGACGGAGGTAAGAAAAATAATACTCGCTCCGTAAAAAAGAGTGTCAATTAGAGGTAATATTGTCGACATTCATTCAATTCTCCCACATCTTCACTATAAGACTATTATATAGTCAATATTTTTCTGCTTATCCCAGCATAAAATATTGCGCGCGCTTTGAAGTGTTAGGCATTCATCTTCGTGATGAATATTTCTCAATTTGTGAGGTAATTAACCTTAAAGGTCTTCTGCTTCGGAATTTGTGGAGATTCTATTTAAATTGTTTGACAAGTTCATTTTATCTAAAACCAACAGGCGTCCCCATAGATTTTAAATTAATGATCAAGTCATTTGCCAATGTGAGTATATTATTAGATACCCGGGATATACCACACATAGCATTTTGTTTACTACAAGTAAACTTTAACTTCAGGATGTTTCTCCTAATTTCTGATGTCCCATTCATGAGTATTCATCATGTGCACATTCTCACTGGGATCAAGTCCTTCAGGGAGTTTCACTTCAAGTGTTTGCCACATCAAGTGGCGCCCTCCGTGGGCTTCCTCACAATTTTAGTTTTCTGGCAATATACTTTGCTTCATGCAAGTATAATATAGTGTGTGTTTATATTCCCGCTTCAGGCTTCCAGGAATATTATATGAAGATATTTCTTGCTTCAAATATAAGGCATTCATATGGTCTATCTCTCCCCCTAATGCCGATATTATATCTTCATTACCAGCATACTTCTAAAATATCCCCATGAGCTTAGTATAATGGAAATTCAGATCCATTTTCCAACTTCAAGTTAATGCCCATTTATGTATGCTATTATGGTGAAATAAAATAATAGTTACACTTCTTTTAAATATAGGGGTTATTTGTTTATATGCAGTGAGCTAGACTTTATTAATATTGTAACATGAATGATACATTTATGTTAGCATAGTGTGCAATGCGGTATATTCGGTATACCTTTAATTTGCACTATTCGAAGTCTATGAGACTATTTTTATTGTCTAGCTTCTTTATTTATTTTGCCTATTTATAAGCATAATACTCATACCATATACTTCAAGTATTTAACATAAACTTTCAGTTTATAAATCTACAAAATATAATCGACATGGAATTTTCTTCTAGAAAAGTAATTGCTCATTCATTCAAGAATTCCCCCATATACTTTTGATTCCATAATATAAAATGTTTTTCCACATAATAGACTATCAGGTCTATATTGTTTTTATGTATCCGCAAAAACCCATTATGATTTGAGTTAACCAATTTCTAATTGGATATACTGAGCCAACTCTAGGCCATTTTTCTCCCCCTGATTTTAGCCTTCTTGACTAAAAAAAATTACTTAATGATTTCTAATCATTTAGTATAAGTGCATACGGCGCACAAGTGAGCTAGTTTGCTAGCTGGTTTATCGATTGTTATGATGGACTACTAGTCATCCTAGTGTGTTGGGGTTGCTACTCAACAGGAGAAGCTTGAGCGACACATGGTATGCAAGCTTGTGTGAATACAAGAATAACACAATGGCTGCAAGCCAGTGTAAAGCGGATTTTTAATGTGACATGATGATCCTTACATTAATGTGGAATAACTGTTAATTAGTCATTCTAATTGACACAATGGTATATGGATTACAAAAGTATGTGCAGAGCTGCATGCTTAGTCATTGCATTGACTATGGCTACGGGCCAGCTTGCACATTGATTGTCCCACATCTAATAGGATGAGGCTCTGAACAAACAATCTTATAGGATTAGGGATATGCCTATTAAATTTTTCTGTAATTGTATCCACATTTTTCGTATACCTCTTGGCCCAAATTTCTCCCCCTTGTCATATCACAATTGCACTTCAGGTAATGTAATGCTTCAAGCATGATCTATGAAAAGGTTTCATAGATCTAAATTATACTACTAGTATATCTGATATGATATGAATTCATATTTTATTGTACTATTTGGTGTACAATAATGTGGTGGGTAGAATAAATTTCAAGTTACAGGGCCTATGTATTCAGTATATAGTTGAGTAATATATCAGTTCATCGCCAGATTGAATCCTTCAAGATCAATGAAGTGGCATGTATATTATTAATTTTATGTGCTTCTTCAAAATTCAATTTTCATTCTACCTATATGGTAGTAGTGCACAAATAAACTTTATGTTGACTTGAGGCGTTGTGGTAATATATCATTACAAATGATTATCTAATAGGCAATATAAAACAATTATTTACATATTCAATATGTAATTCTTTATTTATTCTATGAGATTAAACTGATTACAATAGGTAAAAATTGCTACAAGCATTTGGACAAAAGGTAAGGTGAAAAAAACATATGCAAAGGTAATAAACACCAATTTGTTGAATATGCTCTTCTAAGCTGGGAAAGATTCTTAAATTAATGCTAAACTTCATGTTTAAAGCAAAAAAAAATAAGTACTTACTCTTCATGAGTACAACCATATTCTTCATGAATAACTAATAATGCAACTTATGTAGAATATTCTATTCATTCATGGTTATGGGGTGAGCATGAAATTTTGTTGCTCATTGCGTCTCCCCCTGAGCCTAGCTTATGAAACTTCTGGTAGCACAAATATTTGTTGTATTGAGCTTATGCATATTCTTCTTGAATTGCAAAAATGTCTACATGACAAACAACATATACAATTCTTCTTGAATTGCAAAACTGCTACAAGACAAACAATATGTTTCTTCTAGAAGACATATTAATTTTGTATAACTTCATGTCATATCAAGCTCAATTAATTAATATATTTTTGAAGAGTTTATTGCTAGTAAATCATAATGCTATAATGAAAGATAAAAATATTTGGTTCCTATAAGCTAAAATAACTTTCAGAGTTATATAGCATCTCTTCTAGAGATTATATAGTACCAGGCTTAAACCAATAGTATATTTCTTCAAGAAATAATAGACTTCATGCCATATTCAACATTATTCATGCAATTGCTACAAGCACACTTCATGTGTTTAAGTCCATGAAACAAGTGCAAATTTAATTAAGATTGGTTAATCTATTCAATAGATTTATTTTATATAATTTCCCAGAATTTTCCAAGCAAAAACAAAAATTTACCCCATTCACACAATTGCCCGAAAAATATTCGAATATGACACTCTCAGTGGTACTATGTCTAAGGTTCTTCAAGATTGAGAGATATCGTAACACTTCAGGGATTAATGGTTCAATTTTCAGAATTATATGGCCATTAAACATGCTAAAAAAATAATAATATGTGAGCCTCAAAAGGGGTTTCAAAATTTAGAGAGCTCATATACCTAAAACCATGTTTCTATGATTAAAGGCATTATTTTACTATACTTATATTGTAGCTATCAATATACCATAAAACAGGTAAAAGACATAAAATTCTTAATCTGGCAAAAAAAAAAACCAAATAAACCAAGGTGTTTTCTTCTAGAAAAGAATTTGATTCCATAATAAGAATCGAGGTCAACTGCAGGTTATAATATTGTTTTATGTATTCACACACGAACTATATCTGCAAGATAATATTGTCCCTTTTCTTTTTATGTTGTCTCGATAGACCACATTCAAGCCATCATGCTTTGCGGACCTTGACCTCTCTACTCTGTGATTCCTCTACGTCACCACCTTTCCATATGTGGCCCTCTTCAGGTAGAGGCACTAATAGCAAATCTCTGGTGAGCGGCAGCTTCGAGCTCCCGTTGAGCCAGCCATGTGGTGCTGGCAGGGTGGATGAGCATTGCCATAGCGCGTACAGGCGCTACTATAGATCTATCAAGGGAGCAAGCGCGTATCCAATAAGGAGACATGAGATCGGCTACGGGCTCGGCTCATGCTTGAACTCATCTCCGAGTGGTACTCGTCCTCGGCTGCGTGCATGATTGGGACGAATTAGCATTGGGTGCAGGCCTCGGTGAACATGTAAGGTGATCGACATCGCGGGTGCCAGCCGGGTGCTCACATGCAGGTGAGCAGTCGGTGTTGGTTTGCATGTAGATGACAAACGTACGGCGAGACACTCCATGCGTGTGCAGGCATAGAGATGGCGAGCCTTGACGCGTGATCGTGACTGCGCCTGTGCGTATCTGCAGGATATATTTGAGCAAATATGTGTGTGCATGTCTACTGGGTGCGATCACCAGTCAGAGCAACACTGAGACCATGGTGTGGGCCGTGTGTCTGCATGCACAAATAAATATGCATGGACATGCATTAGGTACACGCTTTTGTCACGTATCAGCTTCATGTGCCAATTTCCCTCGCTGCCATACCTTATATATACATGATATGTTTGCTTATTACTATTCCGTAATATGGCAACACATTAACGCGAGGATCAATTTGCAGCTTCTAGCTAACCCATCACTGCTTTGCTGGTTCATCTGTTAACTAGATCGTCATATTATGTGTGTGGTACGGTAGGTTTTGCTTCGTGCATATTTATATAGTACGATGAATAAACATGCGTAGCTTCGTGCTTGCATGCAGAGATCATATCTCATCGTGAACATATATACGGTCTACAGGATCACAAATATGTACCTTCGGGGCCAATCAAGTAGTAGATTGAAAAACGATTACCTAGCTCGATGGCTAGACTAGAAATCTACTACTTATTTTAGCAATTCATACCTTGCATTGTCTGATGCCAATCTGATCTACTCCACTTGCCGCGTAGGGCAGTTTTCAGTAGATACATACCGCGTAGGGCATTAGGCATGGTCGTAGACCTGCCTGCTTGATGACGATGATGTCGTTGCAGTGCAGATCGGAAGCAGGTAGAGGTAGCAGATCTTTCCGCTAACGACGTTGATGTAGTCGACGTCGTCGAAGTAGTCGTCGGCGAGGACGGCGGCGAGATCACCGGCGTCGAGCTTGATGATGACTCCTCTGATGCGTGTCGTTGACGAAGAGCGGTCGTGCTGATAACGTGTTGTAAAACACGTCGTCAACGGTTGGATCTTCTCCCTCTGACGTCTCTCATGATAAACACAAGAACAAAGTAGACAAGACACAATGTAGGTGGAGCTTCTCTTTATTCTTCATATTCGATAATTTACAATGACAATCTCTCTCATATATATACTCCGACCTATGACTAGAGTTTCGGTAAGAGCCCACAAGCAACCGGACATGGACTAGAATGTCTATTTCTTCTTTCCTTCTATACAAGTTCAGGGAACCGAACATGGACTAGACCTTCTAGTCCTTTCCTTTTATCAAATCCGGTTGTATTACAACACTGTTATCCCTTTCGCCCTGTCGCACACCACCAAGCCCGTGGAGACTGGAGAGGCCGGCGCCAGTCTCCGTGGAAAGCTTGGGCGCGCAAAAGCGAGCGCATCGCTTGTTCCTCACGCCCCTGGCGCGTGCCCACCTCCGCGCCGCTCGCTAACAGGAGGATTAATTAGCAGTGGACCAATTGGCGAGGCCCTGCCTTTAATGAGCTCGCAAGCAGAGAGAACCCCCCCGGCTGTTAATTACTACCCGGCTCCGGATCTCTTTCCTCCCGCACGCGTCGGGCGTTCCATGTAGCCCGCGCCCGGACACGGAGGGTCAGGGAGGAGCAACCGCGCGCCGGCTTGTCGGGAGATGGGGGCGGAGGCCGGCGAGCCCAGCTCCATCCTCAGGTGAGCTCCCTCCCCCCCGCCTTTCCCCAACCTGTTCCACCGCGCCTCCTCCATCGCCTTCGCCCTGCTTTGCCTGATTGCCTCCGGCCTTACCCGCTCCTCGCCGTGGAGAATTTGGGGGACGGAATGGAGGCATAGATGTGGCCGCTTGTGCTTCGTTTGACGTGGGGGGACAACCGCTCGCTGGTTTGGATGCTTGTACGAGCTGAATGGCTGCTTGATTCGTGGGCGGAGACGGGGGCTCGATTCGATTGTGTTGGATAGAGGTGGGATCAATCATCGTCCTGCGGGGAGAGGGCGTTCCGTGAGCAATTTTCCATTTCTGCCGCTATTTGGTTCGGCAGGCTGGCACGCACAAGTAGTATTTGGTTTTTTGTTCAACCCTGCCCTCAGGGTCAGGCAAAGGCCGCAAAGCCTTCTTCATTGGCGCTCTGCGGCCTAGTGCTCGCAGTCGCAGGCAAAATGTTGTCCTTTGGCACATTACTATGTGTCTACCTCGTATAGTACTTGGATTCGGAGTTCTTTGTTGCGGAGGAAACTTTTTGTAACTTGGAACATAATATCGCATATCGTCCAGTAGTACTGTTTGCAGTCAACTGCCTGACACTTTTCTGCATCATAGAATAGTGACCACCTGATGCCGCGCCCTCATTAAACTACACACTCTTTTCTGCATCATAGGTCTCATGTACTAGATTTCACTTTGCTTATAGCGTAAGAGTTTATATTTAGTTTGGTAAATGTCGAGAGCTATCCTCTTTATTACTACTGGGTTCACGGATAGTTTAGAAAATAATAATGGTTCACCGCATCGGTAATTCAGGAACTGATGCTGAAGTAGACTTATTTTCAAGACCATTTTTCATCTTTTTATACAGCTGCTCGTTGAAACCAGATTGAAGATTAAAATGCATTTGAAGTTCTGAGCTTTTCCCTGTATATATGTGCATGCAGCTTAGCCGCAGCCTTTTCATATGGAGTTGCATCTATGGCTATGGTTTTTGTGAATAAAGCAGTTCTTATGCAGTATGTTCACTCCATGACCCTGCTCACTTTACAGGTATTGTTAAAAATCATGGCCTAGAAAACGTTATCTGTTTCTATGTTTGAATAGTTAAGCCTGATTTTCTGTTCAAATTCTCTGTTGCTTCTGCAGCAAATAGCCACGGCGCTTCTGATACATTTTGGTCAAGTTCTGGGAATGTCTAAACGAAAAGACTTCAACTGGATAACTGCAAAGAAGCTTCTTCTGGTGTCAATTTTCTACAATGCAAATGTTGGATTCGCTCTAGCAAGCTTGAAAGGGGTTAACATTCCTATGTATATTGCAATCAAGAGGATCACCCCCCTTGCCGTGTTGGTGAGTGGGTGCATTCGGGGAAAGGGTAAACCACCAACACAGGTAAGGATGCATTTCTGGATACCTTTTTTTTTTGTGCTTCCATTTTACATCAGAACAATGGTTACTCCAGCTGTAGACCCCTTCACTTTCGTCATCTGATGTTTTGAAAATGGAGCAAGCTCCTCAGCTCAGTTGTTGTCAAATTAGATGGCTGTCAATATAGCTTAAAAGTTTATGAGAATTCTAGCCCTACTTAGTAGCATAAATCACACTTCTCAAGCTTTCCTGCCAATAAATCTTAATTCTTTATTAGCATCAGTGCTTGGCTTCTGGCATTCATGTCTTTCTAGTAAAACTGTGTGGGCACTTCAGGTAAATATTGTGAAAGGCATTGGCTTTTGAAATTTCATCATATCCAAATTGAAAATAAAAAATTAGAGAAATGCATTGTTTGTTCCATGGGAATAAAGATCTCTTTGCTAGTTTTTGCCACATCCTGATCAATTCGAAATTATTTTAGGTCACTCTTTCAGTTGTCTGCACCGCCGCAGGTGTCCTTATTGCAGCACTTGGAGATTTTTCCTTTGATCTATATGGATACTGCATGGCTCTGACATCAGTCTTCTTCCAGGTTATGTTATTTCTACTCTAGTTTGCTCTCAGATATTTGTTATTTCCCGTTTGAAGCAAAGTTCAGCTGACATCTGAACGTGTATGCACAATGCAGACAATGTATTTGGTTCTGGTGGAGAAATCAGGTGCTGAGGATGGTCTTTCCTCAGTGGATTTGATGTTTTACAACAGTATATTATCACTTCCATTTCTGTTTTTCCTCATTATAGCAACAGGGGAATTCCCGCATTCTCTTGCAGTGTTATCTGCAAAGGTCAGTATTCTTCATCCAGCTTGTTCAAAATGTGATTAATACAATCTAAGGGTAGTCCCAACCCAGACTCTATCTTAGAGTCTAAACTCATTTATTAGCCTTGTATTAAATGCCTTTTTGCTGATGTGTCATTCAATTATTTGGACTTGGTTTCTTATTTGGACTCTAAGTCTACAATTCCCAAGGTATGAACTCTAAGATAGAGTCTGGGTTGGGACTGCCCTAACGTAGCAATCTCTTTACGTCCCTGATATTCAACCTTTTAACTCGCAATGATGATGGTTGGTTGTAGTACTCCTGAGTTTGTAGGGCAAAAAGCCAAATTCTCTCACTTCACTGATTGTTCATCAGCAGAATAGTGTACTATTTAAGTTTCTGTCTCAAATTATTTGCTGTACGCCTCAGTCCTAACTTGCATTGTCTGGTGAACTGCAGACAGCATATCTGTCATTCAGTTTTATTCTTGTTGTCTCACTGGTGATGGGAATCGTCCTAAATTTCACCATGTTTTGGTGTACAATTGTGAATTCTGCACTGACTACAACTATAGTAGGAGTTCTCAAGGGTGTTGGGTCTACGGTAAGTTTGCATACTTCTGTATGTCTCTACGAGCTGTTTGAACATTAATTAATTACATCTTATGCCATTTATTTTTACCTTTGGTCAATAATGTAACTCAAAAAATTCTTGAATTTCAGACCCTTGGTTTTGTTCTGTTGGGAGGTGTGGAAGTACACGCCCTTAATGTAACTGGATTGCTGATCAACACATTTGGTGGTGTCTGGTACTCCTACGCTAAGTATAAGCAGAAGAAGAGAACAACACGGAAGATTGAGCCTGATGTTGAGTCACATGCTCACAAGTAGCACCAGATTCAGTAGATTTTTGTTTTTTTTTTTACCTTAGATTCAGTAGATTTTAGTTGTACTTCATTTGTTTAGCAGATAATAACTGAACGCCAGTTGAAATCCAATTTTCTGGACTCAGTTCACCACCGAATAGTTAGTATACAAGGGAAGCGGCTAGCTTGCTACTTCTATTAGATGCACGTGACCTGTTTTCACCTGGCAGCTTCATCAATCATGAGTTAGTAACCATTACCAAAGGAAACTGAGAGAAATCAATAGAAAAACCGCAGTACAGTAATTCCGCCCATAATTATTGATGAGGTGAACCCCTGTGTTCTTGTAGAAATAGCATGCTACATACAAAAGTGGCTTACACCAAGTGAGATAACATAAACTGTACGAACGAGGAGAAGACATCAACTCATATACATGATCAATTAAACACTATCAAATGCAAGAGTATATTCTTAAAAACAAATGTTTACACATGGTCAACATAATAGAAAACAAAGTCTAAAAATATTGGTGAAAAAATAAACACAGACTATATGGATCAAATATACAAAATATAGTCTCCGGATATATGCTCCAGTCAATTTAACATCAAAGATGATTATTAACTATTTTCTATATTAATTGATCGGTCCATAAAAGTTTACTCTCTCAAGTCTAGACAATTCCTAATTCCTATAATTATAGATGCTATGAAATTTTAAGCAATTTATAATTCATTTTGTTGTTACTACATTTGATCCATTACTACAAGTTGCACGAGAAGAGAATGAAGTATAAGAGCTCTTGAAATTAATAAAAAACCAATATTTGCATGATATAAAGAATATATACACATATTGCCAATATGTACTAAGTCTACATCGGCCAACCCACCGTTTCTAGTACTTGTCGAGTTCAAGTCGACCCACATATGGGAAAAGCCACTTTATGGAGATATAATAGATTTTTTTTATAAACCGATAATATTAGATCCTAACCGACTTGTAACGCTATATGGTTGCCAATAAGACAACTTGAAAGACCCTCACACCCAGTCTAAGCTTACGTCCCCCCCCCCAACTTGTATACCTATCCAACCCAATACAAACACCACCACCTAGGAAGTAATCGACAACCCTTACTTCCTAGGGATGCCGGCCAGTTCCGCCGACTCCTCCACAACATGCCAACATCACCACCCACCCGACCCCGTCGAGGCTACGGCCTCCCGAGGTATAAGGTCCGTCATTCAGTACTATCTCCTTGTCTACTACGCAGGTTGACAATTTTTCCATATTGGGAAAGACTCTCCAAATCGGCTTTATGCCCATGTAGGTCCGATCGGTTCCCCTGGGACTCGAGAACACTACAACTTACTATCTGTGAGACCTCAGGCGGCCGACTCAGATAAGGTCTAAAATCCCACCCAACCCAACCCCAATTTTCGAACTGTGGTGTGTTCCAAATGGCACTCTGACTCTCTCGCCCAACCCGGTCTGGGCAACGGTGCCATTGCCATACCAGTAAACCGGAAAGTCCCCGTCTCTGATGACTCCCTGCCACACTACGACGATACCTCGTCTCAGGAACAGCACACACACATCGCTCGCAACAGGAACATGGTCGAACGGTGCGCAACTGCCCATCGCAAGAAGCTTTCTTTGCGGTTATCAAGCTGGAATCTTTTCTTTCAGACATTCCTAGAACTCCAAACTGTATCGTAACTACAGTACTACACTACTCAGAAGCGCTGTTGGTATTGGCGGCAGAAGTAATGGAGAATCGAACACACAATCAGGCTCAGTAATAAAACGTATAGAAGCACGCAATGGTTTTTTTTTCCTCAGCCGTGATTGTCAGCAATACCAGCGAGAAGGGTCATGACATGGAGTGAACATACTGCATCATATGTTGATAACTGCTTGTTCACGAAAACGGTTACCATAGATGCGACGCCGTATAGCAAAATGCTCAGCTACGGTGCGACAACATAAGTACACTTTGAGCCCAAACCATTTTGCATTGTCGCCTGACTCTCGCGCACTCACGAGCTGTCCGAAACCACCATGGCGACCGCCGACGCTGCGCCTCCTGCCGGTTCCGGTCGCGACCACGTCGTGGTCTTCCCGTTAATGGCCAAAGGCCACATGCTCCCACTCTTCCACTTCGCCACTGCTCTCGCCGCCCACCACGGCCTCCGCGTCACGGTGGTCACCACCCATGGCAACCTCGCCTTCGCGCGTCACCACCTCCTCCCCTCGGAGTCCGTGAGCCTCGCCGCGCTTCCGTTTCCTTCGCACCCGGAGCTCCCTCCCGGCGTCGAGTCCAAGGACGCGCTCCCTTCGCTCTCCCTCTTCCCGGCGTTCCTCCGCGCCACGGCGATGCTCGCGGAGCCCTTCGCGGGGTACCTTGCCTCCCTCCCGTCCCCGCCGCTCGCCGTTGTCTCCGACTTCTTCCTCGCGTTCACGCAGCGCGTCGCCACCGACGCCGGCGTCCGCCGCATCACGTTCCACGGCATGTCGACCTTCGCGCTGGCGCTCAGCTTCTACCTCGCGAGGAGGACACCAACGGCTAAGGGCGTCGTCGACGGTGGCGCGCCGTTCAGAGTTCCAGGGTTCCCGGAGGGCGTCACGATCACCGGCGATGATGTCCCGGACAGCCTGTCGCAGGCGGAGGACGACCCGTTGTTACGGTTCATGTTCGACGAGATCTTAAACTGGGAGTACCGGAGCTGGGGCATCCTTGTCAACAGCTTCGACGCGCTGGACGGGGAGTACGCGGCGGTGCTCGAGTCCCTGTACCTCCCCGGCACGCGCGCCTGGCTCGTCGGCCCGCTGTTCCTCCTCGCCGCCGGCGTCGGCGAGTCGTCGCAGGAAGAGGAAAGTGACGAGGACCCGGAAGGGTGCCTGCCATGGCTGGACGAGCAGGCCCCCGGGTCGGTGGTGTACGTGTCGGTCGGGACGCAATACCACGTCACCGCGGCGCAGCTCGACGAGCTCTGGCACGGGCTTGTCGACTCCGGCCACGCCTTCCTGTGGAACGTCCCGTCGTCCACCGCCGACGACGCGCGGTGGTCGCCGCCGGCGAGTCCTCATGGCAAGGTCGTCGTCGGCGTCGGCGGCGTACCGCAGCGGCGCGTTCTGGATCACCCGGCGGTGGGAGGGTACGTGAGCCACTGCGGGTGGGACGCCATCCTCGAGAGCCTCACCGGCTCGGGGAAGCCGATGCTGGCGTGGCCAGGCATCGCGGAGCAGGACGCGAACGCGAAGCAGGTGGCAGAGATCATCGGCGCCGGCGCCCGTGTCAGGGCGAAGGCAGGCTCCGGCGAGGTGGTGGGCAGGGCGCACGTGGCGGAGAAGGTCCGGGAGCTGATGGACGCCGGCGAGGCAGGGCGTAGGATGCGCGACAGGGCGGAGCAGGTGAAGCAGGCGGCGCGTGCGGCCGTGGGCGAGGGTGGCACGTCGCGGCTAGCGCTGCGGCGGCTGGTGGACGAGCTGCGGCGAAGCGGTGGGCAGCGCCAGTAGCAGCCAGCGTCGAACGTAACGCTGATGACGATCGACGACGGCCCGCGCGCGACGCCGGTTGTCCTCAGTCAGTTATCACGATGGGCCCACGTAAAAAATAAGGACGGCCATAGTGCTGTCCCTGCCACTTCTGTGTGTGTTTAATTTGCTGGTGTGGTGTCTATTAATGGCCTTATGTTGTGACATGATGTATCTACAAGACAACGAATACAATAACAAGATATTGTTCGTGTTTCTTAAGTAGTCCGGGAGGTGGAAATAACCCAGCATGCATGATTGGAAACGCTAACACCCTTATGGCCTTATGTTGCTGCTGAGCAGGTATGACAAGGACATCTCATATGAAAAAATGCATGCTGGCGAGAGATTCAAGGTTTTGGGCTTTCCAACCTACTTTCCTACTTTTGCTTTTACAAAAGTCAAAAACCAACTAAAGAACCCAAAAGTCATAGGTTGTTATTTTGCTCAAAATCAGCTTACGAATCCAAAAGCGCACCACCCCCCAATCATATTTTCATCGAAAAATTACTCACCTGCCATTAGTTATGTAGATAAATGTTCACTTTTTGTTTTCCTCCGAGCCTGCTAGCTAGTCATGATCCGGTGGCCACCCCACAAACACACTTAGAGGGTCTCGCAAGACTACAAGCCCCAGATTACAACACTTGGTGCGCACAAGCACCAGATAGAGCAAGAGGTATGCAAACTTCGTTGAACTCTAGGCTAAACAACTAAGAGAGGCGTTAATAGGCCTAAACTAGCAGTAAGCACTATGCTAATTGCCATGACCTTTTGTATTTAGTACTTTGGTGGAATGGACACTTAAAAGTGTGTTGAGCACTTGCCTATATCTTCCCTAAGCTCAAGCATGCTTGAAATGACCGTGGGATGGGGTATTTCGGTGGTCACTCAGTGACACTGTTTTGCTTATTTCTTCATGGACTTTTTTTCCATCTTCTTTTCCACGTGATTTGGATGGCTTTCATTTGGACAGCCATCATTTGGATACTATTAAGCATTTGGATGGCTTCCAAAATATCCTTGGCACCTAGAAACATCTACAAATATTTATCTAGACAACTTATGTCCCAATGGCTATGTTGTCAACCGATCACCAAAATCACAAAAATTTTCATAGGGCCATTTTTCCTCTTTTTTAGACAAATAAGGCCATTTCCTTTACGCATGAGCAGCACTTCCGATCCCCTAGATTTCCATTGGAGTTAAGAAGCTTTGCTCGGGTGAGTGAAATGGCCGGTTGTTGGCTGGAGATGAAAGAAACACTTTCTTATAGAAATGTTTGTACCAGTTGGTGGCTTCCACCGGTACTACACATTCCATCTAATACTGGTTGGAGTCATAAGTCAGTACTAATTAGTTTGTACCGGATGATAGCTTCAGCTAGTTCTAATGGCGCACATTTAGTACCGGCTGGAGTCACGGGCTAATACTACATGACCTCGAGGAATTTAGTCGTTGCCCTCCGGTTTGGTAATGCTATTTAGCACCGATTGGTGACTCCAAGTGGTACCTCGAAATTTATTACCAAAAGGTTATCTACATCAACCAACCCATCATCCCATGCTCCATGCAGATGGTATAGATCGCACTGGCACCACACATATCTATCGGCATGGTGCACGTGAAAGGGCCTGACCCCTCAATAATACTCTACCACGTCGCCATGTTAAGTGGATCATGACGATTAGCGGTGCTTGGCTGATAATATAGAAAATTAGCAGCAACAGAGGCCAAGTTTAAGCAAACAACAAACAAACCCTATATTGACTGCGCTATTTTTCAGAAATAAGCAAAAGGGAAACCGGCCACTATAAAAAGACAAGACATCTTTTGTGACTCGTTGCCACCGCATGAGATTATCTACATCAACTGACCAGTCCATGCTTCCCACGCAGCGTAATTTGTTTAAGTGTGTGCTCTGACCTGTTGTATCCCCAAAAGCCAGAAATATTAGCGCTGGTCTTGCATTGGCATCAAGCTCCAGTACTAACACTGATGACCGGAGCCGCCGATGGTTCGGGCTGGGTATGCCGTCTCTAGGATTGTTGATCAATATCTCTTTATATTGGAGTGCTATTAGTTTAGCATTTGTCTTGACTCTACACGTTTGGTTTGCTATTTCACGGTATTCAATTAAGGGTGTGTTTAGATTGTAGGAAAAAACACTGTAGCATAAAAAAAAACACTGTAGCATTCGCTGGGAAATGTGTTTTGTGAGGGAGGAATAGTGAAAAGTTGGAATGAATAGTGAATAGTTGGGAATCTGAACATGGCCTAAAACGATGGTACTTAGCAAGAGAACAATTCTCAATATAAAGCACGTATCATTATACACACCTACCAAATTAAGATATTTTCCCAATGTAAAACGTTGTAAAGTTCTCTACATCCATATTCATCAATACCTATATATACATCAGCTGAGTTAATTTTATTTGACTAGTTAAGATATATCAGTAAAAAAATATTAACTTAGTTGCAATGACATCATATTTTAAAGGTATAGAGAAACATAGGTGATACCCAAATTCAAGTTTAGGGTATTGAATCTGTATTTTGAGAGTACACGTACCTAAATGATACCCGAGACTAAGTTTAGAGACTCAAATATGGAATTTGATAGTATAGAGACCTAAGTGACACAAGCGTATAATTTAAGGACCGAACATGCATTTTACTCTTTCGATATGCGGTGTCCCATATAAGAGGAATTTTTTTAAAAATGCCTGGTCACTAAAAAAATTAAGGCACTGCTTACAGTGGTAACTTCTTCATTGTACAACATTGTAAAACATCAATAGAAGAGAAAAAAAAAACTACCACGTACGTATGTTGCCGTAACCCTAGCAATTAATAATTGCATGAAAAACCTTCTTTCCTTCACGGTTCACAGACATTCTTGTTAGAAAACTGCGATATCATACATGATAGATGATGGATACACCGGCACATCGGCAGTGTCAACCTCTTGAAATGAGTTAAAGTTCTCCCCATGTGCACTGCATGTACAGTTAACCTGTTGACTGAGAAGTGAGAACTGGTAAAGGCAAGAGTACATTCCTTTTTTTTTTCTGTGGAGTACATCCAAATTTGAAGCAGATATGATAATAATATATTGAGCATTGGAAGGACAACGTGCATGTTTGTAGTTTTTTTTTAAGTAAAGGTGCATGTTTGTAGTAACAAGATGCGCACGCATGCATCAGGTCCGTCCCTGCTCTAACCCTACGCTGTCACGTCCAACAAAAAGTGACCAAATGCTGTGCGCGACGAGCCACCTTCTTCGTTCCAGGCCATGGCTGCAGCCTCTTTGAGTGCCCTCACCCGTGCCCGGAGTCGCTCGCCTTCTTGGCTCTCCAACACTAATGTTATCTTGGCCTCCACCTCCTCGGCCTTGACAAACCCTTGCTGCCACCCAACCACCTCCACACCAACCCCAAACTCCTCCACCATAAACACCTTGTTCATCTTCTGCTCCGCATACAAGGGCCAACAGAGCATCGGAACGCCGGCCATGATCGCCTCTTGCACCGAGTTCCACCCGCAGTGCGTCACGAATGCGCCTATCGCCTTGTGACGGAGCACGTCCACCTGTGGTGCCCATTCCTTGACGACGAGGCCGTGGCCATTGGTCCTCTCCAAGAACCCCTCTGGTAGTAGTGCGTCGAGGTCTGGGTCACTGTCAGCACCGAGCGTGATCGTGCTGCCATGGGAAGGGGCTCGCACCACCCAGAGGAACCGGTGGCCAGATCTCTCGAGCCCAACGGCGATCTCCTTGATCTGGTCCTCCGTATGGCACCCTATGCTTCCGAAACTGAGGAACACGACACTGTGCTCTGGTTGCTTGTGGAGCCATGCGAGGCACGCGTGATCGTTCTTTTGTTTTGTCTCACCACCGGGTCCCTCAACAAGTGGCCCTACAGCATACACCGGAGGCAGCGTGAACTTGTTCCCGGGAAGGAACTGTGAGTCCTTGAGGGCTCCTAATGCCCTAGCCTCCAGCGAGACGAACGTGTTCACCAGCATGCCGTTGGCCTCCAGGTTCTTGCCTTGGGAGCTCATCCACGCTTGGTATATCTCACCATTGGGGTCCTCGAGCATCTCACGGATGAGATGGGAAGCTGGAATGGGCGGGACACCCAAGAGGTTGAGAGGAGAATCTCTGAGCTCCTTGAAGTTCGGCAGGCCATTCAGAACGTGGGCCGAAGAAAAGAGCTGGAGGAACACGGCGACGGCAGAGGCGCTCCATGCGAAGAAGGTGTAGGCCGGGACACCCATCTCCTTGGCGACATCGATCGCTTCGTTGGACAGCGCGTCCACGACCAACGCGCGGATGCTTCCCGGGGGCATGGAGCGGAGGAGCTCGAGCAGGCCATTGTTGTAGCGCCTCACGAGCTCGAAGTACCCGAGGAGGAACCGCTCGTCAGTGTGCACGGCTGGAGGGTCGTGGATCCGAGGCAGCGTGTGGAAGGTGAGCGCCGCCGGCGTGGAGGAGGAGGACGCGATGCGGCGGCGGACGGTGGCGGCGAAGCGGGCGTCGTGCTCCATGGTGGCGTCGATGAGGGCGACCATGACGGCGTAGCCCTCATCAAGGAGGGCATCGGCGAGCCGCATCATCGGGACGAAGTGGCTGACGGCCAAGCCGGGGTACAGAACGACGGTCTTCTTCATGGGGAGCTAGGCTAGTTAGTGTAGTTTTCCGGCTAGTCGGCGGTAATTAGAAGGCACATTAAGGGACTGCAGGGTTGTGCACGTTTAAAAGCTAGCATTTCTGTTATAATATCAATAATCACTGCAGAAGTGTGGATTGATTGAAAAAAAATGCACCGTCATCAGCTAGCGCTTGAGACTTCGTTTAAAACTCAACGTGTGATTCATATGGAAAGCGACGAGTTGACGACCATTGGCCACGGCCAGTAGCCAGTAGGTACGACGTACGAGGACGACCACTCACCCGGCTTAGCTTTCGGCTTGAGGCGTCGCGAACTCGCGATAGGTCACAAAACCACTCCTTTGTCTAACTTGTCTGTGCACATGCAGAAATATTTTTTTTCCTGAAAGTAGATCTAGTTATATCATGTAGCAAAAGGTGATGTGAACCTTACCTTGTTGTAGTTTCTTTGTTCGACTTTACACCTGCATAATAGGGACGTGCAGTGCATAATGTGGAACTTTACACGCAACTATTTCCTTGTAGCCTCATCTACCCTATGCTTGTTTTCTTCTAACTATGATAGTAATACTAATATATGTAACCAATCTAAACTTAAGAATATATAGGATGAATGAAATGGGAGAGTTTTTTTCTCCTTCTAAAACTAATTAATATATATAGATCTAATTCCATAGTAAAAGGAATTAACCAGTCTGGAAGGCCTTGCTTTTATATTGTACATAGAAACTGGATGATGTCTTGCCTCCATATATAGGTCGAGCATCAATGTATGTTTACTCTGTGTAAAAAAACTGACACCATGCGCTGGGCGTGCAGCAGCACGGCCCTAGGCCACTAGCCCTCTTTGTTTCATACAATCTACATAGTACTTAGTAGCATGTAGTCCAATTTAATTAAACTTAGCAGTTAATCCATAGGTTTACCCCGGGTTGAGATGAGTTTCTGGATCTGCCCCTGCTACATAGAACCAAAGTTCTGATTTGTTTGGGGGTGTGAAGAATGAATTGCGGTCACAAGTTGAATTTTGGATTAGTTGCTTAGTTGTATGGTTACAAACCAATAAACCGATGGTTCAGTGGTCGGATCCGTCTTAATAACTATGCTCAATAGTGAAGCAAAACCGTCAAGAGGGCCATGCCAGATGATGAATCCGCGGTTGCCTGAGAGAATGCACATGGGCAGGCCCCACAGCAGCAGCTGTGGCTGGCGAACACAACGCCATCAGGTGGGCCCCACAGCAGCAAACACCGTTTTTTTTCCTTTTTTTTCCGTTTTGTATGCCCTGAGCAAAGTTGTATATATAGGTTATATGCCAAAGTTACATAAGGTATATGCAAATGTTGTATATTGCCCCAAAGCTATGTCAAGATTATAGGAAAAAAGTCATTTTTTACAACCTTGAACTATTGCGCTCGTTCAACCCCGCTTGTTTCTCACACTTCTCCTATTTCGAAGGTGATTTGTTCAACAAAAGTTCATTTTACACTCTTAAGCTATAGCGTTTGTTCGATTTCCAACCATGAGCGTCAGCTCCTCCTTAGTGAACGCTGATTTGGGTTGGTGTGGATAAACGAGGGTGCTGACTGGGCCTAGTGGCGTTGCGCCAAAACCGGATGTGGCTCATGATCATGGTGATGTTCGTGTTTGTGAATCTCGTTGTGGCCACCATCATCTTTGATGGTGCCGCTGGGGTCCTAAGCCATCCCCCATACACCGGCGATGGAGACTAGATGATGGGAATCCACAATGAGGCTGATCATAAGCGAGATTAGGAGCTATTGGCACTCCTTCGCCTAACGAATTACTCCGCAAGTGCACAGAGACCGTTGTAGCCTTTCACCAGGGGAGTAAGAACCTGGATGTCAAATCCAAGGAACGGTAGACACGACTAACCTAAAATCTCTAACCGGACCCACCAGGGAGCTACAGGTAAACAGGAAAGAGGTCTAACCTTAGTTAGCTTCCTCGATACTCAGACAATCTACGACTATCTAATCTGATCTGCTTTAAAGGCTAGAGCGGGAGGAACTCAGAGTGGGGCCAGGCTCAACAACTACTGTTATGAAAACACCCGAACGTGGTGGACTACAAAGGATGGACAAGGCTATCACCACTTGCCGTCTACCACTGCGGTTCCGTGGGGTGGAACACAACCTAAGGTAACTATCAAGCAGAAACACCACGTCTAAGCTATCAGCTACTGGCCTCCACCTAACGCGAAAGGCTTATGAGGAAACCCCAAATGAGTGTATGTCACTCACGCAGACAAGGGATCCCGCAGATCACTACTAGATAAAAGTAAAGTGCTGAAAATAAAGAGAAATACTAGCGGGATACTAAGGAAAGACGGGAAACTTACTTAGATAACTCTTGAAGCTTTATTTTCCCGGAGTGGCTACAAAGGCAAGAGGAGCTCGAGACAGGCCCCGAACTCTCCCTCTTAGGCTTCGCTGTCACCCAAGACCTCACTCCAGTCTCTCTTCCTCTCTACTCTAAGAATGGAACAACTTGGCACTAGTGGCTCTTCTCTCCAAAATGGTGTGTCTTGAATGGAGTGTAGGGGGTCCCTTTTATAGCTTCCATGGTCGGTTCAAGAAGAGATACCGACTTAACCAAGCTTGGCATCCAAGGAGCTACATGAACGAGAAAGCAGGGCGCCAGATGTGCAGGTGGGAGGCCGATCGGCCACCCCTAGGACGATCGGCCTGGGGTTGGTGCCATCTGGCACCGCCTTCCTCTGTGCGGTCTTGATCACCTCTGGACGTCGGTTGTGTAGGATTTCTGGTGAAATTAGCTTTGTGGCGCATGCAGGTGGGCCCTTCAATCCAAGTGAAGCCTTTCGGGGTCCTTGGATCAAACCGACTTGGAACTCATGGTTAGGATCGATGGAGGGTGTGTTTCTTGATTCCTGGATAAGTGACGTGGCAATTGGGCCTGGTAGGAGGCCGATCGGCCATCATTGGACCGAACGGCCTGGCCCTGTGGCCTTTTGCCTTATATTTTCTCCTGTATGCTCCTTCTCTCACAAATTCATCAAAACTTGTGGAACTCATTAGTAATAAATTTTAGCATCGAAAGGCATATATGAGATATGAAATGCATGAAATGTTAGTGGTAAACATGTGAAATATCGACCATCAACAGGTGCCATGCACCATTACCACCCAATCTGAGGCCGTCATGGAGGTATGAACCCAATTGCCGGTGTCCGTGGGTGGGGAGGATACAAAGAGTAGTGATGACGAGGAGTTAGCGCTCGCATGTGTCACCATCATCGTGGCGGGGCCATGGAAAGCCGTCATGGATGGAGGTTAAAGATTGAAACAAATCATAGCTAAAGGTTGTAAAATGATTTTTTCACTAACCGCCTTCGAAATTAGAGAAGGTTGATAAATTAACATTTTTTTATAGTTAAGGGTTGAAAGATTTCTGGTTTTGTACATCGAGGTTGAAAATCGAACGAGCGCAATAATTGAAGATTGTAAAACGGATTTCTTTTTCCAAAATTATACTCCATGACGAAGTTGTATATACAAATCATGTGGCAAAGTTACACAAGTTGTGCAAAAATCGTAGCCCTTTGCAAGTTATATGCATAAGTTATGTGCCAAAGTTACATAAGGTATGCAACGAAGTTTTTGTGGGCCATTCAATCTCAAGTTAGTGCCTCGGATCTTTCATTTCTCTCTCTTCCTTATCTCTTTCTTCTCCCCTAGTTTCCTCTCCTGGCCGACTCGTCCTTCCTCACAACACCGAATCCTCCCGCTGCCCCTACTCCTGCCCCTGCCGCTGTAATGCCTTGGTCCATTAGTGTCATGGTTTCGTCTTGTTGTGGTCCATGTGTCATGTTCTGGTGGATTTAGTTCCCACCCTCTCCACTATTTTTCCGATCCTCCTTTACTTCTTATTTTCCCTCTCCTCTTCTCACCTCCTCCCTTGCTTCCAATGGAGATGCTGGGTAGGGGGGGCTACGCCCCCACTGCACCCACTAGATCCACATATCCACCCCTACTTGGCTCTTTGTTTTACGACTGGTCACATTGTTTGGGGCCTTAGGGAAAGGGAGACATAAGATGCCGACACGCTGCCTCGACAAGCGTCCATGCTAAATGCTAGGAATCCATAGTGCCTATCTGTTAGTTCATGTTAGTTATAAACACTGAACTGTGATCACCAAACGTCTTTTGCCAAATCCCATGATCACATGCATCACTGAGTCCATGTTAGTCAGAAACACTGAATTGTGATTGTCGATCAGCTCACAACACAACAAAATTGTGATCATATCACTGATCAGACACAACATGTGTCAGCCATTTCGATTTGTTTGCAGAAATTAGGACCCGACCATCAACGACCAAGTATTGAATGACCTCATCTAGGTCTAGACTTTGGTATATTGTTGTTTTTCATTATTGACTCAGTGGCACTCATAATTGTGTTTATCCTCAATTGCTAGCAAACCACTATGGCCTCCTTTGGAATGCAGGATTTCAAAAATATATATAAGAATAGGAAAAATATAGGATTGAAGGTTGCCATATTTTGCAATAATCATATAGGAATTGAAAATACTGGAAACTTCCTAATAGTCTTGGTTGCAACACAGGAGAAATATAGGAATTTGAAGAGAGAGAGAGAGAGAGTGAGAGAGAGAGAGACTCATAGGAATTTTTACAAGAGGTTGGATCTCTTGCTTGTTTCCTCCAAAACTTGCATGGAGGAAAGCATTCCATAGGAATTCTAAAGGGTTTGGTAGGATTCAATCCTCCATTCCAAAGGGAGCTAAGTCATCTAAAAGTTACACTTCCAAGGGTGAGAATTGGTTTATATGAATGATTTTTTAACACACTTTTCGTATAAGTTTTGCCTGCCCCTGAAATCTCAGGACTGGGCTTGTGCCCAAGAGAGACATAGCTTTCGATCCTAGAAAACAAGTCATCGTAGGTGAGATTATGTAGAAGTTCTTGAGCACCTCAAAGTCTTCGTACAACCAAGCTAAGAGATCTTGAAAGCCAAAGGAGAACTCACCATGACTTCAGAAGAATTCGGAAGACTTAAAAAAAAACTCAATCAAACTACAAGATTCACAAGAAGGTGTACATTAGGGAATGAAGCGCTTGGGGGCTTGACAGATATGAAAACCCCAGGTTCCCTAAGGAAGTCTAAAGAAGACGGATTCCTAGTAGGACTCTAACTTGCGATCCTATTATGACTCCTCTATTATTGTATTTGACTAGGATATTTGCCTTGCTCCTGGGATATATAAAGGAGGGTAGATGTCTTTAGATTGGACCACCACAAGATCATACAACATCCAATAAAAGATACACCAAATATGATGTAGGGTATTACGCACATTGCGGCCTAAATCTGTCCAAATCATCTCTTGTCACATTTGGTTCTTGGTTCTCAACGATCTAACCCTAGCAACCTCTCTCTCAGGGTACCCTCTCGAACCCCAGCTTGTACAAAACATTGACAGATCAACAGTACTGATATTGCTCATAAAAAAAATCCTCAAAGGGCATTGGCGGACTAGGGTAAAATTTTAGCTGAGGCGGATTACCTAAAGAGCTTTGGATGTGCTTGGCTCTCAAAGGCTATTTTTTATTAGCCCTACGTTTAAAGACTACTTAGGAAGGCTAAACATGAGCTAATTGTGAAACTAATTGTGTATAAGTCATACCTAACTAAATAACTAATTGACCCGACAAACCTATTGACACTAATTAGCCCATGATTATTCCATGTGCTGCTATAGTAAGCATGAGTTAATAATTAGCCCATGATTATCCCATTTGATGCTATAGTAAACATGGACTTATAATTAGCCTATAATTATCCCATGTGATGCTATAGTAGGGCTCCACGCACTCGAATTTTTGGCTATAGTAAACGTGGCTAAACTCGAGTGTTTGAAGGGCTCCCTACACTCAAACTTTTTGATGCTATATTAAACATGGCTAAACTAGAGTGTTGGATGGGCTCTACACACTCAAATTTTTGAACCACCAGATATTAAAAAAAACCCTCCCACCCATTTTTCTTCTTCTCGATGCCCAGCCCCACCACCGCCCCACTTGCGCGGCCCAAGCCTGGCTGCCCGCCGCCACTAGCTCGCTGCTGCAGCCAGCATAGCCCCCCACCGTTGCCCTAGCTTAGCCACCATCCCCTGCTGACCGGGCTGACCGGCCGCCCCCGTGCCTCCTTTAAGGCCGACGATGAGCATGACTTTTGCAATTAGCTCATGTTTAGTCTCTATAATTGATCTCTAAACGTCGGCTCTCTATAATAGATTCTAAACGTCGGCTAAAAATAAGCTAGGGAAAAAAACGTATACATACCATGATCACCTAATTTGATTATACAAATTAATAAATCATGAGCGAACATTAAATAAACATGACTAACGGGCAGGTCGGCCCCTTGTCATGCCATACTCGATCCAACTAACCAAAGCATGCCCACAGATGGGTGCCAAAATCGCACCAAGGCTAAAGAATAGCCTACTTCTGCTCTGCATCTATACTGTCTACGCCTGGAGCTGGTAAGCAGTCGTCCGTGAGCGATTAATAAGCGCCTGAGCACGTGGATCGCATTTTCATGGTCAGTCAACCTTTGTGGTCTTGTGGATCGATATGGCTACGGGCACTCCCAAGACGGTGTGCGTCGTCGGCGCCGGCATGTCCGGGCTTGCGGCGGCGCGCGAGCTGCGTCGCGTAGGCCTCGCCGTCACAGTCATGGAGCAGTGCAGCGACGTCGGCGGGCAGTGGCTGTACGACCCGAGGACCGACGCCGATGATCCGCTCGGTGCCACGGCGCCGGTGAAGGTGCACAGCAGCGTGTACGCGTCCGTGAGGCTGCTCACCCCGCGCGAGCTCATGGGCTTCTCCGACTTCCAGTTCGTCCCCAGGCCCGGCCGCGACGCCCGCCGCTTCCCCGGCCACCGCGAGCTGTACCACTACCTCAAGGACTTCTGCGCCGCGTTCGGCCTTGCCGACTCCATCAGGCTCAACACAAAGGTCGTGCGTGTCGCCATGGCGCCACCACCACCACCAGCTTGTAGCGGTAGCGGCGGCTACAAATGGCTGGTGAGAAGCAGACACGTCGAGCCGGGCGGTAAGGAAGGCGTGGCCGTGGAGGAGGAGGAGGTGTTCGACGCCGTGGTCGTTGCCAACGGCCATTACTCGCAGCCAAGGCTACCAAGCATCAAAGGAATGTACACGTGGCGTCGGCGGCAGCTGCACAGCCACTCGTACCGTGTGCCAGAACCCTTCCGTGACGAGGTGGTGGTGGTGGTTTGCTGCGGGGAGAGCGGCCTCGACATCGCCACGGAGCTCTGCGGCGTCGCCAAGGAGGTCCACCTCGCGGCGAAGTCGGTGGAGGAGGCCACGTCGCCGGCGCCGATGGTGTCCAAGATGCTGGCCAAGCACGCCGGCGACATCCGGCTGCGTCCGCCGGTGGACCGCCTCTGCGGCGGCGACGACGACGACGGGACGGTGGTGTTCGCCGACGGGTCCAGCGTCGTCGCCGACTCCGTCATCTACTGCACCGGCTACACCTACTCGTTCCCGTTCCTCGACACGGGCGGGGTGGTCACCGTCGACGACAACCGCGTCGGCCCGCTGTACGAGCACACCTTCCCGCCAGCGCTCGCGCCATCCCTGTCGTTCGTCGGCATACCGATCAGGATCTTCGTGCCGTGGTTCTTGGAGGTGCAGGCGAGGTGGATCGCGCTGGTGCTATCCGGCAGGGAGGCGCTGCCGCCGGAGGAGGAGATGCTGCGGGCGGTGCAGGAGGACTACCGTGCCAGGGAGGCGGCCGGCGTGCCGGTCAGGCACACGCACGACATCGGCGCCATCGATGGCAAGGATGTATGCTACGATGCTCTGGCTAGCTTGCTACTACGTATATATAGTAGGAGTGTTGTGATCTGTAGCTGATCCAAGATCCGCGTGCTTTGTCTGTTTGGTCAGGAGATTCGCGAGTTCGTCTACAGGCACTCGGACCTCCCCCACATGGAGGACTGGAAGATGGAGCTCTTCATGATTGGCTTCGTGAACACGATGGAGGACCGAGAGACCTTCCGCGACCGCGACGACGACACCGAGAACGTCCGCGAGGGCCTGCGCAGATGGCGCCGCGAATCTGTTGCTCAATACGAAGCTGCTCTTGCTGCTGCTGCGTCTGGTGGCGATGACGCCGCATCCGAGGGTGATGCAGAAACCGCCATGGCTGCCGACTCCATCTCAAGTCTCAAACTCTCAACTGATGATGAGCACTAAGCATCACATACTAGCTAGATAACATATTGTTTTTTCTTTCTTTTTTATTTATTTATATGTTGGCGAAGGAGCACCAGATACCATATTATTGGCATAATCGGAAGGGAGATGAGTTAAGATTGCAAAGCTTGTACTCTCTCCTCTATCTCTGTATTGTAAAGTTAGTCATCTCGAAATTGTCTTGTATTGTAAAGGAAGTCGTCAAATTTTTAAAATTTTAACTGCACATATCTTTTGTGTTAAGTTTAGGAATGTGAAAATAATATGAGTAGATTCGTATTAAAATATTGTTCCATAAAAGTATTCTTTAAATATATTTTATAATAAAAATTATTAGTCAAGTTAAGTTTTGAAATCTGTACATGTCGATGTCCCAAATGGCCTCCTTTCCAATACCGAGGGAGTGTGGAATAAGTTCAACAAAAGCAAGATCCAGATATTCTTTCTTAAAAAAAAAAACCCAACATTTTGAACTTCTTTGAATATTCTAGTGACAGTTTCACATAAACTGTTGAATTTGATCTTTTCAAATCCATAAAATTTTGGATCAAGTCATTCAAAAATATTATTTCTAGCGAAATCCAAAAATATTGAATGGATTCAATGACACAAACAACTTGTCTTTAATGGATTTTTTAGGGGAATTTGTCTTTAATGGATGGGTTGTTAGTTTACAAAATTCAGCTTGCTTGTCTGTTGTTCCTGCGGCCCATCTGCTCCTCTGGAGAACCCTACTTGGGCTTGGCATCGCAACGGGGGTCTTATTATCTATTTTGTGGAAGATAAATAAGTCCTCAATATTTAAAGCGCAACTTGACCCAATTATGTTGCACATACGTTCAACACTTTCCCTCAACATATGCAACATGTTCCTTAACCATGTTCAACATTTGAGTTCAAAATGTTGAAATTGTATAGATGTTGAATACATAAGAATCACCAAATAATGAACATAAAAATAGAAATTTTGAACAAGGACATGGGTAGCATCTTCTTCGACGGTGGCAACGCGCTTGGCGGCAGACTTCAAGGAAGAGTGCGTTGGGTAGCAGGGGAGGAAGCATCAACGTAAAGCAAGGCAGCGGCGTCTAAGGCGTGCGCGCAGGGCGGGGGTGACGTTTGCAGGAAGCAACATGATGGAGAGAGGATTTGGTGAGTTATGGTTTGGTGTGGATCTAGTGATTGTGGGTTGTTTGCATGAATCTCAATCAATAAAAGGTGTGGACGCTAAGATCTACCAAAAGATGGAAATGAAATCTGATGTGACTTCTTATCCATCTTGTCACTCAACATTTCTCGTAATCATGTTGAACATTTGATGAAATAGGATTCAACATTTTACATTCTAAATGTTGAATCTGTAAAAACAAAATGATGAAATGTAAAATAAAATGTGAAAAATACTAAATCAAAATGTTGAATAGGGAGTTCCTTCCCTTGCGACCCGGGGCCTTCTTCTCCGACGAACTAGGCGCGAGGCATGGCGGCGCCCTACGTGATGGAGCAGCGGCAGGCGACTGCGTGGGGTAGCGTGGCATGCGCCGTGAAGCGCAACGCAGGCGCGATGACGTCGGGGGCATTGGGCCAGGGGCAACACTTATGGCCAGGAGCAGCAGTGAGCCCATGGCTGGGGACAATGCACGGGGATTCGAGGAGGATGCAGACAGGGGTGGGAGAAGCTAGCTAGGATTGAGTACCCAATCCAATGGTTGTGGATCCATGCACAAATCTTAAACACGGGAAGACGGATACACTAAGATATACCAAAAGGTAGGAATTATGGATCATCCAAGCCAGGGGGGTGCTTGAAGCCATGAAGCCTAGAGGCCCATTATCCCTTGCGCAGACCACCTAGCATGTGGAGAGCCCGACCAGTTAACCTCCCTTCTTCAATCTATATAGAAAGCTTGGGCGTGGAAAAGCGAACACATCACTTGCTCCTCGCGCGCCTCCCGCATGCCCCGCCTCTGGGTTTCTCGCTAACCCTTTTCGCCATGTTTCAATGTGCCTCTTCGCTGCCTTTCACCCTGCTTTGCACTACTTTGCCTCCCTCCTCTCACCATGGAAAAATTGGGGACGGAATAGAGGGGTGGATAGGGGGTGCTTGTGCTTCATTCGTGTGGCGTGGGGGGCAACTACTTGCTTGTTTTGATGCTTGTACTACCTGAATAGCTACTTGATTCAGTTGCGGATAGATGAAACCGTTTGTGTTAGTGAGATTAATATACTGTGAAGTTTTTTTATTGATGTGGAAGTAATAATTATTTCATGAACTTCATGACTAAATTTCTTTGAAACAATGAAAAGCAACCTTAGCATCATTCATCTCTGCTTGCTTCATATTGATTTTCATAGTTTATTTAGGCTACTGAAGGGTTTTAGACAACTGAAGTTGTAATGTACATAGGCAAGGGAAAGCCTTGTTTCTGAGTTATTTCCTGCATAAGATTATTCCAAGACAATGATAGAATCTCAAAAAGGTGGAAAGTTCATCAGATTGATGTCATCGAATTTAGTAGATAACTTGTAATAATAATTTATGATTGGATAATTTTTTGTCACATTTTTAGTTTTGCATATTTTATCCATGGAAGATACATTGTGATTTTCATATGAACAAATTTGTCCGCAAACTGTTAACTAGTTTTGCTGAGCATATTAGCTTACTGTTACTTTTATATTTTGTCAAAAATAAGGCGAATGATGGTTCAGGAATGCATTTTCAAATTTTGATGAACTACTAGAACATTAGATACTAAGAAATCTCATTTCATATATGTGATTCCATTAAAAGTCCCTTTATCACTACAGACTAAACTGGCATGTCATTCATGTGAGATGTACGGAGCATTTAAACATTAGTTTACATAATATTAACTGAAAATACACAAAAAAAATGTTGAAGTTTGTAGTTCCAGACTACCTAATGATCCATAGGTGAAAAAAATAAAAAAGCTAATTGATGACTTCTGTGGTAGGTTTGCATCTAGAGGTAATGACCCTTAAAAGAAATGGACATCAGAGCAACTTTTGTGGCAGCAGCTTCAGCCTCATTCAATATAGAACAATATTGTGGGGGCTCTCAGATGTTTGCCCATATATGGTTACTACTGACTTGATAGAGGTGGATAAGAAAAAGCTTCATGAATATATCGATATGAAGGCAACTACATGCGTCACTTCTTCGTATGTATTTGTAATTGAGTCTTGTAAGGAATCAGTTTCTCTAAAACAAACAAAATGCAGTGAATGAGATAGATAACATGCCTCATCAACAACAATCACAACAAATAAGCTGCAAGAATTGAAGCTGACATTTCTAATGATGACTATGACACTTCATCTATTTTATTCACTATTTTTGTTTATTTTAGAGAAACAAATTCGTGACAAGAGTCACTTACAAATATATGCCCAAAAGCAACGCAAGTAGTTACCTTCATATCGAAAAAATCACTCTATTCAAGTAAGTAGTGATCATACATGGACAAGCATTTGAGAGCCCACAATATTGTTCTGTATTGAAGGAGGCTACAGATGCCGACACAAAAGTTGTTGTGATGCCCTTACCTCTATATACAAACCCACGACAAAAGCCATCAGTTGGTCCATTTCTTTGCTTTCCTTTTTTTCACTTGTGGATCCATAGACAATCTGGAACTAACACACACTTCAACATTTTTGCATATATTCACTTTAGGTTAAGTAAACCAATGTTTAACTACTCCATACATTTGGCATCAATGACAATTTACTCTATAATGATAATGAGGCTTTAATTGAGAATCACTTATGTGAAAGGACATTACTTAGCATCAAATGTTTATCTAAATTTGCAAATGCATATACTGAACCACCATTCACCTTTCTAGTTATCTAGTTATCAAATATGCAAAAAATAATAATGTTGCAAAAAATTATCTAATTATAAATTATTGTTACAATGTACATACTAGATTTATGACATCGATCTGATGAACTTTCTACCTTTTTTGGACTGTCGTTGTTTTTAAGAATATTGTGCAAGAAATAGCTCAAAAATAAGATTTTTGTTGCTCGTCTATGTTACAGCTTTAGTTTTCTCAAATCATTTAGCTACCTTCGAAACAAATATGGAAAATCAAACGTACAAATTTTGAAAGAGTCAAGGAACATTAAAAAGCAATCAGACATGAATGATGCTAATGTTTTTTTTCAACTTTTCAAGAAAAGTTAGTCATTAAGTTATTGAAGGAATAATCTTCACATAAAGAACAAACTTGCCCACCGTAACAATATTTATTTGTCCTCAGCAACGAAGTAGTGTCATGTATATTACTCTTGTGCTGGTGAATGAGATAGATGATAAAGCCTTATTACACTGCTAAATTTCTAACCAATGTGATGTTCTTTGCTAATAACAAATATGTTGAAAACCCCAAGACTAAAAAGTTAAGAACCGCAGAAAGAAAAAGGCTTCATCAACTTCTGACTGTGTTACTCTTACCGATGGTAAAGAAATGTGTTCAATTGCTAGGAGGTTCCATGACTATACTGGAAGTCAGACATTTTTATAGCAGCATTGTTCAACTTTTCGTCCTTTATGATCTCTTTCTTATTATCTTACTCGAAAGTACTTGGACTATGTCTTGGACATAAAGAAAGCCACCAATAACTAGTGTAAGTTAGAATGCAATAGGATGTTATGTTTATGTCAATGGTGGGAAATATTGTTGAGGAAAGCATCAAGGTACGTACAAATATATGTATGCACTTGCATTCATGTATTTCATGGATCTCTAATAATACAATTCATTTATGTGCCCTCTTTTAGCTTAACATTGGGACGAAATGATGTATGGTGGTAATGGCATTCCGGAGGTTTGACCTGATGAGATTGAATATATCACCGATTACAAGGACAATGTAAGTATGTGTTACCATATATGTACCTCTTGAATCAATACATACATGTTACACATTCCATACTCCTTTTCAAATTAAGAAGATGTCCATATTAAATATGACATCTGATGCAAAGGAGGACGAGAGTGGGAAGGATCTGGTGAAGGACTACAAGAAGAAGGCTCCATTGAATGAGAGGAAGAAGGATCAGTGCTCTTTTGAGGAAGGGGATGGATCATTTGTGTGTGTTCCTAGCATGAAAAAATTGCTTGCTCCATTGAAGGGGCTTCCAAGTGATATGGTTATCAAATAAAGCCAACAATATTCTAGCAAAATCTCATTCATCTTGGGTAATAAGTGGTAATAAGTGTTGAAAGCATTGCCAAGGCAAAAATGATGCTTTGTTCCAGAGAATTGAAACAATTAATTGGACATGAAATCAAAACATTCCAATAGAGGCATTAGCAGCCGAAAACTCAAATGGATTAGATAACTCTATGAAAACCAAGTCTTGTCCAAGATAAACATGACCGTGGAAGATAAAAGTGACCAAAGGATGATAGTGAATGTACACATGCATGGTGAAAGGGATTCTGATCCAAACCATATATTTTATGCTACTATGTTTCTGGCATCAGGCTACAAAGACAAACTTTTGCACATGAAAAGCAAGAGAGGGGTAAGAGATGCAAACCAACAGTATGAATTCTTTTTATTTTGTTTATTTCTACTTGTCGGTGCCTGATTTGGTCACACCGGCACAAACAAGTGATTGCGGTGCTAATCCACTTGTTGCCCCGATGGCGGGTGAAGAGACGGGAGTTTTTATCCTGGTTCCGGCCACGGGGCCGTACGTCCAGCAGTGGTGCCGAGCACCGGTTTCGTGTTGCTCGTAGTAGGCGGTTACAAGCAAGGTGGGAGAAGGAGACGAACTCCCAAGTCCCTGAGTTGGAGGTGTCGTTGGCTAAGTGTTTTTGTGTGAGTTCTGTTGTGTGTCAACCTGCCGTCTGCATGGGCTTCCCTTCCCCTTTTATAGACATAAGGGGGAGGGCGTGAGAGTACATGCGTTCGTGGTGCTGACGCTGCTGAGTGCACTGTGCCACCCATGCCGCGCACGATGTGATCGGGAATCGCGCCTCCCAACTCTGGCTGACGGCATGGCAGCGGTTGATGTGATGCCTCTCTCATGACAGCTCAGGACTTCAAGGGTGGTCACTTGAGCACGGCGTCCGGATCGAGCCTCCGTAGTCTCCTTTGAGGGTTGCCATCGAGGATGATAGCGCATCTGAGGCAAGCAAAGTCAAAGGAGTGGTTGGCACAGTATCACTGCCAGGACCGACCTGTGCAGTGTCAAATCAGAATCCACCGTGCCAGGTGGATTTGACCGATGTCTTCTCCGCAGTATGGGCGGTGGCGTGGCGCAGTGAATCCTTCTTTTTGACCGCAGAGGAGAGTCATTATGATTGGTGGTGATGGTCGCAGAGTCTCGGGCGTTGCTCCCGGCGTGGCAGGCTCGAGCTTGGCCCGCAAGCTCGAGCTTGCCAAGCCTCGAACGTGACGGAAACGCTGGCTCGAGGGTGAACGTATCCCTCGAGCCTGGCCGCCGAGCCTCGAACGCAACGGAAACGCTGGCTCGAGGGTGAACGTCTCCCTTGAGCCTGGCTGCCGAGCCTCGAACGCGACGGAAACGCTGGCTCGAGGGTGAACGTCTCCCTCGAGCCTGGCTGTCGAGCCTCGAACGTCACAGACATTCCCGCTTCGAGGGTGGTCGTCCACCTCGAGCGGGACGGACGCTGAGGAGGAGTTGTTGTGGTGGGCCTTTGCTGGGCTACAGAGCCAGGCCGACATTGTTGTGGGCCTTGTTGCCAAGTAGTTTAGGGTCCAAGTTAGGGTACCCCTACTATTGGTACCCAACAGTAGCCCCCGAGCCTCCGCAGGAGTGAGGTTCAATCCTGTGGAGGTTCGTGTTCGTCGAGGCTTCCGAGGCCTTCGTCCCTTCGCGGGTTCTGGGAATCCGTGGGGGGCGCTAGCGCACCCGCGGGTGTAGCCCTCGAGGCCTTGGGAGAGTGGTTGACACTCTCTCAAGGTCTCGGCTCGATGTGAGGGGTTTTTGTTGCTTCCCCAGGGGTGGGTCCATCCACAACGCCTGAGGTCCTCGAACCTAGCCTTGTTCGATGTGGTTCGAGGGAATGTCGAGCTTTGTTCGTACCTCGTGGTCTCTTTCGAGGGGTCGAGGATGAGGCGATCCGTGCTTCCCACGATTGGGATCGTACCACGGATGCCTGGGTGAGCTGGTAGCGGGTAGTTCGAGCGGACGTCCATGCCCTATTCGATGAGGGTAGGCTCGTGGTCTTAGGACACGCCCGTGAAAGCTTTTCGCAAAAGTATGCTAGACGGGACTCGACCTCGTTCGATAGAGGTCGAGGGCTCGATGCTCCCCCTCGTGGGGTCCCTCGATGTAGGCACTTTCGACCAGCCTCGAACGCGCTTGACGGATCTCCTCGAACATATGGGCTCGAGGCTCTTATTCGTGGGTACCGCCGAGCGTCCCTGACTCGATCGATCTGGGGTGCCTGTGGAACCCTCGATGGGCCAGGTCTCGAACCCCTGATCAGTAGAACGATGACTTCCTCCCTTTGAGGGGGGATGCCTTGAGCATTCCCTCCACGTGCCTTCCACCGCTTCGTGCGGGGTCATGATGACCATTAGAGCAGTTACTGCGACTTCATGGGGGAGTGGGCGCGCCTTTTCAGGCGTGGTGTGGCCTGGGCGAAGTGACCGCACGACTGCTCGTCGGCGGAAGAGCGTCCTCTTCCCGGGCGAAGATGACGGCGGCTGGGATGACCTTGGCGGTGGGAGTGGAACCTGAAAGCCTTGGGACATCGAGCCCGAGTGTAAATAGTAGTTTAGAGACTTACGTTTCCTGATGTAAGAACAGTTCATTTGTTTTCATACATCCTACTTGTTAAACATCATTTGTATCGTTAAACGAGGTTTATTTTCAAGCGGTATCTCTGGGATGCACGTTGTGTCCAATGCATGCGCCTCGGAAGGAAGTCGCCACTAGGATCGATCGTAGGTGAATGACTTAGGCGGAGGGATGTGAGGTGCTGCCGTAGCCTCAAGGTGTAGGCGGGCACTCGGCTCAGGCGACCCTGCCCTTGTCCGTTTCATGCCTAGTGTCCTCCTTTCGAGGGTTGCAAAAGAGCACTTGGCGATACGCTCTAGATATCACAAGAATTTTGAAAAAGCATTGATTTTTTCGGGGGTTCGTCCCCGTTGTAGCCCCCGAGGGGGGATGGTCCTAGCGAGGGTAGGACCAAACCCCATTCAAGTGTTAGTGGACTCGAGTCCACTTGATTCGTTCACAACTTGCGGGAGCTAAGCCAAATACTTAATCAAGAGTTTGTGCAATCAAAAGTATGTACAAAAAAGGTTCGAGGGTCTGAAGCCGCTCTAGGGGTAGAAGCGACTTAGCTGTTGGATGTTCCAGGCGTTCGCTAGGACTTCCGTCGGCGGCGGGTCCTCCCACGATGAAGAACACTTGTTCCACCTTGGGGTATCCGTTGGCATCAGAGACACCCCTCCACATGGAGGGCCTCGAGGCCCCTTGTGGCTGGGGTCCATTGTGGGGACTTCGTTTGCCGTTGTTGCCCTTCTCGCTAGGGGCTCGAGACTTCTTACCCTTCTTGCCTTGATTTTACTTCTTCGAGGGGTACCTTGGCTTGCTGCCCTCCGCGGGCGTCTCCTCGGGGCGTTTTCCCTTCTTGCCGTTGAAGATGGCGTTGGCCGCCTCCTCCCCCGAAGCGTACTTGGAGGCTACCTCGAATAGCCGGTTCGCGTCGGGGGGAGGGTTCCTCCCCAACTTGCATATCAGGTTGTAGCTAGTGGTGCTCTCGAGGAAGAAGTGGATGATCTGATGGTCGGTGATGTTGGGAAGCTCGGTGCAGCGCTTGGAGAAGCGCCGGATGAAGTCCCTCAAGGATTCGCCGGGTTTTTGTTTGCACCCTCGAAGGTCCCACGTGTTCCCGGGGCGCACGTAGGTGCCCTGGAAATTCCCCACGAAGGTCTCAACCAGGTCGTTCCAGTCGCGGATCCGGTTGGGGGGGCAGATGCTCGAGCCATGTCCGTGCGGAATCTGCTAGGTGGAGTGGCAGATTGCGGATGATCATGTCGTCATCTGTAGCGCCGCCGAGCTGGCACGCTAGGCGGTAGTAGTTCAACCATACCCTAGGGTCCGTTTCCCCAGAGTATTTGGTGATGGTAGTAGGCTGTCGGAAGCGAGGGGGAATCGGAGCGGTGCGGATGTTGCGACTAAACACCCGCGTTCCCACTGGCTCCGGGGCCGCATCCCGGTTCCACCCAACGTCGTTGCGCCCGCGTTGGTGGGCCCAGGTTCCCTCTCGCTGCCTCATTTGGTTCAGCGTGTTGCGGGCGTCGCCATCGTTGATCGCGCCTCGGGTGTCCCGGAGGCGTGATCTCGTGGGCACCCTCGCGGGAAGTGTTCCTGCTTCGGGTGCACATGGTTCGCCGACGTGGCGTCGCGCCATGTCCCGGTGGGAGTCGCCCCGGGACTGCACTCGTGCCCTGCCGTTAGGCCGGGGTGAGCGCACCGATGACTCCCCTCCTCGTTCGCCCTTCGAGGCTGATGAGCGTCGAAGGCGGGAGGCTGAGCTCTCGGCCTGCTGTCGGGCGGCGTTCTCAACCAACTTTTGGGCCTCGAGATGCAGCTTCCGCCCCTCGGGGGTAGCTGCTTCCGGCATGGCTCGGAGCAGCGCGGCCGCCGCGATGAGCTTTTGGCTCGTTCTAGGAGCGAGGTCGTCATCTTTGCCTTCGGCGAGGATGCGGGCCTGAGCTACTCGCCCTGCGCGCCGTGCGTCCGTGCTGTGTTCGTGGCCTTGTTTGGGCGGCTCGTGGTCGGAGCGTGCCGGTGGTGAGACGTCACCACTTCCCAAGTCGTGGGGGCGAACAACTCGTGGCCGGCGGCATGGATGCCGCTCGTCCTCGAAAGGCAAGTGGTCCGACGGATCTGGTGGCTGTGCACCCACTGGATCCGTGCCATTGTTGCCTCTATGGTCGTCATCCTCGCCATCGTGGTCCGACGTTGATCCTTCGTTGACCCGCCCGTCGCTGATGACGAAACACTCCCTGGTCGGATCATACTCATCATCGGAATAGCCGAAGCAATAATCCGCCGCTGTTTGGAAGGCCAGAAAGGCCTCTGGGTCGCGGAGACCCGAGCAGTCCCAACCAAGGTGCTCATGCTCAAAGGCATATCCATCTTCCGATTCCGTGTGGGAATCGTCGGGTGTCAGAGTGGTGAGGTCGCGTCCCGAGGCCGGATGACGGCCCGGTTGGCCATCATACGCACTCATAGCGGTGCGGACGAGCGAGGCGTACGTGGCCGTAGGGCCGCGTAGCCCATAAGGATAGGGACGTGCCGTCGTAGCACGTGGTGCAGAAATGGATCCCGGGAGGAAGGGAGCAGCCCTCTCCTGTGACCCTGATGGCGGGATCTCCCCTTCCCTCGCGGGAGGAGGGATGCTGACGTCGGCGGCGCGCCTTGCAGCGTGCGCTCGTCGAACGCGAGGTCCGGGACGACTCCGTCGTCGCGGTGCTGCCAGTGGCAGTTGAGGTGGCTCCAGCTGGTTGCTCGGTTCCTCCCGGAGGATGCGCATGTGGTAACCGTCGCCACATGCCTGGAACCGTAAGCTCCCGAACCGGATCTCTTGCCCCGGGGGGAGCAGATTGCTTTCACCCAGCGGGGGTCGTCCTTGGCTGAAGTTCGCCATCGGGAACGAGAGTTGCGCAGCGCTGGTCCCCTACCTGGCGTGCCAACTGTCGGTGCTTGATTTGGTCACACCGGCACAAACAAGTGATTGCGGTGCTAATCCACTCGTTGCCCCGATGGCGGGTGAAGAGACGGGAGTTTTTATCCTGGTTCCGGCCACGGGGCCGTACGTCCAGCAGTGGTGCCGAGCACCGGTTTCGTGTTGCTCGTAGTAGGGGGTTACAAGCAAGATGGGAGAAGGAGACGAACTCCCAAGTCCCTGAGTTGGAGGTGTCGTTGGCTAAGTGTTTTTGTGTGAGTTCTGTTGTGTGTCAACCTGCCGTCTGCATGGGCTTCCCTTCCCCTTTTATAGACATAAGGGGGAGGGCATGAGAGTACATGCGTTCGTGGTGCTGACGCTGCTGAGTGCACTGTGCCACCCATGCCGCGCATGATGTGAGCGGGAATCGCGCCTCCCAACTTCGGCTGACGGCATGGCAGCGGTTGATGTGATGCCTCTCTCGTGACAGCTCAGGACTTCGAGGGTGGCCACTTGAGCACGGCGTCCGGATCGAGCCTCCGTAGTCTCCTTCGAGGGTTGCCATCGAGGATGATAGCGCATCTGAGGCAAGCAAAGTCAAAGGAGTGGTTGGCACTGTATCACTGCCAGGACCGACCTGTGCAGTGTCAAATCAGAATCCACCGTGCCAGGTGGATTTGACCGATGTCTTCTCCGCAGTATGGGCGGTGGCGTGGCGCAGTGAATCCTTCTTTTTGACCGCAGAGGAGAGTCATTATGATTGGTGGTGATGGTCGCAGAGTCTCGGGCATTGCTCCCGGCATGGCAGGCTCGAGCTTGGCCCGCAAGCTCGAGCTTGCCAAGCCTCGAACGTGACGGAAACGCTGGCTCGAGGGTGAACGTCTCCCTCGAGCCTGGCCGCCGAGCCTCGAACGCGACGGAAACGCTGGCTCGAGGGCGACGGAAACGCTGGCTCGAGGGTGAACGTCTCCCTCGAGCCTGGCTGCCGAGCCTCGAACGTCACGGACATTCCCGCTTCAAGGGTGGTCGTCCACCTCGAGCGGGACGGACGCTGAGGAGGAGTTGTTGTGGTGGGCCTTTGCTGGGCTACAGAGCCAGGCCGACGTCGTTGTGGGCCTTGTTGCCATGTAGTTTAGGGTCCAAGTTAGGATACCCCTACTATTGGTACCCAACACTACTATTCGATAAGGCTACACGAGAGGTGATAGCCGAATATTATTTCATAGCCAATGATTAATGTAATCTTGAAGTTCCTCCCAAAAAAATCTTGCACCCTATTCAGTCTAAAACCATTTATGTCGTGTGGCCCTGTTCTAGGGGAGCTTATTATATGCAAAGATGGGTGTTCAGTTGGGTCAAAACCACATTAGCATTTGTTGTGATTGCCCATGGCTAGATAATCAAGCCGTCACTCAGAGGAGTTGCACTCTTCATCTGCCAGCTATAGATCAAAGGCGAAAGCATCACAACCATTCAAGTACATGAAGTAGACCCAATCCGCCAAGAGATCCTTATAACTAATGGGTGGCACGACGATGTAGAATGGGCAGCTACCCTTCGAAGAGTGTGTGGTCACCACAGAGGTCCCTAATGTGGCGACACATGATAGCAGCTGTGATGAGCACGTGGAGTTAGGCACGACGCACGTAGTAGAAGCTCCGACGGTCCTTGATCACAATCCTCATTGTGCAATTGTCCATGTCGTAGTAGACGTACTGGCGGTGGCGGACCACATGGAGCCATTCGTCGTCGCTACGCGGCGAGGTAGATCCCGCGCGTGAAGACAAGGTCGGCGAGAAGCTTCTCCGGTCCCGACAACAACATGAGTTTTGCTGTTATGCCACCATCCATGTGGCAGGAGCAGATGTTCCTAGACATGGTCACAACGAGCATTTTCTCAATGAAGACAGTGGTGTTAGAGTGTGGTACCACGGGGTTCTTCAATAGCGTCCAGCCCTCATGACCAGCCATCGTGAAAGCAAGCATGTCCCATAAGAGTGAGAGGACGAGGAACCATTCGGGTGCACCAGCGTCTGCCACAATATGGTGTATTGTAAGTTGTGGATATAATGGTTGAAAGCATCAGACTTCACTATATTCCACTGAGTCCCGAGATAGTGGTGAAGGCAAAGGGACCCGATCGCTACGATGGGGTTGAGGAGCTCACGCCGCATCACATGTCCATGGTCACCAGCCAGTTGTCCTTCCCAGGTCTGATTCTTCAGCCCCAGAGCCTCGCCCTAGAAGGACTTGTCGATGGACGTTGTGGAGCTCGAAGGTGCCCTCTTCCACATCGTACTCAATGTGGTAGCCTTCAGGGTCCAAGGCGACCGTGAGCAGCATGACGTGCCCAACCACATGCGAGGAGTAATCCCCTTGAAGCGACAGCCAAGAACCGCTTTGAAGTCGTCGACATCTTCCGCTTCCTGGCCTCAGCTTTCAAGGGGATTACTCCTCGCCTGAGGTTGGGCACGCCTACGCTGCTCATGTCTGTCATGGACCCCAAATGCTACGACATTGAATACAACATGGAGGAGGGCACCTTCGGGCTACACAACGTCACCACCGGCAACAAGTCCTTCAAGGGCGAGGCCACGAGGCTGAAGAACCAGACTTGGGTTGGCAGGAAGGACAATTGGCTGGTGATCACTGACATGTGGTGCGACATCGAGCTCCTCAACCCCATGATGAACGATCAAGTCCCTTTGTCTTGCTTCACCACTATATTTAGATTCAAAGTGGAGGACTCCAGTGAAGTCTTTGTCGCTTTCAACCATTATATCCGTAGCTTATAGAAGGTTGCACTATGCCTGATGCTGGCACACCCGAATGGTTTCCTCGCCACCATGCTCTTTTCCTAGGACATGCTTCTTTCACTTTGGCTGACAATGACGGCAGTACACTATTGAAGAACCTCATGATACCACAATTTGTCAAGCACATTAACACCACTAACTTCAACTGGAAGATGTTCGTTGTGATGAACATCTACTCCTGGGACATGGATGGTGGCACAACCGTAAAGCCACGCTGCTGTCAGGACCAGAGGAGCTCCTCACTCACCCTAACATCACTCTTAGGTTCTACGTCGCCACATCGAATGGCAACGGATGGTGTTCGCGGACGGCAAGAACAATCGCACCATGAGGATCGTGTTCACGGACCAACGGGCCTTATATGTGTTGTGTCTCACTCCACGAGCTCGACGCGGCCACCATCACATGTAACTACGTCAGGGACCTCGACGATTAGCCTACCCTCTTTGTGGCGTTCTACGTCGTTGTGTCATTCGGGGCGCCAAGGATCTCCAGGCAGATTTGGTCTACGTCGCGGGCTTTAACGGTTGTGACGCTTCTGCCTCTAAGCGGCGGCTCGGTTATCTGACCATGGGCAATTCGTAGCGGATGCCAATGTGGTTTTGTCCAAATGTGCATACTATCATTGCACATAATAATCGCCACAACAATGGTATTTGGATCAAATGGTATGCAAGAATACATTTTTATAGGAAGTGCAAAAAAACATTTTATCGTTCGCTGGGCATCACATAACCAATTTATTTGGCTGAATTTGTACTAAAAACTTTGAATTGTTGGTTATGTAATAATCTTTGGCTATCACCTCTCGGCTACCACTACCGGAAAATCCTAATATGCCGAGAGCTTAAATCTTTGCCGTGAGCCAAATGTCGGGCTCTAGGCAAACCAGACGTTCGCCGTGAGCCAAGCCTCGAGACTCTCGGCAAAGGAACAACCGTCGGCAACAACAATGTTTGCCGTGAGCCTATAAGGTCGGGCTCTCGGCAAAGTTTGAACTCTCGACGAACGCGAACTTCGCCGAGAGCTTGAGCAAAGAGACTCTCGGCAAACTTGGACCTCTCGGCATACGTGATCACGTGCCACGTTCGTGCTCCCGCCGCCGGAGACGGCGTGTGGGGCGGCTAACGGCCGTCAACCTCTATGCCGTGAGCCTGCATGGTGCTCACGGCAAAGGGTGCTTTGCCGAGAGCAGCGGACGTCCTCTCGGCAAAACTGGACACGTGACACGGCGTCCGTCAGGTCGGCATGGCCACGTGGCAGCCTCTTTGCCGAGAGTTTCGCCTAAGCTCACGGCAAAGGCAAGGTTTGCCGAGAGCTTTCCAAAGCCTCACGGCGAAAGCTTGCTTTGCCGAGAGCTTCCTCGCGGCTCTCGGCAAACGTGTCCCACATTTTTCACATTTTAATGCCCAAACAAATTTTCTTAGTTCACACATCCTACAAAGTACAACATATGAGCATTTGACTATTTTACCAATTTGTTTGCTATTTTTAATTTCTTTGTATCAATTTGTTGGGTTTATGGAATAATTCGAAGTTGAATAGAGAAACGATTCGAAAAATGGTAAAAAATGAATTAACTAATGAGATTCATGTAAGTAAGTGTGATGTGAAGCCTTACCAACAAAATAAGAGTATATTTTGATGAAAACATGGAAAAGACCACGTGGATTAATAGTTTTGCAATTATTAAAAATAGCAAATGGAGTCCGAAAATCATGATTTTTGTAGACATCCAATGATTTGGTGTACTAAGAGTGTGGGAAAAGTTAGACGAGGTTTCGGGCAATTTTGTATCAAACCATGCACAAATCCGAACATCTCCATAGAAGTTTCGTAAACATCACATGTGATCTCTAGAATTTGAACTCAAAGGGAACTTTAAATTTGAGTTTGCATGCAAAACTTTGTGCACATGTTATAGACACTATAGTATGGTCTATGTCAAAATTTGGTATTTTTTCAGAATAATTTGATATATATTTCTACTTCATATATACATGAAATAATGAAAATTTACTAAAATACACATGAAATAATGAAATAATATGTAAACAAATAGGACTTCATGATTTTACTCATCATAAGAAATAAGATCAGTATCACCAACACTTTAGAAAAAAGAAATGGAGAGCACAATAAAATAAAAACTAATGAGGGAACAACTTTTTGCCGAGAGCCTCAAGGCGCGCTCACGACAAACAGGGTGTTTGCCATGAGCTCGGCCTTGTGGCTCTCGGCAAAGAGTTGTTTGCCGAGAGTTTGCAAAGGGGCTCACGGCAAACTGGTTTGAAATTTTTCGAACTGAAAATTGAATCTTTGCCGAGAGCCTAGATCTGGCTCTCGGCAAAGACAGCCTTTGCCGAGAGCCAGATCGAAGCTCTCGGCAAAGTTGAGTACCCGCGGCACAAAAACAACGTCACCGTTCTCTTCTCGCCCACTCAGACCTCTTTCTCCTCCCCCGCGCCGCCGCCGCCCTCGCCTCGCCGCCCGCCGCCGCCGCCTCCTCCCTCGCCTCGCCGCGCCGCCGCCTCCCTCCCTCACCTCGCCGCGCCGCCGCCTCCCTCCCTCGCCGCGCGGCGCCGCCGCCTCCTCCCTCGCCTCGCCGCGTCGCCGCCTCCCTCCCTCGCCGCGTGCCGCCGCCGCCTCCTCCCTCGCCTCGCCGCGCCGCCGCCTCCCTCCCTCACCTCGCCGCGCCGCCGCCTCCCTCCCTCGCCGCGTGCGGGTTGGCCTGCTTGACGCGGCAGCCCAGGCGCGCGGCGCTCGCGGCCGTGCTGCAGGCTCGGCTTGCGGCCAGCGCAGACGCAGGCGCACGACCCAAGTACGTGCAGCGCAGGCACACGTCGTAGGAGTACGCGCTAGCAGCAGCAAGCCGCGGCAGCCGGATCACGCACAAGCACACACAGCACCAGCTCGTGCACAACAGCAGTCCATCGGTGAGTGCAGGTGCACAGGCCCTGTTTGTTCACTTGAGAAACATTGCTTTTCAATCTACAGTGAGTAATCATTAGCTAATGGCTACAAGTGTTTAGATTATTCACTCGTTGCTTGCTTGCTCAGTAGCTTAGATTTTGATCAATGCTTTATTAATTGAACTTGAGCCTATGTATTTCATTGTCTAGCATGGCGGGTTTATTAGCTCTTATATCTCACGGTCAGCATTGATTTATTTGTTTAATTAACTGTTTCATAAGCTTGATTAGAGCAAGTGCTTTTCCGAGTGATAGAGCGGTTTTCTTGTCTAATTCGTATCGCTTCCGCATTAAGTTGAGAATTTGCTCTGGATGTATATGATTGTATGAATGTGTGATTCTATAAAGTGAATGTGATTCTATATATGTGAATGTGATTCTTTGTGACTAAATCGATATGATGGTGTGCTTTAGAAACCTCACCGTGCAGGGGAATTGCTGCCGAAATTTTTCATTAAAATTGTTATGTTATTTTTCCAGGAGAGGAGTCGACGCTCGTCTTCCTCGACGCTAGCTGACGCTCACCGTCATCGACGCTAGCCGGATAGCAAGGTGAGACATAGAACACTTGTCTTTTCGTTTCATGTTTTAGGTCACGTAACCTAGTTAGGCGTCTCCCGTTCGAAAGAGATACAGTTTGAGATATGCAGATCTCTGCATATCATATGTAAAACTGTGTCTGTTTCGAATTGTCCACGTTTATTGGACAGCCCGAGGATGCGACGATGTCATTAGTTTCCATGTTCTACTTCTATCCGGGACAGAGTTTCGGCAGCATCTCCCTGTTGTTCTTCGGATGCACACTCTCCTTTCAAGGACGTGTATCTGGAGAACAGCGGGGAGATGTTGCCGAAATTCTATCTCGGATAGGAGTAGAGCATGGAAACTAACGTCATCGCCGCATCCTCGGGTGGGATTAGGACCTATCTTTGCCTATTAGAAAGTATAAGGAGCGTGTAGATACTTAAGATATTTATATCCCTTGTTGAAATGTGAAAGGATGGCTGACCGTGAGTGGATGTACACGGGCCGCCCGAGTCCGCGTCAGTTTACAAAAGAATGGATGGACAAGACCCAGAGATTCATTAGACTAGCATTTGCTAAGGCTAAAGGAGCCAATGCGACTTGGTGTCCATGCAGTCGTTGTCAAAACAAGAAACGACAAACAAAGAAAGATATGAGTACTCATCTCTGCAAGAATGGGTTTGTTGCCGGCTATACTCGGTGGGTGGAGGACGAGTACTCATCTCTGCAACAAAGAAAGACAAATTCAGCTCTTCGACGAGGACGAGTACGTGGAGGAAGAAGACACGGACTTTCGTCCTTATAGGCAGCCGGACTCGGAGGACGAGTCGGTGGAGGCAGAGGAGGAGGAGGAGGACGACGAGGAGGAGGAGGAGGACGAGGAGGAGGAGGAGGAGGATGCTAGGGAGGTGGAGGGTGAGGAGGTGGAGAGGGAGTACGAGCCGGAGGAGGAGGAGGACGAGGAGGACGACGAAGGTGCAGAGGACGTGCCGAAGGTTTGGTTGCGAGGCCCGTCGACCCTCCCTCCCCGGCCGCCTCCACACCTATGCCCAGTGATTAGACCCGCTGGACAAAGGTCAGTGCTTTTGACGTGACCCTTAATTTCCCTATGATTAGTTGCGATCTCAATAGAAACTAATATTGTATTATAATTATATTCAGGGGTTGGGACCTGGTGGGCGGTGGAAACCACTCACGCCTTGTCAATGGCATACTCGGCCTCTTGTGCAAGGAGCACTTCCCCGGCATGGTCCAGCATGCCGGAAAGTACGAGCCGGCTTTTCACTTTGAGCACTACTACTCCGCGCCGGACCAGCAGGACACCCTGGGCCGAGCGTACAACAAGGCGGAGCGGGTGAAGGCCGAGTTGTGGGTAAGTCTTTCTGGAACTACATTACTGAATTCATCGCATTTTAAATACTGACATAATAATTGATGTGTGTATATGCAGGATTTCTACAGGTGCGAGGAGGGAACTGAGGTGAGGGCGGAGCGTAACGCCCACCGAGCCTGTCAGAAGCTCCTGCACGACATTCACTACGAGGCGCGCCTCCAGGCTATCGTGCACTACCACGCCCACTACGAACATCGAAAGGTCACCAAGAGGCAAGCCGTAACAATGACGTTGGAGAGGGAGGATTTCCTCAAGGTAACTAACTAACATCAAAACTTTTATTTTCTGAGAATAAACATGCTTCATTGGATCTTCTACCATAATTGCATTGAATTGCAGGTGCCTCCTAGTTGGTGTAATAATCACACTGAGGCCTGGGAGAAGATGGTGGACAAGTGGTGCTCTCCCGAGTGGCAGGAGAGGCACAATATTCACCGGGACAGGCGTTTGAAGATGGCAGGACCATCGCACCACCAGGGCAGCCGAGACCTCACGGGATACGCGAAGGCATGGGTAAGCGGCTTTAATTGTTTATTCTGATGCAAGACATTATGAAAACATTCTAACTGCTTTGTTCTCTTTTTCTGCAGTCGGCAGCACATGGCAACCGGGACTGCCCTCGGTTCAAGGCGTGGTGCTTAGCTCATATGGGCAAGGCAACGGACAACATCGACTACAGCGAGGACACTCCCGACTCGGCGTTCACCAACCCCACCATCCCTCCGAGGGTCAGTTCGTACACGTCTAGGTCAAGGGAGGTCCATGGGCCAGACTACGCTCCAAGCACCCAGAACTTTGATGGGCGAGTCGTCATGGAGGTGGGCGGAGGGAAGAAGCATGGGCGGTACTGGATGGGTGACAGCGTCATGGACTCGACCATGACGCCAAGACTCCCCGAGATTCGGCAAAGGGCGCCGAGCGGAAGCGACACAATCCGCCCACGCATGACACAGGAGCAGCTGCAGATATCGTCTCTACAGGTTATTTCTTTTTTACTTTGTTTTCCATTGCTTTTGATGTACGATTGCTTCGCATTCTAACATATATATTTTGAATGTATTGCAGTCCCAGCTCGCCCAAGAGAGGACCGAACGGGAGAGCCTACAGGCCAACTTGACCCAGATGTACGCCTGGATGCAGAGCGTGGGCACTCAAGTGTCCGTCCCTCCCCCACAGCTTCAGTTTCAGCCACCGCCTCGGCAACCGACCCCTGTGAGTATAAAAATTTTTGGTTTGTAAGTTCATTGGTTAAATCTTGTCTCACGTGAAAACATTTCTCCTTTCTGCAGGGTCTCTCGGCAGGATCAAATGATCCCGCTGGAATGGTCAACATGTCGCCTGGTGTGTCGCCTGCGCCTCGTGTGTCGGACTGGTCGCCTTGGGGAACTCAGCAGGACGGACAGGGCTCACAGGATCGCGACCTCTCCAACCCCTCCCAAGCACACAACCCGTGGGAATGGCGCCACCACCATTAGGTAGTTGACGGACGTTGTGGTTAAACTTGTGGTCGAACTTGAATGTTATGTGCATGGACTTGTGGTATAACTTGTTGTTGAAGTTCTGGTTAAACTTGTGGTTGAAACAGTATGTTATGTGCATGAAGTGTTTGTGTATTGGTTATATTAATTGCCTGTGATGTATTTGAGATGTATGTGTGATATATTTCAATTGTTGGGCACCATATATGAGCAAATAAAAAATAAAAAAAGCCTCAGCCCAGGGTTTTGCCGAGAGCATGGGGCCAGGCTCTCGGCAAAGGTGCCATTTTTTGCCGTGAGCAAGCGGCCAGGCTCTCGGCAAAGATGCCATTTTTTGCCGTGAGCCCTGGCCAAGGCTCTCGACAAAGCCCCTGTGCAGAGGCCCCGCGCCTGCCCCCCCCGGTGTGGGCCCCATGGGTTCTTTGCCGAGAGCCTGGCACGTGGCTCTCGGCAAACCTTGAATTCTTTGCCGAGAGCCTGGCACGTGACTCTCGGCAAACCTTGAGTTCTTTGCCGAGAGCCTGGCACGTGGCTCTCGGCAAACCCAGCTGCGAGCCCCACAGAGACGGCGCAATGCCGTCTCGCCGGCGTTAGGGCCAGGCTCTTTGCCGAGAGGCTACATGTTCTCGGCAAATACCTCCGGTGCACACGGCAAAGGCTTTGCCGTGATCCCGACAGAAAGCTCTCGGCAAAGGTAGCTTCGCCGAGAAAATCTTTGCCGAGTCAGCTTTGCCGAGAGGATGATCCTCTTTGCCGAGAGTGCCAGGCTCACGGCAAAGAGCCTGGATCCGGTAGTGTACCCAACCACCTAGTAGAAATAAACAAAATGAACAAAAAAATCATACTGGGTATTTATACTTGTTGGTTGATAATAACATGAACTCAAATATTATAACATATGCCCATATAACATCTCCCCCCTTGTACCAAACCCCTATTGACTCTAGAACGGACCACTCATGTGAAACCATATGTCCATACACCAACAAACAGAGAAAAGGTTTAGTGAGGTACCGGCATGAGGAAGCTTACATGCAAATGGTTGTGTCATACTTGGCAGGTGGAAAAATAGGGGAGTCCCATCAATATTCCATTATGATATGATGTGACATAGCCAATAACAAGGAGCTTGGAAACATATGAAGAGATGAAAGGTGGCAAAAATATATTTCACCTACCAATATTAAATACAACATTTCATATCAAAGTGCACATTGTCGAAGTTTGAGCACAGGCACATATAAGAGATGAACACGTAGAAAATATGTATAAATACTGCACCTAGTAGACTCCATGCTCAATTGAAAATGAACATCACTTAGATGGATGGGTAATTGAAAATAAACATGGCCTAAAACAACTGTTTAGTGCTAGATCATAATGAAAATGTATAACAGACATTCCCAGTTGGAAGATTCATTTATAACCATGTTCTCTTCATGACCGGCCCATATAACTATTGATACAACAAGTCAATACAAGCTTATATATACCTGGCAAGAGAACAATAGTTCAAGTGCTAGACCATCGAGTTGTTCTCTTGCCAGTCAATGAAAAAGGTATGGACCTAAAAATTGGAGGCACAATTTAAGTAACCTTTCAAGCAAATTGATCAGTGCTATATAGACACATAGGTTGCATCTTTCCTAGCAAACATTCACTAGGCTTTACTGTTCACATGACTAGGTTTCCAACTTGAAAGAAGGGTATCAATTATAACTAATCATTCTATAATTTCCAAAGGTACTGATTATTCGTACCTTTGGCATAAGGCTTTCAAATGGCAGACCACTATTAATATAAATATTGAAGAAACTTGATACGGTACACTTCCCTAACGCTTCATTTGCTAAGTAGTGTATAACCCATAGCTCTAGGCAGAGACAGTAAGCAATATAATGGGCGAATAGGATTTAAAGATTCAGAACAAAGGAATGTATAGCAGTAGATTTTCAGAATAGTAATGTTCTCCACCAGGACTCCATCAGTCTAGTCAGATCGGGTTGGAACGCCAGATCATAAAATGCAGAGATAAAGCAGGCCTTGATGTTGGAAAAACAAACAATGGAACAACTCGACCTTCCTCCAAGGCCCCTACGTAACCCCTGGAGCTGACCACCGATCTGGACAACATACCAAGAAACGAAGAAAGAATTAGTTCAACCAAAAACAGACCTGTCAAAGAAAGCCAAAACGACGGAGGAGAGGAAGCGATCGAACCGGACATTCCTTGTGAGGATAGTTCTGGATAGACGGCCTACCGCCCTAGCCGCCGTAGCGCTCCAACAGAAGTCATACCCGTGTCCAAAAAACAGGCAAGAACTTCGAATCAGAACAAGGAAACCAGCGGGCTGCGGCTCCAATCGGCGCCTTGCAATCGACTACCTACATGCCGCTCGCTATGGCCGCTGTTGTGAATGGCTTTGAATGAAGGATGATGTTGGAGCAGGGAGGAGGAGGAATGGGTCTGCAGAGGATTTAAAGAGCAGAAGGGGGGAAGTCGATGAGAAACTGAGCAGGAACTGAGGGGGCGACGGTGCACAAGATGAGGCGAGGCCAGGCGATGCGTTTGCCTACGCCATACAATCAACGTTAACAGACCTACTCTGTGCAAACATATTCCTGCATATATGAAGCCAGTTACAATTGCCAATTTGCCATACAATTAAAGGTTGAACAATTATTTGCTTCTACTTCCACGTTCCACCACATTAGCTGGTGAAGAGATCTACTGCATAACAGTGAAGAACGGACACCACCAGCAACCCAGGGTATACTACTCTGCATGTGAAACCTTTCCTTTCGTCCATTTCTTGACCCAAAACATTCTCCAGCATATTTTAAAAACTGTAGATTCTACCACAGGTTACCACTTAAAACTCATGATTATCTAAGCATATACTAAATAAAGAGAAGAAGAAAAACAAGTGAATTAATTGCTTTGTCCAAGTATGCCTGCAGTCAAATTATAAGACACGTCGACGACATAGGAACTATGTTGAACAATGGATGTCCATTCAGCGAAATTAGGCCATAATTTTTCTAAAATATGCCATCTAAACAGTTGTATATATACAACAATGCATGTCCATTCAGAGAAATAGTCTAACACTATGCAGTTACCAAATGGCCAAACCATCAATATGCAGTCACAATCAGAACCCTACTTATTGTCCAAATATGTTGTACATAGCAACTGAATGATATATCCTTTCCTTGGATCAATCAGGAAAACCATGAACAATGTTTTCTGTTGCTGAGGCAATGGAAAAAAACAGGAAGAACCATTTCTGGAAAAGATTCGGATGCTGGCCTAAAATGATAGCCACCATCATGTTCATGCCCATTTTGAGTTGCCAAAAGGATTCATGCCCATTTCTCAATATACAAATATAAAAAATCTGCCAGTTGCTACATTCTTTTTAATCTGACCACAAACTTCACAATCAATAACCAAGCCAGGTATGGTGTTACAGGTAGGTGCAAAATAAACAAATATCGGTACATCCTGCTGCGATTTACACGCTTTGAGGAAAAAAAAAAAGAATAGTTGAGCCCTGGCTGGGGGAAGTAAAATCTGCTCTGCCAGCCAACAAATCTTCTACTCTAAGGTGAGGTCCCTAAAATACAAAGCGACAAGCAATAACTACATGTAACATATGTATGTACAGTATGAACAATCAGTCAAACGGTAAAAATGCACTAACAATAGGTTAGCCCACATTCCCAAAACAACAAAGGCATGTCATGTCTTCTCTTCCGCTCTCAGACTGAAACCAATGCGTTTTTGCGGAAGACCAACGACGAGCAGGGTTTGTTTGCCATAGAAACAGCAATCTTGCCTTGCCAGCTATTCAGCTTAATTACCCCTCAGTCAGTCATCATGCTCTGCTGAGAAATCTGGCTCTGATGGTTTCCTGAACTTAGGCAATTCTTTGATAATGCTTACTCCTCTAATCAGCCCGAGATTCTGTTCAGGGGAGGCATAGCCTTCGTATGATCTCATGGAGGAGAACGATTCCCTCATTCTCAGGTCCTTGGCCATCTTCCTCCTCTTGTGGCGGCGCCAAGCGTGCTGGATAAAGCACGCAGCCCATGTCCTCCAGTGGTGAGAATAGTACCGGAACGTGTGCTGCAGCTTCCTGCTGTGGAGACGCCTGAATTGGCTGGCGACGAACCTGAGGTCCTCAGCTCGGAGAGCAAATGCCTCAACTTCAAGGATCGCCTTCACCGTCCGAGTGGATGATGGTAGGTTGACAGTAGACTTGGGAACTAGAGCCCATTCGAGGAGCTCTTCACCACAGAAATCACCAGGTTTGAGGGTGATTGAATTGAAGAAACCCGATCGACCACCATCAGTGGTGGAACTTTCCAGCTTACCACGAATGATAAAGAGCATCTCAGTCACTGGGTCGCCTTCACGAACAATATATGTACGCTCTGTGCTCAAGGAAGACACGAGACGCTCACAGATGGCATCTAGAAGTTGATCGTCCATCTGGGAGAAGAGTGGAACCTAGTTTCCATAACAGTGTTACATGTGAGACGTTTAGATATTCATCACATCATAAGACATAAGCATCCAACTAACAGTATAATTGCTGCCCCCCCCCCCAAAAAAAAAAAAATGTTACATGTGCAAGGTAGTAAAAATTTACCCGACGAACAAGATCCAGGCAAAGGTGACGCTTGATATCACGGCGAAGATCTGCAGGCAGGGCAATCAATATAGATTCTTCATCCACGCCTCGAGTTGCAAGCCACTTGTAATGAATAAATCTTCTCACTCTTTCCTGCAATTGGTGGGGTAGTCGTCGATGTCTCATCCACTCCTCAGTATCTCTCTGCTTTATTCTCCATTCCTCAACCCTTGCAGTGATTGATTGCAAGTAGGTCTAGCAGATAATATAACTTATAAACATTGTATTTCTTGTCAAAGAACAGTTGACATTACCCGGCAAAATGAAAATCTATCTAATGCATGGGCATGGTGAGATTGGGGAGCTTGTTCAGTAAAGTTAACTAGTTAAGATTTCGACGTAAAAATCAATATGAGCCAAAACGTTTGCAGATTCAAAATCACTACTTACTATCACACATTCGTGCACATACACTACCTAAGTGGGATATGAACAAGAAAGTATGAACAAATCAATGAATCGAGACCAAAATCTCAGGTTTCTATTTCTCATTGCATGTAGTACAGATGAAAGTACCTGAACTTTTCCAATCAGATGTGCAAACAAGACAAGACCGACCATCGCCAAGAATATAGCATACAGTGTCTCGCCAAGAAAGGTACTCACAGTCAATGTCTGGCCATAGCAACTGTTAAAACAAATGGGGCACCAAAATAACATGTTAGAAACAACATGATCGTCATATCTGTTCTTAGATTAATCGTTCTTATATCTCCGTGTGGTTTTCCCAGACTAATTGTTCTTGTTATGTCTTCATGTGCTTTTCCCCCCATGCATAACCCAAGCTAGGATTGCATATTAGCACATGATTTTTTTCTTTAACAGAGAACACTAATATAGTTACTATTTGAACTTCCACGAGTAATATATCAAAACCCATGCCTTGTTTTTTCTTTGAGACACAATTAACCATATTGATAAAAACATGTGATCAGCAAAACTAGTACCTTAGATTCTGCAAGCCCCACCAAAGGCAATAGATATACTTCTTCAGGAAGCTCTGATTAGGAGTTTGGTTGAATAACAATGGCTGGAACATACCAAAATCAAAATTGGGACTGCCACTAGCATCACAGTTAGAAAAGACTAAGGTCCCGTTCCAACTCGGATCTGGTATTACACCACAATACAGATACTGAACACAATCAGTTCCATTGCAATATTTTTTCCAACATGCGATCTGGCGGTCAACAGATAGAAGGTACCATAGTGCTCCTAAAACCTGAAAGAAAAGACTGCATAATAAGATGTTCCATTGGACGATAGCAAGACAGGAAAAATTGGTAGCACAGTCTTAAGAGTAGTACGACAAATTCCAAGATATGACATAGCAAAACACTTCAAGTATTACTCATATAAAGATCATACATGGCTTGCAATCATGTATAATAGAAGATTGTATGCAGCTCCTTGCCAAGCAGTCTTTGCAAAAACTCCAGTTATTTTGACTATTTTATTGTTCAAGGAAACCATGAGGTATAATCTTAGGATATACTGGAAAAGAGCAATCAGAAGCAGCATGTCATTGCCATGCTCAGACGATGAATATTTGATAGCTGGTATCACAGACCAAATAATGATCTGCAAGAAAGGAAAAAAAAAAGGTATATCAGATACTTAGATTACAGCCAAAACTCAGAACATCAGATAGTAGATGATTTTAACATCTTCAAACTCTCAGCTATAGCATATAATCTTTAACAGTAAGGAATTGAGAAGCCATGTTTCATGTTTTTTTTTTAATAACTTTTCCCACAGGAGAACAGGTGTACCAGCCCGCCAGGGGGACACAACGATTGAGATAGTGGGTGAAATCTTAAAAAGAAAGTTCACTCAGATAATTCAGGAGCGGCTATTTGTATGAAGAACAACAAGAGATCAAGAACAAAGTGTAGTTGTGATCAACTGATTGTAGCATTCAGTTCCAAAAATGAGCTGAAATACCTGTGGTAAAGGCAATGATGCCACTAAATCAACTGCAAAGTCAGAACTTAAATACTGCTTTGCGATTTCCTTATGATCTGTAATGAGATCTCCTCGACCAAAAACCCCTAATTTTGAGCTTGGGTTAATATAAGCAGTCCTGAACTTTATCATCATCTGGGTGAGATAAAAGAGATCGACAATTGATCGGAAGACAGTAACAATGATGGCTAGGCGTCTATCCTTCCCGGCACAAGGTGTGGTGACAGTAGCGGTTGACCTGTAACCGATTTCAGGCACATAGAAATACAGAGGGTCCATGAACAGAGCAATGAAGCATGACACACGGAAGACATAGGTCCATGTCAAGATGAAGTCGCTTGATGGGTCAATAATCTTGTTGTACCACAAGTCATCTCCTGCCACAAAGATCTTGTTTTTCCCTGAACTTCCCAAGCCAAGCCTGCTAGCAGCCAGCCCATGCTGCTTCTGGTGAATGGGTATAGTTGCCTTTGCCCTCTCATCAAGGAATCTGAGAATCAAAATAGCATGAGTCCTCTAAAAAAAGAAGATATCATGAGGATTTCCCCAAAAGGTAACACTAAAAATAGCATACTGAAAGTTTCAGTGATTATTTGTCCATATCAGTCATCAGTTCAGCACCATCAGCATACCCTGAAATGGTATGCGCTGCTATTCCATTCATCCGTATATGGTAATCCGCTAGCTAATTCTACTCACCAGAAACTAAACTACTTCGACTAAGTAACAAATCACGGAACTTCCTACGTGGATAGTCTCAGTGCGGAACTAATTAGGTGACTTCTCAAGTCAAGTAGGTTATCCAATTCAAGGAACTAAAACCAAAAGCTTAATTCCAAGTTTCACACAGGAAATACGACGAGTCACGAACTACAAACGAGTCCAGGAACACAGGACCAACCAGCTTATACCAACCCAAACCAAGAGCCTTTTTCCTCACCAATCGCATCCGGAAACAAGGCAAAATCGCTAGAAAATCGCGGCCTTTCCCATTCGTTCGATCACCTCCAGCTCCAGACCACCAACCACTCCCCAAGCCCCCAAAAATATCTCCAAGTCGGCAAGTCCATGAGCAAAAATACCTCAAACAGCAAATAGATTCTTGCGTTATGCTCACCTGACGGTCCTCTGCCTCGTGAGTGCCATCTCGTCCTCCACCCTCCTCGAACCGAACATCATGGAGTCAGCACGCTACACTGACCGGCAGCTCGCCCAAGAAACCGCCTTCCTCGCTCATCCGGCGCCGGAGCAGCCGGAAGCCGGTCCTTTCGCCGGGGAGGAGACCGGGGAACGGTGCTCGGACGCTGGGATTCGCAGCCGCCCACGCGGCGTTCGAGGAAGGGAGGGGAGAGAGGGAGGGAAGCGACAGGGAATGGGAGTTGGAAAGCGAGAACTGCCGGGGAGAGGACGGGAGACCGTGCACTCGGTTGGACATTGGACTTGACCGAGAGAAAGAACTGAACAAGTCTACCCACGGTTGCCAGGGGTAAATATGATATTTCACCGTTGCCAATCCGCTATAAAAATTACATGGACAACCACGGTTGGACATTAAACTTTGGAGTTTTTTTAAGCTACTAAAGTTGAGCTAGCAGGGGTTATTTAAATCCCTAGGCTAAACCTTTCTAAATGACTATTGTACCCTCCATCTAATACTGCCAGCTCTCACTTTTGGATACAGTAAATATAAGGGAATTTCGAACTTTGCTCATTTTTAGCAACTCTTGTTTGGCTAATTGTAAAGATATGGTTGAGTTTGTGAATAATTTTAATATTCAAAGAACGTCTTACTAGCCGCAATATTTCGATTGAACTATTAGAATGGTTAAACACATTTATTTTAAACACATTTATTTTGTCGCATACAGCACATAATAGAAGATGTGCATCCACATTTTAAAAACAGCTTTTTATTTCATTTGTTTTCTTTCCTATGCGTTTCATTTGCTCGGTGGTTTATTATTCGTCGTGGCACTTCAATTTGCTGCACGTGCCGCTGTTCGTTTGAGTGGTTCTGTGCGGATTATTAAGGCTCTCTATCAACTGACGTACTCCTACATGATAATAGGTCGTGTATAGTTTGTAAAAAGAAAAAATGAATTGTGTATCGACACAGATATCCGGCGTAGAGCATATGATCTGTGTTTGGCTCTACGTGTCGATTGGATAGCAATATAGACAAACGTAATGACGTATGTATTCAATTGGCTCACGCAGCATGAGGAATAGATGACGGAAAAAAAACCGAACACATTCGTTAAAAAAAAAAAGAGTAAATTACACCCACCATACAACAACTTGTGAGTTTGTATCATTTTGGTCCAACAAGTAGCAAAACATGCAAATGAATACATAAACTTGTTAAACGTGTGCATATACGGTCACATATACTCTATGTAGACGTATTTTTTCACCATGACACCTAACATGGATGGTTTTATGCATGTAACACATATATTTCTCCCCCTTCACATCTATATATATGCAATAAACATGAATACAACTCTTATATTATTCCATTGACAAATGTGAAAAGATGAAAAAAAAACTGACAATATCACCAATACACTAATTGAACTATCTTTTTTTCTTTCTAAATCCAACTTTGAATTATGTGCATTTAATATATATAGGAAGCTCTAAGTCATTTTTTATAATTCCTCATTTTATATAGTTGATTGGTCGAACAAGATCAAACTCATCAGTATATTAGGATTAATATTTATTAAAACAATTATTTGATGTATATGGTAATATTATTTCCTTTAAATCTGTTGTATATCCGTCACCAAAATTTTAAAAAGGCATGTTACAAATTTTTTTTTAATATTTTCACTTCTGAACAAGAGTAAACAAAATGTACATGCGACACAATAAATGACTTTATCATACTTTTTTTTAAAGAAAAATGCTATATGTCGTCATCCATAGTTGAAGTTTTTTTTAAAAAAATATTTTACCCATATCAAAGATAATAGTTGTGCACATGGTTATGATATAGATGAGAAGGGGGTAAGGGTTATAAAACCGTCCACGTTACATCTCATGGTGGCAAAATACATCTATATGCATGCAGTACATGTGACCGTATATGCACACATTTAACAAGTTCATGTATCTATTTGCATATTTTGCTACTTGTTAGACCAAAATGACACAAACCCACAAGTTGTTGTATGGTGGATGTAATTTACCCTAAAAAAACAGAGAACAAGAAAATGCGCGAGGACCTCTCGGATGTGACGTCATGAGTTGGCATGGTCGGGGACGGGCTGGCCTCGTCTGCTTGCTGCCCTCAGCCGCCGTGCCACCGGGGCATCACCTAACCCACCACACAACACCACAACAGCCACTAGTAGACTTGGTTCTGGGTCGTCACCTGTGCCGCTTCATGTGCTAAAAAAAAAACACCCTGTGCCGCTTCATACGCCACGTAGCCCATTGGCATTGGCTGTCACGAATCGTTCTTTTATGAAATACGTAGTATAACAAAAAATTGTCACATCGTAGAGAGCTCAATCAAAAGATACGGAGTATAACAAAAAATTGTCACATCGTTGAGAGCTCAATCAAAAGGGGTACGCAAGTAAACATACGCATACATAAGGCACAACAACCTTCCAAGATCCAGGAGATTGTACCGCAGTCACCGTATCAAATTCATAATCGAACATCACAATAAACTGGATCAGATTCAGAAACATCGAAGCGCAGATGGCAAGCAATGTGATTCAACATATTGCGCGTGAACAGATAGCAAACCATCAATCCGATGGTTACCGCATGTATCTATACCATCCGTATATCCAATAGCATATGACACACAGGTAATCTTTAGTCCCAACATTTAACCTATCCAACAGGACTTGAAGCTAAAGGGAACATACCATCTGCTAAATAACTACAGAGGATGGCAGCATATGATGCATGGAGGATTCGGCTTCATCGCTCCCTCTATGAAGAACATCAATCAAGATGTCACTCCCAAGACATCATCTATGTAGAAACATCAATCAGGAAGGCGATCGAATAAGGCATCTATGTAGAAATTCAGTGGGGGTGCAGTGAAGGACACGGAAGGTGAGGAAGACGTCCTCTTCGGAATGCAATGGCCACCTGTTGAAGGCAGGCAACGTGTGGTGGGCAAGCGGCAGGCGTGCAGTTCAGGCTGACCCAGTCTACGGAGAAACTTAACAGATGCTGCATTTGTCAGCATAATCATACCTTACCAAATGGTATGAGAAGGAAGATCATTACTGCTTTGCGACGCGCAGCATCTTCGGCGAAGCATATGGATTGCGAAGAGGTGCTGTAGGCAGACTAAATGGAGCATTCTCATTTCTCTGAATGAAGCATGCGAGGGCGTGCGAAGAATGAAGAGCGCAGAACAAAACCACGAAGACACAACTGAAAGCCGTAGTCGGCCGAGTCGTTTAAGCAGTGCAGACGATGCCTTTTTACCACACAAGAAAAGACAGCTGGTCTTAGTTCAATAAATACAACCACCAATAAGTTTCACTACTGATTATAAAGTAGACAAGCATAATAAGACAGATAATAAGTTATGAGAACCTTAACCGAAAGTCAAGCAGTCGGCGACCGATCTTTCAAGTAGGTTTTCGATCATAGCTGACAGCTGAAAGAGCAATATCTGCTACAGAACACTCATCATACACAATGCCTGGCTCTAGCTCCTGCTGCGGCGATATCTGGCAATATCAATAGTAAAAATGCATCAATATAAGTACCTCAGAATAAAAAAGAAGGTAACTAAAATCTGCATTACCCGTTATTATAGGGAGACGCATCCCGTGCACGGTTGTTCTGTGGTGATCTGCTATAGCTTCGTCCACGAGCCGGAGCTGGTGACACGCTGCGACGCCTTGGGGAGCGTGCTGCAGGACTGTAGCTTCTGTTTGGAAATATAACGTCTCTATCAGATTCATTGTTTCACTATACAACTTATATAATTATCATGTACAGGAGCATTTGACAATTACATCTTTTATAGTAATGTAAATAAAATATGACAACAGTCCTAATGTACTAAACCCTGCAGGTGCCTGGAGGACGTGGATGAATGTGAAATGAAGGGCAGAAGTAAACGTTAAATCATCCCCTGGAGTGCATGTTACATAGCCATTTCCACAAAAAAGGAACAAGCTAGATAATGCATTATTATATCTAGGAGTTCATCTCTTGATATAAAGATTACTCTTACTAAAGTAAAAATGTATGATCACATGTAATGATAGGTAATACCGAGTCAGTGATCAGGCGCAAAACAAGTACGAAAACCAGTTACCTTCTACCATAACTTGGACTCCGTCGGTATCTGGGACTGCGGCTGCGGCTCCTGCTTCGGCGCCTTCCACTGCCTAGACCTCCAGAACCAATCCTCACACGACACTCACGAGCAAAGTGCCCAGTCTCACCACACTCATAGCACTTAGACTCAGACCCACCACGATCACGACCGCCACGCCCACCTCCGGTACTACGTGAAAGCTCAACTCTCCATCCATTCTTGCCTATAAAAAAATAGATCAAAATCTAATTGTTAGATTTACATTTTTATAAAGATTGATACAGACAAAATTACAAGCCCTAACTATAAAATAAGGATGGCAGGAAGTAGTTCCAGAAACTAAAAGGAATGCTTCCACAGATGATCAAATAACTCAATTACATAATACCTCGTTTGATCACATATACAAGACCACCAGTAAGGTCTCCAATATGACACTTTAGTTCGCAAAATCCATAAACATGTATTAACTTAAATAGGAATAGTGCAAGTCAGTGAATTTTTTTCATAATGAATCTAGTAGAAACTATAGCTGTTTATCAATTTAGTTTTTTAAATATTGACGGCCAATCGCATAAAAAGTTTGACTTAGATCAAATCTAATAAATGAACTTATATTGTAATGAAAGTTAGTACTTTAATGTTTCCTACTTCCCTGCACCTACGAAACAGTCATCTGATACAAAAGATAGGCAACTATGGCCTGAACCCAAAATCAAAATTCCATAAATCTATATCAGAAAACCAAGATGCAACTCATGTCTCACATAACATAAAATGCTTGCAAAATTTAACATGTTCACAACATTACCATCTAGATCGCGGATTGCATCATCAGCATCCCTCTTGTCATCAAAATCAATAAAGGCAAAGCCAGGTGGCTTACGAGCAACCCAAACACTGCATGCACAAAATAAAATAAAATAAAATAAAATGAGATAACCATATAAGAATCATCAGCATCAAGCAGCATATAAGGACACAAAAGGTAAATACGGGCAGTCAATGTTGGTCCAGAACATCACAAAAAGATCTAAGGGCAAAACAGGCCCAGAAAATCATATCCTTTAGTGTTGAGAAAACAGTTCATATCTTATATGCAGGCAATATAGGCCCAGAAAATCATATCCTTCAGTATCCAGAAAATCATATCTTTCAGACTATAAATAAGCTAAAATAAGATCTAGCCCTAGTGAATTTGAAAAGATTATGCCATGTAAAGGCCTATCAAACAAATAACAATTATGCAATCTGAAGGTAAAAGCATTTGGGAATCTCAGAACAATGCATAGGACATGTCCTCATAAAAAAAAATGATGCAAAGGCCAAGGTAGATATTCACACTAAGGATATTAGTTGAGCACTGGAGCAATATTAAATAATGCAATAGACGTACATATACTGATACAAAAGAGAGGATTTGCAACATGCGACTAAGATGCTAAAAAAGATCCCAATTGTCCTTGAATCACATGACTGGCTGGCCCTAATGTAATCCATGAAACTAACACATCTGCCTTAAAAAGGAAGTTCCTTGTTTACTTTGCCCCAATGATTACATCACCCCAACGGAAAAATTCTGTTTAGGTTTTGTCGTCATGATTTGCCCAAACGAAGGCACATGAAGAAACACATGAAGTTGTCACAGGAGCCAAAACAAATCACACAGAGGCATGAGGCGAGAGGCTGACCTCCGAAGGACTCCGAACGTGCGGAACTCATCCTCGAGCTCCCCAGCAGTCACCCGGGGATCCAGGTTCCCGACGTACAAGCGGGCCATCGCAACAGATCACCTGCAAACCATCCGCCGCGACCAGCGAGGAAATTTAGATCAACGAGTACTACAAGCAAAATCGAGCAGTGAATCGCTCGAATGCAGCCGAAAAACACCAGATCTGGGGATTCGAAGGGGTGAACCACGAATCCCACTGGATGTAGGGTTTAGAGGGGGGGGAGGAACAGGGAACCTAGATGGTGAGATGGAAGCCGGTAAACCTTCTCCGATCTGCTTCCTCGCGGCGGCGGGCAGCGTTGGCGTCGGTCCCGGATCGAGGGTGAGGAGGCTGCAGCGGCGAGAGAAGGCGAGATGAGATCACGCGACTACGAGAGGAGGATTGATATATCGCCGTTGCCAGGCTGGGATTGGACGAGAGACTCCAACGAGAGGAGGTTAGTTTTGGAATCCTTTTCTGAGCTGGGCTTCTTTGTTGGTCGCTTCCGCTGGGCCTTCGTGGGTCGTGGCAGCCCGCGTATGGTTGGACGGACGCAGTCACGCAGGCCTCCAAGCCCAACTATGGTTTTTAGAGGACCCAAGTCTTTTTGGACTTTTTGACGAGCAAATGGGTCACCGAGCAAGCTGTCTGAATTTTGGGAACTAATTTTTTGTGTTACTGAATGCATTCAGTATTTTTCAATAATTAACTTGATCCAATATTTTATTTTATTTCCACTAGTACATTCAAAGACGTTCAAGTAATCAGGTCTGTTTATTCCTTACAAACTTGCAATCCCAACTTAGCTGGGCCAACTCATGTCCGTTTCCGATTTGTTATGCCAATAATAGCATGAAGCCATGTTATCTGGTGTTCCTTCGTACCCCTCAAAAAAAAAATTGGTGTTCCTTCGCCAAAAATAAATAAATAAACAAGATGTTATCTAGTGCTGCTCGGTTGAGAATTTGAGACTTGAGATGGAGTCGGCAGCCATGGCGGTTTCTGCATCACCCGCGCATGCGGCGTCACCACCACCAGATGCAGCAGCAGCAGCAAGAGCAGCTTCGTATTGACCAACAGATTCGCGGCGCCATCTCCGCAGTCCCTCGCGGACGTTCTCGGTGTCGTCGTCGCGGTCGCGGAACGTCTCTCGGTCCTCCATCGTGTTCACGAAGCCAATCATGAACAGCTCCATCTTCCACTCCTCCATCCGGGGGAGGTCCGAGTTCCTGTACACGAACTCGCAGATCTCCTGCCCAAAATACCAGACAGCCACGCGGCTCTTCGATCAGCTACAGATTACACTAAGAAAGGAATATTGAACACTCCTAGTAGCAATAGCAAGCCATAGCATCGTAACATTACATATAGTATATAATTATATACATCGAGCACCTTGTCATCGACGGCGGGGATGGCGTGCGTGTGCCTGACGGGCACGCCGGCGGCCTCCCTGGCGCGGTAATCCTCGTGCACCGCCCTCACCATCTCCAACTCCGGTGGCAGCGTCTTCCTCCCCGACAGCACGAGTGCGATCCACCTCGCCTGCGCCTCGAAGAACCACGGCGCGAAGATCCTCGTCGGCACGCCGACAAACGACAGCGACGGCGCCATCGCCGGTGGGAAGGTGTGCTCGTACAGCGGGCCCACACGGTTATCCTCGACGGCCACCACCCCTCCCGTGTCGAGGAACGGGAACGAGTAGGTGTAGCCGGTGCAGTAGATGACGGAGTCAGCAGCGACGCTGGACCCGTCGGCGAACACCACCGTCCCGTCATCGTCGCCGCCGCCGCAGAGGCGGTCCACCGGCGGCCGCAGCTGGATATCGCCGGCGTGGTTGGCCAGCATCTTGGTCACCATCGCCGCCGGCGAGGTGGCTTCCTCGACGGAATTCGCCGTGAGGTGCACCTCCTTGGCGACGCCGCAGAGCTCCGTGGCGATGTCGAGGCCGCTCTCCCCGCAGCAAACCACCACCACCACCTCGTCGCGGAAGGGTTCAGGCACGCGGTACGAGTGGCTGTGCAGCTGCCGCCGCCGCCACGTGTCCATTCCTTTGATGCTTGGTAGCCTTGGCTGCGAGTAATGGCCATTGGCAACAACCACGGCGTCGAACACCTCCTCCACGTCCACGCCTTCCTCACCGTCCGGCTCCACGTGTCTGGTTATAACCAACCATTTGTAACCGCCGCCGGCGCTGCAAGCTCGTGGTGGTGGCGATAAAGGTGATGGTGGCGCCATGGCGACGCGCACGACCTTGGTGTTGAGCTTGACGACGTCGGCGAGCCCGAACGCGGCGACGAAGTCCTTGAGGTAGTGGTACACCTCACGGTGGCCAGGGAACCGACGGGCGTCGCGGCCGGGCCTGGGGACGAACTGGAAGTCGGAGAAGCCCATGCACTCGCGTGGGCTGACAAGCCGCACGGACGCGTACATGCTGCTGTGTACCTTCACCGGCGCAGTGGCACCGAGCGGGTCGTCGGCGTCGGTCCGAGGGTCGTACAGCCACTGCCCGCCGACGTCGCTGCACTGCTCCATGACTGTGACGGCGAGGCCCACGAGCCGCAGCTCGCGCGCCGCCGCTAGCCCCGACATGCCGGCGCCGACGACGCACACCTTCTTGGGAGTGCCACTAGCCATGTCGATGCACAAGACCTACTGACCATGCAAATGCTGAAATGCGATCCACGTGCTCATCAGGCGCTTGATCGATCTCGCTCACGGACGACTTACTAGGTCACGGGCTCACGGTATAGGTGCACGGCATGGCTAGGCATGGAACTACACGGCACACCCGTTAACCATGACGTACCTTGTAGTGCCATCGTGCCCTGGGCACGCGCCGCACGGCAGGGGCATGAGGCGGCGGCAGCCGACATGGCTCCCAGTGACTATATCTTCATTTGGCTATTTCTACGACTCTAAACACTTATAGCAGTAAAATCTCACCCTCCAAGTCCTATTGACCTAGATTTTATTATATGGGACCCGTATGCTAGTCTATCACCTTTTTATCTATCCCTCTCACCTATTCAGAAGTTGTAGCATGGCGATAGCCTAAGGACTAGCCACATTAGCCAGGCTTGTGCTTCATATGCCTATTGCATAGTGATAATCATCCATGTGACCAATCTACCGGAGCCTTCTTCTTCTTTTTTTTTTGCAAAAGCCAAATTTATATATGGCCATCCAGATGGCAAAGCTGTTGGAGAGTGTCTTAGCCTTAGTGCGCTTTAGACATTAATCTGTGGGTGTAGTTGGTTGGTTGGTTGGATCGAATATGGCATGACCCTCTTGAAGTTTTGCTTTTTGGCTAGCGATATCATTACTATTGAGCATAGCTATTGAGAACGGACCGACCATCGAACCGACCGGGGCATCCGTTCATTGCTCCATAACCACACAAGCAACTAATAAACAAATCAGAGTTTCATTAGTTTCAAACAACCAAAGTACATGCACATTTTTTCAATACAGAGTAAACATATTGATACTAGTCGACCTATATGGGGGGGGGCAAGCAGACATCATTCAGTACTACATATGAGCAAAAACTCTCTGGGTCCCACGTCCTTATTATGCAGGTGTAAAGCTGAACAAAGAAAGTAACGTAAGGCACACTGCAAGACAAGCACCTTTTGCTACATGACATAACCAGATCTACTTTGACTTTGAGGAGGGGGAATGATTTCTGCATGTGCGCATACAAGTTAGACAAAAAGGAGTGGTGGTTTTGTGAGTTGTTGTGGCTGATTGCGACGCCACGAGTTATGCCATTGGTCGCTCAGTCGCTCACTCGTCGCTTTCAGTATGGAACTATGGATCAATGATTCACGCTGAGTTTTAAACGAAGTTTCAACTCTCGAGCGCTAGCTGATGTCTGATGACGGTGCATTTCCAATTAATCCGCAGTCAAAGCATCTCAATTGATCAAATTTATATAAGAAAGTGGTAACATCATGATACCAAATAAGTACTAATAGTCTCTTTATTAAATATATTTTTATAGTATATCTATTCGGTGTCGTAAACCTTTGTGATCCTATCAATAATTTCAGACAAACATAAAATAGTTCGATTTTTCAGAAAAGTTAAAATGACTTATAATTTTGAAATACAAAAGCAGAGCCTTAGACTGATTAATTCAGTTCATTAGTAGGGAATATAATTCGATCTATAAATATTACTTTAAGAAGAAGAAGAAGAAAACTCTCCCATTCATTTATCCTTTTTTTTTTTAAGGAAAGGGCACGAGTTGGTGCTAATTTTATTGATAAAGAATGAGTGTACAGGGGCCGGCTAGCCGGTTATTTGATTACAATGCAACTCGTTATTCTCCCAAAACTAATGGCGCTAGTGATTTGGCCCCTGCCTGTATCTCGGCGGCGGCCTCGCTTTTAATTGTCGCCGCCATGAGCGTGGCTGTGGAATGCTACTTCCGTTGGAAAATTATACCATTCCTATCTTTTCAAATCTCCCAGGTGACTAGGATGACTAGCGACCTCAAGGCTTTCCTGGAGATATCAGGGGTTGTGATGATGGCCTCCCACCATGCAATCCTTTACTGTTGTCGTGGGCTTCCATTGCTCCGGATGGAGTGTCGGCTGATGCACCTAGGAGCTCACAAGGCTCCATATCCGTCTTGTGAAGTGGTAATCCGACACCATATGATGCGCAATTTCTGTTACCTGGCGACAGAGTGGATATACTGGGGTGTGGTCCTAACTCCTAACCTTGGGCGGCTAGCCGATCCTATGCTTAAGTTTCAGATTGATAACATATGCTGTAGAGATTAGTACTACTATCATAGTTACAAGAGAACAAGTACAGAGTAGATGGGGTTACATGGCAATAGTTGGCAAGCACAAAGAGCGTACATTGCACACTATGAACTGATCATGATTTCACTTGCAAAGAAAAAGCTGTGTGTGAACAACAAAAATCGCTGGACTCCACATCCCTATTATCCAGGTCACAAATGTAAAGCTGAACAAAGAAAGTACAATAACGTAGGGCTCACTGCACCTTTTGCTACATGATATAACCTGCAGAACATACTTTCAGGGGGGAAAAAATATTTCTGCATGTGCAGACAAGTTAGACAAAGGAGTGGTTTTGTGAGTTGTACGCCACAAACCGAAAGCCAAGCCCGCGGGTGGTCGTCCTACTGGCCGTGGCCATTGGTCGCTCGATCACTCGTCGCTTTCCGTATGAGAATCACTGAATCACGTTGAGAGTTTTAAACGAAGTCTCAAGCACTAGCTGATACCTGATAATGGTGCATTATTCCAATCAATCCGCAGTGATTTATATTAATAACAGAAGTGCTAGCTTTTAAACCTGCACACACAACCCTCTCCTTGATGCTTTCTGGCTACTAGCTCCTTGCCGCCGACTAGCCGGAAAACCAAACGAACTAGTCTACTACTCCGTAGCTCCCATGAAGAAGACCGTCGTCCTCTACCCCGGCTTGGCCGTCAGCCACTTCGTCCCAATGATGCAGCTCGCCGACGCCCTCCTCGATGAAGGCTACGCCGTGGTGGTCGCCCTCATCGACGCCACCATGGAGCACGACGCCTCCTTCGCCGCCGCCGTCCGCCGCCGCGCCGCATCCTCCACGCCGGCGATCACCTTCCACACGCTGCCTCGGATCCACGACCCTCCCGCCATCACCCCCACCGACGCGCGGTTCCTCCTCAGGTACTTCGAGCTCGTGAGGCGCTACAACAATGGCCTCCTCGAGCTCCTCCGGTCCATGCCTCCACGAAGCATCCACGCGGTGGTCGTGGACGCCCTGTCCAACGAAGCTCTCAACGTCGCCAAGGAGATGGGTGTCCCGGCCTACACCTTCTTCGCCTGGAGCGCCTCCGCCCTCGCCGTGTTCCTCCAGCTCTCTGCTGCTGCTTCGGTCCGCGATGAGGGCCAGCAAGTAAGCTTCAAGGAGCTTGGAGACTCTCCTCTCGACCTCTTGGGTGTCCCACCCATGCCAGCCTCTCATCTCAACCGTGAGATGCTTGAGGATCCCAATGGCGAGATATACCAAGCGTGGATGAGCTCGGTAGCCAAGAATCTGGAGGCCAATGGCATGCTGGTGAACACGTTCGTGTCACTAGAGGCTAGGGCACTGGTAGCCCTCAATGACCCAAAGTTTCTTCCCGGGAGTGAATTCACTATGCCTCCGGTGTACGCCGTCGGGTCATTTGTCGAGGGACCTGGTGGTGAGCGTGAGACAAAACAAAAGCACGACCACGAGTGCCTCGTGTGGCTCGACAAGCAACCAGGGCACAGTGTCGTGTTCCTCTGTTTCGGAAGCACAGGGTGGCATACGGAGGAGCAGCTCAAGGAGATCGCCATTGGGCTCGAGAGATCTGGCCACCGGTTCCTCTGGGTGGTGCGAGCCCCTGTCAGTGACAGCACGCTCGCGCTCCATGCTGACCCAGACCTCGACGCACTACTACCAGAGGGGTTCTTGGAGAGGACCAATGGCCACGGCCTCGTCGTCAAGGAATGGGCACCACAGGTGGACGTGCTCCGTCACAAGGCGATAGGCGCATTCGTGACGCACTGCGGGTGGAACTCGGTGCAAGAGGCGATCATGGCCGGCGTTCCGATGCTCTGTTGGCCCTTGTATGCGGAGCAGAAGATGAACAAGGTGTTTATGGTGGAGGAGTTTGGGGTTGGTGTGGAGGTGGTTGGGTGGCAGCAAGGGTTTGTCAAGGCCGAGGAGGTGGAGGCCAAGGTAACGTTAGTGTTGGAGAGACAGGAAGGGGAGAGACTCCGAGCGCGGGTGAGGGCGCTCAAAGAGGCTGCGGCCATGGCCTGGAATGAAGGTGGCTCGTCGCGCACAGCATTTGGCCAGTTTTTGTTGGACTTGGCAGCGTAGAGCATGGCTCAAGGCTGCCTCTCTCCCTCTACGAATCATTGTTACTACAAACATGTACGTTTAATGCTGAATTATCACATCTGCTAAAAAATTGGGAAGTACTTTTGCCTTACCAGTTTTCTAGAGTTAACTTTACGTTCATTGCACATGGGGGAACTTTAACTCATTGAGGGTGAAAATTGCAGCAATCCAGTTCACATCCCTCCTGTTGGATCGACCATTCGACCGAACAAAAGTCCGACCGCATAGCAGTACTTCTGAAAATTCGAGCATTCCCCTATATCCATATTTGCCAAGAAACCACCGCATAGCCGGGTTGCAACGTGTTGGTAGCAGGGGGTCAGTCTCAGTGTGAGGGTCATCACATGGTTACTAAGACTGCAAACTTAGAGACCCGTGTCACCCAAGGGTCATGGTGACGACCCTCCCTCTCATCCCATGACACTCTCCCTCCTCTCTCCTCATAAATAACCTTACCATGTAAGTAAATTTGCTGATGTGGCATGATATTTAATGACATGACACTCCTTCATCACCCTTCACTGAAACTGGCCTTAGTGCTACCAATACCCAACCTCCCAAAGATTACCCTCCACACATGAGAGGAGACAAGAATAAGATAGATGTGGCAATAGGATTCGTCACCTTGTACTCCATGCACCATATAAGATAGATGTGGCAATAGGATTCGTCACCTTGTACTCCATGCACCATGTATGCTTAATGCATCGATCGGGATTTAATAAGCAACCATGACACACCAAACCATAGGAAGAACTTTATTACCTTCGGTGGCGCCTAGGATTTCCAAATCAAATAGGCTCCATAGGTGGAGGGCATTGTACGGTTGTGTTCAGTTCCAAAAACTACTTTTTACTTCATATTCATCCCCCTCGCAGAACAGGCTTCCCAGAAATTTTTTTTCCATCTTTCCTATTCATCCTCTTCACATAACACGCTTCCCTAAAAAGGTGTTTTTTCCCTAAAAATCTAAACACAGCCGCCCATTTTGCAGAGTACTGACCATCCCTAGGGAATTGGAAAAAAAAACCCAAACCTCAGATTTGCTGGGTGGGGGATGGGGCAGAACCGCAGAACGAGCACCAACGCTCACCATCGCTGCTCCGCTTGCCATCCCGTATAGTCGTATAGAGATTCCGCTCGTACGCGCAAGGGATCCGGCGTCATTGACGAACTCATACAACACACGCTGGGACTCGTCGTCTCGACTAGGAGCTTGAGCCGGTGTCGTCGCCGAACGAGACGCCGACTCTCTTCTCTTTTTCTCATTTAATCGCTCCTACGTCGGACAGAGCTGCTTACGTGGTGTCAAAAAGACGACAGCCAGCTGACCGATGTACGTGCCCTTAGTCGATCACTTCCAAGGAAAATGTCTGCATGATCCTGCTGAAGGTGCACATCGGCTAGTTTGTTCCATAGCTGATTGAATTCATCAAGGGAGATTGAGTTCATGACCCAGCAGTAATGCCATTAATCCATCGTTATGAAAATAAAGCTTGTGCCACTGTTGTGGCCTTTGTTGTTTGGGAGGAATTTTGAAAGGTGTGGGGCTAGATCTTGAATGGGGCTGCCATCGAGTCAGCTGTCAGCCCAAAAAGCGGGCTGCCTTCCCACAATTTTCTTCTCAACATAAACTATCTTTGTTGGCTAGCTTTTCCCTTTCAAAGAATCCTCCCACTCAACAAAAATTGTGAACACCTTATCTTCTAATCTGATGGCTCTCGACACATGCACAAGGAATCACATGATCATAGCCACACGACAAAACTTTCCCGCATGCCCTTTGAGCAGACTCGAAAGTGCTCAGCTGTTCATGACACAGGAGCGCATGCAACTCCCCCGATGAGTGCAAGTCACGTCGTGCTCTACATTGTGCTATGTTGAAGTTTGAAAAAAACGAATTTTCGATTAGACCAGTCTTAATGGAGGTTTCACAGTGATCAGTTTCCATACACAAAAATGCCTTGTTTTTATAGTGATCAGTTTTTTTTTTTTTGCGGGTAGTGATCAGTTTCCCTTTTGCTTATTTGTAAAAAAAAAAATAGCGCCTTTAATGGCTTGTTTGTTGTTTCCTTAAACTTTGGTTTCCTGTTGCTGCCTATTTTCTATTATCAGCCTAGCTCAGCTAATTGATATTCGATCTACCCCCTCTGTCCCAAAATAGTACATTTTTAGGATTTTTAGTGTGTTCATAAGAAATGATCAATATGCCTTTAATTTAATGTTATTTTTGAAAGGTAAAAATTAAGGAAATCAATGTGCATGCAGATTGGAAAGGAAAGGTGCATTCACCTAGGAAAAGCAAAAAAAAAGCAAGGCAATTAATGTGCATGCAATTAACTTTAGTTTGTCCAAAAACTAAAAAATGCATTTTTGTGAGACAAGTTTTGAATGCTAAAAACAGAGTCCCTCTATCTCAAATTATAGTTTGTTTGACTTTTTTTACCCTAAGTTTGACCACTCATCTTATTTAAAAAATTATACAAAATATCATATTTTTTTGTTATGACTTGCTTTATCAATAAAAGTTCTTTATAACTGACTTAAATTTGACTATATTTGTAGGATGAATGATCAAACTTGGAGAAAAAGCCAAACGAAATATAATTTGAAATGGGGAGGTAATATTTTATTTTGGGATAAAGGAAATACTTAACATGGCGACGTGGTGGAGTATTATTGAGGGCTGAGGCCCTTTCACGCACCATGCATGCAGATAGATGTGTGGTGCCTGTGCGATCATATCTACCATCTACCAAACATTTGGGTTTTTGGACCGTCTGCTCATGGAGCATGGGATGATAGGGTTGGTTGATGTAGATAACATTTTGGCCTTTAAGGGATTTTTGGATGCCGTTGGTGCAGTGCGATCGATCTAACCATTTGTGAATAACTTTTCGATAATAACTTTCCAGGAGTTGGTGCCTTTAATGATTTTTATAAAAATTTATTTTGTTGCTGGAACTTTTGAAAAGAACTTGTAGCCCTCGTACAGTCGTGCTGCTAATCATTGCCTAAGCTGAGCCTAGGGACCGTGAACACGCACCACGACAACAGAATGTTGGTGTGCGATGCTTGCGAGAGTATGATGATGATGATGTCTAGTGATGGAGTGTATGGGACCGTGAACTCATGTTTCATATTCTGATATTCGAAATTTAATAGATAGTGCATTGCCTAATCTTGCAATAGACAGACGTTGGTGCATCAGATCGAGACAACACACAATTCTCATGTATCTTCGACGAGCTAGCTTGCTAGGCAAGTCTGTGGTGGTGTGACATTCTCCTCGGCTCATCGCGGCCCTCGACACAAGGTATTTTGAAATGGAGGGAGTAGTTATTAGCGGAAAACAAAATACCCCCGAGTAGTCAACTACACTGATGATTTTTATTGAGTCGTGTTACACACTAGTATTAAAATATTTTTTAGCGCTACTAGTTCCCCCCCACTCCCCACCCCACAAAAGGCGGAAAAGTCTACACTAAAATATTTTCACCGTCGGTTTCAGGCACGAATTTTGCCGCTGGTGCAAATAGACGGTGATAATATTAAAAAAATTGAAAAGATATGTAGAAATAATATTTAATAGTGCAAAAAAATAATCCAAACACACAACCTCAAACCTAATGTTTTTTAAATGCCAATTAGGATCAAAACGGATGGTAACAATTTTCACCTGCGGTTCGAAATGAACTTATGGTGATAAGGGATAACCCGTTGGCAAAAATACATTTGTGTAGTGACGGGCCATGAACAGACACTCAGACAGCAGCAAACACACACTGACACAATACACAGGGGCAGCCCTATATGGCCGTCCTTATTTTCTAAGTGGGCTCATCGTGACGACAACCGGCGGCATAGGCCCGTCGTCGCCAGCCTCAGCGTTACGTTCGAACGCTTGCTATCGTCGCTGTTCACCGTTGCGCTGCCCGTCTTCGTCGTAGCTTCGCTGCAGTTCGTCAACCAACCGCAGCAGCGCAAGCCTCGACGTTCCACCCTGGCCGACGGCCGCACGCGCCGCCTGCTTCACCTGCTCCGCCCTGGCGCGCATCCTACGCCCTACCTCGCCGGCGTCTATCACCTCCCGGACCTTCTCCGCCACGTGCTTCCTACCAACCACCTCGCCGGAGCCAGCCTTCACCCCGACACGAACCCCGGCGCCGACGATCTCCGCCACCTGCTTCGCGTTCGCGTCCTGCTCCGCGATCCCTGGCCACGCCAGCATCGGCTTCCCGGCGCCGGCGAGGCTCTCGAGGATGGAGTCCCACCCGCAGTGGCTCACGTACCCTCCCACCGCCGGGTGATCCAACACGCGCCGCTGCCCCTGACGACCTTGCCCTGAGGACTCGCCGGCAGCGACCACGGCGCGTCGTCGGAGGTGGACGACGGGACGTTCCAGAGAAAGGCGTTGCCGGAGTCGATGAGCCCGTGCCCGAGCTCGTCAAGCTGCGCGGCGGTGACGTGGTATTCCGTCCCGACCGACACGTACACCACCGACCCAGGGGATTGCTTGTCCAGCCATGGCAGGCACCCTTCCGTGTCCTCCTCGTCCTCCGACGACTCGCCGGCGCAGGCGGCGAGGAAGAACAGCGGGCCGACGAGCCAGGCGCGTGTGCCGGGGACGTACAGGGACTCGAGCACCGCCGAGTACTCCCCATCGAGCTCATCGAAGCTGTTGACGAGAATGCCCCAGCTCTTGTACTCCCACTCGAAGATCTCGTCGACCATGAACCTCGTCACCGGGTCATCATCGGCCGCCTCCGCCATGCCATCGGGGACATCGTCCTCGGTGATCGTGACGCCCTCCGGGAACCCCGGCACTCGGAACCAGGGTTCACGTAACCGTTGGGAACCGGTCCGGTTTGACCGGTTCCCGACCAAACCGCCCCGGCCCGGTTGCAAAACCGCTCGGTTACCGCCCCCGAACCGACACTATAAAACCGCTACCACCGGTTAGCCGGCCGGTTTCACCGGTTAGCCGGACCGGTTTTTTTAGGTTCGGGAACCGGTCTTACCGCGGTAAAAAAAACCCTGCTCGGAACACGCCCTCAGCCGGCAGCGGCGTCCTCGCGAGGGAGAAGCAGAGGGCCAACACGAAGGTGGACATGCCATGGAGCGTGACGCGGCGGACGCCGGCGTCGGCGGCGACGCGCTGCGTGAAGGCGAGGAAGAAGTCGGAGACGACGGCGAGCGGCGGGGACGGGAGGGAGGAGAGGTACGCTGCGAAGGGATCGGCGAGGAGCGCCGTGGCGCGGAGGAACGCCGGGAAGAGGGCGAGCGAAGGGAGCGCGTCCTTGGACTCGACGCCGGGAGGGAGCTCCGGGTGGGAAGGGAACGGGAGCGCGGCGAGGGTCACGGAATCCGAGGGGAGGAGGTGGCGCCGCACGAAGGAGAGGTTGCCTGGGGTGGTGACCACCGTGACGCGGAGGCCGTGGTGGGAGGTGAGCGCGGTGGCGAAGTGGAAGAGTGGGAGCATGTGGCCTTTGGCCATTAGCGGGAAGACCACGATGTGGTCGCGGCCGTAACCGGCGGCGGCAGGAGGCGCAGCGTCGGTGGCGGCGGCCATGGTGATGGTGGTTTCGGACAGCTTGTGGGTGCGCGAGGGTCGGGCGACGACAAGGCAAAATGGTCTGGGCTCAAAGGGCATCATGGTTCCTTGTACTTATGTTCTTGCATCATAGCTGCGGCATTTTCCTATGGCGTCGCATGATGAGATCTATGGTACTCGAAGCCTTGATCGTTTTGGCAAATTTAAATATGCTGTCAAAACAACCTACAATTTCAAATGAACGGAGTAACAATTTTTGTGAAACGAAGGTGTACTATTTTCCCGGGTATTGCTGAGAAAAACCTTGTGTGTTTTCTATATGTTTCTTTTACTTAACCTGATTTGTTGTTTGATTCATTCTCCATTACTTCTTCAGCAAATTGCAACAGCGGTTCTGAAATTACGATTCCAGCTTGATAACCGCAAGGAACGCTTCTTGTCTTCTTGCAGTGTCAACTTTTACCATGCAACTCGTGAACCGCTCGAGCTGTCCGATCAACTACAGGAGTGATCGGTAGAAATGGCTCGGCTTTAAGCTGCATTACGATGATTCAGTGGTTGTGTTTAGGGATGGCAATTCTGCCCGCGGATGCGGATATCCGCGGATACCCGACCCGACGGGCACGGGCAGGTATTCTTGCCCGCGGGCACGGGTACGGGCAGAGAATCTCACCCGCGGGCATATAACGGGCACAAAAACTTATCCGCGGATATTACCCGCTACCCGCAATCCTATAGTGGCCCATCAAAATACCTACATTCAGCCCAGCCCAAACAAAACCCTAGCCACCCTATCCACTCCTCCCACCCAGTCACCCACACGCCAGACGCCACCCCCAAATCCCCTTCCGGCCGCCACCGCACACGGGCGGCACACCGCACGCAGCCACGCACCACGGCCGGTCCGCCGCCTCCTCTTCGCTCCTGTGCGGTGCCGCCGTCGCCGGCTCGCCGCCCTGCGCCTGTCCCCGTCGCTCCTGTGCGGTGCCGTCGCCGCCTCCTCTGCTCTCTCTCTCTCAGTCGGCTCGGGGCGCGGCCGCGGCCGCGGCTGCATCTAGCAGACTGCGGCAGAAGGGCGCCGCGGCCTCACGACGGCAGGAGAGGAGGGCGCGGCGGCCTCACGACGGCAGGAGTGGAGGCTCACGGCCCACGCGACGGCATCTGCAGCAGGCACACCTGAAGCCAAGGTCCAGCTCGTGCACGCGGCCCAAACAGAGGCAAACCTGAAGCCACGTGCAGGCACAAACAGTCCATCGGTGAGTGCAGGTGAATTGTGCAGCTCTGGTTATTTATTTGTGAAACGTTGCTATCTAGCTACAGTGTCTGATCATTAGACAATCTTTACAAGGTGAAATAGTTTAATCCTTTGTATGATTAGCTAGTTGGTGGCTTGGTTTATAGTTTAATCATCTTGTGATATGTCCTCTGCAGTTTGATTTTGTCGGTGTGCTATCTCGATTAGCTTGGTTACTAAAATACTTTGAGCACTTGTGTTTGATCAGTAGCTAATTTGCCAAGCAAATTCGATAGCTCTTCTTATGCATTTTGTTTTCTCGGTGGGCACATGATTTATTTATTTGAGCAAGTTTAATTAGTGCAAGAGCTTAGCCGAATGCTTTGTGAGGGGCTTTCTTTTATCTAATCGATTCTCTGTTGCTAGCTAACGGATCTGCTATTCCATTTCAGGATTCATAATTTGGTGATCTGTATTCACAATGTCGACTCCTGGAGATAGTGGCAGTGGTGCTGGGCCTAGTGCTGCTGGTGGACGTGGTTCCAGTTCCAGAGCTCCAACTCCATCATCTGCACCATCTGATGTGCCAGCTCTAGAGGCAGCACCTACCCCTACTGGTACTGATGGCCAAGGACCACAAGGTACTGACACGGATGTCATTGAAATAGATGATGATGTTGAAGTTCGAGTTGGGAGTAAGAGGAGGCTTAAATCTGATGTATGGAATGACTTTGACAAAATAGAAGTAGGTGGTATTCAGAAAGCTGAATGCAAGTGGTGTAAAAAACACCTATCAGCTGTTGGTAGAAATGGTACAAGTCATTTGCGTAACCATGTAGGTAGCTGTGATGCTCGACAATGCAAAAAAGGTCTAAAGCAGTCAACTTTAAAATTGGCTAAAACACAGGATGGAACTGTTGTTGTGGAGAAGTATGTGTTTGATCAAGGTGTTGCTAGGAAAGAACTTGCATTGATGATATGTGTCCATGAATATCCGCTTTCTATTGTTGATCATGTTGGTTTTAGAAGGTTTTGTGCTGCATTGCAACCTTTGTTTAAGGTTGTGTCAAGAAATACAATTAGAAAGGATATTTTGGACATGTATCAAGTGCAAAAGCTCTCTATGATGAATCAGTTCAAGCAGCAACAATCTCGTATTGCCGTCACCACAGATATGTGGACAGCAAACCATCAGAAAAAGGGTTGCATGGCTGTGACAGTGCACTATGTTGATGAGAGTTGGAATCTGAAAAGCTATCTTTTGAGGTAATAACAAGCTTCTTTGTCGGTCTCCTAATTTTCTTACACTACCTATCTTGTATACTAGTCTAATCTCTCATTGTTTGCATTCTACTTATAGGTTCATGTATGTGCCACACCCACACACAGCTGAAGTTATAAGTGAAGTCCTTCATGATGTACTGCTGGATTGGCATATTGACAAGAAGGTCTCGACGATCACACTTGACAAATGCAGCACCAATGACAATGTTGTGAAGGAACTGGAAGATAAGATGCCTCTTCCCTCTCTCATGCTTAAGGGTAAATTATTGCATATGCGTTGTGCTGCACATATTATCAACCTTATCGTGAAAGATGGAATTGGTGCAAAAGATGCATTGGGTGTTAAAGTTGTAGAATAGGGAATAGGCAGGATTCGTGAAACTATTGCATTTTGGTCAGCCACACCCAAAAGGCATGAACTATTTGAAAGGGCTGTTTTGCAAGAAGGCATCAAGTATGATAGAAAAATAGCACTTGATGTTAAAACTAGATGGAATTCCACCTACCTGATGCTTAGTGTTGCGCTAGAATACATACCTGTGTTTGATCGCCTTGCAAAGAAAGAAAAATTGTGTTTTCCTTTTCGACCTTCAGAAGAAGATTGGGAATTTGCTAGGTATCTTTGTGATAGGCTGAAGCTGTTCTATGATACAACTGAATTACTATCTGGCACTTCTTATGTCACATCAAGCTTGTTTTTTCCTAAAGTATGTGGTATTTATCTAGCTATTAAAAAGTGGCAAGCTAGTGATAACCCCATCATAGAAAGCATGTCAGCAGCCATGAAAGAGAAGTTTATGAAATATTGGACAGAAATCCATGGTTTGATGGCAGTTGCCACTGTTCTAGATCCTAGGCGTAAAATGAAGTTCTTGTATGCCATGTACACCCAAATATATGGACCTGAACGTATGGTTAGAGAAGTTCAAAAGGTTAAAGATTTACTGATAGATTTGGTGAAGGAGTATGAAAATTCTATGGAAGGTTTTGGTACAACAGACGGTATTGTGGCCGGTGGTAGCAGTAAAGCAATAAATGAGGGTGATGCTGAAGTTGATGAGATATTTGATAAATACATGGCTTCTGAACCTGTTGTGGCAACAACTAAAGTGAGCACAGAGGTTGATATGTACTTGGAAGAGGACTTGCTGCCAAGAACGCTTGAAATGGATGTTATTGGTTGGTGGAAAGTTGGAGGGTTCAAGTTCACTTCTTTGAGAAAGGTGGCTTGAGATATCCTAGCAATTCCTGTGACAACCGTAGCATCTGAGTCCGTTTTTAGTACTAGTGGGAGAATCATTAGCCCAAACCGTAGCAGACTTGCCCCAAATATGGTGGAAGCTTTGATGTGTATGCAAGCATGGTCTCGAGCAGATATGTTAGGTATAAGATTTATTCATTTCAGTTTTGTTTACCTTCATTCATTTACATGAACACTAACTTTTGAATGATTTGTTCTTTTAGGGGCAGAATCATCGGCTCTCAATGCATTGTTGACATGTCTTGATGATGAAGAAGAAGGCTCGGTAATCACTCTCCTTATATTTTCCTTTCTTTTCTACATCATCTTACTATACTTGTCTTGAAATTAAAATTGGAATTGTATTTCCTTTATCCTTAGGATGGTCTTGAGCCCGATATCATTGATCCATGTGACTAGGGAGTAGGGACATACATGAACATGAGAGCAACACTTAAGATGGCTGGATGGTGGACACTTCTGTTTCTGCAGTTTTCCCATTATTCTTGTGTAATTGTGTGTGGCAGCATGCCAGCACAGCTGGAGAACTTGTATTGTGCAATGTGTGTGGCTGCATGGCTCAAGAACTTGTGTTGTTATGCGTGATTTGTAATAAATAACTGTAACAATTGTGTGGCTGGACAACTTGAGGATGATAATGAATTATGTTGGTTTTTTACCTGTGTTTTGGATGTCAAATTGTTGTTCTACATGTTGAAACCATTCTGTTAATATGCTACTCGTTCGCGGGTAACGGGTAACCCGATATCCGCGGATATCCGCCGGGTGCGGGTACGGACAGGAACTTTTACCCGCGGGCAAGGTAGCGGGCGGGCAAAGGTCTGTGTCGCGGGTAGGCTCGCGGGCGGGTAAACTGCTTACCCGCACCTTACCCGACCCGTTGCCATCCCTAGTTGTGTTATGGGCTAGACAATGCAGTGGCAGTCAGCCAGCCACAACCAATTCAACATTATGATCCAGTAGCTGGGTTATGGGCCGGACAATGCAGTGGCAGCCACAACTAATTCAACAATCAGGACTCAGAAAAAAAAGTTCTTTTGTCGTCCCTCAACTATTATTCTAGTCCGAGTTTAGTCTCTCATTGTATAAAACCGGGTATCCGACGTCCCTTATATATCTAATCCGTTAACTTTTGGTCCTTCACTAGTTTTAGGAGTGAAAGAAATAGTTGAATAACGACAAGTTGGAATTAATAGTATTTTGTTTGTAATCCGAACAGAGTTTGTGCCCCGTCACATTCAACATAGGACGTCTGTAATACTGGGCTTAGAGCAAGTACTACCTCCGTTCCAAATTATATCTACGTCTAGCCTTTTTATGACAGAATAAAAAGTATGATAAAATGTCTCATATACTCTTGATTAAACATGTCCATGCAAGTATATATGGTAGTTATACCTGTCTTATATATCTCCATGCTTATAAAAGGAATTATGTGTGCAATAATTAGAACCACAAGACCATTAATATCTATAGGATATTTTTGTCCATCCACTCATTCAATCAGGCTTTACAACTTATATGTAGCTATATTTTAGAACAAATTTTAAATGCTTAGCGTAGCTATATTAGTATTATAAAGGAGGAAGAGCCAGCTAAATTTGATGTGGAAGGGAGAGAAATCAGAGAGAGAAGAGAGCGGGCGAGCGCTACGAGAGGGCTGCGACTTGTGTGTCTACTAATCTTTGTCCCGATCCGTGTCTCCATAGCAATTAACAACAAATAAATCATCCAAATTCATTTCTGATCACATCATTGTGTTTGTTATGATAAGATCTTCAAAATTAAACCACACTTGACCATGTTTGGATTATATATATACATATACATATATATATATATATATATGAAAAATCCTTTCTACTCCCAGGTGTAGGTACTCCCATGTCCAAAAAACCATGTTAGGGATGTGTACATACTCATTTATTATTTTGAGTATGTACACATACCTAAAATAAGATTTATCAAAGTGCTAACCATGAAAAAATTTGAGTGAAACTCATATTTTTTTGCACCTTATGATATATTACATTTTCTGTATAGAAAAGGGAGTATGTCCACATACTTCATGAATAAAAAAAAATATGTCGACATACTACTTTTAAAAATCAAGTATGTGTACATACTTTATTTAGAAATGTCAAGTATGAAAAAATACCTAGTAATTTGTGAGATACACATATGGGAGTAGCTACACCTAGGAGTAGGAAAACCTCGTCCTATATATATATATATATATATATATATATATATATATATATATATATATATATATATATATATATATATATATATATATATATATATATATATATATATAGTATATATATTGGGAGCCTATAGGCTTCCAATAGTTATTGGAAGCCTCGGCCACCCCAACGAGCCAAGCAGACCAGCGGGCCATTTGGTGCGACCCAACCAACCAACCTGTACACGTGTGGGTCCCACAACGGTCAACGAATATCAGCCACCCCCATCCCCCCGTCCCTCCTGTTCATTTCAAAATTTCCATTCTCTCTCCTCTCTCCCTCCTCACATCGTGAAGCTCAGGCAGGCCGTGGCGGCGCAGGAGAGCTCTAGCAATGGCGGCACGGTGCAGATCCGGCACTTGGGAACGACGCCCACGTGGGATGCCTACCACTCAAGCCACCGCGCACCACCAGGGGTGCTCCGGAGTCTCGTTGCTGCTGCTCGTGGCCGCTGTCGCCACGGCCGTGGTGGTGGGCGACGACTCTGCTTCTCTCATCATCGTGCAGGACGTCATCACTACGGTGCTCGCGGTAGGGGCCGCCGTGCTGCGTTGGATCCCTCGTGCTCGTCGGCCTGCAAGCGTCGGAGGACTGGAGCGCAGCTTCCCGACCTGGTGTACTGGTGCCTCCTTCTCACCTCGAGTGCATGCTCTATGTTTGTGTAAATGCCTCATAAAATCTGCAGCCTAGTGTAGCTAAACATTACTCGTTTCGCTCTTTGGTTTGTGTTGGTATGCTGGATCTTTGCTCATATGCTCACTGAAACCCAGTGCTCATAAACACTTTCCTATGATTTCCTCCTACTAATTCTATGCTCTATTGTAAATAGTTTATATGATGTACTGGGTAGTTTATATGGTCTCGACATGGTATTCTTTTGAACCGCTCCTATTTTATATGCTCCATCCCCTGGGTTATATGATATATGTTGTAGTTTGTATGTTGTGAGAATACGAGGAGCGGTCGCGATGGGCCAGACCGGCCACCCGACGATGACCAGACACAAGCATGACAGTGCTAGCCCGCGTGACAGACCCGAGGAGCCAAGCGCACTGACAGATTCGTTGTTTATATGCTCCATACCTCGGTTAATATGATATATTCTGTGGTTTGTATGCTGCACACTGACTGTTTCGTGGCTTAGATGCTCCATCCCGTGGTTTATATGATATATCCTATGGTTTGTATGCTGCGCACTGACGGTTTCGTGGATTATATGCTCCATCCCATGGTTTATATGATATATTCTATGGTTTGTATGTGTGTACAACGATGACAAGACACATGCGTGCTAGTCGTATAATGTGCCTGTTGCCAACGTGCTGTTGCAGTTTCTATGATACCTGAACATGATTATATGATACCGTCTCAAGAGCATATAAAGCACCCAATACATCATAGAAATCATGAAAAAGAGCATATCAACTATCATTACAAGCATACAAAATGGACCTCAAAATAAACCACCCAAAATATTTATATGACATACATCATGTGACAGATATATGACATTCTCTTAACTTTATATGACACATTCACTATTGTTATATGACATTTTGTTTACTTGGCTCAGGAGGAGACTGAAGACCTCAGACGTGGAGCACTTAGCTACCTGATGTTCCACCACTGCAACAATGTCGATGACCTCCCGCCAGTGCTGTTGAGCTTCCAACACCAGAGGGATAGTTGATGAACATCTATACTATGAGAATGATGTTGTTGTATGCCTAATTATAATATGGCTACTTCTGTTAACTACTAGTTTGCTACTTATGTAACTTGGCTACTTATGACCATGCACGTTTGCTGGTCCATGATATATTTGCCGCTAAATATGGATGGTTCTCCTATGACCAGGCATGGAATTCCTCCTTACTGCTATTTGACACACTCCTCGCTAATGCAAAGCCACCGCACACACTATACCAGTGCTCATATAAACTCTAACTATGGTCATATAAACCTCGGCGTACCTCATATAGCGTACACCAAACATCATAGACATCAGCTACCTCATTGTCCACAACATACAATCCACATAATATAGCATATAACCTAGGGGATGGAGCATATAATCCAGGAAACTTAGAATAGAATATCGAGAGCATAGTAGTGACAACTCAGAGAGCATATTAACCACCCAACACATCATGGAAACCACAGAGAAGAGCATATAAATCATTATTACAGTTTCTATGATGGTTTTAGTGTGTTTCTATGATCTTGAAAAATTCAAAAACAAATATTCACAATGGTTCTCAAACTGTGCATAAAAATGTCACGAGTCTTGTGGTGAAAACCGTTTGTGAGTTGTATTTTAAGTTGTACCTTACTTACCTGGGCCGTGAAAAGCTCAAATGATAGGATCATTCCTTGCTGCAATTTAAGTTGCATCCATCATATATACATACTCTGTTGTTTATCATAGATACGTTTTTATGATCTCGTCCAAGTGTTTATATGCTCGTTGGTTGCTTTTGGTGTTCCTATGATCGTTTGCATAGGTTTGTATGATCATACCCTTTAGTTTCTATGCTCCTGTATATTTTAAATTTATTCTTTTTCAAAATAGGTTTAAAATGGATCTTAAAATGTGCATAAAAATATCACGGATTTTATGGTCAAAACCGTTTAAGAATTAGATCCTCGGTTGAAGAATTATAGCCTAAAAACCAAAACAAATAGCCCAACCTGCATGCATGCTCTAGGTGTCAGATGCGTCAGGCAGTTCAAAACAAACCAGCATGCTCACATGCACATGTTAGGAGGTGCAGCGTGCACGTGGCACCAGCTGAAAGGTTGGGATGCCTTCCCCCTGCATGTTGACGCGATGGGAGCCTGTGAGTCATCGGTCTGGCGCAGGGTCCCAGTTTACAGCACTGTGTGAGGCGCCGAACAGCTATTCAGAGCCTATAGGCTCCCAATAGTCGGCCGCTATATATATATATATATATATATATATATATATATATATATATATATATATATATATATAGCGTCTATTTAGCTCCCTGCGCGTTGAATAATATTCAACGCGACAGCCAGAGTTGGCCCGAGCGCCGACGTGGTAATCTGCCGTGGGTAATTACTCCACTTTTCCTCCCTAGTAGTAAAAGTGGGATCGCAGCCGGAGTTGGCCCAAGCTCCGATGTTGTAAACTAAAATTGCACGTGTGGACCGATCCAATTCACGGACGAAATGTTCCTGGTTGTGGCGTATATCACTGTCAAGATTGGCAATGAGGGCAGTAAAATGTGGCTGGTTCTTCTCGGCCACTTTGCCCTTGACGCCACGTAACATCTCACTAAAAATAGGCAGATCACATGTGGATGATGGCCCTATCTGGCTTGAGGGTACGGGTAGACCATCTTGAGAGTGGTTGGTGCCATACGCTGAGCCTAACTGGCTTTTTTGCTACAATTCAAAATAAGATCAGCTGGATAGTGTCTAACAGCTCCTAAATGTATTTATGATGTGTGATCATAAGTACTTACTTTCAGCTTGCCAAAAGTTCGTTTCCCATCCGCATCCCTCATGCGGTCGGCGGCCGTGATAGCTCCCACCTTATCCTTGGTGAATAATGCTGCCCTGGGTGTAGTAATCCTATCCTGATTGTTTTTTATGTGCTCAAGGTTGTGGAGGTAGTAAATCTGTATAAGTAAATACATGGATCAGTTACTATGTGTGGAAAAGGTAGAGGTGGTTTAGTTTGGTAGTAAATGTACTCACAATTAGCAACGGGGGGCATGAGCGCAAAGACGGATTTACAGAATTCTGACCCGACGACCGCCATAGTTTAGCTGCTCGCCGGATGTCCTCTATCATTTCTTGCTGCCAATCAACATTAGCAAAATTCTCGAAGTCCATTGTGTACTCGACCTCCACGTTGGATATATGCAAGGAAGTGGTGGAGAACAGCAATCTGTTGAACAATATTAGGAAAAAACACTTAATGGACAGGTCATCTGTCTTGTGCTCCCGCAATTTATCCTTGAGGCATTCAACTGTGATCTTGCCGCCTATACATCCAAGCTCCGCTGCTATCCGATGTCTTTCGGCGCAGATCTCAGCATAAGAGTGGCTTGGTGGGGGGTTTGTGCCAGGAGGGACACCCATAACAGACCACACAACATTTTTGTTGATCGGCAGTATAGTGTGAGAGGAGGCGTGAATCACCATGTTGATGACATCAATCTTGGTGAGCAGCCAAATGTACAGTGCACGTTCCTTCACCGCATCAATTGTGATGTCGAGAATTTTCCCCCAACCAAGTGCACGAATCTAGCTTTCTGGTCAGGTGACAAAAGCTTTATCGCGTCGATTACATCTTTTGGGTTGCAACGGCAGCACGACTTACCCTTCCCAGGTTTGTCACCCTGCATAGGAAAGAGACCAGGAAACACATTTGCAATTGGCCTAGTATTAGTTGCTTCAAAAAAAATGTTGTGTATACACATTTGCACAGGAACATACATCATGTTGACCCAGCATAAATTTACTGAATTCCATCAATAAATGATTTGGCATACCCTAAATTTCTAACATACACCCTTTTAAAAAAATAGGGTAAATTTACGCAAATACATAAACATCGTAAATTTACCAAGACCACAGATGTATTTGACTGCTCAATGCTATCCTGGAGTATTAATGGAGGCACAGTGTGGGATTGCAATAAAAAGGTGCAGCTAACCTCTTTACGCGTGTGCACGTCTATGCTGGGTCGTTGCGGAACTGGCATAAAATCCTGTCATGACAAAATGAGCTGTATAAATGGTAGTAAAAAAAAGAGCAGGACAACAACATATTGTATGGGTCGTGGGATGCTCACATCGTCATCATCTTCATGCCCGGCTGTGTCTGCTGATGGATGTTGGTCTGGGTTGCATGGTCGTTCACTGGCTGCAGCTGCATTGGTCTTCGCACGCCTAGGAGAGGATCTAATTGCTGGAGGTGTGCTTTCCTCTTCTTGCTGCTCAATATTTTATGCTGGACGGTGTTCCTGGGCGCAGCAGGGAGATTCATCTCAATACCATCTCCTTCCTGGCCACCCTGTGGTTGAGCCGCAGTGACTTGTGGCCCTTGCGGTTGAGCAGCAGTGACTGTGTTACCCTCCTGACCATTCATAACAGTGGAGCTCATCGATGAAACCTTAGACTGAATCTTTGGCCTCCTCTAACTCTGGATTAAACAATAGAATTCGTTATACATGTAAGAACCAGACAGTAAAACATGACAAATTACTGGTAATTACGGCTGTGACACTTAGATACTACCTAGGAGTAATCAGTTCGTTTCAGAATGGATACTTTGACACGGCGGTAATCACTCAGTTTCTACATATCTAGAAGTAACTTTATCAAAAAAAAAAAAAAAAAACTAAGATGCATATTACGGCAGAATGGATGACTGCAGGTCTGGTTTGCTCACTATCCGATTCATAAAATGCAATTGGAAGTAATCTGATAAATAAAAAATTACAAACAAAACTGAATGAATACTGAAAAGCTACTATGGTCCGTAATCGATTGAACCCAAAATCTGAAAAGCTAGATGAGCCATGCGCAGCTGCTGGCACTGAAGGTCTAGGTTCAGAACTACCCGATTCAGAAAATGCACTTGGAAGTAACCTGAGAAATAAAAAATTACAAAACAAAAATGAATGGATACTGAGAAGCTACAATGGTCCGTAATCGATTAAACCCAAAATCTAAAAAGCTAGATGAGCCATGCGCAGCTGCTGGCAATCGAACAGATAAGGGATCTAATAGGAGAACTCACCTGGCTAATCATGCGGCCCGTGAAGATCCGGAAACTACCCGGCTGGTAGATGACGAGCTGCTCTGTGGTTGAAGAAGATACCCCAGCCCGGCGTCGCAGACGAGGTGGTGCGAGATTGAAGGAGAGGCTATCCAATCACGGCATCACGTTCACCGCGTCCAAGCCGAAGTGCTCCGATGTGCGGGGGCGAGACTGAAACACCGCTGCCAGATCTCTCAAGGGGACTAATATGCTCCGCGCCTGGCGAGCGCAATCAAGGGGACTGCCGCCGGCTGCGCGATTTGGAGGACCAAAAATCGAATGAGGATATCCCGGTGAGAGATCTGCTCGGCGCACGAAGATTGCATCACGCGAACTGAGGGAGCGGGGGGCAATTTGGAGAAGCAAAACAAGATTGGGGGAATACTGAATGGTTGCTCTGCTCGGTGCCTGGCGAGGTGGGAGAATATCGGGGAAGAAAGACAGGTGTTGCCGTTTCGATGAAGCTAATCAGTGGCGCGCCTCCCGATGGATTCGAAACGGTGGCATTAATTTTTCCAAGCGGCCAACGCCACACGATGCCGTAAAACATGCAGCTGTTTTACTGATGTTGAAGTAAATTACGGCCACGGGTGCGCCTGATGCGGGGGGGGGGGGGGGGGGGGGGGGACCGACAGCTGTGAGCGAAATTTACGGTTCTTTATTAACCCCCGTAGTGGATCGGTTTTACTGCTTGTTAGGCTCGCCGGAGTGCTGGGCGGCGCCGCCGGCGCGTCGAATATCGCAGGAGTCCAATATACATTACCTATATATATTAGTAGCTCTATATAATACCCTGGTTACCAAATAATATTCGGTACCCGACCCCTCACCGAGCGCATCTCCCCTCCCTCCCGTCCGATTTTTTTTGGTTCCCCTGGTTCCTCGCTACCCACGTCTGGTTTTCCCTGCATCTGTTTCCAAGTGCGATAGATCGTGGGGCCGATTCGGTTTCCAATCGGTCGCACAGCCTCCCGCCGGCAAACATGTGGCGACGAGCGGTTCCCCTTCCACCCGGCGAGTTGCCATGGTTCTCCCCCACTTGCCGCCCTGTCAAGCTGCTCGTGTTCTCCCCCTCGCGCCGCCCCAGCGACACTCCGCGCCGCCGGCTTCCGTGCTGCCCCGGCGAGCTGCAGCCTGCAGACGTCCGTCCCGGGCGCCGTGCACAGAGTTAACTCGCCTGCTGCCCCCACCCCAAGATCCTGAGACGCCAGGGACCTTCGGGTTGATGAATCGCTGTTCCATCCTGACGTGATGCCCCCGAGCCAGCCGTCAGTGTTGGATCCACCTCCGCCTGCTCTATGAGCGTGCGTGACCATGGAGCTCAATCTGGATGGTGCCTTCACCTGGAGCTGTGGAATCGTGGAGGACAATAGACAAGGCAGATCATTGATCTAAATGTTCGAGGTACGTTTTCATCCTTCAGATCCCCCGTTGCTTGAGGTGAGTGACTAGTTTTCTCTTTTCTGATAAAACTGTTCCAGATCGTATGCCTGCAGAGGGATTGGTGCGAACTACGGAGGAGCGAGGAGGCCACGGGTGAATCTTGTGCAGGATTAAATAAGGTGTTGGTACTAACATTTGGATTCTGAATCTGGTTCAGGATTAGGTTGCAATCAATGAATAAGTAATAGAAAATCTGCTAATATGCATGCTAAGCTATATGTTTTGGCTGCACTTTTCAGTTATATAGAGATTTAATGCTTAACTTGCTATGTTAGCATAGTTCAGTTCATTAATTTATGTTAATTGCCCTCGGATTTGAAACTAGGCTATTTCAGTTCATAGGCTGGAGAAGATTTTAATTGCTTTGCACCTCTTGTATGGGTTCAAAATTGCTAATCAATTTCTGTAATTCTGAACTAGTATGCTGAAGTATAAAAAAACGATGGAGATTATCCTTGAGCTTTGAACTGCTCATCTCTGGCAAAAACTGATGCACTCATGCAGAGGTGAGCATGATTGCCTAGCAAAGCAAGCCTTTATCCATACAAATGCTACAGATTTGACGATTTCCCGAAGCTATACGGCGTGCCAGTGTATTATCAGTTTGTCTTTAGCTACGGTCCATATAATATCATCACTATTGTTTCTGTAGCTGCAGCTGCATAGCTGAACGAGGCCACAAGCCACTGATCAGCTGGTGCTCTGGCTAAAAGAGCCCATCAACAGCAGAGGTGAGTGCAGCTGTAGCTGCAATCAGGATGCCGCTGTGGTCTGCAGGTGCTAGGACCATGGAGATGGCGATATCCTAATCATGATGCTAGCTCCGTTCCATCGTTCTTGTGTTGCTTAATCAACATGCTCCGTTTTGTAATATAGTGAGTTTTTTGCATATACATTTGTCTTGATTTCTGATAAATAAATCCTATTCAATAATAGATTGCGAGTAACTGAAGTTTTTCATGTCATACATGATATTTGCGATCGGGCTAGTTTGGTTGCAAATGAGTGAACCTTTCATGGTTTGCTCGATTCATTTTGTCAAATAGCAGTTTTTTAACGCATAATTGAGATTTTTTCAGTCACAAACGATATTTGTGATTTGTTTCCTGGTCCAATTGCATGTTAGAAATGCCTACGTGCAAAGTTGCAAGCAAGTTGGACGAATGACATGTCTCAAAAAAAAAAGAATGACATGTCTCAAGAAAGGCCATGAAAGGGATACTAAATAATTTATATTAATTGTTCAGTTTGTAATTTTCCATGATAGAAAAAATTCCTGCAATTAATCAGTGTTTACATGGTGCACTAGCATCATTTGTAACGATAGCACAGAATGATTTTCTGATTGCCAGTGTTTTTGATCCATTTAATACAACCATGTAATATAATGTGATTTATGGTGTCTAACTACTGGGTTGTATAGTATTTTGCTCCACAATGAGTGAAGAAAACCGTATATACATGGATTTATCAGAGATTAGTCAAATTTGTATTTACTTTCATTGCATTTTGCAAATAAAATAGAGAACGGACATGTTAACAACTAGCTTTTGCGGTGAGTACAGATCCCGTTGTGAGATGACTAATTAATGGCCAGATGCCATTGCATAAAAATATACGTGCAGGTCCTCCCGAATACAGCTAGCGAGCAAATAAAAAATACGTTCAGGTCCAGTATGTTTTTCTTGGACGGAAGTGTTTCTACTCCACGGCAAAAGAAAAGGAAAAGAAAAACAGCATGCTCACGTGGGGCTATAGTCAACCAACCGTGTCTGTGTGTGCGAGAAAACTGCTCGCCGAGAAAACCGGTGCCGCATTGAGCGTGGCGGGACTGGAGAGAGAGTCGGACGCGCGGAGGGAGTCGGAGGAGCCGGTCGGGGGAGGGTGGGCTCGGGTACTGAATAACTATTTGGTACACAGGGTACCATTTAGCGTTGTCCTATATATATAGAATATTTTTGTATTAAAATAATTTATTTAACCTAAAAAATATTCCAAAAAGAGAATATAGTCCAAACATGATCAAATGTGGTTTAATTTTGAAGATCTAATCATAACAAACACAATGGTGTGATCAGAATTGCATTTGAATGATTTATTTGTCGTTAATTGTCTCGGAGACACGGATAGAGACACGAGTTAGGAGACACAAAACCCTGCTCGGGCCGGCAAAATGCGCTGCATCAAAGGAGCCCTACCGCTCGCACGCGTTTTACGGGCTGCTGCATGAGGAGAGCATTAAAGTAAAATGGCCTCACTACCACTGCCTCCGGTTTGCATGAGGTGGCAAATTCTTTCTCGGCGTCTGTCTGCGCGCAGCTATTAATCCTGCGTTTAGTTTCACCAACCTCCTCCAAAAAACACTATTCAACCAACTTTTCACTATTCATCCTATCCTTTCCACTCATAAAACACTATTCATCTACAGTGTATTTTTCAATCTACAGTGTTTTTTTAGGAAATCTTTCCCATCTAAACACCTCCTTAGATCAAACAGGGCCAACAAAGGATTCATCAACGCCAAAAATATCTCGTACTGTACAAAATGTATACTGTGACGTCAACGTCATCAACTGCACAAATAGTCATCCCGCACCACATGATACACGAGCGTCTTTAAAAAAAGGCGTCACTCGCAGCCTCCGGGATCGACATGGCCACCGCCGACGCCGCGCGTCCTGCCACCCGGCCGGCCGGCTCCATCCGCGACCACATCGTGGTGTTCCCGTTCATGGCCAAGGGCCACACCCTCCCTCTCCTCCACCTCGCCTCCGCTCTCGCCGGTCGCGCCGGCCTCCGCGTCACGGTGCTCACGACGCCGGGCAACCTCGCCTTCGCGCGGCGCCGCGTCCCGGCGCACGTCGCCCTCGTCGCGCTCCCGTTCCCCTCCCACCCGGACCTCCCTCCCGGCGCCGAGTCCACCGACGCCCTCCCCTCCCACGCGCTCTTCCCGGCGTTCCTCCGCGCCACGGCGCTGCTCCGGGACCCCTTCGCCGCGTACCTGGCCTCCCTCCCCTCGCCGCCGCTCGCCGTCGTCTCCGACTTCTTCCTCGGCTTCACGCAGCGCGTCGCCACCGACGCCGGCGTCCTCCGCCTCACGTTCCACGGCATGTCCGCCTTCTCCCTCGCGCTCTGCTTCTCCCTCGCCACGAACCCGCCGCCGCCGCCGCCGCCCGGGAGCGCCGCCGCGTTCCGCGTGCCGGGGTTCCCGGAGACCGTCACGATCACCGTGGACGAGGTCCCGCACGCCGTGGCGCAGGCGGCCGACGTCGACGACCCGGTGACACGGTTCCTGCTCGACGAGGTCCGTGACTGGGATTACCGGAGCTGGGGCGTTTTGGTGAACAGCTTCGACGCGCTGGACGGGGACTACGCCGGGCTCCTCGAGTCTTTCTACCTCCCCGGAGCTCGCGCCTGGCTCGTCGGCCCTCTGTTCCTCGCCGCCGGCGAGTCACAGGAACAAGACGACGAGGACCCCGAAGGGTGCCTACCGTGGCTGGACGAGCGGGCGTCGAGATCAGTGGTGTACGTGTCGTTCGGAACGCAGGTCCACGTCAGCGCGGCGCAGCTGGACGAGCTGGCTCACGGGCTGGTGGACTCCGGCCACGCCTTCCTGTGGGCCGTCCGGTGCTCCGACGAGCGATGGTCGCCGCCGGTGGACGTGGGGCCCGAGGGGAAGATCGTCAGGGGGTGGGTCCCGCAGCGGCGGGTGCTGGCCCACACGGCGGTGGGAGGGTTCGTGAGCCACTGCGGCTGGAACTCGGTGCTGGAGAGCTTGGCCGCCGGGCGGCCGATGCTGGCGTGGCCGGTGATGGCAGAGCAGGCCGCGAACGCGAAGCACGTGGCGGACGTCCTCCGCGCCGGCGTGCGCGTGGGCGTGAAGGCCGGTGGCGCAAACGCGGGGCCGGAGGTGGTGGTTGATAGGGTGCGGGTGGCGGGGAAGGTTCGGGAGGTGATGGACGGCGGCGAGGCCGGGCGGAGGATGCGGGACAGGGCCGAGCACGTTGCGGAGGCCGCGCGGGCGGCCGTCGGCGAGGGAGGCACGTCGCGGGTGGCGCTGCGGCGGATGGTCGACGAGCTGCGGCGGAGCTATGACGATGACGGTGAGGCAAAGGTGTGAGATAGTGATAACGACGGTCGCCGGCGCCGGCAGGCACCAGGCAGGCCGCAGGCTCCGCCGCGGGTTGTCATTGATGGCCCCACGGAGTAATGTGGGCTTGTTGAAGTGGTTCAAACGTCGTCTTTTGTCGTTGTCTTGATGTCTTCTCCATCAATGTTGACGCATCTCTACTTGGTCGGAGCTAGTCGATCAGTATACATGTGTGTTGTTGTACTCCCTCAATCCCATAATAGATGACGTTATGGGATGCGTGCACGTGTTACTTTCTCAACTTTGACCCGATTTGTAGAAAAATATGTGCAATATTTATATCTCTAATAAATTTGTTAAAAAACTAGATTCAAATATCTATCTAATAATACTAATGATGTATTATAAATATTAATATTATTTTATATATAATTAGTTAATGTTGAAAGATACTGTTTTTCTTGGAAGTGAGAATGACATCTATTTTAGGAGGACGGAAGGAGTACTTGTTATTAGTGCACGAGCATCTTCGTTCGGGGGTGATGTGAGAGTTTTTAAACGAACGGTGATCCTATCACATTCACGCCCATGTTGATGTGTCGTCCTGGCATCCACAGTCTGAGGCTCTGAGCCAAACCCGTTTTCGAGAAGTCAGCATCCTTAACTTCAACCAAATACATAAGAAAAATATTATTATTATTTATTTTTCATAAAAAATAGGAGAAAGTTCAAATTACTCCAAGCAAAAGTTTGTATAACCCCCTAAACTATTTTAGTTCATTTTACTCCATAAACTATGTCATTTGGTTTAATTTGCACCTTAATACATTTTGTCCTTTCTGTTTCTTTATGCATAAGTAGAGTCTTGAGTTAAAATTTTGCAAGATGACATTAGACATCATAACAAATGCTAGAAAAATATATCATATTTTTTATCATTATTTTGACAGGGTAGGATATTTAATAATAAATTAATATTTTAATATACAAAATCTAAAAACATAAAGAAAAAATTATAATATATTTTCTTGACCTGCATTATGATGGGCCCTACCATCATGCAAAATTTTGAATTAAAACTGTATGGAGATATAAAAAAGACAAATTGCTTCAAGAAGTAAAATGAACCAAATCGCATAGTTCGGGGGGTTAATTAAACTAAAAAAAAATTTAGGGGGTTATCCAAACTTTTGCTATATTTGAGGGGAGTATTTTGGACTTTTTTATAAAAATTATTTAGATCTGTCATATATTTTCATATTACATATTTGTAGTTTTAAAAGTTAATAATGGTTTTTTATAATTAAAATCATTAAATCTAAAAAAGTTTGGCTTATTCTTAATACATAATTGCATGTTTTCTCGAGACAGAGGAAGCAACTCTTGTGGCCAGCGGGAGTATCAGCGTGGGGCACTACTTCGTTTTCCTTGAACCGAGCTTGTTGGATGTTTGTCACCTTTTCAGGTCTCAATATTGGATCTTGCACATTGGATTCTCTGACTTGCCTCATTGCCTCAGGCTTGGAGAATCACTCTAGCGTCCATTTCCGCGATAGTGGACGCTATATATGCTAGAGAGATTAAAGTTCTTTTTTATAATAAATAGATTAAAGTTAGCAGCATTTTTCACATAGATGTAAAATTGGTCGATTGGCTTCATTAAGTCAGAGAAGTCGTAGCGTGTATCTTAATCACTCTAAAAGCTAAATGAGAGGGAAGGGAGTTGAGGACCTCTGGGTATGGACTTTCCAAAAGAAAAGAAACTGATGTTAGCTGACATCCTTGGCAGCGTGACGGTGCCCAGGCCGGAGCCAGGCCCTTTTGGTGGTGTCCTAGGACACCAATGCATTTTGTTAAACTATGAAAAAAATTAATGCTTATGTGTGCTAAATATGTGGGAGGTACGCATAATTATATGAAAAGGACACCAGTGCAGTTTTTGGCTAGATCACCCCTGGCGGCGCCAAGGCTGGTGTGGCAACCAGCAGGGGTGATGAACGGCCGCGAGGCCGGGCGGAGCATGGCAAGGCAACTTCTTTCCTTCAAGGTTCTTTGATTTTTTTTTTTTTTGGAATTTTCTACTCTCGTAAGAAAATATATGGCAACACCATACATGATACATGGATACACCGGCATGCCCACCCACAAGAAATGAGTTCTTAAGAGTTCCCCACTGCGCAACTAAGAGTACTTCCCAAATTGGTAGCAGATGTGATAATTGAGCATTAGAAGGCAGGACAACGTGCATATTTGTAGATGCACCCATGTGGCCATATATCAAGCCGATCGCTGTCCTATCCCTACGCCTTCCAAGTCCAACAAAAACTGACCAAATGCTGTGCGCGACGATCCACCTTCTTGGTTCCAGGCCATGGCCGCAGCCTCTTTGAGCGCCCTCACCCGCGCCCGGAGTCGCTTCCCTTCTTGGCTCTCCAATACTAACGTTACCTTGGCCTCCACCTCCTCAGCCTTGACAAGCCCCAGCTGCCTACACACGACCACCTCCACACCAACCCCAAACTCCTCCACCATAAACACCTTGCTCATCTTCTGCTCCGCATACAGGGGCCAGCAGAGCATCGGAACGCCGGCCATGATCGCCTCTTGCACCGAGTTCCACCCGCAGTGCGTCACGAATGCGCCTATCGCCTTGTGACGGAGCACGTCCACCTGTGGTGCCCATTCCTTGACGACGAGGCCGTGGCCATTGGTCCTCTCCAAGAACCCCTCTGGTAGTAGTGCGTCGAGGTCTGGGTCAGCATGGGGCGCGAGCGTGCTGTCACGGACGGGTGCTCGCACCACCCAGAGGAACCGGTGGCCAGATCTCTCGAGCCCAATGGCGATCTCCTTGAGCTGCTCCTCCGTATGCCACCCTGTGCTTCCGAAACAGAGGAACACGACACTGTGCTCTGGTTGCTTGTCGAGCCACGCGAGGCACTCATGGTCGTGCTTTTCTTTTGTCTGACGCTCACCACTAGGTCCCTCGACAAATGGCCCGACGGCGTACACAGGAGGCATAGTGAACTCACTCCCGGGAAGAAAATGTGGGTCCTTGAGGGCTTCCAGTGCCCTAGCCTCTAGTGACACGAACGTGTTCACCAGCATGCCGTTGGCCTCCAGATTCTTGCCTATCGAGCTCATCCACGCTTGGTATATCTCGCCATTGGGGTCCCCGAGCATCTCACGGCTGAGATGAGAGGCTGGCATGGGTGGGACACCCAAGAGGTCGAGAGGAGAGTCTCCGAGCTCCTTGAAGCTTACTGGCTGGCCCTCATCGCGGACCGAAGCAGCAGCAGAGAGCTGGAGGAACACGGCGAGGGCGGAGGCGCTCCAGGCGAAGAAGGTGTACGCCGGGACGCCCATCTCCTTGGCGACGTCGAGAGCTTCGTTGGACAGCGCGTCCATGACCACCGCGTGGATGCTTCGTGGAGGCATGGAGCGGAGGAGCTCGAGGAGGCCATTGTTGTAGCGCCTCACGAGCTCGAAGTACCCGAGGAGGAACCGCTCGTCGATGGGCATTTCTGGAGGGTCGTCGATGCGAGGCAGGGTGTAGAAGGTGATGAGCGCCGGGTCAGAGGACGCGGCGCGGCGGCGGACGGCGGCGGCGAAGGAGGCGTCGTCCTCCATGGTGACGTCGATGAGGGCGACCACGACGGCGTAGCCTTCGTCCACGAGGGCGTCGGCGAGCTGCATCATTGGGACGAAGTGGCTGACGGCGAGGCAGGGGTAGAGGACGACGGTCTTCTTCATTGGATTGGCTAGTTTGTTAGTTTTCAGGCTCGTCGGTGAAAAGTAGCTAGAAGGCATCAAGGATGTAATTTAAGTGGTTGGGTGATGGCCTAAAACTAGGAGAGGGGTGTGCCACGTTAGAAGGCTATCATTTCGGTTATAATATTAACCGTTGAAGATTGATTGGAATAATGCACCATCATTAACTAGCGTTGAGTCAAACCGTCACGCGAGGGGCTCGAAAAAAGCGGATCTTGCCGCTGCAACACGTGAGTTGCTGATGGAGTTAGTCAACAGTTGCGCAATCATAAACTGGGAGTTCATTTTCCATGCGTACCAGTTCCTGATCCTGACAGCTTAGTTCTTCTACCTCAGTTTCATTTAAAAAAAATCATGTACCTAAGCTAAACTATCCATGTGCATGGATGAAGAATTGCATTGCTATTTTTCTATATCCTTTTTGTTTTGAAAAGCATAGATTTTTTTATGTGTCAGAAACCCGTTTGAATTGCGCCAATTGATCTTTTCTAAAGAGAGAGGTGTTTTGGTGACTAATAGAGCTGTAATATGTTGAACACCACCCCTTAAATCGTACGAGGAGTGCTAGAATGAGTGAAAAAAATAAGAACAATTGATTTCTAAAGACCTACGGGTGGTAAGGTCAGCGGTACCGGGCGATACTAGGAGGTACCCAAAGAAAGACACCGGAAAGTACTAATTAAATATATCCATTTTATTAAAAATAAATACTCAACTAAAATTAACAGATATTGTTCCATAAAAAAGAAATAACGGATACCATTAATCAGCCAAGAAAGTACCATGTACTCCAACCATTACAAAACTCCTCAAATCATATTAATTTAGAGAATGTATGTAATAAGTATTTCCGAGCACACTCTGAGGATGGTCGGAAAGGACATCCTATAAATATGTGATTTGGTGACGTCGTCCTATCCGACTCCATGTTCTTTTTGGAGTTTTCAGATATCGAGTTTCCGGAGACGGACGTGTTTGGCAGCGAGTTCGTGAGCGGAGTTAGAAAAGTTGGAGTGGAGCTCTCCCAAATACGCCCTTAGTATTGGTGATGAAAATAAACAATATATCGTAGAAGCTCTGCTAATAGGTAGAGCCAAAACTAAGAATTTTTCTTTTCTTTGCGTGACCAGTTCCTTCCATCTTTCTCTTGCGTTTGTCGTGCTCGAGTAAGCGAGTATCCAAGGACTACGCTCAAATGCAGTGGCTAGTGCCACTGCAAGTTAACACTGCACGCATTCTTGGCCATCGATCTGAGCAGTGAATGGACCAGATGTGATGTTGTACAGGGACTTCGGGACAGTTGCAGTACTGTGCTCTACGTGCTGCACAATAACTCGCCTCACTGCCCACTGCCTAAGTTGCAGTGGTAGGGGAGCACGGTCCTCAGTATGCAATCTACCCCTGGTGAGTAGGTAAGGACGACGTCACCGGTTGAGCCAGAGTTGTCGTATGAGCTCTACGTACACTTAAGGCACTACTAGTAGCGAATGGATCCATGTGCTTGCATCTAGAGGTCTGTTCGGATGATCTAAAGTGGCTGGGGCTGGAGAGCGGCTGAACGGAAAGAGAGAGAGAGACTGGTGCATGGGAACACCACCTTCTTTCAGCCAGTAGGAAACCATGCAACCTAGCCACCAGCCCAGCAAACCGAATAGGTGGACGGGACGGGAGCTCCTTGAGCTAGGGCCGGATGAGACGAAGAAGGCGGGACAGCCCCACGTTGTGTGTGGTGTGGAAAGATAGAGTGACACAAAGAAAGAGTAAGTGATTTAAGGCACTACTACTTGTAAAAATAAGTCAGCCCTACAAGAACTTCATACAATAGATAAGAAATAATCTTACCTGCTACCATTGGACAAGGCCTAAAGTACCTAGCTGAAAGTTAATTAACTATGAACAACACGAACACGTGCGCAAGAGGCAAGAGCATCACTGTTGCACTTGCAGCCCATTGCTGAGGGGAAAAAGGTCCGGTTGCCAATGTGTTGTTGCTTTTTAATCCTTTTTCTGTCCACACAGCCCCCTCCGGCCATCCACCCTCACCGATAGGCGATAGCGGCGCCGGCGACCGGCGTACCGACGCGCTGGTGGTGGCGTGGTGCTCCATCGTCTTTAGCCTCCGCCCCGAGTCTCCCCCACTGCCACCACCGCGGCCTGCCTGACGTCCCTCTGCACACAGACACACACCGGAGAGGTAAAAAAAAAAAAACAATCAAACCTCCAAACATATTCCCTGACCGCTGACCGTAATCCAAATTCTGTCTGGATTTTTAGGGGGTTACGGATTCATTAGGTACTCAGATGTTTTGTATGGATTGGAGATTTAATTCGGAGGGAACTAACAGTTTCAGACTATCTTCCGAATCAATGTCAGGTCATACGATGTTTCTTAGTTACACTTACACCTGCACTGAACCTGCAGGATCGGAGTGAGCTAGGCAATGGCGCACGCGGAAGCTGGAGGATCTCTACCAGTGCCGAATGTGCAGGAACTCGCACAAACTTACAACAACAGATCAGATGAGCAGATCCCTGAAAATTACATCAGGGTGGAAGAGGCCGCTGAGGAGGTTATCCTTGATGGTGGTATCTCTTCTGCAATTCCAATCATCGATGTCCACAAGTTGCTGGAGCCGCAGTCATCCAAAGAGGAGTGTGCGAAGCTTGGATCTGCCTGTAGACAGTGGGGTTTCTTTCAGGTAAATCGAAGCTCTTGCTGTTTTACAGAGTAAGATTAGTAGGTGCAAATTCAAACTAGGAAGCCTGTACCTGCACACTGAAGACCAGAGAGCTATATGTTTAGGCTGTTGATTTTGAGTCGGTCTAATGGTGCATAGAATTTTCGTCTCAGCATTTTTTTTTCCAGACACGCAAAAGCCGGTACCTGGAAAAGAAGATAAAAAAAAAAAAGAACTTTTGGTCCGCAGGTCATTAACCATGGTGTACCAAATGAAGTGATCAGCAGTTTCAAGAAAGACATGACTGAATTCTTCAAACAACCACTGGAAGCAAAGAAGGTGTACTCGATGATACCAGGCAATCTTCAAGGATATGGTCAGCATTTTGTTGTTTCTGAGGACCAAAAACTGGACTGGGCAGACTTGTTCTCTCTCGTGCTTCGTCCAATAGATTCAAGGGACATGAGGTTCTGGCCAAGTCACCCTCCGTCTTTCAGGTTTGCATGAACTCGCAAATTAAAGCCATTAGTATTTTTCATCATGAATCCTTTGTAAATACAACTTAATTGTTGTCTCTTTAACTACATCCTTGCATGATAACTTTTCACAGGAGCTCCGTAGAAAGGTACTCTTCTGAGGCAGCAAAGCTAGTATCTTTCTTGTTGAAGTTCCTGGCCATGGACATGGGTGTTGAACCAGAGTCTTTCTTGGAGATATTCAGAGGACAGCCTCAAAGCATGCGAATGACCTACTACCCTCCATGCAGGCAGGCTGACAAGGTGGTTGGCCTGTCACCACACACTGATAGAATGGGGCTGACGCTACTACTCCAAGCAAATGATGTTCAAGGACTGCAAATCCGAAAGGATGGAAAATGGGTCGCCATAAACGCCCTTGACGGTGCGTTCATCGTCAACATCGGAGACACACTTGAGGTAAGCATTGAAGTTGTTTAGAGTGTTTCATTGATGCTAGTAAACTGGGTAAGGATGCTGAATGTTAAGTTTATTTAATTTGTTTACTCATGATTGTAAGTTAATCACGCTGGTAGATTCTTAGCAATGGTAGATTGAAGGGACCGTGACACCCTAAGATGAGGTGAATTAGGTGTCTCTAAAAACCTATTTCAATTTCTATCTAAATAGGTTTTCTCTATGTGTTGCTATCTCTACCGCTACAAAGTTTTGCACTCTAGGTCCAATCCTATACTAGCATGGCAAGTCTAGGAAAGGTAAATGCGGAAAGTAGTGCGAGTATGAAATGCGGAAGCTTAAAGGGTAGAGAAGAGCAAACTCCCGGCACGGCGATTTTTACCGAGGTATCGGTAAGCTCACGAGCTTTCCACTAGTCCTCGTTGTTGGAGCCCCTCTCAAAGTGAATGCCCGCGCAAGGGCATAAACTCCCCGGTCAAGTAACTCCGTGGGTGACCACGGGACTTTCCCACGCGCAAGTGGGTCTCCGCTCGTCCCTCCCCGGATGCTCCTCGCCGCCTCCACTTGGTAGAGCTTCGGCCAAACGCCAAGGGCCTCTCCTCCCTTGCACAAGCACCGGCGGCCTCTCCACAAACTCGGTTGGAGGGTCTCGCAAGACTACAAGCACCGGATTACAACACTTGGTGCGTGCAAGCACCAGTAAGCAAAGAGGTATGCAAACCTCGCTAAACTCTAGGCTAAACACCTAAGAGATGCGCTAAAGGGTCTAGACTAGCACCAAGCACTTTGCTAATCACCTAGATCTTCTATTTAGCACTTTGGTGGATTGAGCACTTAAGAATGTGTAGAACACTTGCAAATGTCTTCCCTGAGCTCAAGCACACTTCAAATGGCCAGGCCACCTCTTATTTATAGCCCCAACCAAAGAAACTAGCCGTTGCTAGTCGTTGCCAGTTTTCTGCGTACCGTCGACTAATTCGATGGGTGCAAATGAGGGACCATCGATTTAGTCGTCGCCCCTTTTTTCTTTGAATCTTTGAACTCCAACGGCTACTTGTACCATCGACTAATTCGACGGGCACCCCGTCGAAATAGTCGTCGCCCACCAGAGACGAACGCACGCCGGTCTTCAGTCACCATCGAATAATTCGATGGACCATCGACTAATTCGACGGGCACACCATCGATTGAGTCGGTGCCCACCAGAGACGAACACACACCGGTCTTCAGTCACCATCGACTAATTCGATGGACCATCGACTAATTCGACGGGACACCATCGATTTAGTCGACGCCCCTGCGTTTTGCAATTCTCCATTGCTTCTTCGCGGGTCTTTTCTTCTTTCTTTATTGCCATCTTTTGGATGTCCTTAATATGACTAAGGACATTTTTCTACGTGAGTTGGATGGCTTCAATTTGGATAACCATCACTTGGATATTGGTTATATAGGCATTTGGATGGCTTTCAAAATATCCTTGGGACCTAGAAATATCATCTCGACAAATTGTTAGTCCCAATAATTATGTTGTCAATCAATCGCCAAAATCACAAACTATGGCCTAGGGCCATTTTCCAGATACAAAAGCATAGAGCATAGGGCCATGGTGCATCCAACCAGGAAGCGCATGTCGGTGGCACTGTTCCACGCGGTATGCCGGGAAGCGACGGTCGGCCCTCTGCCAGAGCTTGTGAAGAACGACGGTGAGGCGCGGTATGGCTCATTGAGCTACATGGAGTTCGTGAAGCGCTTCTTCGCTGCAAAGCTCGGTGGGAGGGGCCACGTTGAGAGCATCAAGACTTCGTAGTTGGATACGAAGCAGCGGAAATGGGTAATGCTTGACCAATCGAATATATGACTAGCCTTAGTGAGGTGAGGTCTTTTCTGGTGTTTGTATTCCCCCAAATTTCCTTCGGTACTAAGGGTCTGGGTTTTATATTGCATGTAATATAGGAAAAAGTTTAAATTACTCCCATCAAGTATATCTAAATTTCACGTGACCCTCCAAATTATTTCTTGGTTCGATTTACTCCATAAACTATGCCATTTGTCTAGTTACTAAGGGTCTGAGTTATATAACTTAATAATATATTTTTATAAATCTATTTAAAGTTAAGAAATTTTGATTTAGTCTAAAATCTAGAATTTTAATTTTTTTGAGACGGAGAAAATAGTTAAGAAGGTTGGTTTTGGTGTGAGGTTCAGTGAAGAGTTCAGCCATAGCGTTTCCCGACGCATCAAGTCGCTGTCGGTGTCGGAAATGCTTAAATGGAACAAACTAAAACAAAATGCTTTGAATAGTGGCAACGTATCCTATGAGAACCAGATTCGTGTGAGAACTCTAATCTGGGCCTGAACCAGATTCGTGTGAGAACTCTAATCTGGGCCACATGATCTTGACCCACCTCTTCCTTGAATCAAGATCATGTGGTCCATTCTTATAGTTATCACACGAATCTAGTTCTCATAGGATACGTTGCCTTGAATAGTCGCCTAAAAGTAAAACCTTAGTTGGCAATTCAGTTGAGCATGAGCCAGAAGAGGGGAGGGGGTGAATCCTCACGAAGTCACGAGTACCGTCCAGGCTCGAGACCAGTCAGGTGCTACTAGTAATTAGTACGATCACAAACCTGCGAGAAGTGACCCCACCATAACCAGTGCCCGCACGCTTGGATACGCTAGTGTCTAATGCTGCTGCTAATCATCTTTTTTAACTTAAGCTGCTGCTAATCATGTGATGTTGCAGAGCTGCCGCTACCCCTGCCGCATTAAAGAAAGCCACGCTGCAGTCAATTTCGGCAGCGAGCGGGCTACTCCGTACATCATTGCCCCTGCTCTTAAGAAGGATGAAAAGCTACGCGTTTGAGAAGACGAGCTGCTTAAAAAAACAAAAACTGAAAACTTGTGTTGCCAGACCGAACCCCAAGGGCAAGAGGCGAGAGCATCGCTGTTGCAGCCCACTGATGGAAGAAAAAGAAAAAAGTCCGATTGCCAATATATGCTGTCGCTTTTTTATTATTTTTCCTGCCCATTGTCGATAGAAGTGTGCGATAGGTAAACAAAAGTCCGGTTGCCAATATATGCTCTCGCTTGTTGCCAATATATGCCCTCACCGATAATCGATAGCGGCGCCGGCGACCGGCGTACCGACGCGCTGCTGGTGCTCCATCGTCTTTAGCCTCCGCTCGAGTCTCCCGCACTGCCGTCTTTGCCACCACCGTGGCCGGCCTGGCCTGCCTGACGTCCCTCTACACACACCGGAGAGGTAAATGAAAACGAGCACACATCCAGACATGTTCCCTGACCACTGACCATAATCCAAATGCTTTATAGAATTTTAGGGGGGGTTATGGGGTGTCCAGATGTTTTGTATGGATTTGAGATTTTATTTGGAGGGAACTAATAGCAGTTTCATACTATCTTCCGAGTCAATGTCAGGTCATATTGTCAGTTTCTTGGTTACACCTGCTGACCTGCACCTGCAGGATTTGGGGTGAGATAGCAAATGGCGCACGCGGAAGCTGGAGGATCACTGCCGGTGCCGAATGTGCAGGAACTTGCACAAACTTACAACAGATCAGATGAGCAGATCCCTGAAAATTACATCAGGGTGAAAGAGGCCGCTGAGGAGGTTATCATTGATCATGTTATCTCGACTGCGATTCCAATCATCGATGTCAACAAGTTGTTGAACCCGCAGTCATCCAGAGAGGAGTGTGCGAAGCTAGGATCTGCCTGTAGGCAGTGGGGCATCTTTCAGGTAAATCGAAGCTCTTGGTGTTTTACAGAGTAATATTAAGTAGATGCAAATCCATACTAGGAAGCCGCTGCACACTGAAGATCGGAGCTATGTTTAAGTTGTTGAGTTTGCAACTGTTCTTTGGGATCGGTCTAGTTCCACAAAATATCAGTATCAGACCGAAATTGTGAACAAATGACAGTGAATGAGAGCCCATAAAAATTTCTTCTAAAAAAGAATTCGGCATATGTCTCAAGAGTTCAACCCGAGAACCTCTCTTTTAATGGGACCAAGGTCACATAGCAAAGACAAGTTACTAACACTTGCACATCAAACCCAAGAGATACATCACACATAATGGTTGTTGATCACTCATACCAAGGGTGACCACCATTAGTCCTCACAAATTAGCGGTGCATAGCTACGTTTCAATTTTCGTCTCAACAATTTTTTGCAGACACACAAAAGCCTGTACATGGGAAGAAGATTAAAAAAACGTTTGGTCTGCAGGTCATTAACCACGGTGTACCAAATGAAGTGATCAGCAACTTCAGGTACGACGTGACTGAATTCTTCAAACAACCGCCGGAAGCAAAGAAGGTGTACTCGATGATACCAGGCAATCTTCAAGGATATGGCCAGCACTTTGTTGTTTCAGAGGACCAAAAACTAGACTGGGCAGACTTGTTCTATCTCGTGCTTCGTCCAATAGATTCAAGGGACATGAGGTTCTGGCCAAGTCACCCTCCGTCTTTTAGGTTTGCATGAACTCACAAAGCCACTATTTTTCATCATGAATTCCCCAGGTCCCACTCCAGTGGGAGCCTCTGGCACTCTGGCTCTGCCCTTCTAAAAGTTTTGTAAATACTACTGAATTATTTTGTCTTCTTGAACTACCTCGGATCTTTACAGGAACTCCATGGATAGGTACTCTTCTGAGGCAACAAAGCTAGTATCTTGCTTGTTGAAGTTCCTGGCCATGGACATGGGTGTTGAGCCAGAGTCTTTCCTGGAGATATTCAGAGGACAACCTCAAAGCATGCGGATGACCTACTACCCTCCATGCAGGCATGCTGACAAGGTGGTGGGTCTGTCACCACACACTGATAAAATGGCACTGACGCTACTACTCCAAGCAAATGATGTTCAGGGCCTGCAGATCAGAAAGGATGGCAAATGGGTCGCCATAAACGCACTTGACGGCGCGTTCATCGTCAACATCGGAGACACACTTGAGGTAACCATGTAACTCTCTCTACACTGTATGGTGTGACTGTGTGAGCGTAGAAGTTGTTTAGAGTGTTCCATTGATGCTAGTCAATTGGTTAAGGATACGAATGTTAGGTTTTAATTTGTTTACTCATGATTGCCAGTTAATCACATGCAGATTCTAAGCAATGGTAGATACAAAAGTATTGAGCACAGGGCCATGGTGAACCCAACCAGGGAGCGCATATCAGTGGCACTGTTCCATGCGGTATGCTGGGATGGGACGGTTGGCCCTCTGCCAGAGCTTGTGAAGAACGACGGCGAGGCGCGGTATGGCTCAATGAGCTACAGGGAGTTCGTGAAGCGCTACGTCGCTGCAAAGCTCAGTGGGAGGGATCACGTTGAGAGCATCAAAAGTTCGTAGTCGGCTACGAAGCAGTGGAGATTTTTTTTAGACAATGGAAATCAATATTTCCCGCCTCTGCTATTACACACAGTGTTATAAAGCAGTGGAGATGGGTAATGCTTATTGCTTGGTCAAGCTGTATGTGTCTAGCCTGCGTGAGGTATTTTCTGCTGTTTGATTTCCCCAAAATTTTCTTTGGTGTTCCCTTTTTAGGAAAAAAGGTTAAAAATAGAGATCGTGACATTGTAATACTTTTCTGAAATAAGATGATATGTTGCTTAGGAGCTTGTTTCTTGCATCTTGCCTGATGCAGTTGACTTTGGTGGTGTTACAGTAATTTTCGCCCGTAGCCATTGATTCCTGCTGCAATCGGGCATACTTTGAAGAAGATGCCACTCAGCACTGCCCCTCACAATGATTGCTCTGAACAATTTTGGCGCACCTCTGTTCAATGTGACTAGCATTTTCTAATCAGTTTTTCTTACTGCTGAACATCCGCATTAGCAGCTGTAGACGCCACGTCCTGTTTATGTTGCATTACTTGAATGGCTGACAGCCTCTCTGAATGGAATTCTTCTTGGTGTAGTTGGAAATTTTGGCGAACGCAATGTCCTCTTTTTGGTAAAAACAATCAAGTGTCTTTCCTCCCAGAAAAATACCAAAAAACTGGTGATAACTGGGTTGGTCTGCATTCCATTCCTGAACTCCTGAATCGCCGCTGCCAATGCAGAACCCAAAACAGGCCAACACCCTTGGAAGCTGGCAAGAAGTGCTCAAGGCCCCACGATGCCAATCATTGTCCAAGACTGGACTCCTCTGAATCGCCGCTGCCGTGTCTCACTCATGGCCCAGCACGTGGTTCGATCGCCAAACACGGCGACGTAGTAGGAGTTGACGGTAGAGTATTCAACAGAGAGGGAAGGGGAAGACACGGCAGACGGAAGTTGCCATGGAGCGAGATGAAACCATCTTCTGCGCATGTGGCTGCGCTTTGCCTTTTTGCTGCTTGCCTTCTTCCCGGACGCGATCGATTCTCAAAAGCAAGCAACAGAAGAATGAATGTTCATGTGTGACGCCATTCGCCATGCCTGCGATCTGCCCCTTCCTTGGCTTTTAGGGATCCTGGTCATAGCTTCAAGGATGGCTACCATGGATGCACTGTGATACTGAACTGAGGTTGCATGGTTGGGCTACCTGAAATAAAAAGGAACTGGACTGAGCTAACATTTTCCTTTCAAAAAAAAATTGAAAGAGTAAACTACGCGGACGGTCCTCAAACTTGTCACATAGTGTCATCTAGGTCATCAAACTCTCGAAATATATTTTATATCCCAAACTTGTCCTAATATGTCATCTCGGTCCCTGAATTCACTACTACAAATAGGATTTTATGAGACATTACAGTTTTATTTTCAAAGGCGGACACAAAATCTGTGCGCCTCCGTTAATCCTAGGCATTAACGGAGGCGGACAATTTTTATTTTCAGAGGCATTTGCATAAAACCGCCTCCAAAACTCGATTAACGGAGGCGGACATTATAAAATAACCGCGTCCGAAAATCATCTATTTTCGGAGGCGGTCGTATTAAGATAGGCGCCTCCTTAAATCGATTTTCGGAGGCGCAACTATTATAAGGCCCGTCTCTGAAAATAACTAGGCCCAGTAGGCCCGACTCGGCCCGATAAACAAACTCATATAAAATCTAACCCTGACCCTCCTCCTCCATCTCTCTCTTTCTCTCGGGCCTCTCCTCTTCCCACCGCCAGCTGCCAACCCCCTCCCTTCTCTCTCTCTCGTAGTTGGCGACGCCGGTGGAGCCGCACCCGCCAGATCCGCCGCTGCCTCTCCTCCTCCTCCCCTCGTGCAGCTATCTCCTCACTCCAGCGAACGCGCGACTGTCTTCTCCACTCCGACGGAGGATCTGGCGAGGAGGAGGAGAGGCGGCGGTGGATCTAGCTAGGAGGAGGAGCGGTGGCGGCAGATCTGGCGAGCGTGGAGCAAGGAAGAGGAGAAGCGGCAGCGGATTTGGCGAGCAGATCCGGTGGACGACGACGGTGTGGCGAGTAGCGGCTGTGGGGTAGCACGGATCTGTGGCGGCGGCACCGAGCGACGGTGCGCGGTGTCACGCAGAGGAGCGCGCGTTGGCGGCAGCGGGCATGGGCACCTCCTCCCCAGGTCCTCCTCGACACACGTTGCTTCCCCGACAGCGGCTCGTGGTGGCAGGCGGGGCTGGATCCGCCGGCAGTGGCCATGGATCTGGTGGCCGTGGGTGCGAGCGGCGACGGCAAAAGGTGCGAGCGGCGGCGGCGCTACTCCCCTGGATAGGCTCCACGGGCCCATCTAGGGTTTTGCTTTTTTTAATTTTTTTATTCGGATTAACGGAGGCGGTCACTTAACCGCCTCAAGAGATCACCTATTAACAGAAGCCCCACGCTAGAAGCGGACGGGATTTCTGCCTCCGAAAACCTAAAATGCCCGCCTCTGAAAATCCTATTTGTAGTAGTGACTATCAAAGTTACTCCAGTTTCCTCCCAATCAAGCATCAAACAACATATACACGCTCGTCGTTAAAAGGTGGTTGCAAAGATGCTAAGCAAGGAGAAGTATCAACATCAGCGGCATGTGAGTTTTGAAAATGTATTTTGAGAGTTTATGGACTCAGACGACACTCGAAGACAAGTTCAATAACCTAAACATGTATTTTGAGAGTTCGGACCCAGATGACATCTGTGATAAGTTAGAGATATAGAAATGTATTTTGAGAGTTTAGGGACCTACATGACATATCAAAATAAGTTCGAGGGTCGTCCATGTATTTTTCTCAAAAGGAAATTTCCACGGTTACTAACAATTGATTGTTCAATGAGAGCAATGTCCATGGGTAAATTTCTTGCCCCTGTTTCTTTCGAGTCTTCCAGGGGTGCCAGATATATCAAAGCTCATAGAGCAGCTTTCTTCTTCAGAAAAAATCAATTAGCGCAACTCATGATTTTTTTTCCCAATGAAATTGAGGTAGCAGAACTAGGCTGTCAGAAACTGGTACCCCCCCCCCCCCTCTAAACCTCAACCTCCTTGTGCTTTCTCTTATATTACAAGTCATATTCTGAAGCACCCATGGATGCTTGCCTGCTTTTCTCAAACCTTGCCATCTACTCAAGATGATAGCATGCTGCTTGCTCCCATGCTTGAAACACGGTCAATTCTTAACTAGCTTTTGTGCCGCTTGACCGGTCGCATTCACCTTTTTAGTCTACGCGTATGCGAAGCTAATGATGCTTGCAGCATGGTCACTCCTGAACCCAGGTTAAAAGAAGAACAAACTAGGGCAAAGAATTGAACAGTGGGCTTTACTGTAGATGTGTGGTCCGGCCCTGCCAACATTTGGCTCACCAGCCGTGGTGTGTGAGTGTGTCCTCTCAAAAAAAAAATGTGGTATGTGTTTGTGTGTGGCCAAGGCATAGATTCCAATGTGCAGTTTTTCTCTTCACTGCTTAAGAATATAATACAGTCCATGATCAAATGCTTTATCTGATGTTCTTTTTTTACAAAATTTCATGGTTCAATTCTGCTCACAAACTGTTATTTGGTTAAGTTTACCCCCCTAACATAATTTATATTTTTTTAATTTCTCTACTCACAAGTGGAATATTGATTTATAATTTGCAGGTGGTAACGGACCAAACAATATATGTAAAAAGAACATATTATAAAATTTTCATCATTATTTTTATATAATTTTATATCTTAAAAAATAATTTATTCACTAAATGTCCTACCTATCAAAATAATCATGAAAAAAGTATGATGTATTTTTCTAACATATGCTATGATGTCTGCTACCATCACGCAAAATGTTAACTTAAATACTTAATTCTGCACTTCACATAGAGAACAAATCTTTATTAAGGGGTCAATTGGACTAACAAACATAATTATGGTGGAAAAATGGACCAAAAACGAGTTATACATTATCCAAACATTGACCATATTTGATTGGAGTAGTATAGACTTTTTCTAAAGAAATAACTGGGATATCTTTTAAAATAAATTCATGAAATCGTATATCCATGTGTATGGTAGTGCTATAGACAAGTGCAAGGGTATACCAAAGATGAGTGAAGGGACATATGCCTCTTACTCATCATTGGAAAAAGAGTGGTTGTATAGAATTTTTTACCGTGTTTATCCTAACTCAAGCAACACACAAGGCCTACTTCACTACCCCCTATTTGGTAGTGGTTTATAGAACAACTTTTGCTTATAGATTATAGCTGAAGCCAAAAGTTAGCCAAACACTTTAAAAGAGAAATAGCTTATGTCCATAAGCTGTTTTTCATTTTGTACTAGGAGAAGCTGTTTTGCCAAGCTGAAAATAGAAGCTTTTTGCAGCTTGTGCTCCTGAGAAGTTGGTGGATAAGTTGTTTTGTAAAACGATTCGAAGAACAAGCTATATAATCCATAATAAGTTGATAAGCTATTTTACCAGACAATCTAGCGATAAGCTATTTTCTGCATAAGCTATAAGCCTTGCCAAATAGACCCTTTTTCCAATACTTGTGGTGCATCCTAAGTCCAGTAATTTTTATTTACCTAGGATTTTGCTAGTGCCGCCAAGAGAACAGCTCACATATGAAACAAGAAAAATGAGAAGAAGCATGATTTGAAATGCTGGTCCAGCTTCCACTAACCTTCTCATCACATGCATATCATACAATGTTCAGCTCGACAACACCTGAGGTTGGCAGTTGCAAGTCAACTGTGCCAGCACCACTTGATGCCAATGGTGCCAGTGATCCATGATCCAGACGTCCATTAGGCCACTGATTTCGCTTTCTTATTAGGGGTTAGGGACATGACGTGTCGTTCATCATATGACTATGAGACAGGCTTGCACTGTTTTTGTCTGCATTCACCGGTTTCTGAAAAAAGTTTATGGGAGTTAGAACTCAGCTGAGACGGAACAGGATGATCAGACAAATTCTCTCAAGTAATTATGTGTCCTAAATGGTGAGTAAGACAAGCTTTCTTAATCTGCTTTCAAATCCATCACTATCTTCATTCCTGACAAATCGAAATGACCAATGCTTCTTTTCCTCATGAGTGGCTTCCAAGTTTCTCAAACTCAGAACTTCTAAAGCAAAACAGCAAAGAAATCCTAAACCAAAACTCAAAAGAACTGTGTCGAACGTCCAAAGCGAACCCACCTATATCTATCTGACAAAAATCAACAAACGAATGCAATCCCTGCAACACATTTCCCTCTTTACAGTTTCTTGCTTGGTTTCCAATCACTATTCACTATAATAAAATCTAAAAAAACAAAACAAAATGAAAGAAGAAATCAAACGAGAAAGAAAAAAGACAATCTTGTGTAGTTGTGTGTGTTCAGACGACGTGCGAACCAAACGCAGATCACGAATGACTTCCCTGTCTCCCACCAGCAACCCAGATCATGGCCGCCCTCGCCAACGACGGCCACTCCTCCGCCGTCGCCGGCGCGCCATTGTCGCCGCGACCTCCTCCCACCTCCACGTCCCAGGTTGTCTCGTCCTCAGCCCCACCCCCGCGGTGCTTCTTGCACCCCACCGACATCGCCGGCCACCGGAACGACGCCGCGCGCCTCTCCGATCCACCTGTCCGGCTATCTTCTTCCTCTCTCTTGCCGCCGGCCGCCGCCACCATCCAGATCTTGGACGTCGAGAAGCTGTCCTTGTTCAGCCTCGCGGCGGCGCCATCGGCCCCGCCGCAGCACCCGGCGGCGGCCTCCGTCACCGCCGTCTCCCACGCGCCCTTCTTGGAGTTGGAGCTCCCGAAGTCGAACGCCGACAGAGCATGGCGCCGGCGCGACCACGAGCCCGCCGCCGCGTCTCTCCTCTTGGGCGTCGCCGCCTTGACGGCGACGCGGAGCGCGGCGTGCTCGTCCATGACGTACTCGTACGACCCCATCGACAAGCACCTCCTCTTCCCAAGACTTTCCCTGCCATTGCCATCAACCGCAAGGTCCCGAGCACTGACATTGCCGTCCACGCACCTGAGCTTGCCAAGCTTCACCTCAAGTATCTCCTCGACCTCGACATCCTTTGGTGCCTCTCCCATGTCTCGATCTCCCGGATCGTCACCGTCTCCGGCGATCGTCTCTCGAAGTCTCTCTGACGACTCGAGCTGCACGAGCAAGGCCGGGTTGGACTCCGGCGAGTAGCACTCGACGTCGGCGAGGAGGATGCTGCCACGGCAGAGTGGGCAGGTGGAGTGGGAGAGGAGCCAAGCATCGATGCAGGGGACATGGAACGCGTGGCCACACGTCGGGAGGAGGCGGAGCTTGTCGTCGCCAGCGAACTCGCAGAGGCAGACGGCGCAGTCGAACGGCGTGTCGTCTTCCTCCTCCTTGCCGTCGCGGCAGCGGCGGCGGTGGCCGGCGACGGCGTGGTAGGGGAAGACGGGGAGCGCGTCGATGAAGGCCTGGTCGACGCCGGCGTCGTGGAGGTTGAACAGCTGCTGGAGCTGGCCCTGGAACGCCGTCGGGCTCCCGTCGCCGGACGCGTCGCCGACACGGCCACGGCGCCGCCGCGCACGCCGGAGACGGAGGAGGTTCTGGATTAGCAGGTTGAGTAGGCCGATGATGAAGAAGACCATCGCCAGGATCGCGATTAGGAGCACCACACCTGGGCTCATCTTCCGCTCGATGCCGCCCGCCATGGACGGGACTGCGTCCGCTGCCGGCGGCGGCGGAGGCGCCGGAGCAGAGTGCATTTCCCGCGCCGGTGACAATTGGAAACACCGTCCCGGCGACGACGAAGACGACGACAAAGAAGGAGGAGGAGAACGTGGAGTGTGAGTGGGTGATGGGTGGCTTTTGTCTGAGGGAGGGAGGGTTGGGTTGGTGACACCGACGGCGAAGCAACAGGGGAGAACAGAGTGGCAGGGCAATGGTGGACCTGATGGTCAAAGCTTCAAAGGGATTGGGAAATTGGGATCCGAGGAGAAGCTGCCACGGCGAGGAGGGCGTGAAGACTGAAGAGGTCCCTGCATCCAGAATGCAGAAAGGAGAAAGGCACCTGCTGCATCTGATTGTGGCGATGATTGTGCGTGCCTGCAGTCAGGACTCAGGTTCAGGTTGCTGGGCAGGAAGTCAGTACTTTGATCGGCAAGCAGCCCGGCAGAGACAGCCAGCCGTCATGGTCGTGCACATACAACGAGATGAACTGTTGGTGTGTTATCGTCGTGGCCCATAGATCGCCGGCTGATAACATGGGAAGAGGGAACGGACGCTGACCTTGTTAAAGGCTACTCAGCTGGAGTGCTGGTGCTAGCACAAGGGCAGAACTGGCTGGCTGACAGTGACTCGTCCCCTGGCCGTGTCTCCTTCTAGTGTCCTAGATCTGGTGCCGTTTCAGGCGGTGCTCAATTGCCGCCGGCGACGAGTTCTTGGCTCGCGTGGCTCTGGCTGACTCCCCAGTCAGTGGGCCGCACGTTTCATATCATCGCGAAGGCCGGTCTCTGCATGTCGACGTGGCCTGGGCTGGCCTCGCTAGTATGCTGCAACAGCCCGTCAAGCCCATAGCACCCAGTCTTCTGAAACTGACTGGTTCTGTTCTTTTTTTGTTTTTAGAAAAGTTCATTCTCATTTCCTTTTTCACAGGAGGGAGGGAATAGGATTTGTTGCCACAATGCCACTGAACCCCTCGGGTGAGTGACCATCCAATGATCCAAACCGGCAGAACCTATCGTCACCTTAAATTCGTGAAACTTCCGGACCTGCTCCCATGCCAAGACCATGTGCAGATTCCGCCCTGATTGGCAATGTCAGTTGGCCAGAGCTCAGAACATGGAAACAGGGAGGACCCTGGTCCACCACACTACCACAGAAAATACCATGACATTTTCGTCAGCTGGCTGTCACGAAACTACCAACAGAACAGCACATTAAAAGCCCCCCATTGGATAAAAACCAGATCCAATAACCAAGTGAAAGCACAGCTTGAGCCTGGGCCTGGCCTGGCCAAGGTGTCTGCTCATGAACAAAAGAGGCGCCTAGTGGTAGGTAGCGGCCTCTTTTGTTTCGCATGGTGCTGCATATGCAATGGATAAGCATGTCTTGCTTGCCTCGTGACCAATGGTACATTGGCGCACGAAAAATTCTAGGCCTGCTCCAGAAAGCAGATGAAAAAACAGAACAGGCGAAAAGGAATGCAAGAATCCTGCGCGCTTTCCTTTCTGTTGCGTTGCTACCGGCCTTGCAGGGAGGGAAACTGGCGTCATGATCGTGACAAATATTTGCAGATATTTGCGTGGTTTTACGAAGATGTTACGGTTTTTTTTAATAAGTGTATTAATGTACACCCATTTGATTGTCGAGACGACGGCAAAGCTGTAGCTGCATTGCATGCCCATGGTCGCGCCAATTTCAAGCTTAGCCTGCCCGTCAGCCGCCATTACCGGAGTGGAGAAAGGAAGGACGGACGACGCCTCTACTCTACGGCGACCAAGCCTAGAAGAAGAAGACGACAACACTCGCTCGCGTCTTCAACCTCCAGCGTCTAAAAATAAACGAGGCTAAATTACAGGGACCTCCATCAACATCGCCGAGCCCTGCCTTGAAGCACGACACGACTCCCCATGGCTATTTATGACACCTCCCCTTCTCTCTCGTCCCCTCCTTAGCTCCCGCCGGCACCGCCATTTCCGAGCAACTCCCTCCCCAACGAGAGCCCGCGATCGACAACTAACTTGCTCATTACATAGAGGACGTCGGATCGAAGGTCTCTTCTCTTTGTTTGCGAGGAAAAGCAAGAGAGATCGGCGGCGGCGGCCGGTGGCGGTGGTGGAGGAGCCGGCCCTGCTCGATCGCCGCATGCGAGGAGGAGGATGCGTGTGCTGGAGGATGAGCTGTTCCCATCGACGCCGGGGAAGGTGAAGGTGGAGCGAGCGGGGACCATGAGCCGTCACCTCCACCGCTGCTTCGCGTCGACGGGGACCATGTTCCTGTGGGCCCTCTTCCTCGTCGCCATGACGGCCACCTACCTCAGCGTCCACTCCTTCGTCGACACCTCATCGCGCTACTTCGCGGCGTCGTGGGGTGGGCTCCACTGGGAGCGCCAGATCCGCGCCTCGGCGTCGCCGCGTCGCCCGCCGGGCTCCGCCGAGGGCGCCGGGCTCTCCGTCCTCGTCACCGGCGCCGCCGGGTTCGTCGGAACGCACTGCGCGCTCGCCCTCCGCCGCCGTGGCGACGGCGTCGTCGGCATCGACAACTTCAACAGCTACTACGACCCGTCCCTCAAGAAGGCCCGCCGCGCGCTCCTGGGGTCCCATGGCGTGTTCGTCGTCGAGGGCGACATCAACGACGGCCGCCTCCTCGCCAAGCTCTTCGACGTCGTGCCGTTCACGCACGTGCTCCACCTCGCCGCGCAGGCCGGGGTGCGATACGCCATGGAGAACCCGGCGTCGTACGTGCACTCCAACATCGCCGGCCTCGTCTCCCTCCTCGAGGCCTGCAAGGACGCCGACCCACAGCCTGCCATCGTCTGGGCGTCGTCTTCCTCCGTCTACGGCCTCAACGAACGCGTCCCGTTCTCCGAGGCGCACCGCACCGACCAGCCGGCGTCGCTCTACGCCGCGACGAAGAAGGCCGGCGAGGAGATCACCCACACGTACAACCACATCTATGGCCTCTCCGTCACGGGGCTACGGTTCTTCACCGTGTACGGGCCATGGGGACGGCCCGACATGGCCTACTTCTCCTTCACACGCAACATCCTCCAGGGGAAGCCCATCACGGTGTACCGGGGCAGGGACCACGTCGACCTCGCCAGGGACTTCACCTACATCGACGACATCGTGAGGGGATGCCTGGCGTCGCTGGACACGGCTGGCCGGAGCACCGGCACCGGCGGCAAGAAGCGAGGGCCGGCGCCGTACAGGATCTTCAACCTCGGGAACACGTCGCCGGTGACGGTGCCGACGCTGGTGTCCATCCTGGAGAGGTACCTGAGGGTGAAGGCGAGGAAGAACGTGGTGGAGATGCCCGGCAATGGCGACGTGCCGTACACGCACGCCAACATTAGCCTGGCACGGGAGCAGCTCGGGTACAAGCCGACGACGAGCCTGGAGATGGGGTTGAAGAAGTTCGTCAGGTGGTATCTCAGCTACTACGGCTACAACCGGGGAACACATACCTTCAGGAACTCATGATCATGATTTTGGGTCTTCCCTCCACTCTAGCTCTGATCAAAGATTGACATGACATTGTTTTTGGTTCTGGGGAGAAGCGTTCTGTAGTTGGTCAGGGCAGGAGGGAATGGCGATAGAGCGATGAAATGGAGGGGTGAACCTCTTCATTCTGTATTTCTTATGTAAATTGTACCACTTATAGATCATTTATAGATTTATCTTTTCTAAAAACTGAAGCTGGGTGTCTGGTTGATATATAATAGTGCAGTTTCACTAGTGCAGGAAGGGTTCAGGTGTGGAGTCCAGTGCTTGCACATAAATTTTGCTGAAATCTTCTCCCAGATATTTTGATTTCAGAAAGAATCAGGAAAACACCCAGTTTAAGTAAAGTCTGCATAGCCCCTTTTCGTTTGCACAAACAGGTTCTACAGAACTAATCGGCAGGTTGTTCGTCATCTAATTTCGACAGTGCACTTGGAGGTCCTGCAGTTTTCCCGAAGTAGGCAGTGATTCCTTTTAGTCTGTGGTGAACGTAGTTCTCTTCACACTGCAATGATCAAAGTTCGTAGGATGCTGGATTAAAATACATGAATCTCCTAAAAAAAGCTAAAAAAAAAATTGGAGAAGAGCCCTAACATATCATACCTCAAAATCTAATGGAGGGCAAGACAACCAGGAAAGCTCCTCTACTTGGCTCTGGTCGACCGTCCGTGGCAGGAACATGATAACATGAGGAGCTATTTTCTGAGCAGCTTGGAATGCTGCGTACCTACATGCAAAGATAATGATCAGATGGAAGGGTCGATGAGCTCTTGAATGTTATCGTCCTAAATGTAGGAGTAAAAAATATGTCAGCAGTTACAGTGTACCCTTGAAAATTTCAGTTTCAATTGGAATTATCAAAGGAAACTTTGATAGCTAGAGAATTGCTGAACTAGAGTTTCCATTATGTTGCTTATTATCACTTATCAGGAATTCAGGATGCCACCAGATGCTTTGACTGACTGAAACCTGAAACGTGGATTCTTATTTTCAATGTTTCAGTAAGGGCAAACTTAGTCAACGAACAACATACCCGTCTTTAGGCTTCAGCATATCAAGGGTGTAGATTGGAGCTTGGATGTATGATGGCCCTCCCCAAGGTGGTGAAAGGAACACCAAATCAGCCTGATGTCATAGAAGCAACCAATCAGTAAACAATTCGAAAGCTGAAATTACTGTGCACTCTTCTTTACAGTGACAGTGTGTTCAGGGAGCAGATATGATAATGAATTAATGACACGAGGTTCAGGGATTAGTGCTCAAAGCTACCTTGAGGAAAGGTGCGAGGAGGAAGAAGTCGCCGACGACGAACTCGATCCTGTCCTCGACGCCGTACACCCTCGCATTGTGCGCCGCCAGCTCCACCTTGCGGGGGTCGATCTCCACGGCGACCACGTAGCAACCCCTGCAACACGAGACCCCCCGGGCCCCGGCGGTGGCGGCCTAGTTAGTCGTCGCGGCACGAAGAGAAACGGACTCCGGCGTGCAGGGATATGAGACATGCGGAGGCGCTTGCCTGGCGGCGAACTGGATGGAGTTGCCGCCGCACCCGGCGAAGGCGTCGACGACGAGGTCGCCGGGCGCGGCGCGGGCGGCCTGCGACGCCGCGACGGACTCCGGGGTGGCCGAGTACCAGCCCTCGGCGTCCATCCGCACGCCGCGGTCGTACAGGGAGAAGAGGCTGTGGCGGTGCGCCCAGTACTTTCCCGCCACCACGGCCGCGTCGGCTTCTTCTTCTTCGGCGGCGGCATCGGGGTCCCGCGCCGCCCAGGGGACTTGCTCCTGCGGCTCCTCCGCGGCCTCCGGGGGCTTCGGCTCCCGCGCCGGCCTCGCGACCCTGGCCGTAAAGCAGGGACGGCGGCGGCGGAAGGTTTTTGTGGCGGCGGCGCCGAGTAGGCGGAAGAAGCGGTGGAGGAACGGGAGCGCGCGGATGCCGCGGCGGCGGACTGGTGGCGCGGCGCTTGCTTTCGCCATGTTTGGCTGGTTGGTCGGTCCTCGTCGGTGAGTAGATTCAGAGGGTACCGGACGACGGACGCGGCGGACTCCGGCGGAAGCCGACGAGTCTAAACACGGATTTAAAGGGTCCACCACTAGCCACGAGGCACCAGTTTCAGCAGTTTTCATGGGGAGAGGTACTAATTAGTGTAGTGAAATCACATTTCAACAGGCGGGGAAGGCAGCTATGTCTCAAATTTTTTTTTTCTTTAACAAATGATGAATCACAGAACGTTCTTACAAGCAATGAATTACACAGTTACAAGTAGCGGAGCTACAAATCAGTTTGATCAGATCTCACATGATGCGGATGCGATTCAACGTGACAAGGAAACGACAGCGTACTTTGAAAGTGGCGAAAATCCAGACGCTTTCGGTGCAGTTTTGCTCATACTGCACCGTTTACATTACATGGCAGATCAGAGGATTCTCCATGGATCTGTGTATAGCTTCACGGTTCTGCAGAAAATGTGACGTAGCTTAGCAAGGCCTAGCGTGCAAAATATGCTCGTGATAACAAGACATGAAAAAAAAAAGGCCACCCATCATACAAAACTTACCGATGATGAATCGGCAAGTCCCAAACTGTTGTTACTCCCTCAGAGAACAGAACGCAATGTGCCAACAACAGCTGTATGAGCTTCACAAGTACTTGGACAACCAAGGAAGATCGGGAGATTCTTTGAGGGCAAAGGTTACGTCGTCACTGCCAACCAAGAAAACCAAGTATTAAACCATGACAGACAATAGGGCAATAGGCTTGCCTGGAACCGATATTCGCTTTTCCTTTTGAATTGAAAGTTCTAAATGCAGTTGCCGGAGCTGACCTTGGGTAGTTAAGCTGCAGCTTCTGCAACTTGTGCTTACTACCTTCTTCACAGAGGATGACCTTGCTTTCACCAAGCTTGCAGCTGCGAGTGAAATATGTAACAAATTACTCATAATCTGATATAGATGATCATCAGTTCAAACCAAAGGAATCGTAAATGAAAATTAGAATTCAGAAGTGAGTGGAAGCATAGGAGTTTATAGCACACTGAAAAACAAAAATGCCAAAGATGCAATGGCACAAAGAGGTAACACCGTAACAGCAACATCACTAAATACATTATACAGACGATATGTGTACATGAACTCATGTAATCAACTGCGTAAAAGTGATTTTAGAACAGTGTCATGTACCGCAAACTAAAAATTACATAGGATTACCATACCAGAGTTTCATGAGTGTGTCGTATCCAGGCAAGAGTTCTCTATTGACTTGGCACCAGGAGAGAACTGTCGTTGCCAACTACAGAAAAAAGGGGAAAAAAAACATTAGATTCTCTTCTCTTTTTGAAAAGAAGATTTCTCTTCTTTAGAAGCACACATACTAAAACTAAGTCACTGCGTGCATGGCCTCACACAGGAATGACATAAAGGGAGCAGCATTGTTAACATCCTGCCACTATGGAACTTTCAAAGTAAGCAGTTCACATGGAAACTAAATTGGATATAAATATGTTGTGGGAAAAGGTAGCATTCAGTATTTCAGTGTATGGAATTATAACTAAGACTGGATGACTAACCACACACACTAATCTTCCATGCAGGGTACAACACTGATCCAAGGAAATAAGTTATACATGTTAGATTAGTTGTGATCTACAAATGCTAATTAGTGGTCCTTGATCATTAGGGTAAACAACGCCAGGGTGATAGTCGAACAGCATCAGACACAGGGATGAAAGAGAACAGATGAGGGAGAAGACTTTGAGACGCGGAGCATGTTATAACTCTTCTTGCTTAACAAGTGATACTATGTCGGCTGCCTTTTAAGGCTACACAACTCACAAGGACAATGACAAGTCCAATCTAATCTTACCTCAGACTGGTAACTTAATCTTATCTCTAGTTAAACATGCCAAAAAAACAAATGGATAAGGAGGCTTATCTCTCTAAGCTACGATGTGTTAACGCCTACGGTACTCATTGCACTCTGCAGACTTATCTCTCTAAGCCACCATGTACTACAATAACGGTGGTGTGTCTCTGTCTCACATGAACTGTACACTGAAAAGGAATACTACATTGTGCTTTTAAGGTTTGTGGTCAACTGCATTCTTGTGACGAATAGGAGTGGACAATAGGGAAGACAAATTCAGAAAAATCATACAGGAGACTACAACCTACAAGGGCAAATAATCAAGACTGCATTTGGAATATCTCAGTATGGTATCTGAATTTGGGTATTGGAGCAATACAGGTATGGTGACATGAGGAAACAAGGATACAACAATGCGAGAAGGGGCCATGCAATGATGCAAGACACAACTGACCTGACAAATTAAAGTACCAAGGTAAGAAACTTCATCCTAAGTGAGCCAAGACCATGGCACATAGGCACCAAGGCTCTATCGAACAAGCACATACGGCCTTTGACACCTGGGCTTGACCATATAATTTCTTGTTTGCACCCATATTCATAATCAACATAGGAGATAAAAAGGATAAAAAAATAAAATATGCTCACCTTATCAAAAGTTACTTCACCTAGTCCACTTTTGTACAATTCATGAACCATGGCAACCAATATAACTTTTCCAAACTTCGGGCAGTTCTTCATCACCTACAAAGATATGAAAATGTTGCAGAGTTACAAATAATGCCAGTTTGACTGCAGTAATTTATCTGGCTCGTGTAAGAGGCAACCACTGTCCACTTACTTGAATGTGCGGTGCCTGAAAGACTTCCTGAATAGCAGCTTCTATATCACTCATGCAAACAACACCTACAGTATTGGGATCCATGATTATTGGACTGTATACAACATGGGAATGAGTCTAAACGATAACGATAAAATAACAAAACAGTAGCAAAGAGTGGATTTGCATCGTTGACCAAGGTTTATGTATGCATAAAGAAAGAATAATCCGGTGCAAACACTTTTAGTGACTAGCTAGCCTCCATACATATGTCCACAGTACCTTTGTTTGCAGAAAAGGAAGTCTGTCCAGACTGTTTGATTCGGTAGTCTGCGAACTCTGCTGCCCGTCTACAAATTTCTAAAGCTCGCCTAGCATCACCTGACATAGCAGCTACCTGCATGCAAAGGGAATATAATCATATGAATGGAAGCCCGTGCAAACGTTACATTACAAAATAGCTTAACATTCACAGAAGAGAAGTTAACTATTGGGTATAACTGTATAAGAGCTCCTAGCCAGTTTAAATTATTTGTTTGCACTAGACTTCAACTTTTTTTCCTAGACTTCACAATAAAATCTTTTATTTTGTATAATATTTGACTTTTATGCCTCATATACCTATCATGGCTTCAATTCTAATCTACCACAGCATGGCACACTTGCTGGCCCTTACCAAACCTCCAATTTGGTGGAATGATGGACGCACTAACAGAGATGGATGAAAGCAAGATAACAACTATATATAAGCATAGGATGGTGGGGCAAACCTTTCTGGAAGCAAATTCAATAGCCTGTTCTTCAAAGGCATCGATACCCTTTAGACGACTTGTAATAATTTCCTGCAATTGCCGAAAATTGTATGGACCAAAACACAGTCGTTGGATACCCATCCGACTTGATATGCGAGGCAATAACTTTTCCGGAAGATCCATTGTGTTTGCTATGCCTGCATTCATTATAAAACAATCAAGGGGTAACTAAGAGGTGAGGCAAAAATCACAGGTTTAAATAAAGAATAAATTACCTATAACAACTAGATTGGAATTTGGTTTGGTGGGCCAATCAAGAATATTATATAGCACCTGGTAAAAGATAGTCGAGGATCAAGTTATAGAAAACAAAGTAAACTAATAGGTTCAGTTTGAAATTATTACCGATTGGTTTCTTGTCAAAAGAAGATCAAGTTCATCAATGAGCAAAATAATTGGCTGGTTTGCTTGCTTTCCAATTTTAGAAGCACCTGAAAAATGCTCTGTCAAATAGTGAAGAGCCTTTTTCCACCCAACCCTATGCCCACTCAACTGTTCATATATGACCTGCATATTTTAAACAATATATCCATTACGATTCTTTCCTGAGGGCTTGTGCCAGCTACAATTGAGCAGGGCAGATTTAACATTAGATAATCAAGCAGAAGTACCTTGTAGATATTCTCTGGAGAAGCTAATTTAAGACCATTAATTTCTATAAAACAATATGGCTTCAGAGTTCCAGAATCAAATTCAGATCTCAGCCTCCTCATAACAGCAAGCACACTCATAGTCTGTAGGCCGATAAAATAGACAGTGAATATATGGTTTAATGTTTGACAAAAATAGATGCCAAATATATGGTTTAATGTTTGACAAAATAGATGCAGAATATATCGTTTAATGTTTATCCGCAGCAGATGAGATGAAACCATAGAAGCAGCCAGAAAAGAGATGGCTTCTTACCTTACCAGTACCAGGTACACCATGGATATAAAGGCAGCGTCCAAGACACTGGTCATTGCAAATTGCATCCTTTACAAATGTACATATTTCCTCCATTTCTCTGAAATAAGACTTCAGCTGAGTAGCAGTTTTGTAAGCATAAGAGACATCCAACAAGATGAATGAACATACTTATCCCTGCAAGGCAATGACTTGGGAAGAGTTGCCAGTAATAGGGTTGCTTTTGCCTTCTCCAATTCAGTCTTTTGGTGGCATCGAACATGCTCAGGAATTTGCCGTATTCCAATTTTTTGTAGGCCATATGTCCTACCTTTCCTTGAATTCTATGAGTAAATATTCCATTTCAGTAAAACAATATAAAACCGAAGTTGAAGGAAGAAAATAAGGGCTATTACCGCCGCCAATTCATGTGATTGATTCCTTCTGGCAGAGAAACATGATTTAGGTTCTTCCTCCTCGTCATATTCTGAATCTTCATCAGTGTCACTGACATATTCATTGCCGGCATTGTAAGGCTCATCACTGGGATCTTCTTTTGTCTACAAGAAATGAATAAGAACGGTCACTGACTAAACTGCAATGGTGTCCAAGCCTCTACGAAGAAGAGAGTTTTCTATCTCAAAAGTTTAGTGCATCTACCTCAGACTCATCATCAATATCTGCCAAACGCTTAAAATTATGCCAGTGTATATCATACTCGTATTCACAATAAAATACATCATCCCCTCCATCGCTGGCGTCCCTGAAGTCTTTGGGGCACATTACAGCACAATGTCTTAGGATCGTTTCCATCTGCACAAGCCATAAGAACAGAGAACTTAAACCATAAATGTATAAGCAAATAAAGATTTTGAAAGAGCCAACTATACACACGGAAGAGGATGATCACCTCAATGTCACCAAGATCATTGGTACGGTACAGCTCTCTCCGCAAATTATGTGGCTGCCTTCCTGCGGCAGTCTCTTCAGGGATAATATACCACCTTACCTTTGCCCAGAACATGCCATCTGGCTCCCTCCATAAACTGTTACAGGCAGAAGCATCATTATGTAAACCCATGGACAATGCAGAATTGCAGAGAACAAGAAGTGAGCTATCAACACAACAAGAGGCATATCTGGAGATTTAGTCGGATACTTCTATCATAACAATTTGTATGTGTAACCCTTTTTCATTACAAAAAAGCAGTGGACAAGGCAGGCAGCAGTATAGAACAATTACACCTCTAAAAAGAATATTATCATAATAAGAACATTATAATACTACAAAGTAACTGTTTCATATGCATCACTCAGTCTAAAAAACATGAATCATTAATAGGGCAAAATGTTGCACAATCTATCCAAATGAATCATTAATTTTCCATCTCATTTCCAACTCAGAATGTAACAAACCAAAGTGAATGCAAACGTCTGGAGGAAAACAAAATACAAGACTATTAGCTGCTTGGTACACCAGATGAACTTAAATTTCACAAAGTAACAGTGCCAAAATCTCACTGACCTCTCGATGCGTGCAGCCCACAAATCACTGGAGAGGAGCTTCTCCTTGGCAGTCCTCACGATGCGCTTCCCCTCAGGGGGGCAGGGCCGCTGGACTGCCTTGCCAGCGCGCTCAGCCTCGCAGTACGGGCACGCCCAATCTCCTTCAGGCACCCGGCGCAGCGGAGGGCGCACGCACCGCAGGTGGAAACCGCCGAGGCACGCGTCGCATTCCACCATCACCCCGCCGCCGGCGCGGAAGCACACGCGGCACTCCTCATCCTCGGGGTCCTCCGCGTCCGACTCCGCATTCTCCCGACGTTTCACGTACACGTCGTCCCCGACCTCGAACTCCCCACCGTCGTACACCACCTTCCGGTAGTACGCTCTCTTCCTCGGCTGACGCCTCTGCCGCTTGGGCTCGCGCTGGGCAGGGGTTTTGGGCGATGGCGCGGCGCGCTTGCCCCTGGACGTGGGGGTCGGCGTAGCCTTCACGGGCACCTCCGGGTTGTCCTTAGTGGGAGTGTCGAGGAGGCGGCGGGAGCGTCGGACGGTGGATGGGGTCGCCGGAGACATCGGCGCCGGCGAGGTCGCCGATTTGGATTTCCGCCTGGGCGTGGGCTTGGACGGAGTGCAGAGGTCTATCTGGGGCACGGCGGAGGCGGCGATGGGCTTCGCCGGCGAGGATTTGGTCTTGGATTTGGATCTGGAGGGGGTAGCGGAGAGATCCATTTCCAGGGTCTCGCCGGAGACGGCGAGGGAAAGGAGGCGGAGAAAGGGGGAAATGTGGATTTGAAATGGAGGGGAGTAGGGGACTGACGGCCGACGGGAGCGGACGGCGTTAGGGTTTGGGCAGTTTGGCGCCCATTCGCACTGCATTTTTCGTGCTTTTGCAGTTTAATCCTTTGGTTATAGAAATTTGATTCTCTGTCCAGAAATGCTACAAACTTTGATTCTCTCCTAGACATTTAGTCGAAAATAACCATCTCGCCTAAATTTTGTTGAAAAATCCCACCGCACATGATGCTGATGCCTACCCCCTCCGTCCAAAAAAACAAAAAGAGTAGTTCTCGCTTCCCGAAAAACAACTTTTTACAACATTGACCAATTATATATAAAATAATATTAATATTTATAATACATCATTAGTATTATTAGAAAGGTTTTTTATTCTAGGTTTTAACAAATTTATTTAAAGGTATAAATGGTACAAGTTTTTTCTATAAATTGAGCGAAAGTTGAGAAAATAACATCTGCACGCATCCCATAACTACCTTCTCTTTGGACGGAGGGAGTATGTGCCAAGCCAACTCCACTAATTTTTGCCAACATAGAATCACTAATGCCATCTTTATTTACTGACCGAGCTTTAGAAATAAATAAATGGCATATTTATATATTTTTCTATCCAAGGTTCACAAACTATCAAAATCCATTTCTAGCACCCCACATGCCAGATGCAATCCACACCCCTCTGTCTGTCCCTCCTCGTCAACACGATATTACTAGCATAGTGATAATTGTGTTTACGCAAGAGTTTGGTGTCATATTAAGAGTGTAATTTTGCACTAACACCCTAGCACACCTAAAGTGTGAACAAATCAGCAAGAGCTAAGGGGGAAAGAATGGGATTGCGAGACAAATTCATGGTTTATGAGCAGGGTGAGGACTTTCGTTCAATCAACACCATAGAAAAGACATGTGGGTAGAGTGCATCGACAACAATTAGAATGCTAGAAACGTGTTTTGAGAGTGTGCTGACCTAAGTGACATAGTGACTGGTGGATAAGTTGTGGACCATTTATATATATCTTCCGGACAAGATAAGTTTCTCCACAACAAATGCGACTCACGAGTTCACAACGGATAAGAATAGTCCAAACTCCAAAGCAAACTTGACTAGACTAATATGGCTTGTATTCGCTCCATCTCTACTGAAAGCGGAACCAACTAAGCAACTAGGTAGTGGGGTGTTTTTTCAAAGTCAATTATGGGGGGTTGCAACAAAATTATCTCAATCCATTACCCCCTGTCCCTTATGGGTTGGAGAAGATTGCTCCACTCCCAATAGATAAAAATTTAGTTCCCCTTTAATTTCTCTCCAATTTTAGATGATTGAGTCAACGGATAAACCCTATAGCAACGACGGATTATATTGTTCGCATTCTCACCCTCACCTTGTGCACTAAGAAAATGGCAAGCCAACTCCTAAGGTCACTTCTTCATCTTTTATATGTCCCTGCTATGCCTTAGCCATAGGCTTCGAGTCGCTTCAACATGTTTTGGGTCTCAAAATCATCCAATTTTAAGTTCTAATAACTTCAAGTTTAAAAGGGCATACCAAATATGTTTATTATTTTGAATATATAAATCAGTATTTTTTTATGATCCAAATCAAAGAGGTTGGAAGATTCTTTAGAACATGTAGAATTAAAAATTTGTACCTGAGATTGGACAAAAATCTCTGTACATTTTTATCCTTTGCGATATTTCCAAAACACACTTACAATATTTTAAATAGTACTATCAATTATTATATTTATTCATGTAAACATAATTTATTGTAAATCACCATGGTTTTATCTAATAAATAATTTTTATTATCATTATAAGACAACAACAATCAAATCACATGTCATGATTAGACTTCTGTCCTTGACATTGACATTGTATTAGCTAGAGCCAACCTCTATTTGTCTTCTTGTTGACCATACCACAAAGCTGAAATCATGGTTTGCATCAATGAACATGTATATGTGAGAGAGCATATCACATCATGACTAAGTCCAAAAACATGGCAAAAATATACAACGAAAGATGGCAACTAAGTACGCTAAATTATACCACGAAAAGATGGCAACTAAGTCCAAAAGCACGGTAAAGAGAAGTGAAAACCGAGTCATCGCTCCATTTTGTGTACGAAACATGTGGGTGAACTCAGCAGCAAAATTAATGAGGCCACCTTATTCTATTCTCAAGTGACAAGAGTCAAAATCACAACTCAGCATTGATAGTACCTTGAGTATCTCTAGTAAATCTCAATGCAATATCCGTATCTTACATCGATAGTAATAACAATAATTAATTTTCTAGATCACTATATTAATCCTATAAGTAATCACTAAGCAACCTTACATGCATAGGCCTTTTTGTTGTTAGCCACGCTTTGCCACAAGATAACCTTAAACCAGAATGTCGCTACCTGTGGTAAAAGTTGGCATATAAATAAGTGTATCACAATTAACACTAGGGCCTTATAATGTTTAGCATGTCACAACTATGGTTCTAACCGAACATATTCCTAAACTTTGTGACAGGGGCAGAGCTCAGGCTAGTCATCGGGGTCTGTTGACCCCGACGGATTTTAGAAAATCAGTGCAAAGTTACTGTAACTAGCCATTAAGACCCCGTTCTACTATGCATAAGACCCCTATGCTCGTTTTTTTTCGCTTCACCCCTATTTTGTGGCACGACAAGTTGTTACTAAGACCATGGATTTACCTCATAAATTATAATCTCTAGATTATTATATAATACTAGTACAATAAAATACCACCAAATAAACCATCACAATATTCTAAAATATTGCAGATTATTATTATGGTCTATGATAATCTTTTATCATATCCACTTTACCCTACAAACCACGCTATATACTTTAGTAGGAAACGAATATACACTAACACTAAAGTAGTCTCCCTCAGCACAAACTTACATCTAACTTGATCGTTCAATGTGATGATTAAAACACGGACCCTTTACTTCTCCTTTAATTATTTTTTGAACTTTGATCTTTGCTTAAACTTCTGAAGCAACGCTGTGAATGCAGCCGTTGACGAGTGCAGAGCAATCCTACCATCATACCATCACTCCATCAGGGCCCAGGACAGTGTCCCGCCATTTCTCTTCTTCGTGTGCAGCTAGTGCGTGCCCCGAGCGCTTTTTCCCGCGTCCCTGGAGAGTGGAGAGGAACCTCTCACCAGAGTACCGTCCATTCGAAGCGTCGACCATTTTGTCCACTGTCCAGTGGGCCCCATTGCCGTTCCAATGACGAGGGCTAGAAGCCTAGCGGGTGACGAGTCCATTACTCTCTATCTTATCGAATGGGATTAGCTTAACTACTCCCGCCATACCACCCTCACGTCACGCCGTAGCCTACCCACGCCTGTACAAGGGACCGCACGCGGTGGGTCCGGCATAGGAAGCCCCACATGACAGCGACTGTTGTCCAATCTGCTGTCAGGTAACCATGCCAGCTCATGATTTTTAAAAGCAATTAAAAAAGGTCAAACGGCTAATCCCCCGAGGGAATCTCCCAATTTCTTAGGACTGCGATCTCTTGCTGCTCCTTTTTTTTTTTACCTCGCGCTGTTCTTGTTTATAGCCCACTTGGACCTGATGTCTGCAGCTAAACTCCATTCATATCTTGATGCCGAGCAGGTTGTTTTTTTTTTTGAAGCAATTGGCACCGCTCGGGTGCCATTTTTTTCCTCGGCATTTTTTTGTCAATTTTTTCCCGTTCAGATTGTATCAAAAGCTTCAGGCAAATCTTTGATCTCATACCTTTGCAAATAGCCTGACACTCTCTTGATTTTTTAAGACTTTTTGGATCGATACAGACGCGTCTACCTCTCAGTTCCGATCTTGTGGTTGCTTTCCATAGTGCTTAGGATCCAAGGAACCCCGAATCTGTGCTTGGAGCATCCATCATCCAGATTCAGCATGGAGAGATTGGGCAAAAACCGGTGAGAAATCCAAGCTTTGCCGCGCAATCTCCGTATCGGTCATTGGAGATCTCGCGCGGGAGCACAAGCGACCAAGGAGATGTCGCCGCAGCCGGCCCCGGACCTCGCCGAGGACAAGGAGAGGGAGACCAATGTCCTTATCGAGGCGGCCCCGCCGGGGTCGCCGGTGAAGGCGGCGGAGGACGACGGCGGCTCCGGCAGGCAGCAGCTGTCGCCGGTCGCGTGGCTCCGGATGCTCGCCCGGGAGCTGCACTGGAGCTTCGTGCTCGGCGTGGTGGCCACGTATGGCGTCAGCCAGGGGCTCGGTGGCGGCATCAACCGCGTCGCCTCCGACTACTACTGGAAGGACGTGCAGCGGGTGCAGCCGTCGGTGGCGCAGGTTTACCAGGGCGTCACGTCCATCCCCTGGATGGTCAAGCCGCTCTGGGGCCTCTTCACCGACGTGCTCCCCGTCGCCGGATACCGGCGCCGACCATACTTTATTCTTGCAGGTGAGGAGCATTGTGCTTGGCCTTGTTGGGTTTTGGTTAGAGTTGTGCTTGATTTCTGGAACAACAAGTGCTATTGTTCAATTAAGAACTTCAGAACTGAAAGATAGACACCTGGCTGAAATGTAGGAGTACAATACAAGTGAAAAGTTTGATGACCTGGGGTTAAAAAGGTATAGTGACAAAGTGTGTCAATTGTGATGAGCACCAATCATGCCTGCCTACAAGCTAATGGCTCATATAGGACTGCTAGTTCTCTGTGTCTATGCACTGGTTGACTTTCACTTAGTAGGTGTAATTAGTCTGAGATCCAAGCTAAATGAGAAGACAAACTTATTTACCATATGGAGATGGGTTTCACCATACTTGAAGTTGTAACTGTTTGTCACTAAACTGCATATATAGGACATCAAATTTTACCAGTAGCTACTCCGAAGGAATCAATGTGGTTATGCAGATGCATTTATTTTAAGCAAGCTTTGCAGCACAAGGCAGACATGTATGGCCTAGTCCAGAAGCAATGGCATCTGCACTACAATTCCCTTCATAGGAGATAAAACATCATTTAGCAAAAGTATAAACCAAAAATGAGTATTTGTTTGTTTTTTCCTCTCCCTGTTTCTGAGGAGTATGCAGGCTTCGTCGGGGTTATTGCAATGCTTATAATATCTCTCCACAGCAAGCTTCATGCACTATTCGCCTTGTTGGCATTGATGACTGGAAGTGCTAGTGTGGCGATAGCTGATGTTACTATAGATGCTTGCGTGGCGGAAAACAGTATATTGCACCCTCATCTTGCTGCAGACATGATAAGCTTAAATGGATTCTGTTCATCTGTTGGAGGTCTTATTGGATTCTCAATAAGCGGTTTTCTTGTTCATGCTATAGGGGCTCAAGTGAGTATAACTAGTTCGTCTAATATAATATTTGTTTAAGCTTCATATATCTTTCAATTCTCATCGTTTTCCATTGATGTTGACATGAGCTTTCAACTCACATATTCATTATGTTCATAAAACAATCAGTTAACTGGACTTGTGTTGCTTTTCTCTTCTCTAATGTGTTGGATATAAGTTAGACAGCAGTTATCATTCTTTTGGATGGTGGTGATACATGTTTGAAAACTAGATGAGTAGATGGTACTGGTATGTGATTGTTCTTAAATTTTGTGCTTCTCAAGGGTGCCCTTGGTGTGTTAGCTATACCCTCTGCCTTGGTCATTTTATCTGGAATGCTGCTAAAGGAGGTCCAGATTCCCAACTTTCCATACGGGCAGGTTAGAAAAAAAATGTTGTTTTCCCCCTGTTTTACACCACATTTAAACACCCTATTTGTTACACTATAGTTTTTGGTTTTCATATTACAAAATCAGGCTCATAAGAAGTTTGTTGAAGCAAGTGGGAAAATGTTAACCACCTTAAAATGTCCTGAAGTATGGCGGCCATGTGTTTACATGTACGTATCACTTGCTTTGAGTGTGGACATCCAAGAAGGAATGTTCTACTGGTATACAGACCGGAAGACAGGACTATCGTTTCATGAGGTACATTCAGAAATCACTTAGCAATGATGCACATTTGATAGCTTGTTATGAATGCGCGCTTTTTATTTTCACATGGGATCTCTCTCTTGTCTTGCGATGCACCTACCATGTTTGAAACAACACTCATCTATTCTGTTAGACTGAAATAACATTCATCTTATGAACATTTTGCACAAGTACTTCTGAAAATATTTTGTTGTAGCACATAATCAAAGTATCAAACTAACTGTCTGTTACTTTACCAGGGATTTATTGGCTTTATGTTCGCAGTCGGGTCAATTGGTTCTCTTGTCGGGGTTATACTTTATCAAAATATTCTCAAGGACCACTCGTTTCGCAGCTTGCTTTTCTCAAGCCAGTTGTTGTTAAGCTTGTCAGGAATGCTAGATTTGATTTTGGTGCTTCGTCTAAATCTGAAAATGGGGATACCTGATTACTACTTTGCCGTGATCGATGAGGGGGTCTCCAAAATGATCAACCGTGTCAAATGGATGCCTCTTCTGGTGCTTTGCTCAAAGCTTTGCCCCCCTGGCATTGAGGGCACATTCTATGCGTTGCTGATGTCCATTGACAATATTGGCGGATTAACCGGATCATGGGTTGGTGGACTGCTCCTTCATTTGTTGAGAATCACAAGAACAGAATTCACAAACCTTTGGGCTGCCATCATGATTCGGAATGTGATGAGGCTGCTACCATTGGCGCTATTGTTCTTGGTCCCAAGTAGCGATCCAAACTCCACTATTCTTCCATCTGATTTGCTGAATGAGGATGATGATGGCGAAGGTCACCAAATAGAGACTATTGAGTTAACCTCGCTTGCGGTGGACAGGGGATCTTTCCCTGACAAATCTCCCCAAGAACGCGGGGACCTTGATGTAGAGCAGGATGATGATGAAGTTTCTCTGCTTGCCAATAGGGGCTGATACTTGATGCATACGGATATTTTTCTTTGTACACGTGCAAATAGTTGAAATTTTGAAAGAAGAAAAAAAAGGACATTCATTAGAGGTCCATGTTGTTAAATTCATTCATTTTACAATAGGGTAGCGAAGTGTTGAGAGACATACCAGGGGACCTTCGAAGTTTTGTTCCCCATTTCTCTGAACTTCCAGGTCCTCCACTTGTTATTTTTAGCTCTGAACTTCTACATGTTACAAAATCTGAATCAAGTTTTACCAAGTGTAAAAGTGTTGTCTCCTTTTCAAGTTTACTTTTGCTGTGAGCTGTTAAGGGTTTAGCTTCCTCTCTCGTTGACTAATATGCTGATTGTGCACCATTTTCCATTGGTTCCTATCATGAACAGTGGAGGAAATTTTGAACCTACTGCAGCACACAATATATAGAAAAACCCTACTGGCTACCGCAGCACATCATTTTTTTTTATTTTCCATGACAATTTGCATGTATGATACTATATATCAATGTTATTTAAACGAAAAAAGATCTCGTTGATTTGGTAAATCCCTCGAACCCATAAAAAACACATTGAAACCATGTACTTTTGACTTTCTCACGCTACTTCTTCATTCTGCTACTGTGCTGCAGTCCACCAGTACTACTAGCCTCACGCCGTCACCGTCAGCTAGTGTGACTTGCGGGAGAGGAGCGTTTTCCACGTGATGACGTGAAGTGAAGGCGGCAAAACGTGTCACGGCTCACGCGGCGCGCTCGTGCGAGTACAGTGCACCCAACCGGCATACCGGGCCCACCGCGTGGGCCCGGCCGGCCTGTCACCGCCGCGCGCCGCTGACAGCCGCGCGCCTGGCGCCCAACGACCCCGCCACTTTATCCACTTCGGGCCACCACCACACCCGTCACCGACGCGTGGGTCCAAGAGCGCGGGCCGACCCCACCGGTCATTGACCGGGCGCCGCCACGCCCCGCGCGTGAGCGTGTATTTCTGGACCCTTCTCCTCGCCAAAGGCCAAGCACTTGCAGGCTCTCCATCCCCATTTCGCCTTCGCGCTCGCTTCCTCCTCCATCGAATCATTCGATTCGCCTCGTCTCGCCCCCGCCCCCCATCCCCATCCCCCCACCCCGATTCGATTCTGCCGCTGCGGTGATCGGCGGCGTTGCTAGGGTTAGGGTTCCGGCGATTCCAGACCACATGGTGCAGCTCCCGAGCTCGGGGAAGCGGCACGCGGAGCCGTCGGCCGAGGCGGCCATGGCCCCGGCGCGGCGCGCGGCGCCCGTGAAGCTGGAGGTGGAGGAGCTCGGGGCCGACGAGCGCGGACCGCTCAGCAAGCGCGCCAAGGGCATTCAGCCGACTCCCCCGACGCCTCCGCAGCAGCAGCAGCAGGTAGATCCGGAGTTATCGTGTCTTTGCTCCAAACTTTGCGTGCTCGATTGGGACTGGGACTGAGCTGGATAGCTGCGGGTTCGTCTCGTTTGATTCCCACCGGGACTAGTTTGGTGTGATATTTTTGGGGGAGTAGAGCTTAGGTGTTAAATTCAGTCGTTCTGTCCAAATTACCCTCATGCTTGAGAACTAGAGGTGGAGACTGCAACGGAGGGTGATTCTTTGTGGACTAGTAACTGTGTTCACGGGGACACAGATTATGGTTTTCAGATAAATTATGTCCGTGTGGTCGGTATGCAGCTTTCGCAAAGAATGTCCTCTGTTCTGCTGTAAGTGCCTCAGCAAAACTGTTTGACACCTGACTGCCTTATAGCTGCAGCTCGTTGCAAACACCTGTTCATCTATTTCAACTGATTTTTAACGGAAATTTTGTGTGTCCCATATAGCTCAATATGTCATGTTTACTTTCCCCATATGCATTCTAACACTCTGAAATAACCAAGGGGGAAAACAGTAGAACAATGGTCATGATGTCATATCCTACCATGCCTTTCAATTTTTTTTAGGTCCTGTCACGGCAACAACTATGATTGGAATTTGTTACTACCATCTCGCCGCGTTATGTGGGTTTGGATTTTGGCGCCTTCACAGAGAGAACCAGTAGTGTACTAGCCTACACATACTCTGTGACTAAGTTAGGTTTCGTTTAAAGGTTTCAGTCCATTATTTGGCCAATATACCTGGCTTTTATACTTTATCTGGGCAACGGCACTTGCATACAGTTCAGAGTAAATTATGCCATCTGGTATGAAAAGAAAAATATAGATGACCATGTGAAAAAAATGGATGAACTTTTTGTTCCTAGGTATTTTCACGGCGCGCATGCTTGTTTGCTAATTTTTTTAAGGTATTTGTAATGTTTTTCTTCTATGTGTGGATGGCTAATGAACCCTTGAACAATAGAGTATGATGTTCCAGATATAAGTGTAGAAGGGTAGCTTTGAGATTCATTCTTCTTATGTTGATCTGAACACTTTCAGGATATGTACCACAATGTACTTGATGAACCTAGCCCGTTGGGCCTGCGGCTGAAAAAAAGCCCATCTCTGTTGGATTTGATTCAGATGAGGCTTTCCCAAGCATCCAATGCAGGGGAGTCTTCTATGGACAACAGTGGTTTAGAGCCTTCCAAGAAGAAAGACAACAAACCTGGCACGTCTGCAGCAGGCGAAAGGCTGAAAGCTTCAAATTTCCCTGCAAATATATTGAAAATTGGTACATGGGAGGTGAGCCCCCCTCCCCTCTGTTTCTTGACTTCTATGTTGTATCAGAACCTTAATACGGATGGGATGGTTTATGCTCCCTTCTTTTGCTGCTTTCTTTATTTGTTTTAATAAGAAGACAAGTACTACGCTCACAGGGAAATATTATACTGACAAAAGATATCATGCTGGTGAATAATGTTGTTTTGTTAAATACTCCTGGTGTAGCAACTCATTATTGTAGTTATTTTGTTTGTAGTCTATACAACTCGAAGGTAATATTCATGCAATTAATGCTGATGTTGTGTTGTAGTATTAAGCATCAGTGCAGCCTCAATGCTTTGTCAGTCTGAGCTTATTGCAGCAGCAGTTATATGTAACTAAAATTATCTCTGTTCTCTGAGCAGTACATATCACGGTATGAAGGTGATTTGGTGGCCAAGTGTTACTTTGCAAAGCATAAGCTTGTGTGGGAAGTTCTGGAAGGTGGACTTAAGAGTAAGATAGAAATTCAGTGGTCTGATATTACTGCTTTGAAGTCAACTTGCCCCGAAAACGGACAAGGAACCTTGGACGTGGTGGTACGTTTATCATGAACATATTTGTTTCATGTTCTCTTAGTTCAATACCTCTGTTTATGTCCTGAGAGGTTTTCCGTTTTGTGAAGTTGGCCAGACCACCTTTATTCTTTAAAGAGACAGATCCTCAGCCAAGAAAACACACACTGTGGCAGGCTACCTCAGATTTCACTGGTGGTCAAGCAAGTATGCACAGGTGAGTTACTTTTCTTACTCAGTGCTGACAGTTATAATGCATTTCACATGCTCGTTCCACTATGAGCAATGGAATCTGTACATCATGGTGGTATATCATAGTATGTTAGATTCTGTTGAAGTATAGGCATATTAACTGATTTTGCTTTATGTTTTAAAGGCTTCAATTCCCTTTCAAAGACCCATAATGTTTACATGGGGTTGTTTTTTTTAAAAAATACCTGGGATGTATCTATGATTTAAAACTTTACTTTTGTAGTTTTACTTCCATTGTTAGAAGAACACAAATTACTGCTTTGTGCAGCCTTTTGGTAGCAGTTAGGTGTTGTAGCATGCACTTTTAAATTGTTTGCATAGGCGCTGTTGCTAAGGATAAATTGTTTATTTGCATATCACTTTGAGTCAAATTATATCGTATTTAGATTCAATCTGTTTGGGAGCCACTTATAAATAATAACATAAGGGGACACATTGACACCATTCAGCCAATCAGGAAAAATGATTTGGTCTTTCTACGCTGTGCTCTATCACCCAGTATATGGTCTCATACTATCTGCATTTTCTGTTGCTGTAAATCTGTGCATCACAGGGGCTCATCCAGCCTCTTCTTGGACTCTAAAGACTCATAGAAATGTTTCACACTGCATATCAGGAAGAAAAAACCGGGAAGCTTGCATGCATTGTAAAGATGGCTTTCAGAGGCAGCTAACTGTTTAGCAAGCCAATTAGCAGTCCTTGGAATCATTTGTAACTAATTTTAATTGCAACAGAGTTGTATCATCTATAAAACGGGATATCGATTTATCATATATTGCCATTTATACTGTTACTTGCTGACCCCTGCTCTGCTCCGTTTTTCAGTAATCTGATTGTTCAAAAATATGCAGGCGGCATTTTCTGCAGTGCCCTTCAACCTTGTTGAGCAAGAATTTTGAGAAGCTTATTCAGTGTGACCAACGGTTATATCAATTGAGCCAACAACCAGAGATTGTACTGGACTCTCCATTGTTTGAACCTAGGTGTTCAATATTTGAGGACCCGGTAGAATCAAAATGTGCTGGTTTTACTAATTTGAAAGATGAGCATGAAGCTCTACCTGGGTATTCAGGTTCCTTGTCACCATCCATGTCTGCTAAGAATGAAACCAATGATTCCATTGGAATGCCTCCAGAATATTTTCCTCAGACATTAAGCACAGGTAATTCAAAAACTCTGATGGCATCTTCCCTACCCCTTCCTGCTCTTCCAGTCTGTAGTGTTGCCTTGCTCTATAATTACAGTTCCTACTGCACAGCTATCAGTAACTTGGAGTATGAATACCCTTTTTTCCTCTGTCGAGGGCTTGAAGTACGAATATCTTGCAACCTGTATTTGGGGCAGCCTTGTACATCGTGATGCGCTTTTTTGATGTACTAACCAGGCCTAAACACACTCAAGTTCTGTCCTATTGATAAAATCAAGTTTACAAAGTTGTTCGCATGATGCATTGGTATATGTTTTTGATTAATCTTTCTAATCCCAGATGCATTTTTTTTACAGGCGCTGTTGCTATAGGTGTACAAGGTGTCAGCAGAAATGTGAATGGTGGAGCTCCAGAATTCAATATCCCCCACTGGTGGAGTCAGTTGAAGGTGCCTGGGCTTAGGCCATCAATGTCAGTGGATGATTTGGTAAACCACCTAGGTAACTGCATCTCAGAGCAGATCACTTCAGGCAATCCAGCACTGGCCAACAATGAGGTGCCAACCAAAGAAACACTGGAGGAGATTGCTCAGTACCTTCTTGGTGACACACAAGGCCCACCTGTCTCTGTCTCGGACGAGCGATCACTGATGGCCAGGGTGGACTCACTCTGCTGTTTAATTCAGAAAGATGCAGTGCCGATTGCCAAGCCAAAGCCCGAGCCAAATGACAGTGACGGTATCGGCATGGGGGCCTCAGATGGTTCTGACGAAGAATTCAGTTCAGCACCAACAGGGAAAACTACAGATGCCGCCGAACCACCAGCCATGTCGAGGAAGGACTCATTTGGGGAGCTGCTGACGAACCTGCCCCGCATCGCCTCGCTACCCCAGTTCCTCTTCAAGATACCAGAGGATACTGAGAACTGAATGGAAGTTACGGCTCGGCTCATCCCCTGAAGCAGGGGGATCACTGTAAAGATTGTACCCAAGCAATAAGAAAGCCCGTTATCACCCGCCTTCATAGGAGGCGAGTTACCCGCCCTGTAAATGTGACACCCAGTAGGTTGCTCCGAATGTGTGTATGCTCCTTACTCAAATGGGTAGTTGAAAAATCGAAATGTTCATTGGTTCTTTTAGCTAAGTCATGTCTCGTGCAAAATGAAGTGCCAAACTGTTTGAAATTAATTGTCAGAAAGCGTATATCCACTGATAGTGGTTGGAAAATCGAAATGTTCATTGGTTCTTTTAGCTAAATCATGTCTCCTGCAAAATGATGTGCCAAACTGTTTGAAATTAATTATCAGAAAGCGTATCCACTGATACTGAAGTAAACCGCACCCTATACCACAGTATACTACTGATCAAGCTTTATTACCCGGAACGGGCAGCGAGTACACACGGACGCGCTTGGAGTTTCACTTGAAAATATTAATAAAAAATCCTAATAACCTTGACTTCCGCTCCTTTGCGATGCATGTACGCGTCATGCATTAGTCATCATTCTTTTTTCGGTCGGTCGATGTCGAGTGTACGTCGGAGGGGTACAATGAAACTAGCCATACTTTTTCACTGCACTCTAATTTCAGCCTTTTATTCTTCGGGAAAATATTGACCAATGAAGCAGCGTAAGATTTAAGGAGTACACAATATAATAACTGCACTCTAACAACTTAATGTAACATTTTCGCAAAAAAGATGTAGTACAATAACTGCTAATCTTGAAATGTTGACTCAAATCGAAGCTTTTATTCACGATAAGACCAACATTTTTTTTCTTGCTGGATACCTATACCATACAGGAGTTGAATGACGGGGATGAATGGGCTGGCAATGCAGTGGCGATCCATCAAACCATCATGGAGCAATATCAACCAGCATCGACGAAAGTCAAGGACTGAAGGCATGTCGTTTATTGGTACCCTGAAGGAGTACCAACAAGTCAACAACCCATGCCAGACAAGTTTTAAACTGCTTTTCAACACAGCTTATTTGAATAATATCTCATTAATGTCTTTTACTGTTTACATTTTCACCCGTGTGGACTCAAATAAGAAAGGAAAATATTTTAAAACAAATTGACGTAATAAGACTAACTATCCATTATCCTTAAAAGTTGTAACAAAACTATATAAAAAAACACAAGACTGTGACATAAGTTGTAGCAAACATATAGATTGGCACAGACAAGAATCAAAACTGCAGATAGATTACTGAAAATTGCAAAGTTACAAACGCTGGGTAGCGATTGTTCAATTGCACATGCAAACCATGAAATTTTTGGTAGAGGTGGAGAGACGTTGTACTTTGTGATTTATTAAATATTATATAAATGCTTGCAACATGGGGTGGTGGCGCAGTTGGCTAGCGCGTAGGTCTCATAGCTAATTTGAGTGATCCTGAGGTCGAGAGTTCGAGCCTCTCTCACCCCATAAATTTTTATGCACTCTGAGGTCGAGAGTTCGAGCCTCTCTCACCCCATAAATTTTTATGCACTCTTTTTTCCCTTAGTTCATGCAGCAAGCTCTTGTCTCCCACGCCAGCAAGCTCTCGTCTCCCAAGTGCGGGAGAACCAGATAACTTTGAACAAGGTGATAAGAGTCGCCCCTACACCAGATCAGTACCAAGCTAGTGTTTGTGTACATGATCTCCAAGCTGGATTGCCGCTTGCCATTGTCACTAATGGCCAAAAACTAGAAAAGGTGTTGTGCCATTCACTGATGATGAATATACCCCACGAGTGTTTCTGCAATGGTCCTTCTCCAAGTACTTCAGCACCCTGTTCCAGCTGCTCCTACTGTGCAAAATTAGTTGCGGGAAAACCTTGTTTTTTTCTTCGAACACGCAGGAGAATTGTGTATTTTTGTATTAAAAGGAACAAAAATCTTGTTTTCTTTGCTACAAGTTTAGTTATGGTTAATTGAATCCATGTTATGACCAAGAGGTTGAATTGCTGCTAGATTACTACTGATCTTTAGTACATTTGCCTACTGTCGATCCCAGTTGCAGCATGGCAAAAGCAAATTATACTCATACTGATGATCAGAAAAAATAACAAAACGTGTTAAATAATCCTATTGACTAAGAATGTCAGTGCGTCGTGCGGATTGTGAGTAGTGGAAACCAAAGCTTCAGGTTGTTAATGGTTCGAAAAAAAAGCTTCAGGTTGTTTTTCTTGTAGTTGTTGGAAGCCTGATAGAGTGGCAGTACAAGTTGAACATGTTGAAGATTTACGGAATTCGTGGCATGTCTGCATCACTGCCAGTTTATGTGATGTATGATGCTTTTTTGAGAGGGTCAATACATAATTTCAGTTATGCCTGTATCTGCTCATCTTTAGAACAGAAAAACAGAAAACTTTGCTTGCCTGTGCTCTTTTCTTTGGTGCAGAGCCTGCTCCTTGCTCGGCATATTTGTATAGAACTGGTGCTAATAAGGTTGGTTAGCTTTTCCCTTAAATTAATACTGTAATAATTGTAGTAGCATAAATATGGATCCACATCTTCCTTATCCACCCAAAGCATAAATAGGGGAGACCCACAAAAGTCCCCCAAAACACAGAACTTGGAACACCAATAACAAGGACACCAAAGTTACTACATCAACCAGTCATTGTATCATTGTATTAATCTGGGACATCTTAGGAGAGCATTTTCTCATAAATCGAACCTCCAAATCTAGTTTCCCGTTTATTTGCTCCAGGGACAAAACGATTTCCCCTTAAACCTCTTCAGCCTTGTTTTTTCCGGAGGTCTAATTTCAATGCCCTGCACGATAAGACCTCCCTTACTGTGAATTTCCTATTTCCAGGAGGCTGATGGATACTTCACCATCTTCACCTTCCTCAGTGTCGAATTTACCCATCTCCAACTCCATCCAACCGTCAGACCTTTCCTGAGGGAGCTGTGTACATCAGCTGGAGGAGGCAGAGTGACATGGTGGTCTCTGATCCTGGACCTTGGTCCGTTGGTCGGGATCGGGAGGGTTGGACACAGACCTGGCGTGTTGATTCCCATCCTCCAAAGCTAACCGATGCCTCTTGTGCACCAGAATCCAAATCCAGACGATAGGAGTCACCAGCTATCTTGAACACCATGTAAGCAGCATATTCTGAGTTATTCGATAGCATCTTGCTGTGCATATTGCCACGGATTTCCAACCAGCGCACACTCCGAAGCTCTGCCGCTTCTTGAAAAACCTGATGCAAACCACAATAACGTTAACGTTAGTGTCAAAATTGAATTCAGTCAATGTCTCCAACCATGAATAAGACACATGAAAGTGTCCCTCAATGCTGCATCCATTCGGTTTACAAAGCCAAAGTTGTAAAGGAAGGAAGATAAAAGATGGAAATCTATTCCGCACCCACCGTGAGGGAATCGGCGAGGAGGAGGGATCTGGTGGAGGAGAGGCGCATGAACAGTGCCTTCTTGGACGGCGGCGCGGGGTCGAGTTCCCCGTCGTCGAGCGGCGGGAGGTCGCGGGGCAGGAAGCAGGCCCAGACGGCGTCTGAGTCGGCTGCGGCGAGGAAAGCCGGCGAGACCGCGGCGGCGTGGCAGGCGTCACGCCGCGCCGTGAGGGAGATCATCGCTGAGAGGAGCTCCTCCGGCAGGCGCGCGATCTCGCAGGCGAGGAATGCCGTCCTCCCCATCGGTTTTTGGTTAACAAATGCAGGGGACGCGCGGGTTTATAGAGGACGAGGACGGCACGGAGGCTTCACGGACCAGTCAGCAGTAACTGGCGACTAAAAAATAAATTATTAAAAACTTAATCCTGGAACTTTGTATCAGATTATTGAGAATTAAAAACACCACTCCACCCAACATTTAAGGGCAAATTTCGCTCCAGATAGAGTTATTATTGGACTTGTTCAAAATTTTAAAATTAGAATAGACAACTTTTGTAGTGCTACTTTTTACCTTTATTCTCAAAACCAGTATTGACATTTTATTGGGCACTCTTGAAGATGCTCTTAATATGTTACTTCTCAGTCCATATTCTTGTCATCTTAATCTCTTTCAATTCTCTCAATTTACTTATTACTCTCGCAGCCTAATTTTTTTCTCCTTCTAATGTCTCTATCTTTCCTTTTTATTTTCTGTGCACTCACCTTTTTCACATATTCTTAATTTTCGTGCCAAAACCTGGTATTCAGTGTAGTTTACTCAGAAATTTATTAGAAATTAATCCCTCAGATTTTAAATTGTTGACTTTTCTAATTATGTTTGGTCGCTTGTCTTATTCAAAATATTAGATCAAATATATAAAACTATACGTCAGGCCACGTTTTCTTAATGATAAAACAAAATTGTAACAAAATATTTGATACTTCTTCGAATTTGTTTAATAAGATGAATGATCAAACATAATTCGAATTTGTTTAATAAGATGAATGGTCAAACATAACTTAAAAATCAACTACGTCAACAATTTAAAACTAGAGGGAGTACAAAATTAACCATAGCACAATGGAACTAGGTTATTGTGTCAAACTAATTGTAATGCAGGGTCACACGATTACGACTGCCGCGTAAGACGCAGTTTCAAGTCATTTACATCGAACTTAAATTCCCACAAGCGAACAAATTTGTAGAAACCTGGAGGTAGAAAATACTCATACATAACTTCAAATTACCCTGGTTAGCATTGAAAAACAAAGCATATAGTACTAAACAACAAAACACGCACTATGTTCCTCCTCACTCAGAAAAAGCAATTCGTATAAACAAGGTAGTAACTAAGAAAGAAGCAAGCTGCAAAATAACCATTACAAATCTGGTTACTTTGATAAGTGCATCATCTCACACAAATTTCATCTGGTGGCTGGATCTAGCTAAGGAGAGCCACTTGCGCCACCCTCAACTGAAGAAGGATGTGGGAAACAGAGAAGACAACCAAAAGTAAAACGCGGATGCCTTCTCTTTTGTCGTGTGCGCCTGTGCGGTGTGCCTGTGTGTGTTCCTCCCACGGTCCTGCTCCCGTGGGTACTGTTAGGTGGGTGCGTGTCGGGTTCACCGCTCCCATCGATGGCTGGGTTTAGGTGGGTACTGTTTGGTGTGTGTTTGTCGGGTTCACTGCTCCCGCCGATGGCTGGGTTTAGGTGGGTACTGTTCAGTGGATGCGCGTCGGGTTCACCGCTCCCATCGCTCTGGCACGACCCAGAGGGGTTCACCCTGATTTCAATGCCATGCACAATAAGACCCTTCTTCCAGTGACCACCATGTTTTGCACTGAGAATGATCGACACCTCACCATTATCAGCACCTTCATTGAAGAACTCACCCATCGCCAACTCCATCCAGCCATCAGCCCTTTCCTGGGGAAACTGTACATGTTCATGGGTGTCAGGAGAAAACACCCCTTCTTGGAGACAAACTTGGCGGGTTGATCTGATTTCTCCTATTTCAACTATGGCTTCCTGGATGGGAGAACCCAGCCCATAATTGTGATCAGCAATCTTAAATACCATGTAAGCAGCATATTTTGTATTTTGCGTGAGCATCTGTGTATGCATCTTGCCATCGAATTCCAACCAACAAACATCCAATAGTTCTGCAGCTTCTGCAAACCTGCAACAACAGTTGAAAACAACATTAAAATTTACAGCATAGTTTTTTTTCAGGATCTCCATTAAAATTTCAGCGTTTATTATGTATTAAATACAATTCTTAAGCTGCATTCACTTTACAAAAGCATAGTAGAAAAGTAAAGATCGTCATCTGTTAATGCGCCCTGTGTGTATGGTGGAAGCAATTAGACAAAGTAAACTCCGTAGTTTTGCAGCTACCGAGAATCAATAGCCAATACAGCATGAAATAAATATAGCAGATCGAGTATAGAATGAACGATCTTAATTGTGAACAAGATACAAGCAGGTGTTTAGAATTTTCTATGTGAAGTGTCGTTCCTATGCTGCACGCAGTTTACAAAATCAATTTTGAAAATGTCTTGCGGTTTTGCTCTTGAAAGCTATGGAATGTAAAGAACAGAATTTCTCATGTCCTAAACAGTACATGGAAAGCACCATGGGCAGAGGAAGAATCAGACTTTCCAAACTGTATGTTTTTAAATTTAAACTCTTGAGATCATCGTCAAGCTGCTGCAATGGTCTAAAATAATAGTAACATGGAAGCATCACAATCACAACTAAGTCCCAATTCTTTTGCCAAAAACAAGCCCATGTTCCATGCTTTAAATTCAGAGAGCAGTAATTTCATCTGCTACCCCCCACACTTCACATAGTTACAAACAAATTGCAAGTATTACTAGTAGTATCGTAGTTGACGCTACAGCAATCGACAAGTCACTCACATGAGAGACTGAGAGCAGAGCAAGGGGGTGGGCGAGACAGAGAGCAACCTTGAGCCGGTGAGAGGGATCCAACGCCAGTACTGTGGCGTACTGCCCCAAACGATGCCCAGCGCCCTGGCTGACAGCATGTAGCACTTGGCGCCGCTCTCCCTGTCCAGCCACATGCTCTGCACACAAACAATGACCCCCGATCACTCAGTCGATTCATGAAGAAGACCTGCACCGCGCAAAAGAAGCTCCTTTCCCCTACCACAAGGCCATCGGCGAGGAGGACGGGGCGGTCGGAGAGGCGCATGAACAGCTGCTTTTTGGACGACGACGGAGCCGGAGCCGGCGGCGGGTGGAGCTCCCCTTCGGCGAGCGGCGGGAGGTCGCGCGGCAGGAAGCAGGACCAGACGGCGTCGGAGTCGGCCGCCGCGCGGAAGAGCGGCGAGACAGCGGCTGCCCGGCAGGCGACCCGTGGCGCGGTTCTGGCGAAGATCGCCCACAGGATCTCCTCCGGCAAGCGCCCGATCTCGCACTCGCAGGCGGAGGCGGTGGCGGTGGCGGTGGCGGACGCCTTCATCTTTTCCTCCGCCGCTTCTCCGCCTCTTCCGCTTAACCGCTTTCCATCGAATCGATCCGGAAGTGTGATTGGTTTAGTGGGCGCGCGCAGCAGGCAATTGTAAGAGCGCTTCCCGGGGTTTATAGGTGTGTTAGTTAGCTTTTCTCTTCATAGGTAAAGGTGGAAGTGAAATGAGAAGGCTTACTAGCTAAGGACTGCAATGGTCTAAGTGCGCTCACACGTGAGACGCGTTGCATGCGAACTGTAGGGGTGCAGGTGAAGCAACACGGGCAAATTTAAAAAGAACACACAAAAGATTCAAGTGGAAAATTCCCTTGGTTTACGGAGTATGACAGGGCAAACTTAAAAAGAACACACAAAAGATTCAAGTGGAAAATTCCCTTGGTTTACGGAGTATGACATGTGGGGTTGCGGTCCCTGAGAATTGTGAAAAAAAAATCACCACAACAAGGTGCAACAGCAGCATTTTATTCGCTTCAGAAAAGAGGAGCCTTGATGAATTTGCTGGTCGAAGTAATCGCAACGCAAATTTACGCATGCTGACTACCGAGTTGGCGCCACATTTTCAGTCGTCAACAATATAATGTTTATTAAGGGAAGGTGGTAATAAACTTTCGCAACGGAATTAGGAGCAAATAGATAACAAGATGACACGAATTCAGTCTGCATTGCTAAATTCGTATTTGACGCAAGATTCTTGATGGTTCAACTTGTGCAAGGACGACAAAACGAAGGCATCAACTGAGTAGTGCTGCCAGTGAACACTAACTGTTTTCTCCCAGGCGGTGGTGGTTCGTACACGGATTGAACAAACTCATCAGCCTTTTTTCTTAGGTCTGATTTCAATTCCCTGCACAATTAGACCGGACTTCGACGTGGCTGACGTCTCACGTAAGCTGATACAAATCTCACCATCTTGACCTTCATCGATGTAGAAGTCGCCCAGCTCCACCTCCTTCCAACCATCAGCTCGTTCTCGAGGGAGTAGTATGTTTCCGGGGATTTCAAGGTGACCCTCGTCATCGCTGTCACTGTCGTCCAAGCGAACAAGGCGAACGGAGCTGTTTCCTCCAAGTATCACAGATGCCTTCTGCTCTGGATGCTTAAGCCCATAGGCAGTGTCAGCTTGTACTTTGAACACAATGTAAGCACAGTAGGTCGACTTTTGGGAAAGCATCTTGCTGTCGATCTTGCCATGCATTTCCAACCACCAGACATGCATGAGTTGAGCGGCTTCTGAGAAACTGTCACGAATTATGAAAGGTTAAATTACCTAAAAACCCAACCCAAGGAATCCACTCAAACACGAGGCAAAAAAACTGGAATAATTTGGTACATGTGGTCAGAATGCAAATTCACGCATGCTGATTGCTGAGTTGTTCACACATATTTAAGTCATCAAAAAAGCGCAATACGGCTTCCGCGATGAGATTAGGAGAAAGCAGAGGCAACAAAGTTAATCCTAATTCAAGTCTGCTACGATGTGAAATTACACAGTTGATGATCAACTGATCCAAGGCATCACCCCCAGTACTATTTCTGTCCTACTGAGATTATCAAGTTGCTTTCTGTCACAAGGTAGTTCTGCTTGACTGTTTGCACATACAAACTCGTCAGCCTTGTTTCTTAGGTCTGATCTCAACGCCTTGCACAATAAGGCCGATCTTCAAGGTGCCCGACGTCTCAGCTAAGCTGATGCAAACCTCTCCATCTTCACCTTCATCGTTATGGAACACGCCCAGCTCCAACTCCTTCCATCCATCAGCTCTTTCTTAGGGAGCAGTACATTTTGGGGAATTTCGAGGCGATTTCTCCTTTTCGGCCTTAGGAGGGAACCGGAAGGCAACGAATGATAGAACTCCGACGCACGATCCTCGCCATCACTGTCATACCCATCTAAGCAGACACGGCGAGCTGATTTGATTCCTCCCAGGAGGACAGACGTATTCTGCTCCGGATGCTCAAGCCCGTAGGCCTCACGAGCTACTTTGAACACAAGGTAAACAGAATAGGTTGAGTTTTTAGAGAGCATCTTGCTATCTATCTTCCCTCGTATTTCCAACCAGCAAACAGTGCGGAGTTCAGCAGCCTCTGAGAAGCTGTCATAGAGGAACCAGAGTTTAAAATGTTCCAAAAAAAAAAAGAGAGAGTCTTTGAGGGTTTACAATTCCGGTATAATAAAAATTTCAGGGGTCACCGAAAAATACGAAATTTCGTAAAATAAAAATAAAATAGCATATCTATATCATTTATTCGTTTCACTACCCACCTAAAAATGTGAAATTCCAGAAATTTTGAACCCTTGAGCAGTTCTCAAAACAAATGACAGATATCAATCAGTTGGCACAATACCAGAGCCTCTGCCAAGTTTTTTCTCATCTATGGTGTTTAGTTGGGAGGGGAGGAAAAGAACTTTTTCTGGAAAGCGTGTTTTGTGAGAGGGATGAATAGAAAAGTTGAAAGGAGGAACTTTTCTGAGAAGCGTGTTTTCTGAGAGAGATGAATAGTAGAGTCCAAAAGAACTTCTGGAACTAAACACGGCCACCAAAACAGTTGCTGGAACATTTTTTTAAAACAGAAACAGTTCCTATAATAAAGGCACGAAAACCATGGCTAGCTACAGTTAACAAGTACTTCACTCGATCGAAGCCGAGGAACGAGTACTTCGTTCATCTCAATGCCATAGAAAATAACCGAATATAATTATTAAGGACGTGTTTGGCATGGCTCTGCTCCAAAACTCCAGGGAGGGGCGGTATGTAGCCAGCCAAACATCCCAAATCCAAAAATTGGTGGAGCAACCCAACTCCCTCGAGTTGGTGGAGCTCTAGTTCATCTTTGTGGAGTACCTCTTCCCCTACTCTAGGAATGGCCAAATTGAACTCCCTCATGGAATTGGGGACAAATTACCCGCAATTGCCACTGGTTACACAACGGTTCGATTCTATTCCTCCGACTCCTCCAGTCCTCGCTCGCGCCCCTTCTCTCTCGCGCGTGCGCACGACGCAGGACACCGCAACCCTAGCCGCCGCCGACGAGTCCCCGCCGGCCTTCTCCCACCGCCGCCGACGAGTCCCCGGCTTTCTCCCACCGCCGCCAGCCAGCGTATGCCCTCTCCCACCGTCACCGCCTAGTCGACGCCCTCCGCCCGCTATTCTTCTCTCGCCGCCGCCGCCCAGGAGTGATGAGTAGATCCACCGCCCAAGCCTTGTCCTTCTCTCGCCATCGCCTAGGACCATTGGAAGGCCGGCGACCCCAAGCAGAGAGACCCCAGAAAGGCCGGCGACCCCAGGCAGAGAGACATCCAGACCTCACCAAGGTATTTTTTTTGTTCGATTTGTCAATAGAGATTCTTTGATCTGGTAATTGAGATTCTTTGTACATGCAAGCCAACCAAGGGCAGGGGCAAGAATGGCAATCCACCCTCAAAATTCTCTGTTTTGGAGCTGCAGACAAACTTCCAGCCAAACACATTCACAGACAACTCCAACTCGAGCAACTCCGGAGCAGAGTTTTAGAGTGAAGCTGCTCTACCATGGAGCGGAGCCATGCCAAACACGTCCTAAATCATAACTGGCAAACAAAGCAAGAGTGAAATAGATAACCTGGAGCCAGTGATGGGGATCCAACGCCAGTAGGCCGGCGTATCCCCCCAAGCAATGTTGAGCTTCCTCGCTGACAGCATGAAGCACTTGACGCCAGTCTCCCTGTCCAACCACATGCTCTGCGCAACAACATATTAACCGAGATCGACACAGAAACCTGCGTGTTATCAAGGGGTAGTAACAGATCGATTCGTTTTTACTGCGATGGGGAGACAGCCTTACAGTACGGCCGTCGGCGAGGACGACACGGCGGTGGGCGAGGCGGAGGAATCGGGCCTTGTTGGACGGTGGGGCACGCGAAAGCTGTCCATCGTCGCCGGCGAGCGGCGGGAGGTCGCCGGGAAGGAAGCGGGACCAGACGACATCGCAGTCGGCCGCCGCGCGGAAGGCTCTGGAGACCGCAGCGGCGCGGCGGGCGTCCCCCGGCGTGGTGAGGCGGATCGCCGCCGAGAGGAGCTCCTCCGGAAGTCGTTCGATCTCGCAGGCGTTCGCTGCCCCTGCCTCCATCGGATTCTCCGCTAGATATGCGAAACTCGTTCGCGTCTGGAGTGGATTGCGGGACAATTTGGGAGCAGGAATTTGACGGGAGTTTTGCACAGATCCCCAGGTCCTTTTTTTTTTGGCTTACGCCCACCTTATATTGCAACGAAATAACGGTTACAAAAAGAACAGCCATAAGCCGTTGTAAAGAGGGCAGAAGTCTAGTCCGGCCAAGCCTCTAGTTACCGTGAACATTTCTGGGTGTCACCGTGAAGTTTCGTTCTTTAGTAGAGAATCATGCTGCCGCCAGCTCAGAGTTTCGTTCCTCGTTAGAGAATCATGTTGCGGGCCTCTGGCAGCTGATCAAGTTCATTCATCGCATTGTCTTACAAACAAAATTTTGAACGAGAACGTTGCACAGACTAAGGATTATATTTCATATATACCGTCACGTTGTGTTGCAGACAAATAACTAACCTCTTGATTTGATTGTAAGTATTTCCTCCGTTCTTAAATTGTTGTCGTTGTTGACCTTTTTCATTAACTTTGATCATTCGCCTTATTCAAAATATTTATTAAATATGTAAAATTATAAGTTAGAATTCAATTTTATCTAGAAATAAAACAAGCTATAAGAATATGATAAAAATTGATTTTTTTTAACATGACGAATGATCAAAAGTAACAAAAAAAAAAGTCGCTGACGACAACAATTTAAGAACGAAGAGAGTATATGCTTGCTAGATCTAGATTAAGCTAGGCCATGGTGGGCAAGAGAACCAAGCTTCTTCTCCAGCGACTTGAGGTCTAATCTCAATACCCTGCACAATAAGACCTTCTATCCGCTTGAGTCTTCGCTGCCGGAGTTCGAACCAAACGTCACCGACGTCCCCCTCCTCGATGCGGAACCCAGCTATCTCCAACTCCATCCAACCGTCGGCCCTTCTCTTAGGAAGGAATCGACGACGAGGCCTCTTAATCAGTTCTGCCGCCATAGATGCAGATGCTTGGAGGTACACTTCGCGTTGCGCCAAGAATGGTCTTTCTCCAACTTCGAGGTTCGCGTCCAATGGTGCAACATTGGGTAGTTCAGCCCGTAGGATTTTTCAGACGTCTTGAACACGATGTAGGCGCCATAGTTCGTGTTCATGGGGAACATGTTGCAGCTTATCCTGCCTTGTATTAACAAGAGGCGAACATGGACAAGTTTGGCGCATTCTGAGAACCTGCTAATACGTAAATTAAGATTGTCTATATACTTGGTGATGATGAAAAATCAATTTTTCATTTGTGTGCACAACCGTCAATAGGCGAACCTTGAGCTGCAGTCGGTGTGAGGGATCCAGCGCCAGAACTCGGGCTTGTCTCCCCGAAATATGCTTAGCGCCCTCGCCGAAAGCATGTAGCATTTGGCGTCGGTCTTCTTGTCCAACCGCAAGCTCTGAGGAGGACCAACACCGCATGAGTAGTATAATACATGTTTAATTGGGTGTAGATAGTTGGCGTTTTTGCTATAGCAATTTTAAACAAAAAATATGAAGACTAAACATGATCTAATTATAAAACTAATTAGTTGGGTGGACATGCCCTGATTAGGTTTAAAAGATAAGATTCGTCTCGCAAATACACCGGAGGTTATGAGATAAGTTTTGTCATTTAGCCACGCTTAATCCTAATTTGTATCAAAACATTCAGTTTATTATAGCAATGCATCAAGTTGGCTATCCAAATCCCCAAACAAGTCCTAAGAGATATAAATGCGCAAAAAAAATGAAGGGAAGGGATCTCCTACGGTTAGGCCGTCAGCGAGGAGGACAAGGTGATCGGAGAGGCGGAGGAACATCTCCTTCTTGGACAAGGACGACGGCGCAGGGTCATCAAGCTCGCCGGAGGCCAGCGGTGGGAGGTCGCCGCCGGGCAGGAAGCTGGCCCAGACGTGGTCCGAGTCCGCGGCGGCGCGGAAGGCACGAGAAACGATGGCGGCACGGGCAGCTTCCTGTGGCGTTGCCAAGGATCGGGACAGCGCCGCCGAGAGGAGCTCCTCCGGCAGGCGCGAGATCTCGCAACCGCCCTCCTTCCTTCTCTTCATTGATCAGTTACGGAAGATGACAGCGATTACTGTATTTGTTAGGGGCTTGGCTGGAGATGGCAAAGTTAATTTATAGGGAGCGCGTGGGCATTGCATTTTTGCGTTGTGCGACTCGGCGAGCTCGATCAAGACGTTGTCACGTCTGTCAAAAGTTTCGTATCGACGCAGTGTAGCAATAATGAACACAAACAAAGAATCTAGTGGCAGAAAACCATCTCGTTGCGATAAGAAAATAAGCATTGGATTGCAGGAAAACAGTGCATCGTTTCGTTGCAATAAAAACAAATATGTACAAACGGCCTATGGCACAACCGAAATGCTGCATCGCGCGATCCACAGATAAGATCAATCACCGCACGAAACAGAACTGTACAAACGACATGAATAGTAAAGATTAAAAAAAACCGGAAAGTAAAAAAAATTAGCGACTCAACATGGTTTTCATTAAAAAGGAAGAGAATAGTTACAAGGCTCAATATTGGCAATAGGGAATGACCCATACAGAGCAACCGGGGTTTTTTTTTCACTACATGCTTATTACACAGCTACATTTTCACGACCAAATCGACAAAAGAAACATGCATAATTGTCAAATGTTAATGATTCTATAGAAGCAAACAAAAGTATTGTTGAAAACTGCAAGGATTGAACCTATGAATTAGGTAGCTGCTGGAGCGCAGTTCACCTTTCGCCTTCGAATCGCCTCCAGTTAACAAGCAAGATGGTTTTGCTTGCAAATGGCATGCATCGTGTAGTCACAGCCTCGCTGATCTCATTCAATCTGCTCTAAGCTGCTACCTTCACTACTCCTTTATCTTTCATGGCCTCAGCCTTTAACAACTGAACATGAGCAGATGAATCATCATTGGGGATAAAGCTCAGTCAGACACACACACGGATGGCGATCTCAAGGTTGCCATGAATCTGGCAGGAGCTGAGTAGAGCTCTGTATGACAGACCAGGTTTCATAGGCATATCATTGATCAAAGATTCAGCTTCCGAGAGATATCCAGCTCGATCAAGAAGATCAACCATAATTGCATAGTGCATCAACATTACTGTACCTTAAATGATACTATGATAGTATCCTACCAGATTCGACAATTGCACCTGCTCTTAGATGAACACCATCACAGATTAATGAGTGACTAACTTTGCATCCATCTTCAATTATGACATTGCCCAATATATGCGAGTCATTAATCACAACATTTTTCCCAATCTTGCAGCCCTCACCGATAATTGAATTCAATATCTCACACTGGTCTCCAATGCTTGTGCCACTGCCAACAACTTGTCCAGCCTTCTGAAATCCCACCCCCCGTTCCACTGCAGTACTCGCTGGTCTTGGGGTGATTCCGGTAATAGATGAGCTCTTGAATGTCCTATCCCGGCTCGCCGAGGCTCCAACTTCGATGGAATGGATTTTCGACACCATAATCTCCACCTGCTTCTGGGTGGTGGCTATGCGTGATGTTCGTGGAACGACGACGCCCTCAACGTCGATGGGGGTCTCTTGCGGCTGGGTGACAGCAAAGCGCACCATCCGCGTGGTGACCCCCTCCTGGCCGGAGCTGGCGTCGATCACGCAAGGCACCGTGCTGCAGAAGTCTTGGAGCACTAGAACGACCCTCGTGTTGCTCTGCGTCCGGATGCGTAGCATCGCGCCAAAGAGTTGCACGCGCTTCCCCACCATGGACTCGTCGAGCTCGTGGACGGCGGTCCACTTTCGCCCCCCGAACTTGCTGGAGGGGATGACGCCGTAGGCGGACTCGTAGGGGTCGACTGGTTTCTTGGCCCTGCCCCTGCTCCTCGTAAGCTTCTTGCTGACTCCGCCGGCGGCGGCTGAGGCCGGCGTGGTTTCAGGCAACCCCATGGACATGCTCTTAGGGTTTGGGAACTGAAATCGACCGCCGCCGGCAGATCCGGGTTTATAGAAGATTTTGAGCTACGATTCCTTGTCGGAATCGTCGTTTCACCGCAGGAATCCAAATCGGCCTCCTAGCAGCAGCAAGGACGTGCGTTTCGAGATTTTTTTTTTTTTTTTGAGCTTGGCCTTTCGAGAGGGCCGAACTTGCTTGGGCCAAGTAGATGGCCGTTGGCTGAAGGAGTATGCTGATGGGCCAACTAGGACTTAGGAGGTCCGTAGGAGGCGTTAAGTGTTGAGCAAGCGCACACAGGGCATTTAGTCCCAAACGGAAACTTGTGACACCGTACCAGCGGTGGTTTTAGTATATAGTCAGGGGTTAGGCTACCTTTGAAACATACTTACCTGGACGGGGTCAATGGGTGATCATGAAGACCCATGGCCTAGATCAATGGTCCACATTGCACCTGGTGGATGCGTTGATCTACCATCTCCTCAAGTAGGAGAGTGGACGTCATAATTTGTGGTAGAGGAGGTACGTGTTCGCGCGGCCCCTACCAATTCGAAGTTGAAACGTATTTTGTATATAGTTCATAGTTGAATGAATTTGTAGCTAGCGTTATCAAATTATATACGGAGCCAAATTTGTAACGAGAATGAATTTGGAGCTAGCATTATCACCCCTTGAGAGTATCGGTATAAAATCGGCATGTGGGAAAGAAGTCTGTTTATTTGATTTGTTTTTCCTCCTGTAACCTCGGAGGTGATAAAGCGTATGCAAAGCACTAAGCAGATTGCTAGGTCAGGTTGACAGCCCGTGGAGTGGGATGGCAGCTTGTTGGCCCCATGGCAGATACCTCTGCTCCTAGCAACTGCTGTCCTCAGCTGCAGTCTGCAGATGCTCGAAGTCTCCAACACAACACATGTTGCCATAGCTGTTCATCGGCAACAACATTTGTGATCTATCAATGCAGCTGCGACTAAAGATCGATTCCATTTAGCCAAAGCTAGAACACCCCATTTTTCTTCGGACACAAGTACACAACTGTAACACCACCACCACAGCCTACTCAAAATGACAAAATCAATCACGCACGAAAGAAAGGGCTCGTGATTTCTGACATATTTTACAACATACAGATGGCTGATCTAAATAATTTCACAACAGCGCCATCCTCTCCGGGTGGCACGAGGACCTAGAACCTGAATACCAAAACTATCTGGTGGCTCTATATATTGTTCCACACCGTCCTGCACAGCAGTACCAACTTTTTGTTGGACCAAAGCCAAACTTTACACAGAACATATCACAGCATGTGAGACCTGGCACACACAAAGCCGTTTGTCAATGGATATGCTCACGGGTTTTAAAAGCTTGTGACGCTATAGTTAAATAAGAGAAAGGAACGAAAGGTAAGGGAATTGCATGTCCTGTACTTACCAGCCTAGAAAAACAAAGTCTAGTCCTGGAGAGCTTTCACGCGGGAGGTTAGCTCTCTGACTTGATTCTTGAGACGCTCTGGGTTGCAGAAGAAATCAACAAATATTTGCCTCTCCCTCCCCACCTCATGGGCGCGGTTTTCGAAGATCTGCAAATCATTTTGCGGCTATTTAACCTTCGAATTATATGGAAAATTAAAAAAATACGACTATTCTTCAAATATTTCTTGTTAAGTTGTTTGCTCAACGATGGTGACCAGCAATCAAACTCAAGATGCCAGTCATTCTGTGCAGTATGCGTTGGGCAAAACGGAACTTACTCCATAGAGCACTTGTCTAGTCTGTGGATATTACTACATACATGCAGAAATAATAGAAGCTTTCATCGCAGCATCCCATCAGGCAACAGCTTTAAAGGATGATAACATATCAACAAAAGAAATACCTTTATCTTCTGGGTGCGAGCCTTGGTTACTTCTTCCACAGAAACTTCAACTTGAGCGTTAGCATTTTCCATATCATCAAGTGCCCGCATCAGTGGCTATAAGATGAACATAGGTTTAGTTCAAGGTTCATGCTGAAAAAAGATACAAGAAACATCACAATATGAGGGTCCGAAGACTATACCCAAGGTGTCAATATTGGTTCTGCAGTTGTTGATGATGCAAACAGAAGCTGTTCCACAGTTTGAATCAGAGTGCATCTGCAGGCAGGAAAAGAGTGAAATGACTGGACCTGGGTCCTACTTGACATATATTAGCAGACTAAAGAGTGTCTTTACAGGTTAAAACATAAGATTGATTGCCGAATAACCTATTTAATAGGGTTTTTAGTAAACAGCACAAAGTGTCATGAGCTCTGAAACTACATCCAGAGTTTGGCTACATGCTAGAAAACTAACTACTGTGTTCAATAATCAATTGGATACCTGAGATCGATTGCTTATAAATGGGTAGGTTGGTACATAGCATAAAAGGCATTAAATGAAGTATCTGAAATGTTGATATATTTTGACAGGAAATAAGGTAAAGGAAATCAATTATTGGATAGTGCCTCGTTAACTTACAGCTCATTGATACATCTTTTCCGGTCAGCTGGGAGGGTATTCTCCAGTTCAGACTGAAGAGAAAGCAAGTCAGATTGAAGTGCTGATATCTGCTGAACCAATGCATGTGCAGACATGTATGTTGGCACGGTTGCTTGGACATCTACAGAAAGGATAAGTAACATTAGGAATATGAGGATTAAATGTTCATACATCCAAATAGAGTAGCCTGCTTACTTGAGTGAATACATAGGAGATCTCGCACTGCATGGAGGAAAGTGTCGCGATCATCAATAGCTCCTTGTTCTCGTACTTCAGATGCAGCTTGAATTAATGAATTATAGTGGCCCTGAAGATCAGAGTAATACAAAGAAAACTAAGAATACACCAAGATAATAAAAATAACAGGCAACAGAAATAGATGCCATAGAAAACTGCATGTAAATGAAAACACACCAAAGAAACAAAGGCAAGTAAGGTAATGACAATGGAGATTTCTTACCAAACGGGTGTTGACTGCTGTGAGGTAGCTCTGTAGTTCGGACTCTATCACTCTAAGCAACGAGTAAGCACTAGCTATATTTTTTCTTTCAAGGTGGCAAGCGATCTTCAGAAACTGGTGCCTGGCAAGCTGATTAACCAAGTGATTGATGAACTGTAAAATATATGAGATTCCAGTAAGATCACCAGAAAAACCAAAGGACATAATATCAAGACCACAGGTGCAACCTACTTAATCTTATGAGAAAAACGTTTCCTGTTGAAACAAGCCTGTGACACTAGTAGCAACACACTGAGGTTTTATTAAGCACTAAATTTAACTACCTTCAGCAAGTATAACCCCATTGGGGCAACAACTTTTTACATGCATACTACCAATTAAATCCACTGTCAATTGCTGTTCTAGTTTCTTTGCTGTAAATGTGCAGTTGTCTTAGAAATCCTCTGATGCTTTGAAGACAAAGCCAAAATAAGGAACATCATGTTTACACAACTTCATAACACCTCATTAAGTATCTAAAGGATGTCTTATTTTTATAATATTACTGAAAAACATAAAGGTGTCAACGTGACATGTATAGTGTGAGAATGAGCTCACCGTTTTTTGCCTGTTGATGTAGTACTCCTGGCGCATGACCTTTAAATCATAATCCCCTAAATATTTGAGGGATCGGAAGAATGTTAAGGAAACCACAAAAAGATAATTGTAGAACACTGAAAAATGAAATGTTTTGTACAAACCTTGCAAGATATATGTGCCTTGAAGTTGAGCAAGTTCTGAACAGAGGCATGGTATCGTCTGGAGGGAGAACAAGAGAATAGATGGAGGAAGTGAGACGCAAGATTGTACCGTGAAACAAAGAATCAAATAAGAACTGGCGCACTTCAGTAAGAACTATTATAGCTAACTTATCCTCTAAAACCTAATTTTTTTTGCAAATGGAGAGATGATGTTTCTGAAATAATTACAGTATCTAGCAAATCCCAGCATACAACTTCCCATGTCCAAAAACCACATAAAGTACTCCAAGTTTTATTTTGTAACCTAAGGTACAAAAATATATTTCTAAGGATAACATCATGTATATACATACCTCAGATACAAAAGCTTTCACCTTTTGAGAAAGTGTTGAGAGCTCTCCAGCAAGCTCAGAACCTTTTCTCCTGAAGACAAATAACACAGACATGAGGGGACTTATATAAGATAAATCTTAATTAGTTTCCGCTGTAGGTATTTAACACAGTAATGCCTACAGTTAACGTAGATGGTACAAAGCTAGAAAACTGATAGTCATGACCAGTAAATGTACCTAAGGGAATGGATGTCCCTATGTATGTGAGCCTCGTCGGATGACACTTGTGCTTTCAATATAGAGAGTATTGCCTGCTGTTTAGCATTCTCAACTTGTGCTTCAATCCACTGTCTTTCACTTGTAGCAAATCTGTTACCAAAATAGAGTAATCCAAAGCACATTTAGGAATGTTAAAAAAATGTTACAAAGCTGAAAAACAGGTACTTTTAACCTAGGCACCTAAGAGTTTAACACAATAAGCAGACTATGCTCCAAATTTTACATAACAAAAAAAACTCAAACAATCAATAGCAAATGAAGATCACAACATAATTGAATATTAGAAAAGATAGTTCTATGCGGATCATCGGACAATGGATAGATGATTCCGTGGATCATGAATCATGAAATTGCCCAGCCTCATGACACTAAATTTGTATGGATGTTATCTGTCCATCTTTTATATAAGGGATTCAAATTATGAGTTAGCAATTTAGCACATCTGGACCTTCACATGAGTTTTACTCAAATGATTAAATGAATCATGCAACAAGACTGCATGAAATTATAGCAATTATGGATCTGATGAGTGAAAGGCTAAGATAAGGTATGAAACCAAAGCTAATTACATGGAACGAAGCCGTTGCAACTCAACTACACGCTGATGATGATGAGATTTTTCAGAATCTCCTGCGCAACAAGAACATAATAATCAGTATTAGATCATCTGCTATGCCACCCTGGTATTTGGCTCATGCTGTTTTTATGGGTTTAGATTTGCCTGCAAGAGAACTAACTAAATGTGCAGAGTCATTTTACCTCTTATTAAGCAATTAGTGATGTCATCGAGACTAACCCAGGAACATTTGGATTTCCCCTCCTCAGCAACAAGTCGAAATGGTCCCTGAGCAGATACCAAATGTTAGTGCTACATAAATAAGGAGATAAATTGCAGAGAGTCCTATGCTACTTCAAAGGGTAAAAGGTAAACCTGTGACAAAGATATATAACTGTACAGAACAGTGTTTTGGAAATGCAGAGAAGGTGATAAAACCCCCCAAAATCTGCCAATTTCCATGGTATTGACTTTGACATAGCTTGCCAAATTAGCCAGCCAGATAATTGAGAATAATGTAACAGTCACATGACTTACCTTCTCAAATTGCTTTGAGAACCACCTATTTAGCTCCTTTGCACAAGCCAAGTCACCAACAACATAGGGGTGGAAGTCTGAATATGCCAAGTATATACTTTCCTCTGCATACCATCAATAAAGAAAGGACTTTATTGGATAAAGTATTATGCCTATATTCTATAGAATTTTTAGTAGTATTCAGTGATAAAAAAGTGAAAAGATATGCCCAATTGTCTCTAGCTAAAGAGCATACCATCCCCTGAATGATAATGAGCCAGTTCCTGGGTAGTAGCAGCAATTTTTCCAAGAACTGCATTCATCTGAAAGTTAGAAGATACATCAAATCAAAGTTCACCAAAAATTTACCTTTTGGAAAATGTTAGTATCTTTATTTGAAACTTACATCTATCCTCAAACCTGAACAATATATAGATATGTGATTATTGGATTTGGTGTGCTGTTGCAACTTACGCACAGGCCATTTACCTAGTACATGAATAACCACAGAGACTAAGGACTGCCATATCTCATTATTTGCATACATCATGTCGCACTAGGATGCTAAGAAAAATTCGTTGCAGAGGAAATAAAATATATGCAGTTATTATTAGTTGAAACTTCAACATGGAAAGTACACTATAACAAGAAGCAAAGCCCTTTTTTGTCTAGCTATTTGTAGAGGCAAATGCAACCAGTAACCGCATGAAATACAATCTATTTCAAACTGTAACAGATTGAGTTATACCTCCAAGTTTCTGGAAGAGAGTATCTCATCTAACGATATTAGTTCTCCACTAATTGCGGACATAGCAGATACACGTGCCCTTCGACCTTGAATAAGAGTAGAAGCTTGGCCTGCAAGCAAATCAAACTGTGCTTGCTGCCGTGCAAGCTGCTTCTGTAACTCAAAAACTTCAGCTCTATATGCTAGTTTTGCTTCACTGCAAGTAGAATTTCAAAAGGATTGTCAATAAAACCACTTATAAGAAGATAAAAAGGAATATTTCAATCATGCTCATGCAATTTGCAGATTGGCCTAATTAGCATTCGACTTCACTTTTTTTTACGGAGGAATGTTAATTCAAAGTGAGATCTCAAGTAGATACCAACAGCTTTCATTATTTTGCACAATGTTTCTGTCAAAATTCAAAACCATTCTGAGTAAATGGTTGAAATAGCATACAAACACCCACTTGTGATTAGTTCATAAACATCATATCATCGACTTTCAGGAACCGGTCCCCACTAAAATTTGAGTCCATGCTATAACTACATCAATGTGAATGTAGCCATATCCCAAGTACAATATGTCATCTTATACAATTTGCAATGAATGGAAGTCCCAAGAATACCGGATATCAAGAATGGTTTCTTCTGATCCAAACACAGCCTCTTGGTTGTCTTTCTTGCTCGAAAAGGCTGAAATACTATCGAAAGCAGAGTCCAAATCTTCACCCTGAGAAAATGACAAAGTTATACCATATGAGTTTTAAGATCTGACAGAAATAGATGTACACAGACAAAAAATAAATAAATAAAATCAGTTTGCTGGGGGGTTTCAGATCTTGTTGGGACGGATCTGTTCCCTAACAAAGATCATCCACCAAGAATGAACCAAATTTCAGTCCTTTCCAAGAGAATTTAGTGTGATTAATTAATATGCTATTTACCCATAAAAGAATTTAGTGTGATTAATTAATATCCTATATTGGAAACCCCACTTGTAACATTAGTTAAAAGAAGCACTTAGGATATGCTATAAAGTGTGTAGAAATGTTAAATGGCCTTATGAGTATACCTCTAACAGTCTCCCCTCTTCCACGAGTTGTTCATACCTGACAGATACATGTACAAATTAATTAAAGTAAAAAGAGCAGCAGGCTACAGGCTCACCTATTTAAATTAGTTTGAAAATTAAAATATAACAACAAAAGTTTTCAATAAATGATCAAAATGCCTATCAGATGCACGACTCGCTAACGATAACACTACAGTAGCCTTGCAATTCAGAAGCATCACCTAACCAACCAATAGGACACAGTGTTTGTTAACAGAAAGACCAGCAGATATTTGGCATATTCTCCCTATATAATAGGCATCCCTGAAATCTTTCATCCCCAAATGTATAAAATTCAACTGAACACCACCAAAACTTACGCACGGAAATTCACAGCTTTACCAAGCTGGGACCAAAATCTATCACTAAGTCCTCAACGCAGCACATGCATTTGCTACTAATTCCCAACATTTGCCCCCCACAGAGACACAAACACTCCCCATGAACCCTAGAGCACCTAGTCTCTCCGAGAAATCGCAGTAACTCCACTACAGATCGTCCCTTCAGCTCCCTGAATCAATCCCAACAGCTAGCCTTCTCATGAACCCTCTAAGCCTCAAACTCGACACTATTTCGTGCAAGCATAACTAAAATCAAGCTCATGTCACAGCGACGCCGCGGCGAAATCAGCCTCAGCAGCAATCAGCACCACCAAAAATGGAGGAACTGGAAAGAGAGAGAAAGGCGCGAGACGGCGGGATCGAATTAATTCGCTTACTGCGCGAGATGGGAGGGGGAGAGGACGTTGGAGGGGCGGAGGCAGGAGCAGATCCAGGCGAGCAGCGGGCGCGCCTCCTCGTACTGGAACGGCCACTCTAGCGCGTCCGCGTCCAGCGGGTCCTCCCCGTCGAACCCCAGCTCCGTCAGCGCCGCGCACAGCGCCGCCCCGCTCATCCTCGCCGTCGTCAGCGGCTGCGGCGGGTGGGAGGCTGTAGTGGGTGGGCGAGGGGGACGGCCGTGCGCGGCCGGCCGCGGGTGCAGTGCTGTCGTTGCGTGAATTCGAAACAACGCGAGCGAAGGAAATGGAATCTGTTGGGGAATTGGGGGTTTCCGGAGGCTCGAATTCGGATTCGGACCGCTCGGTGCCGTGGTGTGGGTGTGGGTAATTGGGTTTCAATTTCTTACATGGGCTGAATAGGCTCAAAGGAGGCCCATTACAGCAAGCAGCAGCAGCAGCATCTCTCTCAAGGGCCTTATATGGACCGTACAAACGATTTGTAAACTGATGCCCCTAGGAAAAAAACAAAAATTCTTAAAAAAGGAAGAAGAAAAATAAAAAACCATTTTGATGTGCACACGCAACAGCAACATCCTCTGTTATCTTTTGGCTTTGTTGCAGCTAGCACAGGTTCGGTACTTCGGTTAAGTTTGTCAAAGGCTTACAGCAACATCCGCTTGTTTGGATCAAGAACCTAGAGGAGAGAGACGTGGTGAAAGGAATAGAGAGCATGGGGGATTGGGGGAGGGCTGGAGAAGAGGCCGAACGAGAGAGGGGAAGAACCGCAAGCAACACATGTGCAATGTCCCTCGTAGCTTGGGTGGAGCTTGCGGTTGGCAGTTGGGCACAAAAGGTCTCTTTTTGCATGAGTTCAGCCCAGGCAAGGAGAAGCATTCAGTCATCCCAATAACACATGTAAATAATCCATTCGTGTAAACTATGCAAACTTTTAACCTGGATCACGTATGTATCTTTTATTATATTTTTTACCTTTTACAAATCATCCCTCCCAGCTCTCCTCACATATTAGAAATTTGCATGAAGAGATTGATTTGCTCATGATAGCTTCCCTCCAAATAAAGGCCTCATGAAATGATTCTGCACGAAAAGAATCTAGCTAAGGGTTAATCAAGAATTGCTATTAATATTTTGTTAATGTGATGCAAACCTCCATATACCTAGTACTTTTCACTATAAATCCAGTGACGCTTCATGTTACCAAAGGAAAAAAAAAAACTCTCTCCATAAAAAAAAATAGTTTACACACGGTTCCTAAACTACTTTTTTTTATATACAAAGGGAGTATATGTTAATAAATAATCTAGCAGAAGTCTTTCTGATTAAATAAGATAAGCTTAAATAACATCAAACAAGGATAGCGTGACCTGCAACACCACACCACTACTCATTCTCGTGCGTGTCTCCCGCATGCCGGTAAGTGGATAGGGGAATCTTGCGTGCGCAGTGCGTAGAGGAGGTGGAGACAGGGTATGCACGACACGAGCACGATGTGCCATGTGCTGAAAAGATCGAAATCAAGTGTCGATGTGACAGAGCCGGCGGCACTACATCAGTCATCAGCACCGCACGCCCGCACGTGCCGCGCGTGGATGTGTAAGAAAAAAGATTGACACCAGAAAAAAGAAAAAAAGGGTCCCTTGGCTTTGCGCCTTTTGCGCCACGCAACAACACAATTGTACTGTACGCAACGGCACAGCCGGCTCACCAATCACCAGACCTCTGCCCTCTCGCGAGTCCACTTGCTCTGCTCTTCTAGTCTGCCTGCTTTTTATATTCCTCTTTCTCTCCGTCTCTCGCTCGTCGCTTGCCCCAACCGCAACAGCTTTTCCCGAGCCGCAACGAGTGCACGGCCCGCTGCCGCTGCAGCAACTAGTCCACCGCCGCGATGGCCTCCCGATCCGCCGGGGCCGTCGGGGTCTTCGTCCTCCTGGCCGCCGCCGTGGTCGCGGCCTCCGCCGCTTCCGTGGAGGGGGAGTGGCGGGATGAGCAGGCGCGGGACCGGGTGCCGCGGGTGCCGGGGCAGGGCTTCAACACCAGCTTCGCGCACTACGCCGGGTACGTCACCGTCAGCGAGCCGCGCGGCGCCGCGCTCTTCTACTGGTTCTTCGAGGCCGAGACGGACCCGGGGTCCAAGCCCCTCGTGCTATGGCTCAACGGAGGTACGCCCGGCCGCGTGCTGGTTTCATTCAGTATTTCCGTATGTGAACTGTGATGACGCGTATGTATGATTCGTGCTTGCGGCTAACGATTTGGGTCATGGATTGGCATGATTGCCCCGTTATTTTGGGGAACCGGGGACCGGTGATCTGACGTCTTCAGCTTGTCTGGGAACGGGGGACTGATGCCTTGCGTGCGACTGCGGCTGGCGTCTCATTCCAACTAAGGATGCCTGCCACGTCTGGGGAACTGACTTGGGTGTTTGAACATCCTGATTAAGGGGTGTAAAGATGTAGTAGAAGATAATCTCCTAGACTTAGCGGCCGAAAACTCTTTTTTAACTACAAATAGCAGCAGTGTACTTTTCTCCATCCACCCTTTTAACTATAAGTAGCAGTAGCTATGGTATTTCTGTATCAATTGTCTCTATCTTGATACAAAAGGCTGGCAGTGAATTAGCAGAAAGGTTACCCTTGTACTATTGATAAATTTATCCAGGCTATGTTCCTCTTTACTCGAGTTTATCTGTCGTAGAAAGGTCAGTTAAGTTACTGTGTGTAATCTTCCAGGGCCTGGATGCTCGTCAATTGCCTATGGACTTGGAGAAGAAGTGGGACCTTTCCATGTTAATGCAGATGGAAAGGGGGTACATATGAATCCTTATTCTTGGAACAAAGGTACCAGTCAATTAAATTAACTTTATCCATGTACAGTACTGCCATTTTTTGTTTCCAATTTCTCGATGTGCTGTTATGTAACCCTCCCCGCATTTGAAATTTGGCTAGGTAAATTTGGTGACATTGGCATTTTTAAATGCTGAGGTCATGTTTCCTTTAAAAGAATAAGTAAAAGAATGGAAAATCAAATGCTGAATCGTCCATGTTTCACTTGTAAATTGATAGGTTGTGCATCCTTAAATTATAAGCTCAACCTTCTTGGCATAAATTATTTGCTTTGGATGAACAATTGATTCCAGCTCTGTTAGATGGAAAGTGCAACTTCACCTTAAATTGAGAAATATTTCCATATTGCTCATAATCATATTGAATAAAACATTAGTTTCAGTCTTATAATACTTTCTTATTTAACGAAAAGTGCAAGTGTTACTTTTCTGTAGCTAATATTACCAGTTCTTTTATTTCCCCCCTTGAATGATAGCTGTGTACCATTCATCAATATTTAATGGAAGAAAATAATAGCTCATCGATTCTTATACACTGTTGAACTCCAGATTTATCTCTGAATGACAGATTTGTTAATAGTCTCGTTTATTTTGCAGTTGCGAATTTATTGTTTCTTGATTCACCTGTTGGTGTTGGTTATTCATATTCAAACACCACTGATGATATTACAAGTAATGGGGATGCGAGGACAGGTACTGTAATCCTTGCCCTATATTATCTAGTTTACATGACATTCCTTATCCTGAATGCAGTGTCATTAGATTTTGCTCGCTGATTCTCTCAAAGTTTTACAGCCAAGGATTCATTGGCGTTTTTACTGAAGTGGCTTGAACGTTTTCCTCAGTACAAGGGGCGTGAATTTTATTTGACAGGAGAGAGTTATGCTGGTGAATAGCTTTTTTTCTATGACCTTCCATTTCATGTGTATCAGCAACTTTGTTTTTGCTAAAAAAATCACAAAACTTTGATGGAACTCCAATTTGGTTAGGTCACTATGTTCCTCAATTGGCTCAAGCCATAAAAAGGTACCATGAGGCCACCGGTGACAAATCAATCAATTTAAAGGGCTACATGGTATGGTTTTAATAATGCTGCCTTTACTTCTCCAATGCCACCATGCAATTTGATAATTCAATGTCAGGAAGAACACTTTTTTGTTGGCCAAGTTGGATATTTCTTGTCATATCTGTAATTTATTCTGCAGTTTTTTGTTGTCCCTTATGTCCAGCCAGTGTCTTTATTTTTTATTTTTATTGATAAAATAACCTTGAAATTTTGATTTGTAAATTGGGTACATACCTGCTGTGGTCAATGAAAATTGGATGCTTACCTTATGCAGTGGTGGACTGACCTTTAGCTGTTGCCTATTTAGATGATGTTATGCTAATTACTATGTTTCCTCTTTGTCTTTGTTTTCTTGGCACATATCAAAGGAGACCATTTGATAGCTTTCCTTCAACTTCTTTTTTCCCCCATTTATGACTATATTTTCATCAGTGGAGCTATAAACTACACGACTGTAAATAATTAAGTGGCCATAAGTATATTATCTGTATGGAGATGTACTTTGAACTGTATCATGGTGCATTAAACTAGAAACCAGAATTTAGTCTTGTTTCATTGTATCCAAGGCATTTCATGCAGGTAGGAAATGCTCTCACTGATGATTTCCATGACCACTATGGGATATTTCAATTCATGTGGACTACTGGTTTGATCTCCGATCAAACATACAAGCTGCTGAACATTTTCTGTGACTTCGAGTCCTTTGTGCATACGTCTCCACAGTGTGACAAGATTCTAGATATTGCTAACACTGAAGCTGGAAACATCGATTCGTATAGCATCTTCACACCTACATGCCATTCAACTTTTGCCTCCTCAAAGAACAAAGTGATGAAAAGGCTACATGTAAGTTTTTGAGATGCAAAACTCAAGCGATGTTACGTAATTTCAATCTATACCTTATACGAGCAAGGAGCACTTGCATTGCAATGAATCTCATATAAAGTTAGTGTAAGTCCTAAACACTTGTGTTGACCTTTTCATCATACATAGGTAGACATATCTGATTTTATAATTTTATATTATAAGCAGTATTTATTAATATCATAGATTATATGAATTATCTATTGAAGATATGATTATCTGAATGCCACACCAATACATGATGAAAATTCTCCAAGGCACCATGGCCACCACCAACTCTATTTCTTATACTAGTAAAGATCTATCATATCAATGCATTTTGACTCAGCTGCATATTCATACGTAAGTTGCATGGCTACTGTTTTTTTCCAGAAAATGAAAAGGGATATTGCAACTCACTGTTTTCATTTACTCTTTTTTTTACTAAAAAAATCTTAAAGGAGTTCCCCATTTAGGTTCCACGGTTCACAATTTGGAGCACATGTATATTGTTCTAAATGGATTGAGACATGAGGCTTTTAAAGCAAGATAGAAAATTTAAAAGGAAAAATTAGAAGTCCACTACAATGTGGTGACTGTTGAGAAGTACTGGATTCAGTTTGGCATCTAGTTCTGCCATGGATCCACAGATTTAATTTCGATTTGTGAATGCTGATGTACGTTGTCGATTCTGTGTTCAGTAGTGCAAATGGGTACTTGTGATATTTAAACTGTTACCGTTCATGAACCGACAGTTCCACTTATCTTCTGTATATCTGATTCATGGACATGATTTCTTTTGTATAGTCTGTTGGAAAAATGGGGGAGCAGTACGATCCATGCACGGAAAAGCATTCAACTGTGTACTTCAATCTTGCTGAGGTCCAAAAGGCGCTTCATGTTAATCCAGTGGTTGGAAAATCAAAATGGGAGACATGCAGGTAACTGTTATTATCGCATTTTAGGCATCTGATGCTGTCATTACCCTGACACGTTGGATCATGAATTCTTCTTTCATGAATTGACAAGCACTTCAGCTTACCTCGATTACTTGGTTCTTATACTTTTTTAATTGTAGTAATACTGTTTATTTTGGCAAGATAAAAGATTATTGATTTTATTTTCCACCACATGCTGTATGGTTAATTGGTTGTTGATCTTACTATGGCTACAAGGTTTTTTTTTTTTTAAAAAAAATGTACTAGCAACTCTACTGTTACATGTTTATGCTTTTCAATATGAATATGCATTACTTGGACTAGATTTTCATTCCTCAAGGTTACTTCATAATTTGTACTAACTGAACTGGACAGATGAATGCCAATGACACAATATACCGATAAAGATATTAGGAAACATGTTTCTTTTCTCATCTATCTTTTAACATTATATTTTGGGACTGATATTTTCCACAGTGAAGTTGTTAATACTCATTGGAGGGACTGTGAAAGATCTGTGCTGCATATCTATCATGAGCTTATACAGTATGGCCTTCGTATATGGGTGTTCAGGTGATTCCTAACTCTGTTGACATTTAAAAGACAGGATGCAATCCCATCCAAACGACTCTTATGTGTTCTTTAGCAGAGTTTTAAGAATCAGTTTGGTTTGCCCTAAAAAATGATGAACTGGTTTGGTTTCGTGGCTCGTCTAAAAAAATGGCTAGAAATTTGTTGTGTAATACGTACACAGCTGAATTCTACCTTCAGTACTATTCCAATTAACATGGTTGCATGCTGTCACCATGATGTAACACTTTTCAAGGAACTAGTTTATTTGTTTGTCTGAAGATTAAGTGTATTACATAAATTAAAGATAGAGATGCTTTTTCTAATTTTTTTGTATCAAATTTTCTTCAGTGGAGATACGGATGCAGTGATTCCAGTGACATCAACTAGATACAGCATTGATGCTCTCAAGCTTCCAACAGTAACTCCATGGCATGCTTGGTATGATGATGACGGAGAGGTAGGGCCTTTCTCACCTCAACCTATCCGTATTGGTAGTAGTGGCTGGAACCTATACATGTTCAAATTTGTGGTTTGTTAGTGCATACTTTTTCATTGTTGTAAGTGCCCGTTAGGCATTAGCACATCTCTCTTACCTTTAAAGCAGAACAAATTCATGCCACCAGGGTCATCCATGCCATCAGAGCTATATTGTCCATTTATACTAAAAGAAAAGAAGTAAATAATTATGTAATTCGTAAAATAGACCTTCAGATGTCCTTTTCTGTTTCCTATCCATTACCTCTGCCTTAGACATTTATACATGATATGGCACCTCTTCCCAATGCAATTCACTGTATAATATTTTATTTGAGAACCCATCTTAGTTTTGGTTGCAAAAGTTTAATCTCAACTCATTGATATTGCAAGTTTTAATTTATAGATAAATATATCGGTAGCGATGTACAGTTGTTCACAATCCCATTCTAGATAGTTCCATATTTGGTTTTTTACATGCTACTCATATTTTGAGATTTTATGGAAATTAATGGTAGGGAAGTGAAGCACTGGATCTAGGACTCTAGCTTCTTGCAGAGAGAAGTCTCACAATCTGCATTGATACTCCTAAGGCGTTTTAATTCACAAGATACCCATCTACTTTGTTTCAGACATAACATGGGGCATTGCTAACCTATCATTGAGTCTGTTAAGCATAAGCACATGGTCTTGGACCTGTGGAAGTATGTACATATACCCTACTCGACCACCTAAGTCAGATAGGATTTTTTTTCTCGAACACGCAGGAGAACTGTGTATCATTATTTTAAGAAGAGTACAGATAGGGAATTCCCAAATCTTCTTAGTCGCATCCTACTTGTAATATTGTTCTTTTCGAATAGAACCGACTGTATTTTATTGTCGCTTGCATTGTAAAGTCCCTTTGTCATTTGTGAGTTTCTTGCTCCAAAATATGTTCTTCCCTGGAGTATACATTATCCATTCTCAATTTCTGATTTCTTGTATGTTTGAACAGGTTGGTGGCTGGAGTCAAGGGTACAAGGGACTTACCTTTGTGACCGTGAGGGGTGCAGGCCATGAAGTTCCTCTTCATCGGCCCAAACAGGCTCTCACACTGATCAAATCATTCTTGACTGGGAGTCCGATGCCTGTGCAATCCAGTGCACACAGTGACATGTAACCTGTACTGCCACAACTGATTCAAGAGATGGTCATCATCAAAGTTCCTCTCAATCCAGTCATTTGTTTGAACCCTACTTGTTCTACAACTAGCTATATCTGTTTATGTATGAGAACTACTGTTGTCACGGCACCAGTTACCATAGCTGTTTATTTATCGGCTCTGCTGGTGCTTGATGCCAATTATCCCCTCAAGAAAATTGGGGCAAAACTGGAGAATAGTTTTTGTTGACACGGAACTGATACAGCGTGATGTACTGTTAATATTACTGTGAGCGTAAGAATAAACTTGCATCAGTGTCACAGTACTGTATTAGGAAACACTGTATCAGTCCTAGGTGTGTTTTCTGATGTTTGCAACAATGGCCCAGACTTGGATAACTGTAAGACCCATGTGTGCTGTAATATTTCCACTTCAGAGGTCTTCAATCTTCATGGTTCACATACACATGTCTCTCTGATGAACTGCGGTGAATGATTCGTTGCTGTACGTCCAGAACTGCAAAGTTATTGCAGCAACCTCCACAAGACCATGATGACAAACCACCACCATACCACTAGACCAAGTTGTTCGATAGGTGGCTGCAGTGCTACACAGACAGTGGGCATGTATTAGCAGGTGATAAACCTCATGTTCTGAAGCCGGAATGGTAACAATATCATCATCATTCATGTTTGATCACAACAAGATATCCAGCATTGGTCATCAGCATTCTGACCATGGGAATGGAAGGCAGATATTGATTTTTTAGATAATGGATCTGAAACTCTTGATATGATATTGTGGCGCATAATTAATAGTTGATACAAGTATCTTGGTAAGAATCTTCATCCCTGTATCGTGTGCGTGATCTTATACCCTAGTTTCATACTCGTCATTGAATCACTTTTCTTCAGATTATTCCACTTATGGTTCAGCCCAAATTGATCAGACCTCTTCGAATTTGGCTTCAAAAGCATAAAACAGTTAACGTATTGTTAAGATCACACCCTCAACTCTTTCAACTTTTCTGTCCCGCAGGATTTATGAATTGTTCCTGTAGGCTGCAGACAAATAACTACTGTTGTTCATTCCTGTCATGCGCGAAGTGTTTCCAGATTCATGGAGCACACTAGCTGCCACCATCAGCTGTAAAATTTGCACTATACTTTGCTAACCCTTTCTCAGATGTGTAACCAATCCTTTATAGAAAGCAGCAACTATAGCCCTCGATACATACAGAGGTATGCAGAGCTTATTCTGCTCTACATGCTTGTGCATATCGTTTTTCAGGTTTTAGTGTCACCACTTATTGAAAGTTTGAAACATCATCCTCCACTGGAGAAAAGCCAAGGCACATTCTTGCCCTTTTATCTTTAGGCACCTTACTTTTTTTGTTCCTTTTCTTTTCCTGCTAGTCGTGCATTTTGATGTGTGTATGTTTTGATTGTCAATTTCTCTCCGACCAAGATTAGCACTAAAGACGTAAGGAAAGTCATTGTGCAGAGGGAGCACTAAGCATTGATATTGTGCACTTAGCTTTTAACAGCTTCATTACTTGTATGATACATTTTAATTGGTTTCTTGTTTTCTGTTAACGTCTAGTTGCAATTTGATAGTTTCGTTACATATATGTTTAATTCCAGTTAGGAAGTGGCAACAAAACATACAAGTCCTTGATCCTCCTTTCTTCCATTAAAAAGTTATATTGGATAGACTTTCTGATCAAGTCCTCCTTACTACCTTGGCTGTCATTTTCCTCCAAAGAGATAAAAAAACAAGGGCTTTGGCAATTCAAACTGACAGGAGTAAGAATTACACATTACTTTCAGCAAGGACTATTTATTAGAAAATGCTCATTGAGAATTTGTGTTTTTCAGCACCATGAGATCTATAACGGTAGTTATTGTATGCTGGCTGTCTATTTTCTGGCTGCATTTTGCTACTAGCCAAGATATTTGCCTATGCTTGTTGCTCTCATTATTCTTGCAAGTTTGACCTCCACATCTCCATGACCCATTTTCACCTTCCACTCAAGTAACTTTTTCCTCAGTCGCTTTCTGTCCTTTGTAAATATTGTTCAGCTTGTCGACTCAACACCACTACCTCTAATAAACTCAGCATCGAAGGCGGCACTGTGGGCACACCTATAGCCTAAGAGCATGATGTGTTGACTCGCAGATGTTACTTCAATTGAGAAGTAACAAGCTACAACTCAAGAGACGATGCATTTTTCCAGCATAAAGTTGCTTCTTGTTGTTCCAGTCGTGACCTCGTGGTCCTACTTGTTATATGCTTTCTCACCAAATATGATATACCCATTTTGTCTCTTGTACAGGATAATGCATTGGAATCAAAAGAAGTCGAACCAGGTAAGTAAGCTAACAATTAGTTAAATTATATGCACGATGAACATATAGAAACTGTATCAACATCTCTGTATGTCATAAATTTTTAATATTCAATGGCTATGAGAAGTCTATTTTTCTGCCTAGACAATGCACATTGTATGAGAACTACATGACTACATATTTCTGGGAGGAAGGTATGTCAAAATTTTCTTCAAAGCTTAAGTAGACAAAGTGGACTGTATTCTGTGAAAAGAAACAGAATGGCAGTACATTTACCAAAGCATCCAATGTTTTCCAGCAATTTGTGTAGAGAACTGAAACTTTCAACTAAAGATATGGGAATTCATCTCTCTTTTACTTTCAGTTGGCACTGTAAATCTTCTGTCCAACAACCTATCATGTTGCTGTGAGCAGTGTGAGGCCATAAAGATCGAGCGGCCGTCTGGACGGCGTTAGACGCTGGTAATCAGTCGATAAGTGGTGTGATTGTACTTCGACATTCACCACTTACCACCACACCAGGTCTCTTTTCAGTTTTCACCACCCTTGGCGTTGTTGGCCATTTCCTCGACAGCCCGACACGTGCCAATAAGCCTCCCTTGCCACTTCTGCTGTGGCTCAGCTTCGGTGCTTCCACTGGACGGGATCGCGTCATGTCTGCATGCAACCCTTTTCGCTGCAGAGTTCGAAGTGACTCGTAGCTTCGGTGTCCGATTCTGAGATGGTCAGCTGCGCAGTAGCTTCGTTGCTTTGCATGGTCCCGTCCAGGGTCACCATCCGAGCAGACAGGCCTCCCCAACCGCACCATAGCCACCACACCAAGCTCAAAAAAAAAAAAAACCGTATCAACGGGACGCCGCGTCACACCGCAACACAAGCACGCATCGCTTGCCGCTTGGACATGTACATGACGTACGAAAGCATGCTAGTAGCTGATAGGAGATGGAAACGTACCGTATGCATATGCTACCAGAGTGTGACCTGGCCGGCCGGCTTTCATTTTCTCCTGGATGCAAATCATAGTTTAGACGCCGCTAATGGCACGCGTGTTAGGGCTTAATCCCACCCAGATCCGACTCGTCACCCACAGACGGTGATCATGCGCACGCTTTAGGCTTTACCTCTCGTGCAGGACTCCTAGGCCTTGGAGCCGCCGGGGTCGGGGCCGACTTCTTAGTTTATGTGAGATTGCGTGTGCGGTTCAATGGGTTGGTTTGGTTTGGTTTCATATCGGAAAATGACAAACCCCGCGTGTCAACTTGTTAGAGTTTGTTTAAAGGGGAGGTTTCATGAGGCAAAATCAAGAAATGGTGCAAACACTTTTGTTTTGGGTGATCATATCGCTCGTTTTTCGGTTTCAATTCAATAACCTAAACCGGAGTGCTCGCCACTATAAATGGGTTAATCTGATTTGTCCTTACGGTTCATTCATCAATACGTGGCACGAACAAGATCTTTAGTTCGGAGGTATATCGTATATGTACCGAGGCGTGAAGAAACTAAACTCGTGTTAGTTTGACACGTGGCTTTAATGATAAGCAAAACTATTATACGTTTGACATTGACGAGGATAACTATGAACTCTCTCCAAATGAGCTTATCAAATGATCAATCACCAAACCGTGCGCGTGCACACACCGGCCCCTTATCCCAATTCCCAAGTCAACCATTTGGCGCCAAAGCTGCAGTTCCCCTTTCAAGTTTCAACTGCAGTTAGGCAGCCACCTTCCCGCCCCTTGTCCTTCCTCGTATCTTCTCCAGCTACTACTCCTTCTGCTCCCTTCCTCTCCTCCTCCTGTTCACCATAAAACCACGGCATTGTAGCAGACGACGTTGCTATCAATGATCACTGAATCCACCTCGTCTTTCGGCCACCATGGCCAAATTGCTCATCCCAATCATCATCTTCCATGTCGGCCTCGTGCCGATCGCTGTCGCTGCTGCAGGAGCCGCCGCCGCCGCACCACCAGCAGTGCCCGGCGACGACCGATCCGCGCTCCTCGCGTTCATGTCGAACATCTCGTCTGACCCCGGCGGCGCCCTCGCCGGCTGGGGCCGCTCGCCGGAGTTCTGCAACTGGACGGGCGTCGTCTGCGGCGCCGGCGGCGGCCATGGCCGGCGTCGTGTCGTCACGCAGCTGGTGCTCAGCGGCAAGGGGCTCACCGGCGTGATCTCGCCGGCGCTGGGGAAGCTCTCTTTCCTCACGGTTCTCGATCTGTCCAGCAATGGTTTCTCCGGCGAGATCCCGCCGGAGCTTGGCAAGATGTCGAAGCTTACGCAACTGAGCTTGACGAACAACCTTCTCGAAGGGACGATCCCCGCCGGCCTTGGCTTCCTCCAGAGGCTCTACTATCTCGACCTCAGCGGCAACCAGCTCACCGGTGGCATACCGGAGACACTCTTCTGCAACTGCTCCTCGTTACAATACCTTGACCTCGCCAACAACTCCCTCGCCGGCGACATCACCTACTCCGACGAGTGCCGTCTTCCCAGCCTCCGGTACCTCCTCCTCTGGTCCAACGACCTCTCCGGCGCGATCCCTCCGGCGCTGGCCAACTCCTCCATGCTCGAGTGGATCGACTTCGAGTCCAACTACCTCTCCGGCGAGCTCCCTTCTCAGGTGTTCGACAGATTGCCTCGGCTCCAATACCTCTACCTCTCGTACAACAACCTCTCCAGCCACGACGGCAACACCGACCTCGACCCTTTCTTCCACTCCCTGAGAAACTGCACTCACCTACAAGAGCTCGAGCTCGCCGGGAACGACCTCGGCGGGGAGCTGTCTCCTTTCGCCGGCGAGCTCCCACGAGCTCTGCGGCAACTCCACCTCGAGGACAACGCCATCTCAGGCTCCATCCCACCCAACATCTCCGTCCTCGTCAACCTCACGTACCTCAACCTCTCCAACAACCTGCTCAACGGCTCCATCCCGCCGGAAATGTCCCACATGCGGCGGCTCGAGCGACTGTACCTGTCGAACAACCTCCTCTCCGGCGAGATCCCCAAGTCCATCGGCGAGATCCCTCACCTCGGCCTCGTCGATTTCTCCGGCAACCGTCTCGCCGGAGCGATCCCGGACACGTTCTCCAATATCACCCAGCTCAGGCGTTTAATGCTCCACCACAACCGTCTCTCCGGCGCCATCCCTCCCAGCCTCGGCGACTGCCTCAACCTCGAAATCTTGGACCTCTCCTACAATGGCTTGCAAGGTCCCATCCCTCCATACGTCGCCGCACTGAGCAGCCTCAAATTGTATCTGAATCTGTCCAACAATCACCTGGAGGGGCCTCTGCCACTCGAGCTGAGCAAGATGGACATGATCATGGCGCTGGACCTGTCGGCGAACGAGCTCGCCGGCACGATCCCATCGCAGCTCGGCAGCTGCGTCGCGCTCGAGTTCCTCAACCTCTCCGGCAACGCGCTCCACGGCGCGCTCCCGGCGTCCGTGGCGGCGCTGCCGTTCCTGCAGGTGCTCGACGTGTCGCGCAACGCGCTCTCGGGCCCACTCCCCGTGTCCTCCCTCCAGCTGTCCACGTCGCTCCGGGAGGCCAACTTCTCGTACAACAATTTCTCCGGCGTCGTGCCGCACGCCGGCGTGCTCGCCAACCTCTCGCCGTCGGCGTTCGTCGGCAACCCCGGCCTCTGCGCCGGCATCGCCACCGCGTGCGAGCTGAAGCATGCTCGCCGCCGGCGACCGTTGGTCCCCGCCGTCGTTGGCATCGTCGCCGCCGTGTCACTCATGCTCACCGCCGTCGGCTGCCGGTCCATGGTGACCGCCGCGAGGGCGAAGCAGATGTCAGGGCGCCAGTCGTCGTCGTCGATGCGGCTCGTCGGAGTTGAGGACGAAGTGGAGAGGGAGCACCCGAGGATATCGTACCGAGAGCTCTTCGAGGCAACGGGAGGCTTCGTGCAGGAAGGTCTGATCGGCGCGGGCCGGTTCGGGCGCGTGTACGAAGGGACGCTACGTGGCGGCGCGCGTGTGGCTGTGAAGGTGCTCGACCCGAAGGGAGGCGGCGAGGTCTCCGGTAGCTTCAAGAGGGAGTGCGAGGTGCTGAGACGGACACGGCACAAGAATCTTGTACGTGTGATCACCACGTGTAGCACGGACAGCTTCTACGCGCTCGTGCTCCCCTTGATGCCCAAAGGTAGCCTCGACGGCGTCCTCTACCCTCACGGCGACGACGGCGGCGACATTGGCGGGGGCGGTGGAGGTGGTGGTGGACTCGACTTTGGCCAGATCATGGGCATCGTGAGCGATGTCGCGGAGGGGATGGCGTACCTGCACCACTACGCGCCGGTGAGGGTCGTGCACTGCGACCTCAAGCCCAGCAACGTCCTCCTCGACGAGGAGATGCGCGCCGTGATCTCGGACTTTGGCATTGCACGGCTCGTCGCCGGTGAAGAAGCCAGCAGCACCAGCGACGAGTCCGCCCCGTGCAACTCCATCACCGGATTGCTGCAAGGCTCTGTTGGCTACATCGCGCCTGGTACGTTCTCCATGCACACGTGTATATGCATGCATGCATACGATGTCAATGACACTAAGTCACCAATAACATATATACATATATGTCCATGTAAATATATTTATTCCATATATATGTATAACTATATATATATATAATTATAAATTATTAAGCACTAATCCTGTGACTAATTGCCGTTGTTTCTCGTCTTGATTAGAGTACGGATTAGGAGGGCATCCATCGACTCAGGGAGACGTGTACAGCTTCGGGGTGATGCTGCTCGAGCTGGTGACGGGCAAGCGGCCAACGGACGTGATCTTCCACGAGGGTCTGACGCTGCACGACTGGGTGAGGCGGCACTACCCGCACGACGTCGCGGTCGTCCTCGCGCACGCGCCGTGGCGAGAGCGGGCGCTGCAGTCGCCGGAGGCGGCGGCCGAGTTGGCCGCCGTCGTCGAGCTCATCGAGCTCGGGCTCGTGTGCACGCAGCACTCGCCGTCGCTGCGACCCACCATGGCCGACGTCTGCCACGAGATCACCCTGCTCAAGGAGGACCTCGCTCGCCACGGCGGCCGCCGCTCGTTCTCGACCAAGGACTCGCTGTTCTCCAACTCAAACTGAGTTTTTTTTTTTACATGGAATTGTTTAGAGATGAATCCATCAGTGTGCACGCACGCGGCACGCCACAGGCCACTAGGTGAGACATCGATGCATGCTGGCTGTTTTCGTGGTGGTGGATTGGATGGGCCGTCGTCGTCTCCCTCACCTCCGGCCGCCACCACCATGGGTTTGTTTATTCCATGGTTGGGAGTCGCCTACTACTAAACTAGTGCTGATTCTTTGAGTTGTTAATTCTGCAATGGAGAGGGGCACTCGATTGAATCTCTCTGCTGTGTTGCAAACATGTCGGACTCCATTAGCAGTTTAGGAAGCGAAAAGGCTCTTGAGTTAGGTCATAATTCAGGTGCTAACGATCAGGTATAAACTAAACCAAGTAGTACCCGATCGACAGATCATGGTCGATCGGCGATGTCGTTCGATGCATCTGATGAATGAACATGTGTATGATTGTACGAATATAATGCCCTCTTCACCACCAACATATTATATAATGTTGTTGGAGATTTGACAGGAACTTCCGTGTTCTAATCGTGGAGATCAATTAGGCTTTTTAATCAGCACGCCTGCAAGCTTTAATGCAGTCAACTTGCTGATGTGCTATAGAATTTAGAAAGTGATAGACACATTGGTTAATTACACAGTTATACATGATCAAGAAAGATCGTACATTATTTGATCACATTTTGTTATTGTTGTGGGGTTTTGACCTGGGTATATATAAACCCTAACTGCGACTAGCGAAGATACGATCTGCGTGTGCATAAGCGCCCTGGATTACTTTGCTCTAAGTCAGAAACTAAAGCAAAAAGGCTTTCAGGATATGAATTAGTATATGGTGTATCAATCTTTCAGGTGTGGATGGTATGATACAATGTGTATACTTTCACACTTAATTAGTTTGTGACATTGCATGTATCAACAGCTTGATTGGACTGACGTATTATGCTAAAGTATCCATAAACAAATAAAGCTGTTGCTGGCATAATCACAGCAGCAAGCAAATTAAAGATTGATGTGATTGTAACTAGCTAAGTGATTTCTAATTCATAGTGCACTTGGCTTGTCTTTTTGTTCTTTTTCGTACAAAAGATGGTACTACCCCTTTTGCAAGAGTAAATATAAATTATAATGTAGATATCAACACCAGAAACTTACGACCATGCATGCATTTCCCAGTGCGATCCATCTAAAGCTATGATCATCTTATCTTCTGCAAAATCGATAGCGTAATGCAACCATGCATGTGGCATCACAGCAGCAGAAGCAAAGCTGTGATGGTTGAGGTCATCATGGGCTCATCAGGCGGCATTACCCATCTTCCATCAGACATGTCTGGTAAAAATACTCTCGCGCCTCATAATCTGGTGCTCACACAAAAACACAATTTGTACCGTGCTAGTACACATTTTCTTGCTCTCACTGACAGGCATCAATAACATGTGTGAATGCACAATAGCCTATGCAAGCCTAATCCTCTAGAGGAGGTTTGACCTAACTCCATTTAAATTGTATTTTCTAGATTGCAACAATCTAGAGTTGAACCACATAAATTGATCTCTTTGTGTGGAAGAATCTGTGCCACCCTTTGAACGCTGTTTCCAATTCGAAAACGAGGCTAAAAAGACCCCTATATCTAAATATTAGCCTAATAGACCCGGCTTTCGGAGCAGTGGCGGTCCACACCACAAACACGCATCTTAACCACCACCTAGCTTACACGGGTCTTGTCTAACAAGGCAACGGGACAAATGTAGAACAGTTTCACCATGGACGCGTGCAAATCTTCGGTGGGTCCATGCGTTCGCACGCACGGTACTTTTTTTTGTACGCGCGCTCACGGCACAGAGAGACATGCATGATTGCGCGCCCACTAATCACCCTGTCTAATCCACTCGGCTAATCACAAATGGTAATGGTGAATTGGTGATGTTCCAGTATAGCCATAAAATCAAATCAAGGAGACTGTAAAAATGTAAAATGGTGTATAATCTTATATCATGATTTTATAGGCAAAAATAGCATTTAATTTTATGACACCCACTCCCACCCAAAAAAACACTATTCATCCAACTTTTCTATATTCATCCCACCTCTTCCACTCACAAAACACTATTCATCTACAGTGTATTTTTGGGTCTACAGTGTTTCAGTGTTTTTCGGGGAATCTTTCTCAATCTAAACACCCCCTTATAAAATTGGTTTCTCTTGTCCCTTCTTAAATTCCATATCATGCCATCTGAAATCCTATTCCTATGTGGCATGGTAATTGTTGAGAATATGAAACTCTCCACTAGGATTTCCTCGTTCGTGTGCTAATATGCTTCGGTTAGATTCCACCTGGGAGTGTATCCATACGGAAGGCCCCACGTTTCAGTGAAACATTGTAGTCACGGAGCCAGTCATGTTAGGACACGTGTCCCAGGATGCAAAGTCAAAAACTTGGCGCCAATGTGTAACGGCTGCAGCCAGACGGCAGTTAGGCAGGGATGTCCCCCTTTTCCCTCCCTTTAAAATTCCCTGCGGTGTAGCAAACGTTGCTATCACCAAGCATTTGCTCTCCAATGTCCTGAGCTCTATCTCCAGCACCTCATGCTTCCATGGAGGCTACGCCGATCTTCGCTGCCATCTTCGCCTTCCTTCTCCTCTTCCTCCTCCATGGCCCAAGCCCAACCCTTTCCGCGGGCTGTTCGGATGATCGCTCTGCGCTTCTGTCCTTCAAGTCTGGTGTCTCTAGTGATCCCAATGGAGCACTAGCTAGCTGGGGTTCACCCAATGTGTGCAATTGGACCGGCGTCACTTGCGACATGGCGTCGAGGCGTGTGGTGAAGCTGATCCTAACAAATCAGAATCTCGCCGGTGAGGTCTCTCCTGCACTCGGCAACCTCTCCCACCTCAACATACTCAACCTCTCAAGAAACCTCTTCACTGGGAGGGTTCCGCCGGAGTTGGGGAACCTCTTTCACCTCACTTTACTAGACATGTCGCTGAATTCATTTGTTGGGAGAGTCCCTCCAGAGCTTGGAAACCTCTCTAGCCTCAATTACTTTGATCTCTCTGGAAACTATTTTGTTGGAGGTGTGCCACCGGAGCTTGGGAACCTCTCCAAACTGAAGCAATTGAGCATTGGTGGCAACAGTTTGGAGGGGCCAATTCCGGTTGAGCTCACACGCATTCCGAACCTGTTTTACCTCAACCTTGGTGAAAACAACTTGTCAGGGCATATCCCAGAGGCCATCTTCTGCAACTTCTCCAAATTGCAGTACATTGATCTCTCCTCCAATTTCCTTGTTGGCAGGATCCCCATCCGAGGGGATTGCCCACTCCCTGACCTGATGTTCTTGGTCTTGTGGTCGAACTACCTCGTCGGCGGCATCCCGCCGTCGATATCCAACTCGACAAAGCTCAAATGGCTGATGCTAGAGAACAACTACCTCACCGGTGAGCTGCCGTCCGACGACATGTTCGGCAACATGAACAACTTGGAGCTTCTGAACCTCTCATTCAACAACCTAGAGAGTCCAGAGAACAACACCAACCTTGAGCCTTTCTTTGCCTCCCTGACAAACTGCACAAGCTTCAAAGAGCTTGGCATCTCATGGAATGGTATCGCCGGCACGATACCGCCGCTTGTCGGTCGCCTCTCCCCCAACCTCGAGCAGCTCCACTTTGAGTACAACAAGATCTTCGGCCCGATCCCAGTCAACCTCACCGACCTCTCAAACCTCACCACGCTGAACCTTTCCCACAACCTCCTCAATGGCTCGATTCCACCGGGCATCGCCGCCTTGAACCGGCTAGAGCGGCTGACCCTCTCCAACAACCAGCTCTCCGGCGAGATCCCACCGTCGCTCGGCACGATCCCACGGCTAGGGCTCATCGACCTCTCACACAACAGGCTCACCGGCACCATCCCGGCCACGTTCTCCAACCTCACGCAGCTGCGCGTGCTCGTGCTCGGCCACAACCTTCTCTCAGGCACTATACCTCCAAGCCTTGCCCAATGTGTGAACCTCCAAAACTTTGATCTCTCTCACAACGTGTTGCAGGGCAAGATCCCAGCAGATTTATCCGGTCTCAGTGCCTTGCTCTACCTGAATCTATCCAGCAACCAACTGGAAGGCCCAATCCCTGCAACCATTAGCAAGATGGTGATGCTTCAGGTGCTCAACATTTCGTCGAACAGGTTGTCCGGCACGATCCCGCCGCAGCTCGGCAGCTGCGTCGCGCTCGAGTACTTCAACGTCTCCGGCAACGAGATTGAGGGCGACCTCCCGGACACCATCGCCGCCCTCCCGTTCCTCCAGGTCCTCGACGTGTCGTACAATGGCCTGACCGGTGCGCTGCCGCTGTCGCTGGAGACGTCGGCGTCGCTCCGGCGTGTCAACTTCTCCTACAACGGCTTCTCCGGCGAGGTTCCGGCCACCGGCGCCTTCGCCAACCTCTCCGCCGACGCGTTCCTCGGCGACTCCGGCCTCTGCGGGCTCGTCGCTGGTTTGTCTCCGTGCGGCGGCGCAAGGCGCCGCGTGGTCCATGTCCATGACCGGCGCGTGGTGTTGCCGGTGGTGATCACGGTCGTCGCGTTCACGCTCGCCATCGCCGGCGTCGTCGCGTTCCGCGCGGCGGCGAGATCGGAGGTGGTGAGGCGAGAGCGAGACTCACGGCGATCGATGCTGCTCACCGACGCCGACGAGCCGATGGACAGGGACCACCCGAGGGTGACGCACCGTGAGCTCGCCGAGGCGACACGTGGCTTCGAGCCGTCGAGCCTCATCGGCGCGGGGAGGTTCGGGCGCGTCTACGAGGGCACCCTCCGCGACGGCACCCGCGTCGCAGTCAAGGTGCTCGACCCAAAGACCGGCGGCGAGGTGTCACGGAGCTTCAAGAGGGAGTGCCAGGTGCTCCGGCGAACGCGCCACCGGAACCTTGTGCGTGTGGTCACCACGTGTAGCCAACCTGACTTCCATGCCCTCGTGCTCCCGTTGATGCCCAATGGCAGCCTCGAGAGCCGGTTGTACCCTCCTGACGGTGGGCCCGGCCGTGGCCTCGACCTTGCGCAGCTCGTCGCCATCGCCGGCGATGTCGCCGAGGGGCTTGCTTACCTGCATCACTACGCGCCGGTCCGTGTCGTGCACTGTGACCTCAAGCCTAGCAATGTCCTCCTTGATGACGACATGACGGCCGTCGTCGCCGATTTCGGCATCGCGCAGCTCGTCAAGGACGTCGGCGACAAAGACTTCGACGGCAACTCCGGTGATCCCTGCAACTCCATCACCGGGTTGTTACAAGGTTCTGTCGGCTACATCGCACCAGGTACTCCATTTTACTTACCAAATTTACACCAAACAAAGTTTTTTTTACACTAATGAAAGTTGATCAGCACGAGACATTCTCTTGACATTTTTATTGTGTTCTGTTTCTTGTTCAGAGTACGGATTGGGAGGTCACCCATCGACGCAGGGCGACGTGTACAGCTTCGGCGTGATGCTACTCGAGCTTATCACGGGGAAGAGGCCAACCGATGTGATCTTCCAGGAAGGGCTGACGCTGCACGATTGGGTGAAGAGGCATTACCCACACGACGTCGGCGAGGTCGTGGCGCAGTCGTGGCTGACGGACGCGGCGTCGGCGGTGGCGGACGAGAGGCTCTGGAACGACTTCATGGTCGAGCTGATCGACCTCGGGCTCGAGTGCACGCAGCACTCGCCGTCGGCGAGGCCGACCATGGTGGAGGTCTGCCATGGGATCGCCCTCCTTAAGGAAGACCTCGCCAAGCACATCGGAGCCGCGGTCACGACAGCGAGGGGACCGGCTTCGATGACGATGACGGCTAGCGAGCGATCCTTCTCCACCACGGATTCGTCTTTCTGACATTTTTTTTTAAAAAAAGAAGTTCAGGATAGAGGATACTATGACTGCATAATTTTGTTTCTAATTTCTAATGACGTTTTGTAAATTTTTAGAAGATATGCAAAATATATGTTTTATAGGTTTGATTATATATAATCAGATTTTTCAACCTGTGATATCACACGAGTCTGATTTTCAAACTTCGTCTCTATAACGCAAGACACAATGCAACCTCTTACTTTTCAATATGGGCCCAAAAAGCATAGTTGTAATCCTTAATGTCCATCTAGGACCAGCATTTTTAACTTCTACTGAATATTTAAAATTTATGCAGAGTAATAACATAGTTGGTTGACAAAGTCTTTTCCTAACAAAAGACACATTGAATTTCAAATTGACGGTACATTAAAAAAATACCATTACATTTGAATTTTTTTTTCTGATTTAAGTCCATTTTTTGTGATGTGTGATGCCTACATTACAACCTTCATTTGTCACGAAAGTCTTATGTTGAACCATTTTGAAACTAGCAAGCAGCCTTGTGGGATGAAAAGTAAAGCAAAATTGTTGTGCCAGTGTTTTTTTTTATGTCTGTTGAATACGCTTGTGTAGTGTCTAGTTTTGGAGTAAACGGTTAAAAATCATACTTTTGTGATAGTTGAAGGTTCAATTTAGAATTTAGCTTATAAAAATAAAAGAAAAATAGTTATTAAATTGCAGGTAATAAACTCTAAAATTAAAGTATGATTCACACATTGATGGAGGAACTACATGCATATCATTTGCCTTTACCTACCTTTGATAATTTCATCACATGTGAGACAACATATCAATGTACACGCATACTAAAGCTCCAATATATTTTAGGGATAAGTCCGATTTACAACCTTCAACTATCACGTTCGTCCGATTTTCAACCTTTAACTACAAAACCAGATATCTTACACCATCCAATTATTGAAACCGGACACTTTACACTCTTGAGACTAAACCACCTGGTTTTCAGGATGAGGTGGTAGTGGTTTTAGCTGAGTTGTCTGCCACTCTGAATAGTGAAGAAAAGATTACAATGAGACCCCACATGCCATACTCATTCGCCGTCGAAATATACCAGATCACCCCTCATATACACGCACGCACACTTGCCCCTACAAACATACGCACGCAACCCTACCCCTATGAGCACCTCCGAAAGACTAGGCCGACAAATCCTTCAAATTGACGAAGTCACCACAGGTGCCTCGCTATCGACGGGCACGTCGCCTACCACTGAAAGAATAGCACCGGTTAAATCCTAGAATAAATCCAGAAAAATGCGAGCACCAGTGCCGAGTCGAGGACTCGAGCCCTGGTGGGCTGGTTCCAGAACCATACCAGCTGAGCTAGAGCTCAGTTCGCCCCCTATCGTCATCATTTGCTCCTCCCCAGTTCACTGCCGGAGACTCCGCTGGGTTCCTAGGTCGGATTCGGTGGCGAACACGTCGTCGAAGCCGAGGCTGCTACGTCGGCTCCTCTGCTGCAGGCCGAAGCCATCAGAGACTCGGAGTCGGAGCCATGTCCCTCATTCTGCCACTCCTCTGCAAGGCCAGACCCGACGAGCCAGGGTCAATGCCCGCGCCGGCACCCATCTCAACCATAGCTCCGGCGCCGCCCAGTCGCCCACACCGTCGCAGCACCACCAGGGCTTACCTCCCAAAATCCACCTCTCCACTTCGCAGCGGGCGCCCTCCTCGTCACCCCGCCCTCTCCGCCTCCCCAACCCACCGCGGAGTTCGCCCTCCGCATAAGGAAGCGGGTGGGCGCAGTGCGTGAGGCCGCAGTCAGCGATGAAGACGAGCGTGCTGCAGGTCCCAGAGCAGCAGGAATAGGTTGAAGATGGATCGCTGGAGCACCAAGACTTGGCCACGAAGACCAGCGCCGGCGGGCTGATCGAAAGCTGGGCATTATCGTCCCTTTGCTGAGCTGCTAAGGAAGAAAAGAAGCAAGTGATGCCTCCGCACATGGAACCAGGAAGAGAGAGAGAGAGAGATCAAGGGCAGGGAGAGAGAGAGAGATCATGGGATGGTTCCGTCGGGATCTTGCCATTGCTAACCTGCAGAGGAGCTGGAGCCATGCCGATGAAGGGAGAGCAGCAGAGAGCAGAAGATAGGCGCAGGGGTGATTTTGTAATTTTCAATGGCCTGTGAGTATGACATGTGGGATCCTAAACTTGTTTTTTTAAGTGTACACGGTGGCAGCCACATAAGCAAAACCACTGCCACATCCTCTCGAAAACTAAGTGGTTTAGTATCATGGGTGTAAAGTGTCCGGTTTCAATAGTTGGATGGTGTAAGATATCTGGTTTTGTAGTTCGAGGTTGAAAATCGAACGAACGTGATAGTTGGGGTTGCAAATCGAACTTTTCCCTATATTTTATTTCCAATATATTATTCACCGAACAAATATATAACAAGGAAAAAAAGAAGGTACATGGACGAACTAATTTGCATACCCAATATCATACTGGCCGATCATAAGGTCGGAAATACGAGTGTTACTAGTGTACCGGTGTCTTGTATAATGCATACCTTCTAATCACACCTTAAAATATTTTGCTTAGAAATCGGAGTACTGACTTACACCAATCTACTAATACTACTCTTTTTCTGGCCAATGGCGTTGAGATCCGTTGCCCTGTACTTTCTCCACGTACCGTCCCTAACACAAGCGATCTCTTGGGCCACATCGTCCATATCAGGCCTCATCGACGGTGCAAGCTGCGAGCACGCAACTCCGAGCTCGAGCAGCTCCATAACGACGGCGACGGCCTCCATCTCGCACCCCGGCAGACCAAACGGTTGCACCGACGACGGCGAATCACGAAGCAGCAAGCACTTGGCGATGGCGTCAAAGTCGTGCTCCAGGCAGCGTTTCTTGGCCCAGTCGTGCAGGCCGTGCCCCTCCTCGGAGATCACGTCCGTCGGCCTCTTCCCGGAGATCATCTCCAGCAGCATCACACCGAAGCTGTACACGTCGCCTTGCGTCGAAGGGCGCCCTCCCAAGCCATACTCTGCATCAAACATTTCAAGCCAGATGCTCATCAGAGAGGGCGAAAGAGTGACAGTGGTGACCCATTTGTTGCTCATCACATACCAGGCGCGATGTACCCAACAGAGCCTTGTAACAGCCGAGTGATGGAGCTGGACACGGACGTCGACGCGTCGCCCATCTCTGGACCTCTCGCGCCATTGATCACCAGCTTGGAGATGCCGAAATCGGAGACGATGGCGGTCATGTCTCCATCGAGGAGAACGTTGCTTGGCTTGAGGTCGCAGTGCACGACCTTGACAGGGGCATGGTGGTGCAGGTACGCCATGCCCTCGGCGATGTTGCTGGCGATGCTGAGTAGCATGTCCAGGTCCAGCTTGTGTTGTGGTCCCTCCGGCTTGCCGCCACCGGGAGGCCCATGGATGAGGCTGTCGAGGCTGCCATTCGGCATGAACGGGAGCACGATGGCCTTGAACTCCGGCGTGCTGCACGCTGTGATCACACGGATGAGGTTTCGGTGACGGATGCTCCTGAGCACGTGGCATTCCCTCTCGAAGCTGCCAGCGATCACCTCTCCGACATAGTCATGGTGTAGGGCTTTGACGGCGATCACCGTCCCGCCATGGAGGACACCCCTATAGACATGCCCATAACCTCCTTTCCCAATCAAATTCGCCTCTGAAAAGCCATCGGTCGCATCGACAAGCTCACGATATGAGATCCTTGGATGGTCGCCTTCTTTTTCGCCAATGGGGTTGACCAGTCCTGTCGGGATACTTGATAGTTGAAAAGATGGGGGCGTCAACCTCAAGCAAATTTTCATTAGGTCGTGATAAAAAATGCACACCATGGCCAATAAAATTGCAGCAATGGCGATGATGACAATGATTGCTATGTACAGGAAGTGACCATGTTTTCCTCTGCATGGGGCCATGCCGAGAATAGACCCACACAGGCCAGGATTGTCAAGAAATGAGTCAGCAGTGAGGTTTGCAAATGACCCTTCACTGGACACCTCACCGGTGAAGTTGTTGTATGAGAAGTTGGCAAACCAGAGCACCGGTGATGTTTGCAAAGACTGAGGAATTGTACCGGTAAGCCTATTCAAAGAAACATCAAGGACATGGAGGCTGGTTGGGAAAGAGCCAATGGAAGAAGGAAGGGGGCCTTGCAGAAAGTTTCTGGAGAGATTGACATACTCAAGCGCGGTACAGCCCTTTATCTGTGCTGGTATTGCTGCAGAGAGCTTGTTCAACGACAAGTCAAGAGCCTTGATCTTGTCCATATTGCCAAATTCCGATGGTAGGGGGCCCTCTAGGAGATTGTTAGAGAGGTTAAGATAGATTTGCAGGGTACTAGGACCAGCTAAGTCAGTAGGAATTCGACCTGTAAGTTTGTTGTAACAAAGGTCCAAGATCATGCTGCAGCTAACACCAGGTGGTATGGCACCCGATAGCTGGTTATGATGAAGAACAAGGTATGCCAAGTTAGTGAGGTTGGACAAGGTATCTGGTATTGTGCCTTGAAGACCATTATAAGACATGTGGATTGTAATTAACTGTTGAGCTAAGCCGATGGATTTGGGTATTTCACCATTGATTTGGTTATTTGCCAATACTAGCCTTGCAAGCTGACGTGGCTGGAATATCTCTGAGGGGATTGTGCCCTCCAACATGTTCTTTTCTATGCATAAATCAGTCAGCGAGGAAATGTTTCCGATGGTGTGAGGAATTGTACCAGTGATTTTGTTGTCATACAAATAGAGCTTGGAGAGATTGGTTGATGACAAATTGCCAATGATAGGTGGAATCTTGTCTCTCATGCTGTTTGAGTCCAGTCCAAGCTCTTCTAAGCAGGTGCAGTTCACTAGAGAGGCAAGGAAAGGTTCAAGGTTAGCGCCCCTGCCATCACCTGAGAAATTGTTGTTGGACAGATAGAGGAACTTGAGGGATGACATCGTGTTGAACATTTTGGATGGCAGCACACTACCAAGGAAATTACTCTGCAAAAGCAGCCACTCGAGGCTTGTAAAGTTGGACATCGATGAAGGGATGATGCCGGTGAGGCCGTTGTTATAGAGAATGAGCTTATTTAGGCTCAGGGGCTGACATTGTGTAGACAAAATGATCTCCCCGGTGAGGAAGTTACTGCTCAGGTCAATGGAGCTCAAGGAGGAGCAGTTGCAGACAACAGCCTCTGGGATGCTACCGTTGAGATTGTTGTCACTGAGGGAGAGGTAGGTTATGCTTTTCAAAAGACCAAGTGTTTCTGGGATTGGACCATTGAGCATGTTGTTGTCAAGGCTCAGATTCACGAGCTGCGATAGCATGCCGAGCTGAGGTGGGATGTTGCCTGAGAGTTGGTTGGAATGGAGCTCAAGAGCCTCGAGCACATAGAGGTTGCCGATTCCCGGAGAGACAACACCAGTTAGGTTAGAATTTGAGAGCAGTAGGCGAATCACACGCCCTCTCGAGTCACATGTAACACCAGTCCAATTGCACATTTCAGGGGAGCCCCAGTCTGAGAGGTTGCCCCAGACGCTGGATTTGAAGGAGAGTAGTGCAGCACGATCGGTGGCACGCAATAGAGGCAAATCTATTGCAGAAGCATGGATGCAGCTGAGGACGGAGATGGTGATGGCAACTAGGGCAAGGAATCTAGGCATCATGGGGACTTCAAGGAGGTTTGGGGAGCTACTGCCAGTCAGCGACATCTTTGCTATGGATTGTAGAAAGGCAGCTCTAGACGTGGTGATCCCTACCTTGGCTTGTAGGGGCGTAGGGCTGATGGATGATGAAAGGCTATGCTATGGGTAAATGTTGGTTTAAATAGGGGGTGAAAGGGAGGGATAAGCAGGGGGAGTGGGTCCTGCCAGTCGTTGACTGAAGGGTCAATGCTTTTTTTGCCGCCAAATTTTTGACTATGGTAGAAATTGTAGTGTGATGTTGCACTGCGATGGTGATTGGTGACTGCAAAAGCCTGATATCATGGCCTACTACTGGTTAGATCCCGTTGATATTATCCAAACTTATTTTCTACCCTGACCACTAACTGGAGACAGGCACATTGCACGTGTTACGGACTTGAAACAGTTCTACCATTTGAAACAAGGCCTTAACTATGCAGATATCTCCACTAGGTATTACCCCTAGGAAATGTTTTGATACAAAGTGGTATTTTGTTTTACAGGGAACATACATTTCTTTGTTCTGATACAAAACACTCAACTTTCCGATGGAATACACTCAAATCTAAACAGACCTTAGCGTTAGCGGTTACTTGTTCACTAAGGACCATAGTGTTCCAAAGTGCAAAACCCCCACTGAAGCGTCAGCCCAGTGTGGGAAGATCATGATGGAGGGCCCTGTCGGATCCCGTGGAGATTAAGTGGTGGATTAGGCCAGATAATGTCAAACCTCCATAAATTAACAGATGGAGATCACACTGGATGTTGCTAGCTAGCTAAACTCAGCGAGTGCAGCATGGAGAAACTAGCAATGCAGCACGCAGACAGCACCAGACGACTCCATCAGGACCAAAGCACATAAACCACGAAGCTACAGCCTACGAGTGAATCGAAGGATTCAGGGTACTCCCAGCCAAAGGCACAATAAACTACTGCTCCTAGTCCTTTAGGTACGGACATATGATCTACAGGTCTGAATAGTTTAAAGACTAATATAGTCTCATATGTTACATCTATATATGCACGTGTATATAATGACTGAGTTATATTACAAGAAAGAATTACATTACAAAAAAAATATATAAATAATCACATGAAACTCAAGCTTTAAGACAAGGCCTATATACAGATACTCAACTGAAAGACTTGGAAGTGCTTATGCCGCAATGAGTTTCTGGATGTCCTTCTGCAAGAAAATTCATAGCAAGGAGGCTGTGAGCAAACAATGGCATGGCAGAATGATGTAAACAGAAAACTGCAGGGAGGCCGGCAGAAATGGTTGGGATTCTTTTCTTAAGCAAGTGGCCTAACAAAGCATAACCACAACAGGACTAGCGAACGTGCAACCCGATGAAATACAAAGCGGGCATTTTTAAATTAAAACTGACGGAAAGATTTCAAAGGCAATGAGTGTGCGTGCAGCAAAGCTGCCTTAATGCACTGATATTGCGACAAAAAGAACAGGTTGAAAGCAAAATGCGACTCAAATCTATGGTAAGATAAATGGAACTAGAACGATGGGATATGGCTTTCCACTTCAAAATGAGAGCATAAAACACGATTGAAGTTGGAAAATGATCCACTGCTGCAACTTGAGAATATTATATACCAAAGTCTGTATGGTTCTTTTGACAGAGTGAACTCTAGACCGTCAGTTTAAGCGCCTCCACTCCAGTGAACCTAAAGTTCTTGGCTAAAAAAATCATAAGGCCAGCACCGGCAGTGGAAAAAGTCACCGTTGGCAAGCTCAGGGCTGCTTGCGAATGACTGACTCATGTATTGTTATGAGTAACTGCCATTGACAAATCTTTTTCCTACTAGGCCCATGCTCTCTGTCAGCAATGCCTGGTGCTATTATGTGACTTACTAGAGGCAATTGGAAGCTCTACATTGAGCCTCTGTCATAGGGTCAAGGAGTTAAAACAATTGAAGCCCAATATGACAAGGTTAGTTTTAGGTGGGTGCGCCAAGCACCACAGTGCCTATATATATCTATCAATTAGTTTGTGTGCTAAAGGTGTAACTTCCACCAAAAATTTGCATAAGATGCAAAAAGAAAGCAGTGGTCAAAACGTTTTGTTAAGAATATTAAAAATGCCACTCCACAAGATGGTCATTAAGGTAATCTTACGACCAAAACATGTTAAATAACACACCCCCCCCCACACACACCCCCACCCCCCAACGCACGCAGACCAAAAATGGTTGCCTAGGTCACCACCCCTTAATAAGTAATACGCTGAACTATCATTGGGGTCCACAGGTATGTCATTATTAGTTTTATTGATCATTACAAATGTTTAGTACATTATTGACACTGATGCATCCTCTTGCTCCCATGTATTCCAGTATGTTCTAGAAGCAACTATCTTTTATTTTTTAGTGCACTCATGCTCATCATGTGGTGATCATATGGCAAGCGGAAAACCCACAACGATGTGGCATTCTCTTGTGTCTAAAGCACACAGTACACACTTGTGCTTTCTAAAGTGTTCACACATGACATACTCAAATTCAGTATATAATAGTGACAGAAACGACTGATAGCACTACATAGGCATATTCAATTAAGTGTGCATCAGCCCTTATAACCATATGCAAAAGAAAATGATAATTTTGGGTGATAACACAAGTCTTAAAATCATCTGAACATAAAGGTGTATGTTGGAGTAAATTACAGATGCAAATCACACACCTCAATCTGGAACGGTGAAGTTGTAGGGGGGTATCTCTCCACAACTTTGCCATTCTTGTCCACTAAGAACTTCTCAAAATTCCACTTGACTAGATCACCCAAAAATCCTCCAGCACTGGACTTCAGAAATTTATAGATGGGAGCTGTATTAGGTCCATTGACATCAACCTGACATTATAGACAGAAGAGCAAAAGATCCATCATGCGTTGATCTTTTATTGTAAATCTGCCAGTATTAAGTGGGATAAATTGCAATTAACCATACCTTGTCAAAAATAGGAAATTCAGCTTTAAATCTTGTACATGCAAACTGCTTTATCTGAGAATTTGATCCAGGTTCTTGCGCACCAAATTGATTGCAAGGAAATGCCAGAATCTCAAACCCTGTGTGTCAAATAAATTATTAAAAAACAATGTAGACTGTCAAGTCTACTATTTGACCCAAGACTTTTCATGTATTTGTGAGGAGAATGACATCATAAGTTGACTTTATGAAATGACACGCAGTTCTCCTGCATTTTTCGAGAGAAAAATTTGACTTTATGAACTAAATGTTGAGTAAAGGAGCATCTTCTTCAGTCGTCACAGTTATAACATTTGGGATCGCTGTGGGCAGATGTTAAGCAAGAACTACTTATGACAACTCAAGAATTATTGTGAAAAACTAAAGAAACCGTAACTTCCTAGTCATATGCCCATTCCACAAGAAACCAGGGCAATCAGAAAATGCATTAAGACAATCCATTAGGAGAAGAATACTGGATATATGTGATTAACTAAGGTCACATAAGTTGGCACAAATAAAGAAACATCAAAATATGTCTTTTTATATTTTAAGCTGCTGCCCTTGATTTGGTGCTTTTACAATATAATTAGGATAAAAATATTAAAGGGTCAAATGACTTGACTTGATTTATAGTGTCTCTTTCAATCATAATAAAAAAATATAGATTTCCTGAACTAATAAATATGCGAGGCAATGTAGAATATATTACCTTGAGTTTTGTACTTCTCATAGATATGAGATAGTTCAGTGTAGTTTGCTGTTGTCAAGCCACTGAGATTCACAGATAAATGCCAAGTTAAATGCCAAAAAGTACTAAATATACTATCAAATTATGTAACCGGTGAAAGGTTTTTCAATGAAATTACCATTGAGAAGCAACGTTAACAATAAGCAAGACCTTATTCTTGAACTTTTTAAGGGGAACATCTTTTCCATCAATATCCTGAACAATGAAGAATTCTTTCGGATATGAGAGCTCAAAACATGCATGCATATTTCATCTTCTTATGGCACAGTTATTCTTTCATGTATCCATATATAAGATGGAGACAAACTAAAACATGTGGAAGGCAAGCACCAGGTAAACATAAAATTCACATACTTCAGGTTTCACCACTAAACACATGATAACCCCAAACAATTTCTCATAATACACTCTTCACTTGCTTTCAATGTGATCCTGCCTGACAATGTACTGCATGCCTAATTCACTAGTATATATCTGGCCATTCACTAGCCACCATGTTATATTTAGCCATTCACTGATCCTGCCTGACAATGTACTGCATGGCTAATTCACTAGCACATATTTAGCGACCCTGTTATATTTAGCCATTTACTAGCGTATAGCAGGTTAACTAATCCAACAAGTGTAGGACTATAAGAATTTCCTACACTGAGTGCACCTTAGAACTATGCCAGAAAAGATGAGAATTCTTCAACTAAGTTCAAAGAACAAATTGAAATATACACCAGTTCATAAAAGTAAAAAAAATATGTACATGGTTGAACACATGGATTTATCAAAACCTTTGACGAGTTCACTTAAAACATACTCCAATTCAGATGCAATTATTTCTATCATAACTATGCATCTGTAAGAAGGTTTCTTTTTTCCCGTAAAGTTCAGCAAATCATCTATTTGGTTACCTTACATTCATTTCATTGATTTATGTGGAATAGTAGTTGCCTAGTTGGAGAACAAGCATAATGTACTTTACATCTTCCAAAATTCAGGAAGCTTAACACGTCCTACAATTTCCAACACATAGTAACCCTGAAAGTTAAATGTTGCTGTACCCATTTGATTTCGAAAACAAAGTTTCAGTAGCATTCACGACGGTTGATTCAATCAATTTCAGACATAACGGAACCGACAGCACCCCAAACCTATACACCAATGAATCTATGGTTGGCTGATTGCAACTTCCCCACCTACCCCAACAGGCAACAACAACAACACCACAGTACCCAATACCGTAGTACCACAGCGAGGAACGAAAAAAAAAAACGTCCAAATTTCTGACGGATTCCACGCGTCCTTCCATTGCCCCCGCTCAAACTATTACGCTCGTCACACGCAACGCATCCACATCCACTACAGTAAAGCTATCGCTATAATCGCGGGGGCCATGGCGAGCGAAAAATTTCAACAGAAGAAATTGGCCGGCTCACCTTAACGGTGTAGTCGTAGATGCTCTTCTCGGTGGCGGCGGTGGCGTAGGCGACGCCTGGCGCCCGCCTGCGCGCCGCCCGCGGCGCCGCGGCGACGGAGGCCCCAGCCCATCCCGTTGGGTGATGCGGGAGCCGCACGAAGGAGGCTGCCGCTCCGGCGGCCGATGGGAGCCGCGAGGCCGCGGCAGAGGCGGAGGCGGCGGCGGGGAGGAGGCTAGTGAAGGCGGCGGTGGCGGGAGCCATGTGGCGCGCGCGGCGTTGGTGCGGCGCGTGGCGAGCGCAGGGAGAGATGGGGAGTGGAAAGGCTGGTGACCAATAAAGGCTGCCGGGAGAGGCTGGTGGTGGGTGTTGGTGCTGCTGGCCGGGGCGGATTGGGTCGCGGCGATTCTGGTTAAGCGCCTACGCGGCAAATTTTTGTGCATACGCCCTTCATGTATTTTTCTTTCACAAAGTGGTGTTTCACAAAGTGCACTAATGTCAACCTTTTATAGCTCTCGTCTACTAACTTTCATCCGAGAAAAAAATTGCAATTCTAAGTTTAGAGTGGTTAAGCTTTTTTTAGGTTTAAAAAACTTATACTCCCTCCGATTCCGTTACGAGTTCAAAATTTGTGTCAAAATATAGCTACACGAACAATTCAACTGCAACTTTTATGTATGAGATGACCAAAATGCCCTCGTACTTACTCTCACTTATCTCCGGTCCAGAGAGATTAATTAGGTAGGTGATACGATATTAGGCAGGTGCGTGATTAGTGGGACGCATGGCTGGGTCAACAGGGGCAAATGAGATTTTTTATCCACTCTCTTAATATGTCATAATAAATAATTGTTGACTTGATATGAAAATATATTTCATAATAAATCTAATTATAATTATTTGATATCATAAATAATTTTGTATATATTTGGTTAAATATAAGATAGTTTGACTTATTGAGATGTGAGAATCTTTTTGAAACAGAATAAGTGGATGCTATTTCGATTTCACAACCACTATCTTTTCCTTAGTTTTTTTTCCCCACTATGAGACTTTGAGTAATGCAGGGGTAATAGAGTTTGATGCATGCTTATAAATTCAAATTGTCTAGGAGTACTATTTTATGTATCAAGGAGAAGTCGAGCACGCCTTTTTTTTAAGGCTCAAAATTGCCCACTTTTTATCAAGGAGGTTTGTCCGTATTTTCATTTCTCATGTAAGATCCGCTTCGTTGCAGCGTACGGTGTCGCACGTTCTCTCTGCGTTTCTGGCCGATTCACAATGGGATTTCTTCAGTCGTCATCGCATTATCTGTTTTTTTTTTCCTCAAATGCTCTATCGTCCAGAGAAAATGGCCAGTAGTGCACACTCCACAGTGGCTGGGCTTAGCGGGCTGGATCGATAAGGAACTTGGGCCTGTTAGCAGTGGTATCCAGGCCCAGAAGAAACTTAGCCCACAGTTCGGGCCTGTTCGCTGAGAGCGCTACGCCGACGCAGCGTTTATCTTGGCCGTCCGTATCCAATTGGACGGCTGTGCTGTGTCTCGCCCGTTCAAACCACTCAACACCCTACGCCTACGGCCAACCACGGCTCGCCACGGCAGCGAGCCAGCGACATGGCTCCTCCTTCCCGCCTCGTCCTGCCCACGCTCGCCGGCGACCCCGGCGGCGCCCTGCGGCGCTCGTACCACCGCCTCATCGCGCTCTCCTCCACGCTCCGCCACCTCGACGAGGTCCTCGCCGTCTCGCTCGCCTCCGGCCACTACGCGCTCGACCCGGCCCCGGCCACCGCGCTGCTCCTCCGCTACGCCTCGCTCCGCGCGCCCCACGCCCACCTCCTCCGCCTCTTCCGCGCCTTCCCCCGCCCCGACCGCTTCCTCCGCAACGCGCTCCTCCGCTCCCTCCCGTCCCTCCGCCCGCACCTCCTCTTCCCGTGCCCGGACTCCTTCTCCTTCGCCTTCGCCGCCACCTCGCTCGCCTCCTCTTCTTGCTCCTCCCGTGGCAACGGCGCCGCGGCCGCGCGCGCGCTTCACGCGCTCGCCGTGGCCGCGGGGTATGCGGCGGACGCGTTCGTGGCCTCTTCTTTGGCCAAGCTCTACTTCAAGCTGTCGAGAATGGACGACGCACGCAAGGTGTTCGACGCGGTGCCGTCGCCGGACACCGTCTTGTGGAACACGATGCTGGCTGGGATGTCTGGTTCGGAGGCCCTGGAGGCGTTCGTGCGGATGGTGGAGGCAGGGAGGGTGCAGACTGACTCCACCACCCTTGCATCCGTCCTACGGGCGGCTGCGGAGGTGGCGAATATGGCAATGGGGAGGTGCGTCCATGGATACGGGATGAAGTGTGGGTTAGCAGAGCATGAGCATGTTGTGACTGGGCTGATGTCGCTGTATGCCAAGTGTGGGGATATGGATTGCGCACGCTATCTCTTTGATAGGATGGAAGACCCGGATTTGGTTGCCTATAATGCTTTGATTTCAGGCTACTCAGTCAATGGCATGGTTGATTCATCAGCAGAGCTGTTCAAAGAGCTTGCAGCCTCTGGCTGGAGGCCAAATTCAAGCACATTGGTGGCGGTGATTCCGGTGTACAGTCCCTTTGGGCATGAACTGCTCGCTCGGTGTTTGCATGGGTTTGTTGTCAAGGCCAGGTTGGATGCAGATGCTCTGGTATCGACAGCATTGACCACTTTGTACTGTAGGTTGAACGATTTGGAATCTGCAAGGAGCATGTTTGATGCAATGCCAGAGAAGACCATGGAGTCATGGAATGCAATGATATCTGGGTATGCGCAGAATGGCTTGACGGAGATGGCAGTTGCACTTTTCCAGCAAATGCAGACGCTTAACGTGCAGCCTAATCCCATTACCATTTCAAGCACTCTGTCAGCCTGTGCACAGCTTGGAGCTATGTCTATGGGAAAGTGGGTTCACAAGATCATTGCCAAGGAGAAACTTGAGCTCAATGTCTATGTCATGACGGCGCTCATTGACATGTATGCAAAATGTGGAAGCATTACTGAAGCTCGGAGCATCTTCGACAGAATGGATAACAAGAACGTGGTTTCCTGGAATGCGATGATATCTGGATATGGCCTCCATGGCCAAGGCGCTGAAGCTTTGAAGCTCTACAAGACCATGCTGGATGCACACATTCTTCCGACAAGCTCTACCTTCCTGTCGGTCCTCTATGCATGCAGCCATGGAGGATTGGTTGACGAAGGGCGCACAGTCTTCCGTGTAATGACTAATGAGTACAGGATCACTCCAGGTATCGAGCATTGCACATGTATGGTGGATCTCCTTGGCCGGGCAGGAAAGTTGAAGGAAGCTTTTGAACTCATCTTTGAATTCCCCAAGAGCGCCATTGGATCTGGCGTATGGGGGGCACTGCTTGGTGCTTGTATGGTACATAAGGACAGCGACCTCGCAAAATTGGCATCCCAGAAGTTGTTTGAACTAGAATCAGAGAACGCAGGCTACTATGTGCTCCTCTCTAATTTGTACACATCCAAGAAGCGTTACTCAGAAGCAGCTGTAGTGAGGCAAGAGGCTAAGAACAGGAAGCTGGTGAAAACACCAGGGTGTACTCTCATTGAAATAGGCGACAAACCACATGTCTTCATGGCTGGTGACCGTGTGCATCCACAGTCAGAGGCTATCTACTCATACTTGGAGAAGCTAACTGCAAAGATGATTGAAGCCGGGTATCAACCTGTGACAGAGGCAGCATTGTATGACGTTGAGGAGGAAGAGAAGGAGCACATGGTGAAGGTGCATAGTGAGAAGTTGGCCATCGCATTTGGGCTCCTCAGTACAGAGCCAGGGACAGAGATCAGGATAATCAAGAACCTTAGGGTGTGCCTAGATTGCCATAATGCTACACAGTTCATATCCAAGGTGACACAAAGGCTGATTGTGGTTAGAGATGCCTCGAGGTTTCACCATTTCAGAGACGGTGTTTGCTCATGTGGTGATTATTGGTGATTTGCTTGGAATGAATGAGTCTATAACAAATAATTGATATTCTTTGGTAATAACTGCCCGTGGAGCATCATATTGTGCTCAAGGGTCAATACTTTTAGAACAGGCCCGTGGAGCATCATAGTGGAAGTTTCTGTTCTGATCAATAACTATCGCAATTGAATTCTTCCCCAGCGGCCAGCAAGGCTGATATTTGCTAACCCAGGGAACAATAATTTGTACAAAGTTATACTGAATTACTTTCAAAATATCAGTGCTGCGTGTTGTTAAAAAAAAGTAGTGCTGAAACAAGAACGTGCAGTATATTGTGAATTGGCCAAAGATGTGAACTATGGGCCAATATGTAGCTTTTTGCCTAGCAGGTAAACGAGTATCCTGAATTGACAGAAGCCAAAGGCAAAATTCAACACTTGTCTTTCTGGTACCAATGTATTGTTGCCTCTAACATAAGTTCAATGGGGTTGGTTTTTATGCCTAAATATTGAAAGGTGCACAATATATCAGCATTGATTGTGTAATTTGTTTCCAATTGAGATTATTCCCTGTATGGCCCTAAAAAAACTCCTCGTTCCTTCCATGGCCCTAAAAAAATTTTTGTTCCTTCTTTGGCGGCAATTTGACGGCAGGGCCATGAAAGGGATGAAAGTTGATCTGAGGGTCAAGGAAGGAACGGAAATATTTTGAGGGCCATAGAAGGAACAAGGAGTTTTTTCAGGGCCATACAAGGAATTATCTCTTTCCAATTTCACTCTGGTTCTTCCACATCTCGGCTTTATCTGATCGATGCCATCTTCTAGAACAACATATGTATACTCCATGCTGCAATCAGCTAGAGTTACATAAATTAGTCAGACAAAGTCAGGTCATGCTGCACAGTAGCAATCTTGAAGCACCATCACCTGATAGCAATATGAAAAATACTATATCCTGATAACAATCTGAACAAAAGAAACATTTTAAGTGCTTTGTCAGGTCGACAGGAGAGATTACTTTGAACAACATGGTTAGCTCGTGTTCGTACCTAATTACAGTGTGCCTTTTTTTTTAAGAAAAGGGCAGAATTACAGTGTGCCTAACTGTTAGCTTCTAGAACTTAGACGCCACTCAGTATTCTAATCCACCACCCTTTCCATATATGTATCGTCTCAAGATTCATGCTACAAATGATCCCTGGAACTTGAAAAAAACCTCAGAGACAGTGTCACAAATTGATGTCATAATCTTACTCTGCTCCATCGACCGCTTTCACTTTTAACTGGCGTAACATAACATATCAGCACGTTTGCCACTGCCACATGATTCTAAGAGCAATCATTATAGGTCATAGGTGTCAACAAGCATAACAAGATATCAACCAGCGGCATTTCCTGTTCCGAGTTCTGAAAGCATCTTTCAGTCATCCATTTTCAGGACCTATGGAACTGCACCCAGGTAGTTTGACTAGCCCTTTTTCCTGCATCCATCTACGGATAGCTAGAGATTTTTCCCACATCCCATATGAGGTATACAAGTTTGATATCAGCACATATAAATCTGGCCTTTCAGGATGAAGCACCAATGTTCTCTTGATAGCCTCTTCTCCAAACTGTAACCTTGAATGGAGCCCGCATCCATGAAGAAAAGCTCCCCAAACACTAACATCCGCTTGCACTGGCATCTTATCTATGAATTCCAATGCTTGCTCGAGATTTCCTGCACGTGCCAGCACATCAACCATACAAGCATAATGTTTCATGGAAGGTGTGATGTTGAAATGTTGTGCCATACTATCAAAATACTTCTTTCCTTCAGTAACCATCCCAGTATGGCTGCAAGTGGATAGGATGCTTGTGAATGCTACATCATTTGGGTGCACACCATCTTTCAGCATTTTATTGAAAAGATCAATAGAACCAGCAGAATCACCTTGCATTCCATAACCACCGATCATAGCACACCAAGTGACACAATTACGGTCATTCATCTCATCAAACACCCTACGAGCAGATGGGAGATCAGCACACTTGCTGTATAGGTTCAGTAGGGCAGTGTTGACATAAATGTTTGAGAGAAATGCATGTTTAACAGCATAACTGTGGAATGCTTTACCAATACTTAGGTCACCCAGACAAACAGAAGCTGACAGAGCATTCACCACAGAGATGGCATCAGGTGAAGCACCCTGCAGCCTCATCTGTTTAAATAGCATCAAAGCATCGTTGCTCATGTTATTCTCAGCATAGCCTGCAATCATTGAATTCCATGTGACAACATCCTTGTTCAAAATTCTTACAAATATGCTATTGGCCTCTGACACTGCTTGACACTTTGCATACATAACAACTAACGCATTCACCACCACATCATAATCAGCCACACCTAACTTAACAGATATTCCATGAATCGACCTTCCCAAAGACAAATCACGTATCTGAGCAGAAGCTGAAAGAACAGTTGCCATGGTAATTGAATTCGGAACAATGGTTGCAAACTTCTTGTCAAGAAACAGCTGTAGTGCATCAAGAGGGTTCCCATTCTGTGTGTACCCCACAATCATCGTGGTCCAAAGAACAATGTCAACATAGCTGAGTCCATCAAACATGCGCCGAGCATCCTCTACCTCCCCACACTTAGCATACATATCCAACAAGGCTGCACTGATGAAAGAGTTATAAATTAAACCATGTTTGATCACTGATCCATGGATCCATCTCCCTTGGTGCAAACTGTTAAGTGCGGCGCAAGCAGCAAGAACGCTAGCCATAGTGTGCTCACTCGGCTGCACACTTTCTTGCCTCATGTCATTGAACAGAGACAGTCCATCTGCAGCAAAACCATTCTGGACGCACCCGCTTAGCATTGAGGTCCACGACACCACATTCCGGTTGGGAATTCTCTCGAACATTTTGCGGGCGCACTCCAAGTCGCCTGCTTTTGCGTACATGTCAACCAAGCTGTTCATCACAAAGCCATCCACGCCGCCTGCCTTGACGGCGTCGCAGTGAAGCCGCCTGCCGTATCCGTACTCCGCGGACCTGACGCAGGCCTTAATCGCGAGCGACATCGCGAAGTCGTCATGCGCCTCGAGGCAGGGACACCGCCGCCGCATGTCCTGGTGCAGCGCTACGGCGTCCGCGTGGCGCCCCGCGTCGACGAGGCATCGCATCATGACCACGTAGGAGTACGCGTCCGGGCTGGGGGTTCCATCGAACACCATCCGCGCAGAGGCGAGGTCGCCGAGCGCGGCGTAGCAGCTGAGCAGCTTGGTGCTTGCGCGGAGGCTACCAAGGAGGAAGCCCTGGGTGTAGGTGAGGAGGCGCGCGTGGAGGGCGCGCAGGGAGGGGAGGGTGCTGCATGATGGGAGGAGGCGGAGGAGATCGCCGGGGGAGAGTGCACGCGCCAGGTTTTCGACGGAGGCCGTGCGCCGGCGAGTGGCGCGGCTGTGGGAGACGAAAGAGATTCTGCGTTTTGCCATTTTGGGCCTTTGGCCCATACGTTTAGCAGATCGCCATGCATTGTTATATCAGGCCCATCCGCCCACGGTGGTTTTTTTTTTCCTTAAAAAACAAAATTATAAAATAGGGCCCTGCCTCCACAATGGGATACTTATGTAAAATAATGTTTCATCATCTTGCAAATTTTCCAAAAAGCCATAAAAAAATTCCACATATTTTCACTACCCTCAAGACATCGTAAATGTATAACTTTTTGTGGGAAAAATGGCATACAAATATACAATAGTCATTAAAAATTATGATTTTTTCTATTGGGTAGGAAATTATATATTTAATTGCTCAAAAACGTTTTATGCTCAAATGATGACCTGTAAAATGAGAAAAAGGGATAAAATCCAAATTCCCAAAAAGTCTTTTGGGTTTCTCATTGCACTATTAGTTTTGAGCCGAATGTAGAATAGTTGAATATAGAATCCTATGCATCACTACAAGTTTTGAGAATTCTTCATACACTTTCAATAGTTCTTAAAGATGATGGAAATGGAAATAGACTTTTACCTTTGAAGAAATTACCAAGTGGTGGGGCGACAAAGGTTTATTTGTCACCCAATTTTGGAGATATAGTGGTATATTTATTCAAATTTGAAAAGAGGATCCTAATTTTCTATTTTTTGTGGAAAATAAATATGTTTTCAAAAAATCCCCTGGATAACATTATTTCTTTCCCTATAATTCATTGGCTTTAATTCTCTTTTTGAAAATGCCACAAGCGAAGTTTTTTTTTGTTATCACATTGTTGGGAGAAGAAGGAGGCCGGCCCACTACAGGTGAGCCCCCCCCCCCCCCTTCACTACGGGCAAATTAAACTGAAAGCAGTGAAATTTATATAACTGACGTGTTAGTGCATATACAATTCACTTGTAAACACAGACAATTTCCATTTATATATTACTTATGAGTGAGTAAAAGTGTACTTACAATTGTAAGATAAATTATTGTCACAGACAAACTAAACGTTAGATCAGCTAGTTAGATTCCTTATGGTGAAACATACCAACCCAAGGTTCAAGTTGTTCGTTCTTAACGCAACATGGGTGCTCATATACCTTTCTAGATTTATTATATATTTGTAGAACTTAACAATGTTATTTTTTTAGTGGTAAATGATGTGTCCATCGTGTTTGTGATGATTTCATTAATTTTAACATAATTCAGTTTAGTCTCTATAATGTGTGTATGTCACTGCTTGCATTTATACCATGATTCAAAAAATAAAATCGTTATCATGGGGACTATGTGTGTTTCATTTATATGGAGAATGCCTGCATTGTCAGGGCCGCCCCTTCAACTGGGGCGGCTGATTCGTGCCCCTCCTCTCAAGGCTCTCTGTGAGCATATTGTTCCTCTTATTTATGAGGAGTTCCGGGTTACACAGCTCTATACTACTAAATACAAATAAAGTCTCATTCTAATTGGACTCATACAAATATTTGACACATTATCTAACAAATACCATTTGAATAATATAAATAAATTGCATCATCATAAATTTATTGGACATATTCTTAAAAAATGTTTTTCTCATAAGAGATAAAAAAAATATTGCTTTATAGGTCCTCCTTTTTTTTGTCTTTGTCCTAGGTCCCTGAAATCTCAAGGCTGGCCCTGTAATTAAATCATTTCTATTTGGAACTTGGGTATGCTGGGATAGTTTTACAGATTGCATAGGGCCACAGCAGATGAAATGCTCTTATTGATTAGGTACGTTGAGCATATATAGTGGCTTAGGTGGGTTGACGCCCTTACCTACGTGGCTATATTTGGCTTCAACTGTCCCTATGGCAGTGAATAAGCTATTCGCCAATCAAAACAACTGTTATTGTCCGTTACCCTTGTCTAAACCTGAAATTGACATTTGATTTACCTTTTTAATGAAGTGGCATGAATGTACTTGTGCTCCGTTGCTCCCGTTCCTATCCACCAGCGTCACAACAAGTACAGTAATGTTAGATATGAGATGCTGTGATCAGAGCATGAATTAGATGTGGTCATGTGGAACGCACTGGGAATTTCGTGACGTGCTCCTTCCGTCTTTGTCTGATCGTCTCTTTTGTAACCGTTGCAAAGAAGCAGTAGCATTATCTTCTGCACGAAAAAAGGATGAGCCGACAAACAAGATGCAACACGAAAAACAGTTCACTTGCTTATTAGCTCGTTAGGATCAGATCAATATCTTTACCTGCAACTGTCAAAGTGGCTATAGCCGCTCAATGTATAGCTGGTAGGATATTGGCTAGAACGTTAGCTTAGATAAGGTTGTGTCCGAGACTCCGAGTCTCTCGCCCGCGCTCCACTTCCTCCAGCCACGACGCCCGCCATGAGCGGCGTTAGTTGAGCTCGAGTGTCTGTCTGGCCTTCTATAACTACCCCTGTGAAAATCAATACGAATCACGCCTTTCAGGATGAGTGCATGCTACTCCTATTCTGATGGTCTTGAAGACCAGCGTTCTCTTTCAGATAGGCCCTGAGTCAGAACCCGAAGAGTAATGAAATTACAAAGTACGGCGTACTCTGATATTAAAATATTTTCTATTTTTTTTAAAAAACAACATGAGATTGTGCTTGTTTCACTGATATAAAAGAGGAGTTTTACAGAGCCCGCCTAGGCGGGATAGCAAAGTACATGTCTATTCTCCCAAAATTAGGAATTCTGGACTTGGGGAATTGACGGGTGGGAAGCGCGCAAAGAATTCATGTCTTCGGTCCTTTCTAGATTTGCACTTTGCGCGCTCCCCACCCGTCAATTTCTACCTTTTCATGAGTAAAAACATTTTGTACTCGATTTTCTCTGGATAGGACCTATGCGGCTATGCCCATCATACATGGATTAGTTCATTATTAGATGTGTGATAGGATAATGACATCTTTTCTTTCGGTGCAACTATGTGTCTATGTTTATTTTGCACATTTTGTGGTAAGCGGCAATCCTAGCTAAATTGTACGGCCACCATTCTTCCTTGCCAGATGTCAGACCACCAAGTGCTTGCATGTAACCTGTGGGGGCTTCTGCCCATGATCCTATGGTCTATAGGACCGAAAGGCGAAAGCTACATACCTTCATCATGAAAATTCCATCAAATCGATCAATATCCTCATAGCGCTAACTTTACGCGTGCCACCATGCCAGCGGAAGCACCTGATCGTTGTTTAGCTTATATGAATTGTTCTTGTTAGACAATTGATCCTCCGACTATTCTAGAAACATAATATGGTATAACATAATCTTTGTTTTTTTAATAAAGTAAATAAGACAGATAGGAGAGCTGCCGATTGTATTTAAAAGGAGCAATGTGATCTTTTAGATTGTTTGTCTAGTGGCTCTAGATGGATGATCGGTTGAGTATTAATTCTTTGCTATGCGTACTGTTATTCTCCATTGGAATCCGATCGAGTAGCAGGAGACACATCATGCATGAGCAGCGTGGAAAGCCCTGGACAAGGCCTTAAAACGTGCATCATGCCAAGCACTACAAGCAGTTCGTATAAAAAGTTGTAGCTGGGCCTGGTCGGTCGTCGCTCTGGACTCGATCTATAGATGTGCTCGTAATGCCATCGCCAACTTTCTCCGGCTGTCGGAACGACAACAGCTACTGTAGCTATCTGTTTGCTTCGCCGTCCAGGAAGACGTAGTGATGGCGCATCATGAAATTGCCAGATAGTTCAGTACTAATACTAATAGAAACATATATATGTGAAGCGAAATGAGCAAAAACTTTGTGCGCATGAGCTCGTACAACTTCATAAGTGTACGTACAACGCACGGTGCGGTGTGGACAGCGCGGAATTGTGAGGGTTTCATTGCAATGGATGGCCCTTAATTATTTATATCTCATGTTGATGATAACACTCTTTTTTTCCCCTAGCTAAACCGATATTTTTGCATCAAATCACTGTACCTTTCAATCCATTGCAAGTGGTTTAGAACTTGGAAAATTGAATTCAAAGTGGTCTACTAGAATAGCTCAAAGTTGATAGGCTGAAACCGAAGTTTGCCCATTTTGCATGCATATATATGAGCACAGAGCACGCCAACTAGTAGGTCAGATCCAGCAGCCAGTGAGGTGTGAAGTGGCAGTCAGTATACGTTCTAGTTAAATGCAAGACCACTTGATTCTGTTTGCTCTGTTGTGCACGAGCTAGTGCAAAAATATAGGGTGAGAAGGTCGTGCAAGTGACATTGTTTATTTGGAATTACACGAGAGATCAGAGCATTAGGGCGACCTAGCTTCCAGTTCCCAGGGCAATCAGCCTTTCTTTGTCAGACAAGTACCCTCACCAACTCCTCCTCCTGCGCCTAAAAACGATATGCAGAGATCAGGTCCCTTTCCATCATTGAATCTTTCTCCTCGTCTTGAATAAAATAGAACACAGCTTCCCTTCTGGCGCCGATCTTTGGAGGCTTTAGAATTTCTGTCCCTTCATTTGTGAAGGAATGTGAGCAGCTAAGACTTGAGTATGGCCGGTAGCTCAGTGAAAGCCGAGAAAATTTGTCCCTGCTTTTTGACTGCAAATTCCGGCGGCTTTGGCGTCTGTCTCATGGGCACGGAGCTCTTGGCAGTCAATAGATGGACGCAAGCTGATTTAGCAGCTCCACCAAACGTATCGATTTCTGCATGCAGTGGCCTGAAATCCGGATCACTATGTGAGTTTCCTTGCGTTTTTGTAGGGAACTATACATAGAGTAAAAGTATTCAGAGCAGACTTGATCAACAAACAAAAGAAGAAATAAGTGAGAGCATTGTGCACAAGCGCAGGACATGTTTGAAATGCACGAATGCCACGAAAAATTATCCGATTCCCGCGTAACTAGTTATGAACATTTTTTTCTTTTCGAATGAATTTCTTTAATTTATTTTGTTTTGTAAAAATGAATATTTGTGTTATATAATGTCTGGAAAGTAGTCGTAACACGTCAGTATCATTAGTAGTCATGAGTGTGCATAAATAAGTGTAATCATCCATCACATACAGTTCCTCCCACCAAACACAAGACATCATTGGATCACTACGCAACAACATTGCATGCATTACTTTAAAAGAAAACAGTGGATTTCCAAGTGATATATTCTGATCGTTAGCTATGACATCCTACTCCTACCATGAAAGAGGAATACATTTTTACTGGAAACTATAAGCTTACACACACTTAGCTCATAGCAGGTAGCCATAGGTGCAGCAAAGGTCAGATTAGGGACAGGACTTCAGGTACCTTAAAAAACTAAACAGTTTGGCTATGATTTTCAAGACCTATCATTTCAGGTACCTTAAAAAATGACTAGTATGTAAACGTGTATACTATTAAAAATTATCCTGGTGATATAAGTAGTATATAAGCGTAGTATTTGTGGTATAGGGGTAATATAGAAAATAAATTTGTAATATAAAAAATTATAAATAATATTTTTGTAATATATTATTAATTGATATTTACATTATAGATGAAGTCAAGGGAGCGCAAACTACTAATTTAACCCGATCAATGAACTCGATCTGATTTATACCATACACTACTAGATAGTAGTCTTGTGTACTGTGAATTTATGAGGCGTAAGAATGCTAGGAACAAATTGGACCGCAAGAATATTAATTGGTTCTGGATGTCCAGGCTAGCTAGCCCATGGCCGGTACTCATGTTTCCATTTTGTACCAGCACCCACTACTGTCAAGATGGGCAATGTAAACAAAGCAACCTTCTGGCACACTAACTGGCGGAATGGAACATCCCTGGAAAACATAGCACCTACCCTTTTCCAAAAGTCTAGAAGAAGAAAAATTTCACAATTAAAATGGCACTGCAGGATGACTACTTGATTGATCAGATGTGTATCCATTGACCCCGGGACAAGAAGTTAGGGAATACACTGAGTTGTGGGAAAAAATTCACACACAGGAGAGAGATTTAGCTACTGAGGACAATTTGCTGGAGATGAACCGCAGATGGATAATATTCAACTAAAAGTGCTTGCCAAATTCAATTCCAAGGAAGATTAAAAGGGTCTTAGGGCCAATTTGGAAAGCCAAAACCGAACCAAAGGGCAGATTCTTTGCGTGGATTCTCCTCCATGGGAAAATCCTGACGGATGATAATTTAGAAAGGAGGGGATGTCATAATAACCACACGTGTAGCCTATGCAACAATGAGCCGGAAACATCAAAACATCTTTGCAAAGACTGCATATTTTTACCCTGGTCTGGAAAAAGTTGGCTAACTGGTTTGACCTTAAACGATTGCCGCCAAGCAACACAACAACATTGGCCTATGGATGGTCGAAAAAATGTAGATTTCTAATTGAAAACGGAAACAGATATATCTTTGACGACCTCAGCATTTTCTTCTGGTGAAACATTTGGAAGGATAAAATAGGAGAATTTTCAAACAGGAGATTAAAACCTTTGAAGAAGTGGCCTTCCTCGTAGGGGTTTTGTTTTTTTTCTTTCTTGTTTGTTGTATTTTTTTATTTGAGGGTGAGGAGCTTTGTCCAGTTGTGTACCCCGAAGGGAAGGACCTTTGTACCTCGTTGTTTCGTTCCTTCTAATAAAAGTTCGACAAAACTCTTATCATCCTTTAGAAAAAGAATATTAATGGTTAACTGTCTTTGCATACCAAGCCCTCATGATCGAAAACCCAAGTTTGATGCCCGAAGCATATAGGCTTTCACACCTTCTTTTTTCTTGTTAGCATGCGGACCTTATCAATTTGAACTTTAAAGGCCTATTGGTTCTACCACAAAATAACAATAAATTCTTCACATGGATGCAAATGCTCTGCAAGTTTCCGTAAGAAGCCTTGAGAATATAGATATTGAGCTGGATAGGCATAGTAACTTGCCACATTACATTTTTCCTTAGCCTCCAATGAAGTTGCGAAGATGCATATGTGCATGTGTTGCATTTTGTGTTTATAAAGTAAAAAAACATCACCATAAGCTTTTCAAATATTTTTTTTTCTATTCTTGGATGGTACCTAAACCTGGTACTGTTTCTTGCCTAATGCATGAAGGTCTTACTCTTTAGAACTCAATTCACTAGTTAAGGCTTTCTAACAAATATTCAGGCGTTAGGTGTGTGCAAATGCATTTCATCAAAATAATAGGAGGAAACACTGGCATATATGTCTCGTTCATAGCCTGAGTGTTGCTCTCTTTTTTTATTTTTTTTTTCGATTTCTGTTTTTTCTATGTTGCGATCAGGAGCTGGTTGTACAGTGGCCGCTGAGTGCCCTTGTTTATTTACATCGGACAACCATAACAAGGGAAATTTTGCGCCCGATCTTTTTTTTTCTGACTAATCAAAATTATTGACAAGAACGAACCTGTATTGTTCCCGTTTGTCGCGTGCAATTCTTAACTGAGTTTACAGTTGTTTTAGACTATAATCAGTCAGCCATCCTGCAAGTCATCGTCGTCAACACTCAACCGCGGAGGCCTTCCATCACCAACCGCGCTCACTCCCTTCACAATACCACCGTCACACGTACACGCCTCTATTTAAACCAACGAGAGTTTCGCAAGAAACCATCGCCAACTGCTGCTGTGCTCCTGCTTAACAACACCTTGTGAGGATCGGAGCCTCAGAGGTAACAATGAAGACGGCGGAGGTGCTGACATCGGAGGTGGTCGTGCCCGCCGAGGAGACGCCGGCCGGCGGCCTCTGGCTGTCCAACCTGGACCTCGCCGCGCGCCGCGGGTACACGCCCACGGTCTACTTCTTCCGTTCCAACGGCGATCCAGGGTTCTTCGCCGCCGACGTCATCAAGGCCAGCCTCGCCAAGGCGCTGGTCGCCTTCTACCCCCTCGCCGGCCGCCTGGGCGTCGACGCCACCGGCCGTGTCCAAGTCGACTGCACCGGCGAGGGCGCCGTGTTCGTCACGGCGCGCTCCGACCACTACACCCTCGAGGACCTTCTCAGCGAGTTCGTCCCGTGCGACGCCATGCGTGACCTCCTCGTGCCGCCGACACCCGCGCCCAACCCGCCATGCCCGCTGCTCTTCGTCCAGGTCACCTACCTACGGTGCGGTGGCGTCGTGCTCGGCCAGGCCATGCACCACTCCGTCTGCGACGCCCGTGGCGCCGCCCACTTCTTCGAGACGTGGGCGAGCATCTCCCGTGGGGAAGACGACGCGCCCGTGACGCCGCCGTGCTTCGAGCACACGCTCCTCGCGGCGCGCCCCTCGCCGCGACGCGCGGTGGCTTACGACCACCCGGAGTACAAGCCCGATCCGACGCCGGTGGACGCCGCGGCGGCGGCGTCCGAGTACGCGAGCGCCATCATCACCATGACCAAGTCGCAGGTCTCGGCGCTCAAGGCGAGGTGCCCTGGCGCGTCCACGTTCCGTGCCGTGGTGGCGTTGGTGTGGCAGTGCGCGTGCCGGGCGCGGTCGCTGCCTTCCGACGCCGAGACGTGGCTCTACTCGATGATCGACATGCGTGCGCGCCTCGCGCCGCCGCTGCCGCCGGGTTACTTTGGGAACGCGGTGGTGCGGACGTCGGCGTCGGCCACGGTGAGGGAGGTGGTGTCCGACCACGTCGGGAACGTGGCGCGCCGGGCGCTCGCGGTGACGAGCCATGGAGACGACTACGCGAGGTCGCTGGTGGATTACCTGGAGGGGGTGGACGCCATGAACTTGCCCAGGAGTGGCATCTCGAGGGCGCACCTCAGAGCTATCAGCTGGGTGGGCATGTCGCTGTACAAGGCTGACTTTGGGTGGGGCGCGCCGGCGTTCATGGGGCCGGCGCTCATGTATTACAGTGGGTTTGTGTATGTGATGAACGCGGCGGGGAAGGATGGTGACCTCGCGCTCGTGCTGTCGCTGGAGCCGGAGAGCATGCCGGAGTTCCGGAAGGTGTTCGCCGAGGAGCTCGCCCGCCTAGATGTGGTGTAGCACATACAGATAGCTAGCAGCTGGCCGCTGGTGCACAGTACGTTGCAAGCGTGCAAACATGGACGTGCGAGCAGATCAGTTGTCGAGCTAATACGTATACGCCCATGCATGTACTACTTATACTGTGAAGTCTTTGGATGCTAAGCTATGCATGACTATTGTTCCTAATAAAAAAAGCTATGCATAACTATTTGAATGTCCATAATAACCAATAAATACAACACATATGTAGATATTTTAGTACCTGATTTTTTTTTCTATCATGCATCTCCATTTAAGAGTGAAACAAATAACCTACACATGAATGATAAAAATCTAGGACTGAAATATCTAATATGTGTGAATTTGCGAGTCCATGACTTATATTATATTAGTTGTGGGCCTGATTTATTTGCACATGTCGCTTAGGATTATTTGAGGGGATTACCAGCTCCAAGCCTCCAACACAATAAAATTTTTAACAATATTTATATTATTTGAGACTTCCATTAGTTACCCTAATAAAAATTTAGCAAAACTCTTGCCATCCTTTCAAAAAAAAAATTAATATGTTCATTTTCTTTCTTTGCAAACGAAGCCATCATGATCAAAACTCAAGTCTGATGCGCTAAGCATATAGGCTTTGACACCTTCTATTTTCTTGTTAGTATGTACACTATTTTTTTTGGTCATCGGTGATGTGTCCATTCATGATGAGATGCATGCGGACTTTATCAATTTGAACTTTGAAGTGCAAATTGTTCTATCACAAAACAACAATAAATTCTTCACAAGCATGAAAATGCTCTGAAAGTTTCCGCAAGAAACCTTAGAATAGATGTAGAGCTGGCTAGACATAGAAACTTGCCACATCACATTTTACTTAGCCTCCAGTGAAGTTCTGAAGATTCACACAATCACTACTCTCACATACCATAGATCACAATTACACACCCCTAAATAAAAATTGCAAAACCCTACATACAGGCTGTATCGATTTTTCAACCCAAATTTCACCAACTATTCTATAAATGTTCCTTCAAAATAAGCAATCTGAATGCACGAGGAGCAGAAGTTTGCCAAGAACTCGCCATAGTCAGGAGGTGGGTCACCTTGTTGACGACGACCGAGGGCCATCAAGCTCCTGCGCAAGAATACAGGCAGTGCACACCAGCCCAGTGGCGGAGGAAGACCTAGGGCCATGGCCTCAGGCCTGGGCCGAATTTCTCCACTACAGTTACTGTAGCAACCACTGTAGCAACAAAGGCCCAGAAGATTTTGTGCAATCAGCCCACAGAGTGGCCCCAGGCCTTGGGCCAGCCCAGCTCCGCCCCTGCACCAGCCCCACCATGCGCCTGCAGCACCACAACGATTCACTGCTCATCTACCCCCCTCTCGTCCCGTGCAACGTCGTCGCCCTTCCGCCTTCCCACCCACCCCTCATGCTTTCCCACGTGTCCATCGTCTCGTACCAAAAAGATTCGGATTCAAGTTAATTACGAGAGTGCCGAGTAGGAGTAGGCCCACATCAACCAACTTCATTATGTAACGAGGCCGAGTGCAAACTGCTACAAGCTTAAGAGCTTGCTAATGCAAGTTTCAAGACCCAAGTGCCACAACCTGTCAAGTTGCAAGACTCCTTGTGAAATTTTCTCATAACCTTATGTGAGTAACCTTCAAGTAAAAACTGACAGATGTACAAAAACACAAAAATAAACCTTCTTGGTTGTTTGTCCTCAAATTTTACCGCTCATCTTATTTAAAAAAATTGTGCAAACATAGTCAAATTAATATTTTGTGCATGAAGTACTTTTATTATTAAGCAAGCCATAAAAATAATATTTTACACAATTTTTTGAGTAAAAACATTGGGGTAAAAAAAGTAAAATGACATAATTTGAAACAGAGGGTTACTATTCTTCATGACTAGTGATCGATATTCGAGATTATGCATGCACTTCACAGGTTTTGCAACAATGGTCTAGCAAATCTTAAACAATCAAGTGGTATAATCATTATGGTAAATATAATAATTAATCATTAATATGACTCATTCTAGGTAACTTAACTTAAGATGGTCCTACTAATTTCCAAGCTCATTGAATTCAATGGAGTCTGCCTCCTCCTTCGTCCTCATCAAGCTCCCTGCTATATTCGCTCTTAATTACCCCCCCCCCCCCACACACACACTTTCACCCCAGTCGTTGTTCTTCATTGTCAAATCACATCCACACTATAAATGTGGTCTTAGTCGTCTGGAATTATTAGACGTAAGAATGCTACGAAGAAATTAGACCGCAAGAATATTAATTGGTTCACTATGGTAGATGTTCCTCCTACCTTTTTTTTATACTAAACCATCATGATCAAAACCCAAGTTTGATGCCCTAAGCATATAGGCTTTGACACCTTCTATTTTCTTAAGTATTTTGTCGTGCACTCAGGAAAGATTTGTCGTGTGCTAAAATGACAGTCGGCAAAAAAACCCAAAAAAAACAGAAAAAATTATCGCAGTTTTTTTATGGGCGAGGACCCCACCAGCCATTGCCCGCCCCCTTCGCATAACCTCCTCTACCACTACATCACACTCTAACGTGTGCCTATATTCCATTTTGGTTCATCACATATTATACTAAATCGAATGTAAATTGCTTGTTTGAGACTCTAACCGAATTCAAAATTGAAAGTTATTAACTACAAAGTTTCGTATCTTTTAAAAATCTACAACTTTCTCCATCTAAGGTAATTTACAAAATTTGAAATTTTAATTTGAGAAATTCAGACTTAGTTTCCATTGAGAAGATGATTTTAAGCAAAAAAAGTTTCCAACTACAGAGTTTCATAACTTATCGTGATACAACTCTAATTTTGGTTGTTCTCCTTCTGTAGTCGTTTGAAAAAACACAAATTAAAATTCGAGAAATTCAAACATAGTTTATTTTCATTGACAAAAATAATTTAAATTAAAAAGAGTTCGACTACAAATATGTATAACTTGTGAAGATCTATAAATTTTATTTTGGTCATTCGTTCATCTGACATAGCGATAGTAATATTGTTCACGAATCTTATATACCTCTTTTCTAGTTACATGAAACTATATGAGAATGTAGATTTTATAAACAACATTACTATCGCTTTGTTGAATGTTTTTTTAGCACTCAGCAAAGACCTTGTTTGCCGAGTGCAAAAAAAAAAACACTCGGCAAATAAGCCAGTTTTTCAAGAACATGCAAGTGTGCCCAGTGTTTTATCTTTGCAGTGTGCCAAAGGACTTTTTGCCCAGTGTTTTTTTCCTTCTGGCACTCAGCAGACAGAATTTTTACCAAGCACATTTTTCTCTTTTGCCGAGGGATCTTCCAAAGAGTCACGTACAGATTCTCCATTTTCGAATTTTCACATGAACATGTGGTCCAACTTTGAGATTCCTGAAGGAAAGTTAGGTGTTGAGTAAAAATGGGAATGGGAAACTGATGATTGATTATTGTGTTGAACTGTTACATATTTATACAATCCCAAAGGGTGCCTATCTATGAAAAGGTGTCTATACTAAAGGGTGTCTGTACAAAAGGATGTCTATACAAATGGGTGTCTATTGATCACTAATTAATTAATCCTAATTAATCCTAACACTCCCCCTTGATCAATTGACTTCTTGTAGGCACCGTTATTTTGTCCATCAGTTATCGTCTTGAATCTTTAGAAAAACCCTGTGGGAAAAAACTAAAGTATATTGATATATTAGGCAAAAACTCCTCAAAACCCAGTGGGAAAAATAAGGAGAAAGTACCATGATATATATTGTGTCATCAATATGACACTATGTTTCCTCATTACCTCATTAAAAACTTTATATGAGAAAGCTCCTAAGAGTAAAACTTATATAAAAAAAGAGTGTAATATGATATATGAATTCAGGTTATTTTAGAGAATTTCTCCTCCTGATTCTTACAAATCCCTAAGTCTTCTCATACCAATTCCTTTAATACAATTATGAAATGTGGAGTATGGTAGAGACTTTGTGAATAAATCCGCAAAGTTATCACATGACTTAGTTTGCAAGATTTCTATCTCTCCGTTCTTTTGTAATTCATGAGGATAGAATAGTTTAGGGATAATATGTTTAGTCATATTATTTTTAATATAACCTGATTCCATCTGCAGGACACATGCTGCATTGTCTTCAAAGATAATAGTGGGTGTGTCAAGTGTACCTATACCACATGATTGTGTTATGTGGTTTATCATTCTGCGAAGCCATACACATTCGCGTGATGCTTCGTATAACGCAATTATTTCAGAATGATTAGTAGAGGTTGACACCAAAGTCTGCTTTGAAGATTTCCAAGAAATTGCGGTTCCACCTTGTAGGAATACAAAGCCCGTTTGTGATTTACCGTTATGGGGATATGATAAATAACCAGCATCTGCATATCCTAACAAAATGGGATCTTTACTTTTATTGTAAAATAACCCAAGATCTCTTGTGCCATTTAGATATTTAAAAATAGTTCTAATTCCTATCCAATGGCGTTTGGTAGGAGCAGCACTATGTCTTGCTAACAATTTTACAGCGAAAGCAATATCTGGTCGAGTGGTATTAGCAAGATACATTAGTGCTCCAATAGCACTAAGATATGGAAAGTTAGGACCCAATATTTCTTCGCCTTCTTTCCGTGGTCTAAAGGGATCTTTTTCAATATCTAAAGATCGTACTACCATGGGGGTTTTTACTGGATATGATTTTTTTCATATTGAATTTTTCTAACACCTTCTGCACATAGGCAGTTTGGTGTACAAATATACCAGAATTTAAATGTTCAAGTTGTAAACCTAAGCAGAATTTGGTTTTACCCAAATCTTTCATTTCAAATTCTTTCTTCAAATGATGATGTGCTTTATTAATATCAGTTTCGTTGCCAATGATGTTAAGATCATCAACGTATACCGATATTATACAAAATCCAATTTTTGATCTTTTAATGAAGACACATGGACAATCATCATTATTTATGTATCCCTTCGAACCGAGGAATTCACTTAACCGATTGTACCACATTCGGCCTGACTGTTTTAAGCCGTATAAAGACTTTTGTAATTTAACGCAATACATATTGTGATTTTTCCCTTGTGATCTGGTATACTAATACCATCAGGTACTTTCATGTATATCTCAGAATCCAATGACCCATATAAGTATGCGGTCACTACATCCATTAACTGCATAGTAAGATGGTTTTGTACTGCCAATGATATTAAATATCTGAATGTTATACCGCTCATTACTGGAGAGTGAGTTTCGTTATAATCTACACCTGGTCTTTGCGTAAAACCTTGTGCTACAAGCCTTACTTTATATCTCACCACTTCGTTGTTTTCATTCCGCTTACGGAAGAAAACCCATTTGTATCCCATAGGGAAGATATTAGGCGGTGTAGGCAATACAGCCGAAAATACTTTTCTTTTTGCAAGCGAGGCGATCTCTTCTTGAATTGCTACCTTCCACTTATCCCAGTCCGAGCGCTTTTTGCACTCAATCATAGACTTAGGTTCTGAATCAATTTGAAGGATATTTGCAATTTGTTCAGAGAAAAATGTGTCTACAATTATAGACTTACGGTCATAAGATTCTCCAGTTTCTATGAAATTTATAGTAATTTCATCTACCCTTAATGATTCATCATGATTTCCCGAATTGATGAATGTTGGGTCTTCCGATGTTCCAGCCTCAGGGTTTATGCGCATAACTGAGCTAGATTGTGGATTATTTGTATCCACTTCTAGGTGTCCTTCAACCAAAGGTTGAGTTGTTTTAGTAGTCTTCTTTTGCTTGCTAGCAATCACATCTTGTTTCCTGAAAGTGCTTCTCCCCCTGTTATTTACAACTTGGGGTTGAGTGGTTTTACTAGATACCTCCACTCGTTCTGGCACATTCCTTGCAGGATGGAGAGACTTTTTAACACCTTTATAATTTGAAAAAGCGTCTGGCAGATTGTTTGCAATATTTTGTAAATCAATGATTCTTTGAACTTGTTGTTCAGTTTCTATAGTACGCGGATCAGCAAAAGGAATGCCATGTGCATTCCAATCAATTTCTCGGCATTCTGTTTGGTACTTATCTCCCCCTAATGCCGGAAAGTGATCTTCATTAAAAATACTATCAGCGAAACGAGCGGTAAATAAATCTCCTGTGAGAGGCTCTAAATACTTTATAATCGATGGGGATGAATATCCCACATAGATCCCTAACTTCCTGTGAGGACCCATTGATGTTCGCTGAGGTGGTGAGATGGGTACGTATACAGCGCACCCAAATTTACGCAAATGGGAAATACTCGGAGGATTCCCACGTACTAACTGTAATGGGAAAAATTCAAGATATGCAGTTGGTCTAAGTTGGATCAAATCAGCAGCATGTAGTACTGCATGACCCCAACAAGATGTAGGTAGTTTGCAATTCATCAACAAAGGTCTAGCAATGAGCTTGATTCTTTTAATCAACGATTTAGCTAAACCATTCTGTGTATGTACATAAGGAACAAAATGTTGAACTTGAATTCCCAATACCATGCAATAATCATTGAATGCACGAGATGAGAATTCAGCGGCATTGTCCATTCGGATAGATTGAATCCTATGTTCAGGATAATGTGCCTTTAATTTAATAATTTGGGATATTATTTTGGCAAATGCATGGTTGCGTGTCGATAAAAGACACACATGAGACCATCGTGTAGATATGTCTATTAGTACCATGAAATATCTGAACGGTCCCGACAATGGTTGAATCGGACCACAAATATCTCCTTGAATTCTTTCAAGAAATTTGAGTGGTTCAACTCTAATTTTAAGATACGACGGTCTTAAAATTAATTTCCCAGTAGCACAAGCAGTGCAACAAAAACTTTTATTTTGTGGGAATTTTGCTTTTTCCATATCATGACCAATGGAATTGCTAATAATTTTCCTCGTCATCCCATTGCCAGGATGTCCAAGTCGATCATGCCAATTTTGGAATGTATCAACGTTTTGGAAAATTACCTTATAGGCATCATATTTTATAGGCTTTATGTATGTAAAGTACAATCCAGATTGGAGTGAAGAAATTTTTTCACAAATTTTCTTGCCAAATCCAGTAAGTTTAGTTAAAAGAAGAAATTCTTCCTTATAATCTTCATGTGTTTCCACGTGAAGACCATTCTTACGGATATCTCTATAACTTAAAAGGGTACGAGTCGAATCAGGATACAATAAGGCATCCTCTATTGTAATTTGTGTACCCATAGGGAGAGTAATGGTAGCTGGTCCTGAGCCAACTATGAGTGCATCTCGACCAGCGATGGTCATAATATTTCCTTCTTTTTTCTTAAGAGTTTGGAAATATTTCATCTCTCGAAAAATAGAGTTTGTGGTGCAAGAATCCACGAGGCATAATTCTTCCTCCTTTGGATCAATATCGACAGACATCGTGGTTTGAGAACTTCTTCTCTCTGTTGAACTTCTTCTTCTCTCCGTTGAACTTCTCTCTGTTGAACTTCTACAGGGAAGTTTCTATCGATGAGTTTCTTTTCTGGGAAGTTGCAGAGAGTCTCGACGAATTGTAACTAGCGTGGAGAGCAGCGTGCGTGATAACGTGTTGAGTGAAAATGGGAATGGGAAACTGATGATTGATTATTGTGTTGAACTGTTACATATTTATACAATCCCAAAGGATGCCTTTCTATGAAAAGGTGTCTATACTAAAGGGTGTCTGTACAAAAGGATGTCTATACAAATGGATGTCTATTGATCACTAATTAATTAATCCTAATTAATCCTAACATAAGTCACAGTACTGCTTAAAGAGTTGCTCCTTATTACTAACCTTTAAAACAGCTGGCTTAGCGATCATTCCTGGAAACCTACGCACGACTTGGCGATCAGTCTATGAAACTGACATTGCATCTGCCATGTTTGAACCAATGAGCTTCTTCGTCCACAAGTGTCGCCTAAAGGACTTCGAAGCGAGGTTGGCCATGCCCACACCGTATGCTGAAACTTCAAGCAGAATTAGCTACACGTTGGAGGCAAGCAAAGCAAGCAATTAATCAGTCGTGATTTGTCACGGTCGAAATGTCAACAACAGAGCAGGAGTCAGGATCGGAGACTTGGTTGGACAGGGACACACAGGTTTGAGGCTTCGTAGACGGTTCGAATAGGTTAAGGTTGCTTAACGCTCCAGCTGCATGTTTTGCATCGACCGATCGCACCGTGACTCCGTCAGAGCGAGTAGACGCAGCAACTGCACAAGACGTCGTCATGAGTCAACTATGGACTGGTTAGCTTGGGATTGGTAGTTCACAGTGATCACTGTGTGGAAGAAAAAAGGACCGCTGCTCCTTTTCAGGTAATGGGGACTGGTTCAGATTTGCATCCCCAACAACTTTTTGACGTTTGCTGTGGTGTGGGAAATATTCTATGTTTTCGGCATTGACGATGAAAAGTTGCATTGCATGCAATCTTCTCATGATTGGGCTTACTGTATGCCGAAATTAAAGGAGTAGTCTTACAAAGTTTACCAATCAAAGTTTAATTTTTCCTGCTATAAATACTTCACGTGGTACATTACATAGTCTGGTTCATTCACGCACGCATGCCAAATGTAATGACGTGACATGCTGACATGATCGAGCTTATGTTAACGACTCTCCAAATCAAAGTAGTATGACTCGATCTGGTGTATAGCTGCCTCCCACCAACCTCCAAATTAAATCAAAGCAGTAAGATGACTCGATCTGGTGTATACACTATACCTGCCACCCACCAACCTTCCACCAGTTACGTACAGACTTACAGTAGACGTATATTCATACACGGTAACGACATGTCTACACTACATCTCGAGCCGTGCCAGCTCCTCAGCGAACACCTTCCTGAACTCCGGCATGCTCTCAGGCTCCAACGACAGCGCAAGCGCAACAGCCCCATCCTTCCCCGGCGCCTGCATCACATACACAAACCCACTGTAATACATAAGCGCCGGCCCCATGAACACCGGTGCGCCCCATCCAAAATCAGAGTCGTGCAGCGACATGCCCATCCAGCTAATAGCACGGAGGTGCGCCCTCGAGATGCCACTCCTGGGCAAATTCATGGCGTCCACTCCCTCAAGGTAATCCACCAGCGACCTCGCGTAGTCGTCTCCCTGGCTCGTCGCCGCGAGCGCCCGCCTCGCCGCGTACCCGACCGGGTTCGCCACCACCTCCCCCACCGTCGCCAACGCCGACGTCCGGATCACCGCGTTCCCAAAGTAACCCGGCGGCAGCGGCGGCGCGAGGCGTGCACGCATGTCGATCATCGAGTAGAGCCTCGTCTCGGCGTCGTCCGGTAGCGACCGTGCACGGCACGCGCACTGCCACACCAGCGCCACCACGGCACGGAACGTGGACGCACCGGCACACCGTGACTTTAGTGACGTCACCTGCGCCTTGCTCAGCGTGATGATGGCGCTCTCGTAGGTTTTCCCGGTGACAGCGTGTGCCGCCGGTGTCGGCTCGGCCTTGTACTCCGGGTGGTCGTACAAAACCATGGGCGTCTGTCGCGCAGCGAGCAGCTTGTGGTCGAAGCATGGCGGCAAGGGCGTGTCACGGCCGGTGGATTTGGTGGGGCAACGGGCGATGCTGGCCCATGTCTCGACGAAATGAGCGGCGCTACGAGCGTCGACGACGGAGTGGTGTAGCGCGAGGCCGAGGACGACGCCGCCGCATCGGAGGCGGGTGACCTGGGCGAACAGGAGCGGGCACGACGGCGGGTTGGGTGGTGGGGTGGGTGGCACGAGGAGGTCGCGCATGGCGTCGCACGGGACGAACTCGTTGAGGAGCTCGTCGAGGGTGTAGTGGTCGGAGCGCGCCGTGACGAACACCGCGCCCTCGCCGGTGCAGTCGATCTGGACGCGCCCGGTGGCGTCGTCGACGCCGAGGCGGCCGGCGAGGGGGTAGAACGCGACGAGCGCCTTGGCGAGGCTGTCGCGGACGGCGTCTGCGTCGAAGAAGGTGCCCGGGTTGGCGTTGTCCGTGCGGTAGAAGTAGACCGTCGGCGTGTACCCGCGGCGTGCGGCGAGGTCGAGGTTGGACAGCCAGATGGATTCTGTTGGCGTCTCCTCGGCCGGGACGACCAGCTCTGTCGTCAGACGCTCGACCGTGGCTGCCATGGCGTGGGTTATAGCTTGCTTGCTAGCTCGTGCTGAGCACGGTGGGTTTGTTCGAGCTGTGTTGATGGTGTGGAGAGTGCACGTTTGGCTATGTGTCTTTTTGTTGCTTGCTGCTGTGTGCTGTGGAGACTAGTTGAGGTGGTTTCGGCGATGGTTTGGTGCTGGCCTGGTGGGTCTTTTATAGGAGGGGTAGGTGGTGAAGCACTGAAGCTTGCATGGCTAGAGAAGGGGTCGGGGGGTTGGTGGTGGTCGCATGGAAGAATGGTAGACGGTATGATGTAGATGCTGCGGTTGCAAGGTGTGCGCGTGTGAAAGTTCCTGAGTCTGTTGACTGCACCGAATAAAGCCAGTAGAGAAAGAGGACTTGAAAGCGCTATGCAGTGGCACGAATTTTCTTCAGTGGGGATGATGAGATGCTTTAGGGTGAGTTTAGATTCACCAACTTTCTCCAAAAAAACACTATTCATCTAACTTTTCCCTATTCATCACATCCCTCCCATTCACAGAACACTGATGAACAGTGTTTTTTCGGGTCTACAGTACTTTTTCGGGGAATCTTTCCCAATCTAAACACCCCCTTAATTTGATTCCTGTGATGCAGACAAAAACACGAACGAGGATCGATCTCTTTCTTCTCGTGTGAGTGATGACTGACGAGAGGACCTTGTATCGTGCTGTTTTCACATGTATGTACGGATAAATGGTGCTTCAACAAGACAAGATATGTTGGAGATGGAGATTTTTTTGGCAAGGTTGTGCCGTGGCTGCTGGCTAGAAATTATATTTAGTCGCAGGATGTTAATGTTGCAGGAGTTCAGATCTTGGTGTCTCTAAATAAGACGTCTTCATTTTTTGCGTTCACAACTCCATCCCACCAGGATTTGTATCGGTGCACACTTTTTTTTTATAAAAAAAAAGCAAATATGGATAGATGGATGCTGTGTGGATCCGTGATTAATTGGTGCAGAGCTCGGATATCATCTCCATTCTCCAAAAAGCAGATATCATTATTTCTCATCAAATTGGGTTAGAACTGCTCAGATTCACTCCCCAGGCCTGAGTTACGAATTACTGTTTTCGGCTGCATATTGGATTCTGCAACGTTACTCCGTAGCTGATTTCAGGTGATCGATCTAGTCGAGTCAAAAAAAATAGTCCCCCCAAGTAAGCATTCAAAAAAGGAAATCAAAAGAGGCATCGTGCAACAGGTGGTGATGATGACCAGTCAATATTGATCGAAGATGCGTTGTGGAGAAGACTAGAGAGAATGGGTGGAAGCGAGCTCCGGGAAGCAGCCCAGCCAAAAGATGACTAGTCCTACTCTGATCCAGACCCAACTTATACAATCTGCGGTCTCCCTTATATGGAACTCCAACTGTGCAAGTTAAAGCATATGCATGCATCCCAACAAACTGCTCAACTACTAAATAGGCATTATTAATATTAAGAAACAACAACACGACATGTGTATTGTACTTGTCAAGGTACTTGTAAAGATGTAAGTCAGAAGGACCCTCCATCCATGTATACATACAGTATAATACCTTTGATGGAACATGTGGTATTGCGGTACATACTGTTGAGGCGCCTGACATTTATGACTTGGTCATGGTCAATGCAAATAGATCAGAACCTTACCTAACCAACCTGACAAGTGGTTTTGTTGCTTAACTAGTTCTTGCTAAGAGTTTTACATAAATTTGGTTGCCGAGCTAAGAATTGAAGGTATATATACTGCTCCCTCCGTTTCAAAATGTAGATCGTTTGATTTTTTTTAACCCAACTTTAACGGCTCGTCTTATTCAAAAAATTATAAAATATCAATTTTTTTTTGTTATGGCTAGCTTTACAAAAAAATCAAGAATGACTTAAATTTGAAGAGATTTGCACAAATTTTTTAAATAAGATGAACGGTCAAACTTGAAGCTAAAAAGTCAAACGACCTACATTTTGGAATGGAGGGAGTATATAGGAACAAAACTCTAGCTAATTATGGTAGCTGCCACACTCTAATTAAGCAACAGCCAAGAGGCTCGACAACTAGACATATTCAAAAATATATGCTCCTTCGTGGTACGTATCTCTCTGGACGGTTGTTGTAGACTATTCAAAGGCATGATAACAAAATTAAACATATAGGTCACATGCTTTATGTGCGAGAATCATCACATACTGTATATTGTAGCGTTAAGTGAAGCGAATATCTGCGCCCTAGCAATTTTTAAAAATAATTTTATACTGATCTTGGAAATACAACGATGCCTGCATAGTATACGTACTTGGTGTGCATGCACGTTTGGTGTCGATCGAGGGTTTACCTCAGCACACGCGCTTTTGGCGTAAAAATTGAAAATGTGGCGTGGCTTCTGAGAATAGGTGAGAATTGGTGGGATCACTACTCGATCACGCATGGGCTGCTATAGGGTGATCTGCCCCGGCTCTAAAAGTAATCCATTTTTCCATACAAAGCATCACCCCCCCCCCCCCCGGCCTTTTGGAATAATTTGCTGTGTTAACTTAATTCAGCAAAGCAAAGTGAACGTCTCTGACCATAGTTTGGTGCATGCCTACTGCATTTGCAGTGATGAAACAAAAAGAGAACCACACGACAAAAAAAAATTAAAAGCTAGGAATAATCGCTGCGTTAACCACACATATCTGGAATCTGATCTTGCAATAAAGCACTTGCACTAGCGCTACATACTGCCTTTTGCAGTAGTGATGAACAAAGTTGTGCTGAAACTCATGGACCACACGATCTATACACAAAAAAAAAAGGAATCGGAACGTGCACTTAATTAAAAGGAGATTAAAGTTTGACCATGCACTACTGTTTCATGGCCTTTTTTCCCTTTTTTTTCTCTTACTTCAGTATATCCAAGCTGCTAATGATATACGCGCACATAAATATATTAAGGGTCACTTGAGAGGACTTACAACGGCTTCGAATTCATCTATTTTACGCAATTCAATGCATTATAGCATGAAGCCGTTTTGAAACCAAACCAAAAAAAATGAACTTGATGTTGGTGAAAACCAGTTTTTTTTTTCAACTTTGGCTTCATTTGGGGAAGCCATTTTGACAGAAAACAAATCAACATATTAGCTAAACTATCAGCTGAGCTCCAATCCAAAGATTGAAAGGTGTGTAAGAAAAACTTGAAAATAAATAGAAAGGGAGGAGCCAGTTATTCGATCTAAGCACGTAACAAAATAATATTAGTTGATTAGCTTAACTAAACCTTGTTGTCAGCCTCTCTCTCCATCTGATCAATTAAATCATCAATTACAGATTTCTGGGGCTCAACTTGATTGTCGATGCTGTCTAGGACTATCTGCAAGAGGTTCAGAGCTAGTAGGAGTGTAGGACGGCAGCAGGACGCGATTAGAGATTGAACGAATTGAATTGATGAGTTGGTCATGGACTTTATGACTCCTGCGTACCCCTCTGGTAATGGTAGATCTGTACTTGGCTGTTGTGAGCTTTGACGGGGGCCATTTATGCTCATCAGATGTTAATCAAAAGATATATACTAGTATTTGGCCAAGTAAAATATTTTTCCCTTGTGGTTTACCCCCCCCCCCCCCCCCGCGTCTCCGCCCCATATATGAGTTGTTGGTCAGTCCGGTGGTGACTCGGTCAGTCAAGCGATGGAACACGGTTGATTTTGATTTCGCTTTTGTTTCTGCCACTCCATTCGATCGCCTCCGACCCCGTCGATGTCGTTTGAGCCGGTCATGTGGAGGTTAATTAGGGCCGGATCACGCCCGCACCACTACTGACCGACCTAACCCTACTGTGAGGACCTGCGCCTCACCAACCCCCCATGGCGGACTTGGAATTTCACCACGCGTAATGTAGCTTTCGTCAAGCAGGTACTATAGTGTTACAGGACTGACGCCGTCATCCTCATCACGTTCGTCGACGTCTACCACATGAAGGGCAGGTTATTTTTGCTCCACCAATGCAAGTTACTACAGTAGCTACTTGTACCGCCAGAACTGTGCGGTGAAACCAACACAATATATATCTGCATGCCGCCAATAATAATAGAGGGGTCGAAACGTGTAACGTGCCGTGCTGCTTATTGTTTTGTAAAAGTTTGTGTTAATTACATCCGTCACAAATCGTACTTACTCCCTTTATATATGACGCTAATTAGTTTATTTTTATTGCTTTTATTATATGCTCATATAAAATCTATGTGTATCAAAACGACCCGTAATTTAAGAGAGTGTAGTAAAACACTTTTCGTCACACAACAAAATCTAACATTAATGATAACTACTTCCACATGAGCAAATCTAGAGCTTTTCTTGATCCTATATATGGTCTAATTAAAATTAGATAAATAGATCGTTATTATTGTGTTATGTTCCCCACTAGGATTTTTTTTTAAGTAAACACGAGTAGGATTGTTATTATTGGCTATTGCCGTATGTATATGTATCCGTATATGTATGTATAACTGTTGCTTTGCTGGTACACGCACACGACACAAAGCCATTGTTACAAACATTCTTGGTTCTGAATTTTCACGAAGCCTTATAAATTGTACTGTACAATTAAAACTCGAGGCATAGCGGAGTCGAACACATTTTAGTTATGGGTGGGTTCAGATTTCAAAGTATTCACTGTAGTTTTAGATGAAAACACTGTAGCAAGTCCTGAGAAACGTGTTCTGTGAGTGAGAGAAATAGTATGAATAGGGAAAAGTTAGAATGAATAGTGTTTAGTTGGAAATTTGAACACACCCTATGTCGTTGGTGAGCATACGCATCACACAATGAAGTCACAAATGTTGTAAAGTCAAACAAATATAGCTGGAGTAGGTGTTGAAAAAGAAGAACCAATCTACAACACTGGAGACCAGTGGCTCTCAGCGCTCAGATAGATTCATGGAATCCATGAACAAACCTGCGTGGACCAATTTAAGGAGCTATCGATGCAGATCGCGCGTCCTGCTTACGTTTCGCTGACGTCGACGCCGGGAAACCGCCGCTCGCCTGCGTACGTCGCGTCGACGCCGTTGTCCCCACTCGGCCAGCAGCCATCACGCACAGCTCCGGCGATTCGGCCACTGCCTCGCCGGTGATGTGGCTGACCTTTTCGCGTCAGATCCTTCGCCATCAAGAAGTCGATGACGCCGCCGCAGTGGAACCAAACACGGATAGCCACTTTCCCCTTCCAGTCTTGCACTAATAGAATCCCATCCCGTCTCCGTCCCGCCGTTAACCAAACGACGAGAACTACTCGGCGCCTGCGCGGGTCCGTTACGCGGCGGAGAAGACGGCGAGCGAAGGACGCCGCCGAGAAGTTCCCAACCGAACCGGCGGCCGGCGAGCGGCGGCGGCTCGGAGTAATGGAGTGGGGCGACGCGTGGATGGCTCCAGACAAGCTGCAGCACGCCCTGGCCTGCCTCCTCATCTCCCTGCTCGCCGCCGCGCTGGCGGGCCGCAGCGCTCGCCCCGAGATCCGCCGCCGATCCGCGGCCGTCGGGTCCGCGGCCTCGCTCGCCGCCGGTGCCGCCAAGGAGGCCATGGACGAAGCCGGCTTCTTCGGGTCCGCCGGAGCTTCCCCCAAGGACGCAGCCGCGGACCTCGTCGGCGTCGCGGCCGCCGCGCTTGCCCTCGCACTGGTCCGCCGCCGGCGCCGTGACCGGGAGAGGAAGGCGCGCGAGGAGAGCTACGCCCCCGACGGCGGCGTCTCCATGGTGTGACGGCTGAGATCTACTAGTATTGGCTTGTTGAGTTACGCTAGTATGTTCTACTCTGTAGTACACCAACTAGACTCGTAGGGATCTATTTTTTTTTTCTTTTCCTTCTTTTTGTCATGTTTCTCTTGAAACTTTGATACACCTAATTTTGTGTGTACTACTTCTACAGATTTTGGAATCTCAATCAATTTTCTTCTGTCTTTTGATGTTTCTAGAAATCAAACAATGCGCATGCAATAAACAAGGAAGAATAAAATAATTACCAATTTGATTGGTTAATACAATTTTTTTGTCTTTTTCATAATAAACTATTGGAAAAAGTCTATTGTCACCCTCCAATTGTTACAAAGTCTATTTTCAACCCATAACTATAAAATCAGACACCGAGGATCATCCAACTATTGAAACACACAGAAAATTTGCCTTTCAGTGGTAGAAGGTGCTTTTCCATTTTCCAAAAAATATAAAACAATCTATAACTAATTTATATTAGATTAAAATTATGAATATGGTGCAAATGTTTTTTCTAAAAATATGTGGTGCACATTTGAAGTTATTTGCATATTATTTATTTGTATTCAAAGTATTTTAAGAAAAATAAAACATAGCAATATAAATAGATAATACCCAAATAACACTTCATAGTGTTCCAATAGGTATGTTTTTTTACCGAAGTTAGCATGGGAATATACAGAATTTAAGAGTATATATAGAATTTACAAATGTACAAGGCCGCAAGCCCCAAGAAAAAAGAAAATTACAGTAGATGACTACTCAGCCAAATAGAAATTTGATTATTCAAACTTGGTTTAGTTCTAAGAGAACCAATCCAAGCTCCTTTCTAAAGAAAGATCTGTAAGAGCTGATTGAGTGAGCTTTGTTATAAAAAAAAATGACTCCATTGTGTTGGTCCCAAATGGCCCAGCTAGCAATAATCAAGACTCTCTGAAAATGCACTATCCAGAAGCTAGCCTTCCATGTGCAAACATCTGTATAATGTTCAGTGTTCTATCCCAAAAATGCCAAGCCGTGCTGAAAGGACACTCAAATAACAAGTGTTTGACTGTTTCTTCCGTTCGGAGTCCACATAGAGCACAACTATAATCGTCTAGGTGCATTTTTTTTCTTCTCAAAATATTATGCGTGTTAAGCCGGTCATGAATTAAGGGGGGCACTAGCCCCCTATCGGCGTGAATTCCATGATTCTCTTACGCCAAAGAAGGAAAAAAAATAAAAAGGAGGAGAAATAATGGGTTGCACAAGCCCCTTATATTTCTGGCTCAAAAAAAATCCCTTATATTGCCGGTGTGCATCCACCACTATGTTGGCCATCATTGAGAAAAACAATAACAAAAGAAAATATGGATATAGTAATGGCAAAGAATAGAACATTAGCGGCAGAGAGCATAGCATTAATAGAAGTGACCACATCATAGACAGAAAGGATTCGAGACGTAGAGTAAAAGGTGATTGGCGGTTGTCTTCAAAATTATAATCACAATGAATTAGGCTTAATATTAAATGCCAATTAAGAATTTCCATGTCCTTTCCAAGATATTGATTGGTCTAAATTTCAGGCTTAGAGATATTTTTGATAGGATAAGGTCTGATTTTTTTTGTTTCTGCTAAACAAGTTAACAAGGTGAAGGTAGATAGCAAACATAAGTACAATAATATATCGTTGTGTAACATATGATAATATATTGTCCTATACACTTGATGTGAAGCCTACGTTATTATTCGCTTACCGTTAACTTTCTACTCCTTTGTCTATGCCGTGCATCTAGAGGCGGAACTACATTGGAGCTAGGGGGTGAGAGCCCCTATCGGTGTGAACTCCATTGATCCCTCTAAATCCTCTCTATAATTTTTGGACAGAAATAAAAGGGTGAGAAAGAGAAAAGAGGAAGGAGGAAAGAGAAAGAAAGAAAAAAAGAGGAAGAGGAATGAGTCGCACAAACCCCTAGATTACCAGCTGCCTACTTGATAGTTGGATGATCTTTAGTGTCTGGATTTATAGTTGTGAGTTAAAAAGTCATATTTTTATTTGGAGGATGAAAAATAAACTTTTCCATAAAAGGACTTCTACAATATTTGTTTTTGTGAAACACACAGTACAGACGCAGACGCTCACATATATGCACGCACACTTTCCCTACAAACATACGCATGCAACCCTACCCCTATGAACACCTCCGAAAGACTGGGTCGGCAAATCCTCGAAATTGACGAAGTCACCAGAAGCGCCTCGCTATCGACGTGCACGTCGCCTACCAGTGAAAGAATAACATCGGTTAAATCCTGGAATAAATCTAGGAAAATACGAGCACCAGTGCCGAGTCGAGGACTCAAACCCTGGTAGGTTGGTTCCAACACAAGGAACCTTACCAGCTGAGCTATAGCTCAATTCGCGACTTCTACAATAGTTGATAAAGACCGAGTCTATTTGTGCAACCTTAACATACAATACTGATGCCTGAAAATGTCAAATTGCCAACGATACTCCATTTTCCTGTCCAACAAAATTCACTATTCATTCACCTCACAAAACACGTATCCCAACAAAATTTGCTGCTGTGTATTTCACCAATTTCACCCATCTAAACACCTCCTAAACCATAGCAAGTGAGAAGATGCACACCTTTATTGATAGAAATAATATTCTACACTCTGAGCATATAAAAAGAACTACAATACCGATGCTGGCCTTTTTTTAAAGAAGCGTTCATCATGAATGCAAACAGGTGCTTGAAGAGGAAAGAGAAAAACATGGCATATGGTTTGATAGCACACCCTAGGACATATTCAGTAATCAATACGAACCCAAAACAGCGAGATGCAGAAACCAACGACACTATTGGTCGTGTTAACACAAACAGAGAGAACGAGCCGTAGGGATGTCAATGGGTCGGGTTCGGATCGGGTGGAATGGCTGGGTGTCCAAACCCTAAACCCGAACCTAAAATCCGAATCCGATCCAAACTCCTATTCGGATAAAATTATAAACCCAAACCCATGGATTAACCAAAACCCATGGATTAACCGAAACCAAAAAATATCATAATAAAATTAGCATTCAGAAAGGCCAGCAATAGCAAAATAGCAATTCGGTATACAACGATACATTAAAGTATCAAAATTTCATAACATTCATACAAAACAAGGAGCATGATACACTTAGACACGACACATAACTAATTGATAGTTTTTTTTAACAAAACTAGATAGACAACTTGGGGAATTCAGTAGGCTTTTAGTGGGCCAGATTTTTCGGGGCTCCGATGGCTCCACGGGTCAAATTTAGAATCCACCCCAAACCATAGTATTTCGGTTATCCGAACCCGTAAATTCGTGAGCACAAAATAGAACCTAAAATCAAAACCCAAATCCGCATATATCCGCCCCCAAACCCAACCATTGCCATCCCTAACGAGCCGGGTCCAGTCCAGAACCAGCGCAAGACCACGAGGCGGCGCCCTCGCCTCCGCTCACTTTGGCAGTAGAAACGAAAATTATAGTTCAATGGCCACTCTAGCCCACATTCGGTAACTTCATGCGAGATCGAATTGACATGATGAGGTCTAGCCTTTTTTTTAGCAACATGATGAGGCCTAGCTTTTTTTTTTGAGCGAATGATGAGGTCTAGCTAAGAGGGGAGAATAACTAACGCCCTGTTTTGGCTGTTTAGATGATCTTTTTTTCATTTTTTTTGCAAACTTTGCAGCCCTAAATATCCTAGCAGAAACTGGGCCGCAATGCAGATGGGCTCCCTTTCTTGACAACCCACCTTTGCGAGCCCGGCCCCTCCATCGAAGTCCAGCAAAATTGTGCCACAGACGAAGCCCAGCGCACCATGGCGCTGCTCGCCGCCGCCGCCCGCCGCCACCACCTCCACCTCCGTCTCCTCCACCCCCGCTGCCTCACCACCACCTCCCCATCCCCGTCCCCTCCGAGTCCGGACCCCGATCCCTCCATCCCAGAGCCGTCCCCCTTGCGCGCCCCGCCGGACGAGCAGTTCGCGGCGTGGGTCACGCGCCTCCGCCCGGGCTTCACCGCGCCGGACCTCGCCGCGGCGATCTCCGCCGAGCCGGACCCGGACCTCGCTCTCGCGCTCTTCCGCTGGGCGGCGCTGCGCCCGGGGTTCCGCCACGCACCGGAGTCCTACTTCGCCGCGCTCAGGGCGGCCTCGACCGGCCGCCGCCCCGCCGCCGCCGAGGCACTCGTCCACGACGTCTTCGCGGGGGCCTGCACGCCCGACCTCCGCCTGTTCAACGCCTGCCTCCGATTCTGCTGCGACCGCCGCAGCCTGTTCCCCCTCGCCTTCGACATGTTCAACAAGATGCGCGCCATGCCCGCCGCAGCCGGATGCCGCCCCGATGTCGAGACCTACACGCTTCTCCTCTCCGCCGTCGTGCGCCGCGTGCGAAGACCTCCGGCGTCGATGGTCTACCTCCACGCCGTCCGGTCCCTCTCCCGCCAGATGAAGGCCTCTGGCGTTGTCCCGGATACCTTCCTGCTCAACCTCATCATCAAGGCCTACGCGCGATGCGTGGAGGTAGATGATGCGCTCAAGGTGTTCCGTGAAATGCCGCTTTATGGCTGTGAACCGAACGAGTTCACCTATGGTTACATTGTCAAGGCCATGTTTCAGAAGGGTTGGACAGACAAGGGGATGGTGTATTTTGCAGAGATGAGGGAGAAGGGATTTGTGCCATCTGGAGGGGTGTACATGATCGCTGTGTCAGCATTGGCATTGGAATGGAGGTTTGAGGAATCAAGGAAGGTGCTGCTGGACATGTTGGACTGCAAGAGGAAGCCGGATATGATCACATACAGAACACTTCTGGAGGAGATGTGCAGGGCTGGGCAGACTGAGCAGGCGTTTGAGGCGCTGGAGGAGCTGAAAGGGAGAAAGCGAGGGCCATTGGACCAGAGGATGTACTCAGAATTGCTCGATGGACTGCACTGGATTTCCCAGCCTCATAAGGACAGCAGAGCTGTCCATGACAGAGGTTCTGATGATTCCAAATGATCAACATACTGTGTTGTGGTATCGTGGTGATCGTGGATCCATGGTCATTCAAAATGAAATGCATGGCTGATTCTGGCTGAGAAGACTGGCTACATCTGGTTGAAGCATTCAGTCACCATGAATCGACACATTCACCCTAACTCACCGTAATGCCGAGCTAAAGGTGTACAGAAGATCAGCAGAACACCTCATGGGAACATATGATCAGAATTCTTGCACTTTTGGGGTGCTACTACTGCGGAGGTGGTTGCTGTAAGTTCTTGTGGCTACTGTCAGGATGCTAGCTGATAGATTTGCCTGTCAATGACAACATCTGACAACCTTCAGAAATGTTGTTACAGGTATCATATATGACACCAACAGCTACATCATGGTTGCATGTATTACATCTAAATTGATTTTAAGTGTACTGTTGGAATAAATCATATGTATCCATGAGAGCTCTACTAATCTTGTTGCTGGTGTTTAAGTACAGATCTTGTATCTGTATAATTGATTAATTGGTAAATATGTCCAGCTCATTTGCTTGTATCGAAATGTTGATGATGTCAGCAGAATGGCTCCTTTCATAGCAATGTTTCAGCTCTTAATTGTTTCAACTTCCAAAAGCACGTGCAATTAGGAAACTACTTAGGACATGAACCGGTGCTAGTCAATACTGTCTATGTTCAATTGTTTTCATGGGATTTGTAAGCTGGAAACAACTCCCTTCTCCAGTTATCGTTCAGTCAACCTGTGCCTCTGTTCCCTAGCTTTCAACAGTAGTGACAACACGGTACAGAATAAAAACTAATACATAAAACTGCATATGTTTGAGCGTTATAAAAGTACATGATTGGCTAGGTACATGATATAGCAAATGTTCTCACTTTTCATTGTAGTTTGGAGGTATCATAGGGTCGGCATTTATTTCGCTTGTGAAGCAGAATTGTTGCCCTTTGCAGGAACGGCACTATGCCATCACCACTATTTCAATCTGAGTAACAACTCATCAGTATAAAAAAGATCTGAGTAACAACTTACCCATCCGGGAGGCTCGTCGGAGGGGATGCCGGGACGGTAGCAGGCTGAGAGAAGAACGCAGCAATATGGCACCCAATATCGAATAGAATGCCGTAGCAGGTTTCATAGGTTCTTCTGGTTGGTCGCGTCCGCAGCAATATTCCAACGGTCATGAACAAGTCAATCGACCTGTGCCCCTCAATGCAACCTGGCGAGGTTCTCTACCTCCCCCCTTGCCTTCCGGGCTGGGGGCCATTCACCTTGAGGTTTGCCCGTGCGGTGAACGACGACCGGCCCCAGCCAAAGTCGTCGTCAAACTGGACGACTCGAGAGATCGATGATCTATCGATGGGGGCAAAGGTTGCTGATTGTAAGTACTCCTAACAACTTTCCAAACGAGATACTCTCCTGTCCTGTTCCAAATTATTAGTCATCCTCTACTAGATTCAAAGATGATGTTATGAATTTAGACAACTATATGTCTAGCCTCATAGAAGATGTCATGAATTTAGGCACTCAAAATGACACCCAGAATGACTAATAATTTGGAACAGGTGGAGTAGATAACAAGCGAAGGTACGTACATAAAAGATTACAGAAGAGAAAAAAAAGATAGATAACCACGTTTCCAAACAACTTTCCAAAAAAGATGGATAACCACGTTCCAAAACAACTTTCCTGTGTCTCCACACGAGGTACTCCACAGCCATTTCTCTCAACGGCTTGTTTGGAAATGATTTTATTGAAGTGGAATGGAGAGCATTGAGTCTAAACTAACCTACCTTTTCGGCCTCCAATCCGTCCCATTGCGCTTGAATCCACTAATTTCTAAACAATCTCTAGGAGGGCGAATTGAATCTAGCCAGGGATTACTAAAAAAAATGCTGAATCTAAAATACTTGCTGCGGTAGCAAGTTAAAAGACAGTATTTTGCTTCTATTTCTGAATGCCGCGTTCCTGCATGAACTGGCACTGCTGATTTGATTTTTGACGGAACCGCAGTAAGACAGGGGCAAGCAACGGCAGCATCATAATCCTACTTGAACCCATTGGCATCCTTCATCTTGGGTGCTTTCATCGCCATCTTATCCGAGGGATCATCCATGCTGGATATACGAATGAGACCATTCAGTTAGCAGAGGGAATACTTATCCATTTAACAAAGAGTTTGAAAACAAGTTTCCAGTTTATTAGGTGCTCCGACTAGTCAACAACTCCGCGCATGGCGCCATGCATATATACACGCGGATGGCAACAAAGTAGTAAGGTCAAGCTGAAGTAAACGTACTTCCCAACAGAAATGGCCACGAAAAATTAGGGCAATTTGAATTTTTGTTGTGGCGACTTATTTACTCTTCTAAATTAAAATTCAGTGGTTAACAACGTAGCTAATAAAAGACTAATTCAAAGTAAATTCATGATCTATGAGACAACAACGAGACTAATGATATAGTAAGCGACGGACTTAATTTAATTTAACAACACTTTACCTAGTCGATTCAGGTGCCATCTCGCTGTCATCGTCCATGCCGTCGTGGGCGAAGTAGTTCATGTCGTCGTCGTCGTCGTCGTCCAACCCCCCCGGCTGGACGGGGATGAGCTGCTGCAGCTGCAGATGCTCAGATCGTGGTGCCATCGTCGTTGCGTCGACCAAGAACCGATCATCTTGCTGCGGCGGTAGCTGTGGTGTTGCGAGCTTCCCGGCCATGTCGGCGACAGCAGCAGCAGCGCTTGCCATGCCGTCGTCGTCCTGCGACGGTGGCTGCATCATCGTCGTCCACGGCTGCATCTGCAGTGGAATGTTACTGCCGTCGTCGTCCGAAGCAGCGGCGGCGCTCGTCATCATCTGTTGCTGATAACCATCGCCGCAAAACATGAACGGTGGTAACAAGCCGCCACCGCCGCCGTATGCTTCTGCGGTGATCTCCTCCTCGTCGCCGTCGTTGTTGTTGCCCGTCGTCACAGGCTGTAACAGCTGGAACGGAGGCGACGGCGGTGTGGAGGACGACGAGGGCACCGAGAGGTCGCCGGCGTCGGAGTCGGGAGCGGCGGCGGCGGTGGCGGAGGAGCGGAAGGCGTGGATGGCGGCGTAGACGCGGCGGAGGTCGAGGTCGGCCTGGCGAACCTGGAGCTGGAGGTCGCGGATGAGGGGGAGGCAGCCGGTGGAAGGGTTGATCTCCCACGCCTGGGACTCGTAGATGATGCAGTGCATGGCCTCGCGGCGCCTCTCGGGGTCGGGGCCGGCGCGGGCGAGCGTCCTGAGGATGTTGGCGACGCCGAAGAGGCGGTGCGCGTTGCGGAACACGCGTGGGCGGTCGTGCGGGAAGAACTCGGCCAGCGGGCAGTCACGCGTGCACCGCCGCCGCTGGTACTTGCACGCCGCGCACGCCGCGGCGGAGGACCCGGCGCCGGAGCCCGCAGCCGCCATGGATCGTATCCCGCTTGACTGCGAGACGAACGATGGAGTGTGGCGACTCGTGTGGACTAGACGACTCCGACTGACGACCATATATATGGCAGAGAGAAGCGGAGCAACTAACCTTCCGCCATTTTCTCTCGGCCGCTCGCTTCAAGCCGATTATTTTTTTTTTTTGAAAGAACGCCTGATGACGATTTTTCATTTTTGAAAGAACCCTTCGTGCCGATTATTGCACGGGTTATTTATGATAGGACAAAATATTATCATACTATTTATTTGTCACGGCAAACTGATTTGGTCACGTGTCAATTATCCCACGTAGAAGTATGTTTTCTCAAAAGCATTGTCTACACCAACTATGTCATGTGACAGTAGGTTAGGGTTGAATATTCTATCTCATCAATACTCAAAATCACAAACTTTTCTGATTGAGTAAGGTGGACAATGTATTTTTCTCGAGTAAAAATATATTTGTACACAATATTGGCCTACTACTTCTCCTGGACTTCTACATCAATGTATTTTCTCATGTAAAAGTATATTTGTACATAATATTGGCCTACTACTTCTCCTGGACTTCTACATCAGCCAGCTCAACCTAGGTCAAATTAGTGTTAAAAAGTGCACATCTCCCCTCCCTGCCCCCACCCTCCCCGGGTGGCCCGTGGCCCTCCCACCATCCACCGCTGCCACCCCTTCCCGACCTATTCTTCACCTCGTCGCCGCTGGAATGCATCTTCTCCTGTGGGTTGTGGCACCCCCCTAGTCTACATTGGGGTGGCCCCAACTACGATAGCGGTGCCCCTAGAGGCAGATCTACGGTGTGAGCAATTGCACGGCAACGGCACCCATGAGGGCGACGTCGACGTGCGGGGCAGTGACAGCCAACATTCTTGTGAGGCGAGGTAGTGGAGGCGCCACAAGACTGCAGCTTAGGCCGAGGAGGAGGTTCGTGGTGTTGTGAGCTGGTGCGTAGAGTGTAAAGAGTGGCACGAGTGGTTTGGTGCAATGGGCATGACAATGAAGGGCGCCAGGATGAAGCGGGTAAGGATGGCAACAACAGAACGTTGGCTTGCTGGGCCACCGATGGAGACGAGATCGAGGGTGGTCTGATGTGGCGACGATGAAGGTAGGAGGTCACAGTGGCACGTCCCTCCGGTAGGCGAGGACGTATGGATCCGCATCGCGTCGTTTCACCATGGCACACTACGAAAGCATGGGTGGCAACTGTAGAGTGATAGGTAGGTGGCGGCCACCGCCTCGCAGCTCCTGAGAGCATGGGTTTGCGGAGGATGCCGGGCTGTTGGACGGTTGTATAGGTTGTGAAAGGAGAGGTGTGGAGCCCCTAGTGGGCTCGCATGTCAATGTTATTGAACTGGTAGCTATGTGCGTGGAACGTATTGAGATGGGATGCTCTGGGCGAAAGCTTTTTGCTGGCAATTCTACTTGTGGCCATGGCGGCAGCATTCTTCGCATCGGTTTCCCAACCCCCAAGTGAGGTTTCATGTTAGGGGCCCATTCTGGTGCATGAGATTCTTTGCGTGAAAACACTGTCCAGCTCTTGCACAAGCAAAGGTGGCGCCATTGACGTCCTGTCCTCTTTAGGGGCAATGTCGGGCTTGAAAACATTGCACATGCTATTTATTATAGGATAAAATGATTATCATTATTTATTTGTCACAGATTATCCCACGTATTCCCTCTGTCCCTAATTAAGAGTCGTTCGCACCAGTATCGTGTCCCAAAATAAAAGTCATCCGTACACTGCATCTTTCTTAGCTCACGCAACCACATAGGCCTACAGGCCAGTGTCTAGCTTATCCTAGCTGTCGTGTCTAGCTGCCCAGCTCTTTATCTAGTTGTCATGTCTAGCTTAGGGTTTTTTACCATTAAAACCTTGGTTTGTCAAAAAAAAAACCAAAAACCGACCGGCAAACCGGAAGTAGCGGTTTTCTAATTTCGGTTAGGGAGCAATAACCGGGGTTTTTGTTTTGCTACCAGACCGGTCCGGTTGGAACGGCAAAAAAAAACCTGGTCTAGCTCACTATCATTTTCGTAGGGCAGTACAGGGTAGCAACGTCTTCTCTCTATTGCATTGGATGCAGAATTTGTTGTCTAGAGACTATAAATTTGAGACGGAGGTAGCAATCGGATTGATGAGACTATTCCCTATTATCCCAAACAGCAATAGATTCAGGTGACTATGTAGCAGTGTGATGGCGCGCGATCGTGTCAAAAATACTTTTTTTTTAAACCTGGATCGTGTTATTCCGTTATTCCACCTGGACCTCTGTATCAGCCAACTCAGATTGGATCAGATCTAAAGGTTAACTCCGGACCTAACGACGTGCTGACACGTAAATACTTGTCTTGGTTGACCCCAGCTTACAGGCGTGAGCCTACCACGTCGTGTGCCGTGGTGAAGTTCGCTCGCGTGCGCTGCTCTCGAAGGGAAGAAAGAAATCGCCAGCCGTTCCCCTTCCCGAGTTCCCCGAATTCCCAAAGCAAGCGGAGCAGAGCAAGCAGCGCGCAAGGATCCGTGGCAGGAGGGCGACGAGATGGGCCTGTGCTCTTGCTGCTGCCGGTGCCTGGAGCTCCTGTGCTCCGTCCTGCTGCCGCCCCTCGGCGTCTGCCTTCGCCATGGCTGCTGCTCCGTCAGTCCCGCCCCTCTCTCTCCCTTTCCGCCATGGCTGCATGCTCGATCCGCTCTCTCACCGTTGCCTTCTCTCCCTTTTTGGGTGCAGATGGAGTTCTGGATCAGCGTCCTGCTCACCATACTCGGCTACCTCCCCGGCGTCCTCTACGCCATCTACGTCATCTGCTCCGTCGACCCCGACCGCCGCGGCCGCGACCCCGACGACTACGTCTACGTCGCCTGACCCAAGAATGCACCGCCGATTCGCCATCGGCCATCGTGTTCGGCTCTGGTGTGCTCCCTCCATCCCTACCTACCTACGCCTGTGTATCACTGTGTTGGGTTGGGTTGTTAGACTAAATCCATCCCGTGCCCGTGTAAACTGTAAATTGGTGTATCCAATCTGACATTCTGGACGAATTCATCTGGTGGAGATCTGGACTTGTGGGGTTTGTGCAGTCAGTTAATTTAATTTTGGTTCCTGATTCTGTCGTGGTTGTTAATTGGCTCCATTGAATATGATGGTGGTTCTTGAATTTGGGGGGTGGTTTGCCCCATTTTAAACTGAGATCGATTCCAGACAGCCCAATGTTTTGTTTAGATAAATCCATCCTGGTGGCGCCTTGACTTGTAGTCAGCGAATGTTAATAGAAGATATCACACTTGCATTAGATACCCAGTGTTGCAGTAACAGAAGTCAGGTGCTGAAAAGCAGTGAGTAACATTGCCTGATCTTAAATGCCACTTCTTTCAGAAATAAGTGCTGATGCATTTCAGAAGGTTAGGTACTGTTGATTCAGTTATTCTGATTGCCTTATCAAAGCTTCTGTTAGTGCCAAAGCATGCGGTTCGAATGTCTAGAGCATTCAGAAAATCTTGACTTCCATTTGGTATGTCATATCTGGAAGATCAGAGCTTCTGTTATCAATTGGTTTGTGGTGTTAAGTTTTGAAGCTGTTTGTACAAAGCTAAATCAGAGCTAACACTTAAAAGACCTAGCATATAAGATAGTAGCATAGCATGTTCCCCGAATCACATCTGAGATGCCTTGGCAAATCGAGCAAATCTTGAGGATTTGTGATTCATAAGAATTTCTGGGTTCCCTTCTTCGACCTGAAATGGAGAGATGAACGAGTTAGGTAATGTCTCGCATTAATTGGATTAAAAGCATCTAAAAAGAAGGCATACTCATGGCTTGGAGGTCCTAGCCTGTCATTTACCACTGGACTTCAAGTTGATCAGTTTTTGTTTGCCATCTTTTTTTTTTTTTTTTGCATATGGTGTTTTAATAACTCTTGCTAACAATTTTGGAGTTTCTCATTTGTATTGCTGTATCATAACATACTTTCAAAAATGTTACTATGCTACAGATATTATAAGTTCCCTTGTCCTCTTTGTTTGTTGTCCATTGGTAATCCAAAAATAGTAAGCATAGTACAACTGCATAGTACATACCAGTTCACCTCGATCAAGAACTAGAATATTGTCCATCTTCATCACTGTTGAAATTCGGTGTGCTATGGTGAGTACCGTGATGCCTTTGCATTCAGCAGAAATAGTATCTTGCAATAGGGAAGCTGTTTGGTTGTCAACATTGGCGGTGCATTCATCAAGGCAAAGCACCTGTAGAATCATTGACAATTATAACTTACTCGACCAGCTCTCAGATATACGGTATAAAAGCTATTGTTGATTATTGCTGATTATCTGCTAGAAGCAATACTACAATGATATTGGTCAACTCATACCTTGGATGATTTTAGGATGGCACGGGCAAGGCAGAGGAGCTGCCTCTGGCCTACTGAAAAAGATGCACCGCTTTCTTTCACGTGGATGTCTAGACCGCCTATTGATTCTATCTCTGCCTTCATATGGCATTTTTCAAGAACTTCCCATACCCTGAGATCTGTTGTTTTATTGAATGGATCCAGGTTTTCCCTATAATGGATATTCAGAATTAAAATATTGAATGTTAAGCAGTGGATTTCTATTTCTTCTCCAAACATGAAAATGGTCAGTCTGGAGACGCTGAAATATGAGCAACCAAGACATACCTCAAAGACCCATCAAACAAAAATGGGCTCTGTGGAACTACTGCGAAGTGTGCACGAAGTTCTCGGACAGCAACTTTAGCCACATCAATGCCATCTACTAAGATGCGTCCGTTGCAAATTGGAACTAAGCGGAATAGTGCATTCAGTACACTTGATTTGCCTGCTCCAGTCCTCCCTATTATCCCAACCTAATAAACCATAGCAATTTTCATTATAACTTCAGAAATTATAAATACTTTGGTGAAAGCATTGATAATATGGTACCTGCATGCCGGATTCAACAAGGAATGAAACATCATTCAAAGCCGGTGGTAGCTCTGACTTGTACCTAAGAGTTACATGAACAAACTCAATCTTTCCTTCTGTCGGCCAGTTTCTAGGTGCAGGTTCTGATCCCTTCGGTTCTTCTTTAGGTATGCCAACATACTGCAAGCATCATCACATTGTTATAGCTAAAGACGCATGGTAAATAAGGAGCAAAATGAACACTATTGATTTTACCTCAGCAACCCTCTCAACTGAGATCATTTCCTTTTCTGTCTCCGTAAATGTGGTTAAGAAGCCATTCAGCAGCGATACTACAGGTGCTGCATATGACAGAGCCAGGCCCACCTGCAGTAGGTTTTTTCATATGATTAATGTACGGGTACTAGAAAAAGAACTATACTTTCACTTTCTATGAGGATGGAAAGGCCAAGCAGAAGATCAATGACTGTCCTCTCAAACCTACCAGTCCAGGTGTTCCAAGGTTAACAAGAGAACTGCTATGGAAGGTGACAGTGGCCATCATGGCGATGAACAGAATGATAAAACCTGCCAACAACTGGACAGTTTGTTGGTCACTGCAGTGCCTGTGCTATAGGCCTTAATGAAGGATAGATATTCTTAATTTCTAGTACATGATGATGCTATTATAGTGTGACAGAGGTAAAGAATTATATACCTGTAGTCTCAACGAGAGCCACAGACTAGCAGTCAGCTCAGAGTAGGATGTTTTCTGATATAGTGTCACATGTTGGATGAACTTTGCTAAGAAGAACCCCTGTGTAGTGTACTGTCAGTATTTTTAACAAAACACACAATCACTAGGCACTTGAGCCTTTGAGGTGTGACACTTAAGTTCAAACGGAAAATTATGGCTTTTTAGCATCCTTCTCTGACTAGTCTAGATGCAATAACTAAAATGCTTCATTCTGTTCTGTGAAGAAAAAAAATAAACATACTTCTTTCTGGAAAGCTCTTATTGTTGATGAACCATCGAGCGTCTCTGTAAAAGATGAATAAATTGGTGAACGAGCAACACTATCAAGTCGCCTTACTTCACGTGACGTAGACCTGTAATAGAACTGCACAGAACATAAGTTAGTTTCTCCATAAGGCACGCCACAGAAATATGTGACGCACACGCACTGTGTTGACTAAGAGGCAAAAGAGGATTAACTGTCACACATTGCCTCAATTAAAGAGGGTACAGAGTTAAACTATCCATAGAACTTGTTAGCAAATGACAAGTCCATTAAGCTTAAATATCGTGCTTGATGAACATTGGAAGAGAACCGATAGATAAAGAAACAGATTAAACTAACAAAGACAAAAAGAAGAAGAAAATGGATATTGTATTGCTTTCGTTAAAGTATGGATATTAGTCTCTAAAAGCTCAGATAAATAGCCAAGCTTCGTACATGAAAAAAGGGGTGAATATGTACCTGCAGCTTCCTATAGATAAGCCAAAGCGGAAGTAAGACGAGTAAGAAGGAAACCTGCAGATCAAACATTCATGAAACACAAGAAATGTTATTTAGTATCTTTTCTTAAATACTAGGCTGGTCAGAACAATTGTTCATAATTTACCTGTGAATAAGACAAAATAACCAGAGTGCCAAGTAAGCTAAAGAAGTTGGCCACAAATATATTGAGGATGAATGGAAGAGAATCATCAACAGCGTAGAGGTCTGATGATAGTCTGAGATGTTATAAAGCATGATCAAGGCCAAGGAGCATTTCAACCTTTCGGGGCTTTACTAGAAAGTATTGACAATCAGATAGCAATCATACGGACCTGTTCAGAATCCGACCACTGGGATTTTGGTCAAAGAAACAAACTGGTGCATTGATGATATTTTCGAGAAGAGATGCATGGATATGGATTGCTGCACGGAGGCCGCCGAATGCAAAAGAAAACGCCCTTCCCAGCGTGAACAGAGAATTGATTATACCAAACATAGCAAGGATAATCTGCACAGGTGAGTTTTGTATGAGAAAAAATCCACTGAAGATATTCAACAAACTGATATTTTGATTCATATTTCACTTAAATAGAAAGCACTCTTACCAGATAAAAACTTGTATTGTTGGTTCCTGTGCCGGTATCAACCCAGTAAGTTAACCAAAGATCATTGCCATTACGGGATGCTTGCATTAAGAATGCACTTAGGAATATTAAGATGACAATTGACCACCCCGCAAATGTTGCATATTTTCTGTTAAACAATAGTTATTATCAATAATAGAGCACAAAAGCCTGAAATACTTTTATCATTCTATTACGTAGCGTGCTCCAGTCTACATTCTACAAAATAACTCACTTGTAGACACTAAGCTCAACCATGCCTTCTTTCCTTGCCTCTGCTTCAACTTGATCTTTTTGTTCCTCATAAGCAACAACTGAATCATCTTCAAGTATAACATCAGTCCTCAGCTCACATGATACTATTTGTGCTTTCTCTTTCACAGAAACTGCAAATGAGGTAGGACTTGAACTATCTGACTTAGAGATTCTTGAATATGGAGTTGCCAAGAAAGATTCCAATGTCCCAAACCACTTAACGAGCCCGTTGGCCATGACTACAATCATATCTGCAGCAGAAATAGCCTGGGGAAAAGAAAATTCCATTGTTCTTTTAGCAATTTTCCTTTTCATGCTATTAAATGAAATGCTTATTTCGTGCTTACAGCCTAGTAGTATAGGTGTTACCTTACATAGAATGCATGCATTTAATACAAACATGGTGTGCAGCTTGTTTGGACAATTAATACTACCTGCAGATTGTGTGTGCTTAGCAATCTTGTTTTCTGCATCAACTGGGGACCCATAATAGCGTTTTCCAGGATCCATGAAGCAACTTGGGAGTCAACCGCGCTAAGGATGTCATCAAACAAGTATACATCAGAATTCTGGTACAAAGCCCTGCAAGTGTAAGATCGTAATGTTAGCTAGTGAACTTAAGGAGGATGTAAGGTGCACAAAGTTGTTACAAACATGACCTTGCCAATGCTACACGAGCTCTCTGTCCACCAGATAAGTTGGTACCTTTCTCTCCAATATGCGACATATCTCCTCTGGCCATTGCTGATATGTCAACATCAAGCGCACATGCCTGTATTACTTCTTTGTATCTGCATAGATGTTGTAGCGCAGAATGCTAGTTAAAAAAGAACATGAAGTTATATGGTGTCTGAGCATCTCCGATACTTCATGTCAGCTGCTCTATGTCATGACTCGTGCCATGTCAGAAGAGATGAACTTGTGATAACATCATTTAAGATATATAACCTACCTCCTTGGATCAAATTCTTTCCCAAGCAAAATATTATCTTGCAGAGAGCCAGATAAAATCCATGGTACCTACAGAACATCAGTTCCAATCAAGTCTCTAGACATTTCAACCACAAATCTTAAGGAATTTCCAAATCATAAAGTACTACCTGTGGTACATAGGCAATCGAACCACATGAGCTAATAGAACCACTGACGACATGAGTCTCGCCAATGACAGAATTCAGCAACGATGATTTACCAGAGCCAACCTGATACAGACATATCTTTTTTCTCAGTTAACAGGACAAATAATAGCAGCAGCATCAGATTAGACAGTTATAAAAAAGAACTGGTGACATTTCTTTGCAAGTACATGCAAATTGAGATATAATATGACAATAATAAAGTATGCAACAGGCTATTCAGTTTCTTTTTTTCCCCTTGAAAGCTATTCAGTTTCTCCAACAAAACTTTGTTATATCCATCACAGAAATAAGACACCAACCACCCAGGGAAACAAAAAGTGCTACCTCGCCTACAATTGCAATAAAGAGCCCTTTCTGTAGCTGCAAAGATATATCTTTGAGAACCATGCTCGGATCAGATACAGAGCTGCTAGACCAAGAACAGCATACATTCTGAAGGACAAAAGCCATTGGATTGTGCATTGCTTCGGTATATCTCTTAAACTGGTACGTTAAAATGTCATCAGAGGCAGTTAACTCTGATGAGTGATGTTCTGGAGTAGACAAATAATTACTCAGCCGTCTGCTAGAGATAACAGCCTGGACGACCAAAGCATACAAGTTAGCACAGCTGCAAATGTATCAAGATGTATTATAAAAAAAGAAGGATCATCCACTTACATCAATCATCCCATTAATAACCCATGGAAATGAGTTTAATGGTGATATTAACGTGTTAAAGAGTGCAACACAAGTAAATACCTGAAATAAGATACCATATTAGTAGGAATTTTTTGGTGAAACGCATATATTAAACATATCTCATGAAAATTATTTTACCGTAGCAGCGTCCAATGTGTGTCCCATTATTGCAAAAATGGAAAAGGTGAAAAGGGAGAACAATGTCGGTGTGGTTGCCCAGAAATAAACGCACCAAGCATCCAGATATTTTCTAGTCTAAATAAGAAGAAATTGTTAGTTCCTCTATGCAAGGTGCAATTTGTTATAAAATGTCGAGTAATCATGGGCAGTTGCAAACCGCGAGATGCTTCACTTCTGATTCTCTTCTTTCCATCAAGCGCTCAGTGAATAGTTTCTCCCAGCTGTACATCTTCACTGTTCTAATATGTGCTAAGAGCTCCCCTGCACAGCTTATCCTGTTGATGGAAAAATACCCATGGGTAACTTTTGGAGTAGTCTTATACTTATTGTGTTTACTAGCAAACTTTTAAATAATTACTCCTACTTCATTATCCAGGAAAAAAGTCAACAGTACATACCAATGAAACCAACGTATGTAATGGTGTTTTGGAAAGTACTGCAGCAATATGGGAATATGGTAAAACAAAACAGATGATGTGAAAACCAAAGGCAATGGAGTAACAATTTTCGTACCTCTGATCTTTTTGCTTCATCATTTTTTCTGTTGCGCCAGCAATCCTTGTAGAAATCCATTTGTTCACTGTGCATGTGTACACGGTTACAGGCAAAAGAGCAATATTGTTAAAAGTAAACAGTAAGCTATAAACATGTGAGGAAGTTACGATTAGATTATATTTATTCACTGAGCATGTGTACATCGTTAAGGCAAAAGAGACGATATGGTTAAAAGTAAATAATACGAGCAAAAAAAAACAGAGGAAGTTATGATTAGATAATAAAAAATGAGTCGGCATTACACACTATAATCTCAGTCCCTAGTACCATCAAGGTCCGTATATTATACATTTATTTGTACTTGGACTCATCGTTGAATATTCACAAGACAATAAAGGATTACATCGAGCCAAGAGATTAAAGAATGATAACAGACCTGGTATTAGTAAGATTGTTATTGCAAGGCCCGATAGAAAAGCATAATTGACTTGTGTATACAATAGATAAAGGGCAACTCCAATCTGTAATGGCAAGCTGGACAAACACCAAATCCAAATCATGCATAGAGTTATACCATGAGGTGTGTATAATAGTCTGGGTCTTTCATAGACAAATATGAGAAGATGAGAAATACCTCCAAGCATCATGAAGGCTGTTACATAGGTTTATTGTGCGGTCAGCATCAATAGACATGAAGGTCTGGATCTCACCTTCAGAAAACCTAGAGCGCTCAGCTAGACTGAGACATAGGCACTGTTTTTAAATGTCCAACCAATTTTAAAGGAAACAAATAGAAGTCAATAAAAGTTATAACATGTTTTCAATCTGGAATAGAGTATGTAACATAGTACAATGTTGAATGTAGATCCAAATGACCTGTCATAGAAGCTATGTAGAATATTGAGTAGTAGTTCTATGCTGTACCAAAATTCATCTAAACAAGTACTCATCTAGTTCAAATACATATCATTCTTGAATAGAGGTCAAACTTAAGACATTGTTAGCTACCATATGCAAAATCAGTTCTACTTTTCAAATGAAAATTGAACCAGTAAATATTTCATTAGAACCATTTTCATATGATTGCATTTTATAAACTATATGTTAGCAATTGTTGAATTCGAGTCAAGGAGACCATGTGACATTTATTTGGGAATAGAAGGCTTATGAGCTAGTATACAACTACTCAGTTACATATCCAATTTTTTAGTGTATCATTCATAATGGACGGTCTGAGTTGTCTTGTGAATATGTTGTTATGCAGAATAACCAAAGAACCAATCAGTGTTTCATGACAAATTACTATTCACAGAATGATAATAACAGAATGGTCATACCTTCCGATAAACTATCCCCATGATGCTTGATCGTAACATCAACTTGAGCTTTGCTAGGCGAAAGGAGTATTGGCTATCTAAAAATGATCTACATGAAGAAACAAAAATTTAGAGAAACAAATACTAGCTAATACTAAGAAGGTAGACGTCCAAGGAACTACCAAGATGATTCTCTTTCAATAGGCAAAGGTTCACTAATATTGTATTCTGTTTCAATTTTTAGAATGACAATATTTATAATAAGAAAATATTACAGGCACAATACAACAAGCTGCTCGAAGATGTGACTGCTAAATTCATATTTATTATCATCAAATCAACCATTCTTATGACTAAGTGCAATATCTGCTCCACATGAGGACACTAATCTAGATATGCTGAAGCTTGAAACCACATGAACATGTAACACCAGTATGAGTATGGAACATGATACAACCACAGTGATTTAGCATAAAAACACCAGTCTATCACCCATCACCTAACTTGTACTTCCCAGTATATAAGTCGAGTGTAGTCTGTTAAAGTTAAGAAAAATAAATGGTACAAAAAGGAGATGCATAATCATTATCTAAATTTTGAGTACAACAAAATCATAAACACATCATTGAATGTGCAAAAGCACAAATCATATACTGAGGATGGTTTTCTTTTTTTTTAAAAAAAGGATGTTTTACTTGATAATAGAAGTCAATCCTAGGGAAATAGCAAGAATATATCCATTCATGCCACCAGAACCTGAAAAGTAATGCATAAATCAACAGAAGATGTAGATTAGTTTATTACATTACAGAAAATTTCAGATCAAGATGCACGAGTAGGAAAGATTTGACCAGATAATTAGCATTATTTGCATGCACTTTTTATTTATAAGAGAGCCATATTTTTTTAGACAAAATTGTCTGCATATCACAAAAACTATCTAAATGAACTACACAATAATCCTAGAAACTACTGAAAAGAGTCATGTTAGAATGTTTGCTGTTGGTTCTTTGTTCCCAGATAGAGCTTCAAGTGCCACTATTGAAAAGAATATAATTTTGTCTAGGAGAACTTGTAGTAAGTAACCTTCGTCTCTTTGAGGAAATAATACCTTTGTTCCACAGGAAAAAAAAATACCTTGCTGAAGAAATTTTATAAACTTGTTGAGTAGAAGAGGGCTAATGAAATTGATGCTGTCATTTAATACCTACATGAATAGAATGTTAGAAACTTAAAGGTAACCAGTGTGAACTTCAATTTTGTGAATGCTTCACTTTTAAATGTAATAATATGATAATAATGTAGGTGTTAAAAGTAATTCCATTCTATCGTTCATATAATTTCAGGTTACCGTGGGAAATGTTAACTGTTGACTAGCCATTAAGAGTAAGCAGAAGAGGACACCATGAATCAGAGTTCGCATCTAGCAACATCCTTTTACTCAATTCAGCCACCTCAATTAGAAAGAAGAGGATACCTTAAGGAGTCCCAAACGCAAGTATGCCCATCCATAAGAACAAGACATGGCTCTAAGGAGAGATGAGTTTTCATGGTAGTTTTGATATTCGGCAGTCCAGGAAGACAGTAGTCTGTCATAACAAGAGGTAGCTCTAAGCTCAATGGGTAACTCAAGTAGATCTGTGAAGTCAAGTTGTCTTGTGATACCAATGTCCATCATTGGATTAACAAATTTGAAAGTCAATAGTTCCCACAAATTATGGTCTTTTGCCTGAGAAAAGATAATAGTAAGAGCTTTAAAAACCACTTCTTGGTGATGTAAAAATAAACAAAAATGAACAGGATCCAGATGTCTTTCTATGTCCAAATTCCAAATAGCCAACAATGATAAAGTTAATCCATGAGGCACAGATCGTGTAAATTTGCAGATAAGAATTGATCATACGCAGAAATGTGGAATATGTTTTTTTTTCTTTCGGGGAAACATGCATGCAAAATTGCAGATTCATTATAGAAGACATTTCAACACAATCCAACCAAGACAAGGCAAGCCTTGCCAACATTTATATTTGGAGGTTTCATCTGCCTGGTTGGCAACACTATGGATGCCATCGTATCAAACAAATCACATGCAACAGAATGTTTTACAATGGCAAGGCAACAGCAAGTTTGTAGCATGCATGAGATGAGATTGTCACAACAATATCATAACCAATATAAAACTATGACTGAGGTCATAGACTGAAACTGCGCCATCCAAAATGCACTACCAAAAAATCAAAAGGCTTATTACCGTAATCACATACCATGTTTGTAATTTCATATTCATCTTTTTCATCACTTAGAATGAGTGGTGCTTCAATAGAGTTCGCTTTTCTGAAACAGCATGAAGTCACACATTGCTTTAGAGAACTTGTGTAGATAAATTCACACTAAACAATTACTGCACATTACTTTTTTTTTCTTCTCAAACGTGCAAGAGAGCTACATTTCATTTCATCAAATTGTCCATACATTTTATGACAATGAAGAGAAAATATAACGAAATGTGTACTAGTTGCTAAATAAAAAATGGTAATGTCACTAGTTCACAAAGGAAATTGAGTGGAAAATACAGATATTCAGAAAAGAGAAAAATCAGCAAAGCAGATACCTTCTGTTGCCTGACTGACCCATTATTACAGCAGCCACAATAACAAAGAGTCCAAATGTGATTGCAGTACAAAATGAGATAATCTCCATAAAAGATGACGTTGCCTGTTTATTACAAAATAAAAGCTTTGAATAGATGTTTATTAAATAATGTTTATTTTAAATAATAAAGTGATGTTCCTTTTAAATCCAGGTTGATATGTATGCACTTTACAGTAATGGTCACATTAAAAGACAATGAAATAGGGATTTTATTACAGTCATAATAAAAACAGCCAACGTTTGTAGAAGTTCCCACAGCTCTAATAAGAACCAAAAAGCATATAAATGTCAGAGATAGGACGTCATTTTGTAAACTAACAGAATACCTTTTGAACTGTAAGCTTGTATTGCAAATGAGGTATCTCTAGAAGAATCTTCAGGATCCAGCAGAAGCACATGATTGGGTTGTAGAGAATTTCAAACCAAGCCCCACTGACACAGACAATACTTACTGATATCTAGAAAAAGGCACATTTAAAACCAACTGTAAGGACATTTTGTTAAAACATATATATGACACGAAAGGAAGGCAAGATCAATATGGTAAGATAGCTCTTACCCATGCAATAAATTGTGAGCACATGAAGAAAAGTTCATAGTCCTCAACATCCTCCCCATCATATCTCTTCTTAACTAGCATAGTTAGTCCAACCACTGAAAGGCAGGCTGCAAAACTAGGCACACCGGATACAAACAACTTCTCCGATAAACCTCTTGTGATGTTCTACAGCAGTAGGATAATTATTATAAATGACACGTTATAAATAATGAAGAATATAAATTAAATAAGAAAAATTTATCCTCTCTATGCTCAGAGCACAATTACCTACGTCAGAATTACCAGATAACTAGTACTATTACAGCAAAAGGGAACCACAACCATTATTAATGCGAGTAAAATCCTAACAGAAACAGGAAATGGCATCTATTCTAACACCTTTTTTAGTGCCATGTAAAAATAAAAGCCATGCGCCATGAACCTATATAATGCTCCGTTTGGAAGAACTGGCGGCTAACATCAAACTTTCTGATTCATTCCAAACTCTATGGTGGTCTGCAGGTCATAACCAAGCTAGTCATGTGACTTTGAAAAGCTCACTAGACACTTGCCGCACCTATTGTTATCAACTTTGTGACATAAATCCGCATTGCGCAACTTTTAATTGAACACAGCCTGGTCACAGAGAGAGAGTGAAATGCTCCTCGAAATGAAAAGCAGAGTGAATTCAGGTACCCGAGCTCTCGGTGCGCTCCTCCTGGCGAGGAAGAGGCAGACGACGGCAACCGCGGCGATCGCATTCCCAGCTAATGCCAGCACCGTGCAACGACGAGAAGACATTAAGGAATATACACTGAGAATAGAGCCGGAACCCACAAAACGCGCCGTCACAGGTAAGATGACGAAGCTGCAAACGACTGGAGATCCAGACGGGAAAAAAACGAAGGATATAAATCCGCGAAGCACGGCCCGAAGCGCTTTCCATCCCACACCTGCAGCAAGAGATCACCCAAGAAAAAAAATTAAAAAAAAAAACTCGCGGGTTAGCATCCCATCGCGATCGAAACTCAAAACCCCGGGGTTTTATTTGGAGGGGGTTTAGGGATCGCACCGTGGGATCGTCGGGGCAGACGAAATCCATGGAGAAACAGGCGGCCCCGCGGAGGATCCGCGAGCACCGCCGCCGCCGCCGCTCCGGTTTCCGCCCTGGAAGCAGCAGCCAGCAGCAGGCGAGTACTCTGGCGAGCGAGCGGGTGCGGCGCTGGCCTTGCCGTTGCTGGGTGGAGTGGTGCACGCCTCGGCGTCATTTAACGCGGGCGCGCAGCGGCGCACCCATTCCTCGCCTCCGCTCCGCTGCGCTTCACTGAAGAGTGGGACCAATACTCTCATGGGCCTACATGTCAGTGGGGTATAGAATCTCAATGCGGTGAGTTTGCCCTCGTCTTCTGACTGGGACCCAGAAGGAGGCCGTGCGCGGGCGCAACGACGGCGGCGCGCGTGAGTCAGGGGCTCTGTGTGTGGCACACTGTGTGTGCCATCGCGTTTATATATCCACCGTCCGTTTGCTCTCGTACGGCCGATGCGGGGAGATAAAAAGAAGATCTGATCGGCAACGGCAAAGCATGTCTTCACTTTTCCATTCGTTCACGTCCCAGACTAAAGGCGACTGCCAGTTTACCACTAAAGTATGGTTACATTTAACTACATCGTAATAATAATATAAAGTTATAAAGAGGAAGGGCATAGTTGGTGCATGGTGATGGCGCTAGCGCCGGACAGGACAGGAGTCCAAAGCAGAGCGGCAGCGCTGGACGAGTGTCAGCAAGAACCGTCTCGTCCGGCTTCTGGCTTCAGCCGAACAGATCGAGCAAGGTGCGCACCACTTTGCGCGCGAGTGGGAGCTTTTGGGCTTTGGGTCTTTTGTCGTTTTCCTCGGGTCACGTGGCGCGCACATATGATCCTTTTTGGTGGGGGTGGGCCTGCGGGGGTGGTGGGGACTGTTTGGGAAGGGAAAAGAGAGAACTCGCCCAGTTTCACGAGAGCCCAAGCATTTGTCAGCCTTCTTGAGGCCCGGAAGATTCGGCCCACACGACCAACCAACGCTTCGCGGCCCATCGGAAGCGGCCGAAAAGCCTTCCTCTTCTTTCCCCTCCCTGCCAAGCTCTCACCAAATCACACAAAAAACCAAATCACACACTGTTCTCGGAAGAAGAAGAAAAACTAGTCACACACACGACACACCTATGTGCGGTGTAGACGTGTAGTAGGGCATATACAATAGTAGTACGATGCTCGTGAGATGCGTTTCCCTACGAGACAATCGAGGGCAGTGGACGATGACGTGGACGTGAGATCACCACAGTTCAAAATAATCTGTACTAGACCATGGAATGGAATTGTAGGAGTACTAGTCCTACTACTACTATAGCTGTCTGTTGCAACTAGCCAAAGAGTGATCAGTGTGATGATCGCCAAGCTTTACCCATGCTTGTAGCCCGGTAGCTAGCCTACCTCGGCAGGCGACAAGGCAGGCCCGCACAAACCTACGCGTGCGCCTTCGATTGACCTACCCTATCCATCCTAGTATTATTATCACAGTCAGCATTATCTTTTGAGCATCATATTCAAAGTTTAATGTAAATGTACGAAAAGATGAGTCACGCTCAATATACATACATACTTACTCACGTTTCTTGAAACAATGAATAGTCTGATGTTGTAAGAAAAAGAATCAACGGTGACAGATATTTTGATATGGAGGTAATACAACATACTCACCCTACAAATATAGTCACGGAACTCTAACATTCTTATTTTTTTTTAAGCACCTACAAAAGACTAAGGCAATATATTTCGAAATTAACAAATTTAGACATATCTTTTTAAGGACATGTCATCTACCACTAAAATAATAGACCGGGTTAAATCATGTAATAAAAATTTAGAAAAATATGAGCACAGCTGTCAATTTAAAATTTTAGATGAATTTTTAAAGTGAAAAATACAATTTCAACCATTGGCAACATCGATGCTATGTCACTAAAACGCTGGTATAAATTAAAGCTAAAACTGAAAAGGTAACTAGTAAAAGTTATGGAGATGGATTATATCTAGCTCTTTTCTGATAATAAGAATTCACCAAGTGTAAAGATCAATTGAAATATGATTCTTTCGCTTGAATTATTGAATTTATATATGTGGTTGGAGGTGAAATGGACGTGCAAAGCAAAGATAAGTGTGACGCATGCAATCGGTTGTCAAGCGTGACCAGCAGGGAAAATTTAATAATCTCATCACTGATAAGCATATTAATAAGATATAGTGCCCTTATGTCACACCCCGAAATTTGGAATTTCATGATGTGAATTAGAAAGAAAATTAAATAAACAATTTTCATTAATTATTAAAACTTTTTCAACATTTGTCTTATTTACAGGGTATTTAGTATAGGAAAACAATCATTTTCCTAAATCAAATAAAAATGCTTTGTGTTGCCTTAATTGAAGTGTTGCATTCATGTCTTTGAATCTCATCTTTCTTGAATGTGAGGTTTTCAAAATGCGTTTAGACGTCGATCAAATCCTTTTTTGAGAATTTCCTAGATTTTCTGGGAATTAATTCTCTTTTCCTAAAGTCAAATCCATTTATTGGAAGGATTTAAAATCTCTTTCATGAGCTCCAAATCTTTTATTTCGGTTCAAAGTCTCCAACTCTATCTCTGGAATTTTTCCTGGGATTTTTGGAGATTTTGGAATATTTTCTAGTGTTTAAATACATTTTCTGGGATTTCCTAGAATTGTTTTTGAACTAGAATCTATTTCCCGAAAATATAAAACTTAATCTTTTCTCCTTTTCTTTCTTGGGCTGAATCCATCCGCAGGCCAGCTAGCCGGCCTATTCTTTTTCCCTCTCCCTGCGTCGGCCCAGCAGCTGGCGTGGCCCAGCCCAACTCGGCTCAACTCTTTCTCCCCCTCTCTCTCTCTCTGACCAGTGGGCCCGCGTTGTCATCCTCTCTTCCTCTCTCCCTCGTTCTGTCACTGAACCGTGGGCCCCACTCGTCATCCCTGAGCTCTCGCCGTCTCCAAGCGGGACTCAACAGAGTCCGACCTTGCGTCGCCGTTCTTGTCCGTGGCGCACACGCCGAGGTTAGTTCTCGAGCCCCTATAAAATCCGAGCTTCCTCGCTGCCCTATTCCCTCGCCCTCGCTTTGCCCCTCCTCCCTGCGCAGCGCCGCCGCCAAGTCGAGCTCGCCGTCGATGAGCTGCAGGAGCCGCCATTGTCGTCGATTCGCTCCGACCGAAGGCAAAGGATGTAGATGGACGCCGCCATGATGGTCCCCAGTCCGAGCCGCATCGATTTGTCGGGTCATCGTCGTCGTTCCTTCGCCGGAGGAGCTCGCCGCCGTGAAGGTCGAAGCCGGCGCCGCCACGACTCCGATTCCGACCGCCTCCGTTCGATCTCCGCCCCCGGTGAGCACATCCCCGAGATCCCCTCGTGCTCCTCCTTCGATTCCCCTGCTTAGCTGAGCGTCTAGCCCACCGAATCGCCGACGACCCCTTCGAGCAGAGCTCCCGTCCGCCATGGCCGTCGCCGGTCGCCACCGTCGCTCAAACCTCGTCCCCAACTCCCAAAACGTGTTTCCCTTTGCCTCCTCTTTCTCCCAGACCAATCGCGGCAAGAAACGGAGCACCCTAGCCCTTCCCCAGCCATCTCCGGCGAAGCTCCGCCGCGGAATCGAGCGGCGCCGCGCCAGCCGTTCCTCTCCGGCGAGCCGATCCACCCAGAAGAAACAGAGCTGCCCGATGGAAATCCGACGGCCAACAGTAGATCTAAACCCTAGCCGTACCGGTCAGCACCGGTCAGCCGCGCCTTTTGCAGAAAAGCCCCTCGGTTTTAGAGAAATCAACCCGCGGTCCAAGCCAGTTCAAAAATAATTAGATCTAGGTCCTGTTTCTTTCAGTTTAGCCCCTGATCTTTCTAAAAATCTAACCCGCCGTCCTGCCGCGTCGTTTTTCACAAAAGTCCTTCTGTTTTTATATGAAATTACGTTTTAGGTCCCTGGTTTCTTCTGTTTAAGCCCCTAGAAGGTTAGATTTAGTACAAAGGAGCCCTTGAACCTTGTTTTATCCCTAGATTTCACGTTTAGACTCCGTTTAACCTCGTTCTTGATGCGTTAATCTTCTAAAAGCGTAGATTTTTGTTTAATAGTGTTGTTTACCATGTTTCAGGTTTTGAAATAAATTAATAAATATTAATTTTCCTAATTCTTATTTAACTAGCTTTCTAATTTAAAAGCTAATTAGAGTTACACCTTCATGTTTTATAATGAAAGTTAATTTGGTTAATCATTTTTGATCTAGCCTTTTATAATTAAAATATGATAAGATTTATATCTTGTCTTTTCATAAACAAAGATGTTAATTTGGTTAATGTTTACTTCATTTGTTTTTCTAAACAAAAGCTAGTAAGGTTATATATTGGTTTTTGTAAACTAATAATTAATTTGCTTAATGTTGTTGAATCTTGTTTTCTAAATAAAACATGACCATGTTCATACATCGGTTTTTATGAATAAATGTTAACTTGATTAATATCTATATATACTTCACTAGCTTTTCTAATTAAAAGTTATTTAAGGTTATACTCTGTTGTTTTATAAACAAATGATATCAATATGATTAATAATTATTGAACCAATCTTTTATAATTAAAATATGGCTAGTGCTTTACCCGTTGTTTCATAAAGCAAACATGCTAATTTGATTAATAATTATTGAACTCTCTTTTCTAATTAAAATCTGATTAGGTTTAAACACCGGTTTTGTGCAATCTAAATTAATATGATTAATTTCCAACTTAAATGTGCTTTTAATATTAACTTGTTTAGTTCAACACGATACATGAAGTTAATCGATTAGATGCTCTCACATGCTTTCTTGCAAATTAAAATGTTTAATTGATATAATTATTATATAAATATTTACAAATAAAATTGATTAGGCTTTAACCCGTCTTTTCATATCAAAGTATAATTTGATTAATTTAAATAATGAATATTTCTCTAAATATTCATTACATGTATTTTTCTTAATTAAAATAAATAAAGCACATAGTCTTTACTTTCTTTTGTAATATAAATTATCCGATAGCTATACCTTTCCAACCGTTGTTCTGTTTTCAACGTTTGTTTCGCCCTTGTGATCGTAGTAGCGAGTCCTATCGTTTTATATGTTCTTTCAAAGCTTTCCTTGTGATTGGTGTATTGTTCTTAGTTGTATCTATTTCTTTGCTTGCATGTTTGTGCTTGTGCTCGATGTTTGCTACGATTAGAGGAGCATCGTTCCGAAGCTGTCAAGAACAAGAGTTGAAGACTGAGCAGTGGTATTCTTTTGCGGAAAGGCAAGTGTCCCTAACCATCTTTCTACCTATGCTTTTGTGGCAGAACCGCCCAATTTAAACTGGCTCAAGTGCGTCTAGTCACCCTAACTCAGGGTAATACCAGCACGCACTTCAAACAGTTTAAACCCGGTAGTCTGTCGAGTGTCCCCGGGACATCCCGAATCATCCACTGACAATTTTGAACCATAGCTTAGGATCCTTACCAAGTTGGGAATAACACATCAGGCATTACCTTTTTACATACATACGGAAAGGTACGAATTATTACAAACCGAGTTTTGAACATTCTTAACTTCAAGCCATAGTACTAAGATCCAAATACAAACTAGATTTATACAACTGAAGAGTCAGAAGAGTTCTAGAGTCCTCTAAACATCTAGAGCTATCTGGGACCTCCGATGCTCTAGGGCTTCTGGCTCTCTTCTTCGCCTTCGGTTTGTGGAACCTCCTCTGGAGAACAGAAAGGGAAGAACCCTGAGTACGAAGGTACTCAGCAAGACTTACCCGTCTTACCAAGAAAAGACTTTCAAGGATGGATGATTAGGCTTTCTGGTGGTTGTTCGGCTGACTCGACCTTTGCGGAAAAGCTTACTAATAATGGATCCTTATCTGACAGTTTTATTTCAATTAGGTTTTAACTACTCACTAAGTTGTAAAGGTCTTTTTCATACACGTGATACTAGGTTCAAACAGCAATTTGAATCACTCACAGATAATAGTTCAACTTGTTTCCTCTACGATGTTTAACACCTGATCAAGTGCACTCATAACCAAGAGTAGTGTCGATCCGGATCAATGTACATCCTGCAGGAGATACCTAGCCACCAGTCACGTACAGCTGCGCCAGCTGTCCGCAACAACCTTTCAATCAGTTGGACCAAAGACCGGAAATATCCTTACCTGAACCCGGGAACGCATCCCCACGTGGGCCCCACATCTGGCGACCACCCCGTGAGTTCCAGATGACGATCCCGCCTTTCTCCGACCCAGCAAGCACCGGTAAGCGATATTTCCAATCAACGAGCCAGCTAATCTAGTTGGCTTTACTGGTCCCATAACCCAGTAAGAAACCAGGTAGAATCACTTGATCAATCAATTAAACAACGGATCGGTCCTTAGTCACTTTAGCTAGTAGGCAGAGCTAAAGATCGAGCTTACCTCAATCCATTCTATCACCCTCTGCCCACTCTCTCTTCTCTTAATGCCTCTTATATGATTCATCTATGATTAGTGAGAACCTAGATCATCATCTTTATCTATTAAACCTTGCAAAGCATTTCTAAGTGGTGATTCTATAATTCATTTAATTACCTTCCTAACCAAGGTAGTTCTACCAAGGAGTAGTTTATGCATCAAAAGTTTTCATTCAACTCCTAACCTAATGCACCCATAAATAAAACATAATATTTGGACTTGTGATCTTCGGAAATAACATAGGTAAAGATGCATCCGGGGCTTGCCTTGAGTTTCGAAAAGGTTAGCGGTCTCGGTGACTTCCTGGGATTCCGGAGCAACCACTAGAACCTCCTCGCACTGAACTGGATCGTCGGAGAATTCCACGTACTCCACTTCCGAGGCTTCAGATTCTATATGCGATGCAAGTCAGTGATGAGAGATGCAATAGTTTAAAATATAACACACAAACTTCACTTCTCGATACAGTTGCAAGCCAACAAAGCTACCCAACCTTTTTCCAAAGAAAAAGTTGTTTAATTTTGTGGATGAACTAATCCCTATTTCTTTTATATATATATTAAAAGAGAATTTCTAAATGTGCTAAAATTATTTTCTACAAACCCTAACACTTTATTTCTCTATAAATGTGTTTATAAAACATGAATCCTATTTAAAAATGTATTTAATATTATTCTAACCATTTTTAGTAATTAACTTTCTAAGATGGTATTATTATTAAATTCTAAACATCACAAATTTTAAGGTTTAGTATTTTTAGATTATAAAGAAAAATCTAAGGAAATTATAGAAATTTATTTCATATTTTTCTAATTTTTCTATAATTTTCTATAATTAAAACAGTGGAAAAACATAAATTATATCTATTTCTAAAATCTAATTGGTTTTCTTTCAAAAACTCCCCTGACTTTTCTCTTCTTCCCCACCGAGGCCCCTGCCCACGCGGAACAGAGACCCCCGCGCGGACCGAGCCCTCGCCGGCGTTGACCTGCACGTGCTCGCCGGCGGCGAGGTTCCCCGGCGATGACGACTAGCCCTAGGGTCTCCCTACACGACCGCGCATCCATTCTAGGCATCAACGGCCCCGGCAAACTCTAACCCTAGCCCTTTGGCGGCACGGCGGCGAAGCTCGGCGGCGCTCCGCGCTCCGGCGAGCTCACCGCACCAGCCAGCCTCACGACCGGCTCACGAGCATCACTGAGGCTTGAGACACGCTAAGCACAAGCCTAGCTACTCCGCGCGACGCTGCGCGCCCGAGCGCACCACGCCGGCCATGGCGGGAGCGCGCGTGGCGCACGCGGCGGCGAGCTAACCGTGGCTCGACCACGACGAAACAAACTATGACAACTACTCCCTGAGCACCAGCAAACCTAGACGCACCTAGCGCGCGCTCCAGCTCGGCCGGAGAAGGCTCGAGCGAGGCTGCACCCGTGCGGCTGCCATGGCGGAGGAGCGCCATGGCGACGAACGGCGTTCCCGACCGGGGAAACGTCGCGCCCTAGCCACTAAGCCCCTAAGCATGCTGCACGACCCAAGAACACCCTCACTACACTCTCAAACTTCAACCATAAGAACTATAACAGCACGAGCACGGTGAACGGTTCTTACCCCGGCGAGCCGTCGACGGTGAGCTTCAAGAATGGGTTGCGCCGGGCGATGGAGTGAGGGAGGAGGAGCAAGAGTGGGTGGAATCGAACAAGGGAACGACGGCGAAGCTTTTGGTGGCTAGAAGCAGCGCGGAGCGGCTCAGACGGCGGCTGCAGACCTCCAGCTCAACGGCGGCGAGGGAGAAGAGCAGAGGAACAGCGCAGCAAAGAGGGAGGAGGAGACCGACGATGGCGACTATATCAACGGAGCGACGCAGCGGCGCGTGACACCTCCAGCTGCGACACCGCCCAAGCTGTCTTTCCCCGGGGTCGACGCGTGGCCGGTGAAGCGGTCCGGCGTCGCCGGCGACGAGCTGCCTGCTTGTCTGACGTCATCCGATTTTTCCCCATTTGAATCCTCCAAAAACCCGAGATTGAAGCTTCAATTCCTCCCAAAATTGTATGGTAACATCCAAAACTCCCAAAATGAAACTTGTAGCTGGATCATCCAATTTCATTTCTTATTTTAACACTTACCTCATTTGAGCACGAATTGAGGTCGAATTTGAGCCTCAAAGTTGCTGCTGCCATTCACCCCCAAATTCAGAACCCTTAACTGAATTTTGCAAATTACTCTCAAAAGTTGAATAGAACATGCCTCTGGTGCTAAAGAAAAATTTGAAATTCACCTTCAGGAGTACAACTTCATAGTTGGAAGTGTTTGCAGAAAACTTCAAATTCGATCTCAATTTGCACAAATTCAGATCTGCTGCCAAACACACTGAATTTTTTGAAAACATATTATGACCGATTTTCTCTCATGTTTTTCTCCTTGATCCAACCAGTTTCTGAGTGTGACCCAAAAACAAAAGTTGTTCTCCATACTTCCCTTAACAACTTTGTTTAAGACACCTTGACCATACAACCCACAGATCGACCATTAACTTGACTTGAAAATCGCTGCTCACTATGGAATTTCACCCAATTCTGAAAATGACTAAGTGCTGGTTGTCGGATTATGAATAGTGAACTTTCTCATTTTCTCCTTCCATTTAATTGAAGCATCATTTCCACACATTTTTCCATCACATTGGGATCACTAAGTTTCTTAGCTTACAAACTATATTTAGAAATTCTTGCCTCTCAAAAATTTCAAAGTTTCCTTCTTTCTTTGACTTTGGTCAAATAATTCTCCTCTTCTCTCTTTCTTTCTTTCTTCTTTCTTTTTTTTTATCAAGCCCACCATAATTTTTGAGCTTAACAAAAAGGTGGGATGTCACAGCTTTATGAGATCATATGTGTTAATTGGAAACCATGGAGAACCACCCGGGATTAACCGTACAACCACAATACTACATGTCTCTGGTCTTAGCTGAATAATTAGATGAACTACATGTTGTGTTTGTGCTGCCTGTTGGGTGGTTATTTGTTTGTGGATGTGTTGGTGCGGGGATCGGAAGAGGTTATCTTCTGTTGAAACCGTAAGTACTGGGAACAAACACACATGTAGGAATTCTTTGTAAAGGCTTCGTAGCGTCCCTATGCAATCACACCTCGGAAGTGTGGTATGCGCCTTTGTGGTGCAGCATGGTTGGGTCTAAAGTTCCTTGGGACTTTTACGCGAATTGTGGTGAAAGTGTACAACCTCTGCAGAGTGTAAAACTGTTATAACAGCCGTGTTCACGGTCATGAACGGCCTGGACCCTTACATGATTAATATACTTGAAGTTGATAATTAAATTGTTCCGGTTATTTCGGTGGCCTTGCTGAGTAGCAACCATAAGTGTACTCATCCTTGCTTATTGCTGCTCAGTATTCAGAAGGTGTGTGAAGTTGTTGAAGTTGATGCTAGGCGTACGCAACCCCCAGTCGACTGTTGCCTATGGTGAAGAGTTCAAGATTCCGCTGCTAGAATACGTTTGTATTGTCTTTATTTTATTATTTCCGCTGTAACTTTGAGTTCTGTTTATTCATGGAGTCTATCATATGTGTGAAACTTGATCCTAGCACACATATGAGATGCATCTGGTTTCCTTTATAAAACCAGGTGTGACACCTTACAATCTTCAAACTATTTTTTAGGCAATAATACGCTATCCAGTTAAAGATAATTGACATATTCCACGTTCCTACTATTCTACTTCAATATGGAGACCAAGAAACACATTTAATTCTACTTTGGCAGCCAATAAAAATGGAGCGAGAACAATTAATATGTCTGCTTACACCCAATGTTCATTTATTGCATTGGAGCCAAGAAGGAGGGACCGTGTATTTTGAGACATTGTAGAAAAGTAGTTACGTCTTGTATACTGGGACGGGCGGAGTACCTTTGTATGGTCTTCAACGTGCAACTCTGACCATTATTTGCATTATGAGTTTATTCACGCGTATATTGTTTTTGCTCTGACAGGAAGTCTAGCTTGTCACATCAAATGTTTGATGCTAATTAGTGGTATTAAATACCATATGAAAAAACACATTTTTATAACACATATGCTAATCTATTGAGCATAATTAATCCATAATTAACCCACACAATGCTACATTAATCATGTGATAATCATAAATTAATTAGGCTTAATACATTTGTCTCACTAATTAGCCTAGAGCTATGCAATTAGTTTATAATTAACTCATGTTTACTCCTCTTAATTGTTATTGAAACATGCGATGTGACGTGGCTAAACTTTAGCGATACATACACGCCCTGGTGTGTCAAAAAAAAAATCCCAGGACGGGTTAAAGTTTCCTCCATTATTTGTCTACCATTGCGGTTATTTACGTTGTGTCGATTGCATTCGCCAGCTTTGGGATCGATTTTTGTACCATCATCACGCACTCAAACACTTGGATTGATTTCAAAGTTTCTCCTTTTCAAAGCATGATTTCGTTTTTTCAAACAGTGAGCTCGTGCGACACGATGGGCCTAATGGCCATACCCTGCATCAGATCATGGAAATTCGAGCAAAAACAACCATACATTCCATGCCCACCACACCACCTTCTCTTTATGGAAAGGTCGATGTGAATCAAGCAAAGATCGTTCAACCTTTTGCTCTGCTAAATAAAGATGCAAATTTTGCTCAGAACAAAATGCCATCTTTTGCTTGTTTGAGCAGATGACACGTCAAAATAAGCTCAAACCTACAAAAGAGTTTGGATGATGTTGACTGTTGTCATGAGATGGCAAAGCTAGCACACGCCAATACACAACATTCACAAAAGAAAAATGGAGACATTTGTCTCCTTTTTTAAAGGATATAAGTACTACTACTATAGAAATCTAAAGCACGCAGGAATATGGCAGGATTGAGAATTGAGCTGACTAGCAAACAAAGCGAGACGCCCAAGAACAAAGCTTTCAGCGAAAGCTGTTTGGCAGTTTTCGGTGAATTCCTTGCGAGTGACAAAAGTTTGCGACTTCAGCATCAGCATAGCTGGTGATGCTTTGGAGAAGACGAGCCGGGGCGGGCCTGCCCTGTCCGCTATGTTGCCAAGGTAGGGCGCTCTTTTTGTCTCCTGCAGGAGTGGCAGCCCCTGCATTATGCACCCAAAAAGGGAGGAAACAAAAGCAGGCCTAGTACGTAGCAGTACGTACCAATAGCAGGGATTGACACGCACTCAACAATTATTTGTGCATTTTCCTGTTGTTCATCTTTTATCCACATCTTAATTTTGTTTCCAGTAGCTTTCTTAAGATGGCATAGTATCTCTTTTACTATTGAGTACTGCACTACTAGGAGAAGTCCATTAGAATAAATCGGGGCTGTTTTATTCGTGCCCCAGCCCGCCAATCCTAGAATTGCTCCACAATCAATCGTAATTGAGGGTCATGCAAAAAATAATAGTTGGATGAATTGCAAACCTGTCTCAAATGTTGGATGTTTTATGATCTCGGCATAACAACCGAGTGAACAAACTTCTCGACACTTTTTCATCGTATATAGGCGTTGTGATTGGTAGATACAACAACGTAATCCATTAGGAGTCGGCCTAGCCCGCCAATGCTTCATGCATCAATCTCATAACAGCAAAACCATAACTCTAGCTCTGTTTAGTATATCAACTTGCTACCAAATTGGTATACTGAGAAGCGTGCCTCCTCTCACGGGACATGCTTCTCAGATCAGTTAGCGCATTGAAAAAAATTGCAATTTTGGTCTACATAACCTACGCAGGGTTCATTGTACGCAATTGACGTGCAAGAGGATGCAATTCGCCATTGACATCGAGATTTTAATCAACCAGGACACTGATAAAATCTATCCCTAGACAACTCAATATGAGACCGATTTCTTAAGCCATGGCCAAAATTTGACTTTGCACGACATAGCACCTCGAACAAATCACCGGTTTGATAAAATAGACAACTCAATATGAGACCGATTTCTTAAGCCATGGCTAAAATTTGACTTTGAACGGCATAGCACCTCGAACAAATCATACAGTAGTTAAGAGTGCTTGCTCGAAGATTTTTTTTTTCACTTTTATTATTGTCCTTGTGACGACAACATCGTGGTGGTTCTTAAGGGAAAAAAAACGGAACCAAAGTACAACGGGGGCATGCAACTATTATGATGGCGCAAGGTCAAACCAAATGGCTCTATTTTGATGGTTTCCTCTGTACTCCACCCCAAAGAGGCAAAGACCACATTCGCCAAGCTCGTGGCCGTTCCAGTACTACTACAGATCACAAGACAATGAGACATGACATGAAACGAAGAAAGATTAAAGATTGCCGTGGACAGAGTTAAGTGGCAATTGGCTGGTAATGAAAAGGAGGCGACGCAAAGGAAAGGACGCTGAATACTAGGCAGAGGCAGTGGCGCAAGCACAAGGCTACAACAAAGACGACAGAGATTCTGTCCCGTACAAAATACACACATGCCTAAACACAGGCGCAGCAGCGCACGCCCCTTCTTGCTTTTATCCCTGCCAGTGCACGCGTCGCCCAGGATCTATTATATTATTATTTGAAGAAAAAAAAAAAGAGTCACCACGTTCGCCGAGAGGGCCAAGAAATTCCCACGTTAATCGGAAAAAAGAGAAGGATTCAGGCCGTTGGATTTTATGTAGATCCGATGGTCTAGATTAATTGAGAGAGTTCATATAATATACAACTGATAAATAGATAAATACATAATTTTAAATAGAGTCCAATATGTATAATTATACCTACCAACTTTGGGATCCGTAACATAAAGTACATCCCTAATTTCTATACTACCATATAAGAAACCGGTCACAAATTATTTTCTACAAATAAAAGAATATCTCTATAGCTGGCATTACTATGTATAGTCATGGTCGTCAACAATAAATAACCAACATTGTGACGGAAGAGAGCTCAATCAAATTAGTCGTGTCCATACATATACTTAGAGCAAATCAGGAGGAATCAGACGAGAATTTGAGCTTCTTCGATGCCATTTACCACAAGGTTGGCAGGAAAGCTTCACGACGAGGGGCGAGTTATCTTAATTGTTAAGATAGAGGATAGCATCGTAAAGCAATCTCCAAGAATAAGAAGGGCATGATTATATTGTTCCAATTTGTGTTTCTGTTGTTAATCACCACATAATGATTGCCACCGAAAAAAAATTAAGCACAAGCGAGGTGATAAGGAATAGCCCAAAGAGTCCATGTCCAATACGGCTAGCAATAAACTAGGCTAAAGAGTTCATGTCTAATACGACTAGATTCCATTAGATTAGACTAAAGAGTCCACGTCAAGTATGACTCATAAATATACCATGTTAATAAAAAATTCCATATTTAATATGAATAATAAATATACCACCTTAATCATAAAAATATAATAATCCAAAAAATATGCATTATTGGATTTTGTGTAATGGCCTATAATAATAGGGAGAGTCAGCGCTAAATACAATGAATGGTATTAGAGTATCGCTAAAAAGAGAACAAATAAGAAGAACTCTTTAACTATTGTTGATCTTATCTAAGTTAAAAAAACAACCATAACTAAATATACTATTGTCGATCTTATCTAAGTTAAAAAAACACGACTTGATGTGGCATAAAAAAGAGATTAAACTGGGTTTTGTAAGAAGGAAAAAAGAAAAGGATATACTAGATAGATGCATGAGGTATCTAAGTTCTTTTTTACGTGCTCTAATTGATAGATGCATGAGGTTCCCGCCTCAATATAAAGCACACGTGACATGTTATTTTGGGAAGAAAGTAGATTTTATGATTAGAGTATTCCACGGATGCAAAATAATGTTTTTATGTGCATACAACTTGACCGGGGGTAATGTATTAGGTTTTAAAGAGAAAACAATTAGACACATCTATGTGTGTATCAATCAAGACAGTCATGAAGAAAGTTTTTTTTTACGAATCACCATCTCCTTTTTGCATGGCTAAAAAGAGACAAATTTGGATGGTTGCAGTCTACATAACGCTAACAGTGCGTATAGAATACAACTTATAAATATCTATTTTCGAAATTAATAAATAGAGAAATTAGAAATGAACCAAATAGTTCATATATAGACTACTAATAGTTTAAAGTAGTTCATGTTAGCGCATATAATATATGTCATGGCAATAAATTAAAAGATAGACACAAACATTTTAGAATATATTTTTCAACTAAAGTAATGCATGTTATTGTAGTCCAAAGAGTCCATATCTGATACGACTAGCAATAGACTTGGCTAAAGAGTCCATGCCGAGCACGACAGACTAGATCAATGAATTTATGTCTAATAATAAGACTAACAATAGACTAGGCTTAAGAGTTCATATCAAATAAGTCTAATAAATATTTTTTGAATTTTTCGTTGGGCCATTATGCTGATGAAAAAGAACAAAATTTTTAATGTCGCTGCGTGGGGGGTGGAGTCATGAACCATCCAGTGCTCACAGAGATATCAGATTGGTGACATAGCCAGGACTTTGGATCAGCTATGCTTCTTTCTTTTAACGAGTGAAGAATTACAAGCCACAGTGAGGTCTGACCTACCCCTATCTAGCATAATCGTGAAGCATGAGTAATCATACTAAAACATAGAGACACAAAGCTAAAATGGTGGCTAAAGGTATCTATAGATCAATCAGAAGTTATCACAACGGATTGGGTTCCCCAACGTCTAGATTGAAAAGGAGCAAACGAAACAAATGGAGCCACGGAACGGGAGATCAAGAGCGCGGTTGATGGATATAGAGATAAATCAAGTATGGTAGCCGATGAAGATGGTCAAACACGGGAGTGAGCAAAAAAAATTACAGACAGAGGCACTAGGCAGGAACACAAGTAGAGTTGGTGGCAGGGTGGAGCTATGAAGTTAGGATCGGCGGTAGAATCTATGGGCAACGATAGGTTTACACACTCCGATCTTCTTCATACCAGTAGTCTCCATCTCTTTCTTGACGGGAGAAAACATCCTCACAAAAAAAGTACCTTAATATTTCTTTGGCCCATTAACCAAACTCAGCAAAATACCTATCGAACCATAGTTACATTTGCTTATTTTTCTCCCTAAAACGACACAGCACTGGACTTAACACGTATGAAGCATTGGTAAGGTGATCGCTAACAATAAAATCATGATGACGTCAGGAAGTCCTGCTGGTGATGGTGGAGGTCACTGAGAGAGAACTAAGTTGTGCATGTGGGTAGTAAAAAAATCGAGGATGATATAGTCAAACTCGAGGAAGAAAATAGTATATTGGAAAAAAACAAAAACCAAAAAAAAAACTAGCTACCCGCGCTATGTGTGCGGGTCACCGGCCTAGTTGTATATATATGCACACACTTTGTACAGTATCCCGAGCCGATGCGTACGTACGTGTGTGTCGTCGCATGCGTCCTCTCATTCCATCTCTTCGCTGCTTACTTTTACCGGTGGCCTGAGCGCGCACCACGGCACCAAGCAGAAATCGACAGCGCCCGCCGCCCAGGCGAGCTGACACGATCACACGAGCCGTCACGCCCCCGGCGAAAGTCGCTTTCCGCTCGCTGTCCCGGTGTCATCAGCTCAACCGATCGCGACGTCAAAGATCACGCGCCCAGCCCAGCCATGAGCCACCACCCAGCTGCAGCATGCCATGCCCATGGTGGATGCTCGATCGCTGGCGCAGGGGGAGTCGAGTCGAGTAAGCTACGGAATAGTTTGGGAGGGCAGAGCGGGGCGCATGCATGCACGGCGCGCAGCGGCAGGCTTTTGTTGAGTCGCGAGGCCACGGCCGCTGGCCGGCCGAAGCGAGCATCTGAAGCATGCGCATGGCCGGCCGGCTGGCTGGCTGGCGGCCTCAAAAGAGGAGCGGCCAGGGCGCTGGCGGCCGGGTGCGCGAGCATGTGATTCCTTCAGGCTTCAGCCAGGGGGTGGGGAGGAATATTTACCTGGCGCCGGCGAAGTGGCGAGAGAAGCGAGGGCGTGTCGTATGCGTGTGTTACGTTGTACCGTGGCAGCAGAGGAGGAATTTCTTGGTCCTGTTGAGATTGGTATGCCGCTATACTGCGCAAAAGAGAGAGAGAGAGAGAGAGAGAGAGAGAAAGTATGTATTGTAGTATTGTGCAGTGCCTTGTCGACGACGGGGTAAATACCATGCATGGGAGCTGACAAACGAGTCTGAAAATATTCCAGATGCAGGATTTGATGCTCATTTTCCCTGCCATTGGTTCATGCATGGGGCCTGAACGAAAACTATAGTACAAAAACCCCCTGGTGGGTTGGTAGAATGTAGGATTGTAGATTTGCAGTGCATGATCTTCTCCGAGGTTGCAATGTCCCCTGAAGACACAGCTGCATAATTTCAAATCTACGCATTTAGATTTTTCTCCACTTTACTACTCCTAGATAGTATATATAATAACTAGATGAATAAAAACAAGATAAAGTTATTTTGGCTACCACACTAACCGACATGGTACGCCTAGGTAGGCCACTCCCGGCACCCCCCGAGAGTCAGCTCAGCTCTGATCTCCACCACATGCCACATTGCCATTGCCATTCTCCTTTCTGCGAAAGAGAAACAACCAGACGACCTTTCAAAAACAAAAACAACAAGCAGACGGGGAGACAGAAAAGAAAAGCTCTGCACTTGTTAGACAAACCTTCTCCCCTCCGTGGTCCAGGCTCTAAATCGCATGTTTGACGGTTTAACGGCCGAGGCCAGGGACCATGTCGCCACTCGCCACACACACAACACAACACAACCCTTTCTAGCTCTAGTTAATGGCGAATTAGTGATGGTCCCCTCCCTCTGCTCAGCGGCGGCAATCATTGGTCAGGCGCTAATCATGGATCATTGGGAAGAACGAGGGAGGAGGAAGGATGCGATTGATCAGATGGCCATGATCATCACGAGCTGCCACACACCGTACCTCCCCTCCCATTGGAGCTGTGGTCCAGGGGATTCTTCCAACTGGTTGATTAGTCTAGAGATTACCCGGCACTAATCTATGCTTAGCTCGTTAATCTACTGTTATCTGGCGATTAGGCATTAGCACTAGTAGCACGAGTAGTTGTTAAAGGCTAGGGACACATGCCGGGGTGGGTGCGCTGCCATCGTCGTCGACACGGCGTGCTTGCTGGATGCTAGTTAATCATGCTCATGGAGGAACCAGGGGCTATGTTTAGTGAATAGAATTTGTTTAGTGCTAGTAATTTATCTTTGATATGGAAAGGATTCTGAGTAGTTTGAGAGAGGAGGAATCGTACGTACATGCGTGGTGGTATTCTAGATGCTAGCCAAGCTAAGCTGCTGCTCGTCGGTATTATGGCAGCGGAAGATCAGAAGATCTATAGGTGATGACCGCTGCCTTGTACGTGCGTCGAACAGCGTGGTTGACGCGGTTTGTTTTGCTTCCCAAATCGAATGTTTTTTTTTTAGGGGGGGGGGGGGGGGGGGGGTATTCCATCGTTAATCATGAGCGAGCTGAGCCTCATCGCCACACGGCCCCATGGATTAGTTGCTCTAGCTACACCACTAGCCCCGGACCCCCCGGTGAATGCTTAGCATTGTGATGGTTGTTCCCAACACAACCTTTTTCCTTTCCCCCCATAATTCTACTTGTTTTTTAGGAAAACCATAATTCTATTTAGGATAAGGTCACAAGGACACGAACTACGAGCTGGAATTTTAATTAAAAAATTAAATGTATTATCCTAAACACAAATAATTGTGCACATATTATGAATTTATGATGTAGCATTTTTTTTTCATAATGAATCTGCTAGTGCCAATCTTATGTTATCACTCCATATAACATTTTAGGTATTTAGAGCCAAAGGGATTTTTTTTTATTTTGCTTGGTTGACTATATATGATTTTATATATAATTGTGGAACGGTAGAATGCTATTTGGTTTAAATTTTGATACTCATGTCACTCTATATGGACTTATATTCTTTTGATATAATTGCATACGATTAAGCTTGTAAAGTCGGCATTATTAAGAGAAATTTAGTTTAATAATACCTTTATACCAAAATAAATCAACTTGTTGAAAATCTTCGATATTTTAGTAGGAAGGAAAAATAACTAATTGCCGCTCATTAAATAGTTCTATCTTAATAATTTCACATGACAACTAGAGAGACCATTGGCTAATTTTTTAACAGAAGATTAAATGCTATTGCACCTCAATGATGCATATTTAATGACTCCCGTGAATATGAGTAAAAGAGATGATTAGATGAGGAGGTTGATTAAAATTAGGAAAAATATTTTAGACCTCTGGCGATACTCTACAATGTAAAGTAAATACACCCCCCCCCCCCCCCCCGCGCGCTCTTCTCTTTTGCAAACAAGAGCAACATCTCTCTCTGGAAATACTCACTATCCAATGACTTTGCCCTTTTCTGGTGGCCCTTGTCTAGCAAGCTCATGCCCAACAGAGAGTGCAAGCAAATGATTTTTGGAAATGCATTTGGGGATCTCAGTTTTCACCAGCAAGAAGGCGTACTCTTGCTTGAGAGGAAACATACCTGCCTCCCCTTTATTTAAATGGATATGGAAATCCCATTCACAGGGCATGCACATGGTTCTTTTGCTGATTGCTTCTTGTATAACTATAGTTGTGTTCATTGTGTGGAAAATCAGGAGGAAACAGTCATTTATCTTTCCTTCACCTGTCCATTCAGTGAGGCATGTTGGATTTGTCTTGGAAAAAATACAATGGGACGTGAGTCTTCAGCCTCTCCAAATGATCATCCAATCGAGGCAACAATTTGGATCCTGCATCCCTAGAGAGATCGTGATTGTAGCATGCCGGTCCCTTTGGTGCCACCGCAATAGTATTGTCTTTGATGGGCAATCTGTCCTTCGTTCGTTGGAAAGCCCTTTTGTGGAGGACACGAAAAAAGGTTTCTCTTAGTGCTAAACCTTCGGTGATTGCGAAAATGGATAATTGGTTGAGTAGTCTTACATGAACTTCTTTTATCTTGGGCTCAGGCCTTGTAAAATGTACATAACCATTCTTTCATATATCAAAAATGGTATAGGCCTCCCCTTTAGGTTGACTTAAAAATGTATTTACCATCTCAGATATGTCTTTAATTGTTGAAAAGTACAATTAATTGTGAGGACGGCAAAACATATGCTTAGGACAATGTCACCCATGAGGTTCCTATGGTATTTTCCCAACGTGAATTCCTTTTTATCGACTCCGTGGAACAAATCCGTAGAACAAAAGCGGCGTTAATTGTCAACTACTATGCTCGAGAAAAAAATAGCTCATCTTGAAATGTTATAAACTTATGTGGTACAAGTATTTTTTTGTGATTTGGAGAGGAGAAAGGTGGCATCCTCGCATATACTACATGACATAAGACCTAGGCATAGTGGTATAGTAGGACTATGGTCTACTCTATGGAGGAGCACCGTACGATGCATGGATGAAATATATGGATCACGCGAGCCCGGCGGCTGTGTACAGGCTCCATGATTACTGGTGTCGACTGCGTGATCCGAAAAAGAGATTCGGCGAGTCCCCCACAGCGGAGGACACCCCGCTTTCTACTTCGTTTTCGTTAGTCCCGTCCGGCCGGCCGGCCTGCTGGTGGATCAACGCCCTGCCGGCACTGCCCAGCGTCACCCAAAGCACCTTCGCTCCAACACCCGTCTCAGGCAACGCAAACGCTAGTCTTCCTTGCTCTCAACTTTGTTGCCTGAAGTGACCGGTAATCTGCTCACGGCAGTGACCCGTTGTCGTCATGGTGATCATGATCGATAAAACGCCATTAGCCATGGTTACTTTGAGTTCCCTCCTGAAGTAGTATAGCTCTCTTGCTAACCATTCAACGACATACTCCCAGAGCCCCAGTGCTGGTACAGAGAAGGGAAAGGAGACGGACACGAGGGCCCCCGTCCAAAAATGCTTTCGTCTGCTCGGGATGTGGAAGGCAAGGGACGAGAGGCACCCACTGTCCCTGCATGCATGCGTGCAAAGTGGATGCAAATATGCAATGCGTCGTGCTCAAGTGAGCTGTGACTGAGCACTCACTGAGTCAGCAGCCAGCCGGCCACTGAGCACGGCCGTTGCGGCCTCCATGTCCATGGCCAGCCAGAGCCAGCCCCGGCCGGCCGGCCGGCCCCGAGGCCTCTCCCCACTGGCTTCCATTTCCACCCAGTGCAGGAGAGGGCCAGCCCGGTTCCCAATTCCCAAGCAAACCCTGCAGCCTTTTCCCGTTTGCATCAACAGCAGCCACAGTGCTAGCAACAGCGGCCGCAGCCTTGCACAGGGGCTGAAATGGGAGGCTACTGCCCAGCTACAGTCGCAGGTTCCACCGGCCAGTGCCCGGCCACATGGACGGCGACAGCTACGTGCTCCCGCAGTAGATCCTAGGGCCTAGTGTGCGCTGGACGACGACCGGTGGTGCCCGCGGCGGCGTGGGACCGGGTGTCAGTGTGTGACTCGGGCGTTGACCCTGGTCAACTGACAGTCCTTGAACTGGATCCGTGGTTCCTTTCCTACCACTGTCCCCCTTGCAAAGGGCAATCGTACACGTGGTGCAGTTTGAGATCTGACGGGTAACATTGTCCTCGATAGAATGCTCAGAATTGTAAGGCCATCTGTATATGCATGGTTGTCTTGCATGTATACTTTTTTTATATTTTTTTATAGAAAAAAGGAAACATGGTTGTACACGTGTATATAGTTGGTACTCCAAGTGTTGTACTCAACTACTCTAGCATCTTGCTTGTACTCTGGGATCTGCTTGGAAAACAACAATTTTTTTTATCTGTAATTAGATTTAAATGCATTCCTAAAAAAATGCAAAAACTAGATTGTTTGGTCGCGAGGGGAGACTCTACTAGTACTCTGGGAGTTGCCGAGATCAATCACACTGAACTTTCAATCCGTTTCCTGAAAGATAGCCACTAGCTGAATAATTTTCACATTTTCAACTGTGATGCTGAGTTAACTGAGATGGCGTGCAAAACATGAGCTTTGGGCACCATTGTCAACACACCACATGTTTTTTTCACCCCTTTTCACCAGTCGGCTTACTGGACGGATAAGCTCTTAGCAGCTCAAAAAAGGCAAAAAAAAAATACCCATCCAATATGAATTCATATGAACGAAAAGCTGACTTCTACTTCAAAGTACCCATCCATGTTCAGATTCCAAACTATTCACTGTTCATTCCAACTTTTCACTATTCCCTCCTCACAAAACACGTTTTTTCCCAGCGAATGCTACAGTGTTTTTCTTATGCTACAGTGTTTTTTCCTACAATCTAATCAAAGCTGAAGAGGAATTATGGATAAAAAGATGAGCCGATGAAAAATTCAGGCCGGCCACCGTAGATCAGCTAGACTAGCCCAGGTCAAGGTTAGCCGAGAGAGAGCCGAGCACGCGTAGCAGTAGTAAAGAGGCAAGTAAATGCCACCCTCCTCTTCTCACCAAACCCAAGCCATTTCACGCTTCGCTTCTCTCCTCTCTGCTTGGCTGCTGCTCCCGTGCGTGTTTCTTGGGACTACGACCTGCTGGCCCTGGGCTGCTCCCCGAGCAGAGCAGCGAGGGAACCCGGGCAGGGAGGCGTGAAATGTAAGCAAGCGACACGCTGAGCTGAAGCCGCAGAGAAGCTGTCGTCTCGTCCAAGGACTAGAGGGAGAGAGGTAGCGAGCGAGAAGAGGCCAAGGCTGCGCAGCCGTTTCCGCCATGAAGTTCATGAAGCTTGGCTCCAAGCCGGACGCCTTCCAGACCGACGACGGCAGCGACGCCAGGTGAGCCGTGTCCCTCCTCCCCCCTCTGCTCCTCCTCCTCCTCCACCACCCTGAGCCATTGCCAAAGCCCTTCTCTGCCGGCGTGATCGAATGGAGACGCGTGTTCTTGACCAAGCTCCTGGCATCCATCTTTCAGAGATGGTCTTGCAATGACAGGAAACTTAGAAACTTGTAGCCTCAGTTCTCTCGTTTCTCTGTTTCATTAGGAACAGAGGAACTCGATGTCAGTTGGTTTGTCGCGGTTAGCAGGCTTTGTTCTTGATTTTTCTACGCCTCGGATATGTTCTTGGTCGATCCTTGGGTATTTTCTCTCGTATATATCTCTGCAGGACAATGCTGCGTTAGTGCGTTCTCTGAAAAAACAAACAGGGCTTGCTCTGCAAGTATGAATCTTTCGGCGCGTGCCTGTGAGTTCTTGATTGGTCGTATAGAAACTGTTGTTCCGAGGTGATTATCTGGCGATGTGGGGGTGGGGGCTATTGCTCGAGTGCTCGAGTACTCGTGACCTACTTGGTTTCCCAGCACGGCAGTTGATTTGACCACCCTTTTGCTACCAAAAAGTCCCTTTTGGCTGCACAAACAAAGCACGGCAGTTGTAGTTGGTGTGATCAGGATCATGAGGTTACAGTTTTTTACTGGTTGTGATGAGGACCACGAGATTCCAGTGTATGTTTGATTCATGTTCTTGCCCTTTGTCTTCCAAAAAGGAAAAAGAATGGCATTCTCCTTTGTCTCAAACCACATGGCCATAGCCAAGAGATCTTGGACTTATTCCTCACCTGCTAAGACTTGCCTTCATCTGTTTCCTCCTTTTTTCCTGATGAAATGTATCTCTATGTAACTATATCTTGACCTCAACACGAATATGCTGCATGTGGAAGATATATATATTCTTTTTTTAAAAAAGGATGTTCACACTTCAACAGAAAGCTTTACGTGTTGTGTACTTGCTTTGCACGTCCTGATGAATACCTGCCAATTGTGTTGTATAACCATCATGGTCAACGAATGACTACTGACCAAGCAACAAGAACACCATTTTTTTTTACCCTTAGGCCATGTTCAGATTCCCAACTATTCACTATTCATTCCAACTTTTTACTATTCATTCCAACTTTTCACTATTCCCTCCTCACAAAACACGTTTCCCAGCGAATGCTACAGTATTTTTCTTATGCTACAGTGTTTTTTTCTACAATCTAAACACACCCTTATAGACTTGCAGAGAATCCTAACTCTTCTAACTGTCCAAGCATTTCTGACATTTTTCTATATTTTATTTTCTAAATCCTCATATGAACGCAGAAAGCTCCTTAGCAATTATGTTACAACTGATCAAGTTGATCTCATATTTTCATGCAGATTTGTGCTGTCAGACCTTCCGTCGGACATCGTGATCCATGTCGATGATGCAAGGTTCTATCTGCACAAGGTAATTCCACCACTTTACTAAGTTATGAAAAGTACGGCACATTGTTCATTGTTATGCCCTTAAAGCACTTCCTGTACTTGAGAAGTTGAGTTAAACCAATAGATCCGCCAATGTACAGCTATCAGCACACTAGAAGATGCTGCAATAGTAACATCTTTTGTCAGAATGCCAGTTGTATTTTGGATCTTTGTTGCTTTCGGAATCTTTCCCACGGTTTCATTAGATCATGTTTCAATTCCCATGGGCACCTTCTATTCTGCTAGGTGACAGCAATGCATGTACCATGTAAATTAAAAAGGTCCACTTGACGAATCTGTTATAAGATATAATGCTACAACAAATATCAATTATATGCCCATTTTGCTGTAAGAATTTTGATGGATTAGCCTCTGACACTGCTGTCTATTTGCAGTTCCCTCTTCTTTCTAAGAGTAGTTTGCTACAAAGGCTGATAATTGAAGCCAGTCAGAATGGCACTGATGAAGTTGTCATAGAAGACATTCCTGGCGGAGTGAAAATCTTTGAAATATGCGCAAAGTTCTGCTATGGCATGGTGGTGACCCTCAATGCATACAACGTCATTGCCGTAAGATGTGCAGCAGAGTACCTTGGGATGACCGAGGATGTTGAGAAGAGCAATCTGATATTTAAGATGGAGGTGTTCCTGAATTCCGGCATCTTCAGAAGCTGGAAGGACTCAATCATAGCGCTTCAGACCACTGATGCATTGTTGCCATGGTCTGAGGAGCTAAAGTTGGTTGGAAGATGCATAGATTCTATTGCTGCCAAAGCTACTGTCAACCCATCAAATGTAATGTGGTCATACACCTACAACAGGAAATCTGCATCTTCCGATGAGATAGTTGAAGCTCGCAAAAGCTCGCAGGCGGTTCCCAAGGACTGGTGGGTTGAAGATCTGTGTGAACTGGATGTAGACCTTTACAGGCGTGTCATGGTTGCAGTGAAGTCAAGGGGGAGGAGCCCCTCTGATGTTATTGGAGAAGCACTCAAAGCATATGCTTCTAGATGGCTTCCTGAATGTTGTGACACACTGGTGGATGATGTCTACTCTGAATCATACAAGCATCTGCTTGAAACCATCGTTTGGCTGTTACCCTCGGACAAGGGATCTTCAGGAATTTCATGCCGTTTCTTCCTGAAGCTGCTGAAAGTCACTGTCCTAATTGGAGCTGGGGAGCTTCTGAAGGAAGAACTCATGGACAGAATCGTCTTGCAGCTCCACAAGGCTTCAGTCCATGATCTTCTGATTCCTTCCAAGCCGCCGGCGCAGACCATCTACGATATCCAGCTGGTTCAGACACTCATCGGTAGGTACATGAGGCACGCCGGAGTAGCCGAAGACGGGATTTTCCTCAACAACCTTGACCAGGAGATGTTTGAGACCAATGTGGAAAATGAGTCTCTGGTCGCACTATGCAAGCTTGTCGATAGGTACTTAGCTGAAGTTGCATCTGATCCAAATCTCTCAGTTTCAAGCTTTGTGGATTTGGCGACCTCCATGCCTGAATCTGCCCGAACAACACACGATGGATTATACACTGCAATTGACGTCTTTCTGAAGGTACGTTTCACAGCAAGATCAGCTTATTTGGAAGTTACCATATTTCATCATAGGACGTTCATTTTTATTTTTGCCGCTTCATATGAAAACTGACACACTGGAAATCTTTTGCTTGTTATGTTCAGCTGCATCCTGGCCTACCCAAGGCAGAGAAGAGGAAGATCAGCAGCCTAATGGACGTGAAGAAGCTCTCCAAGGGGGCCTGCATCCACGCGGCGCAGAACGACCGGCTCCCGCTCCGGGTGGTGGTCCAGGTGCTCTTCTTCGAGCAGCTCCGCGCCGCGTCGGCCGCGGCAGGGCCCAACGGCAGCGTGGCGAGGTGCATGTCGCGCCTGGAGGAGGAAGACGACGAGGACGACTGGAGAGGGGAAGGCCGCGCGGTGGCAGCGACAGAGGCCACTACACCCGGCGGCGCGCTGAAGAAGCAGCTGGGGAGCCTGAAGCTCGTGGCGCCCCCCGACTACCAGGCCGGCGCCGGAGACGATGGCCGGAGACTGGTGGCGCGGAGCAGCAGCGTGGCGAACCAGAGCAGCAGGCTGTCGCTGTCGTCCCGGTCGCGGAGGATCTTCGACAAGCTCTGGGTCGGTGGCGGTGGCGGCGGGAAGATCGCCGGTGAGGCCACCGGGAAGGGATCGTCGGACACGTCGGGGAGCTCGCAGAGCCCGCGGTCGTCGGCCAAGCCGCTCGAGTCCAAGTCGTCCAGCTCGTCGTCGAGGAACCGGAGGTACTCGGTGTCGTAGGCCGGGTGGCAGCGGAGGCTGTACAGAGGAAGGAGGAGAGCCTCTGGTCCAAAACCCAACGCCAAGGATTTTCGATCATGGATGAACTGCCGCTAACTTTCGGAAAATCGTGTTGATCTGTGCCGTAGTGTGACATGCAGCTCGAAACTACCTTTGTTCAGTCTTCAGTCCCAGCTCCCAAGTGCCATCCATGCTGCTCTGAATCCTCTCTGATCCTGGGACGAAGATCCCTGCTTCCTGTAACAGACTTTGGAGACGAGGGCTGTCCTTTTGGTGGCTCTCTCTCCGACGGCTATCACTGATGAGAATCATGCCATGGACATTGAGCTAGCGATCGTCAGATGTAATGTACTAGAGGCCATGTTGAACTGAATTTCGAGATAGCTGATTCTGAGAACCTAATCTTCATGGTTATCGTATATTCGTATGGTATGGTATCATCAGTCCAGCGTCATCCAAACGGCATTCTTCTGCACCGGCGCACCGCGTCCTGGTAGGATGGAATGGTTCGTCTCGTGCCGTCGTGAGCTGCGGCGGCGAGACATGTGCGTCAGTGCGTGCGAACTGAGAAGCACCGGATCGGCGCTGCGTCAAGTATGGCCCATGTCCTCATGGACGACGGCCCATCTATGAAAGAATGAAGGGCCGGGCCGGGCCGGGCTACCAGACGGACTGGGACTACGGCCCAAGGAAACGAGGTCGGCAGGGGCTACTACAGTGAATCTCACGTCTGCTACTCTCTGTTCCAACCCCAAGAAGCAGCAGGCAAATGAAGGGGTAGAATGATAAAAGCATAAGAAATTAAAAGTTCAGTAACATAGTTTCTACATGAATTTGACAGACTGAACTCAGCAAGCCAGCACCTTAATAGACTCATGGAAGCCACCACCAGAAGATATTTATAAAACCAGTATTGATGGTGCTTTCTTCCCACGTGAAAGAACGGGTGGCTGTGGATTTATGGCGCGAGATAGAGATGGGGAGGTGTTAGGCTATCCCCAACCCTCCTAGTAGGATGGTGTCTATAGAATTAATTATAGTGCCACATAGGATTTTTAGGTGATGTGTCATGTATTACATAACAGAGAGAGGAGAGATGGGAAGAAACTGGGTCTTGCATGAGACCCAGTGTCTATACGAAAACCATTGCACTAGACACTACTAATATTAGCATTGGGGGAGAGTAGTGTCTATATAGTTTATGAGGAAGCAAGATGATTGGTCAATAGAATGCATAGAAAAAAGTGAATGAAGTGGCTAATTAATTATTTAGACTCTTGGTAGATGTGATGCATTGGACATTATAGTTTCTTGAGTAGTGTCCATATGACATGGTACACATAGACATCACTTGGGTTGGGGATAGCCTTAGCAGCTGAAATGGGGAACATCAAGTATGCAGGTTCAACATTACACACGAAAGCAATAGCTGGTACTTAAAAGGCCTCCAACAAATGGCAAACCTTGAAATGTCACATATCATCTTAGAATCAGACGCTACGATCTTGACCTCTGCACTTATTTCATCAGAATTGGATCGGAGCAGTGAGCAGACGTGTGATTCGGCCTCTTACCTCAGAGGTTCAGACGTGTTGTTGAGTTATGCCTCTATCTAGGTAACAGACTTTGTTTATGGAATTATGGTGATTCACCGCGAAACGTGCAACTTAACGCAGTAGCTCCCATAAAAAAATTAAAAAAAAATTTAAAAAAAACTAGTAGCGGACGGGCAGGAGGTGCCATGTCGTCCCGGTGATGATCCAACGACGACGGGACGGGCTCGGAGTGTGTCCGCTTGTCTGAGGGTGCCGATCGATCGAGAGAGACGCCTTGCTTTGCTCGGCAAAGAAAAGCGTCCTTGTGCACCGACCGGCGTGCCGACGGCGACCCGGGGGTTGGTGCACGGTGGGTAGCTGCCCTGTCTGTCCCCGTGCTTCCCATCCATCCCATTCCCAGCACGCTGCTGTGACGTTCCGATGGGTGCTCGCTGACGACGACGGCACCAGGGCGGATGGGCGGGCCGTGCCGGTGAAGGCACTGGTACCTGATTTCCTGGAGCCGAAACTAGCAATTATCACTTCGTTTCAACAAAGAAAGGAATTAAAACTACCATGGTCACCACTTAACTGAGCGATAAGTAGTTTTTTTTTAAAAAAAAAATAGCCGTGAAGGAATGGATTTGCGAGCTGCGGTGCTCCTCCACGCGGGGAACTGAAGCGCGTTACAAACTGAAACCTGCTGCCTTAAACCCAAGGAAATAATGAGGAATCAAGGAGCATCTTCTTCCACACAAAAGGCACGCCACACGCCACGCCAAGCAAGCACAGACAGCAGCGCGGAATCGCCCAGGCATCATCCGAAACACATGGGATCATGTGCCTCCGTACCATATATCTCCGGTGCAGGTGTGCCCGGCCATGTGCTGGGCACCGACCGGATCATGGGGAATCATGCACGGTTCATATGCAGAGTACAAGAAATTAACAAATCGTTTCTTCGAAGATGCGGCGACCTTGCTAGCAGTACGTTCACCGCCGCTGCCGGGCGGCTCGAAAGCGCACACCTGCAGATGACGCGTTATGTCGTCTGACATGAAACTTTAATTTACTAGTAGTAGTACGAAATTTTTCGGAAAAAAGGCAGAGGCTCTGAGTGTACCTACCAAAAACAAGGAGCTACTAGCTGCTGCTGCACCAGCTAGGCACAACATGTGCGACGTCGATTTTGACGAGTGCCCGTCGTCGTCGCTTCGGCCGTGTGCGGCGAGTGAGTGTGTGTGACAGTGTGAGATAGTAGACCATACCTCCTGACCGGGTCAACAATGCCGTGACGAACGGCACCGGAAACGGGCGAGCCCAATTGCAAGGACAGATATCTCGGACGACCCTATCACGATGGATATACACCACTGCTCGTCTGCTATACCACGCCACGCCACGCCACCAACTCCAGGCAATCTCTCAGTGGAAACAACTAACACGTGCCTGTCACCTATAAATACTCACCAAACACACACCCAAAGAGCGAGACGGGGCGAGAGAGATAGAGATATAGCAGCCAAGCTAACCCCTTGGAGGTTTCTTTTTCACCTGCAAGTAACAGCAACACGGTAACCGGCGCCGCGCGGCTCGCCGGCGGCAGGCTCGAGATCGACATGACGGTGGTCGACGGCGGCGGCGACGCGGCGGCGCCGGGGCTCGGGAAGACGGTGTGCGTCACCGGCGCCGGCGGGTACATCGGCTCGTGGATCGTCAAGCTCCTCCTCGAGAGGGGCTACGCCGTCAGGGGCACCGTGCGAAACCCTGGTGCGTGGCGTGATTTGTTTTAGTTTGTTGCCATTGACGGATAGATCTATATCTCTGATTTTTGTTCGTTCAAAAAAAGATATCTCTGATTTTTTCTTCTTCTTTCTTCCTCCATGATGAGATAGATGACGCGAAGAACGCGCACCTGAGGGCGCTCCCCGGCGCGGCGGAGAGGCTGGCGCTGTGCCGGGCCGATCTGCTCGACTTCGACGCCATACGGGCGGCCGTCGCCGGCTGCAATGGCGTCTTCCACACCGCCTCGCCGGTGACAGACGATCCGGTACGCGTAAACGTAACGTAACCTCCGGGCCCACACGACCTGGCGACGGTTTTTTTTTTTTGCCCAGTAGTAATTGGTATTAAACACGTTTACGGTAACAAAATCCTTAAAATTTGAAGATCTGTGCTGGCGCCTTTCCCGTGCCTATAGTAGTCCTTAGTAGTGTGACATTTGCAAAGCTAGCTGTTCCATGCATGTCCATCCAAAACCCATGCTGCTGTACATGTCGCGTGGCATGCATAAACCATGAGCGCATGCAGCTAGCTCATCATATGGTGGTGCCCATGCACGTGCAGGAGCAAATGGTGGAGCCGGCGGTGCGTGGCACGCGCCACGTCATCGACGCGGCGGCCGAGTCCGGCACGGTCCGCCGCGTCGTCCTCACGTCCTCCATCGGCGCCGTCGCCATGGATCCAAACCGCGCCCCCGACGCCGTCGTCGACGAGTCCTGCTGGAGCGACCTCGACTTCTGCAAAAACACCAAGGTATATATAGTACACAGTACAGCACAATCAATATGATGACCACCGATGCAAATAAACTTTGAGCTTTTTTACGGTGCCTTATCTTAACTTTTCACTACTCTCTGCTACAAGAATTGGTACTGCTACGGGAAGGCGGTGGCGGAGAAGGCGGCATGGGAGGCGGCGGCGGAGCGCGGTGTGGACCTAGTGGTGGTGAACCCGGTGCTGGTGCAAGGCCCGGCGCTGCAGCCGGTAGTGAACGCCAGCCTCATGCACGTTCTCAAGTATCTCAATGGCTCAGCCAAGACCTACGCCAACGCCGTGCAGGCCTACGTCCATGTCCGTGACACCGCCGATGCGCACGTCCGTGTCTTCGAGGCGCCCAACGCCGCCGGACGCTACCTCTGCGCCGACGCCGTGCTCCACCGAGAGGACGTCGTCAGGACACTCCGCAAGTTCTTCCCTGAGTACCCCATCCCTGAAAGGTACAGCCCCATATCATGCTGCGTGCGTGCGTGCGTGCGTGCATGTCGCTGTCTTTCGTTTTATGATTGAAAATTTCAAGCTGCTACTTTAATTTACTGAGTGGAAAGATACATATATATAAACGTGTGGAGTTGTCAATTGGTAGTGCTCACGTGCTAGTTTTGTTTGAAATTTTTGTGATGGAGCCCGCGCCGGTGGGTAAGTTTGTCAAGGGTAAAAAGTGGTGGCAGTGGAGTTACGTAGGAGATACTGCAAAAAAAAAAAAAAACAGAGAGAGATAGTGAAACATTCCTTCCGAGTCCTTCGTTTGGTGTGTGCAAGTCCAATGATAGGCACCCACTATATGAGAAAGCGTCTTCTTGATGATCGTATTTTTGTACTATTTCAAGAGTCGCTTGGATCCAAAAGTCTAAAATCTGGTGTGCACAAAAAGCTAGTCTCCTGAAATTTGTTTTTCCTTGTAAGGAATGTGTAGGATCTATAATTTGGGAAGGGAGAGTAAATATATTTTCAGAAATAAAGGCTTCAATACCTTCAATTAAGATCTAGTTAAAATATATACAATTCGTTTTTTTTTCTGAACCATTCTTCAGAAGAATGCTCAGCTTATCCCCCGCAGTTGCTTGACAGATATGTATATTGCAAGCTTTTCATCTATCAACTGAAGCTAAACTGGTACAGGAAGTGCATTACTAACTTTCTGCTCTTCGGTTGCATTTGCATTGCAGGTGCTCTGATGAGGTGAACCCCAGGAAGGAGCCTTACAAGATATCCAACCAACGCCTTAGGGATCTGGGCCTGGAGTTCACGCCGGCGGCACAGGCCCTGTACGAGACCGTCATATGCTTCCAGGAGAAGGGCATCCTCCCAGTCCCTGCCCCATCGCCATCGCCGCAGCCCTGATTTAAATATCCCAGCAAGGCAGCCCCTGCAGTAACAAACCATGCATATATACAGCATATGCAAACTATTTCAGTTATGCTGGTTTGATCGGTTTGGGCTTAAGCATATGCAAACTATTAGCATGCATACAACATATTTATTTACCATTGTGGACCGGGCTTGAGCAGTCAGAGCATTAGAGCTCAGCAGTGATTAGTAATGTGAGTTTCTATGTCCGTAGCTTGTTGTGATTTCTAAATAACCAAATAAAACGAGATGGCATGTCGTATGATTCTGTAGTTGTCTGAATACACCAGTTTGACAACTTTGCCCAAAAAAGAAGAAGAAAGAAGTGACAACTGCTTTCGTGCAACAGTTTTACTGTGCCGCCATTTTTTAAGCTCTATTCTGCGTGTCAAATAATCAGGGAACATTTGCTTAATATCCGATATTGAAATGTTACAAGACACCTGGTATCACCTGGTACGACGAAATGATATGGATTGTCATGTACTAATCGCAGAAGCTTTGTATAGCTGTTTGCCGATAGACCCAGCAAACAATGCATGGTCCTTGATTAGCTCTAGCAATGACTTCAAATTCTCTCAAACAATGCATAGGTGCCTTGTAAATTTGTAATGCTAGATGAGTTCAGAAAAAAGAAGCGCATGAACTTGAGGACAAATTGAACTAGTTACTAGTTAGTAGCTAGTAACAGGGACTTGTCAACGTTAAGAGCTGGTTTTCGTTCGTCACGGAAATAAATATGAAAGTGATGACGTCGTCGTGATTGAGAGACGGTCAGACTCACAGTAGGTACATCGGCTCGCGGATCGTCAAGCTCCTTCTGGAGAGGTGCTACAACTACGTACCGTTAGAGGCGCCGTGGGAAACCCTGGTAAATTTGCAATGCTAGCTAAGCTCTCTGGTGAATGGAGCCGGCAGTGAGAGGCAGAAGGTTACGTGATCGACGCCGCGGCGGTGTCCGGCACGGTCCTCCGCGTCGTGCTGACGTCGTCGATCGGTGCCGACACCATGGACCCCAACCGCTCACCGGACGCCGTCGTGGACGAGTCCTGCTGGAGCGACATCGACTTCTGCAAGAACACCAATGCAATTATGCAAGGTGGTACGGAACAATCCTAGTCACCTCATCATCGGCGGCGGTGCTCACCGTCGCTGATGTCATCGTCGTCAGAACTGGTACTGCTACAGTACTACGGGAAGGCGGTGGCGGGGAAGGCGGCGTGGGATACAGCGGCGGCGAGCGGTGTGGAGCTGGTGGTGGGGTGGTCCCGGGGGTGGTGATGCTGGGCCCGGCGCTGCAGCCGTCGGTGAACGTGAGCCAGAGGCACGTGCTCAAGTACCTCGACGGGTCCGTCTCGACGTTCGCCAACGCCGTGCACCTCCATCCGCATCTTCCAGGCGCACAACGCCGCCGGCCGCTACATCTGATGCAACGCCGTGCTCCACAGGGAGGAGTCGTCCGCGTCCTCCGCCGCTTCTGGCGTCCTGATAGGTCAGTGCTCAGCTCAATAATCAGTATATTCAGTCAGCACTGTGACGACCATTTCTTTTTTTTTTGTTCTGAAATCACGTTTCTTTTTCTTAATTTTAAAATTTATTTGGCTTCTTGCTTAGACATTGAGGGTGGCGGAAGAGAATGAGAATTCTTAAATATTTACAGCAGTACACACGTGTACTTTAAAATAATGGATAAGAAAGGATTTAAACGATTGTTTCAACAGTGATGACATGTGTGTGTCTGTGTGAATAGCTCCTGCATGAATGAACCCGATGAACAGGTCATCCTAGCGTCTACCCAATGCATAGCTCAGCAAGTTTCGTTTGTTCAATTCTATCTGAACAATTCTTTAGAAGATTCTGAATTTCGATCGATCACTCCTGCTGCCGTCATCTCGACAGATGCTGCACGCATCTTAGCTAAGCTTGATCAGTAGTGTATTACTTCATACAGTAATTCGTACTTTTGCGCAAAAAAAATATTCATACTGTTCTTGTGTTACAGGTGCTCTGACGAGGTGAGCCCAAGGAAGTAGGCGTACAAGATACCCAACCAGCGGCTATGGCTCGGGCCAGGCCGAATACAAGAGCCAGGCCTGACGCATGCACTTTGCCTATATTTGGTTGGATGGCCACGTTGAGCCAGGTGGAAAAGATATTGTTTGGTTGTAGAGAATCTTGCTAGCTTACACACGGTGCAGGAGATGCATGTTGCATCGAGCGAACCAGGCTCGCCGGAAACGAAAGAAAAATTCGTTCCTCCGAAGCCAGGCCCTACTGCACTTTTTGCATCTGCTCGGACAGGCTCTCACCGCTGTCTAGGTAATTGGGGCGCGTTTGGTTGGCTGCATGCACCTCAACCAGGCCGGCGGCATGCAGGTTGTTGGTGATTGGATGGCCGCACGAGCTCCCGTGCCTGGTTCTGCAGATGCAAAAATGCCTCTACCGCCTGGCTCCCAAGAAACGAAAGTAGGATTCGTTTCAGGCGGGCCAGGCCCGTGGGGTGCGAGTAATTAGGCAGCTAATGGTATTATTAGTGTATGATTAGTATATATTAAAATATATCAATGTATTTTAAATAATATTAAGGGGTAATTATAGAAAGTAAAGACTAATAAAAATATTTTAAAATGATAAAGACCATGGGGGTTAATTTTTCATCTATTGTAATCTTATGTGGGATGTCTTCATTCGAGCAACCAAACAACTTCTCATGTTGGCCAAGCTCTATACAAGTGTCCAACCAAACACCAACATCTTGCATCAGCATAGCCTGGCCATAGAGGGCCTGGCTCCTAGATGCGAGCCAGGCTAGGCTCATCCACGAACCAAACACGCCCCAAATACGTAGGTCCTGCACCCTACGAGCCTGGCTCAGCCAAATATAGGGAACCAATCGCACCCTTAGAGATCTTAGCCTGCAGTTCACACCGGCGGCGCAGGCCGTGTACGAGACTGTCATATGCTTCCAGGAGAAGACCATCCTCCCTCTCTCCTTGCAGGTTGCAGCTCCGTCGTCCCTGTAGAATTGACCGGGGATGACCATCGGAAACAAAAACTATATCTCTCAGTAGTAAATTTAGAGTGAACCTTATGTTTGTTCTAAATCAAACTTTGATCAAGTTTATAGAAAAAAAAAGTTCGATTTCCACAACATCAAATTTGGTATTTTGGAAATTAATGTATTTTCTATAAACTCAATTAAAGCAAGATGTTTGACTTAGCATAAAGTTAGGATGAGCAAAGTTAGAGTGAACATACTATTTCAGTGTCTGGTGTTGTTAAACCGTAGCCTGTAGCCGTGTGGACCGTGGGAGGGCTCTCGAGCCTCGACCGATCATGATCGAGATCCCTCAACGTCGAGTCGCCTCCAACATGATGTCGTGTTTAGATCCAAAAGTTTTTTTTCACTTTACTATCCATCCCTCTCAGAAAACACGCTTCTCAAAAAAATTTCCCTTTAACTTCTTTCAACTTTCATATTCACCCCTCTCACAGAACACGCTTCCCAGAAAAAATTCTTTTCCTTCCCTCCCAACTAAACACACCCTAACCCAACTTTGCTGCATGCATGTATGAAACGGCTATAGCTCATATCTATAGCATCTATAATGCCTGCTGCAGAAAATCGCACGCGTATTACCAGAAATGTGCAAAAGGATATATATCTTTCCGGGGTATCTAATCTTGCACTCCTAAAAAGGATAATTACTTTGCTAAGTAGTATTCCTGTGTTAATATTTTCTTTAAAAAAGCATATATAAATATCCATGGCCTCGCTAGTTACACGTTCGGTGGTGTGATTGGAACTCATCAAACCAAACTGTAACTGATGAACATGCGTAAGGACTGCCAAAAAGAATTCAATTAGAGGTAAACAAATTAAAACTGGTTTCATGAATTCTTTTTTGGGTACTCTGAATTAGTCAGCTACTACGGGCTTTATTTGTGGATCGATAAAGCCTAACTTGATATGAAATCACTTCTATTGAAACCAGAAAAAAATATTCTTCATCAGACTATTCTGAATTTGAACAAAGGTCGCTAGAAAAGCACAATATATAGCCTGAAACGAATTAAGGACACATGCTGATCGATCGGTGCATGCTTATACCAAACATTCACGCATGTGATGCATGAACCATATATACATCTGAATTTGCAGGTTTCCGCGGGGAGGCGAGACAGGGTGATGCACCAGAGGCATGGGTCATTGCCTCTTTCACCGGCCGGCGATTGAGCTGCTACTGGATTTGGGTCATATACGTGGTCCGAGCGAGCTCAATCGTACTTTTAGGGGTTTATAATTGGATTGGATGTATTCCCACACCTCAGGCTTGAGATAGATAGAGCAGTGTGATGCACATGCACATGCTTGTGTGGGCGGGCTTGCATCGATCGTGTGGTGCTTGCATTGCAGAGGTAACATGCCCCTAGTTTAGTATCCGATCCTGAGCAAAAACAAACGACTAAACGAGCCAAGAGTGGAAAAAAAATGGGGAGAAAGAAACACAAAGAACAAAAGCAAAATTACGAGAAGTATATATATATATGCAGAGCCATATATATTGCTGGATTGCCAGGAATTGAATCCAAGTGCTTTTGTTATGCTCTGTAGATATATAGCAAATGCAAAGCAAGTAGTTTGTGCCATCTACTCCACTAAAATTGTACAAACTCGCATCGAGTGCCGTGTCGTACCTAACAGTCTGATGCGACACGACAGTCACCGCGTGGAGACTCAGCGTCAGCACCTAGGAGATCGACGGACGACGAGCGATGTAGGGGCAGGCCGGGGCATGCACAATGCTTCAAGGTGGCTCGGCGGCGTGGGCTTTAGGGTCCACACGCACGCGTCGACTCTTCGCTATTTATACCGCCCCTCAGCTCCCACTCTTCTTCGAAAACCACAAGCAAAAGCAAAGGATCGAAGACAAGCTAGCTCGATTGCGCGCCCCTCCGCCGGTGAGTCCACTCTCCAACCTTCCTCTCCTTCAGTTTTCCTACCTGGCATGGCCTCAGCGTGTTGGAACATCCATGGATCATTCGTAGCACATGAAGTTACTAGTACTTATATATTACTAGTTCTTACTTGGAGTTGAAAGCTTCTTTGGTTTAATTATTTGGATCCATGCTTTCATGTGCTTCTAGCTATAGTAGCTACTCATTCGTATAGATGGTCTGAACTGATGAACTGCCTGTGCCGAAATGTAACTGAAGTTGAAGTGATCTTTAATTTGTAGCCCTAAAAACTTGAAATGGATGTATATATGTTTTCTTTGTTTTGGTGCGGAACCAAAGGACTCACCATACGTGTGCGATGTTTCTCTCTCTATGTGTACAGCTTGGAAAGCGCCCATGGCCGACAAGGTGAACCAGCCTGCAGCTCCGTCGGCGCCGTCCATGGCCAAGAAATCGTCGCCGCTGCCTGCGGCGTCCACGGACAAGAAGCAGCCTCCTGAGGTGACCGTGGCCGTGTCGCCCGTGTCCATGGAGGTCACGTCGGTGACGACGGTGTCGCCCGTGGACACCGACTTGACCTCCATGGATAAGAAGCCCCTTTCGGCTATCCTGTTCGTCTGCCTCTACGCCCTCTTCAACGCGTGTCTCTTCGGCATGGACGCCATTCGCACGATCATCAAGAACCGAACCCCCTGCACCCCCAATCAGGTAACAGAAAACAGCTCCGATCATGGTCACGGGCCGCCGCTGCCGCTGCCGCAGCTGGGCCTGGGCCCTCGCCTCCGTGGCGCTCGTCGCCACCGCCGCCACCCACTGCATGTCAGCCATGGTCGACCGCATCTTCCTCGCCGCCGCCCCGGGGGACGCCGGCGGCAACGTCGTGGTGGACTTCGCTGTTGCAGTTCTGGACATGGGTTTCCTGTGCCTCCTTCTCCTCGCCGACGGAGAGGAGTAGTAGCTCCAATCCGGCTGGAGGCAAGCATGGTGAATGCAAGCGTACGTACTTGTAGCTAGATCGATCAGAGCTAGCTAATACAAGGTACGTACTTAGTATATATCGATCGATTTCTGGAAGCTCCATGGATGAGCTGAATAATTAAGGAGCTTGCTAGTGCTTGCATCATTGCTTACTCAGCGCTGGTGAGGTGCTGATCGTGCTGAGTAGTACTGTAGTCGTGTATGGGATCTATATTGTGTTGTGTATCCAGGTTGTGATCAGTCCCAGTGTCATGGTATATTGGTATGTCGTCTTCGTGTGGACTTGTATTGTGTACTGGTTTGATGAGATTATATTGTATGAAGCAGTACCTAGTAATAAGCAGCTGTTAACCTGCGTGAGCAATTGAGATGTGAGTCAGACTTATGATATGAACAATAATTTCGTTGAGATGTGAGTCATGGGCTGATTGGCCTTTACAACCGGCAAGGCAAGGCTAACTGTTTTAGAAAAAAAATGAATTTCTCTAGTTTCTTAAAAAGATGAATTTTTCTAGCAAGGCAAGGCAAGCAGCTAGTAGCATGCAGCGGATGCAGTGGTGGAAGTGGAATGGTAGCTGAAGCGTGGAGGGTTTTGCCCCCACCTCCAATTTTGGCAAAGAGCAGTGCCGTGCACATGGAATGTAGTGAGGAAAAATGTACGGCAGTTAGCAATCACCCTCCCATGAATGCGACGCTGCAATGCAGTGTCCATTTTAATGCAAGCTAAGCTGCTGAACTGGCGGAATGCCATTAATTGTAACATGAGTCTATCAAAGCACAAGCAAGCAATTGTGTGTGTGTGTGCGCGCGCGCGCGCGATTCTGTGCCACTACCACTAGAACGATGATGAGCCATTAGCAGTTCACTAGTACAGGCAAACTCTACTCTACGTACGAAATTAGAGAGCGTTGAACAAATGTGCAATCAACACAAACAACGATGATGAGCCATTGTGCTGCTAATGGGCCGGATTACAGTGGGCCGGCTGCTGGTGGCCCACCGTGGTTTCATTGTTGGGCCTTTTTGGGCCCATCGCACCGTTTGGGTGGCATGACGTACGTGAGTGCGTCGTGGTAGTTGGGGAACAAGAGCAAGACGACGCGTCGGTGGAGTGGTGGACGAGGAGATCCAGCCGGCGCGACCGTTTACTGAACGGAGAAAAGCGTTGCGTCTGTCCGTCTGACCTCACCGCTCACCGGCATGCACGCCGCACCGCCACCCCCACGCTGCTGGCGGTGTTGGCCAAGCTCGCCGGCGTTCTCGCCGGAGTCTGATAAGACAAGCGGCAATCTTTCTTCAGATTTAGTGCGCGTCGTCAACGGCCACAAGATCAACAGTGCCATAACGGACCAAAATAATTCGAGGTTCGACACCGATAGGCTCAACAAAATTTGGGGGCATCTTAAATCTTTTTATACATGTCTGAGGAAATATACTGTACATGCTTTATGGTCTGACAAACCATATTTTTTTCCGCATATTGTTGTGTAGAGGTATTGTGTGTAGGTACATTGTCGGCAGCTCCGTCATCCTTGGATCAGGTCAGGTGAGCCCCAATTTACAGTAGAAGCAACTGACTCGTTATATCTTCAGCTCAGTCAGTTGTGATCGAGTTTCAACCATTCCAGCTTCCAGGATATCTTCGTCGAATTTTGGCGGGCTAGATGGAGCACTGCTATGTGTATCTGACAGGAACACATCTGAGTTGTTGTCAGACCATTCGGCATCTGCAGCACCTCCAGCTTCTGCATCCCGGAGTAGCTCTGAATTGGGTTCATTCTCAGTGCCATCCACTTCTGGCTCATCCTGTGCTGATGCGTCCTCGAAGAGCTGATCTCCTTGAGGGTTTGATCCGGGAGCTTCTGCTTCTGATAAGGAATGTGCATCGGCATCATAGTCCTCACTATCTTTAAACTTTGTCGTAGAAGACTCTGCTGGTTCTATATGAACTGATCTGCTATCCAGAAAGCTATGTTCAGGTGCAGAGTTGCTGGTTCCTGTTTCCTCTAGAGGTATCACATCAAAGCCTTCATGTTCATTGGGCAATCTCTTCTGGTCTGATTCATGATTTGTGCCTTGCTCATTTTTGCTTGACCAATCCAGATGGCTGAAGGCATCATCAACCTTGGAAAGGCTATCTTTCTCCTCGCTTGATAACTCAGATATGCGAATTGTTGTGCTCATGTCCATATCAGAAAATATAGCCTACAATTACCAGCAAAAATATGTGTACTGTTATACAAATGTGAAATGGCACAGGCAATTGATGCTGTAAGATGCAAGAATATCCAATTACCTCAACTCTGAAGTCTTCAGGAAACCTGTGTTTTGTGTCCCACAGAATATCGATCTGGTCCCTATCAAGTACCAACAGATTGTCTTCTATAAAAGCTGTGCTAAACATGGCTCTGAACACCATAACTTCATGTTCAAAGTCCTCGTCCAGGCTGGTGCACTCAATTACAATGTCTCCTTGAACAGGACAATTAACATTAACCTTGATTATCTCACATTCTTCCTGAATTACAAACAAGAACAGTTTAGTAAGCTTGAATTCAGAACTTCAAGCTTGAAGATGTCTTAAGATACCAAATATGTACTTTAAAGTCAAATATACATCTATTCTAGAAATTGGAAAAGAAATGGAAGCCAGATAAAATAAATAACCAAAGAAAAATATTAAGTGTTTTGAGACTTTAGGCTAATTCATAGTCTATTGGAAAATAATTTAAGTTAAACTTGAAGGATTGTAGGTAGATAAAAATACATTGGTACATTTTTAAACATTAAACTAATTGAACAAAAGCATTGTAGACAAGAGATTAAAAAACGCCTTATAGACAAACATCACAGACCAAACAAAATTATACCTGTGTATAAAGTTGAACAACATCACTTGTCTTTGGGATTGAAAAGAGAACTTTAGTAGCCCTGTCATCAGGCACGAGGGGATCTAGGCCATAAATCCGGAATATTGGCCTACAACCCCCTTGCCCATCGAAATTTGGTACCGTCCTGATTATTATACAATTTAAATTCAGCAATTTGTCAACAGGAGGCCACAGTTCTGGTGATATGTGCCGTTTTGACACATACTTTAAGTATCTCAGCTGGGAAGGCACTGGGTCAATTGGTGAGAATAGTTCAGCTAGTCCATCTGGTGCATGTCTGCTGACCATCTCCAAAGCCTTCCTCTCGTCACTATACCTTTTGAGGTAAACCAGTAGAGCTGCCAATGCAAAAGCAAGGACTGGCCACCCCCCGTGTTCTGAATGGATAAGAAGGAGATTGTCCTGGCTTAATGAGAGCCAGCTCTCACTAGACCTCAGGAAATGGTGAATCATCTCCATGGTGAGCAAAGGGCAGCCTTCATAGTTACGTGGATAACCCATCACGCTCATGTCATAGTAAGAGAAAATGCTGGCAATTTGGTTGTCCTTCTTGCCACCCTCAAAGTTGAATACCATGAATGAGTCAATGGAGTAGCGGCCAAGTAGTTGTTTTAAGATTCCGCCTATGTGTGGCATCAGCTCGTCTTCTTCCAATAAATCCATGGAGAAGCAGTGGTCAAATACTGGCAAGTAAAGAAGCGATCAATAGTCAGCACTAGAAATTGTGAACAAATGTTATTTGTTATAAAACAGCATATTATAAACAATGCACAATGATCAGTTGAAGTGATTTTGTGAATATTTGCATAAGCACAGTGGGAACAAAGCTCACTTCAATATGAAATCTCCACAACTTAGACAATGAAACACGAATGTGTACTTGAGAAAGGAAATGTAGTAGGTACTACCTAAGCTGCACAGGTGGATGACAAATGGGGGGAATTAACCTAGTTTTGGGCAATTAATTTTGTCAGAATCACTAGAAGTTATGAAAAAAATTCAAATCAAATGAAATCTGAACAACGGGTTCATCCTGATGACATTTGATCAGCAACAGAAATTCGACAAAATCACTTCCCGACAAGTGCAATAAGTCTAATAATGACATGATCTCATCTTTAGGTACAGATTTGGCACGAATATGAGAATTTAAGCTTCAAAATCTGTCGTTTTCACATAAATGTGCAAACGGCATATATCTGATCCCATCCATTCTCCAATCCGATAATTGGAAATGCATCCCATACACCGAGCATAGAAAACTTAATTTGGTATCGTAAATGCTAAATCCCCTTAGCTACTCTGATACGGAAAACAATCACACCCAAACGAAACAGTTTCACTTCAAAACGAAGACGTCAATACTTCATTAAAAAAGAGAGAGACACAATGGCAACGTGGTAGCCAACTACTCTGGTTATTTCCGTGTCCCTATTTTGGTCAAGCGCATAGTTTAGCAACAGCTAATCAATCCCTTGGCCAAGTCAAACACGAACCGAACCCACCGGCACAAAGCCACAAAGTCTGGGCAAAGCTATCTCCACTCCCCCAAGCAAATCCGCGCCTCGAGATCGAAATGAGCGCACCCCTTTTTCAAAGAAAAAGAAAATAATTTGCCCCCTCGAGAAATGGGGAATAAAGCAAGAACAAGCCACAAGCCCACAAGCGCGTACGACGAGTGGCTTGTATGGACAAGATTCTCGGCGCCGCGGGACGCGTTACTTCCAAGAAACCCCCGACGAACAGGTCCAACACCCAGGCAGGTTCGCACAAACGCCCCCAGCTAAAATAGCAAGATCACCGAGTGGACACCCGGCCGAGAGAGAGAAAGCGCACGCACGCACCTAGGATGTTGCCGGAGATCTCGACGACCCCTTCGGGCGGCCGCCGGTAGAACAGCCGCCGGAACAGCGCCATCCGCCCGCGCCGCCGACGCCTCAGGGACCGGCGAAGAACGCGGCACCGCCGACGGGAAGCCGAACCGTGCGAGGATGCGGAGGTGGGGTGGGGGGCGCTCAGGGAGGAGACGTGACGAGCAGTAGCGGAGTCCCGTTGAGGGAGGAGGGTGGCAGGCAGCCGAGCCGGTGGTGGCGAGATATATTGGCAGCGAGGTGGGGGAGCTCCGCGCCGGTGGATTTGTTTTCTCGGAGGTTTTTGGACGTTTGGTTTGTTTTAATGGGTCGTTGCGAGCGCGTGGGTGCGACCGCTGTAGCACAAGACCGCCGCAGGAGAGAACGGTTCCAAACTTCCAATCCAGCATGGACCGAGGGGGCCCGCTTGCGTCCTTCGCTTTATTTTTTTTATTAAAAGGGGAGGAAAAGTTGAAATGGGTTCAAAATCTGAATCTGTAATGGCTTTTTGTAAATCCGTTTCTTATCCTTTTTCTTTGGAATTATTGCTTTTGTTTCTTGTTTCTTTCTCTACTTTTTTCCTTTATCTTTTAAAAACTAATTGTAGATCTTTTTTATTCTCTATGGTTCGTCATTTGGTAGAGGTCGAATGTCGAAAGGCCACACCTTATAATTTCTCTATGGAGAGTGTTTGATGATATTTTGGCTTGAATATCCACATTTCATGATTTATATAAAATTATGGTGTAAAATGGGATAATAGAATTGCAAGACACAAGAGGGCTGCATGCTCATGCGCTCGATCATATTTCCAAGCGTGTAAAAGGGAGTCCGTGTACGCGTCGAGATGGCCGGCACGTACGATGTACGGATACATGAAAATACATGGCCTCGTACTCTTTTGGCCATGCATGTTTGAGCAAGATACGTATGCTCACTTGATTTTATTCAATGGATGAGCTACAAATCCTAAAAGAAGAGAAGCTAGTTGATTATAGGACGTTTGCATGGGTCTGTAGTTGTTTGCATGGGGCTCATGCTAGCTTGCTAGTACGTGAGGCCATTTGGGTGTAGTAACGAGCCAACGTGCCGACGTATGGGTGACTCAGGTGTGTATGTGTGCTCGACCCCTCCACCAATCGCGTATAGCCATACATATGGCAGCCGGGTCCACGCGGCAGCCGACGGCTTTTGGAACATTCCGGAAGCAACGAGAAGTTCCAGAGATATTCTCTGCAAACAACGACGTTGATTAACAACCGGATGGGAAATATCCTCGTGAGTTTTGGCCGGCGATAAGCAAGCAACGTACATACGTACGTTGGCCCTCTCCCTGAGCGCTGGGACTTCGCTCGATGAGGCCCACTTTTCAGTGAAGAGCACCGATGGATACCGTGATAAGCTTAAACTCATGTTTATCTCTCGGCCGGCTTGAACGACATCGATCAACTTGGCTTCCAAGCTTGAGAACACAGATTTCTCTCTAACAAACTAGAGATGACGGCAGCATCTCCTGGACCCGCATGATTTTCTCCAACGAACCGAAGGCGGCAGCTACATCTCTCTACGCCTCCCATACCCTAGCGTGGCTGCCTATATAAGGCCTTGACGTCCACAAACAGAGGAAGACTTTTTGATCTCGCCGGAAGGCTGCAGGAGAGAAGCCAGACGAGGAGCTCGACGCAAGTCTTTCCATCTGCAGCAACGCTCGGCTCCCTGTCCACGGCGTCAAGTGATCAACCGCGCCAGAGTCGAGGGCCGGAGTTGATCGCAGCGAGCACATCGTATGCATGCATCTACACGCACGTGGGTCGACCGGTGTCGTGAGATCACCGGAGTTGCCGAAGACAGACGGCGACGATCTGCTCCAACATCATTCATCGCTGCCAAGAACCGATGACCCCGTCAGTGCCGAGTCCGAGCGCGACGAGCAAGCATCATCGCCGTGCGGTCAAGTGCCTAGTACGTGCACATGTACGTATTGCAGGGCCAAAGAAGTTGCACGAGAGATGAAGTTGCACGAGAGATCATGGAGACTTGCATGCCTTTCTACGTGCATGCGTACGTGCATGCATGCACTTACACAGTCAAGAAGCAAGACAAGAAATACCAGGAACCCCGTCCATCCCGGCCGGCGCGGCAACTCCGACAAGATTCACGACCAGTGCATCTACTACCACTACACTATTGATCGGACACCTCGACCATCACCGCTGCCCCGACGTCCCTACCCTGACGTTCTTCAGCGACACCAATCCATGTATCCCCCATCAACCTCTACTACAACTACAACACGTCGTATGTTGCCGACAAGGACAGACGACGTGGGCGGGCGGAGGTGATGATGTCCCAGCTACGCTACACCGGCTCATGGACCATGAGGTCATGGATGACGCCGACGCCACATCTACACCAACACCGCACATGCATGGAGAACGTGAAGCAAAGATGAAGAAGACGACCACGACAGCGGAATCGGAGGTTCTCCGGCAAGGTAGACTTGCGGAGATAATTAACTAGGAGCCTTCCAAGGCCCTAGGAACCATGGAGACCACATCGCCCAAGACAAGATCGCCGTTAGCAGGCCATGGAGCACACATATGTACACGGGAACATTGTATTTATATTTTTATAATATGAATGAAATGTTTTCCTGTCTCTCTTCTGTGTACTTAGTACACTGGCACGCCCGCACCTTTTTCCAAGGGCAGAAAAATCCTCGTTGTGATTTTTCTCCTCAAACAGAGAGAGTAAGAATATTAAAAAATTACTTGATATTCCCAAGTTCCTTACGTCTTGAAAAATTATGTCTAGCTGTTTATCTAAAAAGAATAGCTACTAAGTTCATATGTTTATGTTTTTATTGTATGTGTTGTGGCGCGTGTGACCTGCCTATATTGTTACGATTTTTTTATAATTCCGCAAAAAATGATTTTGACAGTATGCAAGATTTAAAGGGAGCATTGAACGCTTCATCTGTTGTTGGCTTGTTTTGTATAGTCAGTTGGTTATCCATAACTGCATTGCATCAATGCATATTGTTTAATTATTTTATACCTTTTTTCAATTTGTATTTTTATGAACTCGATATTCATGTAATGTTTTTTTATGAAATGTAATCACAACATAACTTTGCTATGCACGGATGAAATTATTTCAAGATGTTTATGAAAACCTATAGTTATAGCTATTATTTCTAACAAAAAAACTCAAAAATCAAACACATGGCTAGTTTTTACAGCATATACTCTAGAAATCAGACATTGCAATAAAAGTGATTGTCAAATATGTTGTTACACATGAAACAAAACACATCTTGTAACAATAATTATCTGCTAAGTGGTTGAACCAGCACCCTCTTATTTGGATAGTTTAACATGAATTAGCGTAACCTCTTATTTGGATGGTTTAACATGAATTAGCGTAAGGAGATTGCATGTCATAAGAAATGGTCAAATCCAACCACAAATTGGTTGATTTTTCACTCCGACTCATTTAAGCTACGCCATAGTTTGGCAGAACCTTTATAGAGAAAAAATGATGATAGCACGAGCCCATCAGGTTATCAAGACCTTAGCTATAGTCATTCTCATGCACATACTCCTCTTCGCAGAAGCTAAAGATGTAAAGCATCTCTAATAGCCTATCCTTTTTCTACTCTTTATATATCTCTATTTGCATCTTCATAAAATTGCACTGAGCATCTCACTCCATACTTTCAATTTCTTACATTCTAGTTTGGCTAACCGGACTGTCTAGCCAAATTTAGTTACCGATGGGGCCAATTTAGAGAGTCGGATGACTCGGAGAGTTGGATAGCTAGTGATCTATTGGAGATTTGGAGAGCTATTTTGGTGTTTAGTTATTTGGCTATTCTCTTGGAGATGCTCCCAGCTCACCACCAAGAGAGTGTGCACCCGGTGGCGGCAATTATGGCGAGAACGACAACGCCGGTGATGCCAAAGGCAAGAGTCAAGCTACATAGTAATTATAGGGTGCATATGCGTGCGCACACAGGGCGTGTGGGTGGCCTGCGCGCTCCAGCTGGTGGGGACAACGTTGCCATCACTTGCGCACCATACAACAGGGAGGCTGGGAGTGCGGGGTCTTCGTGAGTGATCATCTTAGTAGAAGACGTATGGCGCCGTCGACGGCCACGCCAGCCGGAGCGTGCGACAGAGGTGTGCCGGATGGGAATTGTCCATGCAATGCTCTAGTGGAGCTCCAGCGGGAGATGGTGTAGAGCTAAGGGAAGCTAAGGGAAGAGAAGGTAAGGGAAGAAAGGAATAGAGAGAAAAAAGTGTCGCGAGCGCGGCAACGGGAGGCAACGGAAGGCAACGGAAGGCAGCGGTGACCCCTTCCCTGTCTTGTTGCTTGATTCGCCGCATCCATCGCTCACTCGAGCAAGACGATCGACGGCTTCGATTTGTCCAAGGCAAGCCACACCTGGACTACCTTCCTCTAGCTTTGATTTGTCGCCGGAGGGGTGCCACCCGCGGAAGACCGACAAGCCATTACCGCTAAGCAGAGCAACACCACACGCCACATCCCTAGTCCGCAGTACAAATCTATCGCTATAGCAAGCTCCACCAGGAGCTCGCCTCTCTGCAGCCAGGACCTTCGCCGTTGGAGCTCGCCTCTTTGTCGCCGCGAGCTCGTCTCTCACCCTTGAGGTTGTCGCCGGGGATGGGAGCCGATGGAGAGTAGAGCCGATGGGCACGAAACAGTACCGCACCGAGCGAGGAGCGGAGGTGGGGACCACACAGGAGGAGAGGATGCCGAGCGTGGGGGACGCTCTATATAGATGCCTCGCATGAGGCCTAGGATATCAAACGAGATAGCTATCGAAGCCATATACATAAATTGTTGGATGATTATTTTAAAAGATCTTATCTATTTTTGCCTATTCAACTTTTTCTACAGAGTCTCTTAAAAATGCTCATTGTTTAGATCACAACTAGCATTATGCAAACCTTCTCCATTGTTACCATGGATGGATAAATTTGGCACTTTGGATTTTTTTTGAAAAAAAATCACATTGTAATTGACCTGAGAAAAAGAGCCCGGCTTGAGTTGTTTTTCTTAAACCTCTGGTTCCCTTTTAATAAATAAATATAATCTTTTTAAATTTTTTCGCGAAACATTTCTACTACTTAAGAAAGAATGATTGGGGTAGTCGTAGACCACCAAACTTTCGCGACCGCGACCCACCTCCCGTCCGTGTCATATATTCGCGCGCCTCCCCCTAACCTCCTTCCGCAGGCACCACAATTCAAATCCTCCCCCGAAACATCCGTCCGCAGGCACCACGATTCAAATTCCCCTTCGCACAACGCCATCATAACCTCCCCATCTCGCCGCACAAGGCCATCCCCATCGCCCCCAACAACTCACGCCGCCATCGCCTCCACCTCCCCTCGCAGGACGCCGCCGTCGCCTCCCCTCGCAGGTCGCCGACATCGACACCTGCCGCACCACGCCATCAGCGGAATCGACGCCGCCATCGCCTCCCCTCGCAGTACGCCGCCATCGAGATCCGCCGCACGAGGCCATCGCGGGAGGTACGCCGCCATCGAGATCCGCCGGCCAGTGGACGCAGTACACAGCCGGCCGCAGTACACATCCGTCCTCCACCACCGCCGGCCGTCGTACACAGCCGGGTCGACAGCAATCCCGTGCTAGGGAGGCAGAAGCCCTAGCAATCGCACCTGGCGTCCGCCCTGTAGCAGCCAGGTCGTCCGGTGCAAGGTTCCCGGAATCGGAACGAGACCAAAGACCTATCATCAGCGCCCTGCATACTGCACCGACGGGAGTCAGTCAGTGCCGGCTCCATCCGTTGCTGCACCAGGTACTTAAGTGTGATACTGTGATCCCCTCTCCCCTCGCAGCAGCCCTAATTCAATCGCGTCCATGCACACAGCTAGCATCTCCAACACGAGTGTTCCAGTACCCATAAACAGTACTAAGCCTGCATTGGAGCGGATCAGGGGGACTGAGGGAGGGCATATACAAGAAGCATTATATTAAACCAAGGCTCTGCATGTGTTTACCGGCATCAAAACTTTGCACTGTTTGGTCTCCATGTTTATAGTGAAACATCCTTTGCACGTGTTTTGTGGTTTATACTTTCTTTGCCAAATGTTTTTTAGTTGGCTTACATCAGTCAGATAATCAAGTAATTGGTGTCAATTACATCATGTAAATGGATCCACTAAAAATATTTTTAGCACTATATCCTAATGCTTGCCCAACTTGGGCGCTCTATTCTAATTAGATTTGACGATTCAATCGTGGGCGCTTCAAATACCTCTGAAGTTAAGGCCATGTTGTGCAGATACATTCAGGCATAACTAAATTAACGTGGAAGAGGAACGTAGTGTCTCTGCCTTACCCTGTGTCAGCTGATTGTTAATGATTTATCTTTGAGCAGGCTTAGTGCAATTGAATTGAATTGAATTAGAGCAAGCGAGAAAAAACGCTTATCGGATTTGGATCCTGGTCAGCTACACGGGAATTAGTTATCTGTTTTATTAAAGGTAAGAGAGAGCCATATGGGAGGTTGTTCAACCCTCTGCCGTGTGCCCTGTTTGGATTACAATTTGTTCATCTCTTTTATCGATCTCTTATGTACAACATATTTAATATGTGGCATGATGTGTAAGATATGTGGCATAATGTGACATAAGAAGCAAATATATATTGAAAGATACTTTCAACACATATAAAACAATTTTTTATCACATCGCAGATTGAAATATTTAACTGCATATTGTTTTATTTTACAACAATAATACTATATTATTAAATTATTATCTTTTGCGATGTTTAAAGTTCTTTTTTATATAATTTTTATTGACCCGTAGCAACACTGGCACGATGCTAGTACTTTCAGAAAACTAAAATTTGTTCCTGGACTACGCAGAAGGTGCCCCCCAGCTGACCGCGCCATCGCGGGCCATTAGCCAGGGCCCACTTTGAGGCTTGAGCAGCAAACGGCGCAACGCGTTCCTCCAGGGCCCACTTCACAGTGTGATCAAAGCAAGCAAAACGTGCTCCACTTCCGAACGCTCCAGATCGCCCCATCTCCCCAACCTCTCCCATCCCAACCGTCCATTCGCTAGGGGTATAGGGTTTTTAGCTCAGCCTCCCAGCTCCATCTCCCCCTCTCTTCCGCCATCGCGTCGCGAACGGCGGCCAGAAAAAAAGAAAAAAAAAATACAACAGCTCGCCGCACCAATCTCCCCTCATCCTATCGATCGAGCCCGCGAGCTTTGATCCGACAATTTTCTCCAGAAATTCAGGCTAAGTGCTAATCCTTCCTGTGCCCGATTTTGAGGCTCTGTCCTGCTGCCCCTGTGGTGAGAAACCCTAGTAATGGCGGAGGTTTCTACGGCGGCGGCGCCGGAGGGGGTGCTGCACCGGAAGATAGAGTTCCACCTAGCGCGGAGGCCGCACTCCGTGGTGGCGCTGGGCGGAGGCGGATTCCGTATGGAGACGCTGAACCCGGACGCCGCAGGTAAGGCTGGGGCCGCGGCGGCGGCGGGGAGCAACGAGGGGGACGCGCGGAGGCCTGAGAAGGGGGACGCCGGCGGGATCGACCCGGAGCTCAGTGTCGCCAGGATCTACCTCGGGAGAATCGTGAGTTCCCAAAGTTGCAGTCTTTTTTGAGGATTTGTGCTATTAATGTTCATTTCTAATAGGGGTTTTGGGTGGTAGAGTAGCAGTATCGAGTGTGTCTGCCAGAATCTGTCAATTTGGGTAATCAAAGTAAAATTAGTTGTGATTGTGGGTATTTGGATGCTTGTTTTGTTCACATCATCTCCAATTGGACAGTGGTTTGTTAAACTGCAGTTCCTTGACGTCTTGCAGGGTGCTGGTTTGCAAAATCTTGGGAACACCTGCTACCTCAACTCGGTGCTGCAATGCTTGACGTACACAGAGCCATTTGCAGCCTATTTGCAGAGCGGAAAGCACAAGTCCTCATGTAAGTGCTGTTAATTCTGTCAATCGGTTGGTTCAAGTTAAATACATTGCATGAGATGACTGTTGCATATGAGCTTGTGGATTCGGAAGTAGCACTATCTGAACCTGACTATTATACACACTGATACTTGAGCTATTACAAATTACACACTACTTTGTTCTTTAATAGCGGTGTGACATCAAAGACAACAATGCTGCAAATCATTACATTTTTGGACTCAAGAGTCAAGGCTTTTCTATTTCACACCCCTGGCCAATTCACCATTTATTTAGATTGAATTTCATCAATCAAGGAACCCTATCCCATCTTCTGCTGAGGCGTCTGATCTACTGGAAATTTGTGTAAAGGCTGCTTGATCTACTTTCAAGTTTAGAGCCATCATTTATGCAACTTGGATTGAAAAAGCTTTATTTAACGAAGATGATGGATAAGAAATCCACTCTTCAAAAAGCAACTACCATGGTGTTGTTCACTAGTCCGAACATTTTACATACTTCAGCCGGTAGTTGATACATTTCTGCACCTTCCAATATTGCATAAATGTGTTGTTTCTGGCTATCTGCGAGCCATATCCAATGGACCGAAAAGTAAGTTCATACTGTAATCGTACATTCGTACTTTTCTGGTGTTTCCTTTCCTCTGGTAGGATTTGGCGAACATCCCACAGTATTTAATGTTCTTGATTTAAAGCTGCCCTGGTCTAAAAAAATTAATTGTTCTTCGTGTATTTCCAAATTATACCCATGCTTCCAGTACAGTGTTTGCTGTTTACAGTAATGTGGGGTATATAGATCAAGTTAAGGATGTGCTGTACATGCGTGTTGACTAGTGGCGTAAGGTATTTTTTTATTGACATTATGCAATCGTGTTATTGGATGCAAACCTTGTTCTTGATTTGGTTATGAGATAGTGAGGCAGTGAGACAATGTGTTGCCCTTGTACCTGTACTGTGCAAATGGACAGGAAATATGCTACATATGCTTAATCCTGCTATGTCCATATATCCCACAGGATGCCAAACCATATTGTTTCTTGTATATTGAAAAATGCCACTATATGGCAATATTTACTAATATGTAAAATCACTGCTGTCATTAAGCTTTTGATCCTTAGATGCATGCCTGTATGGACTACGGAGTATGAATGATGGTGCTGTGATACAATTGTTCGTTTGCTGTTTAGGAAACTAAAACATATTTCTATTATTAAGCTTGTTAAACACGCAAAGATCTACTCTGATTTTGGCATGGTATTTACTCTGTTGCTGTTGCTAATTTCTTTTCTCCTGCCTTGAAGGTCATACCTCTGGATTTTGTGCGTTGTGTGCTCTGCAAAATCATGTCAAGGCTGCTCTACAATCAACAGGAAGAATAGTGACACCATCGTTTATTGTCAAGAACTTACGATGTATCCTTTTTATCTTCTCTTGATGAACTAAACTACCTATAGCCATTTTTATGAATTTGGCAATTTTGCAGTCTAGCTCTTATTCTATATTTCTATGTCACAATGTGATCTTTGACTGAAAAATAGGCATTTCTCGGAGTTTCCGTAATTCAAGGCAAGAAGATGCACATGAGTTAATGGTTAATTTGCTAGAGTCAATGCATAAATGCTGTTTACCTTCTGGGGTACCCAGTGAGTCGCAAAGTGCTTATGAAAAAAGCTTAGTTCACAAAATATTTGGTGGCCGCCTTAGAAGTCAGGTATGCTCTGTGCATTGGTATGTTACACCTGGACTGGCATAAGAGACCTCATTCTCTTATTCTGTGCTTGTCCATTTACAGGTGAAATGCACACGGTGCTCACATTGTTCCAATAAATTTGATCCTTTCTTGGACCTTAGTCTTGATATTGCCAAGGCCACAACTTTAGTGCAGGCACTCCAAAATTTTACTGAGGAAGAGCTACTAGACGGGGGTCAAAAGCAATACCAGTGTGAACGCTGCAGGCAGAAAGTTGTAGCAAAGAAGAGGTTTACAATTGATAAGGCTCCAAATGTCTTGACAGTTCATCTGAAGCGCTTCAGCCCTTTCAACCCCCGTGAAAAGATTGACAAAAAAGTGGAATTCCAACCAGTTCTCGACTTCAAACCATTTGTTAGTGATTCTAGAGTGAGTAACTTGTTCTGTAATTATTGTTTTACCTTGTACAATTTCAATTAGCACCTCTTCGTATTCTTATTCTTTAGCATTTTCAGTTGGTTCCTCATATTATTCATCATCATTCATTATGACTATTGGCGCAGGGTACAGATTTTAAATACAGCCTTTACGGTGTCTTAGTTCATGCTGGTTGGAACACTCAATCAGGTCACTACTATTGCTTCGTTCGTACGTCCAGCGGGATGTGGCACAATCTTGATGATAACCAGGTCTAGTATGACATTTTTTTTTTGAGGAAATATTATGGCATTTGTCTTACCATTAAGATTTACTCATTCGTTTGTAGTTCACATTGCTACTGGTAACACTAACCTGTGGCCTCATTTATCATCCATGTAGTTTATATTTCTCAAACCACTCAAGCAACCTTCCTAGCTTCGTAGTTTTTTTTTTTCCCTTTTCAACAACTTCATTCTGTATCTTTAAAAGCTTCATTTATGTCACACAATCGATACACCAACCTAATTTTTCATTGAATCCTCACAATTCTCTTCACTGCAGTGAGCCAGTGAGGATTCTTCCCATTCGTGTTCTCATACACTATGATGAGAAGAACCCTTGGGCTAGATGAGCAGCAAAATAAAGTTACTAGCAAAAAGGGGAAAAAATGAATAGTATCATGTTTTGAGCTATATGTTTCATGTGTGCTACTTTCACTTTGTGCCCTTTAGGTACTTTGGCAGACTAGTCTTTCCTCATACTGATTCATATGGACATCAACTGCAGGTGCGACAAGTTCGTGAAGCAGACGTATTGAAGCAGAAGGCTTATATGCTATTTTACGTTCGTGACAGTATTGGTAATTCTGTGGCGCGCAAAAATAATAGCACTGCTAATTTGCCGACCAAGAAAACACCTGAAAAGATCTCAACTCTTAATTGTGTTACCCAAAGCAGTGTAAAAACACAACATTTGAATGGTTCATCCCCGCTTGGTGATAAGATGCACAGCTCAAGCAATGTCTACTCTACCATTTTCGGCAAGGCTTCAGCAGAACATTTTTCAAAGAATGAAGTCAAATCTGAAGATGCAGCATCCTCTCAAAGCAACGGTCTGCCTTCCTCTCAAGCTCTTGAACCTCGAAATGATGGTGTGACCTTGTCCACTAAATCAGTGCAGTGTTCTGCAAATGGCAAGGAGTCATCTGCCTCTGCCTCCCATCAACCTGAATCATTTACCAAAACTTGTGGTAAACAGACAGTTGTTGGGAAGTCTTTGGAGGAAGCGGAATCTAAGGCTGAGGTGGGGAAAAATACTTCTGTTGCCTCACCCGTGTCCAATGCTGCTGGTACAGTGGCCAAGTCAGACAAACTAACTTCTCAACCTCAAGCAACTCCATTTTCCAAGCCAACTGGCCATATGAATGACAGATCTGCAGGGTTTGCTGCACAGACATCATCAAAGAAGGTTTGTTTTTATGATGGTCACTGCCTTTTTTATTTTATTTTATTTGAATATTTCATATCTTATTTGTTTCATGAAAAATTCCAGGATACTGTTTCAAATAGTGTTGAGAAACCCAGGGAGTTGACAGGATCGGTGGAGCATGCTGATAATGACACTGCAAAGGCACTTCCTATGATCCAGGTATAGCACAGCACCCCACCTTTTCTTCCTCTGTTGCTCTTTTGCAGATGGACCAAATCATATAGTACCATCATTTTGTTAAACATGATAATGGACCCTAACCATATATATTTATTATATTTGCAGGAAAACACCGCACCCGGACTTGTGCAGGTCGATTGTGGAAAACAGATCAGCTCTGGTGGTTCTATGCAGGCTGTCGTGGCTGCTTCATGCAATGGCACTGTGGCTAAAAAGGTGAATTTGAAGTCAAAGAAATTTGTTAGGTATCCTGTTGTGAACATGTGGTTAGGGTCCAAAAAACTGTTGGTGGCTTCACTGAAGCCAGGGAAGAAAACGAAACACAAGAGAACTAGAAGACGCGCTATGGTTTGCAAGGGCGTGGCAAGTATATCTTGCACAGGTGACAGTATGAATGAGCAGGTGGCATCAACATCGGCAACTGCACAATCTGAAACAGTAGAATGTACCTCTGGTCATCAGAAACGTTCACACGCTAGTGCAATGCCCAAAGATGACCCCCAGTCCTCCCAAAACAAGCAGAAAGTTGATGGAGCTTTTGTTGGTACTGATACAAGCGCACCTACTGCTAATGCTGACATTCTAAAATCTGGTCCAAACGCCACCGGAAATCAGGCTCAATCAGGGGAAAATGAAGATGCTAAGTTGGGAGCGCCCCGACCCGTCAGTATTCGTGCATCTGACCTGATGGATGCTACTGGTTAGCGCATTGTCTCTTTGTGATGCACATTCTGTTCTAGAGATGAAATGCACTGTTGCCCCATCAATTTTAACCAATGTTTTGCTTATCTGTTTGATTTTCAGTTCCACGCTGGGATGACACAGACATGCCAAATACCAAGGTTGCAGAGCGGCAACATTCGAAACGCAAAAGCATTGGTTACGTCTTAGATGAGTGGTGAGTTTCTATTTGGTATTTGCAATATAGTACGCCACTAGTATTAGGTTTTTCGTGTTGCTAGTTTTTGTTTCCCAATTCTGTAGTATGCTTGTTGAATGGACTAAGCAGCTAACATTAACCTACCTTTTTTTTTCCCAGGGACGAGGAGTATGACCGAGGGAAGACAAAGAAAGTCCGGAATTCAAAGCAAGATTTTGGCGGGCCAAACCCCTTCCAGGAGGAGGCAGACTATGTATCTCAACGGAGATCGAAACAAAAATCTTACCAGGGCAAATCGTGGAACAAGCCTAGCATGATAGAAGAGTTGAGAATATGAGAAGACAGAACCCAAGGCGTACAGGCTGCTGTTGTTGTGTTGTGCTAGCACCCATTGGTGAAGGGGGATTGAGTTGGGATCATTCTTTGTTTGTCGTTATGGCTATCATGTTGTTTTAGCAGTTTTGACAAGTCATTTGAACCCGTGTCCCGGTTGTAACGTAGTCAGGTCGGTAGCGAGACAGACAACGTCAGACAGACAGAATCTTTATGGACGGACCTAAGCTTTTTGTTGTTTAGTACTCCCATTGAATAATATGATGATGATCAGTTATAGTATGAATGTAGTATGATACTACAAGTGGTTGGTTGTCAGTGCGATTGTAATCACTGTGCTGTGACGCCGTAATCCTCTTGTTCATAGTACGACCGGCCGTGATGCCGTTGATCACTGTGCGATCTTATTTGCCATTGGTCTTGGTTCCGCTGAGGCTCGTTAATGGCAAGCCGGGGGAGTGCGAGGCAGTTGGCAAGGTGGACGACGGTCGGAAGCTCCGTGTGTGTGTGGTTCTCCTCGACCGGGGGGTATTAATGGCGGTGACGGACGGACGGAGGGATCGGTTGGTCCCTGCTGGGGAGGGGGGATCCGTCTAGGATTCAGCTCGGGTACGGTGGCGCGCGGGAGTTGAATGCGCGATCTCGCCTGGCCCTCCGTGTCGCTCGCTCTATCTCTACTCTTTTGATTTTTTGAAGAAATTTCTACTCGGTCGAACGTCTCTATCTACTCTTTGAATTGCGTTTACAAGGATTTTCGATTTGTTTCGAGGGATGATGCAATGATGAGAAGCATGTGGATTCCGGGCCTTGTTATGAGCACAGCCAAGTTCAGTCTTCCTAGGATCGCAGTTGTAATTGCCTGTGGTAGCACACGGTTAGTTCCAAATTGAAGATTCGGCAACGTTTTCATATTTCCCTCCACGTCGAATACCCCAGCCCTACTAGCCTGCACGTATCAATTCTAGCTCACGCTGCCTCGAGTATGTATGCATGTACACTGAACAACGCGCGCGTGTATACGGGCCACGTACGTACTCCTACGACTGTACTTCTCCGCTTTCAGGGAAACAGGCGGCCCCCGTCCGACGTACGGTTTTATTTGAAACCGTGGCGCGATCCCCATTCCCCACCAGCTCCCCCTGCATGCCCCGTATCTTTGTTCGAATTCGACGAAGAGGCGCTCGCGACATGATGATGACTATATACTCTATGAGTTCATGTATGCGCCCTTTGCCCTCTGGCCAATCAAGCCACGTAGTAGTACCGGATGTATACGCGCGTATATAGGTGCACGCGCATGCATGTACGTGGTGGGTCATCAGCGCGCAGAGCTAGCCGGTCGGAGGCGGCCGGCGTATTAAACCGCCCCCGTGCACGGCGAGTAAATGTGCCACCCCGGCGGCCTCACGCGTCCCCTATGACCCACGACGCACACGGCGGGCTCGACCGCGACGGCCTCTCCGTCGGCCCAACACAAGAGCCAGAGCCTCCGGTGGTGTGCCCTACTCCAGCCACAGTCGTAGATATAGTTGTATACTAGTCGTGACGGCAGATTCCTCGGCTCCGTTAATTCGTGTATATATGCATCAATGCAAGGCCGAGATGCCGTCAGATCGACTCAGGCATGCAGCCAAAGGGTTTCGAAACTCTTTCAAGTCTGTGCTCCGCGATTGAATCGCGGTGCACGTGATGCGTGCGGTGTCGCGCTCTGTGCCTCCCATGCATGCTGAGCCCAAGCACGCACGGCACGTTGGAAACGGAGGCCAATCATCGCCGGCGAGTAGGGTGTCGCCAGCGGCGCGTCGGCCGGCCGGCCGGCAGGAGTACCAAGTGAAATGATCGAGCATTCATCAGCGCCAGGGGTCCGGCATCATCTCATGTCATCTCATCTGGGGGAAAATTTGAACGGCAAGCGCATACGGACGGATCGGAGCTCTATCTCCCGCGCGTACGCGTACGTAACGGCCGGATTGATTGATTAGGCATCGTTAATTGGGGGCCGCCCGGTACACGCCGCTAGCTACTGCACTGTACCGTCAGCGAGGCATGTGGCACGGCCCTCGCGCCATGCATGCTTTTGCATGCAATGCAAACCATCCCATCTATCCGCGCTGTAAAAATATTTTTTAAAAGAAAAGAAACCTGGAATATCAATGTACAGTTTGTACATGCATCTCTGCTAGATGGTTCAATCTAGTACGAACCGGGTGCATCCAAATTTTTGAAAAAACTTACTTTTCGCGCGCGCGTCCAGAAATGACTCACTGAGTCACTGTACCGTGCTTGGTTCGTTGACGCGTTAATTGCTTAATTAGGCGAGCTGGGAACTTAAGACTTAAGAGTTGCAGTGGCTGCATGTATACCAACACCATGGCGTAATGTGCTTGGGAAAGAAGCTGTAACGATCTGCAGTCGTCACGTACTTGCTTGTAGACTGGTCTCCCGATCGACCACCTTCCCCTGTTCGTGATATAGCCAGGACTTTTACGTGATGATGTTACGGAGCACTGCAAGTACGTAACGTGCTACACTGCTATAGCTACTCCTGTGTTTGCCGTTTACAGGCAAATCTTTGCCGTAACATTTGGAGCCGGCCTTCGGCTACGTACTGTCATTGACGATGAGAGAATTGAACAATCAAGTATCAACATTCAAAGCCTCAAGAGGGCTTTCTTTCGTTCGACCAAATACTGGTAAAGTATTTTACCCTGTGAGTAGTAAAATTCGAGGCTTCCATTCAATTCTCTATAATTTGAATCCGCATGGCGTGGTACAGAAATTAACATGGGTGTTAGTACGCGGGTACGTTCCCCTAATATATTGCCAGATGCATGCATGGCGTGGTTAATCATTGTGATATGATCTGGTGGCCATGCTTGAAGATTTTACTCCTTGCTTAAAAAAATGAAGAATTAATTGTACTCCTGGTGATCGAATTACTGATTCGCGAGGCCACCCAAACACACACACACACACAGAAAAAAAAAAAATAGGCCACGATCAGAAAAACAACGCGCACGAATAGTGTCCTTCGATCAAGCTATGCATCATATTACACAAAAACTTTCACGACCAAATAATCTACCAATACCTCATCTTGTCACAAACAAGTGATTTAAATTACGAAGTCAACTGTTACCGAAGGTAGTTTAGTTTAGCTTGATTATCATCCAACACTGGTCTATTAGAGACACATGCTGAATAGAGTCGTTCATATTGTGTGGAACATCCTATGGATTTCCATGTATGAAACAAAGACGGTCTCTCATAGTGATACTAATCATGTCCTTGTAGTAATGGAGGTAGTTTATATGGATCAACCCGTGTGTTTCTTAATCGACCAAGTACTCTCGGATAGCCTCTCATAGTCTCATCACTGACACATTCCTCAAGCCAAACGTCCCATTTTTACCATTCCTCAAGAATATGTGCGGTCGTCGCAGGTTCTAGGACAACTCGTGCCTGGAACCAGAGGGAGCAAAGATCTTTGCCAAGCGAGGACATGTGTGTGATTGTCTCCTGCTGGCGAGGACAGTACGCAATGTAACACCACTTTGGCTCCCCTGAACATATTTCAAAAATCAAAACTTTAACCCTGCTGGTGGTTGAAAAATGTAGATTTGTCAAAAACAACTGGGCTCATCGACCAATTCCATCAGAAATGAACACGCAGGATTATGAGTCAAGCCAGGATACGCCTCTCACTAGCAGGACGCCACTTCGCATGATGCTACAGCACTCGTTTTGCCCTCAGCCGTCGGATGCCCCATCCAACGGCTCCCATCACCTAGTTCAATCCCACAAAAGGTCAAAAATACCCATGCGTGCAGAAGCAGAAGCAGCAGCTAGCACAGCGCCACTGACATGAGGACACACCTCCTCCAGTTTCCAGAGCAAAATTCCCTGGCCGCCCGCCTGCTCTGCTCGTTTCGGCCGTCAGTAACACTCAGAATTTCACAGTTCCATTTCAAGAGCTTTGCAGAAGGTAAAAAAAAAAATGGCAGCACGGCGCAGTGCGCAGTTACCAGCAGTACCAGCAGCTTCTCTTCCCTGCACCTGCAGAGGCCAACATGGGTTGCTCGCCCCCGCAGTTATTTCCCTCCCCTGCGCCCCCTCCAATTGCCTGGGACCATCGCCATTAGCGCGACCGAAGCAAGCTTCCAAGATCATTCACAGTCTTTGATTAGTACCCCGCATTTACTCCCGCGTTTTTTTTGAACTTGCCGATCTTCCCTCCAAGAATGTTGCCGCGCCTTCCCGAAGAGGAACAGTAGTGATGAGAGCTACTGAGCTGAGAGCTCTCAGTCTCTCTTCTTCTTCCTCCTCGTCTTCTCCTATAAATATGCGGCGTGCCACCGATGCACGATGCGTGTCCAAGAATTCGAATTCCTCTGCTCGTGTCTCTTCGCGCCCAGGCGTATAGCTTTGGTTGCTCTTGCTTTCTTGCATCGCTAGCGATGGAGAATTGCGTGAGAGGTCGAGCGGGAGGAAGAGTAGTGGAGGCGGCGGGGTCGCTGCCTCTGCCACCGCCGCCGCGCATGGCGGCGGCGAATTCCTCCGCCACCGCGGCGGCGGCGTCCATCCGGGCACACCTGGCGCGATCCGCCAGCGGGGTGGACGCCCAGCCGTCGCCGAGGTCGCTGCTCTCGCGCATCCTGCTGCGCGGCGGTGGCGGCGATGGCGGGAGCAGCGGGGGTGGGTTCGGCTGCCGTGTGCGGCTGCCCCGGCGATACGGCGGTGGCCTCAAGGAGGAGCGTAAGGAAGGATCCGAGCAGGGGGAGACTCCCCGTGTCAAGGTCGTGGCCCCGCCGCCGCCGCCGGAGATGCCACTCGACACGCCGCGGAGTTCTTTAGGTACTGCGTGGCATCCATGCCGAGGCAAAATTTAACCTTGCAATGATAACAAAGGGGAAGAACATGAATTTTGCTGAATTATGGCGGGAGAGATTACTGGGGCTAATTACTTAATGGTGAAACTCTTATGGATGGATTGTGCAGGGAGAAAGAAGCCGGAGGAGGAGCTGGTGTCGATGAACCTCGGGCTGGGCGCGAGCCTTGTGCTGCTGCTGTCGAAGAGCGCAGTGGAGCTGAACAAGATGGTGGAGCTTCGCGCCCAGATGGAGGCGCTGGTGTCGGAGATCAGGCAGGCGTCGCCGGCGCGGTGGAAGGAGAACGCGACGAACCACTCCGCCGGTGCGGGCCCCGCCGCCTCTGCCTCGCAGGAATCCAACGGCAGCATCAGCAGCGCGAGCGCCACCACCACCGCCGTGAAGGACCCGATCGCGTTCCCGGCGGCCGACGCCGACGTGGCGTCCAACTGCTCCCGCACCACCACCGCCGACGACACTAACGCCGTCTCCGGCGACCCCACGGCCGCCGCCGTCGTCATCGACCAGCTCGAGGCCGAGCTCCAGGCCGAGCTCCAGGCCGAGCTCGGCCGCATGCAGATGCAGCGCGCCGCCGGCACGGACAGGATGATCCCGCCGATGCAAGGACTCGAGGTACGTATCGTACGTGTTCGTAATCAGCAGTACGCCACGTGTACATACATGCGCACGTAGTACCACGATCCATCGAGTGATGGCTTGACACGCGTTTTCTCTGATGATACTCATGTGCTGTGTCTGCCTGCCATTGTTGCCGCCAGCAGCTGCCATTGTTGAAGGTGAAGACGAAAGCCACCGATAACACCTCGTCCCGCCGCCGCGTCGTCGACGACGGCGGCGACGCCAACAAGGAGGACGGCGAGGTAGTGAACGGCAACAACGCTGAGGAGCAGGAGGAGGTTGACGACGAGGAGGAGGAGGAGGAGTACGAGGAGGCTGACGACGAAGACGAAGGGTACGACGAGGACGGGACGAGCCCACCACACGGCGGCGTGTCGGCGCGTGCGCTGGAGCGGCGGCTACACGAGCTGCTGCAGAAGCGGCAGCAGGAGCGGATCGTGGAGCTGGAGTCGGCGCTGGACAACGCGCAGCGCCGGCTACACGAGAAGGAGCGCGAGGTCGTGTGGTGGCGCGACGCCGCCAAGCTCGTCACCCACCGCCGCGACGAGCAGCAGTCGCGCCGCTTCGTCCGGTAGGGTAGCTAGCTAGCAATCAAGGCAAAGGGTGGCGCGAACGGCAAACTCCCGCGCGCGCGGGAAAACAAGCGTGTTTGTTCGTTTCGTTCCCGCGCGCGCCAAGGGAGCACGCAGGGCGGTGTCACGCTGCGCGGGTGACGCGGCATAACTGCGGCGAGCGAGCCGGGACGGGACGGACGGGGGGGGACGACGCGGCTCTGCTCTCTCTGCGCCTCTGCCCACTGCTCTGCGTGCTGTCGCCTATCGCCTTCTTCCGTGCGTGCGTGCACAGAGGCTCTGGGCACAGGAAGTTTCGGTGCGTGCGTGCTGTGCCAGCGGCAGAGGGAGTGTGGCGTACTGTACTGCGACGTGTCGTGCTGTTGTCCGGTTCAGAGGAAGATCTTTTGTGAATCCAGGTGGAGTCTGTACTTGGGTCCGTGCTGGTGCTCCAAAATGTTCTGGCCTGTTTTCGATGTCCAGCGCTGTACCAAAAATAAATGCTGACGGTTGTGATTGTGTGCCGACGTGCAAACTTGTGTGAGTGAAATTTTTGGAAGGCGGGAGAATGTGGTACGTGCTGACATATTGGAGCCTCTCGAGTCTCGAATTTGAACGAGACTGGGCTTCTCCAACGACGTGGCTAAATAGCCAGCTAAATAGCCAGGCATGCAGCATTTATCCCTTGTGCAACAGTAACGGCCGTTCTCTGACTGAATTTAACTTGCACTGCAGTTCCCTAATCCCGCTACAGTACGCTGCAGAGGGCAATAACACCTGAGCTGAGCACCAGGACTGTCACTGGTAAAAAGAACAAACAACTGCAGCGGCACACAGGGACAGAGCGGTAGAATAGAAGCCGCAGCGGCTGTTACCGCAGCAGTGGCTGCAGTTTCGGTTGCCAGAGCAGGCCGGACGTGCGCAGAATTAGGATGGCCTGAGAGGCACTGAGCCTTCCTCAGAGACACCAGAATTACTGAATTAGTGCCCCACTGATGCTGAATTGATGGTGGACCTCGCCACTTCGCCAGAACAGCATCAGTTCCCCTGAGCTCTGTTCTTTTTTAGGCGGGCCGAAAATTGCGAGATTTACAAATCATCATATATATATGTGCAAAAAAAAGCAAGTATATATCTAATCATTTTTAGAAAAGAAATATAAAATGTCATCATATCTATATTGTTGAACGGATGTAATGCGACTTTCAACCCTCACACCCATGTAAACCAGCAGAGTGCGCCGTGCTACCTAGTTGCTGAACTACACCGTCCTTGTTTAGCTTTCGGAATAGTGGTCCTGAATACTAATACGGGCATCTATGATCCACCTGAATCAATTTGTACCAACACCTTTGGGGATATACTTTACGTTCCTGAATGGCACGTCAATGACCCATTAACCTTTAGACGGCACGACAACTATGGTCTTAAAACGGTGTAACTTCTTTTTTCTTTACAAAGTTCATGTATTTTTCTCTGTCTTCTTTGGGAGTTCATACATTCTGACCTTGCCCCCACACACCACACTACTCTCCTTCACCGCCACCCAGCTAAGGGCGTGATTGGATGGCTGTATTTGGGTCATCCAGGCCCATGGGGTGCAAGGTGTCCGTGATTGGTTGGCTGTAGTAGGAGGCTGGCCAGGCTCTCGTCGTGCAAAACTCGTCCTCCAGCCTGGTTCACCGGATGCAGACTTTTTTATCGTTTCCACTCAACCGGGCTCAAGCGGTGCAATGGCATGCATGCAGGGGACGCGCAAAAGAGCAAAAGGTGCTGGGCATGAAGGCAACCAATCAATGTCTCTTCTTGGCCTGGCTGCATTCATACGGCAACCAAACAAAAGCCTTGGCATCTAGAGAGCCTGGCCAACGGGAGCCTGCACCGCTTGTACGAGCCAGGCTCTGGCCAACAACGAACCAATCAGGCCCTAACTGGTTTCTAACGGCGCCTTCAATATGCATCTACTGTCTGCCGATTGTCACCCATGCCGCCGCCGGCTCACTCCTCCCTTCACGAGCGGACCAGCCTTTCTTAATGAATGTTTTTTCTATGAATATTCATGGGAGTCCAATGTTGAGAACATTATAATTTGTATTTGGCACTGGATCGAGCGATGGTGATATGGATGGGCTAGACCGCTAGAAGTCAAGCCTAGTGAGTGATTAGAGCGAAGCGAGCTAAGAGGGAAAGAAGCATCACATCCTTGGTCTTCATTGGCACCGGAACCTTAAAAGTTAAATGTAACCGATTTCAAGAAGAAAAACGATTGAACGATATGCTAATATAATATCCTTTTATATACACATGGCAACTTTAACCAAAACGAATCAGCAAAGAAAAAACAAATAAAGTGGTTAAAAATAGGCATTTTTTTTAGAAACTGGAAAATTTCTAAACTTCCAAACGCCTGCTCTTGCATTCGCGTCACCTTTCTGGCCCAAGACATTTCAGAGGCCTATCGAACCGAAGCCCTTTTTGCTTCTTCCGTCTCGCACTAAACCAGGCCACAGGCCCACGAAGGGTTCCGCCGCCTGCCCGCCTCCGCCTCCGCCGTCCAGCGTCCCCGCCGGCCGCCGCCGTATCGATCGACCCCCGGCCCCGGATCCACGGAACCACGCGGTAACTTTGGATCTATTCCCGTGCCTGCCTCTCGCTTGCTGGCCGTTTGTTCCGTTGCTACGCGCTTCCCCCAGTTCCCCGTTGGGCGTTGGCTGCCCTACAGTTTTAGAAGGCGTTTGGAAGTTTCGTTCCTCTGACCGTATGATCTGGCTGATGAAACCCATTGGATTTCGCTCTGGGTATAGTTTGTGAGCCCGTGCTGCGCGAGTAGGCTAAGTGCTTAGCTTCGTTTGTGTTGGACTGCAATACCCATATGCTGATATTAATAAGGGATGAGATATGAAACCTCAAGCTGATTCTGTAACCTGCCAGTTGAGCTCAATCCGTCTTTGGCCCTTTCTTCTGTGTTCATTTTGAAGGTTATGCTATGTCATTATGGCTTTAGGTATTGGGTTGGTTGGCTTTATTCTGTAAGCTCGAGTTGCCACTGTACCTGCATCAATCAACTATGTAACTTTGTAACATTTCTTCTTAAACCTTAGGGTGTAAGGGAGTAGCTGCATATGCGGGGAATTGAGAGTATACGCCATCCCATAAGTTTGTGTTTCAGAATAAGCTGATTGTTGAAAACTTGTGGAGAGGCATATCGTGAACAATTGATTATATTGCTATCGTGTAACAGTCTTACATGTGCTATTCATGGAATTCTGATTACATTTATACAGTTTTGAATGTCACTGAAAACTCGAAAGAGATCCTCAAGAATGTAACATATATTGCTATTATCTGAAGTTCTGAACACATGTGTGGAATTCTGACTAGCATTTATACATATACAGTTTTGGAATGGCCGCTGAAGACTCGAAAGATATCTTGAAGAATGTGGACTGGAAGACTGTGGGTGGCTTAGTAACTACTGAATCTAGCCAACCGATCGTTAAGAAACGTCTCCCAAAGAAAATCAGACAAGTCCCCGACTGTTATTTCCTGCCTCGTCGATCCTGGCCTTCTGCACTGGCCGTCTATGGTGGTGTGTGTGCTGCTGGGGTTGGCGCAGGGATGCTGCTTGAGGTTTGGATAAACAAAAAGATCAAAGGTATAACCGTGGATTTCATAATAGGAGCAGTTTATTTTCTTAACTTTCAAGATGTTCTCTTCTAGATTCTAGAAGCAATCATGAGTTGTACCACTGATAGCATGGATTGCACACTTTGTGTTCTTACTACATATTTTTCTCACATTCATATTCTTGTTCATTTCTGTATTCAGAGGACGGTGGTATTATCTGGGAGATGGATAAATGATGTGGAGCACACTCTGATGCAATAAAACATCCCTTACCGTTATGGAGATAGCCAACTCTGAAGATTTCTGATGCAAATTAACCTAGCCTTTGTTCTGTATCTGGATTTTTCTACTGCGTTGTAGCTGTATGGTCTTCCAAATTTCAAGCTCATCAGACAAGCAAACTGAGTATCAGAACCGCAATTCATATAGATTTTGGATTTTATGCGACATTATTGCTAAGCACTGGTAAGCATTACTCCGAATGTCTTTAAGGATTTCCAGCGGTTGAGTTGAATGTTGTGGTTGGATTTGGCAATCAATGTATCTGCGATCATGTGTTGTGTTGATAAATCATGATAATTCATTCATTCATGTGTATCAAACTACTACTGTCTTTTTGTTTCTGAAATAAAATAATATATATCATCAACTACTATACATTTGTCTTAGTACGTAGGCAAAAAGCCAGAAGATGCTTGGCCATTTTCTTTTGCCATCTTAGAGATTGGATCAATCCATACTGACTGACTGAGGTAAACATAACTTTAGGATCAGAAGTGTTGGCAACCTTGATCAATGAAGACTCGAAAGCCTTCTCCAAACAGGCTTTCAACCATCGCATTCCGTTCTTTTTGCTTAACTTTTTGCCAGCCAATCTTAAAACTCTTTTTTGCCGTCGTTATTAATTCATATTGCAGCAATAGAATGTTAGCACTAAAATCGTTCATGTTTTCTTATAAAGTGCGCTGTCCCTGTCTTCATGTTCTTTGTGGTACTACATTTTTCCTTCCCCGGAAATGCTGGTTTCGTTCCTGATCTGTGTGCCCTCTTTCTTGTGCCAATACACTTGCTCTTAAGCATAGCCTCCGTATCAGCGCCCTATAAGCAGATTCACCAGAAACATGGACATCCATGGATTGAATTTCTCCAATCCATTATAGTATGAACGACTGGATATCAATCTCCTCTATCATCACCATCCATTCCTGCTGGGTAGTCCGGGTGCAGGGGGAATTAAACTAATCCAAGGGCCATAAATGTTGCAACCAGATTTGATTAGTGCAGTTAATGCAGGGATTGACTGGCCTAAACCTGCCACTGCTCCTCCCACTGATCCGTCCATTCACCTTTGGATCCTCAGCTCTGCAAGAGGAATGTATCAGCAGTTAATGCTCCCTGCTGACTTCGCCCCACCCCCGTGCACGCTTCTTTTTCTAGAGGATGGAGGAGAGAATAAAACTGCGCGCGATCGTGCGCTCTTTTTGGCCCCTTGTCAGCGGATTATCTGATCCTCAATAATGGCACACGCTAAGTTGGTTTATTATCTCCTTAATAACTAATTCACACCGTCATGCTATCTTTGTCCTTTACTCCTTTTTACTACATCTTTTAGCTGTCTCAACACTTTTGCTATCATGATTTTTTATTATCTTCAGTGGAGAGAAGATCCCAGTCCTCTCTTGCACAGAAGGCAGCTTGGGCAAAAGAACATAAGTGAACCAACGACTAAAACTTGTGCAGGAATTAACAAGCTGCGCTGTTCAATGTATATACATTAGTGCTAACAGGTTATTTGGTTAAAATGCATTGTAGTGACTAACTGACTATCTCTAATACTGTCCGTACAATAGTTAGCTTGTGCCGATGATGTTGCATTGGTAGTACATGTGTACAGACTAATACTATAAAGTATTAATCTTGTATACTACTATGTGAGAACCGGTAGGTAAATCTGATACTGATCTCAATCTTTTTAATTTTCAACAGTTATGATCTTTACCTTTACCTTTTACAAGTTGCAGGGTCTTCTCCATCAGCTAGACCTTTTTAACTTTACTGAAGTATATACCAGAGCATTTTGCTATGCCAAGGCATGAGATCCTCATTATTGTTAAGCTGACAGTAAATAACCATATCACGTTGCCAGATTGAACCCACACTCTGTGCTGTTTATTTTACTTGAAAGAACATCAGACATGACTCGTAGTGGGAGCGTCAGAATAATCCCGGTGGTTAATGACCCTGTTATTCCTTGGCATTTCTTATTCTGATCCTGCTTAGTCCTGAACCCTTTTGCCCTACTGATAACTGCATTTACCTGTCAACCTGTCGTCGACAAGCACTGGCGTTTTTCTAGCACACTTTGCTTCAGTCATCGGATGCCATTTTATCATCTGGGTCATTACTCTCCGCACGCTCGCACGGAGCTGTGCACGTGCGGATCATAACTCTCTTGTCTTCTCCAATGCGTATGTTGCCGCACGTGTGCAGCAGAGAGCTGAAGCATGAACTGGGAGAGCTTCAGCTAATGCCTAAATCGCCTTTCAGCCGTGACCTTATGCAGATTGCAGAATATGAGCACAGATATCATGTGGAGCATAAGATGGTTTAGTTAATTACCTGGTTTTCGTAAAGCCCGCCTTTGAACGCCAGTTTTTGGCTAATTTTGCTGGAGTTCAACCGATTCATGCAAAATTTATGTGGAATTCGTATGTTCCACTGCCAAAGGTTGGTGTGCCGACTGCTCAATCTTGCTTCCGAATTCCGATATTTGAATATTGCCTTGGAGTCGCTCAACTTACATGGCTGCATGCCGATGCCAGTTTCGGTTCTTCTGACAAAAAAAAATCTAAAAAGTGGCACGAACTAAGGGTGTTAGATCGCTAAAGTTTAGCCCTCTCGTATCGAATGTTTCAATACTAAGAACTAAACATGAGTTAATTATAAAACTAAGTACATAACTTCTATGCTAATTTACAAGACGAGTTTATTAAGTCTAACTAATCTATGTTTAGTATGTTTATTGTGACACCACATTATCAAATTAGATACTAATTAGTCTTGATTGATTCGTCTCGCAAAATACTTTTCATATTTGTAATTAGTTTTACCCACTAGCATTCGATATGATACGAGTGCTAAAATTTAATGCTAGCAACCAAACACCCCCCTTAACCCCAGCTTTGTTTTTTTTGTTTTTCAAAAATGAAATTGGCAGACGCTGTTATAAAACCGCGCGAGCTGGAGTTCACCCTCGAAGCTAGTCCTCTCTCATCCTGCATTTCCGAAGCGTCTTTACTCTCGCCTCCGTTACCTAGACCACCACACGCGCGCGGCTTCAACCAGGCAACCAGCGGCCATGCAGCCGAGCGGCCGGGAGATGGCCGGCGGCGGCGAGGGAGGGGCGCAGCAGGCCGACGACTTCTTCGACCAGATGCTCTCCACGCTGCCATCGGCGTGGGCTGACCTCGGCGGCGCCGGCGGTGGCAACAACAAGTCGCCCTGGGAGCTCCCCGCCGGCGCCGAGGACGCCGCCGTGCAGGCCGCCTTCGGCGACGAGTCGGCCCTGCTCGCTTCCCGCCTCCGCCAGCACCAGATCGGCGGTGGCGGGGACGCCGCCAAGTCCTCCTCCCCTGTCATGCTTCACCTCAGCGACCTGCACCGCCAAGCCGGCGCCGGAGAAGAGAGCGGCGGGTTCTCCCCGCTCCCGCTGTTCACTGACCGATCGGCTCCGGCGCGGGAAGACATGGACGGCGGCTTCAAGTCTCCCAACTCCGCCGTAAGTCTCGTCGCTTTGGACTTCAATTATGCTCCCTTCCTCCTCGTCTCGATCTTTCCTTAACCTTTTGAGCTTGCTTGCGCTCTCGCCGGCGCGCGTCGAGTAGAGCGGTGACCACTCCATGTTCAACGGGTTCGGGATGCACGGCGCGGCCGCCGTGCCGCCACAGTTTGGCCAGGTACGGTCCCTGCTCACCAGCTAGCGTATGACAAGATCGAACTGAAGAACCCATCTTTAATTTCATGTATGTATATATCCTGATATCGTCTGATCGACTCTAGCAGGGAGGATCATTGTCGCCACAAAGCCTGGGAGGACCGGCAGCGAGCGGCGGCACGACACCACCGGCTGGCGGCGCAGCTTCATCGGCCGGCGGTGGCGGTGCCGCACCGCCGCGGCAGCAGCGGCAGCGAGCGAGGAGAGGGCAGGCTACTGACCCTCACAGCATAGCTGAACGTGTATGCCACTCTCCTCCCACCACCTTTCCATTCTCTGAATTATTCCTTTTCTTAGAAGAAAAAATAGCAAGGTCTTTCAAGGACGTGCCAGAACATTGCAAAGCCTCAACCTCTATATTCGCTGCAGTGCAAATGTGCAATTCCATACCCTTGAAAATCATTGTGTAGATTGGAAGAAGATGGTTGAATTTTATGTCGTTAACTGACCTGTAACTAACCACCAGTCAATGTTCAAGAATCATCAGAAAACGTTAGCCATTACTTTGTTTTTTATATGATCCTACAGACCTACGCTTATCTATGAACACGAATAATATTTCTGAATCCCTCTCGATCCATTTCGCAGCTTCGTAGGGAAAGGATTGCGGAACGGATGAAATCGCTGCAGGAGCTGGTCCCGAACGCCAACAAGGTCGGTAACCTCTTCCCTTTCCCTCTGCCTCCTCTCCCGGCCCCTTTTCCCTTATCGAATCTTCGACATCGTCGTCACTGCTTTGCTGCTTCAATTTGTGCCCTCTCGCCGTTTCGCTCTCTGACGAAAAAGGGTAACAACTTTTCCACCCACACGCGGTGCCAACTGCCAAGGCAGTGCTTGCCTATAGAGCGATCGAGTGGCAGCGATAGGGCTAGCTAGCAGCTTAGAAACGGGCCGGCAAGTTGGTGAGGGTAGCGCGGTGGCGCGCTGCTCCTGTCCTGTTGAGAGCTCATGTGATGTGAAGTGATGGATACTTCGTACTGCAAGTCTCTCTGCAACGCCGCCCTAAAACTTTGAATGAACTGGGAGAATAGTCTTGCGCCAGCTACTACTATATGTGGAGCGCAGTAAATGGGCATGGGGCGCAGTTCGATCCATGTCTTGCTTTGCTCAATGCCTCAATCTATCCCCAAATTTTGGGAAGGGGTGATCAATCAATTGTCAATCGCGGCATGCCGGCATGTCTATCGATCACTTTGTCACGTAAATGTGTTACCGTCGACACTGAAATGGCGACGTGGGGTTTGTGGTTTTGCAGACGGACAAGGCGTCGATGCTGGACGAGATCATCGACTACGTGAAGTTCCTGCAGCTCCAAGTTAAGGTGATGATGCTATACTTCGTTCTGAACACTGCTAACAATCAAGTGATATAGTTCAGCCGTCTTTGATTCCTGAGTACAGTGCTGACTTGCGCATTTCACTGCAGGTTCTGAGCATGAGCCGGCTGGGCGGCGCGGCCGGCATGGCGCCCCTGGTTGCAAGCATGTCCTCAGAGGTACTTGAACACTCTCGATGCTATCTACGGTTTGCAGTTCAGACTTCAGAGATAAGTTAAATTGCTTGTAGTTTCAATCAATTCTAAGAAGCATCATCCCCAACTTGTTCGTGCAGGGCAATAGCAACGGGAGCAGCAGCAGCAACGGCGGTGCAAAAGGCAGTGCTGCTGCTGGCACCAAGGCCAGCGGCAGCGGCGAGAATGGCGGTGGCGGCGGCGGGCTGCGAGTGACGGAGAATCAGGTGGCGAAGATGATGGAAGAGGACATGGGCACAGCCATGCAGTACCTTCAGGGGAAGGGGCTATGCCTGATGCCCATCTCACTGGCGTCCGCCATCTCCTCCGCCACCTCCTCCGCTTCGCTCCTCTCCCGCCCGCCGTCGCTCCTCCGCCACGCCGCCGTCAACAACAACAACCCTGCTCCTCCTCCCGGGCAGCTGCACGACGCCAACAATGGCGGTGCTGCTGCTGGAGCAGCGACGTCGCCGGCGTCCGGTAGCAGCGCCGGCGGAGGAGGTGATGACTCCCGATCATCCGTCAAGGACGTCGTTGGTGGTGGCGGCAAGCAGCAGTGAAGCCACAAGTCAGTGGAAGCAGGTGGTAGCTTGGCCGACCGGCGACAGCTGTAATGTGTATCAAACAAGGGTGTAAAACTAGGATCATGTGACGTAGCAGCATCCTTTCATGACATCATACCTTCGTTTTCCTTCTCCAATACATACATTTCCCAATTGCCCCCTTTCTCTATCTCCTCCATTGCCGTCCTTTGACCTTCTTTTTTTTTTTTACCTTGTTTTTTTATTGCACGTTTCGTGCAACAGTGATCTCCTACCATGTGCCTAACGCCGCGATTGGTGACTGGTGAGAGGACACCGTATCTCTCGTTCGTTCCCCCCATCTTGACAAGTTGAGATGACGGAGCGTTTCAATGATTGCCATGCCGGCGGCGATGATCAACCGATCGATGTGCAGGCTACTACTGAGCGAGCTTGGTGACTGGTGGTTGCTCGGATCTCTCGATCGATCGATCGCGCGCACGTCGTCGTGATTGTTGCCTCAAGAAACGGAAAACAAATGGCGAAGAGCACGGGGGACGAGCATGGATGGTGATGCGATGCGACCAATGGGGAGGGGAGATTCGCAGGCCGGCCGGCTAGCTGGGCGAGGTGCACGCACGTTGGCGATGACCGATGATGGAGGGGTTGAGGTATACAGTTGGTTGGTCCCTCGTAACCTCGACCGTGCAGTGCTTAAAAATCTGTGAGGTGTCGACTCTGATGGTTTGTCAAAGGAGGGCACTTGAGAAATGAGAAGCAGCAGACTCGCAGAGGATTAGCAGCATCTGAAGAGTTTTCTTATGGAAAAAGTGTTTTCACCGTCCTTCAACTATTGCCCTAGTCTTAGTTTCGTCCCTCATCTATAAAATCAGGTATCCAACGTCCCTCATGTATCTAAACCGTTCACTTTTGGTCCCTTACCGGTTTTAGAGGCGGTTTTGGATGACGTGGCAGTGGGACCCACATGTCAGACAGTGGGACCCATATGTCAGTCTTCTCTCCATCCTCTTCTTCCTCCTCCCCTCCCCGCACGAGCTTGGCCTCAACGCCGCCGCAAATCTCATAGCTCCTCCTCCTCCCGACCGCCGACGCTGTATCCTTTGTCAGCCTCCTTGCCGGCGCTAAGCCTCAGCCCTGACCAGACGTGCGCATCGCCGCCGCAGCCTTTGAATATGAGGATGCAGTTGGTGGTGGGCATCGACGAGACCCGGCACGCCCGATGTCCTCGGCGAGCGTGGCGACCGGAGCTGCAGAGCCTTGGGGTCGAGCGGTCACATCGAGTTCCTCGAGGACTCGCCGTCAGAGGAGCTGCGGCGACCAGAGCCCTTGGAGGCGCCGCCACTGTGCCGGCACAGCACGTGCAGCAACGAGCTCCGACCTCCCATCGGCACAACTGCAGAGGTGGTCGACCGCCACCAGGGCGAGCTCGGCGGCAGCGGCCACCCTCGTCGTCGAGGAGGAGATCCACGAGTGCCGGCCTCCACGGTCTTCACGAGGAGGAAGAGATCTGAGTGGGGAGAAGACTGACATGTGGGTCCCACTGCCACGTCATCCAAAACCGCCTTCAAAACCGGTGAGGGACTAAAAGTGAACTGTTTAGATACATGAGGGACGTTGGATACCCGGTATTATAGATGAGGGATGAAACTCAGACTATGGCAATAGTTGAGGGACGGCGATAGGACTTTTTCCTTTTCTTATCAGACAGAGCCCATGAAACGGCCCAAAACTCCGTCAGAGTCGAAGGCCGGCCCAATGAACAAATCTCCCAACCTAGCACAGCCAACTCCAACCCTCCTAGCCCAGCCCACTCGGCCCGCAACAGCGTCGGTTTCACCCAACTCCACCGCGTCGTCAGCTAGTACGCAAACGCAACGCACCAGCCGTAGCCCCAATCCCCCGCATCGCACCATCTCGAATTCCCCTTTTCCTCCTCCGTTCCGTTCCCGATCCAGCAACAAAATCCTCGCCGTCGCCGGAACCCTAACCCTAGTCCCGCCATGGCCGGCCCCGCCGCACCTTCCTCCAGCGCCGCCAGGTCCGTCGTGCTCCGCCTCGACGACCTCTCCCTCCCCCCGCGCTACCTCACGGTCCCCTCCCACCTCCCGGTCTCCGACCTCCTCGGCGCCCTCCCGCTCCCCTCCCCTTCCTCCTACTACCTCACCTCCGACGGCCGCCCGTTCGCCCCCTCCTCCCGCGTCGCCGCGCTCCCGCCCTCCGCCTCCGTCCAGCTCCGCCTCCGCGCGCTCCGCGGCGGGGGCGGCGATGGGGGCGCCACGGGCGCCGAGTCACGCGACTGCTACCTCTCCATGTACCTCGCCAAGAAGCCCGACAAGGCGGACCCCAACGAGGCCCGCCTCTCGCGCTTCACCTGCTGCGCGCTCTCCGGTGAGCCCCTCGCCGCGCCCGCCGTCGCCGACCGCCTCGGGAACCTCTACAACAAGGAGGCGCTCGTCGAGGCGCTGCTCCACAAGCGCCTGCCCAAGGCGCTGTCACACATCCGGGGCCTCCGCGACATGATCCCCATCCACCTGCACTCGAGGCCGGACGCTGACGGGGAGGAGGTGCGGTTCCAGTGCCCCATCACGGGGCTCGAGTTCAACGGGAAGTACCAGTTCCTGGCGCTCCGCGGGTGTGGCCACGTGCTCAGCGTGAAGGCGCTCAAGGAGGTGAAGACGTCCGCGTGCTTGGTCTGCCACAAGGAATTTAAGGAGACGGACAAGATGCCGATCAACGGAACTGAGGAGGAGGTGGCCGTGCTGAGGAAGATGATGGAGGAGGAGAGGGGGAAGGTCAAGGAGAAGAAGGACAAGAAGGTGGGCAATGGCCTGAGCGGCAGTAAGCATGCTGCTGCTGCTCTGGTGGCGGCAGGGCCTGAGAAGTTGGAGAACGGGAAGAAGGGGGAGGCTGCTGCGGCAAAGCGCTTCAAGGCTTCGGACCATGCGCCAGCCCATGCGAATAAGGAAGTGTATGCGTCGATTTTCACATCCTCAAGGAAGTCAGATTTCAAGGAGACATATTCATGCCGTTCACTTCCCCTGGGAAGGAATTGATATCTTGCTGGGAGATGAGTGGAGGTGACCGTTCAGTACTGATTTGCTTTATATCATGACTCACCACAACCTTCAAGGGTTATTTAGTTGTTGGTGTTATTTATGTCTGATTGGTGATGCAGAGCTATGGTAGGACTGTGCTAAAGGCACATGAATGATGTCTGAAATATGCAGTGGTTATCATGTAACACAATTGCTTTCAGAGGAGCCTTCATATTTATAACCTCTGTATACAGTTAAATCAAATAGTTCATATGTAATCTTCGCATTGTAGTTAATTTTGATTCTCATACATCATCCACAAAGAATGTAATCCATGGAAATAGCAAACAATTAATGTTGGTGTGGACATGAATATTGCAATGCAAAGTCAGTTTTTATTGTTCTTCTTTCCAAATACCATGTTAACGTGGCAGAGCAGTAAACCAATATTATGGTGTTGTTGTGTCCAGGATTTTGTGAACCAATAAACCAATATTAAGTTGTTATTGTGTCCAGGATTTTGTGAACCAATATTAAGGTGATATTGTTAGGATTTTGTGGCGGGCTTGTGAATTGCACCTCTTATAAACCATTGAAAGCACTTGCTAGGATAATGCTAGTTTTAAAATGTACTCATGTATTAAGTATAATAAATCCTGCCCAAGCTCATAGCATGATTACACCTTGTTAAAACTATGGGCACATCTTTGAGGATTTCTATTGTTTGTACTATCTATCTTCTGCTCCCTTTTTTTTGCTATTTGATGCATTGAAACTACAGATGAATTTGTAAGATACATTTTATTTCTTGGCGGTTCAATATTTTGAAAATTCAGCCTTACGAGTATTTAACTGATACATCATTGTGTTGATTGTTGATTCTATCAGGCAGGAAATGACCGAGAGAAGCGTTTCTCCAGGATGCACCATTTTGCTTGACTTTGCTTTGCCTTGCCTTTTTTTTTTAAAAAAAAATACACCTGTCATATTATCGCTTCACAGCACCAGAGGGGGACAAAATAGTACTGTATTTCCAGGGTGCATTGCGCTCAGTTTCAGTATCGCAGGTGCTGTATTTACTAAACGGACCAGTATACTGTTTTTGCTCATGATATCGACATGCTAGCGGGTGTGCCACATACGCGGAGTTACTTCATATCGGCAGCGTCACTTTGGGCATCATAGAGCTTCGACCAGGATCTTTGATGGAATTAGTATACTTTTTTTTGACTTAGTACACCGCTAAACTTGGTACCTCAACTGTTATATCATTTGTTGGCAACTCAACTATAATTTCATTTGATGTCGACTCTTGTAAAGCTTATTTTGGCCATATATCAGGTGGTGTTTTGACAACATGGCGGTTGTTTTTTCTCGGGTTGTGCGTTTTGTTTTTACCACTGCTCCTTCTGAAGTACTCCCTCCGTTTCGCCACGAGTTTGACTAGGTTTGTAGAAAATACGTGTAACATTTAGATCTTCAAATGTTTTTTTATAAAAAACTAGACCTTAATATCTATTTAGTGATATCTATAGTGTACCATGAAATTTATTATATTTTTATATATAGTTGGTCGTAGCATTTTTCTCGGGAAGTGAGAAAGACTGTAATTTTAGAACGGAGGGAGTACAAGGTATCGAAAGAAGGTTTAAAATTTCTATCTAAATATAGGACATTCTAGATACATATTCTCCCCAAAGTTCCAGTTTGCTTGGCTAGACGACTGGTTTGCTTAATTGGACGATTAGTTGGACTCGGTTTTTTTTATCTACCATTAAAACGACAAAACAATATAACTTTCCATGTAATAGCTCAAGTTGCATGCGTGTTTGTAAGCGTATAAGTTTCCAGGTAAGAATTATATGCAACTTTTGTTTAATTGGACGATTAGTTGAACTCGGCTTTTTTATCCACCATTAAAACGACAAAACAATACAACTTTCCATGTAATAACTTAAGTTGCATGCGTGTTTTGTAAGCGTATAACTTTCTAGGTAAGAGCTATATGCAACTTTTGTGAGCTTATATAATTTGTCCAGAATTTTCTTGAATGCCTTGCCCAAACAACCTGTCGTTTACTTCTCTCTTCTCTTCAATGTTGGTGGATACAGCAGGACTAGGGAGAAGATGACTTTATGTTATTTTCTCTCAATTTCCTTTAATTTCTTCTTCCTCTCCAACGTTGGTAGACACAACTGCTAGTACTAGGGAGAAGTGGACTTCTATGAGTAACCAGGTTTGTGCATGTGCGCGTTGATACAATATATTATGACTCTTGAATGTGGTCTCTACTCTCTAGTTAGGTGCAAAGCATCCTTCGTAACAAATTTGAGTTGGCTAATGGTGTTTGCTGCTGTTTTCATAGCCTGGGAAAATAAGATATGTACCTAGTAATTCTTTTTATTTATATCACCTCATCCCTTGTTATTTTTAGGGTTTAGCCACAATAATATACTGGGACAACTCGTTCGCCTCTTAATCCCATAGGGAAAATAAAAAATATCCACATTACCTTTTCCGATATAAATGATATCTCCAATATGCCACCTTGCAACACAATAAATACCAACAAATCTCCATCCCTCTAGCTCCAAGAAAAGGATATTAGATAGGCTGGATTAAAAAGATTTTTCTATTGAAATTTATTATTAGAAAATGGAATAAAAAAACAAATAACGCATTGCATCAATTGATGACAAGCACAAGGCGATGTACATGCGGGGAAAACGTGAGGGAGAAATGTATAGGGTAAACTGCGTGCATATATCTCGTGTGGATCCGCCCCATCCCTGCAATGCTTCAATTGAGAGAGGGAAAGGGAAAGAGAGGCGAAAGTAGGGAGAAGAGGGCAGCGGTGCGGTAGCACCATCTCAATCCAGTTGCTCCCACCTTTAGGCTCGACAATCTTTGGGTTGTTATTCTCCTTAGAGCCTACATCTATCCGCGCGGCTAATTTCCATTGCCGATTCGTGCCTCCGGTCTTCACTCGGTATTCACACTCCAACATTCCAACCTCCGCCAGGTTGTTCGCTGAAACGCTCCTCTAACCTCTATCCTACCAATTCATGTCTACTCCATCTATATAGTATCAATTTTCACATCTACTTTGGCTGATTGTTTCTTACCAGCACACTTACTTCACGTTGGCTCATAGGTACAAAGTTAACAATTACTCTCGTTCTTACCTACCTCTTTTTCCTATGGCCTAAACTATGTTACTTTTGTATGTGTTCCAGACATTTGGTATTCTGCTAGTGAGTGGTGGTTGTGGCTTGGTGGCGTCTTGCTTGCGCCGTATTTCTATTTGGTAATTAGTAAGTGCTCATTGCTACCTTTTGCTTGCTACATTGTCTCTGAATTCGTGACAACAATGTATATTCTTGTTGCTCCCTTATAGAATTGGTAGTGGATATAGTGTTGCCTCATGTGTGCCTTGTATGGGCGTACTGAAAGGGATACATTGTCGCGTCTCTTCTGAGTATCTTAAAAGCATGCTATATAGTGGTGTAAGGTGTATGTCTAAAGCTATGTGATAGTAGGCAACATCGGTGGTGGAACCAAATAGTAAAGTCGTGGTGGAGTAGAACCTAGATTTAGATGATTGTGTTCAACCCGAGATGGTCAAAGATTCATGATTTTGGTACTATATAAATTTTTCTAGGCAATAAATATTTTTGATTTTGAGATATACTAATATAATTCAACAATTCAAGTTCTAGTCGATATTGAATACATAAAAAATGCTAATATAGTAATAAAATAAATACTAAAATAACATAAATAATGCATCATATCTCATCTTACATTTATTCTCCCAAACCATATATATACTACTTTATAATTTACCAGAGAAACTCGAAATTTATAATATTTTTTTCAAATAAGTCCACGACATGGCATTATAGCAACACATGTGTATTTTGCCTAGATGAATATATGATGGTGGATCTAATTGTCAGGTCGCAAAATCGGCATTCAGATCGCACCAGGCCCTGGCTGCCTGCTCTTCCTCTTCCTGAGCAGTGGCCGTTAGCCCGTCCTCTCTCTTGCAGAGGAGAGAGGCAGACTGACTCCCCTCCCTCGCCGCCCTCGCAGCTCCGCCCACAGCTCACGCCGAGAGCGTCACCTCGTCGCTGCTAACCTTCCATTCTCGCCGCAGTTCCCCTTCACGGCACCTCACCCCCAACCCCCCTTGCGGCTGCCGGCGGTACACATACCTCCCCTCCACTTCTCGCCGCCCTCCAAACTCACCAAACCCTAGCCCACTCTAGGAGGCGGCGGCGGCGGCAGGGTGGAGCAAGAGCTTGGCGGAGGCAGAGAGGAAGTGTCGCCGCTTGCTCGCTCACTGGGTTTTGATCCCCGTCGAGTGTCGAGCTGAGGAGGCGGCGAGATGAGCAGTCTCGTGGAGCGGCTGCGCGTGCGGTCGGAGAGGCGTCCGCTGTACACGCTTGATGAGTCCGACGACGACCTCCCGCCGCGCGGCGGGCAAGGGAAGGGGAAAGATCGGCAAAACGACGGACCTGCCGAGCGGATCGAGCGCGAGGATGCGGTATGGCTGATGGGGGCTTGCTTCTCTGTGCTTTTTTCGCTGTGAATTTTGCTGAGGCTGTCTGGTAGCTAGTGTTTTCTTTGGGGAAATTGGGGCTGTTATTGCTAGGATTTCTGGTTGGGGATTTTGAATTAGGTTGCTAGATGGCCCAACTATTGCAAAGAGGGAGGGATCAGTTTTGCAATTCCACGTGAATTAGGGGAACTGAGGTAGCCTGACTGATGCTGGAATGTTTCTAGGGTTATTTGGTTGGATGGAATGGTTGGTTGATGCCTTCTGGGGTTGAATCAAATTGGGCTTCCTCTCTGTTTTTTTGCTGTGTTTTGCTATGCATTGCTACAAGCTGGATACTTAGTGTGACGAGATTAGGTAACAGTGCTGAAGCTGCACTTATGGCAAATAACTTTCTTAAATTTGGAGTTGAGTTCAACAATTGTAGAATCTATCTGTCATGCCCCGTGGCCACCGGTGGTGAGAACCGGAGCGTGAGGAAGACAAGGATGCTCTCACCGATAGGTTCCCGTGGCCGCCGACGAGGAACGCCGGGACGTGAGAAGGATCGCCACCGCCGCCGCCGAGGAGGATACGGAGAGGATTCAATTTCTGATTTGATTACGTCTGCCTTTTCCTCTAGCAGTAGCTGGCTTATATGCCCTTCCTCCCATAACCTTACATGTGGGCCTAGTTGTGTATAGACTCAGTCAACGGGTGTTACACTATCCTAGGACACATGGATCCATAGCTAGTATAATAAAATCTCAGCTCCGCCTCTGGGTCAGCGTGAAGAGAACTTTTGGATCTGCGGTCTAAATGTTGATGCATTTGGTTGGTACTGTGCTACCTGAATTCGAACTGAAACGGAAGTTCCGAGATGACACAAGTTCCTTAACTGTCTTGTCATAATTGGGTAAATACTGCATTCTTCCATACCGTGCAGGGGCGCCAGTAGTGTGCTATACAATATGTGTGGTCTCGGTGTTCCATAAGCTCCAGTAAGGACTGCCATGAAATGATCATAAGAGAGGACATGTTTGTTATTACTTTATTGTCAGTTTACATCAAATACAGAACAGTAAGGCAATGATCATATCATTTTGAATTCTGATATACGTTTCTCAAAAACTGAATTCTTGTGTTTATATACTGAATTATGACACACTATCTTGAATTCCTCATCCCCTCCAGTTCGTGTGATTTGTATTTTTATCTTGTTTCTTTTCAATCTACATAGTCTGTAGTTTTTAGTTGCTTCATCCTTATTTTGTATGTGCAGAAAGAAGAAGCTTGCCAGCGATGTGGAAAAAATGATAATCTCATCTCTTGTTCAACATGCACATATGCATTTCACAGAAAATGCCTGGTTCCATGCTTAAATATTACATCTGATAAATGGAGCTGCCCAGAATGTGTATGTCCTTGCCTTCATCATGCACCTCTCTTTTAACACATGCATGAAACTGTTGGTATAAAAATTCATCTTGTTTGTTTTTCTTCAGGTAAGTCCATTGACAGAGATGGAGAAGATTCTAGATTTTGAATTGCGGGATGCCCCACGTGAAGATAATAGTTCCTCAGAGCCTGAATCGAAGAAGATCAAGCAATATCTTATAAAGTGGAAAGGATTATCACACATTCACTGCTCTTGGTAGTTACTTGCTCACCACATAATCGTTTTTCTCTGTACTATTCAACCATTAATTATAGCCCCTCTTTAAATCCAGGGTTTCAGAAAAAGAAATTTTAGAAGCTGCCAAGATACACCCTCGGTTGAAAATTAGGTTGAATAACTTCCACAAGCAAATCGATTCCATGGAGAAATCTGATGATGAGTTTATTGCGATTAGACCGGATTGGACAACTGTTGACAGGATCCTTGCTAGCAGGTATGCAGGATATTTTAACAACATACATGGGGATCAACTATTTTTACCTTATATAGTGGATTAGTGTACAGATACATTTTGTTTTAGATAGTTAGTGACTTAGAGCTTCTCCAGCAGATTCGCCAAATCTGACTAGCTAAACTCTCATTTGACTATCCACTCTAAAAGGTTCCCTCTCCATATTACTCAACACTTTAGCAAACTAGCCAAATCTCACACTCCAAATCCCACCTGCCTATATTTAAATGGAATTTGAATGATTGGTAACATGTTAATATTTTCCTTTTTATCTCTTTTCTTCACTTCATCTTTTCCTCATCTCTTTATTCACTTTTTCCCTCCGTTTTTCTTCCATACTTATCCATTCCTCCACTCTTATCCTTCCCACAGCAGCTCATTTCATCCACACGGTTGCTTTTCTCATCTGCCCCCGCCACTGCGTCGCTTCCTCCATCCCTGCGCTGCTGCTGCTTGCTATGGTGCTACCGGAGCTTTACTGGCCTGCTGCTAGTGTCCCCTGCGGCTGCTCCCCCTTCGCTGCTAGCCGCTTTTGCTGCTGCTGGGCCGCCGGGCTACTCGCTCATGCAGCTGCGCCAGTGCCAGTGATGGCTGGAAAAGGTCTGGGGGACCTGCCCAAGCAGCTGGTGACGGTCCTCGCGGCAGTAACCTTCACGCCGACGGTAGGAGGGAGAGGATGGGGATACACGGGTCGCAGGGACGGAGTGAGGCACACGTGAAGACAAGATGGCGAGTCTGCAAGGCCCACTAGATTCGCCGAGGCTCACCCTTGCGATATCAACTGAACAGGGATGGTGTGCCGTTTGGAGTAGCTGCTGGAGCTCCATTTTTTCGTGTTGGAACCAAATATGGCGATGGCGAGTCGGATAGAGTAGCTGCTGGAGATGCTCTTATGTTGGCTGTTGCTAGTGACTTCGTATGCTGGCGCTCCAGCTTTTCTTTCGTGAATTGCAGAATAGAGAGAAATCCTTTCCATTTTCTTCTCTTTTTTACTTATCAATATGTGCTTTATAGCAAGCATTTGCACATAGGGGCTGTTTGCTTGCGGTCCTGGCAGAGCTGCCTGGTGCAGGCAGTGCTCCCAGGCACACGTTTTCGTGTGCCTGCGGTGGAGATCGCTGCCTGGCGCTTCGGCTGCCTGCCAGCCAGCAACCAAACAAGCCCATAAAATGTCAGGTAACTGGTCACACATGTTGTTATTGTCAATGCGCACTCCTTTTATAGGTCTGTTATTGGTCACACATGTTGTTATTGTCAATGCACACTCCTTTTATAGGGCTGTTATTACCTGCTAGTTCTGTGAATCAGTCAAATCATGAAACTCATCATGTGATATTGCCCATGATAACTCATAACTTCCACTTTAGCTTCATAGTGCTATTTTTTTTTATGTCGTGATGGTCTTGTCTTCCATTTAGCAGAAGCTGTCTGGTATTGAAATTTTCTACATTATTTTTGAACAGAAAAAACTCCAGTGGTGAGCGAGAGTACTATGTGAAATGGAAGGAACTTACATATGAGGAATGCACTTGGGAAAATGAGTCTGACATTTCGGCATTCCAACCTCAGATAGAACGCTTTAATGAGATCCAGTCCAGGCGTAAGAAATCTGCTGAGAGGGGCAAGGGTCTTCGTGAGCCACGCCATTTCAAGGAGACCCCTAAATTTCTTTCTGGTGGTATGTGTTATGAATAAACAGAATAGTGCTATTAATTATCAAACTAATCCTGGACATTTAAGGTTCAGTTGACTGTAAAACTTATGGATCTGTTTTTTTTTCATGAATGCTAACTTTTGGTGGTAATCAAAGGCACACTACATCCCTATCAGCTTGAAGGGTTAAACTTCTTACACTATTCGTGGCAGCATAACAAACGTGTTATCCTTGGTGATGAGATGGGTCTTGGTAAGGGATGCTTTATTGTAAGACACAGTTTCTTTTGGTTCAAATGCTGTTTTGGGATCTTGAAAAAATGATCAAAATTGCAGGGAAAACGATACAGAGTATTGCTTTTCTGGCCTCCTTGTTTGAAGACAAGTTTGGTCCACATCTTGTTGTTGCACCCCTCTCGACCCTGCGAAATTGGGAGCGTGAATTTTCAACTTGGGCACCTCAAATGAATGTTGTATGTAAATCAAACTAATTTGTGATCCATGTTGTATTGTGTGTAATTCAGACAGACTTATATATAATAATTTCCTTTCTTGTGGACAGGTAATGTATTTTGGAGCTGCTGCTTCTCGGGAAATTATTAGGAAGCATGAGTTTTACTACCCCAAAGATAACTCAAAGAAGCTTAAGAAAAAGAAATCACCTCCATCTAATGATGAAAAGAAGCAGTCAAGGATAAAATTTGATGTCTTATTGACATCTTATGAGATGATCAACATGGACTCAGCTGTTCTAAAAAACATAGAATGGGAAGCCTTGGTACTTCTATTTTCACACATCCTCTCTGAGCATCATTTCTCTGGCGGAACTTTTATCAAGCTGTGTCCTATTTAGGTCAATTTAAGGTTTAGTTAACTTATTCTCCAATCTATATATTGTGTCAGGTTGTGGATGAGGGGCATCGGTTGAAGAACAAAGATTCAAAGTTATTTGGTCAACTTAAAGAATATAACACCAAACATCGTGTGCTATTAACAGGGACTCCGGTTCAGGTTACTATTTCAGTACATTATCCTGCCCTAGCTATATTGGAAAGATATATTTTAAAAGTTGCCTATATCTAAGTCACACAGGAAATGAGATGGTGATAGTTACACAGCAGCTCTGTGTTATCCTCAACCTATACTAAGTTACATAATTTATTTCAGCTCCCTCATGCAGTTACTTCTGGTTGTACTTTTTCTGTAAGTGTTTAACTTGATGTTCCGTCTCCCTTTTCCAGAATAACCTTGATGAGCTTTTCATGCTTATGCACTTCCTTGAGGGTGAAAGTGTAAGAGTTCCTTCTTCCTTGATGCTAAATGTCTTGCCAGAGCAAAGATTGTGATGTATAACATGCCATGTATGCACACTGCATTGCATGTAGATGGTCCTCTTGTGCAGCATTCCCCCTCCCCTCAGCCTGTGTCACATTAAATGTTTGATTCTACGACCGGAACACTTTTCTCCTGAAACTCCTGATGTGACATGCTTATGTTTGGATCTGCAGTTTGGGAGTATAGCTGAGCTCCAAGAAGAGTTCAAGGATATAAACCAAGACAAGCAAATTGAGAAGCTTCACGGAATGCTGAAGCCACATCTTCTTCGGAGTATGAATCTACTTCATTTTTTTTTTGCCAGGCACATGGTGCTGCTGATCCCGAATTGAATGATTGTTTAATTGGCTGCCCCTGTTCAAAGGATTTCAAACATATTGTTTGTGAAACTCATTGTTGTTTCATGAATACCGTAGTTAAACTTCCAAACATTGATTTGCTTAATGCTTATCACCATATCCATTTACAACCTTGTTGCCTCTTGTACAAATAGGATTCAAGAAAGATGTTATGAAAGAACTTCCTCCAAAAAAGGAATTGATTTTGCGAGTTGAACTGACGGGCAAACAAAAGGAATACTATAAGGCAATTCTTACCAAGAATTATGAAGTGTTAGCCCGTCGCAACGGTGGACAAGTAATATCTTGCTTTGAGTTTCATGTAGTTGATTGTTTCTCCCTTTACTGGATTTACAATTCTTTATTATCTTGTTACAGATGTCCCTAATGAACGTTGTAATGGAGCTGCGTAAACTCTGTTGCCATGAGTTTATGTCATACGAGCCAGATTCTGAACCTGCCAATTCAGAAGAAGGTTTAAGGTGCACATTGTTCTTGTCTATTAACTGTCTTCTATTTAATTTCTCTATGTTTATTTAGTTTATCTTTGCTGTAGCTGTTATTCGTTTGGCCCTTGTAGTTAAATGTTGATTTCCATTGTATTCTTATCCTTCTTAATTTGCTCATAGGGCCTTGCTCCTATTCTTCCACATATTGTTCTGATGTATTATGAATTATGATTACTGGGAACAGCTAGTGTATGAGTTGGAAGTTCTTGGTATCAGTAACCCTTTAAGCTTAATTGACTCTGAAACAACTTTGCTGTATTGGGGTTCTCCATCGTCTCTTTCTCTGTCTTCTCAATGTATGGGCTCTAGAAAATTTGTCAAGAAAAATTTAAGCAAGTTCGTTCATCTTTGCCAATTTTTTGATTGAGATTTGGCTGGGAAAAAAACATAGTGCCCATTTTTGTTCTAGTGTAACTTATGTGTCCATCTGATATAATGGCTATATGATGCCATTTACTTCCTAATATATCTCTTAGCAATATCATTTGAATTTATTCCTATCTTCAACAGTTCATTGATTTGGATTTAGTCATCTTTCAAGCTTGAGTAAATCTATATCCGTGTTTCTTATATTAGGTGTTACCAGTATCATTTCTTTGAATTTGCAGGAGGCTTGTTGATTCATCAGGGAAGATGCAGCTGCTGGACAAGATGATGGTGAAACTGAAAGAGCAGGGTCATAGAGTTCTAATTTATTCACAGTTCCAGCACATGTTGGACTTACTGGAGGATTACTTGAGCTACAAGGTACTTAACTATCTTCTCACTTGACTAGTGTTAGCTTTGCGGCTAATGAATCTCATTCACTGTGCTATGATCGATACATATTTCAGAAATGGAGCTATGAGCGCATTGATGGCAAGATTGGTGGTGCTGAAAGGCAGGTACGGATAGATCGCTTCAATGCTAAGAATTCGACAAGATTTTGCTTTCTTCTTTCTACCAGAGCTGGTGGGCTGGGAATAAATTTGGCAACTGCAGATACTGTGATTATCTATGACAGGTAAAGCAGTCTCTGTGCTTAGACAAAAACAGTTAAGAGAACGAATTTGCTTTAACTTTCACCTATGCATGTGCAGTGATTGGAACCCACATGCGGATTTGCAAGCTATGGCACGAGCTCATCGCTTAGGACAGACTAGCAAGGTATTTTACTTTATAGTATTATATTGAATTGAAATGCAGATTGTTCAATAATTTTAATGGTGAATCATATAACCCTTTTTCTTCGTTTTTCTTTTCAGGTGATGATATATAGGCTTGTTAGCCGTGGTACAATTGAGGAGCGAATGATGCAGCTTACAAAGAAAAAGATGGTATTGGAGCACTTAGTTGTTGGTCGACTCACAAAAGCTAATAATGTGAATCAGGTAATTGTGGTGACGACATTTAATGATTATTAGGAATTTTGTGAACCCTCAGCATTGGCTGATCTTTTATGGCATGGCCTGTTTTTGAATTCTTGTTTATGACAGCAAAGCTGAGTAGTTACATGTTACCTTTTGTTACCGGCATGGAATGAGCTCAACTGCACATCTTTTTTACCAATGCCCTTTCTCCGCGTTACATTTTTAGAAGGGTTTAACATTTCATCTGTTGCTGGAGTTGTTGATTATTAAGTTTACCTGTAAATTCAGTTGTAGTTTCTTGATGTCAACGTAAGTTCATGATTGTAGTGAGATTGTGTGTCTGGTAGCATGAGTGAGGTAGATAAGCTTAGTTTCTCTATGTTGTCATGCATTTAGGATTCAGACCTGGTTTGGAGCTGTTGTGTGATATGAGAGGTTGTTTGATACTTCTTGGCTGATGCTAGTTTTATAGCCCCAGTTGTTTGTTACATATTCATTGTCTATGTAATGCGTTAGCTCGGATCATTTTAGCTTGGGTGATCTGGTGGGCTTGGCTATGTGCATGTCTGCGATAGGATCTGACGACCAAGGATAGGGTATTCCACACTGTCCCTTGGCTGGCCAGCTGGGTACTCTGTCATAAAAATGTCATGAATATGGTACCCAGGATTTCAGGATCATCTCATAAATCTCCTGAATCCTGGCTGGAGCTGGTACTGAGGTACTCCCTCCGTATCGAAATACTTGTCTCTGTTGACTGACCATTCGTCTTGTTCAAAAAATTAAATAAGTACTTATTTTGCTTGTAACTTACTTTTTCATCTAAGGTATTTTGAGCATGGCTTGTCTTTTCATACATATGCAGTAACTTTTTGAATAAGGCGAATGGTCAAAGTTTGTGCAAAACATCAACAGCAACAAATATTCCGATACGGAGGGAGTAATTGACTAGTTGCCAGTTTAGCCTGTTTTATGTTTTTCCTTTGAACTTTTAACAATTTCAACTTCTACAAAATGCAATTGGCATGTACACACAGAATAAGTAAACCCAATTTGCTGTTCTGCCCACTTGTGGACCTCTATTATATCGATTTTTAGTACTAAGTATGCATCTTAACATTTTTTAGGAGGAGCTAGATGATATCATACGCTATGGATCAAAGGAGCTTTTTGATGATGAGAATGATGAATCTCGGCAAATTCATTATGATGATGGTGCAATTGAGAAGTAAAAATTCTCTTTTTTCTTGGGACAATATTCCATGCAAAGCCTTTGTGTTGTGCATTTATTTAAAGTATTCCCAAATCTATGAAACTATCTGTGAGATGTCCTGGAGCTTGGAAGATTTTGGTTATGTTTGCAAGCCTGGAAATATTCATAATCATTGCAGTAAAGGACTAGTTTATACTCTAAATCACCGTAACTCAGTTTTTGTGGTCCCCTAACTTAGCTCTTTGGTACGATTTAGGCCCTGTTCGGCTGAGCAAAAGTCGCTGGGGCTGGGGCTGGAGAGTGCCGAGAGAGAGAGACTGGTGTGTGGGACCTTCAGCTGCTTTCAACCAATAAGCCACCAGCCCAGCCACCAGCCCAGCATGCCGAACAGGCTGTTAACTATAGTGCTCTATGTTGGATGGAATATTTTTTAATATATATATTTCTGCACTGGACTCAACAGGTTGTTAGATCGTAATCAAGTTGACGACGAAGAATCTGTGGAAGATGATGAAGATGACGAATTCTTGAAAGGATTCAAGGTACTGAGGTTTCTTTCATCACATTATTCATGAGGAGCTTCTTCATTTTTATTACACTCTTCGTATTCAATGTAGTTTACATTGCTTGTTAGTTTTCATGCTTAAGTGCACATGATATTGGATGAAGTGCAGCGTGCATTATCTGTATTCTGCACAAATATATTGTCTGTGAACTAAGGGGTTCTGAGTGCAATGTTGTTGGCATTTTTAATTGCTCAACAAAGCCACTATTGATACTTGATAGTGTTAACCTATGTGTTAGATTTTTTTATGAATATAAGCATTCTGCTCCTGACTGTGAAGATTTGAGGTTCTGGGGTGCTGAGGTCTGAGGCCAAAGGATCTCATACCTGACAGCCTGTCACTGGCTTTGGAGATGGTTTGGACATGTTCAATGGAGGCCTCCTGTGGCGCCTGTGAGTAGTGGAGTTCTAAAGTGGTTGATAATGTAAAGAGAGGGAGAGGTCGACCTAAACTGACTTGGGGAGAGTCGCTTAAGAGAGACCTTAAGGAGTGGAATATGTCCAAGGAATTAGCTATGGATAGGAGTGTTTGGAGACTAGCGATCAACGTGCCTGAACCTTCATGACCTTTGTTTCTGTTTTTGTTTACACCTACCTCTACCTTCTGTCTTTTGTCTTTTTTTTTTTTGTGTTTCTCTTATCCTTGTTTCTTTTGGGTTTCATCTCTAGCCTGCCCCAACTTGTTTGGGATAAAAGGCTATTGGTAGATTTCAAATTTAGCATGGGCTGGAATGTAACTAACTATAGTAACCTGGGTGAATGAATTTGCTTTTTGGGTGTGTTGTAAGGTTTTTTTTTCCTTCTTAATAAATATATCCACACAGTTCTCCTGTGTTTTTGAGGAAAAAAAGGAGAGATTCTTGCATGTCCATTGCACGCTTTAACATTTTAATCAGCTTATTAGTTTTACCATTTCTGCTTTGAGAAAAGCACTCTCAACTAAGCGACATTTTTATGTTTGTCTTGTTTGTTTCATCCACTAGCATGCTTAGTCTAATAATCTTCCATGCCAAGCATGGTATGTGTCATGGCTACAGGGGAGGGAGAGGGAGGTGGCCAACGGGCATGGTGGAGGCGCAGTGGGCGCAGTGAGAGAGGGAGAGGGACCCAGAGCTTGAGAGCAAGAGCTTTAGGGTTTTATTCTCTATAAGTCGTTACTTTCTTTGTTCCAATGATTACATTCCCCTCTGTATTTATGGGGAGGACCCGACTTGACTCACAAGACATCCTAATGACTTGACTTACAAGCAAGCCTATCTCTGGACTCTTTGCACTGTTCAACCTTGTACCTAAATACCATGTGCCCCTCTTTTGACTGGCTTTGGGCCCTATGGTCCATCTGGCCAAGCTGGGCCCTAATTCTATAACATTATGCTATTCGTGTTTCATTTATTCTTGAAAATACCACACAATACAGCTCGATATGACAATCCATACTCTCCATTTGCATTCTGATTGTTTGGTATGTTATAGTAACCACTGCAGCTCTCATTTCATGTATTACTACATTGCAGGTCGCGAATTTTGAGTACATTGACGAGGCAAAGGCTCTGGCAGAAAAAGAGGAGGCACGCAGAAAGGCTGCGGAAGCTGCAAAGTCCGCGAACTATTGGGATGAGCTATTGAAGGATAAGTACGATGTACAGAAAGTCGAAGAACATACCGCTATGGGAAAAGGGAAAAGAAGCCGCAAACAGGTATCACCTCACCTCTAAATGTTATCATTATTAACCTGTACCTTTTCTCTTTTCCTTTATTTTGTGGTCTGCATTCTTTGCTTTGAGGTTTGGAACCGATGCAATTTTGTCAAGAGGGATTTAAATTTGTTGAGAAGTTACACCATTCATGGAAAAATAGATCTTCTAGACGCTTTGCAGAACAGTTGCAACTGCAATTAAATATTAGGAACAGTTTGGCTCAAAGAGATGACATGACACCCCTGTGCTTATATGCCCAAATAGGATTGTTGGTGCAACTGATCATCTACTGATAATATATATATATATCAAAACCATACAATCTAACCATGAAGATAAGCATGCATGTTGCTTTCTCATTACATGCTTTGAGCCTTTGGCCCTTAGGATGGTTGCTACCTCATGTTTGTCACCCAAAATGGACTTGGTTAGCCTGGCCCCACAGCCAAGTCCCTAATCTTATGCAACAAATGTGTCAGCAGTTCAGCACCCCAAAGTAAACAGCTGGTACAGATGCCAGTGAACACCAACATGCTGTAGGTGCTTTTAGTTAAATCACATCATAATGATCATATTTCTTTTCTTTTTTTTCCTTGAGCAAATGGGTCTCTAGCTGGATTGGTTAGGTGGCCTCAGTAGCACTCCTCAGGTTCTGCGTTCGACTCCCCATGGGAGCAAATTTCAGGTTGGGGTTAAAAAATATCCCCTCGTTTGTCGCCACGCCTAAGCGCAGGTCTAAGGCCTGGCCCAGGTCGTTCGTCATCTCACATGGGCAACAATGCCACTGTGTAAGGGTGGGACAGGGGTTCTGGGGTTTTCTTGACCTTCGTGAGAAGGTCTTCTCTTAGCAAAATGCCTGGGGTCTGTCTTACCCTCCACAGGACAAGTTTTTTTTTTTTCCCCTCGAGCGGTGCAGGAGAGCTTGTGCCATTTCATTAAGATAGAAGTGCATAACGGGTTCGGTTGGGCCCCAACCTGAGTACAAACTCACCCACCAACCCAAAACAGAAATAAATTACAGGCGCGCCACAAAACACCCAAACTGCGACCGATACTCCACAGCCTAAGCAGCTATGGCCAGAGACCTAGCAAGGAATTCCTGGAGTCTGGAAGCTCCAGCCATGCCCCATAAACTACATTCATATAACACTGTCCGAAGCAATTCTGAAGTGCAAGGCCTTGCATTATCAAGCACACAGGAATTTCTGTGCTTGCATGCTTCCCAAGCTACCAAGATGATTAGGGAGTTGAGACCTTTGCACATTTCCTTAGGCACAGATCGGATAGCCTTGTTCCACCAGTTGGAAAAATGAACCTCCGCAGATGGGCACTAGAGAGAGCAGATGCAAAGGCGGATCAAAGGCCAAATCTGCCTAGTGAAAATGCAGCTGACCAGTAGGTGCTGAATAGTCTCCTCATGATCACATAAATGACTGGCCACTGGGTGAGGCAGGCCTCTCTTACTTAGCGACTATCTTTTCTCCCTCACCCCGTCTACCCACCGGCGCCATGTGTTGCTCCTCACCCTGCTCTGCAGGCAGCTCCCCACTACTCTCTCCATCTCGTGGCCAGGCTTGACACCTGAGAAGTTGCGCTCAACTGCTCGAATCAGCTACTCCTACCTCGCGACAGCCCTCAGCCTCCACCCATCGCGATCACCGTCTGCCTACCTCATCGGCCTCTGCTGGTAGAGGCCCTGCCGAGGCCCCCTCCATCGCTGAGCTGACCTCCCCGTTGAGCTGCCATCTAAGGTCCACTTCGCCACCAGGTCGATTTCTGCTCTAGTGGCTGAGATTAACGACACATTCGCAGAGTTTTTGTGGCCCAACGCTGAGATCCCCTCCAGGCTGAAGCCACGATGCCATGACGGGCTGCAGCGACTGAATCTGTGGGTATGGCTGCTACTCTTTCGGTGACATGTGGTTCCCGTCACATGTCAGTGATCATAGAAAAGCATGCCAAAAACACCACTTTTTATCTCAGCTGTTCTCTACAAAGCTGCTGATGTGAGCAGATGGAAAAAAAAGCTGCTTTAAATTAGTTTAAGCCATGCCAAACAGGGCCTAAGGTAATGCTTTTGATCTATTGCATGACAGTAAGGCAAAATATAACCATGCTATGTTGTATCTTTCTTGCTGTAACTGTACAGTACTGTTAGAGTATAGATGGTAGGTTAGGATAGAGTCCAGGACTGCCATATGTATCCACGGAGGTGCCCTGCCCTCCAAGACTCTGTACTCCTATATATTCGCCCCTAGAGGCTCAATGCAATGCATCGACCACATTATACGCATCCTACATAATCTTACATGGTATCAGACGACTAGGTTTAGATCCTAACCCTAGCCGCCGCCGCTTCCGCTGCACCGCGCCGCCCCCGGGGAGATCGATCCCGATCTCCACCGGGGGCTGCGCCCTCGTAGGATGCGCGGTTGATCCTTCTGATCCACCGTGCCGTCGTGGTCAATCAGCACCAGAAGGACCTACCTCTCCAGTGGCCGCTCCCTGGCCGTGCTGCCATCGAGCTGCCGCCGGGCTTGCCGCTGCCTCTGCGCCCTCGTCCCCTCCGGCTTCATCTGGATTCATCGCCCCTCCCTGCGCCATAGGCCAGACCCTCTCCTACCAGCACCGCCGCAGCGCGAGAGCGCGGCTGCCGCGGTGGAGTCATGCGCGGCTGCAACGGTGGAGTTGCTAGGCCACTGCGCGGACTGGAGCGGCGGGCCACCAGATCACCGGTTGACGTCGTTGCAGGGCTGCTCGGGCTGCACGCCACCTCCATCAAGTTCCCTCGTGCGGGAAGGTCTTGGCCCTTCGTTGCGTCCCTGTCCCTTGCTCTCTGTCCACGGACAGGAAGAGATAAGGGTATGAGGTGGGAGGGTCAAAGCTAGGTGCACCCGAGATTGTATCCGTAGGCCTCTTCTAGCTGCTGTACCTTTTCTTTTTCCGATCTAAGATCGGTTTGTGTCGCCCTGCCGTTCGTCGTCGCTTCATCGTCGACACCCCCGAAGGACGAGGTTGTTGCTGCGCCCTCCAGGCTGCAGCGACGACGCTCGTGATCAAGCCTCTACCGCTGGTGTCGCCGCCTTTCGCGGCCGCGGTGCCTGCACCACCTCGCCGCCCCGGAAGACTACCCGACGCCACGGGCTGACCGTTTGGTGCCTCCGATCGACCCCTCGGCGCTCTTCACGCCGTCGGTCGGTGACTCAGCACCGTCTCCACCGTCTCCAGGCGCCTCCGATCGGCCACTCGGCGCTCCCTAGCGCCGCCGGTCGGTGACTCAGCGCCTCTGCTCCGAGTGCTTCACGCCGCCAACTCACAGACATCGCCGCCGGTGTGCCGAAGCACGACAGTAAGCCGCGCTCTTAAGCCGCGCAATCGTCATCGCCATCTAGCCGCATCGTCCTGCTGAACCTGCCGCCAGAAGCTGCAGCATACCCACAGCACCTCGGCTCTACGGTCAACCACTCGGTGTCTCCAGTCTACCACACGGCGCCACCCGGGCGGCCACGCTGGGGTCAGGATCGCCCGACCCCTCCACGGCTACGATTACGTCCACCTCGACTACTTCGGCACTAAGGGGCTATCATCTGCATGAGCTACTCCAGTCGAAGCATTCGCACCGGCGTTCCGACTGCGGGGGGATCTCTCTCCATTGTCCAGTCTGTCTGTTTGTGTTGCTACCGCTACGACTGCGGGGGGTGTTAGAGTATAGATGGTAGGTTAGGATAGAGTCCAGGACTACCATATGTATCCACGGAGGTGCCTTGCCCTCCAAAACTCTGTACTCCTATATATTCGCCCCTAGAGGCTCAATGCAATACATCGACCACATTATACGCATCCTACATAATCTTACAAGTACAATTAGTTCATTGCCTTCTAATCAATTAAGAGATCTATGAATGTACTTTATGTCTTGTTTGCTAAGGTAATACTTTTAATTTGATTAAATTTTGATTGTATACATTTTCAGTAACGGGTGACTGATGAGCTCTGTTTCTTTTGTCTTGTGTAGATGGCTGCTGCTGATGAGGATGACATTCATGACTTGAGCTCTGAAGATGAGGATTACTCGCTTGATGATGATGTGTCAGACAATGACACAGGTTTGCAAGGAAATGCTACTGGGAGGAGGGGACAATATTCTAAGAGAAAAATGCGTAAGACAGTTACATTGAGTATGCCACTGTTATTGCTACACAACAAATATTATTTATTTTACACGCCATGCCAAACATCTTTATTAGGTAATGTGGATTTGATTCCATTGATGGAGGGTGAAGGACGTACCTTGAGAGTTCTTGGATTCAATCATGCTCAAAGAGCAATGTTCCTACAGACACTCAATAGGTTAGTTACTGATATGCCTTTGGAACCTGTATTTTGGGGGAACGATTACCATGAACTTAGTTTATGTGCAGATCAGAAGATTTTGACATGTTATTTTCATAGTGATAGAGCAAGCATGCATAAATTTCTGTTTTGTCTGTATCTCTTGCCCATGGATAAATTTTATTCACAGGGTTCTTTTGCTAACAATGTCTGGTTAGTGTTGACAGTTCTATTATCCAACGAATGAATCTAAATCTTTGCCCTGAGAACATTGTTGTGTGCTTGGTATTCTCTAGTTGTACTATAGACCAAAATGAATATGTATCATGTTGTCTTTCGTTGCCAGCAATTTACCCTACCCAACATTGCAGATATGGTTTTCAGAACTATGACTGGAAAGAGTATCTTCCTCGTCTTAAAGGCAAAAGTGTTGAGGAAATTCAGAGGTACGTGATAATGTGCTCTCCATGTTATTTGATCCCAATTGTAACTTAGGTGCACATTATCTGCAATGCATAGCGACGATAATGCATAGTTTTGTAACATAGGTGGACATTATCTACAATGTTTTACACTTTGTTCATTAGATCTGAACCTCCAAGGTATATAGATAATAGACTCGAGTTTGTGCCCAGTTTAAGAAATCAGTAACAGGAAGTTCTTACTCCTTTTTATCGAGCACGAAGCTATTTTGGTAGTGGAAGTAAGAATGTAAGAAATCGGAACAACTGCACATCATGATATATTGTAAATCTTGATAGCTAGCATGTGCACAACTGCACATCATGTTTTATGAGAAAAAGATGTGATATCATCACATAGGATGCCAAATGAAGCCAATTGTCACCAAAGGCAGACTATGTCTGCTAGTAGCAAATGAAGTCAACACACAACAGTCACAAGACTATCTCTGGACTAATAGTAGCTTAGCCTCAGTGCTAGAGTCTGATTGCCTGGCATAGTGGTCTGTGTTAGACTAACACATACATCATGCTGTGTTTCCAAGAAAACTGCACAGGCTAATGATTGATTGACAATAGGGTTACTTAGTTCAAAATCTTGCAAGCTTGAAGCTGAAGTAACTCATGAACTTGGAACAAGCATCAGGATGATGTCCCTCTCATATAGCTCGAGCATTGCTATTTCCATGTAGAACCTGCAAGAATACTCTCTGCTTTAGCATGCACCTAATTTTGTATACCTACCAACGGATAGGTAGGTTCCGAGGTTCGTATAAACCCTAATAAAGTTTAGAGGCCTCTTCTGTAATTAATAAATGGACCCGGTGAAACACCAAATAAACCAACCTTTACATGCACTAAGTCAATCCTTTTTTAGTCCTGAAACTGATTTCTTGCAATATCTTTCATACAGTTTACTTATTCTATAAATGTTCTCGCAGATACGCTGAACTTGTCATGGCCCATCTTGTTGAAGATATTAACGATTCAGACTATTTTTCAGGTAAATGGATCTTAGTGCTGACCTACTACCATTTCTACTCCATCTACATTCTTATCGTCTATATGCATGAATGCAGATGGTGTACCAAAGGAAGGGATGCGTGTTGACGATGTACTGGTCAGGATAGCAAACATATCCCTTATTGAGGAGAAGGTACATGTGTCTTTCAGTTGGCATTTCCATGACTTGAAACATAAATGAATCTTACGAGAACCCAATGCGATGATGCTTCATAGAAATATGATTGTGCTATGGGCACTGTATACTTCCGCACGTGATGCGCAACCAATGCCTAACTGAACTTCTGTGGTTTACCTTTTAATTGAACTTGTGTATTTTACTGTTCTTTTGGAGTCGGACTATTCTTCTTTTTATATCATAATTCGGAAGCGTATTATATGTACAGTTTCATAGATCCTTGTAGAGTTTCATTGATAGAAGTACTTTGTTGTGTAATTTTCATATCAATGATGCAACCAGTAGTCTAATATTGCCCTGCCTCTGGTTCCAGGTGGCTGTCATGGCACAAGGAAAAATCACAAACCTCTTTCCTAATTACTTGCTATGTGAGTTCCAAGGCTTATCTGGTGGAAGAATATGGAAAGCAGATCATGATTTACTGTTACTTAAAGGGATACTAAAGTATGTTTCTGTTGACTTTTCACTTTGTTACAGTAAACCTTACAAATTTATCTCTTCATGTAACTACCCTAGTGTCTGGAATAAATTTTACGGCGAAAATACTCTCGAACACTGGCTAAAATACTTTAAAGCCCGATAATTTTACTTTGCTTCTGTTCAGTGGGTGTGGCTTTGCAATTACTTGACTTGAGGTTTTAGGGTCACTTGAGAGTTGAGACCTGTCGGTTATCAGTAGTTCAGCAGGTTGTATTTTTAATTTTTAGTGTGGTGGTGACGGGTACTATAGGCAAAGGGGGTGGCATGGTAGGGGGTGTACTGAAAGAGCATGTAGGGAACATGGGGAATATGTAGGGTCTCCATGCTTCTTGGTCTCAGTGGGCCTACTGGACGCAGTTAGGGTTTTCCTAACAGGCATCCTCTCAAATAGCTTCCAGGTGGTGCCTAGGTGTCCGCCTAGTCCCTAGTGGTTTTTGAGTCATTGTGTTGAGGAATACTGTTTAATTAAATCAAACAATTCAGCTTTTCTTGAATGGAAGAAAGCAAACTGAAGAATCATGTAGAAACCAGATGAGCTTCACAACTGATATTTAACTTCATTTTTTTTTTTTTGTCTCCACATATCAAGAGATTCTTCTGACAGCTTAAAGAGAGCTGTTCTTGTAGAGGGCTTGTAAAGCTCAGGGTTTTAAGGACTAAACTGCGAATATTTGGTCCGCATTGAAACAGAATATGGCTTGGGAAATAATAGATATGGAGAGGGAAATCTCGTGTGCATATATAGGCAAGGATCGCCTAGGGTTTGAGAAACAATACCAACCGAAAGAGATCCTTGCCTAATCCATATCCATCTATACATCCCTTGGAAGGGGAGGCGCATGCCGGAGAGGCCGGCACGGCCTTCTACCCTTGGCCCATAGGGTCGGCCTAATATACTCGCTAACGCGCATTTTTAATGTTTTTAATTGCATTTGTCTATTAAGATCACCTTGCATGTATTTTCCTTATAGCTAGTGCATTCTTCCAATTTTGTTTGCCTTTATGCTGTAGTAAAGTCCCTATTTGAGGTATTAACATAATGGATTTGTTTGCCCTTCATTAGGCATGGATATGCGAGGTGGCAGTATATATCTGATGACCGAGAGAATGGGCTTTTTGAGGCTGCACGATGTGAGCTGAGTCTCCCTCCCGTAAGAGAAATAATGGGCACTCAACCAAACAATGAGGAAAATGTTAGTATGCGCTCACTATGTCTTGTAATTTCAAAGCGACATGACTCATTGCATTTCTGTTTCTTTGTCAATTCTTTTTCCAGGGAAATCTGGATGGTGCGCAGGATGGCCAGGTGAACTTGGCAAACGTTGCTCATTACAAGGAGATCCAGAGAAAGATAGTCGAGTTTTTGAGAAAGAGATATCATATCCTGGAGAGATGCTTGGATCTGGAATATGCTGTGGTATGGCAGGATTTTCCCTTAACAACATGCCTCCAAACTCCCATGGGAGCAGACACTAGGTGTTCTTCTAGTATCTTTGTTAAGGCATACCTCTTTGTCTTTTTGGCAGATAAAGTCAAATACTCCCGTTCCTGATGATATTACTGAACAAGGTGTTCCAGCAGGAAATGCTCCAGCTGTTCGAGATATCAGTGAATTGTTGGTGGAATTGCAAGAATTGCAAAATCTTGTGCCAATTTGTAAGTGGCCTCTGATTCCCTATGTGTTTGATTCGCTTCATCTATGCTTGGTGGGAGATAATGCTTGTGCGTGAATCGCCATTTAAATCCAGCCATCCATGGTTGTTGCCCTACGTACTCTGCCATCTCTGATAATTTGATGTGTGGCATTACTTTTGAGTTTCTTGTGATAACTGGGATCTTTGGTTCCCCAGCTACCAGCGAAGTAGCTTCTGATGGCACAGGTGGTCAGTCACAAGTACCCTCTCTTTACAATAAGGTGCGTAATGGATCCATTTTACATTAGTCATGAGTACTTGTTTATTTTCCTCGGTTTAACCTGAGTATGTGTATGCTCTGCAGATGTGTGGCGTGCTTGAAGACAGCGCCCCTTCTGCGCTCAATTCATTCTTTGGTGTGAAGTCAGCGTCGTCCAATTTGGCCAATAGCCTCCATCAGTTTGAAACTTTGTGCGAGGGTGTTGTTCAGGCCCTGCAACCCCAACAGAATGGCACTGCCAGTGCCGTCAAAGAGGAAGCTGTAGACGCGAATCCCAAAGAAGCTGCTGCACCTTCGCAAGATCCAGTCCCTGAGGCAGCCAATGGTGAGGCTTCGGTTGCCAAGCCCAAGCCGGAGATGATGGAAATCGACAGTTGATGTGTGGGTGGCAGAGTGATAGGAAAGTGAACTCCCGTTAAAATCTACTTTATGACTAGTGGTTAGGATCTACCATACCTTGTAACATCAAGTAAAGCAACCCCCCAAGACATCTCAAACCTTATGCCTGAATGCCTGATAGTTATTACTGCTAATGTGTAGTAGTACAGTACTCTCGAACAGTTCCGCTAAATGCCAAGTTATCCGGTTTTGTTTTGCCTTCCATGGTGTGTTTTCACTTTACATGCGCTGGACGTGCGCCATTTCGGATAGGTACGCGGTGCCAATCATAGACTAATCAGCGAGCATGGCTAGTTGTTAATGTACCCGTCCGACATCTGGCCCTGTGGGCCCACCCAAGATGCCAGGATCTTGAGAAAAAGAGACATTTTTTTTATGGATCATCATTGCCCAACCTGGACCGGTGGCCACGTTGGTTCGCTGGTCCTCGTCGAGGTTAATACACCGCAGTAGTCTCCGTAGGCTCGTGACAACGCCAGCGCGAGCGGGAGGAGCGAGGCCTGGTTGGGACCCCGCCCGCCCGCTCGTCCTGCAGCGATGGAAGTAGAAGCGGCGGCGGAGCGCGGGCGCCGGCTGCCGTGGCGCCTCACGGTGGCGGTGCAGGCCGCGCTGTGCGTGGCGCTCTACGCGGCCTTCAGCCTCGGCGAGCCGCAGCTCTTCCCGCGGGGCGGTGGCGGTGGCGGGGTGGACGCGCTCGGCCGCGGCGCGCGCGGTGGGGGCGGCGTCGCCTTCCTCAGCGTCGCCGGCGGCGAGCGGACGCCCGCCGAGCAGGCGCGGCTACTGAGACAGGTGCGTGCGCTTCTGTTCCACTTCCACATCCTCCACGATCCGATCCCCCTTGGCGTCTTGTTTGGGCTCGCCGTGTTCTTCTTCGTCCTGTGTGGCGAATTGGCATTGTCGCATGCTCGCATTGCGATGCGTTTTTCTTTATCACGGTAGATTGGATGGTAACTCGCCAGTCTAATGTGCCAGTTAGGAAGAATGGTAATCTAAGCTCCAAACATTGGGAATGGTTGATTCATGGTTTGTCGGACCAATGGAAGCCATTGTTTCGTTAAGTATTTGCTCATCCAGTTGCTTGGCCGTGTATATACGAGCACAATCTCCCGCTTCTAACCGGCGATGCGTCCACACTGATTTGCTTTTGGGCATTTGCAGATCTAAGATTGGAGAGCCTTGGCTCTGGGCCTAACCTACCCTGTGATGACGGCACATGCAGCATGCACCCTTTGTCCTTTTCTGATGTGGCGCATGTGCCAGTGCGCCTCCTGATCATGCTCATCTGCAACCCACGCTGGGTTCTGAATTGAGCTGTTGTATTCTATTCCCACGCCACCTTATGTATTGGTTAACGCCATAGCGTAGTGTGTCAGTTTGTGTTCATATAGTTAACTGAACATAGTGAGTAGTTGGATCTGCTTTGTCACTTGCCTGTTTTGGTGTTTTTTTTCTGATGATGCCGAATTAAGTGGTGTGAAACTTTTGCCTGGTGTCTGCTTGAAGAAATTGCACGGAAGTTGTATGCGTATCTGATCAAGACTTGCTATTCTGATTAAAATTATTTCTGATGAAGATGGAGGCTATTGCAAAGTTTTATGAAGTCAAGTTCGTGCTGGATATTGCTCAGTCTGGAGAGAATGACCCACTTTGGCAAAATGTAAGTAACTTACACTGATGAGATCTGACCCAATATGGCAGTTATGGATTTTTTTTTTTGTTGCGATTGAATGAAAGATTAAGTTCTTGTGTCCTTTTTCTCTTTTAGGGCTCCATGTACTTCCAAGCCCTGAATATCCCCTGGTAAACTAGTGGTTCCTAGTCCTACAATTTACAGCCATTTCTAGTGTCCATTATGAAATCAGCAACATTGGTTCTCCTTCAGGTATTCCACCACATCATCACATGGGCAGATAGTCGGTAACTTTGTGAAGAAAGTGAGTATGCCACACGATCAGATTCTAGATATTGTTGGTTTGGACACGGGGGCTCTGCAGGTATATATTACACCTTGAGTAGCTTTGAGTTTCTTTTGGCATCATGTCTGTCTGATAATCAGAAGCATATCACGTTAGATATATGCTTAGATTCTTGGACACTAATTTGTCATGTTTCTTACAAGGAACCTTTACATGATGGCAAAATAAGCACTTCATATAGGGAGCAAACTAAATGGTTGGAGCAGTCACTAGCGCTGACGAATGGTAATTGGTAAGCCTGTACTACCAGTTATCCCTGTCCATTATGCACTATTTTCGGAGAAACAAATATTTCAGTGTGTTGAGGTATTGTTTGTAGCAATAATGGTTCACATTATTTTTTGTTTAAGACAGGAAAATAGTTGTTGGATATGATCCATTAGTTGTTTGCAATGAGGCGGAGATACCAGAAACAGCAAAGTTCTATGTGCCCTTTCAGCACATTTTTGCAGAATATGAAGTGGTAACTTTTCTTGTGTTTGATGAACTTTTTTCCTTTCTCAAACTAACGATTGCTATAACTTGGCTCACTTATACAATACAGAACACATATATAAGCACGGGTGGGTTTTGTGGGTACTTCCACCGTGACAATTCAATGATGTACATTAGACATCCCAGCCTTGGTGGTGACCAAACAGGTGTAGATAGTTTCTTCTTGTACAGAGCTACGCCCCTAGAGATGGTGAGTTCACGCTTTTATGCTGATGCTTTGTGCCCAATACCAATACGAAATATTTGGATTTCCATGTAACATTGATTTGGCAATGGTGGCAGGAGTCAATATTGATAAACGTAGAAGGCAAGGTGGTTCAGAGATCTGTTGTTCGCCAGCATGGAACGGGAGCCTTGTGAAGCTCACAGAACCGTATGAATCTGTATTGAAATCATTTAAACTGTATTGGTTCATCCACACTTCTGGTTTTCCTTTTTGTTTTAGCATATTGAGTTTGGCTCCTACGGCAAATAAGGCAAACGAAGGGTTCCACGATCTAGTGCAGGGTTGCCCAAGAAGAGCAGTGAATAAATTTCTTTCTCTGTCGGTGCTATAGGAGTTCCGTGGGCCTGTGGGAGCATGACTTGTGTGAATTCCAAGGAGAAAAATTCAGAATTTGGCTCTTAAGTTGAAATCCTTTCAGATATCTAATTCGTATGACTAAAGGAATTTGACACCAAGACATCTGAATTATTTTCTCTTTTCATTTTCTTTTCTTTTCCTTTTCCAACTCGCTTGAATGGACACCCTTGCCTTTCTTTCGTCCTCCTGCTCCACCCGTCGGCTGCCAAAGATGACTCGACCTGCACCACGTATGAGGACAGCAAGAACAAAAAAAAAAAAGGAGGATATAGTGATATTTCAGTTATGTGAGGGAAAAATAACAGTATGTGTATGTAGAATAAAAACTAACAGAGCACACATCACAAGTGGAACCAGAGCGAAGCACACGACTTGCTATGAGCGCGTGCACTAGTCAATAGCTCTTCGGCGGGAGCTAGCCGAAACGGTTCTTCCAGGCTGGCGCCACTGCCGCCATGTCGTACGACGTACCTGCCACTCGGAGAGGGAGTGAGCGACGGCTCCACCAGCAGCAACGCCGTCGAGTTCTGCGTCGACGCGTTCCCAAGGTTGCGGCAAGTGTTCATGCATCATGCTCAACAAACACGCTCGGAGAACGCCTGCAGCGCTCAGAGATGCTGGAAGGTGCACCCAACAAGATATGCACCCAGATAAGCACAGCTCTATAAGACACATTAATCACGTAAACTTGTATGTCGCTAAAAAATCAGGCCCCACAGCAAAAATACGCAGAAACAATTGAGTGCAAAAATCAGACATATGCTTAACTTTAGTTCAATAAGCACAACTCTCAGTAGTGTGTTAACTAATTCAGCAGGGTCATGAGCGAGCGCAGAGCGGCCCATCAAGCTGGAGCGTTCTTTGCTGCAAAATTGGATCTTCCTAAAAAAAATGCATTATAAATTGGGAAGCCACCACATGAATTCCATCGGAAGCTTCATACTACAATATTAATTCAACAGCCACCACATAAATTTTTTTTTATGAAATCTCCAAGCCCATAATATAAAGAAGTGTGATTTTTATGAAATCTTCAAGGTCGTCGCTGCTGGTTGAGAAAGAGTGTCCTAGGACAAAACCATGCACATGGTGTCCATCTAGCCTCACCTTGTTTGAGCTTATTCAGGTATGGTATTTCTTTCAAAACACCACCGGAGTCCAAACTGAACACAGTTATCCAATAGCTGATGCAGCTGTTGTAGTCGAGTCTACCCGCGTAGTAGACACAGTTCCTCTTGATCGCGGGGAACTCCTTTGCGGAGAGCGCAAAGGTGTGTCCACGGGCGCTCAAGAAGAGCGAGTAGTCACCGAGGTCCATCACCCTCTCGCGGAGCTCCACACGCGAGAAAGGGCCAGTCTCACATGTCCACTCCGGCCTATAAACCTCAGCCCACGACGGGTGGCCCGAACCCCGCGAGCGCAGCACCACGAGCAACAGGTCGCCATTGCAGGGAACAAGATGCAGGCTACCAACTGGATGGAACCTGTCGCACGTGCAGAGCTCGTTAGCTACGTGCACAACGTTGAACACCCGGGTGCACTTTGGAAGATGAGTCGCGGCCGTGTCGAGATCACAGATGATAATGTCCTTCAAGTGGTCCATGCAGTACGCTTTCCCTCCATGGAATGTCACGGCCACAATCCTTCTGCGACCGCGCTCATACGCCACGGTCCAGTCGTCTTCTCCAGGGCGCCACACGAGGGCCGCCTCCCCGTCCGGCTTGAGCTGGGTAGCAATGGCGACCCAGCTCGACGACGTGAGCGGGTCGCCGGAGATGAACACTCGACTGAGTGGGCTCAGGCAAGGGAGAGGGACCGCGGCGTTGGTGAGAGGATCCCATAGCACGTGCCTCGTCGGAGACCTCTCGTCGTCGACCATGGCGAGCCAGCCGAAGGACGCGCCGCAGCAGTATGGTGGGAGGCTCGCCGGAGGAGCGCCGCCGACGAGCTTTGGCGCGGGGAGGCGAGGGAGGCGGAGGGAGCAGTCGCTGATCCGTGGCAATCCGTTGGAATACGTGCCGCATGTGAGGACCCATGGGCGGAACGCGGCAGGGGAAGAGGTGGAAGCTCGCCAGTGGGTGCAGACCTGGTGGATGTGGAGGTGGTCGCCGTCGGAGGATAGCCGGCCGGAGATATCCTCGATGAGATCCGCGGGGAGGGATGACCAGCTGACGCAGGGCATCGTCACGAGAACAAGGTAATTAAAGGGATCTTTTCTTCCTTTTTTCTTGGAGACAAGGGGAGACGGAAGAGATTAGTATGGATCCGGCCAGTATTTAATTATGAACACTCGGCAAACGATGGATGATGAACACTCGTATTGAGTATGGACATTAGCATTTGAACTGAAAGTTTGTGAATTCAACACACAGAAAACAGGCAAAATCTTGCGCAATCCGGACTCTGTTTCTAACACAGCAAGCAAGCACATTAGCATTTGAACTGAAAGTTTCTGAATTCAACCCACAGAAAACAGGAAAAATCTTGCGCAATCCGGACTCTGTTTCTGATACAGCAAGCAAGCTGCAATGGAACACGTCTTCTAGCCTTCAAACAAGTCCGACAGCTGCTCCTCCAGCTCCTCCGCGGAGCGCCCGGCGGCGACTTCCACCTCCGGATGGTCCCCCAAGTACCGGCGGTGTTCGCCGACACGGTCTTCCGGAGCATGCCACGGAGCGCGGGGTTGGGCACCTTCCAGCATCTCTGAGCGCTGCAGGCGTTCTCCAGCGCCGTGTAGAACGCGCCCAGCCGGTTGGTCCGGCGGCGCCGGAGGACGGCGGCGGACGGCTTCGCGTCGTCTAAGCGCGACACGACGGGCGCCCACGACGCGTCCATGTAGCTCTTGATGTACCTTTCCATGCGCTCCTCGCGTACACGGACCCACCCCGGCGGAAGGAACAGCTTGAGGTCGGAGCGCACGGCGCGGCGGACGACGGCGAGGGTGTTGTTGAGCATGAACACCTGCCGCAGCCCCGGGAAGGCGAGCGCGGCGGACTTGTCCTCCAGCACGGCTTCCAGGCACGAGATGAACTCGGCCACCAGGCCCAAGCGCACCCCTCCCTCCTCGACGCCTGGCGCCAGCGGCGGCGCCTCGTCGCCGTCGCCGAGGACGAAGCAGAGGGAGATGGGGTTGCGCAGATTGCAGCGGAAGTATCCCATCCAGAAGCCGACGCACGGGTGCACCTCTCCGCCCTGGGGCATCCGCCATGGGTAGTGCGAGCGAATGAACGTCCTGAGGTCGCGGCAGCAGCTCCGGGCGGCGTCCACCACGGCGGCGAGCGTCTCCTCGGCGGCCGCCGAGACGGGGTGGGAGGGACCCCAGGAGAACATCCTCCCCAAGACGGGGAACGCCTCCGAGACCGGGACGTAGACGTCGAGCGATGTGAGCAGCTTGGACGGAGAGCTCTCGAGCGCGGCGACGGCGCCAGCCAGTTTCAGCATCGCGCCGGCGCTCGCAGCCGCGAGCTCCCCCAGAGCCTCCACCTGGTTGACCGTGAGCTCCCGGTGATGGAGGCGGAAGACGCGCTCCATGGTGCTCAGCGCCTGCGCCCATGCCCTGACCCTCCTCCCAACTTCCCGGCGCGGGAGGGTCTCGCCGCCCCGCCAGAGGCAGACGCGTCCATGTCCAGAACCCAGCCGACGCCGAACCCGGAGAGCCAGCGAGACAGTGATTCAGCGCGTGCAACGGCACCGACCGGAGAGGAGAAGGCCGGGAGGAGGGCGAGCATGCGCTGCTGGTGCCTGCTGTCGATGTCGTCGAGCACGCAGGTGGACGACTCCGTGAGGAGGACGGTGCGGTCGAGGCCGCCGCGGACGGAGAAGGAGGACCTGGTCGGGTACGGGTTGGGGCAGAACTCGTCGGAGTCGCTGCTGCTGTAGCCGTCGCTCTCCGAGGGTCCGGAGAGGACGGATACAGGGCTGCTGCCACCGCTGCTGCTGCTGCAGTCGCAGCGGCCGTAGGCGACGAACTGGGCGACGACGTCCTCGATGTTGACGCGCAACATGGCGGTGACGGTGCTCGCCGGCCTCGACCTGGAAGAACCGTGTTAGCTGCCGCCGACGAGCTATTGGCTGGTCCGCTGGTGATGTAGCCGTTCTCTGCTTGCTTTGCTCTGGACTCTGGTTCCTCCCCGCTGGTTCTGTCTGTCCGGATTGCAAATGAGGGGGTTGACAAGTCTACTAGACGCCAAGGAAATGATGATGATAATGGCATAGATGTCGAATTTTCTTTTGGAGAAAGCTAAAGCTCACCTTTATATAGTTGCTGTAGTAAAGTTTTTGCAAACTAGTTTCTCGAACAAAACAGGGCCAAAGTGTAACATTAGAGGCCATAACGAGGCAAAACCATGACTTAATTACACCTTGAGAAAAATAGTACTACAAAAATGAGTTAGCGGTGAGGAGTAGTAGGTCCCAAACTATTATTGTTCAAGAAATTAAACATTAGTGAGAAATTTAGACTTTTATAAGAAAAAAAAGCACGTGGAGGTGACTCAGGGTGAAGGCGACTAAGGGAAGAAATGTAGTCGTGGACATAGCGAGCAACTTCTACATTATCTAAAGGAAAAGATCCATTTTTAGCTATCCAACTCTGGTCTCAGTTTGATTTTAGCCATCGAACTCTAAAACCGGGTATTTTTGGTCATCCAACTATCAAAACCGTTCAAATTTGGCCATTAGGCTATTTTGATGAGAAAAAAGTCCATTTTTGGCCATCCAACTCTTGGCTCAGTTTGGTTTTGGCCATCGAACTCCAAAACCAGATATCTTCGGCCATCCAACTATCAAAACCGTTTAAATTTGGCCATCGGGCAGTTTTGATGAGTGGTTTTAACTTTTTTTTTATAATTTAGTCCTTAGATCTTAAAATGATTATTACTTTTTGCTCGTACCTCCGATTTAGTTGATTCTTGTGGTCACGTGTTACTAACGGTGAGCGCTATATTTTAAAGTGATATTTATATTATTTTATCACTATTTTTTATATTATTTTTTTGGCCGTTGTGTAGAAAAAATAATATAAGAAAATTAAACAAACAATTATAAAATAATATAATCAATATTTTAAAATGTAAAGCTCATCTTTACGAACGCATGACCATTAGAATCACTTAAAACGGAGATTTTTAACATCCAAGGACTAAAAAGCACAAAATTAGTCCATTTTAATTCTTGGATCTTAAAATGATTATTATTTTTTTTCCTATCTCTGATTTAAGTGATTCTAGTGGTCATGCATTCATAACGATGAACTTTATCTTTTAAAATGTTGATTATATTATTTTATAATTGTTTGTTTTACTTTTCTTATATTGTTATTTGTACACAATGACAAAACAATAATATAACAAATAGTAATAAAATAGTATAAAGATCACTTTAAAATATAGTGCTCACCGTTAGTAACACGTGACCACAAGAATCACCTAAATCGGAGGCACAAGCAAAAAGTAATAATCATTTTAAGATCTAAGGACTAAATTGTAAATAAAAAAGTTAAAACCACTCATCAAAACAGCCCGATGGTCAAACTTGAACGGTTTTGATAGTTGGATGGTCAAAAATAACTGGTTTTAGAGTTCGATGGCCAAAATCAAACTGAGGCAAGAGTTAGATGGCCAAAAATGGACTTTGTCCTTTTGATGAGTGGTTTTAACTTTTTATTCACAATTTAGTCCTTAAATCTTAAAATGATTATTACTTTTTGCTCGTATCTCCGATTTAGGTGATTCTTGTGGTCACGTGTTCCTAACGGTGAGCACTATATTTAAAGTGATCTTTATACTGTTTTATCACTATTTGTTATATTATTTTTTTACCGTTGTGTAGAAACAACAATATAAGAAAAGTAAAACAAACAATTATAAAATAATATAATCAACATTATAAAAGATAAAGTTCATTGTTACGAATACATGATCACTAGAATCACTTAAATTAGAGATAGAAGAAAAAAATAATTATTATTTTAAGATCCAAGGATTAAAAAGAACTAATGTCACACCCGGCTTTATAAACAAAACCGAATGCTCATCATATGTATGCCAGGATCTGTTTATTCAAACATGTGGCAATTACAAAATTTAATCATGCCAAAGGTAGCGTAAAACAATGCAATATGACCTGAGGTCCAAAAGAAAGGTTACAGAGTAGCGTAGATCATTGTCTTCAGCGGAACGGGACTCCATCTCTACAGGCAGTTGACCGGGGGTACGCCAACCTAATATGAAGCATCGTCTTCTATGCTCCACTCCATCTCCAAAGTCTGAACAACAGTGGGGAGAGACAGCAGGGGTTGAAAGGGAAAACGGTGAGTACATCGAAATGTACTCCGCAAGTGTGGGAATAATATGACATGAGGCCAAATCAAGGAAAGGCTTACTCTAGTTATAAAGCACCTAAGCAACTCATTCTAAACCTTAATTACCTTAGCACCTATTTAACTAGATGTGATTACCATCAACATCCAAACCTCATCGGATTCCATCCAAGAACCAAACCAACCACTGGATTCCATACCACACCAGGGTACCACCACCTGGTGACCAACCAACCAAAAGCCCACTAATCACAAAGAAGTCCAGGCTTGCTCATGACCGAGAACAATGGCTGATATATCAATTTTACACTCTACAGAGGTTGCACACTTCCCCACGAGTCGTGCTTCACCTCGAACTGAACACCACAAAGGCGAATAGCCAGGATCATCACACTACAAGGCCTTTCAAAAGTCGTTGATTCCACCTGAGGACACCCACTAAGGTTTCACCGCTAACAGGGAGTCCATTTTTCCTCCACTGCAGAAGCCCCCTCTTGTGCCACTAAACCGCCCAACGATGCCAACAGGTGGGACAACCATCTAGTCAGCCAGGTCCAGAGCCATATAGACCTCGTGGTTGCGTGGTATAGCTAGGTTACTTGTCCATGAACCGCTCCTTAGAATCTAGAGCAGGTACGAGCACCAACCCATGTGTCCACGACACAAACCATATCAAACCATCAAATACAGAACCATCCACCGGTTCGTCCATCCTGCTCAGATTCCTATTCACCATGTTACTACCAAAAGATTACCAACCAGGTTGCATATGTTCATTAGTCAAATTTGATATAAACCACCCAGCCCAACCATGACTGCAAGCTAAGCATAAATCTACCCATGACCGACCAACCAGGGTTTCAAGGATGTTATCGGAAAATCTAGTAAACCATGACATGGGATTCCAATTTATGACTCAGCATGCCTAATATACTATCTACTCTATTAAAACAAAATAAATAGGATTAAGTATGAACAAGGACACTTGCCTCTGGCGGAAGAAAAATATACAGCTTCGAATTCTTGAACTTGTAGATCACAAACGGCTCACTTCATAAACATGCAAACATCCAAAGATAACACACAATAAATACTAAGAACAATACACCAAAAATAATAAAATACGTTAAAGCTTACTAACGTTTACTACTCGTCGCTACGGACGCATGAGCGCGAGAATGGCTTGAAAGAGATTTACGGTTAAAAGATATAAACATTCTAAGAAATAGGAGCTTGTATGTGAAATTGTATAAATAACAAGGATTAAATAAGATGATGATTATAAACCATGAAAAGTGATCTGAAAATAGATTAATGACAAACATGGGCTAAAGGAGAATTAACAAGGTGTTTACAGTCTAGAATACAAGAGTGGTGTGACACAACAAATCGGTGTCGTAATTTCTCAACAAGTGAAGGGGCTGAATTGAAAAGGAAGCATTTACACAGGCTACATATGCGTGGAGTTCTCCTTGTGCACTGTACTGCGGACTAGGCCTGTGAACTCATGGACCAAGGGAAGAAAGAGCTATGGTCCATGGTGAACCAAGTGCACATGAAAGGGATATAACATGATCTAATCTGGACCATGGGTTTCAGATCGGACGGCTACGAGCCCTTCTTCTTCCTCTACTCAACAGAACACGATGAACAGGGAGAGACTCCATGAACGTATAGGCTGAAGCTCTGCTAGAATCCTAGATCGGCCTACGCTTCATGGAAATCGATGGGAAGCGGCAAAACGGAAAGCTCTTGGGACGGGGATCTCACCTAGGGCTTCTCGGACACCTGCGATGGCGTGGTTCGGGCACGAGATAAAGAAGACGAAGTAGGCTCCATGTACTGAACTGATGCACAACGACGGCGACATGCAGCGGCGAACCTCCTCGGAGTTCTGTGCTCAATCCCAAGCGAGATAGAGATGAGAAGGATGGCCATCAACGCAGGAACAAGGTTGTGCAGACTGGCGTTGGGCGTCGACAACTCACCAGGATGGCCGATCGAGGAGACGGCGGCGCCGGTTACCCAGATGCAAACAAGATGCAAATGAGAGAGAAGGGATGCACATTTTGCATTAAGGGGCAGAGCTTAGGAAGTTGTAGATGGCGAGATGCCGAGATGGGGATCACGATGGATGGTGTGAGAGGCAGTGTCGACGGTTTTATTTGACGTGCGTGGAGTTTTGGACGTTCTGATTGAGAGGGATGACGGGCGGGGCTCACTAGTCATAGAGACAGAGAAGGAAACTAGACATTTATTTGGAAGGATTTTAGTAAAAGGCAGTTCAAGATTTTGAGAGCTATTTTGAACGTGAATAAATCTATCGGATTTCAAAATACATTTTTCCAGTCAATAAACTCTTAATGCAAACTAGACAGCATGAATGCACAACATCAAACTATAAAACATATATTAATTATTTGTTTAGAAAATATTTTCCCTCTACAATTAGGTGTTTTCTACGAACTAAACTTAGACATTTTAATAAATATAAGAAAAATCTCTTTATTTTATAGTGTTAATTGTTCACATCCCAAAATAGAAATTTTGGGGTGTGACAACTAATTTAGTGCTTTTTAGTCCTTAGATGTTAAAATGATTACTATTTTTTTCTTGCATCTCCGATTTAAGTGTTTCTAGTGGTCATGTGTTCGTAACGATTATTTTTAAAATGTTAATTATATTATATTATAATTATTTTTTAATATTTCTTATATTATTTTTTCTACACAACGACAAAAAAATAATATAAAAAATAGTGATAAAATAATATAAAAATTATTTTAAAAGATAATGCTTGCCATTAGGAGTACATGACTGCAAGAATCACCTAAATCGGAGGTACAGGCAAAAAGTAATAATCATTTTAAGATCTAAGGACTAAATTATAAATAAAAAATTAAAACCACTCATCAAAACAGCCCCATGGTCAAATTTGAACGGTTTTGATATTTGGATGGCCAAAATACCCGGTTTTAGAGTTTGATGGCCAAAACCAAACTAAGACAAGAGTTGGATGGTCAAAAATAGACTTTTTCCATCTAAATAGAGCAGTTCGTTTTAGTTATCAACTATTCTTGGTTTCTCGCTTGCGGCCTCCAGGTACAAATTATTGCGCAGCCCTGTTGTGTAAATCCAAACTCAAGCCCTACACCAGTTGTTGTTTCTAGTCCTATCAAGATATAATTTGGTGAATGAGGAACGAAGGGGGTTGACAAGTCTACTACTACTAGTAGACTCCAAAGGAAATGATGATGATAATGGCATAGATGTTTGGAAAATCATGACGCGGGGCAGCCCTGTCACCAGTGTCCGCTTTGGCTGAGTCCACGTGCTTCTTTTTTTTAAAAAAAAATGCTGACAAAAAAAACACATGATAGGCTGAGTCTACATGCTTCTTTTTCTAAAAAAAACTAACTAACGATACACATGATATCCAGCTGTAACGATATGCATATTTCAGGTCATACATACTGATGACATCTGGATCAACAAGCAGCAAAATCCATCACTGACCAGGCCATCACATAGCAATATACATGATGTTTCATAAATGTAGACATATGATGAGAAAAATAATACTAAGCTTCAGACAATATAAATGGTAGAACAACATATTAAATTCAGCTGATACAGGAGTAAAAAAAGGGCAGGTGATCTTTAATGGTAGAACAACATATTAAATTCAGCAACAACTTTATGCTTTTTTCCGTTTACCGTTGCTGTGGTAAGTGATTTTCCTCCAAGCAAAACAAACCAAATATTCTCCCCTTGCGTCTTGGATCTCCTCAACACTTACTATCAAATAAATAAAAACAAAAATTAAGATCAATCTTGGTATATAATAGCAGTAACAACACTCGCTAGTAAGCTTCAATTATTCAAGAAAAAAATAGTTCATTGCCTTCATGTAGCAAGATTGATCCATTTTTTTTATTAAACAAACAGTAATAAACAAACATGTGCACGCTGACCAAACAGAGCATACATGTAAGGCACTAGCAAAACAAAACACAAAAAACACCCAGCTGAGGAAGATGGGCTAATCCTTGTACTTGCACACTAGCATAACATTGCTTGCTAGTTTTTACCAAGGACCACCTCATTGTCAAGCATGCAGTTTGACAAAAATGTTTCCTACCAAATTCAGAGAAATGGACCATAGCATGAACTAGGAATGTACTCTCTAAGGGCCTATTCGTTTTGGCATGGAAGGCCATGGAATGGGCTCCAAACCACATGGAACATCTCGGCCTGGAGCCAATCCCAGCCTAGCGAATGTTTGTTCGGTTCGACCTGGAACGGTTTGAAACTCAGCATGATTCGGCATATTCCATGGCTCAAAGGCTCAGCACCATTCCATGGGTCGAACCACATGGAACAAAACCCGTTTCATGAGGCCTGAATGAAGTAACATGCATGTATTCGCTCAATCCATGCATGGAACTGGCTCAGCCTGGGAATGGAGCCCGAGAAACCGAACAAGCCCTACTACTTCAATCAGAGAGAGAATTACTAGCCCAAACAGGAATACGATGCATATTTCAGGTCATTGGCAGTGAAGTGGCATATCAGTTTCAGATATGAAAGCATTAGCACAGAAAACAAACATGTTCAATCTTTTTTAATTGTCGATAGTATTTAAGCATCAAGGGACTATTTCTCAAGAGCAAAGAGATAAACTAAATTGTTCACTTACTGTCACGAACAAAGAAAACCAGAGGGAGTAGACATAGATACAATACAAACTGAGAAATACTAGTTTCTATCTTCAAGGTCGTCGCTGCTGGTTGAGAAAGGGTGTCCTAGGACAAAACCAGACATATGGTGTCCATCTAGCCTCACCTTGTTTGAGCTCCTTCAGGTATGGTATTTCTTCCAAAACACCAGAGTCCATACCGAACACAGTTATCCAATAGCTGATGCAGCAGTTGTAGTCGGGTCTACCCACGTAGTAGACACAGTTCCTCTTGATCACGGGGAACTCCATTGTAGAGAGAGCAAACGTGTGTCCACGGGCGCTCAAGAAGAGTGAGTAGTCAGTCACTACGGTCCATCACCCTCTCGCGGAGTACCACACGCTGGCAAGTCCACTCCAGCTTAATTATAAACCTCAGCCCACGACGCCCGAACCCCACAAGCGCAGCACCACGAGCAAGTGAGCAACAGGTCGCCATTGCAGGAAACTAGATGCACGCTACCAACTGGAAGTAACCTGTCGCACGTGCAGAGCTCGTTAGCTACGTAATAAACAACATTGAAGATCCGGGTCCACTTTGGAGGAAGATGAGTCACCGTGTCCAGATCATATATGATAATGTTATTCAGGTGGTCCATGGAGTACACTTTTCCTCCATGGAATGTCACGGCCACAACCCACAATCCTGGTGCGACCGCGCTCATACGTCATGGTCCAGTCGTCTTCTCCAAGGCGCCAGACGAGGGCCGCCTCCCCGTCCGGCTTGACCTGGGTAGCAGTGGCGACCCAGCTCGATGACGTGAGTGGGTCACCGCCTCACCGGAGATGAAGAGTCGATTGAGTCATGGCGGTGATAGTGCTCACCAGTCCGGCATGGAAGAACCGTGCTAATTAACTCCCGCCGATGAGCTATTGACCGGTGCACGTCCATGTGCTTGCTTTGGTCTGGTTTCCCCCGCTGGTTCTGTCCGGATTGCTACTAAAGGGTTTGACGACAAGTCAACTACTTGTTCTAAGTTCCAGAGGCTAGCCAAGAAGTTTGATTGAAGTAATTTACTCTCTCTATTTCAAAATAGAATTCATTTGACTTTTTTTTACCTCTACTTTGACCACTTGTCTTATTTAAAATAATTGTGCAACCATGATCAAATTTAAGTTATTCACGAAGCCCCTTTATGAAAAAAAAAGCAAGCCATAACAAAAAAAATATGATATTTTGTATATTTTTTTGAATAAGTCGAGTAGTCAAACGAATTCTATTTTGAAACGGAGGGAGTAGACTCAAAGGCGGTTATGATAATAATGGCATAGATGTCGGATTCTCGAAAGAAAAGTTATACTGACTTTTCTTTTCCATGTTGGATATTCTACAATAACATTTGTTACTCACATCTCTCGATCATACTTGCTCCTTAAAATGCAAGGCTAGTAGGCAACCTACAATTAGTATGTTCTAACCTTTATCTGGTATAGTTAAGTCTATGCACTTGTAGATTGTAGCATCGAAATTTGATAGCATTGGAGTTGTATTTCAAAAGACTTTCACCTACTGTCAATTTTATGGCTATATACACAATATAACCTATGTAGTATCAATAGTTAAACTGTAACATTAGAGTCCATATCGAGTCAAAACCATGACTTAATTACATGTTGAGAAAGAAGCACTAGGAAAATGAGAGCGACCGATTAAGTCCCAAATTCTTGTTGAAGAGATTAAGCAATAAATTTATATTTTTTTACAAGAAAACCCAGCACACGGAGGCGGCTCAGGGAAGAAGCAAAGTCTTGGACTTAGCGAGCAACGTCGGCACATGTTTGGTGAATGAGGAACAAAGGGGGTGGTTGAGATTGGCATGGTGCTCCCTGAGCCCAATCACTAGGTACATGGTGATCCAGATAGCTTTCCCACGTGGAGCAAAGGGATCGAACAACTTTTAGCCACACATCCACACTGCAATGGGAATCTTCCTTTGCGAAAATGCACAAGAAATGTTTAATTCGGTGTTTAGGATTATTATAAGGATTGTTGTTACATGTGCTTTCAAGTTATAACCTTTTGAACTATCATGAGTTCATATACTAATAGTTTTCCTCCTATGGAGTGCCATGTTACAATGGTGCAAGTTTAACCTAGTCATATATGGGTGGCGTGTAAAAAATTAGAGGAAAAGACAAAAGTACATAACATGTAGCCATACTTGTGGAGACTCTACGTGGCACTCTGTGGAGTCATCCTTCATATTATCTACAAAACCATATAAACCATCTAGTATGTCTCTTTAAATACCTAGTAAATAACATATATGTTTATTATAGTATTTTTTTGCTGAGTAATGTATTATGTACTTTCACAGTTACAGAAGCCATAAAAGAGCAACGGTTGTTCACCTATGTTTGTTGGAACCCCATGTTGTTATATGGATTAATCCTCAAAGTAGCATGTCTCTCTGGACGTCTCATAAATAGCACATACATCTATAATAACTTTTCGCGTGGACCGAGTAAGGCATTGTGTGCTTCTAGCAGCATGTCTCTCTGAACGTCTCATAAATAGCGCATACATCTGCAATGACTTTCTGCATGAATCGAGTAAGGCATTGAGTGCCTCTAGCATTACTTTCGAACATCATAAGATAGTACCAAACCTATGCGTTGATTTCCATCTTCAGTTGTGTACATTGATATCAATCGCTTTTATCGTAGCCGTTATGTAAATTTGCACATACGGATAACATAATACATGAAATTATTTCTTATAGTTCGATAAAAACCTTAAAAATTAAGATGGCATGTACACTACGTACAGGAGACGATGGCGCTCGTCGGCCCCGGCATAGAAGAACCGTGTTAGCTCCAGCCGATGAGGTCGCACGCATTAGCACACGCTAAATCATTGCGGCCGTTCATTCCGAGAGCGCCGTGCGAGCGTGTCAAATGCGGTGGTTTCGTTTGGCAGGTGAAAGCATGGTTGAGGTATTGATTGGTGCACGCGCTCATAGCGAGTCGTGTGCTTGCTCTGGTTCCTTGCGGTTCCCCCTAGTTCCGTCCGGATTGCACACTTGAGGGCTCACCACAAATCCACTACTTCCAAGATTAACTTACTACTCCCTCCATCTAAAAAATACCATTGTGGTAATGTATCTGGACAAAAATCCCTCCAGATGCATAGCTGGATTTTTTTAGATGGAGTGAGTATATTTCAAGGATATGATAATAATGGCATAGATCCTCCATCAAATGTAATGTTGGCAACCTATACTTAAAATATTCTAATCTTTATCTGACACTTAGTCTAAGCATTTAATTTGTAGATTATATAGCAATCTAAATCCTATTATAGGATTTCTTCAAAATACTTTCATCCTATGTCAACTTCATGCTTATAGATATAATATAATATCGAATTCATGGCATAGAATCGAATTCTTGAAAATACATGTTTTGCTCTCATTCATAGATGCTCCATGAAATGTAATGTAGGCAACCTAAACTTAAAATACCTAAAATATTATAATCTTTATCTGATACTTAGTCTAAGCATTTAATTTGTAGATTATATAGCAAACTAAATCCTATTATTGGATTTCTTCAAAATACTTTCATACTATGCCAACTTCATGGTTATATATATAATATATATGATATATCAATAGTAATAGTGTTAATATTAGAGATCATATCGAGTCAAAACGTGCCTTAATTATTATATTTTGATAAAGACTGCTACAAAATTTTGTGCATGCCTTCTGTAAATCCAATCTTATAAATCTCCCTACCCCAATGGCTGCTACATGCCTCGTCTAACCAATCTTGAACATCCCCTTATTTTTCACTCCTCCAATTGATTTTCCCCTCCTCTTATATATAACATGTTTGATTGTTTGGTGGATGAGGAACAAACAAATGATTGCGAGTCACCACATGATTGTCAAAATACATAGTATTTGTCTTGACTGCGAGTCACACCAAGATTGCTAACTTGGTGGGTTGGCTAGTTCCACACAGGGGACCACCATGACCCGCAGGCCAGCCAGCACCAGCAATGGACACAGACAAAAAAAATGTTGTGACACCCCGCAAGCCTAATCAATAGGGACACGATGCCCCGTATAGTTTTCCCACATCGAGCAAGGGACGGATGGGGCCAGCATTAGCCACGCACCCACACTATCACAGGTATCTTCTGCATGTTTAATTCGGTGTTTGGGATTCTAATAGAGTTGTTGTGATATGTGGTTCAAGGTACAACCTTTTGAACGAGCATGATTTCACGTCAAAAGCTTTCCTCCTATGACATGTCATGTTACAATAGTAAAATCTGGTTATATATGTAGACCTTGGCGCATATGAAATTGTAGGAAAGACAAAAGTACATCAACATTTAGCCATATTTTGTCGGAACTCTATGTGGCACTCCGCAGAGCAATCCTTATTATTCACAAACCCATCTAGCGTCTCTTTTTTATGCCTAGTAAATAACGCATATGCCTACTATAATATCTTTTTGCTTGAACCAAGTAACGTATTGCGCACTTTTATAACCACAAAGTCAGAAAACTACAACAGTTGGTGTCGTTCTTTGTCGCAACCGCATTGTCGGACTATATGGAACAATCCTCAAATAAAGTGGTATATCCCTCCATACGTCTCATAGATATTGCATACACCGACAATAACTGTCTGAATACTTCATTGCGCATCCTTAGCGTTACTCTTGAACTAAGCGAATACGACAAACACAACCCTAGGAGTTCATTTCCATCTATAGTGGAGTTCATTAATATCAATTGATTTTATCATTATAGTCGTTACGCGCATTTACATATACGTACATCTACGACGTAAGTTCATATATATCACCAACATGCACATGTGGATAACATAATCCATGCAATGATCAGGAAAAGGCAATAATATCAAGCCCTCATCGTTCAGTAAAAACCTTCAAAAAAAATTGGCAAGGTTTGTACACTATGATTCATGGTTATTTCCACCACGACTGTGAATATTTGTGCATGAACGTAAAGATATAAAAAGGGATGCCCAATCTTTTTAATTTACACGCTTTTTTTATATAGTTCCTCCATAGAACGAAGTTTGCGAGTCCCAAGTTCAAATTTGGTTGGTTTTAATGCTGATGACAATCCACCAACAGCTATTTCTGATTTTGTATGCCAACTCTTACAGTATCTACAGAATCAATAAAATCATTACAGATTTATGTAAGATGCTAGAAATCAACAACCCACTAACGCGTTTCTATTTTTTTTAAAAAAAAATCGGTAGTATCCGATTTCACACTCTCACGTGCACGGTGAACCGCCGTGTGGCTGGCTGCACACCGTGGGTAACTGACCATGCAAATTGCAAATATGCAAGGACGCGGCTCGCCCGTGCAAAACCCGCCACGTGTCGATCCACACACGTGAGAGATCCTCCCAACGGCCAGCAAAAAATATATATAAAACGATGGTTGACCTGTGAAATTTTGGCCAATATTTAAATCCGGATCCGTGTGGTATCCTTTTTATACTGCCGTTGCACACGCCGGGGCAAAACCGGAGGCAGCGTTGGCGAGCCAAAAACTGCGAGAGGCTCTCTCTCCAGGTCTCCTGGCCGGGCGTCCTATAAAAGGGGAGTGACCAAGAGACACAGACTTGTCTGCTCACAAGTCAAATACTTTCCCTTGCTCAGTTACTATTGGGGGTCAGAAGAGAGGTCTGCGAGAGAGGCCATGGCGATGGTAGAGAGGATTAGAGAGAGAAGCAGGTGTCTCCTCCAATACTTTCGTGCGCTCTTGCCCCTGGTAAGGAAGAAAGGCCACCGGCCGGCACTGCTCCATGTCTCCTTTTTTCTTTTGTCAGATGTTGTAGATGGGCGTGTGTTTTGGTTACCTTGTTATGTTGTTACAACATGTAACACAGAGCCTGGAATTCACCTTTCTGGCCTGGATCTTGAAGGTTCTTGGTTTGGTGAAATTTTGAATGAGTTGTTATTGCGGATAGATTGAAGAATCGTTTCGCAGGTTTTCCACATGTTGTAAATACTAATATGTATGCAAATAATGTATTCGCATTTCTTTCTGAAAATTTAGTTATATTCGCTTGAACTTGGGCACTTTACTGCTTCCCCTTCTTTTGTGGAAAGAAACACGAATCCATCTTTGAAATGAATAAGCTTTTTACATACTGAAAGAAATGAATATACATGGGGGTGAGATTTCAAATAACACTTAAAATGCTCAGTGTTTATTAGATACCCATCTGGCCATCTCGTCCATCTGCCTCACTTGCGTTTACATCTGGATGCAGGTGGTCTCTGTAGGCGTCACGGTGATAACTCTTGTCGTGTTCTACGTCACCTCGTGGGACGTGACAAACGTCATAAATGAAACCCAGGTAAGCGCCATGGGTGTGACCTTCACCCACATCGCCGGCAGCATGCAGACCCTCCTCGAAGCCAAACGCACCGCCGTTGCCCTCGCCGCCGCCGCCACCATGCCGGACCCCACAAGCACCAACGCATCATCACCATCAACTCTCTCTCAGGTACCTCTCCTGTTCTACATTTCCATTTCAGGTACTTCTACTGTTCTTGTTACATTGTTGCTGACGTGGTGAAGTTGAACTGGCAGGTGTTGATGCCCCAGATGTTCATGGCCTTCGCCATGCAGCCGCTGCTAGCCCAGGTGTCGTACGCCGGCGTCGACGGCGCCGCCTTCGCCTACTACCGCGGCGGCGAGGGCGACAAGGCGAGGGCACTCTTCACGAGCTCACGCAACAAGTGGGAGTGGAACACCCAGGCTGTGGACCCCACCACCGGCCACCTGGTCGGAACGGCCACCGCCGCCCAGCTGCCCAGCGCCCTCCACGGCTGCAGCAACAACAAGAGCGCGTCGCTTGGCGAAGGGTGGGCCCGCCCGGGCGTCCGGATGGTCTTCTTCTCCGCCGCCGTCGGAGACGACGCCGGCGTGGTCTCCGCCGCCGTCGCCATCGACGACCTCCTCCGCGCCGCCGCCTCCCGCGTCGGTCGCCAGCACGACCTCGACGTGTACTACTCCGTCGGCGTGACGCCAGCAGCAGGTGACACCTACTACAAACCTCTTGTGTTCGGTCACCAGCCCTTGTTCGGCGACACCGAGGAAGACAAGATGCGCGCCTTCTCTAGGGCAAAGTGCGCCGCCTCCGCCATTGACGCCCCCGAGCTCGGAAAGTTTGTCTCCGTCGGTCATGGATGGGATAAGTACAAGGTCGCGTGCACGAACTTTGACGTCTCCGGAGTACATCTGGTATGTACATAAATACGTAGACGTGTACAATGTGCACGTACGTATAATTTGCTCTATATACTCGTATGCGTACGTGCTCTTTTATTGGCAATATAATGACGTGGCAAGTATTACAGAGATCTTTGCCACAAATCATCAGATATTACTTGATGATCATCCTTAATTGCAATTGATCGAATCATTTTTTTCCTTTCCTAAATGCTGATGATACAATACGATACGCATGCACTGTAAAATTTTTCTCCTTTCACAAAAAAAAAAAAGGAAAGTTTTGGGCTAACAAGCTTAACATGCATGGATGGGTGCTTTTGTGACGCCGTGTGGCAGGGGTTCCGGCTGGTGCTACGAGCCCGGCCGGAAGACGACATGCTGAGGGCGACGTGCATACCCTTGGTGGCCTTCGTGTGCGTGGTGGTGGCGGTGGCGGCGGCGTCGTGCGTGCTGGCAGTGAGGGCGCTCCGGCGAGCGGCGGCGAGGGAGGCGGCGCTGCACGCCGATCTGGTCCGGCAGAAGGAGGCGCTCCGGCAGGCGGAGCGCAAGAGCATGAACAAGAGCAACGCCTTCGCCAGCGCCAGCCATGACATCCGGTCAGCGCTCGCCGCCATCGCCGGGCTCGTCGAGATGTCACGGCCGGAGGCGTACGCCCTCCCCAGCATCGTGGAAAACCTTGATCAGATGGCCGTCTGCACCAGCAAGCTGTTTGGTTAGTCTTTGCTGCTTCTCGAGTCAATTTATTTGTTTGCATCGAACTTAATTATTCATCATATATATCATCGTCGTCTAGGAAATCAAATTGCTGCAAAATACGATGTTACTGATAAGGTTATGGACGAAGGCGTTAGCTAAGTCTAGCAAAAGATGTAGGGTTTGTGGTCTCTAAAAGTTCTCTTAGCTAGAGTATAGGAAAGGGATTTATGCTGCTAAATGATATTGGTAGTGTCAGCTAACCCTAGCAAAAATGTAAGGTTTGTGATGTCTGGATGTTCTCTTGCGCTCGAATAGGAAAGGAATTTATGCTGCTAATATTGGTAATATTTAGAATTGAATTGGTCTACATACAGATGTTGGCAGTTGGCCATGTAGCTAAATTGTAGTTGTTCAACGAAATCAGATAGGGTTTTTCCGAGGAGTTGTACAGTTGTATAGCTGTCCGGGACTGGTGGTGGAGTTAGTTTTGCTTAGGAGTTTGCAAGGTTGTGTTTATTTCTCTCTCCACACTGCCCCGAGTGCAGGTTGTCCTGTTTGTGTTGTATGTTTGCTTTTTCATTTATTGTTTTTACCTTCTAATAAAAATTACAGCAAAGCTTTTGCCGTTCATTTAAAAAAAAAAACGAAATCAGATAGATTGCAAATAATCAAACATGATTAGTTCGTGTAAGAGTGAATTACCAATTTTATTTCACTACGTGATCGATTTATTGGTTTTTGCAGATATACTGAACTCGATTCTGGACACGAGCAAGGTTGAGTCGGGGAAGATACAGCTGCAGGAAGCCGAGTTCAGCATGGCCGACGTCCTGCAGGAGTCGGTGGACATGGCCAACGTGACGGGCGTCCGGCAAGGGATCGAGGTGGTCTGGGACCCCTGCGACTTCTCCGTCCTGCGCTGCGCGTCCGTCACCGGCGACTGCAAGCGCCTCAAGCAGATCCTCGACAACCTCCTCGGCAACGCCCTCAAGTTCACCGACGAAGGCCACGTCGTCCTCCGCGCCTGGGCCAACCGGCCGATCGCCGGGAGCAATGTCAGTACTCCTTCCAGGTTTGCGTGGCCGATGCGCGGCGGCGGCGGTTCCTTGGGATGCTTGTTCAGAGCAAGGGAAGATAGTGATGAGCAGGATCATGTGCAGAATGACCCCAACTTGGTTGAGTTTTACTTTGAAGTTGTTGATACTGGCATTGGGATCCCCAGGGAGAAGAGGCTGTCTGTGTTTGAGAACTATGTTCAGGTGAATGAGGGCCAAGGCGGCACCGGCTTGGGGCTTGGAATCGTGCAATCATTTGTAAGTCGCCTGTTTTTATATATGTTCATTCACAAAGAGATCTCATATATATGCATATATGCAATTCTTGATTGTTATTTTTTTTTTGTAAAATATATTGCTTTAGCTGATGCATGCTGATCACAGGTTCGTCTGATGGGAGGAGAGATCAGCATCAAGGACAAGGATCCCGGTGAAAGAGGAACATGCTTCGCGTTCAACGTGCTTCTGAAGATGAGTGAGAGGCAAGAACCACAGGACATTGAAGAAGGGACATCAACACCATCAGACCCACTGAGCCGCTCCAACTTCAGAGCATCAGCGTTCCAAGAGGCCTGCAGCTTCAAGGGCGTTCATTGCGTGCTCTACGTTCACGGTAGTGAAACCAGGAGGATCCTGCAGACATGGATGGAGAGCATTGGTGTGAAGGTCTGGCTGATTCCGCAAGCTGAGCTCATCGCATCGACGTTGGAGAAGGCGCTGCACATTAGCACGACCCCTCCTGCAAGGGCGTTGCCTTCGTCTGACACCGATGAAGGGGGTGACAGGTGTTTCAGCTCCAAGGACATGATGAGCCACGTCCTGCCGATGGTGCTGAGGAACAGCGCTAGCCCCAGGAGAGTCAGCCTTGGGGGCAATCCTACTGGCATCCTTGTTGTCATCGACGTGTCCAGTGGTGAATCGGAGGACATTTTCCAGGAGATGGAGAAACTTGTCAGGATCAAGCACCAGGCTCCATGCAAAGTTGTTCTGCTGGACGATATCAAGACACCTTCTGGTTACCTGAGGAGGTTCAAGGAGCTGGGCTGTGATCTCGTCCTGCGAAAGCCGGTGCATGGGTCTCGCTTGTTCACGCTTCTCGTGACCTTGAGAGACCTCCAGGTTGCAGACGCACCAGCACAATCTTCTCAAGTTGGTCCTGAGATTGTTGGGGCCAGTCAGCAGCAAGACTTGCCAGAGATTGTTCTTCATAGTCCACAGGAAGCTGCGGCATCATCTGAGACTGCATCCTTGGTTCAGGAAAAGAAACCTGAAGATGAGAAGCCACTGGCTGGGACTGCATCCTTGGTTCAGGAAATTAAGAAACCTGAAGATGACAAGCCACTGGCTGGGACTGCATCCTTGGTTCAGGAAATTAAGAAACCTGAAGATGACAAGCCACTGGCTGGGACTGCATCCTTGGTTCAGGAAATTAAGAAACCTGAAGATGACAAGCCACTGGCTGGGATGCAATGCTTGCTGGTTGAAGACACTTTTGTGCTGCAAGCAATCCAAAAGAAAATACTGGGCCAACTGGGGGCAACTGTCAGAGTAGCTCAAGATGGAGCCGTGGCATTGAACATGTTCAAAGAAGCTCTTGAGCAAGCCAGTGTTCCAGAAGAGGGTGCAGTGGTGCCCTTGCCTTTCCATGTCATCTTCATGGATTGCGAGGTATGCTCAACCAAACCTTGTTACTAGTTACTACGTCTCCGCACACACAAAGCTCCGATTGATTTACTCTGACATCGCTATTGTTTGATTCAGATGCCCAATATGGATGGCTATGAAGCGACAAGAGCCATCCGCGAGGAAGAACATCGCTACGGGATTCACACTCCGATCATCGCCCTGACCGCTCATGATTTGGAGGAGAAGCTGCAGAAGGCTATCGATGCCGGGATGGATCTGCACCTGACAAAGCCAATACAAGGGAAAAAGATAGTGGATGCTGTTTTCCGTGCTTGCAAACGTGAGAACTGATGGAATATGCATTTCTGCATCGTATGAAGAGCTCAAGAAATTGCGGGTTTTCGTGACTAGGATGGCGATGGTCACAGTGCAAGATTCATTTGATTATTGCTCAATGTTGTAATGCTTTAGAACCTAGGGTTCATCAGTAACATGTAGTATCTTTTTAGCAGCTGAACAATGGTGTCATTACTCATTAGCGAACATGGCCATAGCCGATAGGTTTATTACTTCTAATCTATTTATGGCATCCTGACTTTCGAGAAGAATTTTCATATTCATATTACACACTTCTGCATTCTGGACATCAGGTTATATTTGCTCTCTCTTCGTCACAATATCAGGCGGAAATGAATTATGTAAAATTTAAGATGAAAATGAAGTTGGAGCAGTATATTTGCTCCCCTTTTCTTGCTAGTTGTTTTTTAAATTTTGCCTAATAACCATAACCACTTCCATTTCCCTTTCGAAAAGGAGAAAGTGCAGATTACAAGCCATTATCCTTAGCTACTTGTATCCCTAGTATATCATCTAGTGTGCACAGTACTAGACATAGTAATACATCAGGCAGCATAACAGGCTAATGCTCCTAATTAGTGTACTGTACAACCTCCTATCCATGAGAGCACCGATCTGCGAGAGGGGTATTACGAGCTTTCATATGCAGGCACCAAGTGGGAAGAAGTCACCCCCCAGGTCATTATCAGCGAATGAGAGATCATCCTTCTCCTGCATTACAATTAAAAAAGCTTCAGTAAATCAGAATTAAAGGACTTCCCACATGCTCAGTTTTGCCCTAAAAAAAGGCTTTTTTACAAGAGCACAACATTTCAAGTGCTTAGTGGGTCAAATATGTGTGCTTCTAATGTCTGGAGTTAGGGAAGGAGTTGCATCTACAAGTCAAAATATTAATAAAGAAACATGATAAAAAAAATATTTAAGCAGAAAAGCTTCTAAAAACAGGAAGAAAGGGCTCTTGACAGCTGAAGTCCTTACCGCTTTGATCATGGAACTGAGAAGACCATCAAAGTTGCAGCTACTAGAGCTAAAACCACCATGCAGCTTTGGAATTCCAAAATCGTAAATGTTCTTCTGCTTAAGTTTATCATCTGATGTTAATGGGTGAATCTTCATTTCTGGTATAAGAGATGACATACTTGCATTTGTCCGTTCAGTCATACAGGCACCGAAATCATGATTGAAACTTCCAATGCTCAATCCTTGGCTATGCAGATGATCTTGTTTCGTTCCATCCAGTTCATCTCTAGAGTTCCCCGCACCTCCGAACTGCAGGTAGTTTGAATGTCTTCCGGTATCAGGAGCGAGCAGCACTGTGCCACAAGAACTGGCACCACTCTTGGTATTGTTGGTTGTAGTAAGGCTACCAGAAGGACAAACAGGCATGGTTACTGAAAATTTTGTTCCGCTGGTTCCATCGAATGGATCATGCAACTGTAACTTGTCAGCAGAAAATCCATCATTAATCGGAAGAGCGCCCTGCTGGGATAATCTTGAATCCTGCAGATTAGATGAAACTCCAACAGTCCTTTCAACCAGTTCTGAATTCATAGATGGCATTGGCATCGATGCCTGGATGCCAAGTTTGGCTTGTGTGCACTCCAGAAGTTCTTGTGGTGGCAATGGAGTGCTTGTGACTCTCTGAAGTGCACCAGAAAGACTGTTAGCCAGTGCGCTACCAGAGAAGACAGTAGACAAATCATTGTTTTCTTGATGGATCCACTTGTGTTGGAGTTGGGGCAGCCCAAGTGATGTGGTCGAGCCTTGTGCCAAATTTGCTTGTTGGTTTTCCTGTAAGCCGACATACTGGAATTTGTTCCCATCACTAGTGCAGTGACTTATAATGCCACTGTTGGTTGCAGTTTGAACTGCCATGGCAGGAGCAAGCTCTTGAACCGCAAATGTTGCTGCACTAGTTCCAGTTAGCAAGCCATGTGGGTTGAACGATGATAGAGCAGCAGAAGGCACAAAAGGCTGATAACCCTGAATCCCTTCAAATGCTCCTATGTGAAGAAAGGAGGGGTCTCTACCTCCAAAAGCAGCAACAATGCTAGCTTGCTGAGATGCAACAGCACTTAAACGTTTGAGATAGAGCCTGTATTTCTGCATATCAGGTGAATTAACTGATTAGACATGAACGTAAGTATGTAATCAGCAAACTCATAATGTGTATACGATTGAGACAGTGAAACGTACAATTGCAAGTGAACTGTTTTCTAGGTTAGCCCAAATTTTTCAATTAATGGTCAATTGGAGGTGTAAAATTGGAAGCCTAAGCAAGTGAGCTAATCATACTTTCTAGTATGTACACAACCAAATTGAAAATGTCAGTGTATACAGAATTAAGCTACTCATCAATATAGTATTTGCACGAAATATCTCTACGTTTGGGGTACGCAGAGGAATTAAATAACACTTATCTGCATCAATTAACTTAGACTGTTCCAACCAACTGAAAACCCTACCTTAACACAGAAATGCTAATGTTATAGTGACTGGAAAACTGAAACAGTATCTTTCGTGACACTTGAGCACCAGCTGGAACACAAAATAAGTTTTATGCTCAGCGACACTTAGTTTTATTGATAGTAAGTATAATATTATTGTTTTAAAAGATTCTTATTATTAGACCCACCATGCTGGGCCCAACTTCATCTCAGCTCAAAAAAAGGTAAAGGAGGATAAAAAAATTAATGCTACGAGCACATGCCACACCTGTAGATGACTCGCGACGTTTTCCCTGGTGAGCTTCTCCACATTCATAAGCTCAAGAATTCTTTTTGGTACAGCTTCTGCATCAACAGCAAAATGAAGGACACAACATAAATGAGTTTCTGCAGTATGTAAGGACAACAGCATAAAGCAAAGGGAGGTTGGGAGTTCTTACTGTCAATTCCAAGCTGGTTAACAGCCGCAACAAATTTCCGATGCAGTTCAACCGACCAAACAACTCTTGGCTTCTTAGCTGCTGAGAGTTCATCACCTTCTTGAAAATCATTCTCATCTCCATCATCTTCCTCGTCGCTATGCATTTCCTTCCTCTTCTTGCTGATCCTTCCACTTTGGTCAGAAGCCCCACCAACAATCTGATTGTGCCCATGGCAAGAGTCTGTGCTCGGTAGCTTAAACTCTTTATAGATTTCAAGATTACTGCGTTCGCGCTTACTAAACTTCCTCCTGACAACATGCTGCCATATGTTCCTAAGCTCTTCGATACGAACAGGTTTTAGGAGATAGTCACAGGCTCCATGAGTTATCCCCTTCATCACGGATTTCGTCTCTCCATTCACTGATAACACTGCACAAGAATGCCATTGGTTAGCATTCACATGTAACATGTAAAAACACCATTGCTAAACAAGCACCTCTTACTACCAAGAACTGTTCGCTAGAATAGGAAGAACTGAATCTTACTGATGACAGGGAGATCCATCTCAAGCCCAACAAGCTCAAGGAGCTTAAATCCATCCATATCGGGCATGTGTACGTCACTGATAACCAGATCAAACAAGTCCCTGTTCTCCCGTAGCAGCTTCAGTGCAGTAATGGCCTGGTTGGTTGTTGTCACTGTAAAGAAGGAAAAAGGTACTCTGATCAGTTTACAATGGCGTAATTAGTAAGATAATGAATAGCATCAGTAGTATGGTTGAGACAAACATGTCAGATCATGGAAGGCAAAAATTTACTCTGCATGTGGTAACTACTGAGGATACAGAACATTTATTAAGTGATAGTTTAGTACATGATAAATTCCAAGCAGCAGCAAAATCAGTGTCCTAAATGTCTAGGATTGTACCACTTTATTTTATATGTCCCAACAAAAAAAAAAACACCCGGTGGGGTAGAAGCTGGGAAGTGGGAACTGGTAAGTGAAAGCTTAACTAGCTGCAGAAAATAATACAACAGTAAAGCAATGTGGATGAAGCAAAGTTGCTGACCATGATACTGGCAGCGCCGCAGGAGGGTCTCGAGCACCTTGAGGCAGACGGGGTCGTCGTCGACGGCGAGCACCCGCATGCCGACGGGGAACTGGTCCCTCTCCCTCCCCATCACCATCCGCTTCTTCTCCTCCATCCTCGCAGCGCCCAGAAGCATCCGGATTTCGCGCCAACTCAGAGCAGGAAACGAATTCTCCGGCCCCTCAAACGCCCCAATCGACTCAGCTCCCAACCGAGAAAGGCGGCGCCTGATTGGGGGCGAAATCGAAGCGTTACACGAGAAGCTAATGCCGGACACGAACAGGGAGGCCGAGCTCTGCCCCCAAAATCAAACACACCAACAGCACCTGATTCTGAGGCGCACCGAGGAAGAGAAAGTGCCCCCCGGGATGATGCAGAGGAGAGGGGGAAAAAAAAGCGAAGGCCGAAAAGCCAGCAACAGCTACAACACCTGAAGCTGCTTTTGTCGACGAGGAAAGGGAGGGCGGTGCGGAGACGCCGGAGAGAGAGAGAGAGATCAGGAGCGAGCCCACGGCGCCTCCATGATTGCAGCCGAGAGCGCAGGGGGGGGGGGGGGGGGGAGTGGAAAGCAAAAGCCAAAAGGGGACGGATGGAGAAGGCCAAAAGGCAGCAACGACGAGGAGACGACAAGCACAAAAGCAGTGGGGGGTGGAGGCGGGCGGCGACAGCGACCGTCCAGGTGGCGAGGAACGCACGCAACGCAAGCCGCGGACGCGCGCGGCACAGGGAAGGAGACTGAGCAGAGAGGCACAGGAGCCCAGCCGCAGCGGCAAAGCTCGACGGCGACTGGTTGGGTTGGGTTGTGGGAGGAGGAAGAGGAGGTCGCAGCCGGAGAAGGCAGGGCGGCGAGGTGTGGATGGGATGGCGACGGCGAGGAATGTCGGGGGCGGGTGATTTATAGAGGTCAGAGTTGGCGTGGGCGTCGCGACGGCTGCGCGCCGTCTGGTTGAGAGGTGGAGATGGGATACAACGAGCCAAAAGAAGAGTGGGGGCCGCGCTCCACAAGCTTCCAATGGCAGTTGGGGAGGGGGCTTTGGCTCTTCTGCCTTTATCACGGGCGCGAGAGGAACTTCTGTTTTTTGTTTTTTTTTTTCCTAGCGAAATGCAATGCCTTGGGGCTAAGATGGGCTTTTTCCCCCTTGGTAGGAAAAAACATTTTTACAATGCAAGAAAAATTAATGCTTTTGTTTTTTCTTGAATTCGCAGGAGGACCGCGGATCATTGTATTAAGAAGATGAAGAAATAAGTAGTTCATACAACGCGGGCTGTCTCCACGCACCCATAATCCACTGGTCGTAATTACATGAACTAAACGACTGAGAAAACGACCGGTGAGAAAGATTACTCGCTAATTCAATGTTTTCTTTAGCATCAATTTACTCCGCCCTAAAATTAATACCATTCCCTAAAACCTAAAATGAATGCAATTCTCATTTACTGAGGAGTTAAACAACTTTGATTTTGACCACCTTTTTATACAATAAATTATTGGTATCTTATATGTCTTCAAATAGATTTTACTTATTATGAAAATATATTTCATGGATAATTTAATAGTGCTCATTTTATATAATAAATGCTAGTATTGTTTTGTATAAATTTAGTCAAACTTAAAATTGTTTGACTCTTTTTTAGTAAAAAATTATTTGACTCCATGGGAAGGGGGAGTTATATTCCTTTTATTCAAAAAAAATAGTATCTTTTTGGCAATGTAAGACATCAATGTTTTTATTTAACATGTATTCACTATGTACCAAAAAGAATGCAATTGCAATTCTTGTTTACTGAGAGTCAAACCATTTGAAGTTTGACCACTTTTTATACATTAAATTACAAGCATTTGTATGGTGTTAAATAGTTATATTTAGTATGAAAATATATTTCATGATTATCTCATAATACTTATTTTGTATCATAAATGTTAGTGTTATTTTGTATAAATGTAGCCAAATTTAAAATTATTTGAGTTTTTTTAGCCAGAAATTAATTGATTCCTTGGGAAGCAGCATTATTCTTTTATGGAAGTACTATACAAATGCTAGGAGATGCGTGACCCTGTGTCGGTAAAATCATGCATCATCACAACCATCATCAAGATAATTGTAGCCTGTAAAAACAATCACCGAGACGGTGAGGACCAAAGTTTTGAACCCCGGCCGGCCGGATAGTAACAGGCCAGTCGTCGCCGTCGTACCTTGTCATCAATAACCACCGTCTCAATGCAAAAGCCTGATCGCCGATCAGATCACCAGATACGATAACAAAAGCGTGTGTAATCACGTCCTCGATCGACCGATCGTTCCGGGCGATGGTTTTACTCCCGGTGCAGGCGCAGTTACGAGATGAACGTTCGAGGACGCGACGGGCGGCACCGGCGCGTGTGTAATACACTGCACCGTCCGGCACTACTCCGGCGGCAGATGGGAAGATCTTGGCACAGCCTTACGCCCGATATGGCACATAAAACTTCCACCGAGAGCCATAACACGACTGGGAGATCGATCTCGCAGCCAGCAGATCGAGACGGCACGTGATGGCGCCGCAGCTCGTACGTGCGCCGGCCGTGTACCGGACGCTTTTTTTTTTTTTGAACTCTCGCAAGTCGCAAAACTGTTGGCTGTTGGCGAGCACGGACACGGCTAGAGAATTCTTGCTAGTGTGTGTGTGTGTGCATGGCACGGCTGCCTCCATTATCGGCCGGGATTTATTTGAATTTGGTGTACACTAGTGGTGATGTCGCCGATCGATGATGCGTATACCAAAAACGCGTGACCGATGGGAAGATGCATTCATAAATTTGGTACTGTACCCCTTGTGGTCGCGTGTAGATATAAGTTTGGACGTATCGTGCATGGTTGGGACACAGGGGTTTTTTAATTTGAAAAAAAAGGACACGAGAGAATTTAAAGTCTGTATACAATGAACTTCATAGAATGTACTGCTAGGCTCGTCAAGACTATCTTAAACGCTGTCCTTACATTTGCAAACACTGTTCATCAATAAAAGGTGGAAGATTATGCAAATCGAAGTGCAGTTCTCTACAACTTTTCATTGGAGAAGCTTATACAAGTGCTCATCATACGATAGTGTACAATAAATAAAGTCGGAGATGTGTTCAGGCCAGCAATTAACCATGGTACAGTAACTTCCTGATCAGTCGTGTCAATAATGATGATCATATCTGTGTCGACAGTAATGGGTTCTCTCGCTCGTCTATAAAAAGGTGGCCTCGACTGGCGGGGGATTTGTATGCATTAGTTGTACTTATAGTTTGATTCGTTTGACTAAAACTTTGTTAACAACGGTCTTGTGTATAAACACATTTTCCATTTTTTTTAACAAAATCTATGTAGGAGTAGTTTATTGCTACATCATTCAGTACAAGCACTTTTTCTCTTCGCAAGAAGATTCATCATTTGCTATACCATTTCAATAGGGTTTTTGCAAAACTATATTGGGGATTCAAAAGTTCCCTCCTATATACTACTATGAATCGAAGTTTTTGAGTTGATGCATGGCGCCCGGCCGCAATAAACAATGGTGGGCAGCATACTCCGTGTACGTAGTACGTAGTAGTGGCTGTCCCAATATAATCCAGGCACCCGTACACAAAAACACCGCCTTGAACACATCACTAACGACTGATGCCCGTGTCGCATTAATCCGTCCAAGGATCCGGCGAGCTGAGCCCCCACGTCATGTCGCCCGTGGCGGCGGCAGCCGCTGCACCAGCCGGTCCGGGCCGGGCCCACCTCCGGGTCTAAAAGCTTCCTCGGAAATTAATGGCGCCATTTCATCGCGAGATCGAGCACTAATAATGGCGCGCGATCCCATTAACTGCCAGATCCCATGCATGGCTCTCCATTGGAGCCTCGACGAAGCCGGCCCAACCTGTAAGATTTGTGCCTCCCCCTCAGCCCTCCCCGGCCCGGCCCCTACTGCCATTTATGAAACGGATCCCATGGGGGGCATGCAATTGCCGGAGTTAATGGCGGCGATACGCGTGCAATGGGACGTGATTGGGGAGCAAGGATGGATCGCGAGGACGAGTGTGTAGTGGGGGCGCTGCCGGAATTTGGAATTTGTTGCGTCGCGATTAGGACCTGAGATCAATGTTGCGCATCTATACCTTGATTTCCTAGCTAGTGGGCAAGTGGCATACCGTAGTGTATGCGTCGGGGGGTACACGTGAGCCACGATGCATGCATGGGGTCTCGATGATGGCTAGGTGTTGAAATTGAAAAAACATTTTGTATGGGGACAAATGGGACAGACGAATTAACTGTGGAGTGAATGAGTACTATGAAAAATCTTAATAATCCAATTCCAAGCAACAAAACATACGGTACGGAGAGTGAATGGATTTTGTCCATAGCAGAGCTTTGATTCGATCTGATCATCTGATAATCGCACCCACACTTGCTGGAGCTACAACCTCTGCTTGGAGCCTGGGGATCGGTGTGCAACTGTGTAAGGCGGGCCCCATCATGCATGCTCAATCGATCAAGGCGCATCCTTCTTCTTCTTCAGTCAGAGACCGAGGTGCTAGCTAGTTTAATTTAATTACCTAGTACTAGTAGTGTAGGAGATTAATTAGTTCCAATTAATTAACCCTCCTCGTAGGGGAAACAAAGCATTGTGCTGCTCGATCCGATCCTAAACGGCGGGTAAACAAACGACGCGAATCGAAGGCGCGCGAAGCCAATTCAGCACGGCGAATCCTGGTACGAATCTTGGTACGGCACGGCTAGTGTCAGGGCCGTCTCCAGAAATTTGAGGCCCCGGTGCGAAATAAAAAAGGGCCCCAAGTTTGCTTAAAAAATACTTTTTTAATATAACTAAGACAACTCCATATGTTCTTGTAACTTCAAGATATGATATTCGGACAATAATTAGCAATATATCAAGTCTGAAATAATATAAACACATTGTACAAACCTCATTTTATACTATAAAAAACATCATCTGTCTAGTATTTCTTAAAATAAAATCTTCAATTATATTTTCGTAATTGATCTTCTCTAGGTCATCCTTTCCAATTGCTATTGTTGCCAACCCATTAAGCCCTTCTAGAGTCATGGTAGAACATTCAACAACTTGAGTTTAGAAAAACTCCTTTCCGCAGAATTAGATTACTGATTTGATTAGTGATGGGGGAGACAACAACAGTGATAGAAAAATAAAAAGGTCAAGAATCATAATCTCACTCTCGCGGTCTCACTTTTGCCCTTTCGGCCTTTCCTCATCTACTCGGCTGGTCGCCGGTCGGCCCTTTTCTGTCTTCCCCGGCGATCAGCGGTGTCACGGCATGGTGCTGTGTCGATGCTGTGCACCTGTGTTGTGCGCTATGAGATTAGATCGGCCAATTGCGTGTGCGATACCTAGATCTCTTCTATTCTAGTTTTTTTAGAGCACGAGGCCTGGACTTCTAGTCTTCCACGATGCCTTCCTGGACTTCTAAATGGGCCATCGGCCTCTGAATTCTCATTGGCTTGGGGGCCCCTGAATTTTTGGGGCCCGGATCGGTCGGGCACCTGCGCCTGTCCATCGACGGCCCTGGCGAGTGCAGTAGTATGTATGCATCTATCTACCCATCGCGATAGATCCACCGGGTTGGACGTCACACGTACGCGCGCACGTACGGAGGGGTGAACTGAGTGTTGAGGATCCGACCGGCCGAGAGGGATGGATCCATCCATATCTTGTCGAGACGCGCGCGCGGCCAGGGCCGGGCCACCACGAATGCACGTACTGTACGTACTTGCGCGTCCACCATGCATGATCCTGACTGAGATACTGGTGAGATGCATGTGTGTAGTGTAGCCGTCTCTCTCTCTCTCTCTCTCTCTTTCGATCTCTACACATCTCTCTCCCGCGCGCGCATACGTATACGGAACGCGCCGTGCGTCGTCGCGTCGCATCGCGGTACGAACGTATACACTGCTGCCAATAGTATACGCATGTATAGAGCAATGATAAGCTAGCGACGGGATGCATACTGTGCTATGCTAATTTATGCGTAGCGTATAGCTAGTAGACGTCGACAGTAGCTATAGCTGCCACACTGCTGCTGCTGCAGTGCTTTTGTTCGCCACCTAGCTAGTAGTGCAGGATGCAACTGCTAGCTAACTTGATAAAATGATCATCCACTGTATTTGTTGTCTGCCTAGCTAGCGTTAGGACGCGGCAACAACTGGCGCACGTATATATTGCGTTGTATTGGCTTTGATGAACTGGAAGCACACGTAAATATACATACATATATATACGTCTGTGCGGCACGTATCTACGTGTGTGTATACGACGTAGTACCCGCGCACGTGATTACGAGCCCGGTCCGGCGGCTAGCATCAGCTCTCGTGCGCAGGCGCGCATGTGCATGGATCTCGATCAGGCCCGGTCCCCGGCCGGTGCCCGATTGATCGAATACGCACGTACGTACGGGGCCCGGGCGTACTGAATGCGCGATCCAAATGGCCAAGTGAGTGTGTATTTGTATCTAGGCTGTGTTCAGATTGAAAATCAAAAGTACTTTTTCTAGATAAATAAATAGTACATTGAAAAGCGTGATCTGTGAGTAGAATAAATAGAAAAAACTTATTGGAGAAATATTTTTTTTCCCTGAATAACACTGTACTCTCCGATCCCTCCCTCCCGCGATATATGGCGGCGTGGTGTACACAGTATGTACGTACGTACGCTCCTGCTACGAGACTGGTGTCAGCAGTATCGGCAGTGTGTACACACCAATGAATGCGTTCGTGCACAGTCGCAATCACAGCAGGGACTGCCACTGGTGTCGCGCCTCTCTCTCTCTCCGGTCCCCTCACAAATGATGAGTAACTCAGCGAGACAGTGCAGGCGTGCAGTGTGTGCAGGTATCAGGACGGTATGTATATCCCGGGCTCGATGGGATACGTGTACAGCATGAGAGAGAGTAGGGGCGTGCACTCGGTAACCTCACTACCACAGGATCTCGTACATGCACGTCCGTTGTCCCTCGACGCTCCACGGTGTAAAAACAGTACACGAAGACGGAAGACGTGTAGTATGCCCGAGATCTCGCGCTCTCAAGTCAACCCCACCACGCGTTGCACCCCCCCCCCCCCCGGGGACGTGCCACGCATGGTAGAGAGTACATGGGCATGGTGCAGCTACAGCTACGCCTCGTACGTACGTAACGTAACACCTGCGTGCAGCTGGTTGGATCGATATCGCCATGTGTACCGTGTATTGGAATTTCTTTGTTTCTCAATGATCGATCGACCGGATCACGTTAACGCCGTGCGTAATTAAGGTGAAAGGCAATGGTGTTAACAGTATGCAGCAATGATCTTTTTTTTGAAAGATAGTATGCAGCAATGATCGTAATCGACCTAGCTAGCTAGCTTTTGACTGGATCAATACTAGCTACATGTATCTATCTACTGAAGATTAAGACTGATGACTGTCACACATACACACCATTCGTCCCTGACATCTGGCTCTTGTTGCGTCCCCTTGTTACGATTCTCTCTTTCCGCTCACCATCATGCATCCATGACGCAGGATATACTGAACAAACGCAGAGATGCATTAAACCCAAAGCTAAAATGGTCATCAGCACATATGATGCCAAGTCGATCGGTCAAGAGCTTTACTGCAGGCTAGCTTTTCATCAACGCTGGCCGGTTCAGAAAAAAAAAAGGTGTCGCGTACAATTACCAATCAGCAGCTCGATCGGTCGATGAATCGGTGATGCATGGGTGCACGGCACGGGCTTTTTTACAGACCGGCTGGGTGATATCGATCGATATCTTCGTACCCGTCCGCGCTACCTCTGCGAGAGATATGGGTAAGTGTAAGGCTGCGTGAGACTGTTGTGGTCGATATCTTGCTCTTGATTCGCGTTGGGCTCCTTTTGAAAAGTTCCTCCGTGATTCGATTCGAAGTGCAGCAGCTGCATCCAATGCAACGGCCGGCAAAAGGTGTATAGATGTACGCAACGGCGCCATGCATAGTAGCTAAGGTGAAACTACCACGCAAACTTTATTTAAGTATTTTGAGAGGAAAGAAAAACATGAAAGTGATCTTGTGATGAGGAGGTAAGGGAGATCGAGCATATGCATGGTTTTATTGTCAGTGAAGATAAAAAAAAAATCCACCCCTTAAGGGTAAGACCTCCTCCAAGACATGACGTAAAGATAAAAGTTTCTCTTCCGTGAAGGCCGTTTTGCATAACACGTACGAGTAGGGATGGCAATTTGTACCCGCGGGTATCGTACACGATGGGCAAGGGTATGGGTAAGAAATCTCACCGGCGGGCAGGGGTACGGGTAGAAATTTTCACCCGCGGGTACACTGAGGGTACAAAGTCTCGCTCACGGGTAACCCGCACCCTACCCTCACAACAAGAAAAACTACTAGGAGCCTGTCGGTGCCTGATTTGGTCGCACCGGCACAAACAAGTGATTACGGTGCTAATCCACTCGTTGCCCCGATGGCGGGTGAAGAGACGGGGGTTTTTATCCTGGTTCCGGCCACGGGGCCGTACGTCCAGCAGTGGTGCGGAGCACCGGTTTCGTGTTGCTCGTAGTATGGGGTTACAAGCAAGGTGGGAGAAGGAGGCGAGCTCCTAAGTCCCTGAGCTTTTTGGTGGCTAAGTGCATTTGTATGTGTTCTGTGGCGTCAACCTGCTGTCACTTGCCCTTTTGCATGGGCTTTCCTTCCCCTTTTATAGGCATAAGGGGGAGGGCGTGAGAGTACATGCGTTCGTGACGCAGACGTGCTAAGTGTACTGTGCTGCCCATGCCGCGCACGATGCGATCGGGAATCGCGCCTTCCAACTCCGGCTGACGACATGGCAGTGGTTGATGTGATGTTCTTCTTGCGACAGATCAGGACTTCGAGGGTGGCAACTTGAGTACGGCGCCCGGATCGAAGCTCCGTAGTTTCCTTTGAGGGTTGCCATCGAGGATGATAGCGCATCCGAGGCAAGCAAAGTCAAAGGAGTAGTTGGCACAGTATCACTGCCAGGACCGACCTGTGCAGTGTCAGATCAGAATCCACCGTGCCAGGTGGATTTGACCGATGTCTTCTCCGCAGTATGGGCGGTGGCGTGGCGCAGTGAATCCTTCTTTTTGACCGCAGAGGAGAGTCATTATGATCGGTGGTGATGGTCGCAGAGTCTCGGGCGTTCCTCCCGGCGTGGCAGGCTCGAGCTTGGCCCGCAAGCTCGAGCTTGCCGAGCCTCGAACGTGACGGAAACGCTGGCTCGAGGGTGGACGTCTCCCTCGAGCCTGGCTGCCGAGCCTCGAACGTCACGGACATTCCCGCTCGAGGGTGGTCGTCCACCTCGAGCGGGACGGACGCTGAGGAGGAGTTGCTGTGGTGGGCCTTTGCTGGGCTGCAGAGCCAGGCCAACGTCGTTGTGGGCCTTGTTGCCAAGTAGTTTAGGGTCCAAGTTAGGGTACCCCTACTATTGGTACCCAACAGTAGCCCCCGAGCCTCCGCAGGAGTGAGGTTCAATCCTACGGAGGTTGGTGTTCGTCGAGGCTTTCGAGGCCTTCGTCCCTTCGCGGGTTCTGGGAATCCGTGGGGGCGCGCTAGCGCACCCGCGGGTGTAGCCCTCGAGGCCTTGGGAGAGTGGTTGACACTCTCTCAAGGTCTCAGCTCGATGTTAGGGGTTTTCGTTGCTTCCCCAGGGGTGGGTCCGTCCACAACGCATGAGGTCCTCGAACCTAGCCTTGTTTGACGTGGTTCGAGGAAATCTCGAGCTTTCTTCGTACCTCGTGGTCTCTTTCGAGGGGTCGAGGATGAGGCGATCTGTGCTTCCCACGATTGGGATCGTACCACGGATGCCTGGGTGAGCTGGTAGCGGGTAGTTCGAGCGGACGTCCATGCCCTATTCGATAAGGGTAGGCTCGTGGTCTTAGGACATGCCCGTGAAAGCTTTTCGTAAAAGTATGCTGGACGGGACTCGACCTCGTTCGATAGAGGTCGAGGGCTCGATGCTCCCCCTCGTGGGGTCCCTCGATCTAGGCACTTTCGACCAGCCTCGAACGCGCTTGACGGATCTCCTCGAACATATGGGCTCGAGGCTCTTATTCGTGGGTACCACCGAGCGTCCCTGACTCGATCGATCTGGGGTGCCTGTTGAACCCTCAATGGGCCAGGTCTCGAACCCCTGATCAGTAGAACGATGACTTCCTCCCTTTGAGGGGGGATGCCTTGAGCGTTCCCTCCACGTGCCTTCCACTGCTTCGTGCGGGGTCATGATGACCATTAGGGCAGTTACTGCGACTTCATGGGGGAGTGGGCGCGCCTTTTTAGGCGTGGTGTGGCCTGGGCGAAGTGACCGCACGACTGCTCGGTCGGCGGAAGAGCGTCCTCTTCCCGGGCGAAGATGACGGCGGCTGGGATGACCTTGGCGGTGGGAGTGGAACCTGAAAGCCTCGGGACATCGAGCCCGAGTGTAAATAGTAGTTTAGAGACTTGCGTTTCCTGATGTAAGAACAGTTCGTTTGTTTTCATACATCCTACTTGTTTTCGTTAAACATCATTTGTATCGTTAAACGAGGTTTATTTTCAAGCGGTATCTCTGCGATGCACGTTGTGTCCAATGCATGCGCCTCGGAAGGAAGTCGCCACTAGGATCGATCGTACGTGAATGACTTAGGCGGAGGGAAGTGAGGTGCTGCCGTAGCCTCGAGGCGTAGGCGGGCACTCGGCTCAGACGACCCTGCCCTTGTCCGTTTCACGCCTAGTGTCCTCCTTTCGAGGGTTGCAAAAGAGCACTTGGCGATGCGCTCGAGATATCACAAGAATTTTGAAAAAGCATTGATTTTTTCGGGGGTTCGTCCCCGTTGTAGCCCCCGAGGGGGGATGGTCCTAGCGAGGGTAGGACCAAACCCCATTCAAGTGTTAGTGGACTCGAGTCCACTTGATTCGTTCACAACTTGCGGGAGCTAAGCCAAAAACTTAATCAAGAGTTTGTACAATCGAAAGTATGTACAAAAAAGGTTCGAGGGTCTGAAGCCGCTCTAGGGGTAGAAGCGACTTAGCTGTTGGATGTTCCAGGCGTTCGCGAGGACTTCCATTGGCGGCGGGTCCTCCCACGATGAAGAACACTTATTCCACCTTGGGGTACCCGTTGGCATCAGAGACACCCCTCCACATGGAGGGCCTCGAGGCCCCTTGTGGCTGGGGTCCATTGTGGGGACTTCGTTTATCGTTGTTGCCCTTCTCGCTAGGGGCTCGAGACTTCTTCCCCTTCTTGCCTTGATTTTACTTCTTCGAGGGGTACCTTGGCTTGCTGCCCTCCGCGGGCGTCTCCTCGGGGCGTTTTCTCTTCTTGCCGTTGAAGATGGCGTTGGCCGCCTCCTCCCCCGAAGCGTACTTGGAGGCTACCTCGAATAGCCGGTTCGTGTCGGGGGGAGGGTTCCTCCCCAACTTGCATATCAGGTTGTAGCTAGTGGTGCTCTCGAGGAAGAAGTGGATGATCTGATGGTCGGTGATGTTGGGAAGCTCGGTGCAGCGCTTGGAGAAGCGCTGGATGAAGTCCCTCAAGGATTCGCCGGGTTTTTGTTTGCACCCTCGAAGGTCCCACGTGTTCCCGGGGTGCACGTAGGTGCCCTGGAAATTCCCACGAAGGTCTCGACCAGGTCGTTCCAGTCGTGGATCCGGTTGGGGGGCAGATGCTCGAGCCATGTCCGTGCGGAATCTGCTAGGTGGAGTGGCAGATTACGGATGATCATGTCGTCATTTGTAGCGCCGCCGAGCTGGCACGCTAGGCGGTAGTCGTTCAATCATACCCTGGGGTCCGTTTCCCCAGAGTATTTGGTGATGGTAGTAGGCTGTCGGAAGCGAGGGGGAATCGGAGCGGTGCGGATGTTGCGACTAAACACACGCGTTCCTGCTGGCTCCGGGGCCGCATCCCGGTTCCACCCAACGTCGGTGCGCCCGTGTTGGTGGGTCCAGGCTTCCTCTCGCTGCCTCATTTGGTTCAGCGTGTTGCAGGCGTCGCCATCATTGATCGTGCCTCGGGTGTCCCGGAGGTGCGATCTCGCGGGCACCCGCGCGGGAAGTGTTTCTGCTTCGGGTGCACGTGGTTCGTTGGTGCGACGTCGCGCAACGTTCCGGTGGGAGTTGCCTCGGGATTGCGCTCGTGCCCTGCCGTTAGGCCGGGGTGAGCGCACTGATGACTCCCCTCCACATTCGCCCTTCGAGACCGGTGAGCGTCGAAGGTGGGAGGCTGAGCTCTCGGCCTGCTGTCGTGCGGCGTTCTCAACCAGCTTTTGGGCCTCCAGATGCAGCTTCCGCCCCTCGGGGGTAGCTGGCTCTGGCATGGCTCGGAGCAGCGCGGCCGCCGCGATGAGCTTTTGGCTCATCCTAGGAGCGAGGTCGTCATCTCTGCCCTTGGCAAGGATGCGGGCCTGAGCTAATCGCCCCGCACGCCGCGCGTCCGTGCTCCGTTCGTGGCCTTGTTTGGGCGGCTCGTGGTCGGAGCGCGCCGGTGGTGAGACGTCGCCACCTCCCAAGTCGTGGGGGCGAGCAACTCGTGGCAGGCGGCGTGGATGTCGCTCGTCCTCGGAAGGCAAGTGATCCGATGGGTCCGGTGGCTGCGCGCCTACCGGATCTACGCCGTTGTTGCCTCCCTGGTCGTCATCTCCACCATCGTCGTCCGACGTTGATCCTTCGCTGACCCGCCCGTCGCTGATGACAAAACACTCCCTGGTCGGACCATACTCATCATCGGAATAGCCGAAGCAATAATCCACCGCTATTTGGAAGGCCAGAAAGGCCTCTGGGTCGCGGAGACCCGAGTAGTCCCAACCAGGGTGCTCATGCTCAAAGGCATATCCATCTTCCGATTCCGTGTGGGAATCGTCGGGCGTCAGAGCGGTGAGGTCGCGTCCCGAGGCCGGATGACGGCCTGGCTGGCCATCATACGCACTCATGGCGGTGCGGACGAGCGAGGCGTACGTGGCCGTAGGGCCGCGTAGCCCATAGGGATAGGGACGTGCCGTCGTAGCACGTGGTGCAGAAATGGGTCCCGGGAGGAAGGGAGCAACCCTCTCCTGTGACCCTGATCGTGGGATCTCCCCTTCCCTCGCGGGAGGAGGGATGCTGACGTCGGCGGCGCGCCTTGCAGCACACGCTCGTCGTACGCGAGGTCGGGACGACTCTTCGTCGCGGTGCTGCCAGTGGCAGTTGAGGTGGCTCCAGCTGGTTGCTCGGTTCCTCTCGGAGGATGCGCATGTGGTAACCGTCGCCACATGCCTGGAACCGTAAGCTCCCGAACCGGATCTCTTGCCCCGCTGGGAGCAGATTGCTTTCGCCCAGCGGGGGTCGTCCTTGGTTGAAGTTCGCCATCGGGAACGAGAATTGCGCAGTGCTGGTCCCCTACCTGGCACGCCAACTGTCGGTGCCTGATTTGGTCGCACCGGCACAAACAAGTGATTGCGGTGCTAATCCACTCGTTGCCCCGATGGCGGGTGAAGAGACGGGGGTTTTTATCCTGGTTCCGGCCACGGGGTCATACGTCCAGCAGTGGTACGGACCACCGGTTTCGTGTTGCTCGTAGTATGGGGTTACAAGCAAGGTGGGAGAAGGAGGCGAGCTCCTAAGTCCCTGAGCTTTTTGGTGGCTAAGTGCATTTGTATGTGTTCTGTGGCGTCAACCTGCTGTCACTTGCCCTTTTGCATGGGCTTCCCTTCCCCTTTTATAGGCATAAGGGGGAGGTCGTGAGAGTACATGCGTTCGTGACGCAGACGTGCTAAGTGTACTGTGCTGCCCATGCCGCGCACGATGCGATCGGGAATCGCGCCTTCCAACTCCGGCTGACGACATGGAAGTAGTTGATGTGATGTTCTTCTTGCGACAGATCAGGACTTCGAGGGTGGCAACTTGAGTACGGCGCCCGGATCGAAGCTCCGTAGTTTCCTTCGAGGGTTGCCATCGAGGATGATAGCGCATCCGAGGCAAGCAAAGTCAAAGGAGTAGTTGGCACAGTATCACTGCCAGGACCGACATGTGCAGTGTCAGATCAGAATCCACCGTGCCAGGTGGATTTGACCGATGTCTTCTCCGCAGTATGGGCGGTGGCATGGCGCAGTGAATCCTTCTTTTTGACCGCAGAGGAGAGTCATTATGATCGGTGGTGATGGTCGCAGAGTCTCGGGCGTTGCTCCCGGCGTGGCAAGCTCGAGCTTGGCCCGCAAGCTCGAGCTTGCCGAGCCTCGAACGTGACGGAAACGCTGGCTCGAGGGTGGACGTCGCCCTCGAGCCTGGCTGCCGAGCCTCGAACGTCACGGACATTCCCGCTCGAGGGTGGTCGTCCACCTCGAGCGGGACGGACGCTGAGGAGGAGTTGCTGTGGTGGGCCTTTGCTAGGCTGCAGAGCCAGGCCGACGTCGTTGTGGGCCTTGTTGCCAAGTAGTTTAGGGTCCAAGTTAGGGTACCCCTACTATTGGTACCCAACAGATCCCAAAGACAACCTAACAAGCATACATAATAATTGTTATTTGGCTTGTAATTCTCTGTGAGACAATCGGTGTGTTTGAAGTCTTTTGATTTTTTAGTGTAAGTGAGTCGGTCTGTAACTATGTATGCTTTGTCAGCTTGTGTAGTGTGTACTTCAGTACACAACGTTAGTTGTGTCATTGTGTGAGTGTGAGACAGTACACAATCTGTGTGTTTGAAGTACTTGAGTTTGTGATGTTTGAGCTATATTTGTGGCTTGTACTCCATTGTGATTGTTAAATTATTGTCGTACTCATTGAAATGAAATAGTTGATGTATTTTTTAGTCTCACCCGACGGTTGCCCGTACCCGCCGGGTACCCTGTGGGTACGGGCACGGGTACGAAATTTTACCCGCATCCCTTTAAGAGTAAGGGTACAACTATAGTGCGCGGGTATGGCTGCGGGCGGGTATTTGCCTTACCCGCAACTTACCCTACCCGCTGCCATCCCTACGTACGAGTAGTCCAGAGTGTAATTTTTTTAAGGTACAAATTCATATATAACGAACTTATGCGCAGCAGAGACCATGCTGATAGGGAAGCTGCCGATCAGATTTTGCGAGACGGCGAGAAGCCACCACTCTCATCTCCTCGATCTACGACGCTCTGTCCCAGAAGAAGAGGGTCCTTGAACATACGGAATTCAGGTACAAATCATAATAGTAGTTCTTTCAGAACTTTTTAACTAGATTCAGAGGGAATGCGCACCATTTTCATACGAGCTCTGAGCGATCGCTGCGGTAGTGCGAGCCTGTACGCAGGAACCTGGCGCCCAAGAATCAAGATCGATCATCTCTCAGAAGCAGTATTTTTCTCAATTCCATTCAAGGCCAGGCATTCACTCATGGACCGTGGCAGCCGCGCGGGGGATGGCTGCCACGGTGGACGGGTGATCGAAGCTACATGCACCACGGAGCAAGGGACCATGCATGCCTCATTGCCTCTCTCTCTCTCTCTCTCTCTGGATCATTGTACGTTAGAAACACAACTAATCACAGACAAAGTGCACCAAAGAGAACCCACAAAGCAAGGAACAAAAGCAAATAACCGAGCTTTTACACTTTGATTTTATGTCGCCAATTGAAATTGAAACGATGTATTTTCGAACGAGGTGTAAAACTTCCTCTAAGAGTTCTGAAACGTCCTCTGGCTCTTCCCATCCAAATTAAATGTACCCAGAAAGAACTATAAGCTCATCATAATATTTTTTGGGTATTTTAATCAATGTTGTTACGATTTCTCCTCCATCTTTTATGGATTGAGCCACCTTGGTTAAGGATCCCAGCTCAAACCATAATATGATTGTTTGCCAAACTTGCCTAGTGTACAGACATGCATCCTTTCGATTTAGGTTTTCTTGCTCTTAATTGCAAAGTTTACAAATTAATTGGGTTGTGTTGCCACCCAGGCTTGATCTGCCGTGAGTATCTTTATATGTAGCATTGTCCATGCAAAGAACGATACTTTTGTCATGTCTTTGGTCTCCATGTTTGAGGTCATTTCTAGTTCATGTGAACATTAGGCCACAAATACGTTTTTTTTAACAGGAGGAGCAGGGCCCTAGTGATTATATTAAAAACCAAGCGATTACAAAAAAAAAAGCTAACAGCCCAGCATAAAAAAAAGAAAGAGGAAGAAAACTAAGAATAGAAACAGAAGAAAGAACAGAAGAAGATATATAGACGTTGCCAGATATATAGACAAACCCTGAAAAGATGTTGAGTTTGGCATCATTTTTTGGCGAAGTTATGTTGTGCGCGGTGTAAATTTTCAAGTGCAAACTTGACTGTGTTTGCAAGGTACTTATAGCATAAGCCATATATAAGGTACAAATGTGAATAACGAATCCCATGTGTACGTAGCAGAGATCATGTCGTGATTCGTGAAGTGTCAAATTAAATTCAAGAGAATAGCCAGCGCTCTCATTCTCATCTAGTCTCCCCTCTCTGTCCGAAGCAGAAAGGAATTCTACTTTCAGAACCTTTTTATAGCTAGAGTTCCTAGGGTGGAACATACGCGCGCCGTTTGATTTGATCATCCGCGATGCAGAGCAGAACCTGATGGCGCCCAAGAATCAAGGTCGATCCACAGTATTTTTTCTCGATTCCATTCAGGCCAGCGGCATTCACTCGTGGCAGCCGCGCGGGGGGCCGGGGGGTCGGAGCTCCGCCACGGAGCCAGCCAGCAGGGACCATGCCACATCTGCACCTCTCTCTCTCTCTCAATCGTTGTCTGGATCATTGTAGGTTCGTGCGACGAAGCAGTACGCTGTCTCGGCTCTTCTCTCTCGCCTCGCCTCGCTAGAAGCTCGGGCCATGTTCAGATTAAAAAAAAAAATTTCTCCAACAAGTTTTTTCTATTCATTCTACTCACAGAACATACTTTTCAGTGTACTATTCATTTAGAAAAAGTACTTTTTACTTCCAATATGAACGCAGCCTCGCAGCGAAGAATCGAACGACACGGCGCGCTAGGTAACGCAAAAACAGAGACGCCCACCAGGCAGGCACCAGCGAGGGTCAAAACGAGAGGATCTCGAGTTCATTTACTCCGGATTTCCCCAGCATGAATGCCGCTGCCTCCCCACAGTTAGCCCGTGTTATTTTTTTTCTGGGATGCGTGTTATGTGAGGGGAATGAATAGTAAAGGGGAAAAAGGAATTTTTAGGAATACGTGTTCTGTGAGGAAATGAATAAAAAATAAAAAGTATTTTGGGAACTAAACACGGCCTTAACGTCCCCCGCCCCCGCATTACTGCGGATCCAGCCGAATTTGGCGCCCCCCGTACTGACCACGCGCGCGGCCTCGCCGGCTGCACACAACACCGTGGCCACACTGGCCGCCTCGCCAGTCGCCAGTGCAGCGTGCAGCTGCTGGCCGGCCCAGGCTGCCGAGCCCGGCCGTCGCCCCGCCCAGCGCCATCCCATACATCCCTGCCCCTTGCTGCCATGCCAGGGCTGCTTGCTACCTGAGACGCTGCGGCCTGCGCTACACGACGCCTGGGAAGGCTGGAACGCATGTCGTCGTGGGCCTGAGAATCGACGGACGTGGTGCCGAGCGAGATGTTCGGCGCCGCGGCGGCGGGGCGGGAGATTTTCTTGCCCGGCTAGGCAGCTCAGGCCATGCCAGTTGCCAGGGCCAGCAGCTGAATTCCCGTCTGGTGGAGTGAGTGTGAGTGTGGAGACGAGAACCGAAGTTGCTGGGAGGCAAGGCTCTTTGTACCACGGCGTCTGCTCTGCTCATCCCCCAAGTAGATTCGATCTTGAAGGTTTTTGGTGTTCAAAAGTACGAGATAATGGCGACGCTGTAAATGAATCCATCGTCATCGTCCCATCCGTCGTAGCTTCCTCACAGGACAACAGGCCCCGGGCCGGCCGGCTGGCTACAACTCACACACTCTCATATGTCGTCGCGCTGCACGAGCACCGACTGTGATCATGGAAGATGAGGCCACATCTACGCCGCTAGATCCTACCAGAGTGTACCAGGCCGTGGGGTGTGGTGTGGTCACGTACCATGCGGCCTCTCGCGATGCGTACCGTGAGATCTCGGCACGTATAAGTGCACTGCAACGGCGAAGTGGACAGTTTTGGTATGAGCAGCCCTACCGATATAGCACCAGTTGCAAATGGGCTTGTGTACCAATGTGGAGGAAGTTGATGCCCATGAGAGGGGGAGACAGAAGCGGCGTGCTGTACTGCTTGCACCAGCTGCACACTTGCACCGTTGCACGGTGTACTGGCTGCATCCGGCAAGATTGCTGAGATTCTCTACTGTTCTGCCGACTCGCCACTCGGCAGAGGCGCCCGTTTGGGTGCACTGCCTCCCGTTGGACCTTCGAACTTCAAGTTACTGTTCAGAAGAGCTCCAGACCAGAGATTCAAAATACCAGCTTAGGCACGTTCACAGCGAAATGAACCATAGTGTTTTTTTTTCTTATTATTGGAATTCACACCATATAACAGAGTTACCATTGTTTTCGTTCCAGAGTTTGGTCACAGTCAATACAAAATGATTGGTCAGGCTGCCCATCTCAACTCATTCAACGCTTCTGTTAGCCCTTCCAAAGATTATATCTGGATTCTGGAAAGAATGTTTGTACAAATGATTTCTTTGGCTGTAAAGGAAACTCTGAATGACAATCATGTATGTAATATAAGCTTTGCCAAAATGTGAAATCCATGCCATTTCAAAATGGGAAGGTCCCTGTTAGCCGGATATGCTCCAGGGTGCGCTTCAGGCCATACTGCATAACGGCCCGGTTCCCGGCTCTGAAACCATCTCCGTAGGCCATGGATGTATCCGACTCAATCTGGTGCTTGAAGAAATCCCCAAGCTTACTCTCGAACTGAGACCGTCCCCCTTTCTTTGATGATGTGGATGTTGAAGAGCCCGAGGACGATGACGCGGCACTACTGCCTGATCCTGCCATGATCTCTGACTCTATCCACATGTGCGCGAGGACTTGGCATATCCCCTCTTCTACGTCTGGACTGAGTGTCCGGTATCCTGTGATGTCATGTTCATTAGCACAAAATGCATGTGTAACATTTTCAAGTAGACAGGATAATATGATATGTATGCACATGATTGTGGCAACCAGGTGAAAACTGTCCAGTGAATGCAAGCTTTTTTTTTTAGCTGATGATTCTTCACATCTAAATTGGGCACCAGCAATTTACATGGTGGCACCACTAAGTTCACCAGCACTAGCTGATAAAAACTTGTCCAGTCTTGGAACAACTTAAAGTGCTCACCATCCTAGAACTAAAAGATTAGCTCAGTTTCTATGTGTCAGTTCAAAAAAAAAAAAAAGGTCTCATTGCTCTTGTTCTGAGAAAGAACACAGGGTGTCACCTCTAAGTCGCAACCATGCATGCATCATCTCATGAGCTAAAATTGAACCTGTCAACAACCTGCAAGAGCAAGAACTCGTAAAAAAATGCACACAAACAACTGGGCATAAACATGTAAGGATTCAACAATGTAGAAGCAAACAAAACAACAAAGTTTTTCCATATCATACAGTAGAAGATACAATGGTAAACTATTTTCAACTCTGCGGTTAGTTCACATTCCAGACATCTCCAACTCTGCACAACCATTTTTTGTGCTCATATGAAGAACAATATTCTTAAGGAACTAAAAGCAAACTACATTATTTTGGTTAGGTGCTGCTGATTGTGACATTACAAAACAAAAGGATGAAGCTTCACCTCGGCAGACCATATAAAATGAGAATTGCAGTCACTTCACATCGTCGTGTCAGTCTATATGGCTCTGTTATCATTTCCATAATTTTGTTTCCAGCCATTCTTGGTCTCCTCAGTATCTGAAAAGAACTCCATTCAGACCCCAGCAGAACAACAGAACTAGAGTAGAACATGACTTAAATGAGGAAAGAACAATCCAATCGGTGTTTCAAACAGCTCTCACCGTGCTAACTGTTTGTTCTTCTGATAAGCACAGTCCTCTTGTTTCTGGAAGATGGTGGTGGCCCTGGTATCCACATAATAAAAAGCAGTTTACAGTTAACATTATAAAAAGGGAGAAAATGAAATTGGATTTTGAGCATGGAAAACATACGGCCTTCTCTCCTTCCATGGCTTCATTTAATGCCTGTCTCTCTACCAGAAGTAGAGGAACCTGCTGCTCCACTTTCATATTCAAACCTTCATAAAATTCCTGAATTTCAAGATACAGAGGTTGACATTCACTTGTATCCATCACTGCAGAATCAAGGCACTCCAGGCAGAGCTTACGGCCATCACCCAGCAATACGTATCTTGATTCCCTTGGCTGACAAGTAAATGAACCATGTTGGAACGGACAGACCCAAATTTCATACAAAGCACCTTATCTAACGATAAAGTACACTAAAGCAGAACATTTTAACTGAACATACCTCCATCCTTTCACAACTACAGCACCTTGGGGTACCATCCACTTCATGTGAAGGACAGTACTTTTGTAGCCAGAAAGGATGTGCCCTATATTCAATAAGACCATTCATGTTTGTAGGAATCTGAAAAGAAGGAACCATAAGATGGTGCCTATGAAAACCAAAACTAGAAGTCACCTGTCAACGAAAAAAAAAAACCTTTCTACTGAGAGCATAAACACTGAGCTAAATAAAATGTGTACTCCTAACTAGTTGCAACAAAAAATAAGATGGGTTTGGGAATTTAGAGAAAGTACATTCTCCAGGACTTTGGAAGCAGATTTGATGTATTATTTCTTAATACAAAGAGGCATCCATAATGCACAATGGAAACAAATTTCTAATATAAACAGGACTTTGGAGGCAGATCTGATGTATTATTTCTTAACACAAAGAGGCATGCATACAATGGGAACACATTTCTAAATTCTAATGTAAATAGATAAGATCAGAGTAATGAGTAATGACGTGATTCTTACAAATTGCTTGCAGACATCACATTTTGGATGAAACTGCTCTTTGTAGCAAGTTTTATGGTACGGATGATTCCCTGACATGGAGAACTGCAGCATAGTATTGTAAGGTCACTATATTAAGGAATTGCTCAAAAAGTTAAAAAAATAAATACCTCGTAGTCGTATATTGGTTGACTACAGGAATGGCAACGAAAACATTCTGGATGCCAAACAGCTCCCATGCAACTGAGAAAACGACCGTGACCAATCTCTCTGTGACATCCTGCGCATGCCCTATAGAAAAAGTATACTTTCGCATTAATTAATACTTAAGAGAAAAAAAAAAAGGACAGAATGATATCATCCACGCCTATCAACAACGTGTTTTAGAGCATTACAGCCTCTTCCATGTTACAATCAAAGCGAAAAATTACACAGTTTCATGTTGTTTTGGCAGCAGTGGAAAATTCACATATCTACAATTTCTTGTTCTTTAGAGAGCATCCGAAAATTCACATATTCAAGGCATTTCTATTTAAGAAAATCACAACCTTCAGGACTTGACGTGCTTCAACCCTATATGCAAGGTATCCACAACCGCAAGCCACATCCATTTTTAGAGTTTTGTTTTCACTTTACGCCTTAGCTCTAAATTTTACCACAGTTGAAACGGTATCCCAAAAGACTGGAATAAAAGATAAGCAAAGTGAATTTGCATAACAAATGTGCACACTGCACGATTTGCCAATATCGGATGAAAACCTTGGCTGTATACCTACAGACATTTGGATTGTCTTCTTACCCTTAACAACATGCCATGATGCCTTTGACTTCTTTACTGCATATGAAAACTCAATCGGAACGATGCTGATACAAAATTGATCCTACCTAAGTTGGTGGGAGGTGCAGGTGCACCCCCCCCCCAACTGACCAGTTTTCGTTATTCTTTAACTTTAATTGTATGTCTATCTTCTTAACAAAAACTTATCTAATTTCTCCTAGGCAGTATCATTATTACACATTGACTGCACCCCATTGAAAATATGCTGTTATGACCTCTCACTCAAGATACGCTCCCTCATTGCAATTAGTATTGCCAAACCATTAAAAAAATGTGGTATCCAGGGAATAAATTACCTAAGTTGACAAGCTACCGATCCTGATAGAACAAACAATATGCGTTAATTTTTAGCACTAATATGTAGCCTGTATGGTTCAATACTTCTTCTATTGTAGTTCACTAGTTCCTTTCTGGTGAGTGGTCACTATAATAACGGTTCAATTATATACTTATATGCTATTTCATAACTTTCCAGCTCAAAACAGCATATCCACACAAAAATAAGCATAGAAAAGCAACCGAGTCGAAATGAACCTGAATCCAGATGAAAACATAAATGGCAATGGTTGATATGCATTGCCACCATTGGCAGTGCCATTTGCACGAGGTGGTTGATATGTATTGCCACCACTGGCGGTGCCAGGTTCACGAGGCAGATGATACGTATTGCTGCCAGTGGTACTGCCATTTCTGTGAGGGGGTGATTCAACATTCAAACTTTCCTGGATAGCTCTTGCAAGTAGTTCATCCTCCTCCAGATGCATATCCTTATCTAGAAGAGGGGGAAAAAAGTGTCACACATTAACTGCATGAATTCATAAGAATTTTTGCAGCAGCATCAGTGGCATAGAATACATTGAGTTACAATAGCTCAAAGTAGAGAACTTTGAATGACGATACAACATACATTTATCTGCATTACTCACTTCAGGGATTAACTGTTATTCAGCGATTGTAACTCAATGCAACTGTTAAAAAGATTTATCCATAGAAATATTCAGCTTCAATTGTTATATCTAACCATAGAAATTGGAGAAAACGTTCTTGAACACATGTTCAAAAGCATACACATAGATGCCAAAGAAACAATTAACTGCAAGATCATTCCTTGTTTTCATTTGGATGAATCTTGTTGTGATATGTTGTTTCTATTTACCTAAGAAATCCACAGAAATCTAGAAGAAACTATTAATAAAAATGGAAAAGAAAAACGAGTTTCTTGATCAACATTAGACAAGGACAAAATGTACAGGAGGAAATTAACTATCTTAAAACAAAGACTCGTCCTGAGCACACTATTATCATATGTAGTTGACTTACTTCACATTTAAAAATACAATTAAAGTAATACGAGAGAGAGCACTTCTCTAAAACACTAAATATCTTGACAAAAATACCATGGCATAGATAAACATAAGTGATAGGCACTTCTCCAAAACATTAAGAATCTGGACGAGTCCCTCATAAATTGGCAACAATAAAAAGGGACAGCCAACATAAATTGAACAATAGAGCAGTTTTTCAACATTTTTTGGACAATGAACACTTGATAAGCAGAAGGAATAGAAAGCATACTAACCTACTGTCTTTGCCTTTATTTGTTCCTCTTCCGACAGAGAGAGTGCTATAGCACGGTCAATATCCTCATTGTTAAAGTCTGAAAGGAAGCCCTGCATTGCATGTGAATATTTGATCATTGACATATCAATATAATTATACTTTCTTCCTTAGAAGCTTTTCACAGAAATTGGCTGATGTATATGTACACATTGATTGAAGCATCAATGTAGCTACAACCACAAATACTGATAAAGAAAATGTTGCTGTCATGATACCAACCTCAATACATTTCCCTAGATAAGTACCTTGTATCTATAAAGGGAAAATTTTGATTGACAAGACAAAAAAAACTGTCATTTCAAGTAATTGAGGTACAAAACTCAATGCGCTGTATGCAATCGGAGCTTCTTTACCTGATAACAGAACAGGATAGGCTCTTTTGGTCATGCCAAATGCATCTCCTTTGCCTACACTAGATAAATAGAATGACCACCTTTTATCCTGAACTAGATTAGGAAGTACTGAGGGACTCCCATAAAAAAACACCTTTTATCCTGAACTAGATTAGGAAGTACTCCGTACTAAAGGACTTCCATAAACGATATTGTTAGAGGCGGAACGCGTATTGCAAAAGGTTCTTACAGTCACGACAGGAGAGCTGGAGGGTTCATTCCATGGTGTCTCTTCTGCAGGCCTGCTGTGATACTGCCCTTCCGAGATATTGTGGGTTGAACCTCCAAAAAACTTCGTCAGCCAACCCATGTTGCTAAAAATGGCAGTCCAGCAATAGCACGGTTATCTGCAATTATGACGCGAGTTAGGACACACGAAATCAACAGTGCGAACAAAGTAGGGGCGAAATTTTTTTGTTGTTGTTGAAACCCCTCAATTTTCATTGGACACCAAACTGCACCATCACCTTGGGTGCCAGGTTCGATTGTGCAAGTGCCAACAGATTACTATTGATGTCCGAAAAGAGAACCTAGTCGAACCATGGATGGCGGCTGGATTAGATTAGTATATACGGACCCACGCAACAGGGAAATCCGCAGCTGGAATGAAACGTGCGAAAGGAAAGGATTTGGACTGGTTGTTCCAAGCTTCCAATCACTACTGTATAGGCTCTAGAATCCATCCAAGCACGCAGAGGCTGCTTACCAGGAGGCCGAGACCGATCCGAGTGCGGATGGATCTCCGCTCCACGGCGCCCGTGGAGAGGGGGCCGCGAGGCGGCGGCCGAGGCCTCTCCTCTCCTCGAAGAGAGACCGGACAGGACCTGCCGGACCTGTAGCTGATTGCCCCCAGGACCAGGAGCCGGCGGCGATGGCCCGCGCAACAAATTGCCAGGAAAAACACGAGCCGGGCGAAGGAACCGGGGGAGAAATCGGGGGAGCGGGGGAGGAAGGAAGGAAGGGGGGAAGCAGGCGGCTGTGAGGAGGGGCGAGCGAGTGCGACCGTACGCGAGCGGCGGGCAGGTTGCGATCCTACCAAGACGAAATGGCTCCCCCCTCTTCTTCTTTTTTCGGGGGGTTCGGGCTTGGCCTCGCTTGCCTTTTCAGGTGATCTCGGCGAGGAGAGGTGGCGCGGCGGCCGACGCGGTGGTCGGCGCGGGCGAGCCGATCGGTCTCGCCGCGTCAGGTGGGCAGAGAAGCGGGTGGGGAAGAGCCGAAGAGGGGGTGGTAGACTGCTAGTGTACGCGACGCGAACAAGTCGTCCGAAACGGCAGCCGGGAGCGGCCAGAAAGTCGCTGGGAGCGATCCTTTTCCTCCCTCCAGGCAAATGGATTGTGCAGTGCTGTTGATCTCCGATTTGTCTCACTCACGCGCTCTTCAACTTTTCTTTGAATGGAGAAACATGTCTCTCTTTCGTTTTTCTTCTTAAAAAAAATAAACATGTTTATCTTCAACCCAAAAATAGACGCCGTACCAGGGCATCGCGAACTAAAACGCGAACGTCACACAGTAACAAGTGCCGCTTTCTATTTTTCCTTGGCGAAGGCAAAGTGTAAGTGTGCAACACTAATTCAACAACTTTAGCATCGCACTAGTAAAATTTACAGAATTCACAACAGCACACTCGTCGCGCATAGCATATCACATATGCTCTCGCGGATGATTGTACAAGACAACCTCCTCCCCGAGCTCGGTCCTGGCGCCGCTCACCAGAACCCAGACCTCGGAGATCTTCTCGACACGCCCTTCAGAGAGATCGGCGATGGTGAAGGCACGCAAGGTTGGAGGAGCGACCAGCACCGAACCATCCGGCTGGTTTTGTTCCAAGCTGGGGCTCGCTTGTGCGTATCTCACTCTAGGCACAACTGCCCCGTTCAGGTATATGGTGTTGTTGGCTCCAAAGGCGATCATCTTCCTCAGGCCTCTCCCGTAGGCTAGGCTCTTGTGCATGTGCCCAAACACAACCAGCGGGATGGAAACCCCGGTTTCCCTTTGCAAATTGGAAATGGCTTGCTCGAGATCTGCAGAGTTTTTTTGTTCAGGCATGCCATATGAAACAACTTTTCAAGCAGAGGTAACAAGGTAGCTAGAGGGCAAGTGTAATCATGAACACCAGACCTGGATCACCATGGTCACCAGCACCAGGTACCCAATCCCGTCCACAGATATCGTCCATTCTTGAACCCAGACCTGCAAAGCGCATAACATAATTCCCAATAAGTGTGTTAAGATGTGAAATATTTTGTTCGTGAGTTTCATGAAATGCCAATATAATTTGCCAAGTTGAATGAACAGACCTGTTGGTCCGTTATGTGCAAGCAATACCACTGAATGCCCCTCTGGTGCACCTGCAGCAGCATCAAATATCTTCTTTGCACTTCCAGCCATATTATTGACACCATACCTACATGGTACATGCAAGCTTGTAACAAGGGGTTGATGATATATCAAAGCAAAGTTCAAAACAAGAGGAAGAGTTCATCAAAGAACATAAAAAAGGCAGGAAGAATAGCATGTGGTAAGCTTATTTATAAAGTGAGGCTAAAAGTTAATGGTAGTGACCACATCACCCAATACTAGCCAATTCAGCTAGAGCCGCAAACTTAGCAAACTTCCTATTTTGTAGTCTAACAATTGGTATTAACATCATGGGCAAAAGGTGAAGAGTAATTCAGAGACAAATGATAAAATTTGGGGACTCAGTTGTTTTAATCATTAACTAATCCTAGTTAGTGTTGTATGAATGCAAACCAGATAAACTAGCTACATAAATAAAATCAAGTGGCAGCTAGCAACTGTGTGCCATCCTTTGATCCTTTTAAGAATAAGGTACGCCTTCTGCCTTCAATCCTTAAAAGCGCCAGTAGCGCAGTGATGAACAAGAGCCGACACAAATTAAACAGGCATCACAATTCCACCCAGCTTCTTGCCATCAAACATCAGTCCAGTTGTGATTTTATTACCTAGCAAAAGGACCTGGTAAGAAATCAGCCAAGTGATACAACTAGGAATCTCGCCGACCCAAAACATTGAAACAAGGAGCCAATTCCTGTTTCTTGTGTCGTAAACAGTTCTTTTTTTTTCCCCAGACAGTCCCCAGCATCTCGAATCTAGATCTCAAACTCGGTGAAAATTTCAAAAATAAGTCAACAAATAATCAATTTTCTTATTCTTTGTTGGTAGCCACCCTCATTAACTCCAGCAGTTCAGCTACTAGTATTTATTCAGCCCAATCTTATCAACAAATGTGTTCAAGAGATGCAATCAAGCAAATGTGTTAGGATCACACAAACGAGAGGCAGTGAAGCACACAGTTGGAAATGAGAGTAATCTCATGCATGAATTGCAGTTGGTGAGGAAGCAACGCCAACAGTTCATTGCTTCCTAGTCCATCTTCCAAAGTCTCAATGAAATGGCAAAGAAATATCAAACCAAACAGAAAAGTTTATGTACTAGTTAGCATCTCTTACCAACCATTTTGACAGAAGCTTCGGTCTAAATAGCCTATCACCACCGCAGGAAAATGGTCGCCCACCAACAACACTTAGCTTTATTCTTGGAAAATCTAAACATTTGTACCCAACATGCTGCTCACCAAGGCTGATGTTAACAAGAAAAAATAAGGGAAAGTATAAGTACTATTGATCATTTTCCTTTGTAGAGTATGTTAGTCTTGAAGAGTGAAGACAAATGACACCCAGAACGTGACTATAACCTGGTTGGGTACCACAGATTAGTTAGGCCAACAATCAGCTTTCACTTAGTCCTAGAAGACTACTGCAGTTTTACTCAACTAAATTCCTATTGGCTTCATTTTTTTCTCAGTTGATCTCAATAAGAAGAAACAGAGAAAGAATCATGAAATTACTAAGCAATAAAGTTGTAATTCTTAAACTGATGGAGATTAAGTGTGAGACAGCTGACGAGCATAACAGAAATCATGCAATCTGCAAGATGCATTTATTCAACATTTCAACAAAATTACTTCAGTGCCATACTGATACCATGCGACATATCATGATGACCACACATGCTATTGCATAAAGTAAGGATATCTTACCTTTCGAGCTGAAGCCGAACACGATCAGCCTTCCTGAATGCCAAGCAAGAACATCATGATATAAAAGAAATCTTAATGGAATTACTTTTGTATTTTTTTCCCCTTGCTAGATGAAAGCGTGACTCTTACTTCTCTGAGAATTGATGTGTGTGCCAGCAATCATGATTGCCAAGAATTGCAGCCTTTGGTAACTGAAGGTCTGAAATGCTTTTGACAAGTTGAACATTCTCATTACCATAGTCACCTGCCACAGGTAGAGATAGCAAACGACAAGAATCTAAGCATTATTTCACAAAGTAACAGACTAAAACAAGATATAAAAAATAGCTGGAAAAGGACATACCTGTAAAAAGAACCAGATCTGTCTGCATTTCACAGAGAGCAAGTTAGAGCTTCTGAGGAGAACAGAATATTACTTAAAGTGATTTCCATACAAAGATTTTTTGTCAAACTCCTTGCACTGTGAGAGGATCATTACAGGTGCATAGCAAGCATACGGAGCAGAGCACAATACACATGCTAAACAATAGCTGTGCATGAAATGTATATAGCAGAATGAAATATCAAATGGACTAGTTTATCAAATAGCTGAAAGCTCAATATACAATACCTGAAGAAACTGAAGTGCCTTTGAATCTTCCTCAAGGGCCCAATCATTGTGCTGCACGGTTCAACATGAAAGCATAAAATTAGTATACCATGCAATTAGGGATCTAAGCAAATGAATTTTAGGACCAGAAGCATAAATGCTAGATTTGTTACTGCTATAACTGATGGTCTGATTGAACCATAAAAGTAAGCCGTTCACTCTTAAATCATATCCATAGAAGGAATCCAAGTAACTAGTAGCTTTCCATGGTGTCTGATCAGTAGAACATGGAAACAGAAGACAGCACCTCAGATTTGGCTGAGCATGTGTTTGGCTATGCTCAAGTTTGGGGAAAAGACAAATCAGTAATTGTCTACCCTATATGCCGAAAGGTACTAAGTCACCAACTACTAAATCGTACCCATAAGAGGAAAGCAAGTGACTAGCAGCTTTCCGCGGTGTTTAATCAGCAGAAAATGGAATCAAACGATGCTGCATGAGACTGTGTTTTTGGCTATGTTAAGTTTGGGGTAAACACAGCTCGAGTAAATTGTCTAACCTAAAGGAAACAATCTCCCGCTTTTCGAACATTCTAAAATAAAATTGTAGGCCGCCTGAGTCTGGCGCCGATTCCCCAACCCAATAACACATCACTCTGCAACAATCAGGCATTCCCAAATCCTCTCTCCTCCTTGTGTGGCCTCTAATCCCCTGAACCTGGAACCCATCATGGGATCGCAAAAGGCTACACCCGCACCATACCCGTGGCTGGGGTGCCCTACTCTAACAGGAGAGCGCATAGTTGTTCAGAGAGAGGGGAGATACCACGTCGCCGACGACTGCGATGCGGACGTGGCGGCGACCGGCGCCGGCAGCAGAGTCCATGGACCTGCGGGTGGGCCTGGACGGAGGGGTGGAGGAGCGGGGAGGAGGGGGGTTTGCGGAGGCGCGCGCTGCTACGGCTGCTCCGGCCGCCGGCCACGAAGAAGAGGAGGAGCAACACTGCACGACCATCTTCTTTTTTTCAATTTCAACAAAGTTTAGAAGGGAATTTTCCAGCTACTTTCTGTTTGTTTGCATTTTTCTTTGGGAACATAGAACGTATATAGTACTCCCTCCGTTCTTGAATCGAATATATGACACCATTGACTTTTTTTCTTCGTTTGACTATTCGTCTTTTCTACAAATATTTATGCAATTAGATAAGTCTACTAGTTAAATCCAAAGTATTATCAATAATAGATGTAGTGGTACCCATTTTATGCTATTTAACAAAGTAACTAATAAAATATCATTGGTCAAAGTGGAAGGAAAAGGTCAATGGTGTCATATATTTAAGAACGGAGGGAGTAGAAACCAACTTCCCATGAAAACTATGGAAACTTCAATTTGGACCATACGATGTTGATCCAAGGGCTCGCCTAGATCAGGTGGAAGGGGTGATTTGCAAAACTCAGGGGAGGTAGGAGGGGTGATTTGCAAGACGTTTTTCAAATCACCCCTCCCACCTGATCTGATCTGATCGTGCCCTTAAATCAACATCGTGTGGCTCAGATTTTAGTTTCTTTTCCACGGAAAGGTTGGTTTTTACAGGATACATTTACGTTGCCTCTTTCTTTTCCTCTCCAGAAACCAGATGGGCCGCATTGTTTTTTGGTGGCACACCGGACGAAGCCCAAAACTTGGTCATGGCTATTGCTCAAAAGAAACTTTTTTAGGGAAAAAAAGAAACTTGGTCATGGCTGAAATGACGCGAATTTCATCTGTCTTCACAGGAAGGAACAAAAAAAACTTTCATGTCCTACACTGTATACGAGATTCGTGCGAGGCGCTCCCACGGCTGCGATTTGATGATGCGAATTCTCCGAGAGTCCCAGCAGCCCTCTCCTATCGCAGCAAAGTGCTGGAGGGGTTTTTAATTGAAACTAAGAATTAAAATGTGTGTTTCTCCCATACCGTAAGTCCTTTTTAAAATCCATTTCAATCATGATATTGTTTACAATTGATATCACAAAATGAGATATACTCCATCCGTTCCAAATGATTAGTCATCCTGGCTTCTTATCAGATTCATTGACGAAGCTATGAATTTAGACAAATATATGTCTAGGTTCATAGAAGATGCCATGAACTTATACTCAAAATGACACCCATAATGACTAATAATTTAGAATAGAGTGATAAAATAGTTACTTTTTTAAATTTTAGAGTAATTCAATATTTTTATGTGCAATACTACGAGATTCCAGGTCACTACTTGGCTACTTCAACATTTGGCTATACCTATACCATTTGAACATTTCCATAGTAGTATTTCTTATGGTAGCTTAGCACGTAAGAGGTATTGTTCCAGTATTTCGGGTAAAATAGTGAATTTTCATTCTTGAATTGTGCTACCATACAAACTATCGGAATGATGGACTCTAATTGTTGACCTGAGCTCAATTGATGAACTTTATCTTAAAACGTGTTGAACCAACATTTTTCAATGAAAATATTGAAATGAATTCTTAAAGTGTTGAAGTAGATTTTTGAAAAAATATTGGTCCATGTCTTACAAAGAATACAATTGAAAATGTCGATGATGCATAATGAGTGGCACCAACATGGACAAGACTTTTTTAGTTGCATAAATGTTTTTTTTATAAATGTAGAACGCAAGGTGTTGAATTAATCATAAAGACATAGAGATTTTATTGAGAGAAAACTAGGATTAAAGACAATCTCTGGACCAATTGACTCTCACTCTTAGGCTAGGACTGGAAGCATTTTTTTTGTTAATTGGGCTTTGTTCAGCCTCAAGATATATGATGAGGATAAAAAATCGGGGACCCTATATATTTCCCGGAAGAAAATTACTTGGACAACTTTAATTATTCGACATTCGTGTGGGAGATTTGGATTGCTAAGAGCATATGCTTGCATTTTATGGTAGGGTATGGTGAATCCAAGGGCAAATAGGTGCATATAGGTATCCATGCAGTATGGGGATACATCTATAGATGAGCAATGTGCATATATATGCCACACATGATGAAAAAAAAACGGGGCAGCACTTTGTTTAAAGTGACGAGGATATACATTTGAGGCGTTATTATTGATCTATGCAGAGTCATCTTAATTTGTCACACATTGTTCAAATAAACAAGCATGTGAATAGTCTACTGAACTATTAGACAGCACCCTCCTTCAGTGGAGTTACATTTTTTTTTTTTACAATCGAATAGGCTCACCATTTCATCTATCTCCATTGCAGTCACACCGTCTATAATTGTTGTGGAGAAAAAAACAATCCAACATCTTGACGACATATGCTATCTACAAAGTATGTTATTTTATTTCATGTAAGATCTCTATAGCCACAATAATCTTTCAACGATCTAGCTATAGCTAGAAGGTTCCATACAAACAGATATAGTTTTATAACAAGGGGGTAACTCTGACACTAGCTAGAAATGTTTACCAAATAACTTATAATCATTTTGTGAGAGGATTATCTTTTGTGCCTTAAAATAAAAGTATGAAAAAAACAACAATAGGTCATGCCGGAAGCGTGACCTTATTATGTTAGATTGGTTGCTTAAGCCTCTTGCTAAACTCAAGGCGAGGAAGAGAAGGGAGACGACATCCTGATGCTTTGGACATGCTTGGCCACGCAAATCTTGCATGCAAGTGCAAGACATCAGACTAGCTAGTCCCGCGGGTCAGGTGACCGGTTCAACCGTATGGCCCACGTGACAGACAGAAGAGAGGGCTAACCTCCGTTTCTCGCGGGAACAAGACAAATGTCCAGCTGGACACCGCAGCTCCCGCGCGTCTCGCGTCTGCGCCGCGCCGGTGAAAGTGAAACGTTTTTATAACGGCAGTAACTCCGACGCTGTAGAATCCTGACGAGTCACTGACACCGGGCCCGGGACCTAGCCGGACGGAAAACGTGAACCCCGCAATTCTTTCCATACGTAGAAACGCACCACCCTTCACAGCTGAATATAGTGGGCCATATATGTCAGTGAGAGATAAACGTCATGTATAAGTAAATTCGGGAGTGACAAAAGGCAGCGGTGTGTTCCAGGCTTTCCATTGGCCAGCCACGACGCTCGGCCCACCGTCCACAGGGGGAAAACCAGCCAGCAGCACACCGACGGCTGTGATCTCCCCCACGCCCCGGCTTTCACCACAAGCAGCTCATCTGGGCCGTCGGATCGAAGTATAAATAGCCACGGGCACGCGAGGCCACTCTCTCTATTTCTTCACCCGGCTCCCCTCTCGCCTCCTCCGTTTGTTTCTCCGAGAAGCGAGCCGAGGCGGAGGCGGCAGGAGGAGGAGGGAGCGCGTTCGCGGCCGCGGCCTCACGTTTCGGGGGTCCGTCCCTTCCCCTCACCCCCGCTCGAATCCCATCGAATCGCCGGCGCTAACCTTAGCCAATGCAGGAGGAGGATCGACCGGGAGATCGCGCGCGAGGCGGTGGTGGTGGAGCGGCGGCGAAGATGACGGCGCCGCGCGGTGGCGGGGACGAGCCGCCGCCGCCGCCGCCGTCGGCGGGGAACGAGCCGGTGACTCCGACGTCCGCGCAAGTCTCGGGGCTCAACCGGCGCGGCTCGAGGGGCGCGGCCATGGCGACCTTCTCCATGGAGGTCTTCGACAACGAGGTGGTGCCGTCCACGCTCAGCAGCATCGCCCCCATCCTACGCGTCGCCGCCGAGATCGAGCCCGAGCGCCCCCGCGTCGCCTACCTCTGTACGTGCATTCGTGTTCTCGGGGATCATCGTGGATTCGTGGTGCACCTGTACTCGCGTGAAGTTTTGAGGCGTTTGTGTCTGGATTTTGTGATAAATTTAGCGAGTGCTCCTGATGAACTTTTTTTTTTTGGATTGGCTGCGAGCTTGGAATTTTTTTGTGCATCCGTGCGTTTCGGAAAATTTATTCTTAGATTGTTTTGGGTACATGCACGCTTAGCGCTTGATTCGTGGTTTCCTTAGAGGTTTTTTGTTTTAAATCATGATCATGCGAGTCTGCTCAGACAAAAGTTGCGGTGATGTCCCTAAGAACAGTTCTGGATTTACCATATTTTCTGCTTCGGACAGAAAAGGTCCGCTGGTCAGGGACACGCCATACGAATCACAGTTTGTTTTCCACGACCACCCGTATCCATCAGGTGTTCGTTTCAGAGCAATTTTGTGTTTCAGAACGCAGATTAGATGCACTAATATGGTGGTGTTTCCATGTTTGCCGATACATTCATTAGTTTGTTTGAACCAGTCTGCTATCAGACAGACGTTACTGTAACTGGAACTTTGATAATAAACTTCTGCTACTTCCTACAAAGTAAATGCACGTTGTCAACCTTTCGGTGGCTTCATCCAGATATTTGTGTTGTGAAATTAGGTCGGTTCTATGCCTTCGAGAAGGCGCACCGGTTGGATCAGAACTCCATCGGCCGTGGCGTCAGGCAGTTCAAGACAGCTCTGCTCCAACGTCTCGAAAAGGTGAGAATTGGTCTTCCTTGCTCCATGTTTTTTGCATGCTATTCGCATTCATGTTGTTTTCCTTCGTCTGCATGTACTCTTTCAGTTCATCTCTAGTTGCTTGCTGTTTTTCTCTTGCCAGTGAATTTATGTGGCTTTCATGGCTTGTAATTATGCTGTTTAATTCTCGGCTGTTGAATAAGCTGGAGAGTAATTAAACCAATTTGATGTGATAATACAATATATTCTAAATAACCATTTGGAATAATCAGTGCAAAAACATCTATCTTGTGCTAAAATTGGGTTTGGTAGAGGAAAAATGAGTTAGCTATGTTCTATGGATTATTTTCCAATGGTTCAGTTTTACCAACTGTAGAGAGAAGGGGACACATACTTTGTTTTATATTCAAAAGAGAGAAAGATGGAAGGGAAAATAAAAAGGAAGACTAATCAGGATTTTACACAACTTCCTCTTGAATGCAAAGACTAACTCATGAAATTTATTTTTCACTCTTTTGCAACACTGCAGGATAATAGCCCTAGTCTTGCTAAGCGCGTGAAGAAAAGCGACGCCCGCGAAATTGAGAGTTTTTATCAACAATACTATGAGAACTATGTCCGTGCGCTCGACAAAGGAGAACAAGCCGATAGGTAGTTCCCAAGTTCCCAACCAGAGTTTTCCTGCATCTGCCACAAATCTAATCCTAGTCATGAAACACCATGTCCCATGCTAATGCTGCCTGCAGGGCTCAACTTGGAAAGGCCTATCAGACTGCAGGAGTCCTATTTGAGGTGCTCTGTGCTGTTAATAAGAACGAGAAGGTTGAAGAAGTGAACCCAGAGGTTCGTGCTCAGTGTCTTCTCTAAATATCTCTATTGAAATATATGGAATGCATTTATAATACTCCTTTGCACAGATTATTCGCTTGCACAAAGATGTGCAAGAGAAGAAAGACATCTATGCACCATTCAATATCCTCCCTCTCGATGCTGCGAGTGCATCCCAGTCCATCATGCAGCTGGAGGAGGTATGCACGATTCAGAATTGTAGGATATGTTTCTAAAAAACATAATGACATTGTAACGATTTAATCAAAGGCAAAATGGTCCAATTTCATTATCAATAGATCAAAGCAGCAGTCGCAGCACTGAGGAACACAAGGGGCTTGACCTGGCCGTCCACGTTCGAGCCACAGAGGCAAAAGGGTGGTGATCTTGATTTGCTTGATTGGTTGAGGGCTATGTTTGGCTTTCAGGTCTGCTGATTCTATTTTAACTTGGTCATTATTTATACAAAATGGAAATTTCGGTCCATTGTTACTAAGAAAGTATATGGATTTATTTGATAATTATCATTCTATTCCTAGTAAAGCTTGGTTGCAACTGGATCTAACATTAGCTTTCTTATGCGCAGCGGGATAGTGTCCGGAATCAAAGAGAGCATTTGATTCTCTTCCTTGCTAATGTCCATATAAGACTTGAGCCAAAGCCCGAACCACTTAGCAAGGTTTGTTGTCACGATTCATGTATTGCTTACCATAATAGCTTGATAACTTTTATATATTATGCTACTCTGCTTTCGTTGTCGGACTCATAAATCTCCTGAAGGCAATAGCAGTGTTCATAAATGTGTTGTGCTACTAGCATTCGGTTAAACTTATTTTTGAGGTAGCTACATGCAAAACGTGATATGACTAATTGCATTCCATCACATGGTGGATGTTATAACTATAGTTCAGTACAAACACACACAGAGAAGCACCGTGCAACTGTTTGGTAAAATGGATTGCATGCATGCAACTCGATTATATTTCTCGAGAGTACTAGTCAATCCCTTTTAATGCCTCCTCGTTCACTGGAACTTTTTTGTTTATCATTGAAACAGCTTGATGACCGAGCTGTCGATGTGGTGATGACTAAGCTATTCAGCAATTACAGGAAATGGTGCAAATTTTTGTCACGGAAGCATAGTTTAAGGTATAATATTCCTTACTTTTGTTTCCTGAAAAAAACTAATTATCTTAATGCAAATTGTGGTCATAATATTGCAATCCCAGATTTCCTCAAGGTGCACAACCACAGGAAATTCAGCAGCGGAAGATTCTATATCTTGGTCTTTATCTGCTTATTTGGGGTGAAGCAGCAAACATCAGATTTATGCCAGAGTGTCTTTGCTACATCTTCCATAATGTATGATGCATTTTTTTAATTATCATATTCAAAAGCAGAGGTCATTGCAACAACGTATCTATCCTGTTTGATATGGGCATGTTCGATTTCCTCAGATGGCATATGAGCTGCATGGTTTACTAGCCGGAAACGTTAGTATTGTGACTGGGGAAAATATCAGACCGTCTTATGGTGGGGATGAGGAGGCATTCTTGAAGAAAGTGGTGACACCTATCTATCGTGTCATCAGAAAGGTACTCTCATAAAACTTCATCACATACAATTAGCAATAAGTTTCCTCAAATATAGATACTTGCGAAAATTTGCAGGAGGCAGGAAAATCACAGCATGGAAAGACACCACATTCTGCATGGTCTAACTATGATGATCTAAATGAGTACTTCTGGTCTGTCCACTGCTCTTTTTTCTGAGTCCATATCAACATCTTTTTCGCATTTTCCATAACAAATCCCACTCCATTTCACTCAGGACATCTGATTGTTTCTCACTGGGGTGGCCTATGCGGGACGATGGTGATTTTTTCAAATCGGTGCATGATTCGAGGCCTGTAACAATGGTACAAATTTGATATCCATCTGCATTCTGCAAAAGTTTATGGCCTAATAAATTGATTGGTTATTGCTTTTTGACAAAAAAAATTATTACTTACAGGCTGGAAGCTCACCACCAAAGGTTTCCACTAAAAGTACAGGGAAGACAAATTTCGTTGAGACTAGAACATTTTGGCATATCTTCCGAAGTTTTGACCGAATGTGGACCTTCTACATTTTGGCTCTACAGGTAATATGTTGAAATTGTATATTGATATCTTTATTATGACTATGGCTTAACACATGCTAATATTCTAATGACTTATTGAACAGGCAATGTTAATTATTGCTTGGAATGATTATTCTGTGACTCAAATCTTTCAGAAAGACCTTTTATATTCCCTATCTAGTGTGTTTGTCACTGCAGCATTTCTACAGTTCCTTCAGAGTATGTTGCCTTTTCTTCATGTACTTACTGAATGATTTCCCCCCTGAAACATGTACACATCCTTATGATACGTGATAAAATGTTCACATGTCTTCTTTCTTCACTAGATATTGGTAATAAAAGCCATTATGCTAGCTATTCTTTAATTGTGTCTTTGCACCTTAAGCAACTGTAAAGTGATTGACAAGTGGATTTCTAGGGTGAAATTGATGTGGGCTGGGCCCTTTAGGCAAGGCGGGTACTTCATCACCTGCTACAGTAACGCATGAAGGTTAGCGTTAGTTAGGGATAATAGGAATAGGAATTAGATTAGATATATTACTTAGGGTGACTATGACTATATAAAGAGAGGAATTGTATCAATCAAAGGCAAGCAAGAATAACCCTAAAAGTAGTCAGAGCCTCTAGTGTGAGGGCGACGATTAGGTTCTTCGTGTTATCCCTAGTATCTACCATATCAGAAATGCACTAGATTTGTTGTACTCATTAACATTGTTTCAAAACTGTAGTACATGAACTTATGTATTAATAGATACTGAAAAACTAATGAAAGTGAAATATGAAGTTATGAACTAATGACTGGCATTTATTTTTTACTGAAAAAAAATCTGTTGAACATCTGTTGAATTTGTTAGCCTTACCACTTTCCAGCTTCAGTAGGCCAATTTGCTTTTGCAGTCTTCTGTTAATACCTTTGGTCCTTCTACTAGTTACAACGTACCCCCAAAATTTTGCAACCTCATCACAGTTCATCTCCTTGGTATTATGGACCTTGGAGCAGTCATTTTCTGGGCATGCTCGAGTTTGGAGCTTATGACGTCTTCACACAGATTAATGCAACATTTTGTTTATAGTACGAAGTAAGACTGATATTTTTTTATTACTCGATGGCAGGCATTTTAGACTTTATTCTGAACTTTCCTGGTTCTCATAGATGCAAGTTCATTGATGTCATGAGAAATATTCTGAAGATTATAGTTAGTGCGGCATGGGCTGTGATTCTTCCTTTTTTCTACATGAGCACAGCAACAAAAGTCAACTTACCCCTTAAAGACCTGGACAAATTGTTACGTTATGTGAAAGGGGTCCCAACTCTGTATATGTTAGCTGTGGCAGTGTACCTGATACCGAATATCCTTAGTGCAGCACTCTTCCTGTTTCCAATGTTCCGAAGGTGGATAGAAAATTCAGACTGGCACATTGTTAGACTGCTTCTGTGGTGGTCTCAGGTATTTGATTCAATATAGTGTCTTTATTTTTATTGTCTATACCGACATACTTCTATAGCGTGCACCCTAGCAGTGTTTATGAGATTAAATTACTTTCTTTTTATTTGTCTCCTACTCTATTGTTTTGCTGCATCAGAATACTTACATGTACATTTCATTTCCCTTTTCTTTATATATTGTGGTCCATATGCTTGTTATACCATCCTAATTGCACAATAAATTGCAGAAACGAATTTATGTTGGCCGTGGGATGCACGAAAGCCAAGTTTCACTATTTAAGTAAGATAATCTGCTATTTGTTTCTTTGTGATTACTACCAGTATTCTTTATGGGGATACTTATTTTATTCCATTCAACTCCAAAGGTATACATTCTTTTGGATTTTGCTGCTATGCTCCAAATTTTCATTCAGCTACTTTGTCCAAGTAAGTTCTCCAATTAGACGTTTCACAATGATGCTTTTGCATGCTGGATCTGAACCACATTCTCATCTTGGTTTGCAGATTCAACCTCTGATAAAGCCGACAAAGGACGTAATGGGTGTTCATAATATCCATTATGAGTGGCATGAATTTTTTCCAAATGGTAGTTGATTCTTTCTTTCTTCTGGTGGGGATTTCCATTCAGGGAACCCTTTTCTTTGATTAATAATAGCCACTCCTTTGCAGCATCCTATAATATTGGTGCTATCCTGTCGCTCTGGGCTCCTGTTCTCCTGGTTTGAACTTATTTAACCTATATATTACCTGGCTAGAAATATAATCTTATTCTTCTTCGGTTTGAAACATGACTGTAACTCTAATATTCATTTATGTTGCCTTCAATTCTTGCAGGTCTATTTGATGGACACACAGATATGGTACGCCATCTTCTCCACAATATTTGGTGGCATGACTGGCGCACTTGGGCGACTTGGGGAGGTAATAAATAAATCTAAGGCCCTTTAAGGTCAAAATGGGCATTAGAATGTGCAGAGAGATTGATCATCAGATTGTTGTTTTGCAATGGATTCTATGTTAAAGAGTTGTATGCGATATATTCTGTATGAAAAAGTCATATTGAAATATCCTAACAAGTGAAAAATGATTCTGCAGCCGTGAAACCCATAAAATTCAATTGAATCTGATTTTGGAAACATTCAGTTACCATTTGACAATGAATATTCATGTCTGTAAGGATCTGTTTTCTGGCAGGCTTTTTTGTTCATGTTACACAAAATTTCAAGGTTTTGTTGCTCTATTTGTATGGCTTTAATGGTACTATATTAATAAAACTGAGCACAAAGACTTTAGTTTGATGGTTTCTTTGCATGCACAGGCTGATTCACACCTTTAATAGTTGCCACATTTGCACTATTGTTGTATTTTGTAAAACAAATTGTTATTGGCCCTATGTATAGGTAGCCACGTGCGCAACATTAATGTCTTAGTTGAATGATACTGAGCTAGTTTCTAATCATGTTGAGAAATTTATCTGCATCAGATACGAACATTGGGAATGCTGAGATCACGATTCCATTCTTTGCCTGGAGCCTTCAATACATATTTGGTGCCATCAGATAAAAGCAGAAAGAGGCGCTTTTCACTCGCAAAGCACTTTGCTGAGGTCTGAAATGGCCATAACTATACAGGTTTCACTCGCCAATGCAACTTCTTAATATAAATTATTCCTATACAGGTTTCTCCCAACAAGAGAACTGAAGCTGCGAAGTTTGCTCAGTTGTGGAATGAAGTAATATGCAGTTTCAGGGAAGAAGATCTTATAAGCGATAGGTGATGCACTTACCTTCTGTTTAGTTAGGAAACACACAAAATATTCTTGTGGCAGCAAAGCTTACAAACTGTGTCACACAGGGAGATGGACTTGTTAGGGGTTCCCTATTCGTCAGACCCCAGCCTCAAATTGATGCAGTGGCCACTGTTCTTGCTTGCTAGCAAGGTTTGTCAAAATAGATTTAAACCTTATTCGCACGTTGGTGGCAAAATTTAATATTTTTATTTTGTGGTGCAGATACCTATAGCGTTAGACATGGCAGCACAATTTCGACCTAGAGATTCAGATCTTTGGAAACGCATATGTGCAGATGAGTACATGAAGTGTGCTGTATTGGAATGTTATGAATCGTTCAAACTTGTTCTTAATGTACTGGTAATTGGAGAAAATGAGAAAAGGTATCTTCCAGTATTTTTCACTCTTTCATGCATTCTATTTGAGGCATTGCTATTTTAGTATTTCTTCATGAGAAAAGGAGGTAACACTGTCACTCAAAATTTTCATTTGTATTACATTGACCTACTTCCATCATAGGAAATAAGATTTTCATATGAAACTAAGAAATAAGACAGCACAAATCACTTTTTTCTTCAGCGATTCACTACAAGTGTTTGTTAACCTTTTTAATGTGAGGTTCGACCATGACCAATTAATGTGAAGCAAGCTAAGTAAATGTGGTAAACCTTTGAGCCATTTTCTTCCCAAAAAAATATCTGTCACAAGCATTCAGTTCCGAAGGTGCATTATCTGGAGGTACTTTGTATAAATATAGATATGTGCCTAGTCCCTTTATATATCTAAATGACAAAACACAATCTGACATACACCTTGCCACCTTGGACAATGCACAGCATGCTAATGTTAGATATGTAACATCAATGGTACTGAAGGCATATGTGTTATCCTACCTTCTTGCTATAGTTGGCTTCTTGAATGCATTGCCATTTGTACATATGTATCTTTAAAATCCGTGTTCAGTTCATTATAGTGATCCTCTTTTGATATGTTTGTTCATTGACTTGGACAGGATTATTGGAATTATAATAAAAGAAATTGAAGCTAATATTGCGAAAAATACATTCCTTGCCAATTTTAGAATGAGCTCGCTCCCAGTTTTTTGCAAGAAATTTGTGGAGCTTATATCTACCTTGGTAATTCAATGTAACTTTACTCAATTGTTGTCCATTTGAAAATTTTAATGTTTCAACTTGTTAAGACAGATTATCTGTTTATGTACTTATAAGGTGTTGCTAACGTTGCACTAGTCACCTGCAGAAAGAAAGGGATGCCTCCAAGTTTGATAATGTGGTACTTTTGCTTCAAGATATGTTAGAAGTGATAACCAGAGATATGATGGTCAACGAGATCAAGTTATTATTTTTTTTTTTTGCAACTCATGATAATTATATACATGTCTTGCATGTCAATAGGCCAATAATTATTGTAACCTTATATTGTTTTCAGAGAGCTCGCTGAGTTTGGTCATGGGAACAAGGAAAGAAGACAGCTTTTTGCAGGTTCTGGTACAAAGCCCGCTATTGTTTTCCCTCCTCCGATTTCTTCACAGTGGGAAGAACAGGTCATGTCTGCAAATTATTTATTACCCTGAAGTCTTTTTATTACCAAGACTGTGAGAGTACATGTTTTGTATAACAGTGTGCACAAATTTCGCTTCTCTACAGATTAAGCGCTTGCACCTTCTTTTGACTGTGAAGGAATCAGCAATGGACGTTCCTACCAATCTTGAAGCTCGTCGAAGAATAGCATTTTTCACAAATTCTCTATTCATGGACATGCCACGCGCACCTAGAGTACGCAAAATGCTCTCATTCAGGTTATTCTCATATAGCAACTTGTTAAAAATATTGCAAAATCGCTTTAGTTTTAAGTGGTACTGCAGTAGCAATATTGTTTGTCGTTTCTAAAAAATGTAATAACTAACAGTTATTATGCATCTAAACTATTATGTTTTAATTGATGGGGAACCATTTGGCATTAACTAGTGTTTCTTTCCCTTCAACCTTGATATTATGCGCCTGCCAGCCAAATAAAGTTCCGCTTGAATCCTGGTCTGTTCTGACCCCTGCTTAGTATTCGTAAACTAAAAATTATTAAGTTTTGTTGTTCACAAATTTGTCATGAATATTTTTGAATGAACTGAATCCATAGTGTAGAAAACTAGTCGTGTGTGGTCTCCAGTAAAGAGAAGGTGTCATTTGGACTATGCACAAACTACCAAGGAATGTTGAATGTGGGGTGGGGACCATTTTTCTTTTTACTAAAGAACTGAGGGAGATCCCCAGAGTCAAAACTCAACTTTTATAATCAAACCAGATTAAAAAAATAGCATCCACTTTTCTTTAGATGTTTAGAATATGGGCTGTATTAGTCATTTTTAAATCAAGGGAAATATGCTCTTCAATTCATTAGGTATAAGAGAAAAAAGAAAGAAACAAAGAAGAGAATACTACCATTCTACGAAATATAAATACCATCACAAACACCCTGTTAAAATTCTATTTTTTTTATATCAAGTTATCAACAAAGAAATTACTATGTCTTTAGATGCAATCCAGAATGGGACCTGTACATGGAATCTTTTTTCGAACACCCTTTGTCGTAATGCATACATATTATGTTTAACTGTACTTTGATCAAAAGAGTTTTAGTGAAAAAGCTTGAGGTCACCATAATTTAATGTCATTCTTTACTCGTGGCAGTGTTATGACTCCTTACTACAGTGAGGAAACTGTATATTCAAAAAGTGATCTTGATCTGGAGAATGAAGATGGTGTATCAATTATATTCTATCTACAAAAAATCTATCCAGGTTCCATTTCTGTTTGATTTCCCTTGAATTTTCATGCTTCTATTCTTTATTATTAAGTTTTCAGCAAGCTTCCTTTATTTATTTTTGTGATTCCTTTTGTAGATGAATGGAATAATTTCATGGAAAGAATTAATTGCAAAAGAGAAAGTGAAGTATGGGGAAACGAGGAAAATGTCCTACAACTTCGTCATTGGGCTTCTCTTAGAGGCCAAACACTCTGTAGAACAGGTAGCTCGACAATGCCATCTACCATATCTTATCAAATAAGGATGATATGGCTAATTTCAAGATATCATTTTTCCCCCTGTGAATAGTTAGAGGCATGATGTACTATAGGAGAGCTTTGAAGCTTCAGGCATTCCTTGATATGGCCTCTGAATCTGGTATGCTTCTTCAGATTCCAGGGGGAGCATTTTTTTTGTTAGTGCCTTCAAAATAGTTACTGGTATGTTCACTGTATTTCTTGCAGAGATATTGGAAGGATATAAAGCAGTTGCAGATCCAGCAGAGGAGGAGAAGAAAAGCCAAAGATCTTTGTCCTCTCAACTCGAGGCTGTAGCAGACATGAAATTTACATATGTAGCTACTTGCCAGATCTATGGAAATCAGAAACAATCCGGCGATCGACGTGCGACAGATATCTTGAACTTGATGGTGAAGTAAGTAATTTCTTCCAAGAAAGAAATAAGTACAGCATTTGTGAATTACAAGACATTGCATAATCCACCTCCAGGGCTAAGATGTTTTCTTGTTCAGTTTTTCAGAGACTGGTTCGTCTGATGTTTATTTCAGTAGTTAACATTTACTTATCCCAAAAAAATTGTATTGCTTTGAAGTAATTTGAATGCCAATTCAATTTGAAACTACAGTTACCCTGGTCTGCGTGTGGCGTACATTGATGAGGTTGAAGAGAGGGATGATGTCAAAGTGCAGAAGGTCTTTTATTCAGTGTTGGTAAAAGCTCTTGACAATCATGATCAGGTAGGCATACCCACGAAGTACAGGTCTTTTTCCATCATTCCAAACCTTGTTTATGTGTCAGTCTGATGTCAATCTCAATAGCACTTACACTTTGTATCCTGTGAAGGAAATATACCGTATAAAGTTGCCAGGACCAGCAAAATTAGGTGAAGGGAAGCCTGAAAATCAAAATCATGCTATCATTTTTACCCGTGGTGAAGCACTCCAAACCATTGATATGAACCAGGTGAATTGAGTGCTTATGGTACAAGTCATGATAAATGTTGCAATGTGTTGTATTTACGAATTATCTTCAGGATAATTATTTGGAAGAAGCTTTGAAGATGCGGAACTTGCTGGAAGAATTCAACGAAAACCACGGTGTTCGTCAACCCACAATTCTTGGAGTGCGTGAGCACATATTTACTGGAAGGTAATTTGAAAACTTTTCATTTACCATTCCGTTTTCTGCAACACAATTCCCAAATCAGCAACTAATATCTGAGAATGCTGGATGTTAGTGTGTCATCACTGGCATGGTTTATGTCAAACCAAGAGACAAGCTTTGTGACAATAGGACAGAGGGTCCTAGCTAATCCATTGAAGTAAGTTAAAGCATTTTCTTATGGCATTATTTTTTGAAAGGCATTTTCTTATGTCACGGAATGAAACAAGATCCATTATTGTTTACTGGACACTGTCTTATGTGTTGTGATACAATGTTAGGTCTACTGAGCGTCTGTGGAAAAAATCTCCTAGAAAAAGAATGCAAGATAGACTTTAAGGATTCTTTCTGTCCTTGAAAATAGAATGGACATAAACACGCGTTCGAGTATGAGATTGGAAGTAAATAAGGTGTTACTGATTAGATCAAAATTGATATTGCTCGAAACTTTATTTGCTTTGAAACTTTTTAAATTTTAAGCATGTTGTGAGTAGGCATTACTGTCTGAAAGGGCATAAAACATAAGACTTAATAGTCTCAATGCTGTGTATTTGACATACTTTATTTTCTGGGCAGGGTACGATTTCATTATGGACATCCTGATGTATTTGATAGGATTTTTCACATTACAAGAGGAGGCATTAGCAAGGCTTCCTGTGGTATAAATTTAAGCGAAGACATTTTTGCTGGTATGTGCTTCTTTGTGTATTTTGGGTCTTACCCATTTGTGCACTTGAAGGCGGAGTTAAGTATTTTTTTTCTCAGGTTTCAACTCAACTCTAAGGCGTGGAAATGTCACCCATCATGAGTACATCCAAGTGGGAAAAGGACGTGATGTCGGTCTTAACCAAATTTCTCTCTTTGAGGCTAAAGTGGCTTGTGGTAATGGGGAGCAAATTCTTAGCAGAGATATCTACAGGCTGGGTCATCGCTTTGACTTCTTCCGAATGCTTTCATGCTACTTCACAACTGTTGGGTTTTATATTAGCTCAATGGTAACGTATATAGGACAGTAAAATACATTGTATCTGTTGTAATTTGCTGTAATGCACATTTTCTCGTGTTCTTGTCTTAATTTTTTTGAACTGATTCTTGTCTTAATTTTGTGCAGATGGTTGTTATTATAGTGTATGTCTTCTTGTATGGAAGACTTTACTTAGCATTAAGTGGGCTTGAGTTTGCTATTATGAAGCAAGCACTGATGAGAGGGAACAGTGCGCTTCAAGCAGCTATGGGATCACAGTCTATTGTGCAGCTAGGTCTTTTGATGGCCTTGCCAATGTTTATGGAGATTGGCCTAGAAAGAGGCTTTAGAAGTGCTCTGGGGGATTTCATTATCATGCAGCTTCAGCTCTGTTCGGTATTCTTCACTTTCTCACTTGGAACAAAGTCACATTACTTTGGCCGTACAATCTTGCATGGTGGTGCAAAATATAGAGCGACTGGAAGAGGCTTTGTTGTCCGCCATGTCAGATTTGCTGAGAATTACAGAATGTACTCCAGAAGCCATTTTGTGAAAGGACTTGAACTTATGTTATTGCTGGTAGTATACCAGTTGTATGGTGATGTGGCTACGGATTCCACTGCCTATATACTCCTAACATCATCTATGTGGTTCTTGGTTATCACTTGGCTATTTGCTCCATTCCTCTTCAATCCATCAGGGTTTGAGTGGCAGAAAATAGTAGATGACTGGGATGACTGGAGCAAGTGGATTAGCAGTCGAGGTGGGATTGGGGTTCCTTCAAACAAGGCCTGGGAGTCGTGGTGGGAAGAGGAGCAGGAACATTTACAATCTACAGGTCTGTTGGGCCGTTTCTGGGAGATCATTTTGTCCCTCAGATTCTTCATATTCCAGTATGGGATAATATATCACCTGAATATCTCTGCTGGCAACAAAAGCCTCTCTGTAAGTTCTTTATTTCATTTGAGTTTCTTTCTTCAAGTCTACTTGAGCCAGATGAGTTCATAGATCACAATTGCTCTCCTGCTAACACATGGCTGGTGGATTGTCTGAATAATTATTTTTTTATTTAACGTGCTGTTGAACACTGATTGTGGATGTTCACTAAAGAAGATATGATTTTGTGCCTTCAGGTTTATGGTCTTTCTTGGTTGGTTATCATTGTTGTAGTGCTGGTCTTAAAGGTAAATGACATTTGCCTATTAGTTTTCAACTTAAGTAATTGTTGTCCTTCAAAAAAGGTTCTGCTCTTGTTAAGTTGCTGATCAGGATCGTGCTTTAGGTGGTCTCGATGGGAAGAAAGAAATTTAGTGCAGATTACCAGCTTATGTTCCGGCTGCTTAAATTGTCCTTGTTCATCGGTTCTGTTGGAACGCTGGCAGTCCTTTTCACCGTCTTACACCTTACAGTTGGTGACATATTTGCCAGTTTCCTCGCATTTGCACCCACAGGATGGGCGATTCTGCAGGTACGTCCATCAGCATTACCCCTCTAATTTCAGTTGTTAAGCCGTAAATTTCATCTGCTAGCCCTAGTATCAATTCATACAATGTGTCAATAAAAAGGACATAATTTGGCTATCTTTTTTATGCTTACCAGTCAAATTACACATCCAATAGGGTTATGCCGTTGGTAAAAACTGACTGGAACAAACATGGACTATGAATCTCTTGGCATGCTAAAAAGAACATAGCCTTTGGTCCCAAGCAAGTTGGGGTAGGCTACCCAAATTATACAGATCTTACCATGCAAAAGCAAGGAAATTCTGACCACCAAGCTTTTTGGTCACCAACTGCAGAGTATGTCAGCTTAAAATTTTGCTGTCTTTAGTAGCTTCAGTAACAGTATAGAACTAGTTTGCCTGAACAATCTCTTATTCATGTCAAGTTCTAAGTAATCCTGAATGGGATCAGATGCATCCATGGTGTAAACATTATGCCACTACCACCTTTCCCATTGTTTGAAGACATTGGTCAATGAAATCCCTAAATGTATGATATAAATGAGCAGCAAAGATATCACGGCAGTATTTCTGCTCTATGATATAAGAAATTCTCTCAGCATCCCAAACAAGTAGTGTATCTGCCTCTGAGAAATATCCAATGAAAGTTATCTACTGGTCTTGAATGTTCGAGAAAAAACAACTAGTCTTGAAAATTGAAATATGATCCTCCTCACAAGCAGTTACTCACTTCACCCTTTAAACGTGTGTGTGGAATGTGGAAATGAACCCTAAAAGGAAAGAAAACAAACACACATCACAGAATGCGTCCCAAACACACCGAATAAACCAAAGCGCTGAACAAAAAGACATACTGCCTGCTGAAAATCCTAACTACCAAACTTTTGCTGCACAAGATCTGGACAGTCAAAAAGTGAGTGATGAATAAAAAAAACTATGCCGAAAATTGTTATCACGGATAGAAATGCCTGTATACTATTGGCCCACTTGGAATATACATCTGCGAGTATTTGATATCTTCTGTAAGAATGCTAAGATTGATAGATAAAGCTTTTAACTGATGCTCTAGTCTGTTTGTGACCTTTACAACAGATATCACAAGCAAGCAAACCGGTGGTCAAGGCATTTGGGCTGTGGGGATCAGTCAAGGCTCTCTCGAGAGGTTACGAATACTTAATGAGTATCGTCATCTTCGTTCCAGTGGCAGTGTTGGCATGGTTCCCGTTTGTCTCAGAGTTCCAGACCAGGTTGCTATTCAACCAGGCTTTCAGCCGAGGCCTTCAAATCTCCCGTATCTTGGCTGGTGGCAAGAAGCAGAGTTGAGGTTAGTGCAGGAGATGTCTGTAAGTACAGGTTAGGCGAGGAATTAGCTCCAGGATTGTTGTACATTGGTAAGGCTGCTGGCGCTTTCAGAAGTTGGTTATACACACAAGGCGGTTTCTTAGGCGTTTTCCTTGTATACCTCATACACCATTGTTACTCATGGTACATAGGTTACATTTTCACAGTTGTGATTGTATAGATGTAGCGCTGACCTTCGTGCAGCAGAACAATCATCCTTTTAAATGCAAAGGGTAGGTTAGTTTCTCTACATGAGTTCTTTGTCTGTCTGCTATAGTGCAATGCTCATTCAGATTGTGAAGCCTGGGATTCTGTAAGTGATAAATGGGTAATGGAATAATGACACGTGAACAATCAGATGACAAGAATGAGAAAAGAGATGGCGAATCTTACAGCAGAAGGAATATGGTTCATTGAATTTGCTAATGTTGGCTACATGGCTGTGTGAATTATAACCAGGGTTTGGCCTAACTGAGCAAGATGGCATGGATCATTGGTGCCATTGCCATAGAGGGTGGCCCGAACAGGCCTTTCGTCCTGCCCTATGCGTTTGTGTGTTCTAACGTTCTCAATGTTGTCCATGTGGTGCCAGTTCAGGTTCCTGTTTTGTCAGTTTCATTGGGCGTCCAGTTTGTGCGAGTGTTTTTTTGTTATCAAAGGTTCTGATCTGTTCACCTTTGTCTTTCTGGGGAGGAGGATTCATCAGGCGCGTTCCTTGTTTTGGGGGACGCTATGGTTAGATGGGGTCTTGAGTCTTGAATGTGAGGCGGTAGGGGCCTTTTGTCTGAATTTTTCTTAGTTATCAGTGAGTGAACTGGAATGTGAGGCGGTAGGGGTGGACAGAAAACCCGAAGCCCGAACCCGAACAACCCGAAACCCGACAATCCGACCCCTTCGTCGGGCTGCCTTTGATGGGAACCCAAAATTTCCACGGGTTGATTAGGTTATGGTCCCTCGAACCTGAACAACCCGAAAAACCCGAAACCCCCCAGCAGCACATAATCACATTTAACCCAGCCCAATTGTGTACCCTAGCTCCCCCGAGAGGCCGAGACCATCCTATCAAATCACACAGGCACTACGTACTCCCCCGACCCCGTCTCCCCCATCTACCGCCACCCTCCTGTTCCCATCATGGCGTCCCCGCGTCCTGCACGGGCGCATGGCTGCACGGTGCACGCCACGCCGACGCCCACTAGCCGTCGTCCGCCTCCGGGCTCCGGCCATCCGAGGCTCCGCCGCCGTCTGCAACTCCGCATCCAGGCGGAAGTGCAAGCAGCTCTGCGGCTCCACCGCCGGCCGTCGTCCACGTCCCGGCACCTTTCACCCTGCGCGACGGTGCCCCTACCCCGACCGAGCGCGCAATGACGAGCCGACGAGACAAGTCGAGTCGGCAGGCGGCAGCGGCAGGAAGGCGTCGAGGTCGAGTTGCAGACTGCAGTTCTACGTCCTGGGAGATTACGAGTTATTCGGGTAAACCCGAACTTTCGGGTACCCGAAATTTCGGGTTGTGCAGATCTATGACAAAAATCGGGCCCTGTTTTCTAGAACCCGAACTTCCAGAGCCCGAAAAACCCGACCTGAAAATTTGAGGTAACCCGAACGCCCACCCCTATCTGAGGACTGAAAAATGCTGCAAGAAGGAAAGTAATAAAAGACTTGGTGAGAGACTCTGAATGGAAGACGTCGCAAGACATACTGCATGAAGAGATCCATGCACATTTCACCGCAGCGAGACAGAACGCTGTGCGCATGACCTGGAGCACCCGGAGGAAGGGTTCTCTGAAGAAGCATCCAGAGATGTGATCATGCAACTGCAGCCTGGAAACAGCCTCACAGGGATCCGACGGTTTCACTGGTTTTTTTTTTTTTTTTCAAATCCTGCTGGCCTCCGATCGGAGGATCTCTTGAATGCGATAAACTTCTTTGAGCAGCAGTGCCAAGGGCCAACGCTCCAGTCTACTCAACTCATCACACATTATTGTCGTCCCTAAAACATATTTATACACCTACTTAGTATAAAATGATTTCGTGTTATGAGTATGTACCAACAACTGTGTAGACCACGCATGCTTCCTTCTTAAATGATACTTATATTGCAGTGCTCCTGCTTCCGTTAGCAAAAAGGAAAAAAGAAAAAGAAAGACAATGTCATTAATCGCATTAAGCCTAGCTGTGCAGGAATACATGATGCCCAATTGCCCATGATTGTGCATTCTACAAAGAAGAAAAAGACCAGACACAATTCTCTTTTTTACACCGATATTCGTATACCTTTTGTGTTGTAAAGCAATCGGTCCCGCAACTGCATTCGATTAACTTCTTTTTTTAATACCACCCGATGCCACAGGTCCTCAACTGCTCATACACATACACTGCTACTTCATTTCTATTCCCCGTGGGTCCTTGACAAAAAAAAAATGGAAGAAAAAGGACGTCGGTTGCACGATAACACGAACGTTTGGACTCTTCCGGTTGATGCGCCAGTTTGATGAATGGCAATGTTGTAAAGTTTGATGAATGTCATGTTCCAAAGTTTTTATGAATGCGGCATGCATAGATTCCAGTGGATCATGAATTAGGCTGGGAGTAACAGTAACACGGACAGGTAAGACTTTCCTTGAGAGCAGGTAAAGACTCTCCAAACTTGGTTGAGATCAAATTCACCCTCCACTTTCCACTTTAGCAGCAAGGAATAGCTAGGCAGACGAGGTCAGTCACTTCACCGAAAGCTGAATCATCATCATCATCGAACTTATCGTGCCCATACACAGAATAAAAAGGAAAAGGAAGAATCATCAAACGCAGATCCTTCCTTCCAGGCCGAAACATTCCTGTGGAAGCAAACATCGATTGCATTGCCGTCTTGCAGCCGCAGCACCACCAGACCAATCGGGTAATAAACGAACTCACCAAGCATTACAAGTGTAGTACAACCAAGTGCACTACTCCTACAGGCTACAGCTCGCCAAGTCCTCCTCCTACATGCTCTCTTCCAAGCGCGCGCACGCCGCCAATTATTGAGCAAGCGCGTCCCGGGAAGAGGACGCCAGGCTCCATCATCGCCGTCATCCGATCCCTGCACAACCAGCAGGAGAGAAGGCGACGGGATTTTATTTTTTTTTCCCTGTTGGGCTCCTACATTTCCTCGCTAGTACGAGGCCGCGACGGGCGCGGCGCCCCCAATCACCAAGGCGGGCGGACGCGACCCACTTGTCTCGCTCGCCAGCCGAGCGGCAGCTGCCACTGCCAGCCGCGCTGCGCAGGCTTTAGGCGTGGAATTCGCCGTGCGAGCGTGGAGGAAGGGAGCGTGTCGGCAGCGGCTGCGGCGCGACGGCGGATTGATGGGCTCCTCGGCGGGCTCCACCCCGACGGCGCGGCCCCCACGGCAGGCGCGCGGCGGCGCCGCCGGTACGGCGGGGGAGGCGCCGTCGACCCCCGTCTTCCTCAACGTCTACGACGTCACCCCCGCCAACGGCTACGCTCGCTGGCTTGGCCTCGGCGTCTACCACTCCGGCGTCCAAGGCACGTCTCCCCCTCGCTCACGGCCTCTCTCTCTCTCTCTCTCTCTCTCTCTCTCTCTCTCTGGCTACTCTGACACGCCGTGGTGCTCTCTGCTTGTGCAGTTCACGGGGTGGAGTACGCGTACGGGGCGCACGACGGGGCGAGCAGCGGGATCTTCGAGGTGGTGCCACGGCGGTGCCCGGGGTACACGTACCGCGAGTCGGTGCTGGTGGGGACGACGGGCCTCACACGCGCCGAGGTGCGGGCGATCATGGCGGAGCTCGCCGCCGAGTTCCCGGGGGACGCCTACAACCTGGTGTCGCGCAACTGCAACCACTTCTGTGACGCCGCGTGCCGCCGCCTCGTCGCCGGCCGCGCACGCATCCCGCGCTGGGTCAACCGCCTCGCCAAGATCGGGGTCGTCTTCACCTGCGTCATCCCCGGCAACGGCCGCGCCGTGGTGCGCCGCAGCGGCGAGTGCCCCGCCGGCTCTTCCGCCGCTGCCGGGAAGCACGGCGGCATCCGCAGCCGCTCCGCGCGGCAGGGGGCGGCCCCACCTAAGCCGCCGCGGCCGAGGGCGTTCTTCCGGTCCCTCTCCGTCGGCGGGCGCAGGAATCTGACCACGCAACCCCGGCCGCCGCTGCCTGCCTCCCCGCCGGCCTCGCCCCCGCCGCCGTCGCCGCCAACGCAGCCGGCACCCGCCTCGACATCAACGTCGTCGGGGTCCACCACGTAAACGGCCTCCATTTTCCTCCAATATTTTTGTTACAGCTTTACCTGATTCTTTTTTTTTTACTAAACAACTCTGTGCATATTACCACTCCTTGATTCTGATTTGAACCTTTGCTAGTGCATAGTAGTAGTAATTGCCGCTGTTAACTATAGTAGGCTCTTGAATTTGGCTGTTCGTATACTAGTAGTACAGACAGTAACAGTGATCTGGTGGGCCGCGCAACTGTTTGTGTTTGCTGTGATCACATCAAAATCGTCGGTCTTGGCGGTGGCTACTTACTCATAGTAGGTTTGTGATCAACGACGTGACTCTTGCATTTTGGCATCGTTGGCTTGTTGCACCCATCCGTTTGTTCTCTATGGGCGAGTGATCCAATTCCTTCTCTTTGGATCTAGCAATGTTCTGTAACCAGCAGCACGCCTGCTTGCCAATGCCAATAGGATGCTCCATATGATACGACTAATCCTGCATCCTATAACTAGGGTGGCTGATATATTCTACGTTTCTTATTGCCATTTGCCTTTTCTTTTTCAAAGCAAATCTTGGCCGCAAGGGAAAATGCGCGGGATCCATTTTTTTCTATCCCGAAAAGATGCTTGGAGCGTGACATTTTGGTGGAATCACAGCTCACTCATCATAGGCAAAAGAAAGAAAGAAAAAATCTAGCGTGTGGGCTCGAATTGACGGCGCACTTGTGCTCTGTGTAGTTGTGCGAGGTGCACGCGTCCATTCACTAGTGGCGCGGCCCGTCCGTGGACCGGCACGGCTGCAAATGGGGGTCAAACACAGCTCGCTGTTGTTCTCCTCGCTCGCGCACGTCCGGTGGCCAGCCGGGCGCACGGTGCTGGGAGGATCGGCGTGGCGATTTCGGTTTGGGCTCCACGTCCACGCCAACCCAGCTGTAGTCTGGAGGAGGATGAGGCCAATCACCCGATACACGAAAATGCTTGGGAATTGGGACGGAGCATGGATGGGCATGGGCTTCCCTCCTTTTTCTTTTTCCTTTTTCTTTTTTTTTTTATGTGGACACCGGACAGTGCCTTTCCGCGCCTGTTCCCTTGCCGGCCACCGGAACGAATCATTGATCCATCCATCGCCTGATCGCCATTCGGCAAAGACACTGGGTCAGAGTAGTAAGTAGGTGACGAAGCAAAGCATGCCGTATTGCCGTGGCGGTGCAAGTGGAACGTGCCGCCCGCTCGCTTTCCGGCTGGCGGGGGGTGGCATGGCATGGCATGTATACAGCGCGCCCCAACTAATCCTCGCGGCCAGTAAAGATTCGCCGGGGAAGCGCTGCCCCCCACCCCACCCCACCCCAGCCGCCGCGCTTCGTCGGCTTCAGCTCACTGTGCATTCTGATGATGAGGCCGGGGTTGGCCACGCATGCATGTACGTATCCCTGTTCTTACGCTGGTGCATGCACCCGCCGACGCTCGCGCACTGGAACAAGTTTTTGGACGACGGGTGGCACGCGACAGGTACCATCGGCGATGGTCACTAGGGGGTAGTTGGAGTTTTATGGGCATAGGTACTAGACTGTAAACTAGGTAACCGGTACCCTCACATCCCATGAAACTCCTTCTTTTAATTACCCTGCCATGTCAAAACGGCTGATGTGGCAATGGATTTAATGTCTATGAAACTCTCATGAAACCCCCCACTTAGATTGGCCTAATGCACCCAAAAAATAGAAAAACAGTGCTAATGTCTAAATTTTCACCCTATTTGCATCCCATGAAACTGTCTATGTACTCACGAAGGCCAGTGCACCTTCCTCTGATTTGCTCTAGCTTCGCCGCGCCGTACTATGTTTCGAGCCTCAAGGGCGGCTGCTGGTGGTGGTTTTTTCGCGACCGTGCCGTAGCACGTATGCTGGTGGTGGTGACGACAAGACATTGATCGTGCGAGCAGTGATTACCTTAAATTAAGCTCACATCTGTCACTAGGGATGGGGGTTCAATGCATGTCTGCGGGTGGTAGTACAGTGCTAGTATCAACGAGACAACGACTACAGTGGTTATGTTCTAAACTAGCGGAAACGGGAAACGTGGTGACCACGTAGTCACGTACCGGCTAGCCGGGTGAAAGCAAAGTTGCTTGCTCCCGGTGACGGGGCACCAGCCGAACTAGGCCATGCTTGGTTTTATACCAAAAAAAAAGGTAGAACGGAGTGTAATTGAATCCTAAAATGACTTGTTTAGGCTTAATCCCCTCCAATCCACCTGTTTTTTTCAGTTTGGTTTAACCGGGGGAATAATCCACGAAGCACATAGGCCAAACCAAAACGCAGCAGGAACGGCCCGGTATCACTCGCGTTGACGCACGACGCGGCGAAGCCACCAGCCCACCACAACACCACCACATGGCCTAATAGTTCTAAAGCCCAGCCAACGTGGCGCTCAAGGGCCGGCGCGAGAGGATCTCGGCCCATTTTTCTTCTGCGAACGACACTGACCCCTTGTACGCGCACTGACTGACACGGTCACTCCAGATTCCAGAAAGGTGACTCATGTCGCTGTTGAGTGCAAGTGTGCAACCGGAGCTTTTGAAATCTTTGACGTAAAGCGTGTGGCAAGACCTCTAGTACACGAGGAAGTGCCTGTGCGTTACCGGGTCACGGATGACGACAATGGCACGTAGTTTGCCATCTCTAGCCAAAACGGGGATAGTTTTTTTTATATATTTCCCTGATTTTAACACATATGACCATTCCTAACAGATTAAAACAAGAATACAGATTGGGCTAACAAAATTAGGAGCCAAGACGTGGATGAGTAGACTTTCCGCCGCAACAAACTCAAAGTTCAATTCAATCGCCTGTACGTTGTCTGCCACGAGTACTGTTACTGCTTTGGTCCTCAACACAGGAATTGCCAAATGCTAAATTCTTGCAGTGAGCGCAGTTATCTCAGCCATGAGGAAAATATAGTGTTCTATCTGTCTCTTTGTGCTATGTCAAGATCAGATGAACGCCGAGTCAACAGCTTCAGTCAGCAGGCATACTCTGCTCATGCCCTGCGCACTCTCTGGGCGTGCACTGTTGATCGTCCGTGGTCTTGCATCGTCGTCCCATCTGCATGCGCCCTACAGGTTTATGTGAGCTTTTAGCACGGCCGTTCTTGGCCACCACCAGTCATAGAAGTCCGAGAATGATGTAGTAGACCAAGGCGATGGGCAGACCGATCAGCATGCCGAATATGACCCTGCAAGAGAATGTGCATGAACATTTGAGTGACAGTGCCAACCATCAACCAAAAATGTAACGAAGGTCATCTTTTTAATCGGCTTACCCGGTGCAGAGAATGGCGGCGTGGAGATTGTACTCCTTGGCGAACACAAACGGCACGATTCCTTGTGGCAGAGCGGCCTACCAAGACCAAGATGTAAGGACCATAAATTGAACCAGGAACTTGGCTGGCTCAATGCGTGTACCAAGATCCTCGGTTACTAGATAGCAGGTGGGTACCTGAACAATGGCGACGCAGAGGAGCGTGCCACGGAGGCCGACAGCGGCGGACGTGGCGGCCATGACCGCAGGGCCCAACAGGAAGCGGATGGCCATGGTGATGGCCGCCACCGAGTTCCCGCACGCGATGATCTTCGGTTGCATGGCCATGAAGAGTCCTGGGTATCCAGCAGAATTAGAATTGTAGCGATAGCCAAAACATGTGTCGCTACTTGTTAGATTGTGCATGAGTACGGGCTGAAGCTTTGTGTTTGGGAAATCTTGGAGGTGGATTGAAGAACAGACCTAGGCTGAACATGGCCATCCCCAGCCCTGCATCTGAGAGTATGGAGATGGAGTTCTTCACTATGATCGGCATCGTGACGTGGAATCTGCACAAACCATCAAAGTAGTAGCGCACTGGAAGATTCTGATGCAACAAACTCAAATCTACACATTACCAAGAACTCGATTAACTTACCGGAACGAGATCAGAGACCAAGCGAGTCCGACGATGCTGGCGTAGGTGTTAGGGTTACGCATCAGCCGCCGCCACACCATCGTGACGATCAGCCTCATCATCACCCCCGCCGGCGCCGCCTGCTTCCCTCCCGCAGCCGCCGCCTCCTTCTTCTCCGTCGACCCGCCGGATTCCAGCTTCGCTAGCGCGTCATCCACGGCCTCCGCCTTCAAGCCGCCGCCGGCGACGCGCTCCCCCACCCGCGTCGCCATGGCGCGGTGATCGCCGGCGCCGCGGAACACCGGCAGGCCGGCCACCTCCGACCCGCCGGAGCTCCACTCGAACGCGTGCTCGTCATCGTCATGGCTGGGCGCAACCGCCGCGGCCGATCTGGCCCGGTCGTCGAAGTTTGACGGCCGCGGCGTGTGCTGCCTCGACGAGTGCAGCGAGAAGAGATCCGCCGCGCCGAAGCTCGACATGCGCGTCGACGCAGCGCCGGCGCCGGAGACGATGATGTCAGCTCGGCCAAAACTGCAGGACACCCTCGGTATGGCGTCGTCGTCGTCGTCTCCCCGCGACGAGCTCACCGAGTAGATCTCCACGCCGGTCAGATTCGACGGCCGTGGCGTCGCGGCGGTGGCCAGAGACCGCCGCCGCGACACCGACGTGGACCGGCGCACGACGAGGTGGGTCCGGCCGTCGGGCCCCACCTCGGCCTGCGCCTCTGCGTGGCTTCCGGCGAGTGACACGACGTCGGCGTCGACGTGTACGCCGGCGATGGACGCCGCCGCCGCCGCCGCCACCGTGTCCGGCGGAGCCGCGGCGGCGATGAGGGCACTCGCGGCGCGGAGCTCGAAGAGGACGAGCAGAAGCGTGTACCACACGATGCACTGGAGGACGACGACCTGCACAAGAAGATCGCCGGAGTAGCGCCCGTACATGGCGGCGAGGAGCGGTATCCCCATGATGAGCGTGTTTGGCAGCGTCGAGATGGAGAAGAACGTGATGGACCAGTCGAGCGCCGCGCCGGCGCGGCGGAAGGGGAGGTAGGACCAGGCGGCGAGGATGGCGAGGACGAGGACTTTCTGGAGGGTATCGGCGGCGACGAAGCGGAGGTTCATGGCGTAAGGGTCGGTGGAGGCGATGCAGTGGAAGGAGAGGAGGGGGACGGCGAAGACGGCGACGAAGCGGTTGATGCCGGAGCACTGGTCGGGGGTGAGGATGCCCCACCACCGGACGGAGCCGTACGCCAGGATCATCGCCACGTACAGTGGCACCACCGCGCACAGCACGGTGTAGAGGTCGTGCCAGGAAATCATGGCGGCTGGCCGGCGCAGCGGTATGGTATGGTATGGTACGGTATGGTATGGTATGGTAGATCGCCGCCGGGAAGAAATGAATTAAATCCTAGATCTCTTGGGGGTTGCGCGATCGCGGAAGGGAAGGAAGTTTGCTGAGATGGAGCGTGGTCGATCGAGAGTGTAGGGACGAGTCGGTTTGGTTGGCATGCGAATGCGAAGTTCAGTTTGCATGCAAACAGGAAGGTATTTTTGTGGTGGACACAGGACCGACGACTAGTGTCAGTATAGCTGCGATCCTGCGTTCCCGCGACACAGTTAGGCCAGTTTCAACGTGGGCTTCACGTGTACTCCTTCCGTCCCAAATTATAAGCTGTTTGATTTTTTTATCCTAACTTTGACTACTTATTTTATTTAAATTGTTTTTATAAAACATCATATTTTTTGTTATGAATAGCTGTAGTAATAAAAGAATTTTAAGAATGACTTAAATTTGACTATATTTGTACAATTTTTTTGAATAAGGCAAGTGGTCAAAGTTGGAGTAAAAAAAATTAAACAACTTATAATTTGAGACGGAGGGAGTAATAAATAAGGTGTCATGTAGACAATTTTGATGATATGGCACTGTATTTATGAACAAGGGTGGGCTTTTGTTGGTGTCCTAGAACACCAATGGAATTAGCTAAGTGCTTTACAAAATGAATCTAGGTAACTGCGCGGCACTTCATTGAGAGTCCTCATGACAAAATTGATCACAAACACAATGTAAAAAGTAAACGATGAACCATGTCTATGAGAGTGTGTCATAAAACTATGTACGGATAGCGACCGTTTTGTTTCATTAAAAATGGCTGTCTAGGTAACGGTACCCATGAAATTGCCACTGAGACTGCCCTTATCCCGCTTGTAGTCGACCATGCCCTCATGCATTAGGCTGCGTTTGGAATGAAGGAAGTTCTCAGGAATTATGGAGGAACGAGTTCCTCTGGAAAGGAAACAAATTCGCGCGTTTGGATCTAAGGAAAGGAGCGTCCGGAAAGGAAACAGACCATATGCATTTCACGGGAAACAAAACCTCCAGTCCGACACATAACTTATATGAACAAGCAACTTATCTACCATTTATAGTGAAATTGGTTGCTCGCTGCATTCTATATCGTGGCACGAGCGTCTCATTTCAAATGGATGAACGACAGATACGAATTAATGTCAGTCATATTTACTTGCCCTGATTTATTCACCACCCGTGGATAAAGTAACCTTGCACCCGTCTAGGAGTGTGACCCTAGCTAGACACGAGTAGCACATCGCAGCTCTGCTTCTCCATGCTGTGTTCAGATTAAAAAAATACTTCTCCAACTAGTTTTTCCTATTCATCCTACTCACAGAACACGCTTTCCAATGCACTATTCATCTAGCAAAAAGTACTTTTCGCTTCCAATCTGAACGCAGCCCATGCTTTTCACATGTGCGCAGAAACGACTTGAGCTGTGCCCTGAGGATCTTGCCGGAAGGTGACCGGGCGATGCTGTCGACGAACACCACTCTCCTGACCTTCTTGTACGGCGCCACTTTGCTCTGAACGAAGGCCACAACGTCATGCGCCTTCAGCATCTGGCTACTATTCCCTGCTTTCCTGACCACGCACGCCACCGGGATCTCGCCGGCCTCCTCATCAGGATACCTGCAGTCAGTGGCGAATCCATAGGTGGGGCGGGTGGGGTCAGAGCCCCCTACTGCTGAGAAACCCTTGGAGCCCCTCCTAAGCCCTCCCTAAGTTTTTTCTGCCATTGGAGGAACAGGACGAGCTGATGGAGTCTGTCTGGAGGTGGAAGACGATCCTTCCAGCGCCCTGGAGGCTGGGCCGGGCTAGCTCTCTTTTTCCTTTCTATTCCCCTTCAGCTAAGGCCCGAAGCCCAGCAACCAGCAAAACCAGCTAACAGCCCAAGCCGGCCTTTTTCTCTTTTCCTCCGTCTCTCTCGGTCTAGTTCTCTCCCACGCTCCCTCGACCGCAGAGTCGCAGATGCTCGACTCCTCCGGTTCCCAGCCCTCATTGACCTAGGGTTAGGCAGCCGGTGGCGGCTCCTGCTCGGCGCATCGGCCGGCTGCCGGCGCGCCTGGGCTGGGCGCCTGGGCTGGGCGCCTGGGCTGCCGGCGCTGGCTGCCCAGCTCGAGCGCGTGGCAAGCCACCAAGAGCAGGCCGCGGGCAAGGCAGGAGACGGCGGCCGACGGGCATGGCGCAGGCTGGTGGCCGAGCAATCGTTGAAGCGGTGAAGCGTGTAGCTGAAGGTCTGATTCTCTAAAAGTGGTGATGCATATGGTCTGATCTAAATATCCATGAGTGATTAGTTAATCTTCTAAAATTCTCTCGAGTAAAATTTAAACTTGTCTTTTCATTGCCGATAGAAGATTCATTTACGTAGGAATAGGCTTTCTATATCATCTTCTTTGTTGGGCACGTATGTTTGCACTGATTCAAATTTGCTAATGGAATTTGCTTGAAACTACAGTGTAGTGTTATATAGGATACATAAACTTGGAATTGCCCTTGTACTTCAGCCCCCCCTACGATTTTTTTCTACATTCGCCACTGCCTGCAGTGTAGTGTTTATATTATATCGACAAACTAAAAATATAGAGAGATTTTTTTTTTGTCATAGACGGATCCCTATGGCGATATTCGTCTAGTACAATCAGCCATACTGCCATAGTAAACCTGGATGTCTGGGTGGGCGGCGAGGACGTGCTCGAGCTCGGCGGGCGCAACCTGGTAGGCCTTGTACTTGATGAGCTCCTTGATCCGGTTCACCACGTGGAGGCGACCATTGGAGTCCACGTAGCAGAGGTCGCCGGTGCGCAGCCACCGGCCGCCGCCCCCGTCGTCGTCGGAGGCGAGCGCGACGAGAGCTGTGGCTGTGGCCGTGGCCTCCTCGCCGCGCAGGTAGCCCTGCATCACGAAGGGCCCCCGGATCCAGAGCTCTCCGGCCCGGTTCGGCGGCAGGGCCTCGCCGGACCCGGACTCGACGTCGACGATCCTCGCCTCCGTGCTCGGAACCAGGCGCCCTGTGTTTAGCGACGACGGCTCCTTGACGGCGGCGGCGCCGCCGTCGTTGTTGTCATGCGGCAGTGGACAGAGGTCATCCATGGTGACGTTCCCCGTCGTCTCTGTTAGCCCGTAGCACTGCAGGCACACGACAGTTTTTAACTAAAATTCCTTCATCATGAGCACTTAGCGATCGATTCAACCAATGCGCATGCACACGAGTGTATCACATGCATAATCGTCCTTTAATTTTCACCTACCTAGTATGCTATATCAATAGTTTTAAAATGTTGTGGCCACTTTTTTTTTTTTTGCGCAACTTAAATTTTGAGGGTTGAGATATCTTCATTTGGATTAATAGATTAGTTGAAGGATCAATGATGATGGCTCTGTATGATATGCAAATCACAACAAGAAGACAATAATTGAACTATATAATAAGTTTTAATTGAACGATGAGGCCTCTACGATTTGGAAATCACAGCTACAATAAAATAACCTAAAGTATATATCTTGCTTAACTTGTACTACTAGCATATTATATCATCAAAAGTGATAAAACATGGAACTAAACTACTCCCTTCATTGCAAATCGTAAGTCATTCCAACATTTTGAAGAGTCGAACTATCTCAAATTTGATCAAATTTATATAAAAAATACTAACATTTATATACCAAATAAGTATCGTTAGCTTCTTCATTAATTATATTTTTATATTATATCTACTTGGTCTCATAAATCTTTGTAATTTACTATATAATTTTTGTCAAACATAAAATAGTTTGACTCTCCATAAAAGTTGCAATAACTTACAATTTGGAATGGAGGGAGTACAATTTCTTGTTTTTAACCAAGTCAACCAAAATATGTGTGAAATTGCTATTTTTTTACTTCCATTATAGTGATGCGTGTTAATTTATTCCTTGTACATTTGAAGACAGAAGGAGCAATAATAGACTATCTAGCAGTGATGATGAACTCATTCTATTCGGTAATGATGCATTTGAATCGGAGTAACAAGAGCACGAATTATGTGTGAGATGCTTATTATTAGAGCTAGCTATCGGTGACTAATGATCTTGACTAACCTGAGCAAGCCTCACCCCCGGGAAGCAGCTACGGAAGCGCGCCATGTGCTCTTGCTGCAGCGGCACACCGGCAGACACCACCACGTCCCTGAGGCACAGCCGGCGTCGCCGCGTTGACGTCGACGATGACGGTGGCTCTCCGGTCCGGCGGCCTTCGCCATCTGAACGACCATGGGTGGCACCGCCAGAAGCGTGGTGACCCTGTGCTCCTCCATTGCTGACATCAGCTTGTCCACCGAGAACCTCCCCGGGACCACCACCGTCGTCGCCCCCATCGCCGGCGCTCCGACGACGAACGCCGAGAAGCCAAACATGTGGAACATCGGCAGCACGCACCCGTACACCTCGCCGCCGTCGTCGCCGCCGTCGTCGCGGCCCCAGACGCTCCGGAGGATCTCGCCGGCGGCGATCACGTTGCCGTGGGTGCTCACCACGCCCTTGCTCTTCCCCGTCGTCCCCGACGAGTAGAAGAGCAGCGCCGGGTCGTCGGCGTCGTCGCAGCTGCACGGCGGCGACCACGCGTCGTCGTCGACGACGCCGGCGAGGAACTGGTCGATGAGAACGACTCGCGAGGCGGAGCCGATGAGCTTGGGGGCAAGCTCGGCGGTGGTGAGCACGAGGAAAGGCTCGGAGTCGATGGCCTGGGCGGCGAGCTCGTCGGGGGTGAGGAGGGGGTTGGCGGTGGAGAGGACGGCGCCGAGGGACAGGACGGCGAGGGAGACGACGGGGAAGTGGAGCGAGTTGGGCGATTTGTAGATCCTTTGGCTGACAAGGCAGATTACAAGACCATTATTATGCAGCGCGTGTTGATTACACACGTGGGAGTTGGAGCAACCTGTTTAGTTCAGATACAGTTTTTCTCCTTACGAACCGACTGTGATGTCTGGTATCACAGCCAGTTCAACAATATAGCCGCAGTATTCCAGCTGCACCTCCAAATCGGCTCGAAAGAGCCATCTGTAGCGGTGACTGTTGCATGGGCAGAGGAGGGACCGAGGGACTGATGACCGGGGGTGCCAGGTTAGCACCTCACCACCACTCTCTCGGGTGTGACAAATGGATGCAAGGGAGAGAGATGGACCATGACGTAGCCAAAGGAAAAAAAAAAGGTAACGTGGATACTGACATATGGGCCAGGTTGCCACGTCAGAAACCACGTTGAATCAATCAAGGGTGCTAATTTGATAAGAATGATCAATATTGAAGGTTCATATGTGAATAATATTTAGTTCTTGAGTTCATGAGATTTCGAACTCCAGCACGCGACTCAACGGAGGTAAAATGGACAACAAAATTTCTTTCCTTCCTCCATCATTTCTCTTCCGCTTTTCGCTTCCTTCAGGCATATTACCTTTTTTTGCTTTCCCTGGCCGCGTTATCACAGATAATTTATGTTAGCATAACATTAAGTGAAAGTGGAGATCTACTGCGTATCTTATCTTAGTGCCTCGTTCTGAGGACCCGCAACCGCAATCAGAGCAATGCATTGCTCATGAACCTTGAGTCATCTCTCTCAACGCATCAAGGACTATAAGGAGGGATGAGAACAAAAAAAGTGATCATATTCAAATTCGTCGCCCTTTTATGATTGAGCTCACGCACATAAGCACCAACAGATCAAAATTTTACTTGCGTTAAAAAAAAAATCAAAACTTTTCTCACAGAATGTTTCGTTTGGTAAAAATCATTCCTCACCAACATGGCAACATGCATTGAATTCCAAGCACGATCCATCGATTTTCTTCCATGCAAAGCGAAGCAACGCAATGGAATGGCGACGCAACGACACCAGTTACGCAGCACTTGCCATATTATCTCCTCTTCTTCCAGAGCTTGACGACGAGTGAGAACCCGCCGCCGTCCTTGAGCGCCGCCGCCTCCTCCGCCGCCGCCCACTCCGACACCGTCGCCACGCTGCTCGCCGACGAGGTCGCCGACGTCGACGCCACCGACACCGACGGCGACGTGTCCGATCCCGACCTGAACGGTCCCCTCCTCCACCCCTTCCTATCGCTGTCGCTGCTCCACCATCCCTCGCCCCCGGCGTGGTGGTTCCTGAAAGAACTCTGCCTCACCAGCGCGTGCGTGCCCGGTTCTTCTTCCTCTCCGTCCTTGTCGCCGTCGTCGTCGTCATCGGAGGTCTCGAACCGGAGAACGAAGACGGCGGCGGCGTCGGCGGGGCAGAAGAGCCAGCGATGGAGGTCCCACGTGACACGAACGCGACGGCCGCCGGGGAGATCCAGCCTCTCACTGCCGCGGAACTTCCACCGCAGGCGGCGCACCTGGAGTGCCTTCTCGCCGTCGATGGCGACCCACATGGCAGATTCCTCCACGCCGAGCGACACCTCGTGCGCCTCGCCGGCGACGTCGACGACGGTGGTCGCGTAGGATTCGCCGCCGTGGCGGCCGTCGCCGGCGGCGGAGACGACGGCGTTCTCGCGGCGGGAGAGGAGGAGCCCCGCGTATGCCGGCGGCGCGCGGTCTCCGACGGCGAGCGCGAGCTCGCCGTCGACCGAGACGAGAAGGGAGTACCGCGACGCGGGCTCCGGCCGGCGCCCCGCGGCGGCGAAGCGGGCGCGCGAGAGGTCCCACGAGAACGCCACGGAGCGGCCGTCCGGCGAGGTGAACCGCTTCGTCCCGCGGCGCCGCCATGGGAGCCATGGCCGGAGCTCGAACCGCGCCGGCGCCGCGCCGTCGTCGTTGTCATCTCCGGCGAGGAGGAGCTCCGCGACGAGGAGCAGGCCGATCGGGGCGCGGGACCAGGTCAACGTGACGTCGCCGAGGTGCGTCCAGTAGACGGACGTCGCCGAGGAAGACGGTGGCGCCGGGGAGGTCTCGCCGGCGGCGCCTCCGTGGAGGCGGCGGCGGGAGAAGCAAGAGAGCGGCATGGATGGGTGGTGCTCTAGTGCGCTCGCGCGCGTGATGGACGCGGCAAGTCCGGCGGCTTCTCCGCTGGAGTTGATTTGTTGGTGGCTCGGCTCGGGAAGGAGTAGTTGCAACAGTGCGCACGTAGCGGCGAGACCGTCGACTACAGAGTCCAGACGGCCGCGTGCGAAATGTGACGCGGTCTTCCTCCCACTTTTAGATTTTGCGTGTCAGATTTCCGGAAGGAAATCACATACGACTAAGATTTTCCATACACATACAAATTGCAGCCCATTTCAATTCTTTTTTACAGTCGAACCGTTTTATGTTTGATCAAAACTATAAAAGGAACACAATGATTTATGCTACCGAATAGATATATTATGAAAATATATTTAATAAAAAAGTAACGGTACTTTTTATATCATTAATGTTAGTACTTTTTTGTATGAATTTGATTACATTTGAGATGCTTTGACTCTCAAGAAAGTTTGAATGACCTATGATTTACTCCTTCCGTCCATAAATCTAAGTCGTATAAGAGTTGGAGAAAAGTCAGTCAAAATAGATTTTGACTCTTAATTTCTCGCATAATATAATATCAATTAGTAAAGACTTAATGTTATCTCAAAATACCTTTAAGTACAAATATATTCATGTAAAATTTATATACTAAATGTATTTATATTTTAACTAATTGTTGGTCAAAATTTGTGAAGTTTGACTTTTGGCTGATCCTAATACGATTTACATTTCTGGACGGAGGGAGTAGAAGAGAGTACCATTTTGCTAACCATCAAATTGGCAAGGAGATTTGTGCTCGGACCCAGAGACCATAGCCGTAGATCGTCTAGATTGATAAAAAGAACTGTATTGTTTGTAGAGGAGCATAATCACTCTTTTTTTTTTTCAAATGTAGTGGCGTGATTGATAAAAAGAATTGTATGTGTATAATCTCTATTTTTTCATTATCTGGATTTAGACGGTGATCGAGTTTAAGCCATTACTCCCTCTTTTCTAAGTTTGTCCGGTAAATGCGACTATATACCATTTTTTTTTTCCATTTTCCGAAGCTAATTCTATGACAAGCATGTGAATGAAAAGTCTAAAAGGGTATTTGCGCCGCGATGTACCCCGGCGAATCACGACCGTTGACATGGCTACAAGGTCGGTTCCAACCAAAAAGCGACTACAGCCCATCCTATATATGCTTGTCTCATTGTCTGGCTGCAGTGTGCATACCGTGCGTCAACTTGCTGCCTTCCAACGAACAGTGTCAATGCGAGAGACGTTGCAGGCTTGCAGCTTCATTACTGCCAAGTGCCAAGATTTGCATGCAGTTCAAAGTCCACAGGCAATGCGGTGTGCTGACCATTTCCCGTCAAACTCTTGCCTCTATAGTCTAAAGTCTGAACACCGATTGACTGCATGCCAAACTTGGGGTCCACCACATATCTCTGTCTAGTTTTAGGTGAGGAAGATTTCATTGGGATTTAGTTCAAACTTAAACTAAGATACAATCCTACACAAACCATTTGGAAGTGCCCCGGACAAGTATCATGTGTCTCGTTTTCGTTCGGCTCGGTTGACAACAAGCTTATCATGATCTTCGCAGTACCACGAGGCACGAGCCTACCAAGTCAAAACAGTATCGATCCCACCATGCTTGCTAAATAGTTTTTTCATATGAATTATTGAATCTGATAGGATTCTGGTACACTGGCGGAGCTACTCATAGGCCAAAGTGGGCCACGGCCCCCCCTTGGTCAAATGAAATTTCACTAATTGAATGAACCTATGAACTGGAAGCCCAAGCCACACACGTGATGGCCTAGATAGCTGCAAGTTGGGTAGTGTTGGCATGAGACAGTAGGAGAGCACCAATGCTATTTGACAAATTGCCTGCTAGAGAATTATGTTTGCAGCTCAGTAACTATGCTATCAACTAGCAACCGGCCCCTCCTTAGGTTAATTCCTGGCTCCGCCACTGTTCTGGTACTATGATCCGATGTTTTAGGGTAAAAATCAACCCTACTCATGATCCCGACCGTAACAACCTTGGTCAGCAATTACTTTGATCATATAAGTATCTTGTAGGCCTCATTTCAATGCTCTCAACTTATTATAAGCTGCAATTGCCTCTAGGAAGTAGCTTAAAATTTTGTATAAGCTTAATGGTTGGATAGTGAAAAACTAGACTACAAATTAGGTTGTTTGGGTTAATTGAAGCTTTATTAAAATAATTATATTAGCTTAGCTGACCCAAATAGTGCCTTAGTATGTGTTGCAAAAACTATAATTCGTGACGTGTTTTGGACATTTGCAGATGACATGAGTGCACATATCATGGGAAAACCTTTTTGCAACCTCGCACTTTTACAACATGTGTTTGAAAATATGGCACCGGAAATAGCATCTAATTGACTCCGAAGTAAAAGGTGCTACCTTTTTTTACTAGAGGGAGAAAGAAAGGTTAGACCAATAATAGCACGAATACAAGTCTTTGTGTAGGGTTCAAGACTTGAGGTGGCTAAAAATAAAAATAAAAATAGTGATGGTGTCCACTGGTATGAACGGTGTCCTAATATGAGCTGCCGTCAAAGTAGGGAGGTTGAAGGTTTGACCTCAACTGCCACTGCCTCCTTGGCCATGTATATGCTTCACGATGGAAACCACAACATTTTTTTTTTTTTGGGAGAGGGGGGTTGGATGTTTGATGTGTACTCCTACATGCCAAATAGTTTTGTTTTGGGTGATTGCAGATACAAACTTGTACATTCTTTTTTACCAGTTACGGTGCTGGATACATTGATTTAATTTAGTTACCGTATCTTGTTGGTAAGAAAGGTTGGAGAAAAGCAACAGACAGTTTGGAAAATATTAAATTTCTAAATCAAGTTTGTCTGGTTGTTTGCTGTTTGAATTTTACAATTTTAAGGATGTCTTAACTTCGGAAATAAACGAACACTAGTTTCAGTTTCCCACTGGGGTAGCCCGTACTTCGTTCGGCCCAAGATATATGGGCCACTCATCACTACTGCATCCAGCACTAACTAATTGGGCCATCAATTCTTCTAAAAAAAGTAATTGGGCTATCACGTAGGGGACTTATCAAGCCAGTCGAAGCAAAAGATAATGCTCTTTCTCAAAAGGAAAGGAAGCAAAGGTCATGCTATCAGTTTTTTTAATGTTTCTAAAAAAACAGTTTTTTTTAATGAGGGTTACTCTCAAAACGAAGGGGGGAGGTGGGGAGGCAGCAATCAAAATATACTCTTCACGTAAGCTGCATAACATTTTGAATTTTCAACCTCATAGCCAAAATGTGTTGGGATATCTTTCAAATTTGTGTTAGACAAAAGAAAAAAAAGGAGCACCTACTTGTACTTTTTTCTGAATGTTCCCTTACTTTTTAATCTAACATTTTCCAATCAGTAAAGGAAATTATTTCCATCCTAAGGTTGGACTAAGTTTCTTTCAGAAAGACAATCTGGTAATCTTGCTATACAAATTCCTAATTAGAAATGTACAGTACACACATTCGAAAAATTATAGAGAGTTTCATTTTTACTCATTTTGTGATCAAAGAAAAACTAACCAGGAAATTGCACTCGGTCTAGTGACAATGAGAAATCTACAGCACAACCCAATCAATCCTTCCTTTTTTTCTCAGCACAGAAATGCAACTAAGTTGACTTGACTTTGGCCATAATGAAACCGGCCGATACGGAACGGTTCCTGTGCGTCATAACGGTTTAACATGTGACCGTTTACTGGTTGGTTTTACTACCCATCTGCTGGCTGCTGCTCTCATACAATAAGCATATCCGTCGCTGTCGCAGCCGCAATCTGCAGCGGATTCTTTTGACGAAACGCGCGGGCAGGCGCGCACGCTGACGTCTCTTGCGTCGCAAGTCTCAATGCCCAGCCAGAGAGAGGACAGAGAGCAGCATGATTGGGTGAGGAGCATGTGGAGGCACATGCCATGATGAGCTGAATCCTCGCATAGATACCACTCCATCAGGCATTCAGGCAAGCAGATATCACTCTCTCTTTGGGTCTTCACCATTACTGTCATCAATGACGCACGGCGGCGCAGTAGATTGCTGAGAGCTTACGGCTCACACAGCGCCGTCCCTCCCTCCCTGCCATGGCGCAGCTGATCGAGCTCGTCAGCAATGGAGATGCGGACGCAGCTGCAGTCTTGCAGAGTGGAAGAAAATTTGGTGCAGGAGGGCTGTAAACCATCTATGGTGCAGCCCCATCGTGGATGATTGCCGCGTGGCAACCTGGTGGATCGAACGCATGACGAGGTTACTGGTTCCCAGTAGGAAAGGCATAGGCTCTCGGCTGAGTCGGCTCGGCTCCCAGGCTGACCAAAAGCTCCCAACACGGCTTGACCATCAGGCAGTCCTCTTTCCCAAAAGCGAGCGAGGGGGCGACCGGCATGGCGCCGACGGAGAGAAAGTGAGGAAGAGGTGGGAGTGTAGCACATCCATCCTGCACCCTCGCAATCGCGGGTGATGCGTAGTCCATCGTGCCTGGGGTTGATCCTGCTGCCTTAACCCGTCGAGGTTGTGGTGCCTTTGTTGTTTCTAGTTTCAGGATTTGGGTATTGGAAGTGCATGCTATCGAGTTATGTTGGTACATACGGACCAATTGATTAAATGATTAATTTCTAGTATATATACGGTCGTATGCTGACAGCTGCTCAAGAAATTTTCTAGCACTTGTCTCTCGAGATAGTACAGCTCACCTTCAGATCAGGATGAGAGATTGATGTTACGATGCAGACAAGATTTGTCCGTGGCTTGTGTTGTCTGCTCTGCTCCCAGGCTTCACAATCCGCAACGAGTACGTCGTCCAGGTGCGCATGAGACGAGGGAATTGTAAGCCTGCGACGGTCATGGCATGGCAAAGGTCTCTCATCCTCCTGGCTTCCTGATGGCATGGCGGCAGCAGCGGTGCTAGGGGCAATGGAAGTTGCGCCGCCGGTTGCCAAGCTTACGAACGAGTCAATGATCGATCCCAGGAAGAGATGAGTCTAAGGGGGACTCTCCTGTGAGCCGAGCTGATCCGAGTTGAGCCACCAAGAATGCAAGCCATTCCCGTGTTCAGAGCCCTTCCGCGTGAGGCGTAGGATCTGCTGGACGTCCACATGGCGCATATCCAAGCCCGGGCTGCAGGGAGAGCGTTTTGCAGCCCTCCTGCACCCAATTTTTTTCCTGCAGAGTTCATGGATTTGTCTGGGATTGGGTCATAGATCACGCGCCTTTTGTGTCCTTGACGCCGAGATTTTCTCCTGTTCTGTCCATGGATTTTGGAAGAAGCTCTTCTTTTCCCTGCTCGCAGTTACTCCCTCCCATAATAGAGGACGTTATGGGATGCGTACACGTCTTACTTTCTCAACTTTTACTCGATTTATAGAAAAATATATGTAATATTTATATCTCTAATAAATTCGTTAAAAAACTAGATTCAAATATCTATCTAATAATACTAATGATGTATTATAACTATTAATATTATTTATATATAATTGGTTAATGTCAAAGATGCTGTTTTTTTGGAAGCGAGAATGACATCTATTTTGGGACGGAGGGAGTAATTGCTCTGGCATGTACCGCACGTCGATCGTCCGTATCCGATTTCCAAGCATCAGCATTTTGGTCTCGAGAGTTTGTGGTTACTGGTCAATGCAGTGCTTTGTTATCAGTTAAGAACATGTGCTGAAGCTTGGAAGTCTGAACTTAGGCCCCGTTTAGTTTCCCAAATATTCCCCAAAAATCCACTATTCATCCAATTTTTCTCTATTCATTCCACCTCTTCTACACTATTCACATATCACTATTCATCTACAGTGTTTTTTTGAACAGTGTATTTTCGGGGAATCTTTCCCCTTCTCCTCGTTCAGTCCGCTCTCCACTCAGTAACTGTTCACGAAGATAAAAAAAAAAAGGGCATTTCTTCACTAGTTCCAGCATTCGCAGTGTATTGAAAAAAAAAAGAAACAAATTGAGTCGAATCCAAGTTTTTTATGCTCTGACGATGCTACCATATACACAACACAGGCTGCTCAAGAACTCGTCTGACCAAAGTAACCTCGAGTTGTTCTTGGCATGGCTAATGATACTACTAGCTCACTACTCTCACTACTACCTGACGCTGAAACCAAACAGAGAGATGAAGCAGAAGCAGAGGATGCAGAGATCGAGATGGTGGCGCCGCCGCCGCCGCGTGTGGAGCTAGCTAAGAAGAAGCTAGTAGGAAATCTCCATGGAGAAATTGGAGTCCATAAGCTCCTCGATCATCTGGTCGACGTACTGCTCCTCGAGGAACCCGCCGCTCCAGTCACCGCCCGACGCCGCCGAAGACGACGACGGCGAGTGCGCGATCCCCATTCCGGCATTGCCGGCGGGAACCGCCGCCGTGATGCGCGGGAGCACGGCGGCGCCGTCGCCTGCGACCGTCGCGGAGGCGTCGTCGGCCTTGCCGTTGTTACCGCGCGCCTGCACGGACGCGAGGTTGAAGCGGTGGAGCTTGGCGACGAGCCCCGGCGAGAGGAACGACGACGACGCGGCGGCGGCGTCGGGCGGCGAGAAGTTGGTGCGCACGCGTGGGCCGCACATGATGCGCGCCGCCTCGTCGTAGGCCCGCGCAGCGTCCTCCGCCGTCTCGAAGGTTCCCAGCCAGATCCTCGTCTTCCTGCAAACCAGAGAAGAACAGAATCCCCCGCCATGGGTGTCAGATAGCAAGCTCCACGCCATGGATTGATCGATCGATCGATTCACAGGACAGGACAGACGACGGGGGAGTCGGGGACTAAACTAATGCATTTGAGAATTGTACGCACAGGAGAGGGTGGCGGATCTCGGAGACCCAGGAGCCCCAGTGGCGCTGCCGGACGCCGCGATACCGTTGCTGTGGCCTCGCCATTGGTGGCTAGCTGCAACGAAACCTTTGCTTGCTCGTTCAGAGGGAGCTGAGCTGCTCTTGCTTGGGGTCAGCGGGCTGAGGCCGAGAGGGAGGGAGGGAGCTGAGCGGTTTGGTCATGGCGAATTGGCGAGCTCCGGGTGGGTTTAAATAGAGAGGGAAGGGGGAACCAGATGCTAGTTGGTCGGGAAAGGCTTCCAAGTGGGCCCCACCTGCGTTTGAGCTGGCAGGTGTTTGACTGACTGTGGGCCCAGACCGGGTTGAGCATCCTTTACTTATTTCTGTCCCCTGGGCCCCGGCCAGCCGCAAAGCATGAGGAAAAGTTTTTTTTTTTTGAGTTGCAAAGGAGGAAAAGTTGTCTAGCGTAGTGACGACTGACGATCAAGCGAGGGGGGTAAAGAGCTCTGCCATGGGTGAGGTGCTGAAGTAGTGAAGTGTCCATCCTACTCCGGCACTCTCACGGTCTCACCCTTCTAAATCCTTCTCTGCTCGCCCCAACTCCACATCACCGGCATGAACAACTACAAGAATCCAATGAACATTATTAATATCTATACTACAAAGTATACACAGTTTATTCTTAATACAAAGATGTGTAGCTCTCCTGCGTATTTTTTAAAAATAAACTATAAACGACACTTGCATTACATCTTTTAGTTTAGAAACGAATAAATCACTGTCAACTTTTAGCCAAAAAATTTAAACTTGAAACTCAAGACACTTGAGTTTAAACCGTTAGTCATAATCTACTGCAAAAAGAAATAATCAGATTAAAAAACAATAACTCTAAAGCTGGTATGACTCACAACTTAATCCAATAGATGTATGGCATACACCGATTATTGATCGTTTTTTTTTCCACTTAGCATGTGTTCCATTTTCTCTACTTGTTCTTTTTCGAAACATATATGATAGATGTAGATGCTCACACATATGCACATTTTGTCTGCTATGAGCATGTCTAGTTAAGTAAAAAAACCATCAGTAGTGTAGCAAGCTCTCCAAGAATAAGCCCTGTGTGACCATGCCATTATTTATACCGAACCCAATGACCAAAAAGGAGGAAGAGATGTGGTAATTTAGGACTAGCTAGCTATCTCATTTACAGACAGTGCAGTCCATGATTGATCAGCCCATATGTTAGGTATTCAGGCATCAGATATACATGTACTATCTCTTATAAAAGATAGAGAAACTGATACTATATGTAGTTCAGGGCATCGGATTCCCCCACAAGGCTACAAACTATCTTAATATAGAAATAATCACACGGTACAATGCATGGTATGGTAGGGGTATAACTATAACTGTTTCTGATAAAAAAAATAGCAATTTCATCTTATCCACGTCACAACTATACATAGTTCAGTGGAAGAGCTCCCGCTCAAAAGACCCTGAAGTTAATTAAGTGTCAATTTGTTACATACTTATATGAAGTTTTGGAGCTGGAGTCAAAGAGAGTAATAGTAGACTATGACTAAGGGTGATTGAATGAGTCATGTTATCTACACTTTAGATTAAATAAACATAGGCCTAATGCAACAATGAGACAAACATTGTGCATATTTTATATAACAAATATGGTTTTGCTGCTATGAACAATAACCTTTACCAACAAGTAGATGTCATTTTCCTCTTTATGTTATTACTTTGAAATCAATAGTTTTTCTTGGTGCAAGGGACAATAGTTAAGTTTTAAGTTAGAAAATGCTCCAAATGAAACGACGACTCTTGGTAATCTTCTAAAACTGAACCTACACACGTTTTAAAAGCTTAAAGTTGAGAAAGTTAACTTTCAGATGTTAGTTAGTAGCAGTGCACCATCCGAGGTCACAAACTCACACATATATAGCCAACCAATTAGGGATTTGGAATGCCCGTGCAGACGATGAGTTGCTGAAATCACCCCCCATCGGTCTGCTACATCGTAGCTCCCTTTGTCTCCACCCATGGATCCAGAGTGCCGCATTGGGAAGAGCAGGCCCCTGCGCTGCTCCTTGCATTGGGACGAGCAGACGGATCATATCCAAGGCACAAAGGGGTGTGTTTAGTTGGGAGGGGAGGAATAGAACTTTTTCTAGGAAGCATGTTGTGTGAGAGGGATGAATAGGAAAGTTGAAAGGAGTTAAAGGGGAACTTTTTTGAGAAGCGTGTTTTCTAAGAGAGATGAATAACAGAGTCCAAAAGAACTTTTGGAACTAAACACGGCCCATGCCACTCTTCAAGTGCATGCATTCCTGCCGCTGACGAGGCGTGCATACCACCTCTGCCGCTGCAAATTCTGCGTGCATGTGTGGGCGTCATGCCATCATCGGCTGGCGTTTTGTTCATGCACCGTATCGGCCACACGATCTTCCTTCGTCCCGTCCCTAGCTTGGACGTTAGTGTTCTGTGGTCTCTACTGTCAGGCAATTGGGGTTCTACAAGTGGTAACCTCAGCATCTATGCAAAAATGGTCCATCGAGTTCAGGCTTTCACAGCATTGCTGACATGGGGGTGTGGTGTGGTGTTCCTTTTTCATGTGTGGCATGCTGGTGATCTGATCTGATTCAGACAGCATGTTTCAGGAAGGGGTCAGGAGGAGTGGACGAGTGGTGTCATGTTGTGGGGAGCATTGGGAGATTGGGTGCAGGCAGGGTTTCTGTGTGCTTCCTTTCGTGGGTCATGGGCGCATAGTAGATAAAACTGTTGAGCCATGTTGTAGGTTTTCAGTATAGTATATAGTAGCGTTTTCAGGTAGGCAGTGGTGGTAAGCATGCAGTACCTAGTCTAATCACTGGATAATGTAATGTGATAAGGATTAAAGGATGGAACCACGTCCATATGCTGCAGGTTCTTGTCAAGCTTTTTTGTATTGTATATAAAAGAAATATCTGTTGTCACTCGTCAATATCACACAGGGTGTTCATGCTGATTTTTAATACCCATACATTATACAGTGGCAACTTCCAATTGGTTGACATGGAAACCATGTCAAAAACTAGCTAGATGCATGAACCTCAAAAGAATTGGTACACGCATGCCGCCATACTGCATCCACAGTACTAGTAGGGACATTAATCTGGCTAACTCAGAACATGATCACACATGGTATCAAGACCAGAATATATGCATCTATGGATGTCTACAATCATTAAAAAAAGTTTCTTCCTTGAACAAAAGAGTACTACTAGTAACAAAAATAGGGAGAGATGCTAGAGACTAGGGTCTAGCTAGGGTTCATCAGCAAACAAACCATTTCTGCTCAAACACAGGTGTTCCTGACTGTTGAACTCGCTGTCTGCTTGCATCCCATGGCCGAAAGCATGCACACTACCGCTGCTTGTCCAAACATAGGAATATATGATCGTCTTGTCCAAACATAGGAGACGATCGATGATTCGATGCCACGGCTGATCGAATCTACATCGAGAGATCTCGCGCCAGTCTGAGCACTGGTCCTTTGCACGGCGCGCTCCTGACGTGGCCGCACGGCGGCGCTCCGGCCCCTACGGCCCCCCATGCGTGAGAGCGGGAGATGGCCGCGTCAGGGTTCAGGATCGGCGGGCTCAGGGCTGGAGGAAGAAAGAGATCCTAGGGCGGATCTTGGCCGGATCTCCTGATCTTCAGCCCTGTAGCTACACCAACGCTGCTGTTCAGCAGCAGGCAACACACATGTTAGTTTTTAGTTTTCACTTTATTAGTTTTCTTGAGAGGAGCAGACATATGTTACTACTGTACGTATGTGAGAGCTGCCCTTGCCTGTTCTCTGTAGTCTGTATGCATGTCCTTGTGCTGCTGTCTTGTTTCATTTTACTGTTGAAAGGCAAGCTACCAGTAGCAGGCAAGTGGTCTTGATCTCCTTGTTTATTGACTCATCATCCTCTAATTTCTCTCCCTTTTTTCTTGCACTCTTTGTCGTCTCTGAATTTGCAGAGAATAGATGTGTGGTGAAGGGTCCATCTTGTCACCTAACACACGCTCCTGTTCCTGACAAATCGCAAGCTCAAGATATATATTCCCAGTATTCCAAAATCGCGTCAGTCCATCATATCACGGCAGCAATTTATTTCCATCCAGAAAAGAGAGATAGGAGTACCAATTAATCTTTGCCATTCTGTCTTTCAGGCTTCCACCACTACAAAAGATTTGCTGATCGGAACTTGCCAGGCGGTCAAATCGAACGCAGGGCGTTGGCCATCAGCTGTGAATGTGATCCACATGTCATGCATGCCGATTTTGCTATGCTTGCCACCAGGAAAATATAGTGCTGTGTTTATATGAGAAGAGGTAAAAAGTAGTTTTAGATGAACAGTGCATGAGAAGCGTGTTCTGTGAGTGGGGTGAATAGGAAAAACTTGTTAGAGAAGTGCTTTTCCTGAACCTGAACACAACCTAGGAGCACGGTGCATCCCTCTGACCTGATCTGGCCGAGATGGTCTGGGCTGCGTTTAGATTGAAAGAAATAAAAAGTAGTTTTAGATAAATAGTGCACTGGGTGGCGTGTTATTGGCGTGTTATGTGAGTGGGGTGAAAAAACTTGTTGGAAAAGTAGGTTTTTTTTTAATCTGAACATAGTCTGCTACCTTTTCTTTTCTTCGTATAGTACCACGAGTACCTGTACTGCTCAACTTGATTCTTCAAATCCGAAATGGGCTGTGTGCAGACTACTGCGCACATCATCATGCATGCATGCAGCAGGAATCCGAAGACGCACCAGTACAATGCAAAACAACACCCCCTTTATATATATATAATAACTATATATACACTTACATAGATATATAATTTCCAAGCCGACAAAATTATGTGAGGGCATGTGTGTGTACTTTGACGTGGATTATTGAGCATAATCTTCAGCTAATTCTAGCACTCGCAGCCATGAGACGTGTCCTGCTCCGGCTGCTCTGGCTCCTACTGCACGTGCGCTGATTTTGGACTCGTCGCTGACCCAAAGCCAAGCGCGTCTCCGCGTGTCGATCGCTCGGTCTCGGTCGGCGCATGGACACGCAGCTCCTGTTCTTTGGCCTTGTTTAGATCGCCAACTTTCGCCAACTTATTTTGCCAACTTGTCACATCGAATGTTTGGACACTAATTAGGAGTATTAAACATAGGTATAAAAATAAACTAATTACATAGATGGACTCCACATCGTGAGACAAATCTATTAAGCCTAATTAATTCGTCATTAGACACTGTCGTGCTACAGTAACCCATCATTAAAAATGCACTAATGACGGCACATATTAGGCTTAATAGATTCGTCTTGCGATGTAGAGTCCATCTGTGTAATTAGTTTTATAATTAGTCTATATTTACTACTCCTAATTAGTGTCAAAAGGATGGATGTGACATTTCGCCAACTTTCACCAACTCATCTAAACAGGGCCTTTGTTGGCTGCTAATCGTTTCCTGGCATTGGAAAGAACAAACAAGACAGCATCTGGAGACGCCATGTGGCCATGATTTGCCGTGTCTGGAAATCATTTGGAGACGACGATGAGAGTGACCAATGGGATTAGAGAAGAAAAAGAAGCTCGAGGGCCATGCATGGTGATCGGAAGATCGAGCAAGATATGATTTAGAGAGCTGGTATTTGATGCCATTTTTATCTTTTCAGAGGATATAATAAGTGATTATTGCTGATTGGTTCTTGCATCTCTATTTGGTGAACAATCGTGCGAACGTGCGTTTGGTATGGCAGCCAGAGAGCGACATCTGGATGCTTTTTTCTTTTTCTTTTTTTTTTGAGAAAGTTTTCTTTTTCTTTTTTTTGAGATCAATCAGAGAATTTACAAAATGCTATCAGGGCCTGACTAGACGCAAATGGATGGTTATTATGAGGCATTGAGCATTCCCGGCCTTTTAGTTATGGGCGAGACAATTTCGGGTGAGCATGGTACGGCCGTATAAGGTCGGCTTGTTAGTAATGGGTCCGGTAGTTTTGGGTGAGTTTGTTACGGGGCCGAACAATGAGCGAGTAAGGGGTGGGGGTGGGTGGGGGGGTGGCGGCGGCGTGAGGAAGCTCGACTGTGGAAGGTGGGGCGCAGGGTGGGGACAGACGTGCCACGGAGTAATTGGTGTGCAATTTCCGGTGAAGCTAGCCCTACAATGTACAGACACCGGTCCTACCAGGAAGATGACTGTACGCTCACACTATCCATGGACCGGCAGCGAGCCGTGGACGGCCTGTTGTGGTCACTCGTGGAGGCGCTGCAGGTGGCGTCCGTTTCAACGCCGCTCGTTTTAAAGCGCTCCGATGGATGTTGTCGCGTCGAGGCACGTACGACGCCCAACCTTCGTCGTCAATCACAAAACATTCCTGCCAGTTGACGGGATATCGATCGAGCTGAGGCCGCCGACGCCGGAGCAGCTGTCTAAGCTCCCCAACCCTCTTAAGTAGGATGGTGTCCATAGAATCAATTATAGTGCCACATAGGATTTTTAGGTGATGTGTCATGTATTAAACAAGAGAGAGAGGAGAGATGGGAAGAAACTGGGTCTTACATGAGACCTAGTGTCTATGCGAAAACCAATGCACTAGACACTATTAATATTAGCATTGGGAGAGGGTAGTGTCTATATAGTTTAGGAGGAAGCAAGATGATTGGTCAATAGAATGCATAGAAAAAAGTGAATGAAGTGGCTAATTAATTATTTAGACTCTTGTTAGATGTGATGCATTGGACATTATAGTTTCTTGAGTAGTGTCAATATGACATGGCACACATAGACATCAGTTGGGTTGGGAATAGCCTAAGACCATCGCCAACAAGAAGATGCTGCAAGCAATTGAGAGGTTGCCTGAACAACTCGATCGTCGTCCACGCCACTACGCCAAGACGACGACCTCACGTACCTGTTCATGACAAGGATATACAGCATGCGTGCGCATTACACTTGCACGTACGTTCTGTTATAATACACATGGCAAGTCAATATAGTAGGACACGCTCTCCTCCGGCTCGTCGCCGATCCAAATTATTGGTTATCATCTACATATGCAAGCAGAACCAAAAACCAACAATGTGCAGATTGCAAGCAACAGTAAGTGTTGTAATCTTATCAGACAAAGTGCTAGTGCAACATTCAAGCTTGACGCTTCCATTTATCTTGTGAACAGGTAATGTTGATGAAGAAATGGGAAGTTCAAATACCCTCCGCCGTTATGATTTGAACACTCTTCGAGCTGCCACTGACAACTTTTCGGAACACAATAGGCTTGGGCAAGGAGGTTTTGGACCAGTTTACAAAGTATATTAATCATGAAATCTAAATTAAATTAAGTAAAATTCTCTGAATTACCCGTTATTCTTTCTCATGGGTGCACTGACACTGGGGATCCGATCTTGATGTTCGTCAGGGTACGCTACAAAATGAACAAAAAAATGCAGTAAAGAGGTTGTCAACAATAGCGCAGCAAGGGCAAGCGGAGATGAAGAACGAGATTTTCCTTGTTGCTAAACTCCAACACAGAAATCTTGTTTGCCTACTCGGCTACTGCATCGAACAAGATGAGAGTCTACTTGTGTACAAGTTCCTCAGCAATAAGAGCCTCGGCAAAGTGCCCTATGGTGAGTTAATTATTTGAATGACAATAGCCCCACTGCCCTTTCCTTTAAGGTTATCGTTACTTTGTAAACTATAAGTTTATAATAAACTAACCTAAACTTACAGGTCAGCAGGAGCTAAGCTGGTCACAGCGGTACAAGATCATCGAAGGTATCAGCCGAGGGCTTACGTACCTTCATGAGGATTCAAGGTTCAAGATCATTCATCGTGATCTCAAGCCAGGCAACATCTTGCTAGACGGGGACATGAACCCCAAGATCTCTGATTTCGGCTTGGCAAAATTGTTCAACATCGACTCCAGCATGAAAAACATAGCCATAATGCTGGAACTTAGTGTGGAATTAAGCTGCTTTCTTCAAACGTCTCTGTATCTAATTTCGAATAGCTATGATAGTATCACCCATTTGTACTTATTGATTGTTGGAATGCAGTGGATACATGTCACCGGAGTATGCCATGCATGGTATCGTATCTGCCAAGGCAGACGTTTTCAGCTTTGGTGTCCTAGTATTGGAGCTAATCACTAGGCGGCGACCAGCTGAGTATCTCATAGAATTTGTAAGTTGTAATTACCTTAAAAATATTTGAATAAGAGCACGCATTACTATTTACAGAGCACGCTATTAGCCAACTAGCTCAATGGAGAGTTGACTTTTCCCATGCATGGCTGGTACGGGAACACGGTGCATCCTCTGATCTGATACTTTTTTTTTCCTCTTCAAATAGTATCATGAGTACTGTACTGCTGCTCAACTCGATTCTTCAAATCCGAATGCCAAACCCAGACACGAATGGGCCAAATGTCATTATGAGACGTTGAGCTTCACGGCCTGTTCGTAATGGGCCAGATAATTTTGGGTGAGCTTATTACGGGCCGCGAAATCAAGCCCAAACTACTCCGAGCCCATCTCGTGCCCATTCCACATCTGCCTCCCCCGATAAAAACCCTAGCGCCCTCCGTCCACCCGATTTCCTCCGATCCGATCCTAGGGTTTCCTCGCGCCGCCGCCGCCGCCGCTTCCGTCGTCTCCACCGCCGCAGCCATGGTACGTATCTCCGACCTGTGCGCTTGCTCTCGAATTCACGCGCTCGTTCTGGTACCTCGGCGCTGGTCTGACGTTTTCACCCCATCGCGTTGCTTTCCATCCCCGCGCAGCCGTCCCACAAGACCTTCCGGATCAAGAAGAAGCTGGCCAAGAAGATGCGCCAGAACCGCCCCATCCCCTACTGGATCCGCATGCGCACCGACAACACCATCAGGTTCGTCGGTCTCCTATTCGCGTCCGTCGTGTTCCGCTGCCATCCGTGGCGGCGTCCTGTGCGTCGGTCGCTCATTTGTTTCTTGTTTCGTGGGTCAGGTACAACGCGAAGCGCAGGCACTGGCGCCGCACCAAGCTCGGATTCTGAGCGGGGGAGGAGATGCAGAGCACCGACGCTTGGGGAAGCTGGGGTTTACGAGCCGGCCTCGAGATGCTTCCATGTCTCCGCAACCTAGGAAGCTCTTGTTTAGATTTTGCTTGTGTTAAAGGGATCTTATCACTTGTTCCTGTAGCGTACTGAGAATGTGATATTTTGCTGATGGTTAAAGTACCTTCATAATTATGTCAAAGCTATTTTGCCGTGCAGTTGGTTATTTTGTTGATCTGTAGTCAATGATTTACCATTTCAGTATCGCGATTTGCTTGTCTGGTACTGCACTCCTGACCTCAATTGTTCTGATTTTAATAGTTTTTATGCTCTAGGTTGGTTTACTAATGATTTGGTAGGACATTTGATCTTATAGGTATTGTGTCAGTTGAATGTATTGGGTTGCATACTCAGCATGCTGTAGGAATTATGAATTAGAGCACTGCTGCTTGTTTCTTTCGGATTGTTGCTGTAGCTTTTGCAAACCATGATGAGCAGACAGCTCCCTGTTCTTGTTCTGTCAGTATCAGGATTATCAGTTGACTACTTGCATTCGAATTGGTGTAGTTTCTGTAGCTGTCTGCACTGTTGTCGGTTTATAGTGTGGTAGCACACTAGCATGATCATTAGGTTCCTCATGGATAGTTCTATTGTTTGATATTTATATAGTCGCTGAGTTGCATCCAATGCTGGTCAAAATTGTGTTGATAGCTATGGGCCTGTTCGGCTGGCTGGGCTGGCCAGCTAGGCCCACCAGTCAGCCTCCCATTCTGGCTGCCTAACGGCTCCAGCCCCAGCCCCAGCCGTGGCTGAACCAAGCAGCCGAACAGGCCCTATATTTATAGACTTCATGCTGCACTGTTGTCGGTTCATATACTAGTGTGGTAGCATACTAGCATGATCATTAGGTTCTTCATGGGTAGTTCTATTGTTTGATATTTATATAGTTGCTGAGTTGCATCCAATACTGGTCAAATTTGTGTTGATAGCTATATTTATAGACTTCATGCTGTTGTGAAGGGTTGTTTCAGATCCAGAAAAGTGCTGTGGGATAACTGAATTATATGACAGTCTCAATGCTTCTAGCTATTGTGTGCTACAACTGAAATCATTTGCTATTTAAGTTATTTTGCATCAGAGCCTGACTTTTGAATTACTTGAGTGGGTCTTTGATTTATCATTTATCTGCTCCTTGTTTCGAAACAAAAAAAATGCTGTTACTGGTTGAAGCCATGGTGCTCGCTTGATATTGTGTACCCTGACTGGAGACAAGTTTTTTCTATGGAGACCATTTCCCCATAATTGCATTTGATGCGGTCCAGTCGTGTCGCTCTTGGACAGATGAACCGCCATCGATTTCTCGTGCTTGACTCCTTGTTTCGTCTTCGGTTCTGGATATTTTATGACTGGATGAGCTATGATATTATAAATGGGGTTCTCTTTTTTTTTTCCAGCGTGTGGTTGTACTGCATCGTGCAGCATAGATATGCATTAATAACAGTTAGACAACCTTGTAGACAAAGCTTTTGTTGAAACATAGCTTCAGTGTGTATTCTTGAGTAACACTGTCTTCAAATATACATGGTTGAAAAGCTAAAGAGACAGGCGCAATTCGCAAAGATACATGCTTAAGAAACTAAGAATATACATTGGTTGAAAAGCTAGGGGCAGAAACTAAGATTGGTTTTTGTTGCCTCTTGGCATGGGGCCTGTTCTTGTGCTGGGTTGCCGCTGCCTTCAAAGCTTGCAAGTTTGCATCGCTGATGGAATGATGAAGCACCACCTCGTTGATACGCTCCAGGTGTTGGTTACCATAGGGTTCCCGCTGCCTTCCAAGCTTGCAAGTTTGCGTCGCTGGTGGAGTGATGAGGCACCACCTCGTTGATACGCTGCAGGTGTTAGATACCATCGACGCCAAGCCCATCTCCAACCTCTTAGAGGCTTGTTCGGTTCCAACGAATTCAATTCGGGCTCGGAATAATAAATATAACAAGGAATTTATAATAGGTACATCTAGAGACCGGGATTTATTTCGGGTTATAAACTAATTTATTCGTGATGGACACCTCAAGAGACCTAGAATGATTCCCCACCTCTTGACTAGTGGATTGATTCCTTGTCTTTTGGTGTTACTATCGTGTGTGAATTAGCTCTTGACCCGGAATGAATCCCGGCCTCTTATTGTACCTATCATAAATTTCTTGTTATATTTTTATTCCCGGCCCGAATTGAATCTGATGGAACCGAAAGCCCTAACTGAGCTAGGTGAAGCGTGGTGAGAGGCTCCATTGCTCATTGCTGTACCCACACCAGCGGAAGCCTCGTGGCGCGAAAGCAAAGTCGCTGGAGGCTAGGGGAGCCACCATGCTCGACGGCGAAGACGTCTCCCTGGAATCCGGCACGGTCCTCTTCGAGCGTCAGGTAAACGGCAAGCACTGCAGGCCAGATAGGGTGTCCCTGGTCGGACCTGACTGAAATTTAATCTAATTATTTGCTGAGAGTGGTAATCTCCCAGCCCAAGGTCTGGAAAGGCTTAAAATGGTAGCAGATGAGCTTAGTAGGATCTGGGCCCTCGAAGAGATCAAAGCTAGACAAAGATCCACAGAGATAGAGATACTTTAGAGGGAGATAGGAACACTGCCTATTTCCACGCAGTAGCTAACCAAAGAAGTCGTAAGAAGACGGTAGAAAGTCTGAAAGGTCCTGATGGTCTTGTAACAGATCAAGCAAGCATGCTTAAGGTAGCTGTAGATTTCTATAAAAACCTTTTTGCCAAAGAACCCAGGGAGCCTATCACCCTGAAACACGATTTCTGGGATAGGGAGGATCTAGTTACACAGGTAGAAAATGATATTCTAGTGGCTCCGTTTACTGAACAGGAAATTAGAGATGCCATTTTTAGTAGTTACGCTGAGGGAGCCCCAGGCCTCGATGGCCTCTCCTTCATTTTTTACCAAAAGTTCTGGGATATTCTTAAGGAGGATCTAGTGAACCTCTTCAACGATTTCCACAAAGGGGAACTAGACCTCCAGAGGCTAAACTTTGCGATGCTCACGCTGATCCCAAAGGTCGAAGGGGCCAATGATATGAAACATTTTCGCCCTATTAGTCTGATAAATTGTAGTTTTAAAATTTTCTCAAAAGTCCTAACTGGGAGACTGGGGAACGTCTCCCAGAGACTTATCGCTCAAAATCAAAGTGCGTTTATCAAAGGTAGATACATACTTGAGAGTGGTTGTGGCTCACGAGGTAGTTCATAGTGTACACATTAGTGGTCAGACTGGCATCATCCTCAAATTAGACTATGAAAAAGTCTATGATAGAGTAGATTGGAACTTTCTTTTTGAGGTCCTCTCGTCCAGAGGTTTCTCTCCTATCTGGATATCCTGGATTGAAAGAATTGTAAAAGGTGGTTCAGTTGGGGTTAACCTAAACGGGGAGGAAAGCTCCTATTTCAAACCGGGAAAAGGTCTAAGACAAGGGGACCCCATCTCACCTTTACTTTTCAACTTAGTTGGAGATGTTTTAACGAAAATGCTTTGGAAAGCCAAAGAGAGTGATCTAATTAAAGGTCTTTTAGTAGACTTTCAGAGAGGAGGGATTGTGTCACTGCAGTACGCAGATGATACAATTTTATTCTCTCAAGCTGACGAAACGTGTGTTAAAAACCTCAAATGTTTCTTGGTCTGGTTCGAAAGGATCTCTGATATGAGAATCAATTTTCATAAAAGTGAAATTACCCCCCTTAATTTGGAGGAGACCTCTATCCATAGACTAGCCCATATTGTAGGATGCCCAATTAGGACCTTACCAATTAAATATCTTGGTGTCCCCCTCCATCATGACAAGCTTAAAAGGGAGGATATCCAACCTTTAGTAGATAAGGTGATTAAAAAGATAGCTAGCTGGAGAGGGAGACTCGTATCCCAGGCTGCCAGGGTGACCCTTATTAAAACCTACTTAGCAAGTATCCCAGTCTACCTTCTCTCTTTCATCAAATTCCCTAAATGGGTCATTAATACTCTTAATACACACCTAGCTAATTGCCTATGGAACGACTCTGACGGGCACCATAAATACCATTTAGCCAACTGGGAATGTGTTAGCATGAGAAAAGAATTTGGAGGCTTAGGAATCCCAAACCTTAGAGATCTTAACCTCTGTCTCCTAGGCTCCTGGATTAGGAGATATCATATGGATGATGGTAAGCTTTGGAAAAAGCTTATCGATCACAAATATAACACTACCAATCCTAATCTCTTTTGCACCAGGGACAATAATGCTTCCCAATTTCTCAAAGGGTTCATGTGGGCTGCCAAAGCAGCCAAAATGGGCTTTAGCTGGAAAATAGGAGATGGTAGAAAGATTAAATTCTGGGGAGACAATTGGCTTGGTCACTCCAGCCTAGCTATTAATTACTGGGATCTCTATGTTTTAGTCAATGAAAAAACAGCTACCATAGCTGATCTGTGGGATGGCGTAAACTTGAAATGCTCATTTAGGAGAACTGTAGATTCTAGGCTCATGGTGATGTGGCAGGAAATTCTACAGTTAGCCTCTACCATCTCTTTCAGTGAGGATGAAGACTCGATGGTTTGAAAATTTTCTTCCAACGGGACATACTCCTCCCAATCTTTATACAAGATTATTAACTTTAGAGGTATCACCCCGGTATATATTTCTAGTATTTGGTCCCTGAAAATTCCTCCTAGGGTCCAGTTTTTTCTCTGGCTCTTAGGGAAGAATAAAGTCCTTACTAGAGATAACCTGGCCATTAGGCAAGAAGTAGAGAATAAATCCTGCCTTTTCTGTGGAGAAATAGAATCCAGTAATCATCTGTTCTTTAACTGTGTGGTAGCTAAGTGTATGTGGTACCATATCTCACAAGCTGTAGGTGCTAATCTTGGTGACTCCTTTGAGTCCATTGGTTCAAAATGGCTTAGTAATAAGAAGTATTTGGCTATCAATATGATTACCTCTGCTGCCCTCTGGGGTCTTTGGAAGCTAAGAAATGATTTCTGTTTTCAGAATGCAGCTTGGAGAGATATGAATTATCTGCTGAAAAGGATCCTACAGTTGGCACAAAATTGGATAATTTTGTGTCCTCAAAACAGGGTCGAAGAATTGAAAAGCCACTTATCCAAGATCTCGACAGCGGCAAGAAGTCCAGGAATGCTGACTTGGAGAACAACCTGATGAACGGCAACCTGACATCTTCGAAGAACTGGTCTGGGCAAATGACAGCAACCCAGCAGGGTACTCAGGAGATGATCAAGTCAATGACAGCTGAGGAAAAGATAGTCTAGTTAGCTGCTCTTGTTAGTTTTGCTCCTTTCGCTCCAGGTCGTCATAGTTTTGGGTACTCGTTCCTCGTTTGTAATGTCCATGGATGGCTCATCCAGTAATACTCGGTGCTGTAACTGATAATCTCAGTCTTTTAAATAAAGACGGGGCTACGCCCTAAAACTCTAAAAAAATTTAATCCAATTATTTAGTTTAAAACCATGTCGATCTATTCCCTGATAAACGTGGTGAAATCGCCGGTTTGTCTTTTATTGCATGCACACAACCAACCGAAGACTTGCCAATTGAGAGAGCGCTTGTGCGCACGCGTATGCCAAGCCAGCACGCACGCACGCAGAGACGGGAGCCGCGAACCAGAGGCGCCCCACGAACGCCGCGCAGCCAAGAGCTCGGTGTCCGCCATGGCCACCTTATTATAAGACGCCCTCGCCATCGCCACGGGCAACGCCGTCTTCGTCCATCCACGGAGAGAGAGGCGCAGAGGCAGTGCATGCCCCGCCCCCCTCCCTCCGTCCACTCCGAAGACCTCCATCCCCCCCAGCAGCCATGGCGTCCATCTCCCCTGAGGACGTCCGCGGCAGCGATGTCGATCTGGTACGCACGCACGCACAATCAAATCAAATCAATTCAAATCAACGCCCGTTCATTAATTCTCAATCAACGTCCACCCACGCTGATCATGCTCAATTCCATGGCGCCTTTGCGATTAATTGTTAATTTTACAGTCCAAGATGCCGGTGGAGGAGGTGTTCAAGACGCTGAAATGCGACCGCAAGGGTCTCACGAGCGCGGAGGGCGAAGGCCGGCTGAGGGCGTTCGGCCCCAACAAACTGGAGGAGAAGAAGGAGAGCAAGCTGCTCAAGTTCCTCGGCTTCATGTGGAACCCACTCTCCTGGGTCATGGAGATGGCGGCCATCATGGCCATCGTCCTCGCCAACGGCGGCGGCAAGCCACCCGACTGGCAGGACTTCGTCGGGATCGTCTCGCTGCTCATCATCAACTCCACCATCAGCTACATCGAGGAGGCCAACGCCGGCGACGCCGCGGCGGCGCTCATGGCCGGGCTGGCGCCCAAGACGAAGCTCCTGAGGGACGGCAGGTGGGAGGAGCAGGACGCGTCGATCCTCGTGCCAGGTGACATCATCAGCATCAAGCTCGGTGACATCATCCCCGCCGACGCGAGGCTTCTTGAAGGTGACCCACTCAAGATCGACCAGTCGGCGCTCACCGGCGAGTCGCTGCCGGCGAACAAGCACCCCGGGCAGGAGGTGTTCTCGGGATCCACGGTGAAGCAGGGAGAGATTGAAGCCGTCGTCATCGCCACCGGCGTCCACACCTTCTTCGGCAAGGCGGCGCACCTTGTCGATAGCACCAACAATGTCGGCCATTTCCAGCAGGTGCTCACGGCAATCGGCAACTTCTGCATCATCTCCATTGCTGCCGGCATGTTCGTCGAGCTCGTCGTCATGTACCCGATCCAGCACCGTGCGTACCGAGACGGCATTGATAACCTCCTCGTGCTCCTCATTGGTGGGATCCCCATTGCCATGCCCACCGTGCTCTCGGTCACCATGGCCATCGGGTCCCACCGCCTTTCGCAGCAGGGGGCAATCACCAAGCGCATGACCGCCATCGAGGAGATGGCCGGCATGGACATCCTCTGCAGCGACAAGACCGGCACCCTCACACTCAACAAGCTCACTGTCGACAAGTCCCTCATCGAGGTCTACTCCAAGGGCGTCGACAAGGACATGGTGCTCCTCTATGCCGCGAGGGCCTCTCGCGTCGAGAACCAGGTGTCTTGTCTTTCTTCATATGGTCGTTCTTGTAACTCTGCACTTTGGAGACTCTCTTGAAGTTTTTGAGCATATGACTCTCTTGAAGTTACACTCCGTACTTCTCTTCCTCTCAATGAAAAACGTGCTATGCGCGTCTTTAAAAAAACATTCAGGACGCCATCGACACGTGCATCGTCAACATGCTCGCCGACACCAAGGAGGCCCGTGCCGGCATCAAGGAGGTCCATTTCCTCCCCTTCAACCCGGTCGAGAAGCGCACCGCCATCACCTACATCGACAGCAATGGCGACTGGCACAGAGCAAGCAAGGGCGCTCCCGAGGAGATCATCACGCTCTGCACCATGGGAGCCGACGCCGAGAAGAAGGTCCACGCCCTCATCAACGGGTACGCCGACCGTGGCCTCCGGTCGCTCGGCGTCGCGTACCAGCAGGTGCCGGAGAAGAGCAAGGAGAGCTCCGGCGACCCGTGGCAGTTCATAGGCCTCCTGCCGCTGTTCGACCCGCCGAGGCACGACAGCGCCGAGACCATCCGGCGAGCTCTCCACCTCGGCGTCAACGTCAAGATGATCACCGGCGACCAGCTCGCCATCGGCAAGGAGACCGGCCGGCGTCTCGGCATGGGCACCAACATGTACCCTTCCACCACCCTCCTCGGCGACAAGAACGGCACGGTGAACGGCATGCCCATCGACGAGCTCATCGAGAAGGCCGACGGCTTCGCCGGCGTGTTCCCGGAGCACAAGTACGAGATCGTCAAGCGTCTCCAGGAGCGTGGCCACATCTGCGGCATGACCGGCGATGGCGTCAACGACGCGCCGGCGTTAAAGAAGGCTGACATCGGCATCGCCGTCGATGACGCCACGGACGCCGCCCGGAGCGCCTCGGACATCGTGCTGACAGAACCAGGGCTGAGCGTGATCGTCAGCGCCGTGCTGACGAGCAGGTCCATCTTCCAGAGGATGAAGAACTACACCATCTACGCAGTGTCCATCACCATCCGGATCGTTTTAGGGTTCCTCCTCATCGCGCTCATCTGGAGGTTCGACTTCGCGCCATTCATGGTGCTCATCATCGCCATCCTCAACGACGGCACCATCATGACCATCTCCAAGGACCGTGTGAAGCCGTCGCCCAAGCCGGACTCGTGGAAGCTCAACGAGATCTTCGCCACGGGCATCGTGCTCGGCACCTACATGGCGCTCGCCACGGCTTTCTTCTTCTACCTCGCGCACGACACCAACTTCTTCTCGGACGTGTTCGGGGTGGTGTCCATCAAGGAGAACGACAGGGAGCTCATGTCGGCGCTGTACCTCCAGGTGAGCATCATCAGCCAGGCGCTCATCTTCGTGACGAGGTCACGGAGCTGGTCCTTCGTGGAGCGGCCGGGGTACCTCCTGCTCTTCGCCTTCTTCGCCGCGCAGCTGGTGGCCACGGTCATCGCCGTGTACGCCGACTGGGAGTTCTGCCGCATCCAGGGGATCGGCTGGGCTTGGGGAGGAGCCATCTGGGTGTTCAGCATCGTCACCTACCTCCCGCTCGACGTGCTCAAGTTCATGATCCGTTCTGCGCTCAGTGGCAAGGGCTGCAGCAAAGAACAGAACAAGGCAAGCTTTGCCTGCCCAATAGTCTCCAACCCTCTCCATTAGTTTCTGATGTTATCGACCTTGATCTATTCTTGACCGGTTGCATTGTGATTTTTGCTGCTGCCTCTGTGTTGTACGTCTCCAGTGAAGCATTCTCACGAACAAGGAGGAGGGCTACGGCAAGGGGAGAGCGGCGAGGCACGGCGGGCGGTAGACTAGAGGACACTCCATCCACGGCCTGAAGTAACCAGCCTGCAGACTCCTCCGGCCTTCTTGGCAGCAAGGACGAACACTCCGAGCTCGCCGAGCAGGCCGCCGAGGTCGCAAGGTATCCTCGTCGGCGACGAGCTAACCATCTGATCCAGCTGCTGATGATCTTGACCGGTCTTCTTCTTCATCTGATTGCTGATGGATATGATGCCCTGCAGACTCAGGGAGCTGCACAAACTCAACAAGGCTAACCACGCGGCGCCAGGTAGCGGCGGCGGTGGCCGGAGAGGGAGTCCTGTGTGTTCTTCGTTTCCTTTAGGTGTATACTTACTTGTTTTGGGTGGATTTTGAGCGGCAAGAGGTTTGTGAAATCTGTGGTGTATCCGATTTTGGGTCTGATCAAGTGAATATGTGTACCTAAGTATTGTGGTGTTCTTAATTCCAAAGTGTACAGCTATACATTATACAACGGTACGGGAATGGTGAGGGTGTAACAACATATACGATATAGTATACCGAGTTGTGTTCATTTTTGTCACCATTCTTTTTGCTTCCCTGACTTCAACTAATGAGTTCAAACATAAATAAACAAAAGGAAGAAGATGTGTACTTTAACTTTGTGTAATGGAAGTTATAGTATGTCAAATACATTAGTCCATGCATGAGTCGTGAGTGACTAATACCATACGCATTTACTACAATTCCAAATCCTTAAGACCATTAGAACTCTCCCACAGCAAACATGGTAAATTGGAGACAGCTGGCTAGTAAATGCAAAAATACTTCACTGAACTGAATTATGAAAAACCACTATTTTTGTGACAGATTCATACAATATATGGTTACTAACTGTAATACGCACAAGACAACATTTTAGGAAAGGAAATGAGAAGCGATTCGAGAGTAATATGGTACTCTAGGCAAAAGTGTAAACGGACCTCTGTTGAATGCCTACACAGTGTTTCTGGGACAGCAAAGTGATTTGCAGCCCAAGCAGGCTTCAGCGCCGACATTTTAGTTCACCGCCGAAAACATACGGAACAGCAAGCTCAGACATCTGAAGCAGAACTGAGCTGTATACTTCCTATGTAAAAAGTCGAAGCATGTGCTGGGACTGACTGGGGATGTCGCTTCAGATTTCAATATGCACTAGGCCTTAGTTTAGTCACGGATTAGGATAGTGCCATGGGTTTTGCACCATCCTCCGCATTGGACTTCAACTCATCTCAAGTTTCAGCATATCCTTCTGATGAATATCTCCAATAAAGCAGAACATGCTTGAAGTTTGAGCCACATAAAGTTATCCATTGTAGCCATCATCCATCAAATAAAGAAAGGTTATTCATTGTGAAGGCTTAATCATCTTCCAGGAAGTGAACTCAGAAGGTATTACATTTTCGTCACAGGAAATAGCAGCTTTGGCAGTCAGCTTCCCAACCAAACCATGGTACAAAAGGCCTCTAGCACCAAGCCCACCAACTAGCCAAAAATTACAGTTGCTCTTCTTGCCTACCATTTCATCTAAACAGCCCAAAAGTGGTAATGATCCATTGGTTGTTAGTGGAGGCATGGCTCGTATCCCAGCCCTTGCGTGTACAAAATCCCATTTACTTATTCCTGGATAAACGCCAGAAGCTTTTGGGAGCAGCTCATCCTTTGCGGTAAGAGCTTCTTCATCAGATACAGTTGAAGAGTAGTTCTCTGATTTCCATTGCCAAGTTGACCCAATTGAAACTGTACGGGGACCTTGGAATGCCATCCATGCATCAGACAATATCGAAGGGCTTTGATTGCCATATTCTTCTCTGCAGGAAGTAAATTCATCAATCAGATTTTTCAAGCTAGCACAATAATGACTTTGAGTACACAGAACCTCCTTACACTGTATCTGATGGCAACTGGAATTCAGTGATAACTCCTCTACAGGTTCTAAGAGGCAACTTATTTGCAAGTTCAGGAAGTGAACGAGCTTTGGCCCCAAGGCAGATGATGACCGAATCATAATCACCTGCACAAGTTTGAAGTGCCTTAGGTATAAAATTTGTAGTTACTGCAATGCAATTGCTTCGAACGGCCATACAGACTGCCACATATATGAAATTCATTAAAAATTTTGCTCAAACTGTCAAAGTGTAGGCTGACAATATTAGAGTTTGGATTTCGTGTCATTACTTGAAATGCTTTGGCGCAGACCAAAACTACAAATGTACCATTGTGTATGCTTATTTCAGTTTAAGATGAACTGGAAGCCAAAATGTACAGAGCAATGTCACCAGAGAATGTCATTAGAGGCTACCAGAATTTACCTGCCAATTGGTGTAGGTTACCAACATGTTGCTTGTAAAGCTTCAACTCTTTCTGCTCACTTGATAATGAGTATGCTTCATCTGCCAGATTTTGGCATGCAGAGAACAGTGCCTGTAAAATTCAAGGACAAAATAGACTGGCTTACCAACTACAGAGGATGGAAAAACAAGCAACACCAAGATGAAGCAAGAAGTAATGCAGCACCTGTAAATATTTCTTAGGGTTGATGTTCAGTGCCAGTGGCATATAAACTGCAAAGTCAAATGGAACACACAACCCAGGTATCAGGCGCTGTGCGGCACCAGAATCAAGCACTTGAAGGCTGCAACTCTCGAGGCAACTCTGAGCATTCTATCTTGAATAGGTTGAAGCAATTAAAATGATGCGCCAAAAACATAAAAGAAGCACCTGAGAGCGCATCCGAGTAATCTTAATTCAGCAGTACCTCCAACAATATGTCAGCAGCCTTCTCACTCGTAGGTGGCCGCACAATTCCCCTGCTCAATACAAGCTCTCCATAAAAATAGAGCAGATTGTACAAGCTCTCCTTAAAAGTAGAGCAAATGGAGACAAGGACTATAGATATAGTGGCAGAGATGACATGTTTACCTTCTCCAGATAAGGTTATCATCTTGACTAGTTGTATCTGAGCCGGCAGTTCCATTTGCTTCCTCTGCACTTCGGAGGAGATCCATGCTCTCTTTCCAGAACTCAGCTCCCCTCCAGAGAAGCTTTGCTGCAGTTACGGAGAATTCATACTCATGACGAAACTGAATTAAGCTGGATGCTGAATGCCAAATCATTCGCTGAGCAGTTAAGTAGGGTATGGAAGGAACAATTAAGGGTGCGTTTAGATTCACTTTCTCCCAAAAATGCACTATTCATCCCACGTTTCTTTTATCTCATCACTCCCACTCACGAAACACTATTCATCTATACCACTCTATAGTGTTTTTTAGGGTTTGGGGGGGGGGGGGGGTCTGCAGTGTTTTTTCGGCTAAACACCCCCTAAACCATACTTTGATTGTTGGTAAAAGATGTTTGAGAGAACGCAGTGGCAGACCTTTAGGCGAGTAAGGATGGAGAAGTCCTCCCGAGACGCCCGACGCGCCTCCCCCGACCCCGTTCTCGTCGTAGATGTCCACGGAGACGCGGGAATCCCTCGGGCTATGCTGAAATCGACACCGGCGCCGGTTCAGTCGATTCTGCTTGCGACAGACCACACAGTACAAACTACAAAGGGGAGAGACGAGGAAGAAGGCAAGAGGAGGATGACCTTGAGGAGGTACCACGCGACAGAGAGCCCCGCGAAGCCGGCGCCGAGGACGGCGTAGCGCAGGGGGCGGCGGCCTTGCCCACCTGCCGGCGAGGACGAGGCGGCGGCCGCGGCTGCGACGGTTTGTTTGGAGTTGAGGCTAAGGTTGGGGAGCAGACGGGAAGGAGCCGAAGACCAAGGTGGCGGAGCCATGGCGTCTCCGGGCGGCGGCTCCTGCTGCTACGGAGAGGAACGGTGCCGGAGCGGACTGGGCGGCCTGCGGGGGACTCAGATTCAGTGAAGTTGCTTCTTCATGTCACGTTGTAACTTTGAGTCCATCTCCACCCTCTATTTCATCTCGATGACTCTGATTGTCTCAAGTAGAGCCGGAAGAATTAACCATTTTTTCCGAGACAGAGGCAAAATATATCGACGTTATAAGCATAGATGAATAGCATTTTGCAAACCATTCAGACCATTTACTGCTAAATAGATTTGCATACACATTATATAAAACAAACCTTGCATTTTGAATAACTCAAAATGCCAACAGTACCAATACATAGCATTTTTTAATAGTTCAAATTGTCAATTTTGGCACAACTGCCACCACCAAACCACTGTAAAATATGGCCATTTCACCTATACAATTGGGCCACAAAAGACTATAGTTAGACCACAAAAGACTATAGTTACCACCAAAAGACTATAGTTAGGCCACAAAAGACTATAGTTAGCCCTGTCCAAAATACTATCTAACCAACCTACACATCCTAGAACAAATCATCAATATGGAGAATATCATCATCACATATTGGAGCTGTCACAAGTTGGGTAAAACTGTCAAGAATATTATACTCTTGAATCGCCACAATCTCTCCTTTGTTGCAGCCATCATTTTCCACCTCTTTCGGAGACTTTTGTTTCTTCTGTTTTTGCTTTTGTTGCTGCCAATAAAGACATAGCTAATTAGCTTAGGAAATGAACTAGACAGCATGCAAAAAAAAAATTAGCTTTGAAGCTGTCAGCATACCTTTGTTCTTTTTTTATGGTGCAGCAGATTTACTAGGCTTCCCCTTTTGTAGCTTATCAAGCCAAGTTCTTTTTCTCCTTGAATTTTTTGACTTGACATCCTTTTTCTTCAGTTGTGCAGCACTGAAGTCTTCTTTTTGCTGCACATTTGGCTCAATATTTTCTTGGTCATTACATGGTTCTTTCATGGCACATGGCTCAATGTTTTGCTGCACATTGAGTTTTTCCTCCAATTGTACTGCCAAACAATCTAGTGCATTTTCTAACAACAAGCGACACTCTAGATGGTTGGTTGCTTTATATGTCAAATTCAGAAATTTATGAAACATATTTTTGCACCAAAGTTGAGCCTCTAGCTTTGGATTTTCAACCACATTCCTGCCTTCTCTGTCATGAATACTTCCATTGCGAGCTTCTCTAGTCCATCTCTTTAAGACATAATGTGTTGGCAAAGTCTTTATATTCATCAAATCAAGAACTTTCAAACCATGTGCACAATATTCCTGTCCTGTTAAACATTTCACAACTACATGAGGTTGTTTGGTTCAAAGGATCACCCATGACTATGCGCTCCTCCTCAAAACTTAAACCACCATGACTATGCACTCTTCCAATAGCAACAGCATATCTATTTCCCCCAATACTTTAGTGCATGCATCCATTGATCTTTCATATTGGCTTTGGAAAGCTTCAAAAATAACTGGAGTGTAAATTTGACTTGCCTGCACTAACATAGGTGTGCACATTAGTCTTCTTGGTATGTTCTTCCTTGATTCAAATTCAGATTCCAATTCCTTAGCTCTTTTTTCTTGCACTGTCCTCTCAAAATGCTTCAAAAATCTAATAATATCGAAATCTGATTTTAAATGATTTTTCAATGCATTATTGAAACTCTCACTTAGTTGTGTACTTCTCACACCCAAACTGAAGACATCTCTCATATAACACTCAGCCCATTTTTCTTTCACCTTATATATACTGTCCAACCAAGTTTGTTTATGCACTTTAGATCTCATCATCTCAAATGCTTCTTCAAATGCTGCCTTGTCCTCATAGCCATACATACAAGTACTAAATCAGAGAGAATATGAGATTCTTCATCTTCTTGTTCACCTCCATCTTCCTGTTCACCTCCATCTTCTTGTTCACCTTCTTTCATTTTGTCCTTCACTGGAGATAAATGTTTGACAGCATTTTGCATGATGGGAAAGGTGCAAAGGCCATGATATGATTCTGTAAATACTTTAGAAATTGCTTTTGCCATTGCTGCATCTTGATCTGTATAAATAGTTCTAGGTTGTTTCCCATTATGTGCAGCTAGAAAGGTCTCAAATAGCCATGTAAATGAGTCTTCTGTTTCATCAAACAAAAGTGCAGCACCAAAAATAGTAGTTTCACTAAAGTGATTGAGCCCCAAAAATACACCAAATGACCTATACTCTTTGTTTGTACCAAAGGTAGTGTCAAATGTGACCACATCACCAAAGTGTGCATAGTCAAGGATCATTTTAGCATCAGCCCAGAATATATTGGTGATATGCTCCTCACAATCCAACTGCAAAGCATACTCAAAAGATGGATTCTCAGCAATCTTGTCGTGAAAGTACTTCAACATACTTCCAGCCTGTCCAAAAGCCAACTCTCTCTGCCTTTTGCTTTGCAAATAATTTTTGCGGTCACGACAGGTGTAGCTAAGATCAAGTGCTCCACCAACTTGACGACTAGCCAACTCATGGGCAGCTTTTGGCCTAATTCCAGAATCATCAGCCGTCTCAATTTCAAAAGCTTGCAGCTCTAAAATTTTCCTTTGTGAAGCCATCAAGTGACGAGTTTCTGGCAAGTGAAGATAGTGGTTGTGCTCAAGAACAACATCAGTAACTTCATAGTTTCCTGCATCTCGATCCAATATAAGGGTCATTCGGGCTTTGCAATCTGTTCTTGTTTCAGGTCTAAAACATTTAGTCACACAATCAGTTTGCCCTTTTTTATGATGACCCTCATTGGAATAAACATATCTACATGAAGTGACCTTGCGATCGAAATTGCTCACATTTGTGTACCTTTTCCTCACATTAAATCATGTACGACCACCATAAGCCACCCAATATTGCCAAGCCTCATCTGGACTTCTGAATCTCAAACCAACTTGAGGAATCCCCTTTTCAATTTCTGCCATTGCCTACACAAAATCGAACAAATTAAACTGAATCTTGAGTCACGGGACACTTTGACTGAAAAAAGAAGAAGCTTACTGTGTTGCCGACGAGGACCTTCCTCCAGGCTTGCGCGAGCTCCACCGGCGCAAAGGGCGCAGTCCGCGGGAGAGCACGGGGAAGCAGCGCAGCGCGCAGGAGGCCGCAGGCCGTGGTGAGGGGAAGTAGCGCAGCTCACGCAGGAGGACGCGTGGGAGAGGGCGTGACGCAATGGAGGGCGGTGGGGGAAGCGCCGCGGCGGCGGAGCGCGCGGGAGAAGTTGCGCGGGCAAGACTACATGGACGGCCACGTGGCCTAGCTCGGCGCCGAAGATCTCGGCGCCGAGCTCGGAACGCGGCGCCAAGCTCGGCGCCGCAGATCTTGGCGCCGAGCTCGGAACGCGGTTTGGCGCCGAAGTGTTGGATTCGTTTTCTCCTTCTCTTTTTCTTTCTTTTCTCTCTCTCTTCCTCATCCCGCTGCAGAACCTACCCGCGATTAGTCATGCATGTATTGGATTTGTCGTTCAGATGTCATGAAGTTGATTAAATGTTTTCTAGTATTTATCATGCTTTGTTATTATCTAGTATTTTAAGAAGTAATTAAATATTGTCATGCAACGAAATTAAATATTCAAAATTTCATTGGGTAACGATTACACAGAGGTGGGTGACGATTACATAAATTACTAGACATAACAATTACAGTGGCATGTATAGATCTTTACCTAAGTACAGTAAAGATCCTATACTAAAACTAACATGCCTTAGGTAATTTAAAATCTACGACAAATATAGGGATGATAATGCTACTAGTGATGATAACTAGTAGTGCTCCCACATACAGAACTGTGTTGCGCCTTCTCCATAGTATGTTGATGGTGGAGCTGCTGCTCCCACATACAGAACTGTGTTGCGCCTTCTCCATAGTATGTTGATGGTGGAGCTGCTGGTGCTGGTGGTGGTGGTGGTGGAGTTCCCTTGTTGTGGCAAGGGCAACAACAATATGGAATAGTGCATATTGGCGTCTTTGATCCCCCGGCATCATCTTGTTCCTCACTATCGGGCTTGCCATTTTCGATCTCAAACTCTAGATCTTGAATACGATGCTCCAGGTAGTTAATGTACTCCTGATGAGGCCAAATAGGAACCGGATCCACCCAACGAGTGAAGTCACAGTTATCGGGAGCTTCGGAAGACTGTTAAGGAAGGAATCAGAAATAATGAAGAATAAAAGGCTATAAAAACAAGATAAATCTAGGGTAGCAAGGACAAACCCATGCGCGCGGGCATTTGAAGAAACGACGACCTCCTTCTCCCCACCCGACCTGTATCTGTACTAAACAGTCCTCACCATGCCTGCATTTTGGCCACTCTTCTCGGCGGTTATCGTATCCTCTAAGTGGACTATCACTACTAAAGTCATACTTACTCTCCTCGGGCATCTGTTCCACTGCTTCATCAAAGTTATCAGGACCAACAGTTCCCTCCCACACAATGGGAGGTCCCTTCCTTCCTCCCTTCCCTCTACCTTTCGCACTGGACGAACCTCCGGACATGGTGAGATGTGTGGCGAGAAGGATGCAGATAGACTCTTGTATTTAAAGACCAGCCGATCCACCGAACCTCGCATCCGCACCCACCAGTATTAAATAAGGTGAAGCGCTATAGATGAAAAGACTGGACGCTGAAAAGCCTATAGGTAGGTCGCCATGTTTGAAATCAATGCCGCGCTGAAAAGGCTATTCTGAAAAGACTTGTCGCTGTAACCTATTATGCATATGTGATTGGATCGCGCCCTGAAAAGCCTATTCGGCATTGAGTTGTTAGCTAGTGAATTGGTAAAAATGTGATATGAATTTTATTTTGAAGTAAAAATTTAGAGTCATACACTATTTTCCGGTCATGCCTTAAATGCCATGGTGTTGGCGTGTAGAAATGAAAATAGGGAGTTATTGGTTTGCTTAAGGCAATAGCGTGCATTCTATTTCGTTAAGGCAAAACGATTTCTATGTTTGTTTTGAGATAAGGGAAAAATTAGAATACAACATACAAAAAATTCGCCAGAGCCTCCCCTATTACTTTGAGGTAAAAAATTCGCCAGAGCCTCCCCTATTTTTTGTGGTTTCTCACACATATTCACTTAACATAACATATAGCATATAGACAACACATATCAAAGCACATAGTCCACAGTAATGTGAATAGTCCACATATAAATATCAAAGTTCATAGTCCATAGTACAGTCCATAGTGCACAGAGATATCAAGGTCCATAATACATAGCACAGTTCATAGTCCTAACATACACAATAACTAGGAAACAATGAAGTCACAAACTCTCTCACTTCTTCCTGCTCTTGGCCTTACCTTTACCTAGAGCGTCGGTCCCTGGAGTGAAGCGTTTTGCAGGGCGGCGCTTCCTAGGCCCAGGAGTTTGAGAAGGCTGAGTGAGAGGAGCATCCTGTAGCTGAGAAGGTCCAATCTCCTCCTGATCGTCGTCCTCACCAACAAATCCCTTAACCACTGTCGACCAGCATGATTTGTTGCTACTTTAAGTTCCTCCAACTTCTTCTCAAACATCTCTACGTCAAGCATGCGACAAACCTCCTCAAATAGAGGGAAGTTCTCCTTAGTATTATCCTTGCGTAGTAGATTCTCTGCCATGTGTCGAGTGCACCAACGGTGGTGCAATGGTGCATACCCCGGAATGACCTCATTAACCGCACTGAGAATACCTTGATGTCTATCAGAGATGACACCAACCTCTCTGCCAGGGCCTACCACATGGATCCGAACAAGCCGCAAGAACCATCCCCGGCTATCTTTGTTCTCCTTCTCCACCAAAGCAAACGCCAAAGGAACCAATGCGTTGTCCGCATCACAAGCAATGGCTATTAACAAAGTTCCCATGTACTTGCCAAGCAAAAAGGTACCATCAATGGAAAACACTGGACGACAATGCCTGAATGCTTGGACGCATTGAGGAAAACACCAAAATGCACGAAAGAAGATTTCCCTGCCGTCCTGACGCACCTCATTTGGTTTCAGCATTAACTCATAATGCATTCCTGGATTTGCTGCTTTCATAGCATTTAACATTGCTGGCACCTTCTCATACGCAGCCTCCCAATCACCATAAATCATCTTCCAGGCCCGTTGCTTCGCACGCCATGCTTTTCCATACTTTATTCTGTAGTTGAATATCTCCTGAGTCATAGTAATAACACTCGACACCTTTATGTTGGGCTCCACCTTCAACATATCAACAAGTCTTTTGGCAATCAGAGTAGATGTCAGTTGTCGATGCTTAAGTTGAATCTCAAGGTTCGCACAAGTGTGTACATGATTCACTTTGGTGATCTTGAACTTTCCAGTGACCTTTTGCTTCGTAGCACATACCTTCCAATTGCAATATGGCTTCTTGCACACGACAGTGTAGCGACGCTGCACATACGAATGGGTTACCTTGAAAGGCCTTCTACGTCTCACAGCATACTCCTGTAACACCCTTCTCAATGTAGGCAGGTCCTTGAAGACTAGGCCGGACTTAATTTCAAACTCGTCTTCATCACCCCTATGTGGAGCCTCAAGTAACTCATCCTGTCTTCCTTCTGCATAAGCACTGTGGGAACCACTAATATCACTGAATTCATGAACTAGTGGATCACGACCACAGACACGTCTGAACAGATCCATATCCTCTTCGCCCATTGCCACAGGGCGGTCATCATCGGAATCAACGGCCCTAGCAACCCCATAAGGCTCCTCATCATCCTCAATCTGAACTGACACACTATTAGAACCGTAACCGGTATTGGATGGTGGATTCAAAGGAAGGACAACGCATTCGGGAACCACTCCTGCATTCAAACAACAAAGCAAGACAGAATTGATACGCATGAGTGGATGGTTATGAGTCAACGGAATTGTGAACAACTGGAATTGGTACAACACTTACTTGGATGGTTCTGAGTCAATGGAATTTCCTGAGGAGCAATTAAGTCCTTCGGTCCGGACTGAGCGTCAAGGGGTGCAACCACATCTTCCACATTCACCTCCACGCTTCGAAGGGGAGGGTTATAATGAGATGGTCCAGCATGGTCTTGGATCGGTGCATGCAAACTTGGGTGTGGTTGATGACGACTAATTCGATGGTTTGACAAATTACGCACGTACACCTCCACCGATTGACATTCACTATTCATGACAATATTCACAAACTTCTCCCAAGATGCCTCAGATGTAATACCAACCAATCGGCTACAAATTTGCCCAAATTTATTATAGTGCATGACTCCTTCAACTGAGATGCTGTCAGTGTTTTCATTTACGTGTACCACCTCACGAGCCCTATCAACCAAATCACTCAACAACGGACGGTCAACAAATAACAAAGTCTCCGTGTCCGTCCCAACAAAACTGACATTCCCAAATTCTCCTTTCTTCACAACTCCTCCATGATGCAAGGTGACAATATTCTCCATCTAGTTCATGTCGACCTCATATAAGAAAGATTATTTTCTAAAATTCATAATCCTTATCTATATTAAGCACTAACCTAAACGTATAGTAAACAAAATTTCTAATTATATAAATATAAATACTAACCTATTATGCCTAAATACCGTATAATATCAAATAAGTACTGATTATTCTAAAAAATATAACTAAATTAGTTTGCTAGATCAAAGAACATCATAAATAGGTCAAATCCATAACTAAATTACCTTGTAATTTGTTCTATATAACTAATTGCCTATACAAATAATTAAATTTACTATATATTACAACTACATTTTTTTTTGAAAAAAATTACCAGACGTGGGCGGGCGCAGCTACTGCCGAGGAGGCGGGTGCAGCAGCTGCCGGCAGAGGGGCCGCCTGCCCCCTCGCCGGCCGCCTAAGCCACCCCCGCCGTCTGCCCCCACGCGCACGCGCGGGCGACGACGGCGGGCGACGACGGGAGGCGACGGCGGCGGCGGCAGGCGACGGCGGGCGACGACGGCAGGCGGCGGCGGGCGACGGCGGCGGCGGCAGGCGACGGGGGCGGCGGCAGGCGACGACGAGCGACGGCGGCGGCGGCAGGCGACGGCGGGCGACGACGGCAAGCGACGACGAGGGCGTCGACGGGCGCGGGCGACGGCGGCCGCGGGTAGGTTCTGCAGCGGGATGAGGAAGAGAGAGAGAAAAGAAAGAAAAAGAGAAGGAGAAAACGAATCCAACACCTCGGCGCCAAGCCGTGCCGAGCTTGGCGCCAAGATCTGCGGCGGCCACGTGGCCGTCCACGTCGTCTTGCCTCGCTGGACTCGCCAAAATGGTCGGCGCCATGAGATACGACGCCGAGACGTGTTACCTCGGCGCCGTGTTACAGGGCGCCGACCCCCAGGGTCCATTTGTGCAAATCGTTCTACCAGGGGTCTATTCGTAAAATAAGTTTTACAAAAGGGCTAAAAACCAAAAAAGTCGGGTACGCCGCCAAGCCGCCGGCGAGGATTTTCCAGTCCGGTGCTATTGGAATTTTCAGATAATGGGTTATTGGGCTAGGCCCACACAAAGCGGCGGGATTTTCAGTCCTCCAAACAATACGACTATGGGCTTAGGCCCATATACTAGTATGATGCCTCCCAGGTCCCAGCTATCAGCAGCATAGTTTCTAAATAAAAAAAAACAGCATAGTCCTCTCTAAAAAAAACACTACCATAGATGCAATGCAAAGCAAGGATCCTCTCAAATAAGATACACCAGTAAGGCAGTAACATTATATACAGAGTAGGTAGAGGTCAATGCAACTCTTCGGTGAGCCAGCTATTAGGCGAGAAATTGTTAGTTACAGGTTATGTCGAGATCAGGGCAGCTGTGAATTCTGAACTGATGCTACAGCTGCGAGTTCTGAACTGACGCTATCTACTGGTGCTACATTACAGCAGTCACAAAAAATGCATCCCACCTACAATGGTTAAAAGGCTTGCTACTCCACCACAGCAAGCTACCAGAAGGCGAGGTTACGTCAGCCGGGGCGAACACAGGCTTTCTCCACTACCTCGTCATGTTCCTCCACTTATCCTTCAAGTCCACCTACAATAAGACATAAAATTGAAACACCTCATGGAAGATCAGCAACCAAAGCAACTTCAGTGTAGCATATAGAGTACTCACTGGTGTTCTGCCGATAAAAACATCAGGATTGTTACTCAGAATATCCTTCCAATTGCCGCTACCATATCTGCACATGAAATAGTTGGAATGGGACAATGAGCATCACGCAAGAAAATGGCTGGAAACTGCCTAACGACGACCGAAACAACATTGTATAGAATGAGAAGGCTAAATATCTTCAAACAGCAGTGCAAAATCACATACAGTTCAACACCCTTTCTTAGTGTTTCTTCTTCTAACAAGCACCACTTCCTTGCCTTTCTACGCTTATTTTTGTTGTCTGCCGGTGGCAAAGGAGAAACTGGTATTCTCCTTGGGCTAGGCAAGTGCGGTCTACGTAATGCTGGTTCTGAACCCCCGGGATCAGGCGACTCCTCCCACTGCAAACAAGCGGATTCGTTTTAGTGACATGACCAATATCTACGTATCTATGTTTTTGCAGTTATGCTACATTGCTATAAAGCTATCCTACAAGCTAACCAAAAAGGATTTTAATACCACAGACATTTAAGATGCATATAATTTTAAACCAGACGGCAGAAATGGTTGTGATAGAGAACAGTAGTAAAGATTGTCAATAAATAATTATTCTAATTCCTTATGAGTGCAGATTGTATCGCCTAACACAACAAATTTGACCAACTAATGGATTTCACAACTTCATTTGACCATATCTTGTCATGGTCAGAGCATCTTATACAAGAAAGCATATGCTGTCCACAAATTTCTATATGATCAGAGTTTGCAGAAAGCACGGCTGTAGGCTATTCATAGTAGAAACATAGAGAACAATATATAGAGAGATTCAATCAATTGATCAAACAGGAAAAAATGTGCACATAAATTCTAATGCAAAATGTTGACATGACATAACAAAGGCGCTGAGATCATGCAGGTTCTTCTAGTTAAAATGATGATCAAGGGTTGCTTGTATTTTTAATTTAATAATCATAGCAAATGAGATTGAAATTTTTCAGAAAATGGCATGTACGAGCAGGGGGCTCACCTGAATGGTCTGTGCCGTTGGATTCCAATCCATAAGACTGGGAGGTGTTTTATTCGGACCGTTGTTATTTTCATTAAGCACACTTGCGCCTGCAGGGCCACAAGCTGCTGGCTGACCACTTTCAGCACTTGAATTAGCTGCCCTATCCATCCTTGTAGCCAACACCTCATCTGCAACTGCCTTTGCAGCTGGAAGTGGATCCTCCACTACACTGTGAAGCTCAGCACAGCTAGCCTTAAGAGCATCCACCACCTTGGAAACTTCTGGCGTCGAAATTAGATTTACACGAGAGGTAGGCTCTTCAAGCTTGCCCAGAATCTCACGTGCTTTTCCTTCCCCAGCTGTAAGTTCCATTATGCATAATAAATTATAGGCTCGACAGTTGTGGCTTTACGCAAAAAAAAAAAAACAAAAAAAAAACTGATCTAGGAGCTAAAACATTAACACATGAATCATGCATGTAAAAACCTGGAGCTGACCAAAGGCAAGAACCTAAACTCCTGTACCAAGTACACCACAAAATGACAATCAACTACAAACATAGCTGGAACAAACCACTGATGGTATGTGATCATTGAAATACTGCAGTAACACACTCAAAAGTAATCACAAGATTGAAATAATGCAGCTCGATATAGCATAAAATAACTAGCAGAAAGAGCACAATTAAGAAAACTAAAGCCATTAATAAATTGCAAACATAAATTACAAAGCCAGACCAAGAACCAGAATACCAGATTCTCATCTCAGTATTTCCATTGACAAAACTTAAGCCAGATAGATTTCCAGATCACGATGAATACAACTGCTACACTCTTACTCACTGTTCCTATTTTCAATCAATTACTCATAAGAGATACAAGTCTTTCGTCCTACTTCCCTGAACTGATAATAAAATCATGCTTTGCTTGGAAACCTAAAGGCAGAGACTCAGGATGGAATTATTTGACCCAATGGAGCTATATTTTGACATCTGACATCGGTAAAATAGAGCGATAAAATTGAACTTGTGGCCTAATGTGCTTCATGAAGTTACAAAGAACACAATGTTATAATCATTGCTTCTTTCCCTGCTTCCTTCGCCGAACGGAAAAAACTACATGTTTCATAATCGAGCAGAACGCATTCCACCCAATCCAGAGGTTCTCAATCAATTTTCCAAATTAATCCACAATGCTGCTATGCTGGTCTGAATTAGCTGCATTGCCACCAAAAAGATCCTCACCTAACAGGCGGAACTTGGCGCGGGTAGCCTCGTCCGCCTCACGCCACGTCTCGACGGCACCATCCCCGACGATCCGCTCGGCTGCCACCTCAAGCAGCGAGGGCCCAATCGCTTCCCACTCGGAGGCGAGGAGCTCCCGGACCCGCTCCTCCGCGGCGGAGCGGTCGCCCCACAGGCCCCTGAGAACGACCTGCGAGAACGAGTTCCCCACGGCGGCCTCGAACTGGTCCACCGTGGCGACGGATTCGTCGGAGGCGAGCGCGCTGGACCCTCCCTCATCGACCGCGCGGCGCGCGCGGCCGTCGGGGCGGGCGAAGAGCGCCACGGCGGCGGCGTCGAAGTCTGGCGCGGAGGCCGCGAGGAAGCCCGCGACGGCGATGTGGGCGGCGGCGATTGGGGGAGGAGGGGAGGGGGCGGCGGGGAGCGAGGCGAGGAGGTGGAGCGTGTCGAGCGCGGAGGCGGAGACCGGGTCGGCGGCGAGGCGGCGGAGGAGGACCGAGCGGCGGAGGCGCGGGGTCGGGTCGGAGGGGAAGGGCAGCGCGGCGAGGAGCGCGTGGGCGGCGGCGGCGGGCACGGTAGTGTCGCCCAGGACATGGTCCAGGATGAGGGTAGCGTCCGCCGGCGTCAGCCGCGGCATCTTCTCGCCGGCGCGGGGGCGCTTGCGCAGCGGATTCGAACGCGACCGAAGCGAGGGCTCAGCAGCCGAGCGGACGCGCCGGCGCGACGGCTTGGGGAGATACTGGGAGAGGGCCCGGGAAGAGGAAGCGGCGGACTGGGGCGTGGGAGGAGAAGCGCTTGGTTGCAGTCTTGCGGAGGAAGAAGACGGCGGAGGCGGGGGGATTTTCCAACGGCGAGAGCTCGGCCAATCTGCCGGCGGTGCGCCCTGCACGAGACGCTGCGGCTCGAAGTCCGGTCGGGGCTCGGTAAGGGCGTAAGGCGCCTCGGGCAGGCAGAGTTCTGGGCTCGGGCCTGGGCCGTGGGCCTTTTCGGCGGGACGAGAGAGAGAGAAGGCCCGCCGCAAGCCCTCTTATTTGCTGATGAGGAGAAGCTCTTTATATTCTTTTTTATGACATTAAAATAGCTATTGTCTTCTTCCAACACTGGCTAAAATCAAAGTCAATCCAAACATGTGAACAGCTTTTGGAGGTCATAGCCCATTTTCAAATACAATGATTGTTCTTTGACGTATGCAAAACAACTCTCCTACAAACCATGCAAACAAATATGATGTGCCATAAAAAATTCGTACTCCTGCATCAGTCAATCAAACACATCGTACATATCGTATTTTCAGACTCAAATTTGTCACCAACTTGTCCGTCGGGACAATTCTCCATCTACGTATAATTATTTTGGAAAAAAGTCCTTTTCACCTCCCTCGACAATGAGCTGAGTTTAAATTTTCTCCCAGATCACAAAACCGTCTAACCAGCCTCCTTGAAACCGTATATTTCACCTCCCCGAGCTGGACATAAGCGGTTTTGAAAGCGGTTTTCTATTTTTCCTTTTTTATTTATTTTGGCTGAAACTTTGAAAAATCATAATAACTCACAAAAAAATCATAAAATTGAAAATTCAATTTTTTTGACTCCATATAAGTTTATAAACGTATAAAATATATAGTATACTTTGGTATAAAATTTTTTATTATAGATTTAGATCTATTTTTTACTATAGTTAAATATAATAATTCATAAATACATTTTTTATGGTCCAATCATGGTAAAATTTTTATGGTGAGATAATTATTATATACTTCGATAGTATTAAAAAAGTATACTCATTAGAATATGTATAACTTATTTAAAGATTTATTTAGGTCAAAATATACTCTAAATAAATCTAAAACTAAGTTATAAATGATCCAGTGAGTATAAAATTTTTTAATATAGTTGAAGCATACAATAACTAGTCTGCCATAAAAATTTCATCATGATTGGACCGTAGAAAATGCAATTATGAATTATTCTAGTTAATTATAGAAAAGAATAGATATAAATCTATAATAAAAACTTTATACTAAATCATACCATATTATACATTTTCTTTATTAATATACTTATGTGGAGTCCAATAAAATTAGATTTTCGATTTTATGATTTTTTCTTTGATTTACTATGATTTTTTAAAGTTTCAGCCGAAATAAAAAAAGAGAAAAAAAACAAAACCGCCTATAGCCAGCTCAAGCGTACGGTTTCCAAAGTTAAGGGAGGCTGGTTACCTGGTTTTGCGGTCTAGGGAGACAAATTAAACTCGACCAATTGTCCCAGGAGGTCGAATGGACTTTTTCTAATTATTTTAGTATGTTTTAGCATTTTATTCTATCGCACACTTTGTCAGGATGACATTTTTTTATGAGCTGTTTTGCAATGCTTGACAGGTACTAGAAGGTGCCAAGAGGTAATGTTTGTCTAATTAATTATAGCCATTGATCTTAGTATGTATTTGGCTAAGTATTTGTTTTTTAAAAAATAATAGAAAAGGGTATTAATGGAAATTCGCATCTCACGTGACTGGATCACGGCTGTGCACGTGAGAACCATTCCAGTTCGGATCGAGTTTTGCCTCTGTGCCGCCACCGTCGCCGCCTCCGCATCCGTGGCGCCGCCTCCTCCCTCTGCTCCCACCCCACCGTCGCCGTGGCATCGTTGCCAGTCGTCCCTGCCGCAGATCATCGTCGTGCCCTCCTCGCCTGTTGACCCCGCCACATCTCGTCGTCGTGGCCTCCTCGTTCTCTCCCACCCGTCGCCCCCGCCGCAGCCCGTTGTCGTGGCCACCTTGCTGGTCGCCCTCGCCGCAGCTCGTCGCCATGGCCTCCTCGCCAGTCGCCCTAGCCGCAGCTCGTTGCAGTGGCCTCGACGTTCCCCCGGCTGTCTCAGGCTGCCTTTTTGTTTAGGTAATCCCTGCAAAGAAGGTAGGTCAGTAGTGGATAATCGTACCACTGATAATAACAGTATCTCTGATGTCTAGTCTAGGCGTCTAGCTATAGATGAGTTCGTGGGCAGCAACTATTTCAAATCGAATCATTAGACATTTTTTATCAGATCGATTAAAAATCTGGCAACAATTTTCATACCACTGCTGTCTGATGATGTTTGAAGTTGAAGATTATTTTTCAATTTAAATGGTTCAAATCTGAATTCATACTTGAAAAATGTAAGCATTGTTTCCTGAATTCCATACAGGTATGCTGGTTATATGACAACAGCTGATATTCTCATTCTTATGAATTTGCAATGTCACTTAACATAAATGGAGATCTTTTTACTGGTTTAGTATATAAGGAAATTGGAAATGAGAACAACAGACAAAATTACATGTTAGTACCTAACTGGACAGATGTTAGCTACCTTGAATGTGGCTCAGACAGGTCAACTGCTATGAGTAACAGTTAATAGTGAATCAGTGATCTTAACAAGGTTAGTGGGCAGTTTTCCATTGTTAATATGTGACTTGCAAGAAATTTTGGCTCCAGATTTCATTGTCTGAAATGATGATTTCACTGTCAGAAATCACACCTTTTTAATTGTCATAGTAGCTGCGTCAAAATTGACATTCACTCACCTTTGCTGTTGTTCACATGCTGATTCTGTATCATTTTCGTTTGCAGTTACTAGCCCCGATGACACAGCACAATAATGCAGATCTCTGTTCATGTCAAAGTGATCTCCAGCTTATTTGCACCATATATATTCTCCAACTTATCATAAGCCCAAGTATAAGATAATGGTCTAGCAGATCTGTCAATGAAAGTTTTTTTTTTGGCATTTTTCATTGTGGTTACGTGCAACCATTTTAGCTTCCTAGTCCAAACAGATTGTACTGCTCAAGATTCACAGATTTTCAGACGGCATGTATACACTTGGTGAATAAAAGAGTTCCCTATTTTTTACTGTCACCGTGCTATTTCTGTGCATCCTGGTATGGTTTCTTTGCATTTTTCGTCGGTGTGTTGTAAGCTGCATCAAGCATGCAGTCAGCGGCCTTTCCCTTGCAGCCATGGTTGCCATTTAGATTCTGCATGCCTTAATTGAGCATGTAATTGCTGGATTAATTTTCTTCCTTGTGCTCAACTAGTGTGCTAGGCACAAACAACCTGTGTAGGTTATGGGTACAATACTGTTTCTTGTTTCTGCCACAATAACGTACTTTCGGATTCTCCGTTCATTCTGCACCTTCAACAGGAATGTTTCCGCATCAGCAAAAGCTTGCAAATTGCATCTATTAAAAGGAACCAAAACTGACTGAATTATTTTTATTTGGGCGGGAAGATAATGAAGAAGAAAATCTAACGCGATATATAGATAAAAAAAGAACAAAAACTGACCGAATCATTTTATTTGGCTGCACGCTCGGTGGAGAGCAATTGCGTGCAAAAAAAATTGCAGCCCCAAAGCCTCAAACCTTGGTCTTGGGTTCACAAATAAAGAAGCCCGACCACTGGATAAGCTATGTGTTTCTGGGTATTGTGCTTGGTAGCATATCCTTTGTACGGTTATCAGTGATCTCGAGCTCCTCTTTGCACGCGGCAGTAAACTATTAGCTGAGCGCCGTCACCACGGATCACGCGCCTAAGAGTGATCTACGTGCACCCGGTTTGGCCAATACAGTTCTGCCACATCATGAAGAACACTCAAAGAGCTAGCTTTTTCTTATCCAAAATTAAAACTTGTAACTGGTATTTATCCATCAAAATATGTCCAAATTTGATGGTTTTTATTTCTATTTTCTTCTAAAATCATGATTTTTATGAAATGGTCTTTTTAATGTCAATTTATATGCTTTTAAATTTTTATTTTCAGATTCCTTGTTTTCTTCCACCCAAATGGAGATAAGAAAACAAGTTTTTGCATATAGAAAATGCTAATGTATGTTAATATTTTGTAATATTATGGTCAACATAAGGTTGTGTCCAAATTTGTGGTGGTGTAATCAAATCTCAAAGTTTGACTTGAGTTATAAGAACCTATGTGAGAGATGTATCATGTTATCAAAAACAGATACTCCCATTTTATCCAAATCATATTCATATGTGTCTAGTAGGAAATAGAAGATTCATACGTGTTCAAAAAGTTTGTGATGTATTCATACCTATATGTTTGAAACATTCTAAAATGAAACATAGTAGCCTAGACATATTTTTTGTTCATTGTTTTAATCTTATTGAATGCACACATAGTTGTAATTTCCTAACCATGTACATAACCATTTAATATTTAAAAATAGTAAATAGGTTCATAAAGTTTTTAATCTTTTAAAAATGATCGTACAAACTTTGTAGCACCACACTGAATAACCATCTTATATGTGGAGTCCAACATAAAATAATACAAAAATACTCAAAGGGAAAAAATTGCGTATATGGGATTTGAACCCAGGTCTCCAAAGTAGACTAAGGATAAGCTACCACTAAACCGTCACTTCAGCTGTGTCAAGTCAAGCATTTTACGATATAATCTTTGACCTGTGGTTATTTTTTCTCGTGAAACTGTTATGCGCTGACTCGTAGTCCCGCACGCCGCATCCAACTCCTATGGCACTTCATCTATTTATTTATTTTAAAAAAAGAATCGGTGCTTTCTTAAAAAAACACATCTATCATGCGTACTGGACTTGGTGGGTCCTGGCAACAACTAGAAGTATTCGTTTGTGACGATCGTGTAGTCAAATCTCCTATTTTTACTGTGTCCTGGACTTTTACACGGGCATATCTTATTAGCAGTTACATCTCCTATTTTCATTCCAATCGATCTACAGGTCGTCTGATCCATATCCTATTAATACCTTGTTTATTAAAATTATCAATTTACCCTCTTTATTAATATGGATAATTATTTTTTATTGGTACCTCCTGGTACTTTACCCCTTGGTACCTCCTGGTACCTCCCATCTTAGCACTATTGGATCTTTGGGAATGGATGGTTTTTCTTTTTTCTTTTTTATAACATTTCTAATCATTCTAGACATATTCACACTATCAAAATATTTTTTCGACTATGGTGACTATATATACTCTGAAACTGCTCATTGCTTTTCTAAGATCATTATTATATTTTCTTTACCTTATTATTATTTACTATACCATTATTACTTCATATTAAAAATGTTTTACACGATGTGTATCAACCATAGTCGAAATCAATCGTCCCGAGTTGGTTGGTGAGGAAGTACAGTCACTCCGTGCGGTTGCATCCTGGCTATAAAATTTTAGCTTTCTACTCATCAAGTCATCATCCCAACACCAACATTATATATGCAACGATAGATGAAGCTGCAGAAACCACTTCGGTTGCCTAGACCAGGGATGGTGCGAGACAGGGAGAAATAGAGGAAGAAGCTATCTAGTGGCGTCAATGGGCCAGATCATGTTCATGGGAGTGAGATGAGTTAGGAACTGCAGCCGTTGTTCTTGGATTTTGGTTTGCACTGCGGAGGGTGGAATCACTATAGGAAAAAAGTCCCCCAGTACCACTTGGTAGTACATCTTTTATTGTACTGAAGCTCCTGAGATCAAACGGTCGGAGTAGCCATTTTGGCCCTCAACTCTGCATTTGCTTGTAACAATCGTACGCGCGCATGGGATGTGTCCTCGCCTGTACTGTACTAGTACTAGTGGGTCTATTGATAGAGCTGCTTAGCATCTAGCCTAATGTAATGCTTTTATTTCTTCTCCTGATTACTTCTGGATATCCACAGAGACAGCGGTGTGGTGGGTGAAAACTCAATCTATAAAGAGCCAAAAAGTCAATATCCAATAAAAACGACAATAAAATAGGTGAAAGAGTCCATATATGATAAATATGTATATATAAATTCAAAATTTTAAATAATAAAATTATCAAAATAGAATATTCACACAAGATTAATAATTTTACCAACAGTGAAGAGAAGCAAGAAAAGAGAACTAAGGATGTTTTTTCATGTGGTGGAATCTGCTCACTTGGGTTTGAGTCCTTGACTAGACGCAGGTATTCGCATTTTTTCGATTTAATTTAGAACTTAACTATGTTATTATTTCAACGGTAGGCGACATACCCGTCAATAGCAAGACACACGTAGTGATTTCATCAATCTTGACATGTAGGGGTGAGTGTGCATGCGTGTATACGAGCGTCTTCGATCTCACTATGTTTCGTAAAAAAATATTAAAGAGAAGCAAGAAAAAAAAATAAATACAAACAAGACAGAAGTGGGCACAATTCGACTAGCAAAACCACAACTTAAACCAAGGCGCAGCGCCACTACCCACTAGTAGTGTGTGAGGACAACAATAACCAGGGATGAATGCAGCCCATTTTATTGGGGTCAGCTGACCTCAATAAACTGTCTAAACTCCATAGCAAATTACTCTTTGTTGTACTAATGACTCTTGGTGCTCTCGATTTCTAATTCACCTCAAAATGATACTAGCAAGGATTCTAAGAGTTTCAAGCATGCAAAGTACCATGAATGCCATTCGTCTCTAGAGAAATTACACCATTGGGGATTTATATCCTGGGGGCACATCATTGAGATACTGACCTACTAGGCTACACCATTGTGAATTTATCCTGAGGGCACATCATCGAGATACTGGTCTACTAGCCTTGGGATCTTCCTTCTCATCCTTTTGATCTTTTATAATCTCTTGATTCCCAGTGCATCCCACTCAGGGTTAGTTTGGAAACTCTAAGCCCCCCGGGATCCCTCTCTTTTCCCTGGGCCGAAAGCCCACGGGCACAGCTGCCCCGGGCAGATTGCCCCTCAATTTGGAAGCCTTTGTGACCGGGTTTTGCGGCCCTATTCCCGTTATTTTCCACGGAGAGGAAATCCACGACTCATCAGGTCAGGCAGCGCTCCCCCTCCTCGTCCGTGACGCTGCCTTCCCTCTCCGCTCGCGATGCCGCCTCCTATCCTTGTCCGTGGATCGCGGTGATGTCTCCCGTGCTCGCCCGCGACGCTGCATCCCCTCCCCCATGCGCGATGCCGTCTTCCTACTCGTGTCCGATGTCGTCTCCCTCCTCGCTCGCGATGCCACATCCCTGTGTTCCCAAATAGCGACAGGGAAGCAAAGCACAAGCGGAGGAAGCTCCCGAGGGAAAGGAACTGACGACGAAATCCCCGTCGGGTCATATCTTCCCCGGGCTAATTATCCATGAGCTTCCAAAGTAAGCCTCATTGTGAACCGATTGGTAACCCACCCACCGATAGTGGCTTCGTTCTCCCATTCCGGTCGAGGGAAGAAGCGACTAGTCCTACCTATTTATATGTAGGGAACATCTAATGGCACAACCAATTGGAGTAGCTTCTTCTCATTCCCTCCATCTGTACTATTATGTTCCCAACCTATAAATAACTAGGAGAGCTTCTTCTTGTGGCTCACAGTGCCTCTTGTAGTCTTGTGTTGAACGAACAAGAATGGGAGAATATGAGAGAGAGTGAGAGACCAGAAAACATGGACGCCAATGGGTGGATCATGCATCATGTTACTAGGGAGTGAGATGCAGCGGAAATCCATGTGCCAGTGCACAAGAGAAGTGTAGTTGGAGAATCCTGGTGGCTAACAGGCCAATCTCTCGATGGCGGACCTAAGTTTGAATTCTCATGGATGCGCCTCTGCACGAATCGAATGATATCTCCACCAGAGAACTACGAATGAGATCCTTGCTTCCTAACATTCTACTGCACATCTGTTCTTGTGCTGATTGAGATCCTCCTTCCTAACATTCTACTGTGTATCTGTTCTTGTGACATAAACAAAGAAAATCAATCTGTACAGTTGATTTATATATTTAAATATATATGAATGATTCTATATATGAACAACTACATGTACCTATTGTTGCAGAGGCTAAAATATTCAAATATATTCTTTTTAAAAAAATAGTTATTTTGTTACCAACAGGATAAAAACAATAAAATCAACCATTTGGTGATAATATATTCCTGGTAGGACAATGGATCATGAAAAGTGGATATGCAATGTTAGCATCGTCAATAAAACGTGACATATATAGTACTAAGTAGGTGTTGCTCAGAGAAGGATGAGTTAATTGCTGGTCGGTGGTGGCTGGTTTGGTGGCTCGCCTCGATATATTGGTTGGTGTGGTAAATCAAGAAGTCAATCAAGTCACCCACCACTGCCTCTGTACAGGCACAACATGCAGCAGTTGCATCCGCATCCTTCCTCTACAAATAGCTAGCCAGCTTCTAGGTCGGGTGCCATGATCAACACCATTCGGATGCTAATATGAGAATTGGGGAGGGAAATGTCGACGGGGTCATTCATGGGAATGGGATGCAATATGCATCGTGGATTCAGGGCGATGCATGGTTCTTCACCTTAGCTCGCTAGCTAGGAACACGTGTGCCTACAAGAAATCAGCTAGCTGTTGGAGTGTCACATTATGTAAAAAAATGTTCATAGATAGATGGCCACAATTCGGTCATATAGCTGCAAAACAAAACTTGCAAGATGCGTTACAAGATCGTACGTGTCTAGCAATGAAGCACTTGACCTATTCACACGCCAGATTTTTGGACAGGGCTGCACAAGTCAGACTTTCAGTGAGTGTTTAGTTGGTGGGGGAGAAAAAGAACCTTTTCTGGGAAGCGTGTTCTGTGAGAGTGATGAATAGGAAAGTTGAAGAAAATTAGAGGGGAATTTTTCTGGAAAACGTGTTTTCTGAGAGGGATGAATAGTAGAGAAAAAAAAAACTTCTGGAACTAAATACGACCTCAGACCCAGCTGAAGGAAGGAGTGAAGGTTATGCTTGCAACAGCCTGCAGAATTCTGGCGTCACAGCAGTACGCGCCACCAGCCCCGCCCGCCATGAAGAAGAAGAGGGACAAGATGCAGAAGAGTAGACGCATGTCTGGCGTCACGAAAAGGTTTTGGCAGCGAAGTCTATGTAGCTGCCGGGCAAATTGAGATTCTCTTTTGGCCAAGTTAAACTTGTTGTTGGCAGTTCAGTATCTGTGTCTCCGTTAAGCTCTGTCAGCGGTTCAGTGTCAGTATTGCTGTTAAACTCCATTGGGTTCCCAGTCGTTGAGGCATTCCTAGATTCGCTTTCTTGAAGCAACTTAGCAGTAGAGGTCTAGGTCCTCTTGTTCCCCATCCCCCTAGTTCATCCTCTAAACTCTGTTGCTATATATTTCCGTGCAATATGGAAATGGAGCTGCCTCGATTAGAAAAAATGTCACAGGGTTCGCGGGATGATGCCGCGTACCGCGTCCCCGGGACAGCCATCCGTGAAACGTGGAACGATATGCAGGTCGGATGCCGTATCGATGCATGGTATGAACGTACGGTATTTGGGACGCTGTTCCTATCGTGCCCGGAACACCGAGAGGTTTGGGAACGGTAGGTGACTACGCAGGTGATAAGCAAAGTGGTGCGTGCCCGTGGAAGCCACGAGCAGGATCCCTGGTTCTCTCTCACAAAGTCGCGACAAACAATAGGCATGCAATCCGGTTACCAGCGGCAGCAAGGTTCCTCTCTAGCCTCCACACTGCATCGAAGGTCCATCGTCCTTTCTAGTCTCCACACGACTCTTGAATTATTTTGACTGCACACATGTTGTGTCTAGCGGTTAGGACATTAGACTCTGTAAATAAATATTTAATAATCATTACATGAATAGATCATTTCAAAAATAGTTGGTTCACGTTTTACGTTTCATAGCAATCGTCCAAAGGCCCCTATTGAATTGGGGACACGAAAAGTATCGATCCTTGTCCATGAACCCGTTCCTCGACCCGGTCGAACCAAGAAGATTGTGACACTGCTCTAGTAGTCTCTCCACAAATAGCTATAGCTTCTCACGTTGCCGTGTCAGTAAGCAACTCCATGAGCCTATGTTTTCTCATGGTCTAGAGGTGTATCCTGACAGTCTACATAGGTCTAGACCAAGCCTGTCAATGGAGTGAAATCTGATGATCATAATACTAAAAACATTGTTTACGGAGATGTGCTTAAAAATTGACATGTACTTTTTATCCCAAAATTTTATTACATAAATGTGTCGTATTTGCCCCTGGTACTGTGCCGTCTGCTGGCTCCACCTCCATCCCAATTCCCAAGACGATGTGCCCGGCAGCAGCCCAATGGTGTGTTTAGTTTCACCCACGCTCACCTAAAAAACTATTCATCTAACTTTTTTCTATTCATTCCACCCCTCCCACTCACAGAACACTATTCATCTACAGCGTATTTTTAGGTCTACAGTGTTTTTTGGGAATCTTTCCCAATCTAAACACACCCTAAATCAAGCCCCGACCTACTCTCACTGGCGAACACTCCTCCAGGCTCCGGCAGCAGGAGGCAGCACACGTCAAGGCTTTGGACAGATAGAGCTCCTCCCCAATCAGGAAAAAGTACTTCTCCAACAAGTTTTTCCTATTCATCCGCACTATTCATATAGAAAAAGTACTTTTTACTTTCAATCTGAACACCTTCCAAATCCGTCCTGCCAACCAACGCATCTCAGAGAGAACGAAGAAAGTGAATAGGAGAAGTCGAGAAGGGCCCAACATCGTGGACAAGAAATTGAAGGCACCATGGGATTCGATCCAAGGCAGGATCCTCTAGCGTAGTGGCGAGGCATGGAACTCCTTCCGCACGTCGCAACGTGGGCGGCTCAGTGCACGGCGACCTACACAGAGCGGACGGCAAGGGCGAGATCCGGCAGCTCGGGTCGCCCATGTCGGACACGATAGGGGAGCCGAGCGCGGGGAGGAAGACCATGTACGACCACTTACAACCTGGACCCACCTAATTAGCAGATCTAAGTCAAGCATCTAGTCCACCTCAGCTGCCAGCGTGGGAAAACTGGTCTGCAAAACCACCTAAGGGTGTCATTTGAACGGTTTTGCAAATGTGGAGGGGCAAGATATCTGGTTTCATAATTGAGGGGATTAAGTAATCCAATTGCAATAGGTAAGGGGGTGATCTAGACTTTTTCCTATATATTAATGATCACATATGTTACATGCACGTATAGTTGCAGAGGTTAAAAAAAAAGGAAAAAGTCTATTTTTCACCCTCCAACTATTACAAAAGTCTGATTTTCAACCCACAACTACAAAACCGGACACTAAACACCCTCCAACTATCCAAACCGTGCAAAATTGGCCCTGTGGGTGGTTTCGAAGGTGGTTTTGTATTTTCCAAAAAAATAAAAAATAATTTTGTATTAAAAAAATTGTAAAAACTATAAAAATTAGAATTTGGTGCAAATGTTTTTCTAAAAATGTGACCTACATGCTAGTGCACCATTAGAAGTTATTTGAATATTATTTATTTTATTCTAATTATTTTTTAAAAACAATAAGACACTAGTAATATAAATATATAATACCTAAATAACATTAAATTGTGTGCCAATAGATTGGTTACTTTAAGAGAATTTTGTGGCACTAATTTCATAAATTTTTTGGGTCTAAAATGAATTAGTTATGGTTTTTTAAAGTTTAAATGATATTTCTGGCTATTTTTAGAATATCCAAAACCACCCTCAGAACCACTCAAAGGGCCAATTTTGCATGGTTTGGATAGTTGGAGGGCCTTTAGTACCCGGTTTTGTAGTTTGAGGTTGAAAATCAGACTTTTGTAACAGTTGAAGGGTGAAAAATAGACTTTTCCCTTAAAAAAATAGTATTTTGTTACCAAGAGAACAGGATAACTACTTCCATCAGGAGAAGAACAATAAAATCAACCATTTGGTGATAATATATTCCTGGTAGGACGATGGATTATGCAATGCTAGCATCGTCAATAAAACGTGACATAGTACTAAGTAGGTGCTGCTTCGACAAGGATGAGTTAAGTGTTAGTCGGTGGTGGCTAGTTTGGTGGCTCGCCTTGATATATTATTGGTTGGTGTGGTGGATCAAGAAGTCAATCGAGTCACCCACCGCCTCTGTGCCGCCTCTGTGCAGGCACAGTAGCTGCATCCGCATCCTACCTCTACACATAGCTACCCAGCTTCTAGGTCGGGGTGCCGTGATCAACACCATTCGTATGCTAATACGAGAATGGGGATGGAAATGGAATGGATGTTAATACGAGAATGGGGATGGAAATGCGGACGGGTCATACATGGGAATGGGATGCACCGTGGATTGAGAGCAAAGTGGGTTTCTTCGTCTTGGCTCACTAGCTGGGAACACGTGTGCCTACAAGAGATGAACTTGCTGCTAGAGCGTCACATTATGTAAAAAAAAATGGTAAAGTAGCCAAGTTGATCCTTGAAGTATTGGCCAAGAGCCAATTTTGTCCTCCAACTATCGAAAAGTTCAATTTGCTCTTCGAACTTTGTATTTGCGAGTCTCTTCATCTCTCATCCAAGGTAGCCTGCCACATCACCGTACCATATCAGCAGCCGAGTGTGAAATGACATCTTTATCCCTCGTTAAAGGAATACTCCCCTCCTTTCTTCCTGGCCACCGCCACCGCTCCTGCTCGAAGGCCAGAGATGTTCTGATCCGGCATTGTCGTGGCACGGCAGTTCAGCAACGTCATCCAGAGCAGGATGCTGGGCACCCGGCTGTGGCAACGCTGCTTCGCTTCGTAGCAATGGAGCACGCAGTCTAGAGTCTGTTGGATGTCCAATGGATTTTGGATCATATCTCCATATATATCAGTGTCCACTCTAGTCCTTTTGTCAAATAGATGCAGTAATACTTTAGAAAAGTCTAGGATTATTCAGTGGAGCAATTTCTTCTCTACATAAGTTTTTGTTTCGAAGTTTTTGTAATTAGTTTTGTGTCTAGCTTCTCCTCTTAATGCTTGTAATATCTTACAGTGATAAAGTGTTTCCATCTTGAAATAAAGTTTCAGGCAACCCAAGGGTTGGCGTAGTTTCCTCAAAAAAGAATATATCCATGCCCACGCACATCTAATCCAAGAGATCCAACCAGAACAAAGTCTTATTAGTTTTTGGATTATCCAAGTCCAATCCCATGTCTACCCGAAAGTGAGGTTCTAGTCTTCTAGAGCTCCATGCGCGTTTGCACAATAGCACAAGTGTAACGAGGGACAAAGAGGTCATTTTGCACTCGGCTGGTGACATGGCATGTTGAAGTGGGCAGTCCACCTAGGATGAGGGATGAGTCTGACTCGTAAATGCAAAGTTGAAGAACTAAAATTAGACCTTTTCATGGTTTGAGAATGAAAATGACTCTCGACCGATAGTTCGACAACCAATTTGGCTATTTTCCCTTAAGAAAAATGTCCAGAGATAGCTGGCCACAATTCGGTCACACCTGTACCTGCAGGATGCGTTACAAGATCTCACGTGTCCAGCAATGAAGCACTTTAGACATGTGTCATGCCCACGGGATAGTCGTCCGCGAAACGTGGAACGGGAACGATGCCGGTCGGACGCCGTATCGACATACGGTATTTGGGACACCGTTCCTGTCGTGCCCAGAACACCGAGAGATTTGGGAGCGGTAGGTGCAAAGTGGTACGTTACTACGTGCCCGTGGAAGCCACCTGCAGGATCTCTGGTTCTCTCTCACATAAGTCGCAAGCAAACAACAGACATGCAAGCCAGTTGCTAGCGGCAGTAAGACCAAAGCCATCATCATCTCCAGTTTCCACATGACTCCTGAATTAACTTTTTTTTTAACGAACATCACAAGATTATGCTGGTTTCATCGAGAAGAAGGACTCCTTACTCCTGAATTATTTTGACTGGATATGTGGTGTCCGAATTTATATGTCAACGTATGTAAATATATATTTGATAATCATTAAAAGAATATATCATTTAGAAAATAGTTGGCTCACGTTTTACGTTCCATACCAATCGTCCAAACGACCCTGATGTTGAATTAGGAACACGAAAAGTATCGATCCTTGTCCCATGAACCCGTTCCTCGACCCAGTCGAACCAAGAATATTGTGACACTACTCTACTCTAGAACCATAGAGCAACCATAAAGGTGCGTGTGAAGATCTCAAGTCTCTCCACAAACAGCTACAGCTTCTCATGTTGCCGTGTTAGTGAGCAACTCCATGATTTTTCGATAGCTTAGGTAGGTGCTATAAATATAATGCTCGGAAAAAAAAAGCAGGATAATGGAGTTGCATATGGCCGGTCTAGTGGGTGGCAACCTAAAGTCCCTCGGTCACTTCGTGCACTAGCTACGCAGAGTGCCTTACCTCTATAAATAGTTGTTCCTTCTTCCCAGTGTTTCTTCATTTCTTGTGACCAACATAAACATGCACAAGAGAACAGCGACTGCTATAGTGATCGTAGAGTCATATTCCTGTAAGGATCGGAGGCCATCAGAGTGGGATGCAGTGGGAAACCCAGAGATGGCAAGGACTCAATACCAAGCGCGAGAAAGAAGATTGATCTCCGGTCTGACAAGAGTCCATGCGGTGGCCGCATTGCGGCTACCAGTGGCAGGAGGACGTGCATGTCTGCATGCTCGACGCCGTCAGCGAGGAACTCTGCCAACAGCTGGGCCGCAGCGACATAGCTGGTTCCCACCATGTGGGAGGAACCAATCAAGCGGTCGGCTCTTGAAGCGTTGCATAGTTAGTGCACTTGGGTTTGTTTAGATGGAGGGAAGCCGAAAGGCCTCGGATTAAGCTGGTTCCACAACTAGCGCCCAACGCCAGGGTGATTTGGGGGAACCCCGACCAGATCCCCTAATGTTGTCTGGTTGATTCGGGGGTTGTGGATTTTTGGATGGTATCCTACATTAAGAATTAATTTACCCGAAGTGAAAAGTTGGTAGGAGGCTAGGAATTCCAAATCTTGCACCATACCTATGTATCATATATAATTATACATTACAAGCATGTCTTTATTTGGTGGGAGTACAATTCTAAAATTTCATCTGTTTGTCATTGTCCTATTTTTTTCCTTGATTTATTTTTCCCATGCAGTTCTACTAGTTCTGAAGTTATGATAGTGAGCAGGGTAGCTTATGCATGGATAATGATGTTTAATAGAAGTTAACATATGATTACAAAGTGGTAATGCATTGTGGATGCTTAACATATAATGGGTGGTAGTAATCATGGTCCTTGCCACCAACAAGGAAATAAAACATATAAAGCTGCCCTAGTTTATTAGTACTGACAGAAGTAAATTAGTAAAATGGGATCGGCTACAAAATGTATAGGACCTGGTTATACACGCATTTATTGTATGAAAACGGTATAGAACCACCCATTGGAGACACCTTATTGGCACAACCAATGGGAGTAGCTTCTTCTCATTCCCTCCCTCTTAACTATTATATTCCCAACCTATAAATAACTAGGATAGCTTCTTTTCGTGCCCACAATAAAACATGGGCGCCAATGGGTGGATGATGATTCATGCATCATGTTACTAGGGAGTGAGATGCAGCAGGAATCCAAGTCCCAGTGTCATAGGAAAGCAAAGATGGAGAACCTGGGTGGCTAAAAGGCCAATCTTTCATTGCATACATGTTGTGTCTGAATTTATCTTTGCCAATATATGTAAATAAATATTTAATAATCATTAAAAGAATAGATCATTTCAAAAATAGTTGGTTCACGTTTCACGTTTCGTACCAATCGTCCAAACACCCCTACTGAACTGGGAACACGAAAAGTATCAATCCTTGTCCCATGAACCCAACTTCCTCGGCCCAGTCGAACCAAGAAGATTGTGAAACTGCTTTAGAACCATAACGGTGTGGGTGAAGATCTCAAGTATCTCCACAAATAGCTACAGCTTCTCACATTGCCGTATCAGTGAGCAACTCCATGATTCTTCGATAGCTTGGGTAGGTGCTATAAATATAATGCTCAGAAAAAAGCAGGATGATGGAGTTGCATATGGCCGGGCTAGTAGTGAAGAAATTCAGAGGCGCTATGGGTGGAACATCAGTCTCCTATCTTGGGGATCTTGACTATTGCATGTTAATTGATTGGATGCAAATGGCATCTACTGATTACACATATATAGGGCAGCCGGTTTTTATCTCTTGGCTAAACTAACCTCCTATTTGTTACAACAAACTACAACAACCTTATCACAATTGAACTAACTCAAGAGATAACACCGGTCACGCCTATATGGATACACACAACATTTAACACTCCCCCTCAATCTAACATTCCTAAGTTTAGATTGTATTTGAACATTTCCTGCTGTCGCACGGTAAGAGGTTTTGTAAACCCATCTGCCACCTGAACTCTGGTAGATATATGCTCAATGTCAAGTAACTTTCTTGACACCCATTCTCTCACAAAATGATAGTCCACTTCTATATGCTTGGTCCTAGCATGAAACACTGGATTGGTAGATAGATACTTTACTCCAATATTGTCACACCAAAGTTTAGCTGCTCTATGCGCTTCAATACCCAATTCATACAACAATATTTGTATCCACATTACCTCAGCTGTAGCATTTGCCACTGCCTTGTATTCTGCTTCTGTACTTGATCTAGAGACAGTTGCTTGCTTACGAGCACTCCAGGAGACTAGATTTCATCCCAAAAATATGGCAAATCCTCTAGTGGATCGCCTATCATCCAAACAGCCTGCCCAATCTGCATCTGAAAAGGCACTCACTAACAAGGACGATGTTATACAAACTTTCAAACCAATGTTAGGAGTAAACTTCAAATATCTGAGAATCCGTTTTACTGCCATCCAGTGAGAAGTAGTGGGCGCATGCAAAAATTGACATACTTTATTCACAGAGAAAGATATATCTGGTCTAGTTAGAGTCAAATATTGCAAGGCTCCAACAACACTTCTATAATTCTTAGCATCACTAGGTCCAAGCAATGTACCTTCGTGTAGTGAGATCTTTTCTGACGTTGACATAGGAGTTGCTACTGGCTTGCAATTACTGATACCAAATCGCTGCAGAACATCTCTTGTATATTTTTGTTGAGTCAACAAAATACCATCATCAATTTTATGGACCTCTATGCCAAGGAAGTAGCGTAGCTCACCAAGATCCTTTAAAGCAAACTCTTTGTTCAAATCTTTTAGCAAGGTTGTAACTGCTTCAGGTCTTGAACTGGTGACAATGATATCATCCACATATACTAGCATAAATATAATAACTTCACCTTTACCGTAGAAGAACAATGATGAATCAGCCTTAGAAGATTTGAATCCTAACTGAATTAACTCTGTACTCAACCAGGAATACCAAGCTCTGGGAGCCTGCTTCAAGCCATATAGAGCTTTATCTAGCTTGCAAACATAATCAGTCAACTTTTTATCTTCATAACCAGGAGGTTGTTTCATATATACTTCCTCTTCTAAATATCCATGAAGAAAAGCATTCTGGACGTCTAATTGACGAAGTGTCCAACCTCGAGAGATAGCAACAGACAAAATAATTCTAATTGTAGTAGGTTTAACTACTGGACTAAAGGTATCCTCATAGTCAATGCCATACCTTTGCTTAAAACCTTTTGCAACTATTCTAGCTTTATATCTGTCTATACTACCATATGCTTTTCTTTAAATTTTGTAAACCCACTTACAATCAATAATATTGCGACCTTTTTGCGGTGGAACTAAGTGCCAGGTTTGATTTTTTTTTGAAGTGCCACATATTCAGAATCCATAGCCATCTTCCAATTTGCATTAGACAAGGCTTCATTTAAATTTTGACGTTCCCCTGATGATGTAAACAAACCATATTTAACTGTGTCATCAGTATATACCTTCTCTTTGCGTATACCACTTTGAGAACGAGTACGTGGACGAGGCACAACATCATCAGGTTCTAGCATTTGCAATGTAGTGGTGTCACCAGGATCAGAAGAAGCAATAGCGACATCTTCAACTGGTTCCATCGGCACAGAAGATCCTCCACCTGGAAGAGCAGGAGCGTCAGGCGCCATGCGCTGCTGTCCCCCCGTGGGGCCTACCGGCAACAACGTGGCAGCATCGGAGAGGTTCACGCGATCACTAGGCGGGAGACCGGGCGCAGCCGTACGTGCAGGAGAATCAGGTTCCGATCCCAGCGTCGATTCGGTGGGATTCAGAGCCGAATCAGCCTCGTGCTCGACGCCAGTTGAAGCTCCCCCTGCATCGTTATTCCCTGCAGCATCTTCTTCAAAATTTTCACTAAAAACATTAGTGTCATTAGGAGAATCAAATTGCTGGTCATCTATATGTTCCTCCCCTGACAAGTGCATGGATGAATTAAGAAGATGGGAAGGAAGGAGGGAAATTTCGGATCGAAGGCGAGCTTCGGCATTAGCATGCAAGGAGGAGAAGGGAAGCTCAGTTTCATCAAACACAACATCTCTAGAAATATAGACACGTCCAGTAGAGACATCAAGACACTTGAACCCCTTATGATGTGGACTATACCCAAGAAAGACGCATTTCTTGGATCTGAATTCTAATTTATGTTTGTTGTATGGGTGCAAATTAGGCCAACAAGCACATCCAAAAGTGCGAAGGGATGTATAATCTGGTTTTTGGGAAAATCAAGCATTCCAAGGGTGTCTCATAATTAATCACTTTACTAGGGACATTGATGAGATAGGTTGCAAAAGTGAAAGCCTCATCCCAAAACTTCAGGGGCATTGATGCATGTGCCAGCAGAGATTAAACCTACCTCAACTATGTGTCTATGTTTTTCGCTCGGCCGACCCATTTTGTTGGTGAGCATGAGGACAAGATACATGATGGGTAATGCCAATATTGGCAAAGAAACTATGGAGGCTTTGGTATTCGCCACCCCAATCTGTTTGTACGGCTATGATCTTTCTATCAAACATTCGTTCCACAAGGGTTCGGAATTCTTGAAATTTCTGAAAAACTTCAGACTTATATTTGAGCAAATAAATCCATGAAAACTTGCTATAATCATCAATGAAACTAACATAATAAGTTATTCCAGCAACAGAGTTTGGCGCAGGACCCCACACATCTGAGAAAATGAGTTCTAAAGGAAACTTGGAGACACTAGAAGATCTCCCATAAGGAAATTGGTGACTTTTTGCCTTTTGACAAGCATCACACACCGACTCTTTATTCGAATCTTTTGAAAAAGGTAAATCATTGCTACTAACAATCCTAGTAACAATGGGAAAAGCTGGATGTCCCAGATGACTGTGCCACTGTGCAAGAGATGGCTTGAAGACTCCATAGGCTTGTTCTATTGGATGAACTGATAGGGTAGAGTCCTTTGTGGCAGCGCCCTCTAAGGATTGTGTTCTTCATGGCCTCATCCTTGATAAGAAAATAGCTGGGATGAATTCAAGAAAAGCAGAATTATATTTAGCAAGATTATGAACTGAAACTAGATTTTTGGCGGCTTGTGGAACATGGAGAACATTGTTTAGATGCAAATTTCTAGAATGGGTTGGAACAATAGAGTGACCAACATGTTTGATCTCCATACCTGCACCACTTGCCGTGTGGATGTGATCATTCCCCTTGTACTTGTCACGAACAGAAAGCTTTTCTAGTTCACTGGTGACATGGTCGGCCGCCCCAGTGTCGGTATACCAGTTGGTATCCACACTGTAGGCAGCAGGTGTAGCAACATTGACGAAGCGCTCATCTGGAATGAAAGTGTCATCGTAGCCAGCACTCGGAAGCTTGATGACCCCTCTTGTAGCAGACTTGGCACTTGGGTTGCTTGTCGTTGGAGGCAGAGGTACGACGTTGATTGTCGTAGGAGCGGTGCTGGTTGTTGGAGCCACGTCCACGGCCACTAGGGCTGCCACCTCCGCCGCTGCTGCCACCGCGACCGCCACCACGGCCGGTTCCACGCCCGCGAGACGGACGTTCATCGTCCTAGCACAGATTGTGCCCCGTAGATGTCGTGGATCTCTTGCCACACCTGTGCAGCCATCTGTGCGGATGCTATCTGAATGAAGACGTCCTTGCCGACGGAGGAGTAGATGAGCCCTAGGATTTGCTGATCCCGGGCGAACCACTCTTGATACGCCGGGTTTGGCACCTTGATGGTCTTGCCATCAGTCTGCTTCTCATCGATCTCCTTGGCAGGGACAGGGACGACAGGTTTGCTGGTGATGTGATCTTCCAGCCTTGCACCACGTATGGCGACGAGCATTTGCGCCCTCCAGAGCGCATGATTGCCCTTGCCGAGCTTCTCGGTTATCTGGATCCCGAGGAGAGGATTGGCGGCACTTGAGCTTGACGCCATGAGGAAGGAGTAGAGATGGAAGGAAGAAGTATGAATGGAAAGAACCTATGCTCTGATTACCATGAAGAAATTCAGAGGTGCTATGGGTGGAACGGCAGTCTCCTATCTTGGAGATCTTGACGATTGTGTGTTAATTGATTGGATGCAAATGGCATCTACTGATTACACATATATAGGGCAGCCGGTGTTTATCTCTTGGCTAAACTGTAACACCCCAGCCCAGGGCTTAATAGGATTGATAAGGATACTCATACCAACAAGTTGCAACTTCTTTTCCGGGAGCTCATCCCGAAAGAACTTCGAGGTTAAGCGTGCTTGGTTCGGAGCAATTTCAGGATGGGTGACCGACCGGGAACGTAGAAAAGATGAGTGTTGGTCTGTGGGGACATTCTTGGGATCCTAGAGAGCTGCCAGGGTAGACGGGCCTGGCCCGAAGTGGCGGGATGTTACATAAACTAACCTCCTATTTGTTACAACAAACTACAACAATCTTATCACAATTGAACTAACTCAAGAGATAACACCGATCACGCCTATGGATACACACAACTTTTAACAAGTCGGTGGCGAACTAAAGTCCCTCGGTCACTTTGTGCACTAGCTACACATAGTGCCTTACCTCTATAAATAGATGTGCCTTCTTCCCAGTGTTTCTTCATTTCTTGTGACCAACTGAAACATGCACAAGAGAACAACGATTGCTATAGTGATCATTGAGTCATATTCCTATAAGGATCGGAGGACATCGGAGTGGGATGCATTGGGAAACCCGGAGATGAGAATAACTCAATACCAAGCGCGAGACAAAAGCCTTATCTCTGATTTGACAAGAATCCATGCGGTGGCCGCATTGCGGCTACCAGTGGCAACTCGGCCAGCAGCTGAGCCGCAGCGGCATAGCTAGTTCCGACCGTGTGGGAGGAACCAATCAAGCGCTTGGTCTTGAAGTGTTGCATAGTTAGCACACTTGGGTTAGTTTGATGGAGGGAAGCCGAAAGGCCTTGAATTAAGCTGTGGTTCCACAACTAGCGCCCAACGCCAGGGTGATTTGGGGAACCCCAACCAGAAACCCCTAATGTTGTCTGGTTGAGGGGTTGTGGATTTAATTTTTGGATGGTCTCGTACATTCAGAATTAATTTATCCGAGCGAAAACTTGGTAGGAGCTCCAAATCTTGTACTGTACCTATGTATCATATATAATTATACATTACAAGCATATGCCTTTATTTGGTGGGAGTACAATTCTAAAATTTCATCTGTTTGTCATTGTCCGATTTTTTTCCTTGATTTAGTTTTCCCATGCAGTTCTACTAGTTCTGAAGTTATGATAGTGAGCAGGGTAGTTTATGCATGGATAATGATGTTGAATAGAAGTTAACATATGATTACAAAGTGGTAATGCATTGTGGATGCTTAACATATAATGGGTGGTAGTAATCATGGTCCTTGCCAACAAGGAAATAAAACATATAAAGCTGTCCTAGTTTATTAGTACTGACAGAAGTAAATTAGTAAAATGAGACCGGCTACAAAATGTATAGGACCTGGTTATACACGCATTTATTGTATGAAAACGGTATATAACCACCCATTGGAGACACCTTAATGGCACAACCAATGGGAGTAGCTTCTTCTCATTTCCTCCCTCTTAACTATAAATAACTAGGATAGCTTCTTTTCGTGCCTCTTGTGTTGAACGAACAAAAAAATTGGAGCAGATGAGAGAGACAATAAAACATGGACGCCAATGGGTGGATGATGATTCATGCATCATGTTACTAGGGAGTGTAGGGAGTGAGGTGCAGCGGGAATCCAAGACCTAGTGTCATAGGAAAGCAAAGGTGGAGAACCTGGGTGGCTAATAGGCCAATCATTCAATGGTGCACCTTTGTTTGAATTAATTCTCGTGGATGCGCCCTTGCTATAGTTGAATGACGGGCTCCATCGGGGGAATACGATTGTGATCCTTGCTTCCTACTCCTGTCTTTCCAAATTATAAGTCAAATTTAGGATACTTTGACTCTTCAATAAAGTTGGAATGACCTATAATTTGGAACGTTGGAAGCGGCATTCTACCGTACATCTATTTTTGTGCTTGTGGCATAAATAAAGAAATTAGTTCTCTATTGAGGATTTTAGTGGGCAGTAGATTTTTTTACATATAATTATAATACAATAGGTTAGTATTTTTGTTATCAAGAGAAATTATCATCGCTTCCATCAGGAGAAGAAAAATTAAATAAAATATGTCACTAGATGGGGAGAGCATTACGTAAATATAATACATTTATGGTAGGATGATGGGTCATGAAAATGGATTTGCGATGCTCGTCAATAAAATGTGACATAGTTATAGGCGTTGGTCCGATAAGGATGAGATAAAGTGTTGGTTGGTGGTGGCGGGTATATCGATTGGTGTGGTGGGCCATAGAAGTCCATCAAGTCACCACCTCTGTGAAGGTGCAACATACCACACAACATCCCCATCCTTCCTCGGCTACAAATAGTTATCCATATATACCTTACCATACCATTCGGCTGCTAATGCCTCCTCCTAAGGTTGAGCCAGCTGTCGGGCTCTTAGCTACAGTGAATATGTTAGCACAGCATTTTGCAACAGCATTTTGTGAAAGAGCAATCCTCGGGACATGAGCAAGGTAGGCGTGGAGTGGGGCGACTGCCTCTTTATTTTTTTCACTGGTCATCAAATAAAAAACTCTAAAAACTAGTCGCTAAGGCCTCCTCCATCGGTAAAAGCTAGCACGAGCAACATCGTCAGCCCAGGAAGCAGTTACAGTGTCTTAGACCGCATGCCTGTGAGGGAGAACTGCTTGCAGCTATGCGACGCATGCGTCGCTAGCGACGGCATCTATCTACTGTTCACCACTTACAATAATGAGTAAGCCGACGACGTCAGCAGCCGTTGGAGGAGGCCTAAGATAGATGAGAATGTGGGGGTGGGGGTGGGGGGGGGGGTTGTAAGCGTGGACGGAGTTATGGATGGTGTGTTGCCTGGGAATGGGATGCACCGTGGATTCAGGGCGAAACGGGCTCCTTCACCGCATCTCACACGAGTCACACCATGGGAACACGTGTGCCTACCGGAAAAACAAAGCTATAGAGTGGCTCGGTTTGGTAGCTGTAGGGAAGCAGTGTTGCGAAACAGCTTGTTGGTCACAAACTCACAATTCGGTCCTGCGGTGCCTATAAAACAAAACTTGGAAGGTGCGTTACAAGATCGAACATGTGCAATTAAGAACTCTAACTGTAGCTGTAAAGGCGTGGGTGAAGATCAAACTCAAGTCTCTCCATAAATAGCAACAGCTACTTACATTGACAGTGAGCAACTCCATGATTCTTGGATAGCTTTAGGTAGGTGCTATAGCTGCTCGGGGAAAAAATGCAGGATGATGGAGCTGCTCGTGGCCGGGCTTGTGGGTGACGAACTAATAAAGTCTCTGGTTCACTAGCTTCGTGCACCAACTACACGTAGTGCCTTACCTCTATGTGTGTGGTGTGCCTTCTTCTCAGTGACCAACAGAAGCACACGTCGACTGCTGTACTGACCATATTGGGTCATATTCCTATAATCGGAGGACACTGAGTGAGACATATGCAATGGGAAACCCGGAGACGACGGGGCAGCGAACACCAAGCGCGAAACAAAATTCCGATCTCCTATCTGCCAAGAATACTTGCAGTGGTCGCACTCGCGGCTACCAGTGGCAGTAGGACTTGCATGTGTGGCCCGGAGCTGACAGCGGGGAACCCGAAGGTGATTTGGGGGAACCCCGATCAGAAACCCCTAATGTTATCAGGGTAATTTGCGGTTGTGAATTTTGGATGGTCTCGTACATTCGTAATTAATTTATCTGAAGTAAAAGCTTGGTAGGAGCCTAGGAGGGTAGGAATGCCAAATCTTGTACTGTACATGTGTATCATAATTATACATTACAATCAGATGCCTCTATTTGGTGGGGGGGCACAATTCTAAATTTTCATCTATTTTCATTGTCCTATTTTTCTTTGATTTATTTTTCCCATACAGTTCTACCAGTTCTGAACACAAAGTTATGATATTGGGCAGGGTAACTTATGCATGGATAATGATGCTGAATAGAAGTTAACATATACAAAGTATGCATTGTGGATGCTAACATACAATGGGTGGTAGTAATCGTGGTCCTTGTCAACAAGGAACTAACACATATAAAGCTGTCCTAGTTTATTAGCACTGACAGAAGTAAATTAGTAAACAACTGCATGCAACATGATGCTGAACAATCGGTCAATTGGTGATAGATGAGTGCCATGAAACTTAATAGAATACATCTGTCAACATAAGTAGAGAAGCTGACGTGCTCTTCCTGATCGATTTGGAGGGCATTGTTAGACATTAGGGAAGCATATGGGGGAGAAGAACTACATTTGTTTCACAGCAATCTGATTTTGCAAAGTGTGTTAGTCAAATTTAGATTTCAATGGCAGATATATTAACATTTTAATTGATATTGGTTGGATCACGCCGGGCAAGCTGTGGATAAAGATTCACTCAAGTTGCCCTTTCTGCTTCTTATATATGAATATATATTAAGTTATTAACATATCCTAAAATTAGTTGTTTTAGAGATCTCTATCTTTTTTAGTACGTGTTTCTTTCATGAGAACAAAGATAGCATATAGCATACCATGCGCATTTGTGGAATTCATGACAGGTTTGCATTGACAGCCTTGGTAGGTGAGGCACTGAAGTCACCATGGCTGCGTCCTTCCTTATAAATGGGCATGGCTTCTTCCCACACCTCATGGTGCCTCTTGTGATTAACGGGAATAGGAGAACAAGAGAGACAAGAAAACATGGACCACTGTTATGGGGGAGTGAGATGCAACGGGAATCCTGAGACCAGTGAAGCATAAGAATGAAGGACGAGAACCCGGGGTCAAAAGCATAGAAATGAAGGAGACCATCGTTATGGTGCCTTTGGATGATTTTTACTCATTTTAGTACCAAGGACGAGGTCAAAAGCTCTATGGCCCCATGGAAACAGACGCCTCTAGCCTCTCGATCAGGTCCACTTGTCTTGCTCCTCTTGACTGACGCGGCATTACGTCGCCTTGAAGTTTTGGACGTCCGTTTCCACCCAGGACAGAATGTCATACCATAACTTGTCTTTTGCGGGCATTCATCAAATTGGCGAGCTTCATTTGGAAGTTGGAACACAGCAGAAGAAAATTCAAGCTTCTGCTGAATCAAGTCCTGCGTGACTTCAATTGAGAATTTGAGATTCTCCACGGCGCTGCCGTTTTTGCAGCTGTAATTAGTATAATCATGTTATAATCAAGCCCAAGCAAGTGTTGACAAGGCTCAGAGTACTTCTTTTGCATGGCGTTGTCGCTTCGAAAGGCACAGAATACGGAGATGAACCCATGGCTAAGTACACGAGATTAGCACACTAACCCTGCTATAGCACCTCATGTGCATGCTGCTCACGGTCCACGGTCCACTCTTACATTACGCCATACATACATGTTTCCATGGCCCAGTAAAAGCACGACAGGGAGCATCAAGATCTACCAACTCTATAAGCATTGCCACTCTCTCTTTATCTATCTCCCCTTATTTTTCATGTACAGAAGTTATGGAACCTCCCAGGCTGCAGAGGTAGCAGGCCGCTGAACGTTACAGCGCGAGTTGCTTCAGCATCTATTTCTGTGGTTGCGCCTTGGTAGGAGAAGCCGCCATGGCACGTAGGCTCTTGCCGATCTCCGTGAAGCTCGGCCTCTCTGATGGTTCGGCCGCCCAGCACTGCTCCATCAACGCCCTCCACTGGGGATCGCATGACTCTGGCACTGGAGGACGCAGCGTGTTGTTCACGATCCCACCTGGGAGAAGGTAGCAGGAAGTTCAGGAACAAGAATGGTATCAGATTCCCCAATGGTGGGATTGTACCACCTTAAGCTGTGAGCCATACCTATGATGGCACCATAGTGCAGCTCGGCGTAAGGCTCTTCACCAGTAAGTAGCTCCCACATCACGATTCCAAACGAGAAAACATCGACCTGCAGTCAAATCATATGGCCATTTGAGGGAACAGAAACATGTTATCCAGAGGCAGCTCAAAGGAAGTGAGTGACACATTAGTTCCAACGAAGCAATGGAACAAACCTTTTCAGAAACAAGGCTGCTGCTGCCATTCAATAGCTCAGGGGCCATCCAAGGAAGCGTTCCTCGCACTCCACCAGAGATTAGTGTCTGGCATTTAACCTTTGATAAGCCCAAATCACCAACCTACAAAAAAATTGGGCAGTCACCCTCATGTCCCCGCAACCATTGATAACCGAGACACCTAATGCGCTGTTCTTCCAGTGGTGAAGCCAGAAGCTCTCTAAACAATCAAACCCTTGGTGGAAAGCCAAGATATCTTTCGTGAAACCCTTCAAATATCTCATATACCCTGACCTCTTTACTGATAACCATATGATTGTGTTTTAACACAAATTTACAGCCACATGTGTGTACATGGCAGATTGAATCTTGCTTAACCACCTACTGCCTTAAACAAGAAGTCTATATGCACGATAAAGAAATAAACAAGTATCATATAAGCAGCATTACCCTTAATAAATACCAAAGTCCAACAAACAAACAAAGATTTCACTTATCAAGTAAATGCACAAGGTACGAATGCAGACCTTTGCTGCATGGCACATGTTATTTAATTTTCTGTACTTGATTGATATTTAAAGATAGGGGAGAATTATGACAAGCACCTTGCATATAGGGCGTTGTGGATCTCTTAGGTTGACAAGCAGATTATCACTCTTTAAGTCAAAATGCACAATATTCTTCCCATGCAAATACTCCATTCCAAATGCAACATCCATTGCAATTAGTAGACGCCTACGCCGATCGAATATCCTGCTGATAGAATAAAATGAACTTAGAGGTGACACCATGTGAAAAGCATCATGTTTTGTCACTGAAAATATTAGTATACTTTTCATGTCTTTGCAATGCTTGTCGGAGTGAACCATTAGCCATGTACTCAGTTACAGTTGCAACAGATCCACCAGGTCCATCTAGAACAACACCATAAAAGGCTACAACATTTGGATGGTGCAGAGATGCAAGCTTGCCAGCTTCATTCCAGAAATCAGTTCTCTACAGACAAGAGAAGTTAGAGCATTATGCATTTCGGTCAGAAAAAAACACAGTAAGTTAACTGAATACCATGCGCTCTTGCTCAGAGGCCTTCCCAGCAAAGCATCGATCATTAATTCTCTTGATAGCAACATCAGAACCTCTCCATTTCCCATGGTAAACTGTACCGAAGGTCCCAGAACCCAGTTCACGCAATTCTTCAAGATCACTGTTCTTGATTATCTGCAATTCACAATGTAGAAAATAAGGAACATGCATCTGAAATCACAAATAAAAGGTGTCCATAGAAGTTCAATTTAATTTGACAAAAACCTGAAGGTTATCGATATCATCTAAAACTTGAACTCCCTGGCTTGTCTTGTCTGACTGATTGTTTCCCTCATCCTGAACCCAAAATTGAAGCAAAAGATTACACCCTGTTAAAGAACAATGAGTAGACTAGCGTAGATAGAAACATATCGCACCTGAACTTTTGCATCCATCACTGCTCCATGATCGATGAGATCACCAGATAATGCAGCTGGTTTTTCTGGAAAGGGTGACTGAAGAACTGATGCTGCCACCCCTTCAGCAACAGCTTGTAATTGTCGCTTAATATTTTCCTCACCAAATCCTGTCAGAAGAGAAAAGGAGAACGGGAAGCAGCACAATTTACTTAGTCTATTGTATTGTTACTACTTTCCAAATAGTACAGAGCAACAGAGTATACCAACCTTTGTTCACTTTAACTGTGTGGATATCCTTAAACCCTGGGTCCCGAATGTGTGGAAGATTCCCTTCTTCTAAGAGTATGGCAGTATCTGTGTTGGTATTAGGAACATGACCATCCATATGTTGATCTCCAGAAGCAACAGGCTCTTTAGCTAGCTTGCTTGGCCTTGGAGGCACTAAAGAAGCATTTCCCACTGCTTTATAAGGATCCTGGTTTGAGAAAAGTGAATCTGTGTAAACTGGTTCCCGTATAGTTTCAACTCGATCAATACCAGCAGTAGCCTGCAATGGGAATTTACTGCTGCCATTAGGGGGAGCAGAAACCAAGTGACCAAGCATTTCCCTAGGTTGATGAAGAGGCGGGCCAGCAGGAACCTGAACACCGGAGTAGGGTGGTCGTAGAGGAATCTTTTCATTGGAAACAGGCGGTTCAATGGGCACTCTAAGGTTGGCCTGGAGCGGCACATTGAGTGGATTCTGGATTATGTCAGGATGAACATTTTGTGCGCCAACGTCAAAAGCAGAAGGTAGTTGTTCACTATGCCTTGCAATGTTGTCCTCTTCAGCCAAAGCAGGAGCAGTAAAGGCATTGGTAATACCCATATGATACCCTCCAGCTTGAGATTTGTAGATAGAACTACCGTCAATATTTACAGGCGGCTTCTCAACTTTTGCATGGTCAATGGCACCATGAGGAATAGAAGGCTTTCCTTGAACACTAGAATCTGGAGGGGCAATAGGACCCAAATGAACTCCTTGCATTCGGGCATCAATAGCTCTGGTGTAATCATGAGGAAGATCACGAGCATATTCCATCAGCGGTTCTGTTGCTGGATGGTTTGAATTCTTGTATGCACTGGCATCAATGACTTGTGGGCCATTCACTTGAACTTGTGGTGGTTGCATGCTATAAGAGTATGGTTGCTGCTGGTACCTAGCACCAGAAGGATCTTCAGCCCCGGCCTGAAGAGGATGACCCACAAATGCTCCATTCGGAGCAGGTGCGCTAGAAACTGGTAAAACAACCATGGTGGGTTGAACAGGCACACCTGCATCTGGAGATGCAGTTGCCTGGACTGCAGGTATCCTGGCAGGAATTGCTGACTCAAATTGCCCCATCCCTACCGTGTTCCCAACTCTCGGTTCTGCCATGTAATTAGCAGGGGTTCCTGAGCTTGCACCTGGACTAGATTTGTTGGATGCACTATCTTGATGAAGGCTGTAAAATACTGGAGCTGCCTCAGGGTTGCTCACTGCGCGAGGATTTCCCCGCTCCTGGATAATGTTATCTGAATGGGCGTGCGGCAATGCTTTCTGGCACATTGTGCAATCATCATACCTCAATGATGGAACAGTAGCCGAGCTAACCACCACAGGAATTGTCCCTGAGCTTGTCACCACTGGTGTGCTTGTTGTGCTCGTCAACACTGGCTGAACACCGTATCTCTGTGTATCACTTGTCTGCAAATGCACAGTTGACAAAGGAGGAAGCTGCGACAGTGGTGTCTGCAGCACCCGGTAACTCTGATCAACTGGGGCTTGCACTGGCCTTGTGAAATGCAAGTTCTCCTGGACAGGTTCCGCACCAGCAGAAGCAGGCCTGAACGTACCAACTTGTTGGACAGCAGCCGTCGCCATAGAACTCGTCACCGGAATGCTGGGCATGAACTGACTCATTTGCACAGGCACAAAATTGACAGATTGGGGTACACCATGAACACCAAATTGTTGTGCACTGATGTAGTGGACTTGCTGCGGCTCTATATACGACTGGGGCATCTGCTGCACATAAGAAGCAGATTGAGGCTGCTGTTGCGGCACATATTGGGTGACTTGAGGCTGCTGCTGCTGCTGCGGCACATAAGTGGTGACTTGAGGCACCTGATGCGATGTTGCATAAGATGCAGCAACTTGATGAGGCTGCATCGCTGATGGCTCTGTCCTAACTAGGATAGGATTTTGCGCTGGAATTCCCATCGCTGGGGCTGAAATGGTGACGGCACTCAACCCCACCGAATCCGGGAAACCACCGTGGTAATGGGCCCCACCACCAGGATACGAGTACTCGGTTGCAACGGCAGGGGGCGGCAGTCCCGCCCGCGGCGACATACCTTCGGCGAGGCCGCCGTACTCGGAGGCCTCGGAGTTGTGCGCCGACGAGCCGCCGCTGGCGAAGCTGTCCTTGCGGCGCATGGCCGCGGCGACGGCCTCGGCGGAGACGCAGTTGATGGCGTCGATGTAGCGCTGCCCGGACTCGTCGACGGCGGCGGCGGCGAGGTGGTGAGAACCGGAGCCGGAAGCAGAGCCCCCCGCATCGCTCCCGGAGGCCGGGAAGAGGAAGACCCGGAGCTTGGCGGAGCCGTCGGGCGTGGCGGCGGCCAGCTTCTCGTACTCCTCCATCATGTTCTCGTAGTCCTCGGGCCCCGACACAGAGATGAGCGAGTCGAGGTCCTCCCCGGGGAGCTGGTACCTGAGGAGCACCCCGCCGCCACCGGCGGCGGCGCCGGCCTCGTCGACCGCCTCGACCTTCCGCAGGAGCTCCCCGAAGGAAGCGGAGCGCGGGACGGAGATGAGCCGCGTCTGGCCCCCGACGTACCGGAGCGCCCCGTCTCCGGGCCGCGGCGCGATCCGTCCCCCGAAGCTGCACATGAGCTTCACCTTCCCGGAGGATGCCGCGTCGTCGTCGAGGCCCCCCCACGCCCTCGCGCTTGGGCTGCTCGGGTCCCCCGCCGACCCCGCCACCCCGCCGCCGCCGACGACGACCCTGCTCGCCATATCACCTCCGACGCCGCCTCCGCCGCGCTTCAGCCTAGGGTTCCCTCCCTAGTCCCTACCCTTCTCTCTCTCTCTCTGCCTCTCCCCTGGGTCGGTCGGCTTCCCCGCTCCGCCGCGCCGAGCAGGCCGTGCCGCGCGAGAGAGCGAAACAGAATCCGCGAAGGCGGAGGCGGGTCCCACTCCCGCCTTCCACACGCTCTCTCGATCGATTGCGGACGCGCTTCGCTGTGGCGGCACCGAACCGAGTCGCGGAGTCGGCGGTGGGGAACGGGCGGGTGCGGGCGCGGGATAAGTTCTCGGGTGGTAGGGGCCGCCCTCCTCTCCTCCTCTTCTTCCCCCTTGTCTCCACTGCAATTTCGTGCCTGACCGGCGCGCGCTCTGCTTCCGCCGTGACCTAACGACGCTTTGCACGGGCGCGCGCCGTAATCGCGTGATCGCGTGCGGTGGAGCCGATTCGCCGGCTAAATCCACGAGAGATCGGAGAGAAGATAGATACTAAACTACCTCGGGTCGGTTAGGCGAACGTTGCTAGCACGCGACGCGACGCGCCGTATCTAGCGCTGAGATATCGTGACTGACAGCGTGATGTTAGACTGTTATCTACGGAGTATACTCGGCTAGTGCCCACCTCACGATGACAGGCGGGTCCCACGTGAGTAAGTGTGAAAGTTAGGTTTAAAAATTTAGGGTCGGGGGTCAAGCGGGTGGTGCGTGCTCGTGTTGACTTTTCATAATCCCCGGGGGTACTTTTGAGGCGGCCGGCCGACATGGTTCGTTCTGGTTCTTTGGTCACGCGCGCGGGGGAGCAGCCAGAGCCAGGAGGGGATCAAACAATGGCGCGTGCACTGGGATGGTGTATTCTTTCACTTCCGGCGTGTTTGTGTTGGTGTCGTGCGTGGCCTCGTGGGGGCTTGAGTCCGGGCTGATGCTTTGCACCTAGCACATGTGCAGAGAGAGAGAAGAGGATCCTTGTAACATCATTACGCGTTGGGTATATCTTTGACATGAAAGGTTTAGGCAAGGCATGTTCCTTATTACTAGAACTAGTAATAACTAATAAGCAGAGTAAAACGACAAAACTATTCAGTTCACATTTCTTTCGGTCTGGAACTCGATGGATAGCTATACCTTTTCCAATTCGGGTGTGGACCGTGGACTCAAATCTCAAATCCCCTGTCTAGATTTCTCAACTTTTTACTATTTATTTTAATTTTTTACTATTTCTTACTCACAAAACATGTTTACCCGCGAGTGTTACAGTGTTTTTCTGATGCTATAGTATTTTACACTACAATCTAAACACTGTGTATTTTGCTACATGAAGGTGCTTTGAACAACATGTTATTTTGTCGTAGTGTTGCTATACTGCTTTCGTTTCCCCTGCAATAGACGTCAGTGTAAGTGAAAATAAAGAGGACTGACCACATTGATCATTGGACGAATACATTGACCGTACTGATACGCTAACTGTTTTATTTTACGAAACACAAATACTTGAACCAGTGTTTTCTTTTGGCTACTTGTAGACACGGTATCTTAATACAGTACTACATGTTTTGTTCCGGATAACAGTTAAGGATGCAAAAGCAGGGGTGTTTGCTGACGAATCCGTAAATGGTAATAAACTCGCTTGCATCCTAACTAACCGCCATCGCCAATTCGCCATATATCTAGATTCTCTCTCCGTGTGTTTGGTTGGGGAGCGGTGGGAGCGGAGCGGAGCCAACCCTCGTTTTGGGGACGGCTCCAACCCCTCCTATGTTTGGTTTGCTTTTTAGGGTTGAGGATGGCTCCGCTCCGCCGCCTGTTTGGATGGAAGAATTGGAGTGAAACTTGAATCCTATCACCACCTGGTGAGGTTACCCCTCTCAACAATTTATCAGCCACATATTAATAATTTATCAGCCACTTAACAGCCATACAATAATTTAACAACAATTGCATCAACACATAGTAATATTTATATGCTTGCACCATGCATCAAAAAAGCATGCTGCATGTCCTTTGGAATAGTGACTCTTATATGTGTACCATCAAGTGCTCCTATACAATCCTACGTGATGTTCAAAGAAGTCAATATTAGGACAATTATAGGGGTTGGTTAAACATAAATTTAAATATGACTTAAGGTTGAGTTGCACACCTTAAAGTAAGGATACCACCTTGTGTCCCCTTCTATTTTAGCATGAGTGTCCAATGAAGGGGGCCTAATATAATCCTCTCGTAGCTCACCAATAGCATGAAGTACTTTGTTAAAATAACGACTAACTGTTTCTCCGGATCTACCAAAATTGGTTGCAATTACTCTATTCCGAACATTATGTCCAACAGTGTGTAGAAACATTGCCACTTGCTGCTCAACACACATATGAACGGTATCTTCAAGTAAAGCACGATCTCTAAACAACTGACAAAACCGAAAGAAACGTGCTTTGTTCATTCTCAGCATGTTTACACAAGTTGTATCATTAGGCCAAATTTTATCATTCAGGTACTCAATCCTCTTCCTATCCCTTTCAGATATTGGGGCATAAGTAACCCTTTCCCTTCTTGCAACTCTTTTTCTTTTTCTAGACCGAGCAACAATTGCCATCATACACAAGAACCAATGTGCAGCAGCAGCAAAAATAAATGCCTTGCGCCTGTTATCCATCTACATACAGTAGCACAATCAATACCTAGCAAAATTATCATATAGGGTTTCCATGTACTAACACAAGATTCTTCAAAACAAACATCAATCTAGACTATCAATCCAACACCAAGGATGAGAGGGAATGAATTTACCTTGATCTTTTGTCAATCCCCAACAGAGGAGGAGCCGGATCTGGAGGAGCCGGACCTGGCTGAGGGAGGAACAGAGGGAGGGGGCGGCGTCCGACGTCTGGAGGAACGGAGGGAGGGGCGGCGTCTGAACCTCCGGATCGGGACGGCGCCGACGTCTGGAGGAACGGAGGGAGGGGCGGCGCCTGGAGAAACGGAAGGAGACCGGCGGCTGGAGATCCAGAGGGAGACCGGCGTCTGGAAAACGGAAGGAGACCGGCGGCTGGAGGGCGCCGGCGCAGCTGGAGGGCACCGGCGCGCCGCCGTGGCCTCCGGCGTGGGACGCTGCTCGTCCCTGGCGCGAGAGAGCCGGCGGCGGCAGTCGGGTCGGGAGGAAGGGAGGGGTCGGGGGAGGCAGGGGTGTCGGGCGAAAAAAGATCGGGGGAGGGAGGGGTCGGACGGGTGGGTGACGAGAAGCGTTCGACCCGGAGGGAGCCGCTCCGTCCGCCAAAATTCAGGGAAGGAGTCCAACCCGCATCTAAGGAGAATATTCCCTTCTGGAGCCAACCCAACCCGCATCATCTCCATCCAAACAGCTACGGGAGCGGGTTCGCTCCGACCCAACCCGCCCCAACCCCCAACCAAACACACGGTCTGTCTCTCGATGCCCAACCACACGTCGCAAAAACCAAACTTCCGACACAGATCGCGTACTTGTTGAACCAGCGGCTTTTGCGAGTTGCGACAGGGTAGGTAAACTTACCAAGGCAGCAACGACAACGAGCTTAACGTCGAAAGGCGCAACGTAAGGCTCAAAATCTCGGTATTCCGTAAAGGACAATGGCCGGAGACAAACAAAACAAAACTAGCTTTGTCAGGCGGAGCCCAAAATGCATTGCACACTGCACCGGACGACGACACATGGCAGGGTTTGGATGTTAACATCTCGCACGCATCTCTGCCACCACGAGCGCAGGTTGTAAACAAATCCCAAGGCCCTGTTCAGATTCCCAACTATTCACTATTTATTTCAACTTTTACTGTTCATTTTAACTTTTCACTATTCTTTCCTCACAAAACACGTTTCCCAACGAATGCTACAGTGTTTTTCTTATGCTACAGTGTTTTTTTCTATAATCTAAACACACCCTAAACCCCATGTTACGTTAGTACTACATGCAAGCCGTGTCCAGAAGCTCGCTGTCCCCGCGCACCCACGCGCCACGCTCCCCGTGGTCAAACAAACACACGGAGGCAGCGAGCAGCGAGGCAACTCCACTGACGCCGGACCCCAGTGCCCCCGGGAGGCCTAGGAGGAGCGTGCGAGACGGCCGAGAATGCGGGACATCTCGCGCGCTCGCGTCCGCCCATTTGTTTAATTTTGTTCTTTTTTAATCTAACCTTTTTTTTAGCGTTTCTTTTTTAACCCAACTACTAACCCCGTAGCCGAACGTAGTACCAGGAGAAAAGTGCTTCGGCGCGAAGGCAAGCGCGGGGGCGCCGGCACGTGGCGAGCGTGGCGTGGCGACGCGTGCCGTGGGAAGCCGAGGGATAAGGGATAGAGAAGAGAAATGAGGGCGTGTCTGTACCAGTACTTTTTACTTTTTATTTATTTCTCTTACAGCTCACACATCTCTAAAATTTCTTTTTAACTTTTCTATCAAAAAATACTTTTTTTCCGCACAGGCGCAGGTGATGCGGTGTCACATGTCGCGGTTCGGGACCCGCTACGTGGAGCGCGCGCCGGCGCCGACGGGCCAAGTTGGATGCTTGGGGTGGTGTGCGCCGGTATCTTCTTTCTTTGACGAGCCAGCAGAAATCGAAGACGGTGGGCACTGACGTGGCTTGGCTGTACGGTGCGCAGGATATCTCGTGTCACTACTTCCACGTCGCGCATTTTTTTCTTTCTTTTTTTTCGCCTTTCTTGACGACGATACGCGACTCCATTGTCAAGAGATGTTTGGAATCGTTGGACCTACCTAGCAGCCGGGAATTCTGGTGTTTATTTTCCAGAGTTTTCAAGGAGATGCAGAATTTGGTCACTTAGTTAGTCACATGTGGGCATTGATGTGGCTTTTGCAATTTTTACCAACTTTCCAGTCACATCGAGTCACATCTTCTCTTATAGACACGCTTACCAATTTAGTATTTAGGGTGTGTTTAGATTGTAGGGAAAAAACACTGTAGCATCAGAAAAACACTGTAGCATACACTGGGAAACGTGTTTTGTGAGAGAAAAATAGTAAAAATTTAGAATAAATAGTGAAAAGTTAGAATGAACAGTGAATAGTTGAGAATCTAAACATAGCCTCACACCTCCAATTTTCCACCAACTTTGCGCAGGATCTCTCGCGTCGGTTATTCGCATTCTTGCTTTTTTTTTCGCCCCGCGGTTCAACTAGCGGAGACTCTTGGAAAAGATGGACTAAAAAGTCCCCAAGTTAGCGTATTATGGGGGATCGTCAAGCACATCCGGCAAAGATGAAGGGGGATCTCGTTGTTGCATAGCTCAGGTCAGAGCAAGGTGCCATCAGGCGTTCAACTTGAAGAATTTGGAATGAAAAGAGGAGTAATGCTTCCTAGCACGGGACAGAGAATAGGACCACTTAGATCGAAATAGCATTCACTGAAATGTTCTAACATAGGTTCTTGATGACGAGAAGTCAGGAGCTCTACCATCTAAGTAGGCACCTACAGTAGGTTTGAAATTGTTGGAGCTTTGAATGAGATGCAGAATTTGCTCACGTAGTCACGTGTGGCAGGGCATGGAGCTTCTTCTCTGCTGGCGTCACTGCATACAACTTCGGAACTTCCAGGGGTGGGGTGGGTGCACAGAAAACGGGATCGAACTAATTGCACTATCTTAAAATATCTTCCGTGACAGCGACCATGTTCCTCAATCCGGAAAGCGAAGTGAGCGCACCACCTGGACGAAGGAGACGGTCGGACGGACGACGTCGCGCCAGCGCTGTGCGCTGATGAATAGCCCCTCGGGGCGCTCCTGGCCCCACGCGCCGGACCAGCCGACATGGCGACGTCACATCTGTGTTGCACTCGTGTTCCATGGGACCCGGGACCTCCTCCCCGTCTCTTTCTCTCCGGAAGCGGGGATTACGTGTGACCAAATCGCAAATCACAAAGAGTCAAGTCCCCATCTTTGGTAAGAACAGGATCAGATAAGTCCCATGTGGACCCGTCCGTCGTCGTCAGTCGAGTCGTCACTCCGCTCCTCTCTTTCGGTAATTTAGGATCCAGAAAACCAAAGCCAGAGCCGGCGCTTTCGGCCTCGCCGACATGACCTGACCACAGCAAAGATCAGAGCGCGAACGGCTTCAGTGTCACTTGAGGTGAAAGGTAAGGTGGTGCCACGCGCGGAAGAAAACAACACGGAAGTCCGGGAGCTAGCGTACTTGCTTGGTGGCTGGTGTGCGGAGTTCAGCTTCGCAGTCGGTTTAGGCCTGTGGCAGTGGCACCGCCTCACCGGCCGATGTGGTTCATGGACGGCCGCGTCGGTGGCCGGTGGTCGTCGTCCCGAGCATTAGCATCTTCAGAGTCGAGATTTTTTTTTTTTTTAAGAAAAATCTTCAGAATCAAGATGTTCGGCGCAGCGGGCAGGCTGAACGGCTCCGGCCCATATTACCCATCTGGCCCGTCGTGGATGCCGCTGATCTTTCTTGGGCTAGAATTTACGGTGGTCTCACTTTGCTGTGGACTTCTTCTTTGTTATCGCGGGGGAGTTGTTGTGTGTAGGAATGTTGTGATGCTTTGATCTTGTGGGCTGAGTTGAAGGTGGCATCAGCCAGCAGGAACGAAGAAGACAGGACCGGGCCTCACCGTTGGCCTGTTAGAGGGAGGATACCAGCAAATAGGCCCATGTTTCTTTTCAGGCCCGGATAACCTACCTGTCTCTGTGATTCTTTTTCCTTTTTTGATCAACTATCTTTCTTTGTGTTTCTGAATCTCCAACGGTGGGTGTCCGTGTCCCAAACGATACCATTTCTCCCATTTGTATCAACGCATCCGAGTCCAACGAAACACTCAAACAGCGTCAAGCATCACCAAAACCTTCATTTCAGTATTCGAACTCCAAGGCACAGCTTGATTCTTGAGCCGCTGGCATTAGCGTCTTCAGAATCAAGACGTTACCAAGGGATCCTCTTGCCGTCTCCAGCTTCACCCTCTGCATCCGAAGTTCAGAATCCAGATACCGCTCCGGAAACACACCAGTACTCTGTCCGATCGACGTCTTTGTTGTTCGCGGTACCAACCACGCATGCGGACTGCATGCCTGTCTAAACCAGCATTGGAAATATCCAGATCCTGAAGATCCCGATTCCACCTGCCGGCGATCGCAGGGAAACGACTAGGATCGCAGCCTGCTCTCCCAGAACCCGTACTGTTTGCCATGCATCAATCATAGAACAAAGAAATGCTTATAATACGGGATCACGACATCATTATTGGTGATCAGTAATCACCATGACACCGGTCTGAACAAACAATGCCAGGACATCACTGAGCACAGTTCGGGTGGCGAAAAAAGATGAAGAACACCGAGGCTGCCGATGTCAGGTCGCCTTCACATGGCGCCCGGCACCACTGTCGCCTGCTGAATCTCCCTGTTCCTTTCTTCTAGGTTCATCAGTGTGTTCTAGTGGCGCCACTTGACTGAGAGTTACAGTCGCCCGCTGAATCTCCCTGAAGAATGGTTCGCCCTTCATTTTTATTCAGAGAAAGCGAAACGCCTGAGAGTGTACAATATCAGACAACCACTTGATGGCTTGATGCAGAGGCACGTTAACTGCCGAACCAATAATGTGATTGCGTTTCAAAAAAAAAAAAACGAAGAATGTCATTAGCAGTAAACACGCGGTCAAATCCTCTATGTGATTACTGCTGCAGTGACGTGCTTGTCCTCTGCATCCGACCACAGCCTCTGTTCGCCACCGAGGATTGTGAGGGTGGGTGATCATCGGAGGGAGGCAAGCAAGGGTGGGGCAGGTGACGCGAGGCAGGCATAAATGGCGGGTGTCATGGCGTGTCCGGTCGCTGCCGCCTGGAAGCTTCCTCGAAAGCGCCTTGGTCCCTCTCATCCTCCGCCCCCCAGCTACCGAGGGACGGGGAGAGGCCTTGCCTGCGCGGAGTGGAGGACGCCAAGGTTGGCTTCAGTTACATGCTGCTTTGTCCTGTCAGCCGCATCGCCCCAAAATCGCATGATTTATGGATCCCTCACACTGATCACGAGGGTTCAGGCGTTCAGCTTTGCTGTCGCTGTTTGCACCGATCAACTGATTCAAATCCGACCACATACTCTTCCTATCCATTGCGGTAGTACTTCCATCTCGTGAAGCTTATGCAGTCGTAATTTCCCGGTTGTTGCCTATTTTCTTATCATTTCACTGCAAATTCTTGTGAAAATCTCAAGCAGTAGTTAAATTTCCCGATGCACTAGAACGAACTCGAGCACGAGGGCCGTGTTTATCTGAGGGTGGGAAAAAATACTTTTTTTTTTAATACGTGTTATGTGAGGGAGATGAATAGAAAATGTAAAAGAGAAATTTTTGGAGATACGTGTTCTATGAAAAGGGTAAATAAAAAGTAAAAAGTAATTTTATGAAACACAGCAGAGATCTTTTCCCCGAGGTGGCAGCGACAGTTTATAGGGGCCTGTTTAGTTCGTAAAAGTCCTTTTTACTTCCTATTCATCCCCCTCACAGAACACGCATCCCCAAAAATTCCTTTTTTACCTTTTCTATTCATCTCCCTCACATAACACGCATTTCAGAAAAAAAATACTTTTACCAACCTCAACTAAACACGCCCTAGATGCAGGAGGTCGGCAGCAGATAACTCATACACCGGCGAATGGGCCATCACATCACGTCACAATCACATCACTTGACCCGATCCGACCCCAATAATTCTCTCGGGCAGTGGTTCCTCGCCATCTACCCCTCGCGCAGGGGCCCGCCGCGTCCCCACGACCCCATTCCGTCGTCGACTCGTCGTCCATCCGCCCCACCCCGGCATCCCATCCCATGCCGTGGCGAGGTAGTTGCGAGAGGCGACCGTCAGGACAGCTATTAAAGAAGGCTCGAGGGAAACCTTGCCACCAAAGCCACTGCCACCAACACTGCCTTCTCTTCCTTCCCCATCGCCTCCCCCACACATACCAGAAGGAGCAAAGCCGACGACGACATGGCCGACGCTCGGCGGTTGCCTGAAATGGCCGGCGCCCGCTTGGCTTCCGCTCCCGTGGCTGGATCCTCCGCCCGGAAACGCGCCCGCGGTTAGGTGCGCCGTGGGCTCGCCGCGTCCGCGTGCGTGACTGAGTGTACTAGTGTGTGTGTGTGTGTGTGTGTGTGTGTGTGTGTGTGTGTGTGTGTGTGTGTGTGTGTGTGTGTATACATCGATCGTCTCGTTGCTGCGGGCGAGGCGGTGTCGTGGACGGACGGACGGACAGGAGAGGGGCGGCGCTAGCTGTGAATGGTCATCATGGCCGGGATGCTCCCCGGCGTGGAGTGCGCGCGGCGGCGGCGGCTCCGGCAGGGCGGGGTAGCGGCGGGCGTGGAGGTGGGTGGCGGCACGAGGCGACCATCGTTCTGCCTGTACACCGCCGGGCACGCAGGGCACCCCGCCGCTGGCCTCGCCGGCGCTGGCAGCTCCGGCGGCAAGGTAGGTGAACCGATCGCTCTATCTTGTTTCGTCAGCCGGGGATGTACCACGATATGATGGTTTGCTTGGTTGTTTAATTTACAGCAGCGGAGCGGCGTGATGGAGATGATACACGGGTGGACGCTGGACAGCAATGCCCGGGAAGCCAAGGAGCGGCTGGACCAGAAGCTCAGGAGCAAGAGGGAGACCGCCATCAAGAGGTAGGTACCTAGCCTGTCGTGTGACTCGTTTCATCTAAATCCCAACACGTCGATCGATGCGTCTCTCCATAGATTGAACAACAAACAGGTGTGCTTACGATTCAATCTTTGCAGGCATCACAGCACGGGGAGCATAAAGCTGAGCAGGCCGCCCCGGCTGCACGGCGTCGGTGCCGGCGGCGCGGAGGAGCGCGGCGAGAGCTCATCAGCCTCAGCGTCGGGGCCGTCGAAGTCGGCGATGTCCGGCGTGCAGCGGGAGGTGTACTCGAAGAAGGGAGTGATGCGGCGGCTGATGAGGTGGAGCCGGCCGCGGTGGGACGCGGCGGAGCAGGCGGAGTGCGCGGTGTGCCTCGACGAGTTCCGCGCCGGCGACGTCCTGGCGCACCTCCCCTGTGGCCACCGCTTCCACTGGGCGTGCGCCGCGCCATGGCTCGAGGGCACCTCACGATGCCCCTTCTGCCGCGCCGCCGTCGACGCCGCCAACCCGCACGCCCCCGGCGCCTAGTCCTTCTTCCTGGGGAGGGGGACCACAGGCCGTGTGTTCTCATCACATAGAAGCAAAGGAAACCAGTAACCGATCGACCTCGGCGTCGGCGAGCCACACCATTGCCGTGCTGTTGGGAAGTGGAGATGAGTGACATGCGCACGACGAGACACCTCACACCCGTGAGTCTGTTGCCGGTTTGGCACGCATCGGGCGCGTGTTGGGCTGTTTCGTGTTTTTGTGGACAACAACGATAAGCGTTTTTTAGCAATGGTGATTAGGCACTTTACAGTGTGCTAGCGGTTGCAATGTACCAATGTACATGCAGGTGATCGATCGATCGATCGATTCTGAAGCCCAGAAATGGACCTGTAAAATTAGGATCGATCGAGAGCCTTTGGTTTTACAATGTTACTCTGAACTTTAAACAGCTCACTTGAGGTTTGAGTCGGATCGTAGGTCTCTTTCCGCAGCATCTGAACTGTTCTCTGTGAGGTTCCTGCCAGATTCTCGTGGAACTTGTGCTTCCCAAAGGAGGCCGACTGATACCTATCCCAATGGCGATTCTGATACGCCATATCCATATGTGCTGGTGGCAGCACCGCAGCACTACCATACTTGGGGTCTGCAGACTGCATGATGACTTGATGAGTACTTGACCAGTGAGTCTCCGGTGCTGATACAGTGACACCATCGCCTGGACACAATTGACAATTCCTCCCACAGTCAGCTGATGAGCTATGCAACTCCGGGCTTCAGAGTCTAGCCGCGTCCGGAGGCAGACGAACTCGGCGTTCCAGCGAGCTCGTGACTGGTCCTCGTCGTCCCCATCCGTCATCCTCATCCTACGAGCACGCCATTCCGAGCGTTCCCAAGCCGGGGGACATGCTTGGCTCACCCGAGCAACAATATCTCGGGAAGCGTACGCGATCACGTGTGGGCGTTCGGAAACGGCGATCCTTGTCGCCATCCTCCGATCCTCCGAATCCGGCACAGAAAAAAACCTCGGTGTGACGCCTCTAATGGCGCATGATGCGTCACGCACTCACGTCCGTTTCGGCCGCGCGATCGACTTTACCACCGCCACGCCTCTAATGGCCGGTAAAAGCTTGTGTTGTTGGTGTGCCCGAGAAGTGGTAGGGTTTCTAGAGACTGCTTCGTGCCCACGGCCTGCAGTTGTGCTTGTCGCTGTGCCGCCGTTGGAAAGCTTTGCCTGAAAGGGACCCCATTACAATAATGGAGGAGACCTGCTTAGCCTGCCTGAATCATGTCAAACAATATCAGCTTCCTTTGTCTAGTCGTTTTCTTTACAAGGAAGAGATAACTAGGCGTTAATGGTCCATGGGCTGGAAACAAGTATGCTGATGGGCCAACCAGAATTTATTAGGCCCAGCAAGAGGCGTTAAGCGGTGGGCAAGCCACACAAGCGTTTAGTCCCAAACGGAAAGTTGTAACACCGTATCAGCGCTGGCCTGGTATATAGTCAGGAGTTAGGCTACCTTTGAAACATACTTACCTGGACGGGGTCAATGGATGATCATCAAGACTCATGGCCTAGATCAATGGTCCGCATTGCACATGGTGGATGCGTTGGTCTACCATCTCCTTAGGTAGGAGAGTGGACGTCGTAATTTGTGGCAGAGGGGTACGCGTTCGCGCGGCCCCTACCAATTCAAAGTTAAATTTGTTTTGTATTGTTGAATTTGGAGCTAGGCATTATCAAATTATATGAAGGGCTAAGTTTGTAATGAAAATTGAATTTGGAGCTAGCATTATCAAATTATATGAAAGACTAGGTTTGTAATGAAAAAAGTCACCAAAGGGAAAACATTTCTTTAAATAAAAAAAGTTACCAAAGAATTTAGAACTAGTAGCCTGTACTTTTTTTTTGTGGGTACTAGTAGCCTCTACTTTTTTTTTGCGGGTACTAGTAGCCTCTACTTAAAAAAGCAAAGATCAAATAAAAGGAAAACCAAAAAGATAAAATAAGAAAATGTTGAACCAAATATTCTGAGCACTGTAGGACACATTGACTGAATGCATCATATCATCGTATCTATCGTTTTCAATTGCGTCTAAAGACTGCGGATGAAAAAAAAGAAGAAGATGACAGCATACTTTTGTGACGTTGGTAAAAAGAAGAAAGCATACTAGTGACGTTGGTAAAAAGAAGAAAGCATACTAGTGACGTTGGTGGTGTGTATGAATCTGATAGGATCTGAAGACTCATCGTCGCCTGAATGGTCCTGGGTTCTGGAAGATGCTGATCATGAAGTTCAGTCACTAACTTGGTAGAGGCTACTAGTCTCTGCACCTGCTCCAATGCCTGAATGGGTGCTAGCTTGTGCACCTGCTCGATCTAGCAAGCTGGCAAGCTGCCACGCCTGCGTTTTGCAAATGTTACGGTAGGCGGGGACAGCACAGCTGGAGTTCCGCTCATCTTTTAAACACATCTGCAGAAACAAATTGTCATCCACGAACTGCCCTAGCTATCCTTGCGTGAGCTTGTCATGCATGCGGCAAAGTCAACGTTTATGATGAACTGGTTGCACGAAGCTTACTCAAACATGCACCTGTCGGCGTGCGTTGTCAACGGCCCATGGGCGCCACGTAGTTTCCGATGAGCGCTTCGGGATTCCATATACATCTCTCTCTCGCTGCATCCGAAACCGAGGTGAGGCTGATCAAGAGACCTCCAATAATGTCAGCTCAATGAATCTAAAACATCATCAGCTGGTCTGAAATAAAAACCTGCACACGAGCTACAATCATTGCAGTACCAGCAGTTCCATCCCTTCAATACTCCATCCAACCTAGTTCCAGATTGGCTTCGCAGCTCGGATCGGCCTTGAACGCACCCTCGCATTCGCATCCATCTCATATGCATATATATTCAGCACACGTTGACGAGGCTGGGCACACTTCCAAGCTGATCCAGAATCCATTGCTAACTTGCCAAGCCATTCAGTAGGTGCTGTCTCTTCCTGAGCTCATCTATATTTTTTTTTAAAAAAAAAAGTGAGCTAGCTCTAACCTCTAGCAGCCGCCATGAGTCGTAGAGTCCTTACTTGGTTGTTCCTGGTCGTCTTCCTCGTGGGTTCTTTCGCCGCCCCGGTTCGCTCCTCGCGTGAGGGTGGAAGGAGCGTTTGGGCCGCCGGCGACGCCACGACGGCGAGCAACGACGGCATGACCGGCCATGGCGCCTGCCGCGGCGTGAAGAAGATCTGGAACAGGCGGTCCTTGGGGACGAGAAAGACGCAGCCTCCCCCGCCGGTGTCGAACAAGATGAGGTCGGCGGCGATGCCCGCGCCACCGTCGCCGACGACGGTGTGATGTCGAGTTGTCGACTACTCGACTTGGTTGCTTCTCCCGCGCGTACCAGTCTGTAATTTTGACGTTGTTTGTGTAACTGTTGTTGGTCTCGCTATCAATAAGCTGGCTGTCGATCTCGCTAAGGCGTACGGGTGTCACTTGAACATTCTGCCATTGTTGCTTTGAATAAAACTAGAGCCTGATCGGTCCTTGCAGTGTTCAAAAGTCACAACCCATTCTTTTCGATCTTAATAAAAAAACAAACAGGAGCAACCTAAAAAACTCAGCACAAAAAACCGACTGACACGCTGGAAACAACAGCAAGACAGGCAGCGTATCCACTGATTTGTACCAAGGCTGATGGCGGTCACATAACAACATAGCACATTCTGGGGGATGCATAGAGTGTAATATGAGATGGAATTTAAGAGATTATATAATTTGTATCGATGGTAGTAAGAGACAAAAAAAGATGTCCTAAGCTGTAAGTGCGGGTTACATGTTTCATATTTCCTCTTTACCGCCTACCCATCAAGGTCAATAATAAATATATGACAAATCTAAAACGACAACCTCTCGTTTTAAGCCAGATGCAAAAACCCCAAAGAAAAGAAGAAAGTAATAAATGGATGAGAAAGTATAATCGTGGATCGAGAGAGAAACATCCTGAACTCCGGCGACCTTAGGGTTCAGGCTACCAGTGCGGAGGAACCTCATTTGGGGGTGTAGGGGGGAGATACGATTGGGGAGCGGAAGTGGTGAGGGTGCCGCCAGAGCCGAGTGGCGAGAGCACTACAGTGACAACCCGGCGAAATCGGGTCAGTGTGCAGGTAGGTATATCCAATGGCATAGGCCATCGGAGACGGATATGAGGCCAGGGCGGGTGCGTGACGCGGCTCGCTGGAGATGGGTAGGAGGGGAGCAGACGTGGGTTGCTAGGCACAAGAGGAAGAAGGGGGGGATGGGAAGGGAAGAACGAGACGCCAACGAGGGGGAAGATGAGCGGCATGTGCATGCGAGGAGCCGGCCAGACTGAGGCTTTTTTTTGTCCCGAGTCGAGTGGATGAGCCGACGGGTGGGTGAGGACTGAGGATGCGCGTGTGTGGTGTTGTCTCTGTGTGTGGAGGGGGGAGGGGGTGTCTTGAACCAACCCTATGTGGTTTACGTTTTATCCATAAATGTAAGGCATTCGAGTATTATTTTTTGAGGGAACCGGAGGGGTTTCTCCCTACTGATTATATTCATATTATTTAATAAAAAGTGTCATACGTACAAGGTGGTATCAAGAAACAAAAAAAAATCATCAAAATTATTATTGTAACATCATAATTAATTTTCTACGAATAAGGTTTTAGTAAGAGGCACTTGTGTCTTTTCCTATATATTGAAAAATCTCAGACCCTCCTTATATATTATTCGTGGATGGAGGGAGCATCTTAAAAAACAACAGAAAAAAAAGGAAAGTGGCCTGTAGCAAATCCGACAATAGGCCTTGCCTCATCACAACGTGAAAAGCGACATTATTCCAAGCATGGCGCCAGCTTTGCACACCAGTTGCTTCCACCCTCGATTATTTGTGCTAGCGATGCAGCACCCTGCACCCACTGCAAGTTAGCCTGCAATGCACATCCTCATTTGCTGATTAGCTCTGCCTGCCTGCCGTTGCTCATGGCTCGGTAGCGGGAGACAGCACAGCTTCTTTCAAAAAGAAAAAGAGAGACAGCACAGCTCGAGACCAGCGAATCAGCACATCTTTAGTGCCTGTTTGGCTGTTTATGAAGCAAATTTGGTCTGGATCCCGATGCGACCTGAACATCAATTCATCATTCAGCAAAGTCCACCATTATAGCAGCGAGTTGATATATACAAGAATGCATACGTTGTCAACAGCCGACGGACGCCATGTGGCTTTCCATGAATGTAATTTTCACAGAGGAAGAAGACATACGGAGTACATGCATGATGAACAAGTTCATACAGATCGATTCTTTCTTTCAGTTCCCGTGTTCTCAATGTCCCATGATTGTTAAAGAACTCTTTTAATCAATGCCACACAATGCATCTAAACATGCATCATCATAATCATCGATAAAAAAAAGTGCACGAGCTACCAATCTACCATTGATGTATCGATCAGTACTGGTAAGACAAATTATTGAAGAAACTGCAATAGCAAGCAATATTAGTAGAGTACTTGGCCACCTAATTGCCTCCGAAATCACAGATTGGCATCGCCGCGCCGCGTTGCAATTCATTGCCACGATTGCGGCATGTATATAAACAGCACAGGACTCCATTTCATCACCACTTCCTCCCATCCTCCTCGATCGGGTCATCGCGTCGATCGTGTCGCTCAGTCCAGGCTGCCAACCGAGCACCAAAGCAAGCCTGTCCTGTGTCCTCCATGAATCGCAGGCTCGTGGTTTGCTTGCTCGTCGTCGTCTTCCTCGCGTCCTCTTGCGTTGCCCATGTCGGTGCCTCGCGCTCTCTCGGTATGTTCATTCAAGTGATTATTTCTGTTCATTCGGATTATCGCCCTGATCGACTCGTGCGCGGCTATCTAACTCGTTGGGCGATCAATGCAGCTGTGGCGGCCGGGGATGCAAGAAGGGTACTGGGGATTCCCCGCGCCGGCAGCAGGCAGATGCCTATCCATAACAGGCGGTTATTGGGGACGAGGACGCCACCGCCTCCGCCGATGCCGAACAAGACGAGAGGCACCGCGATGCCGCCCCCGCCGCCGATCGTCTGAGCTGTCAGCTCCAATCCCCCCTCCCTCTGAGCGTGCAAGCTCTGCTTTACTTTGCATGTTGCCTGGGGGCTGGCCCGCTGGGGCCGTCCGTCCTTGTAGCTACAGAATAAGTTGTATGTACAACTAATTGTTTTAAAAAGTCTATATACCAGTAAAAAAGGACGGGCAATAATAATTCAACTATCTTGACGCCAAGTTGCTCCAAGTCGTACACAGCTGATTTGGACGTTTCACATTTTTTGTGTGTCTTTTACCCTCGTCAATTCATCAGTATGTAAAAATGTTACTATTTGGATACAGTTCTACCTAACTAGCGATATGCTTCAAGAAGTTAATTTATATAGAATCCATAATGATGCAAAGAGAGGTGGTTAACTTATACTTCTACAGACATCTTACCATAAATATATAATTTGAGTGGCCTGTAATTTTCACCCTCCAACTATTATAGAAATCTAGTTTTTGGAACCCAACTATATAGAACCATACAATCTGGCCATCCAAATCCAAACTAGACAAATTTAACACTTTGTATGGTTTCAAAGTTGGTTTTCTAGTTTCCAAAATATATAATAATAATAATAATAATAATAATAATAATAATAATAATAAGTCTATTTTAGATCATAAAAACCAGACCGACTTTTTTCCCTCTAAACTGCAACATGTCTGTTGGTCGGCCATTTGAAACGGTTTCTATCTTATTTCTTCACATTCCTAATATTTTTGTAGAAATATCCATCAAACACTAGGAATATGCACAAAAATACCCATATTGCTTTAAATACTGTATGGATAGATAGATTACACTTCTAAAAACTATAGATAGATTACCAAAAGTTTTTTTTTGAACGGTAACCTATTTTTTGAAAGGGTATTGAGCACTGAGTAGCATCCCGCGGACATTGGTTGGACACCCGCAAATTAACGAGTCTAGAATAAAAGAAATTAAAAAAAATAGGTTGGAGTTTCTCCTGTTCCTTCAAAACATTTACATTTTTTTATTTGAAATGAACCAATTATGTATTTTTAAGATTAAATAATTTTTTGAAAGGGTATTGAGCACTCATATTGCCGTTCATTTTATTGAGCTACATGCTTTGACCTGTTGGTCCAAATATCCAATGGAGATTGGAGACTCTACCACAGGCACCTTATTAAGCTATAAATGCAAACACAGATTAAATTCAGAATTATAAGCTGACAAAGAAACGGGAAATTCATACTTATACTTCAACATATTTGATTATATAAATTCATATATTTGCTAACCTTCATGTATTTATCGCTATATGCCCTTAATTTTTGTTTGGTGCGGTAGTCCCTCGAAATTTTTCTGAGAGCAAGTATAACAACAGGCGAGTGGTAGGCGTAGTCCGACGTGGGAGAGAGAGAGAAGGGCGCGGGCGTTTCGCGGCTCGCTCACCCGGAGCTCACGAAAACCAATACTGTGTTGGCTAATTGGCTACGAGCAGTGTTTGGCATTAAATACCGGTGGGGTCCATCACCACCACTCAGCCGCGTCATCATCTCAGGGGCGAGCTCACTAGCCTTGCTCTGAGCTACTTCAGGTAAATCCTTATTATTGTTGCTTCATTGAAGAACTGTTCCAGCCTGCTTTGCAGTTGCGCCGTTGGGAGGAGACAGCACAGCTCGCCATACGGCGGACTAGTGCATCTTTAAAATTCCTTTTATGTAAGTAACATAATATTATGAATTGTTATATCCGGCTAGCTAGCTAGCAAAGTCTACCATATACGGACCATCATGATTTATCGGTTGTCTAATATGTAATTAAACGTAGTGCACATTGTCTGCGTACGTTATGAACAGACGACGGGTAACACGTAGCTTTCCAGAACTTGTCACGGTATGTGATGTAATATACGTGCATTGAATTCCACGCCCATGTTAGATACTTGTCTCACGTGCCATCAGAAAAGAAAAGGAAAATCCTGCTATTCCAAAGATATAAAACTATATTATTATAGAGCACTGTCTGTACTACAAGCAAATTAAACGTTTTTGGATGTAGCTGTGACATTGGATGGGAGGGTGCTTTCCGAAGCCGTGGAGCATCATATTCTTGTGAAGGAGTATTTCCACCAGGACTTCGTTTGAAATGAAAAAAGTTCACGTAAGTTTCACCGGAATTTATAATCTATCCGGAAAAAAAGACAAAACAAAACATATGGCTCAACATTCTGCACACGAGAACACACAAGCCCAAAAATACACTGACGACTGACAGGTCGTTTTTGCAATTATTTGTTTCAATACATGGTACATAATTTGCTCTGTCAGTTTCTGAACTGCCTGCATGTATCCAGAGCTGCCACTTGATATGATACAGATTAAAGCCCACAGGGTTCAGGGTCAACCGATAAATCTAACACCACTACCTAAACTCAATTTTTAAAAACCGCGCACGAGCTGCAATTATCGCACCAATACGTTGCACCGGCCACGGATATCAAGCAAAGCAAGGATTAGTATACTACCACCACCTACTAGCCAGCCTGCTTGATTGGCTCCAGATCGACAAGCTTCGCAGGCAGTTCGCTCGAGACCCCTCGCGTCCATAGATCTGATCAGAGAGGACACATAAACAACACAGGAGCTGACGGGGCTTTCTGCATTGGGACAGTTACCTGGAGTCCCAATCGCCCCTGTGCTCGTCGATCTCAGGCGACGGCCGCAGGTAGGCTCACGGTGATGGCCGCCATGGATCGGAGGTTCTTGGCTTGGCGCCTGCTCGTGATCGTCTTCCTCGTGTGTTCCTGCGCGGCCCCGGCAGTCTGCTCCTCACGCCATCTTGGTATATTTCGACGACGAGGTATAGTAGCGTAATGATTTTGTTTTGGGATTTCGATATGGGCGACGCTAACTGAAAGTTTGTGTGGATGCAGCTGCGACAAATGATGGGGACGCGAGGAGAGAGGTCTGGAAGAGGCGTTCTTTGTTGGGCTTAAGGCCGCCGTTGTCGCCGCCGGCGCCGCTGTGGAACAGGCCGACGACGAATCTCGTGCCCCCGCCGCCATGGGTGTGATACCGTCATACCGAGTCCATTGCTGCTTCCCTCTCTGCTGGCTGCTTATCTTGCCGGAGCCGGAATATGCTTCACTGTTCTGTTTCTGTTCCGTACTCCTCGCGGCTGCAGCTTACAGCTGGAGCTGTTCATCTCTCGACGCGTGTGATCTGGAGTCAATGAGTCATGGACGATGTACATCCCCCTTGCTGTATCGCTGTGTAAAAATGGAATTTTTTTTTTGTCTACTAGTAAATAATACAATTAATTTGTATTCTGTTGAATTAGGGGCAGCTAGATCAAGCTTCCTCTCCAACTTACCTCTACTATATCCCCACGTCCTCTTGCTGCCCTCTACCCTCGATCGTGTTGCTGCCATAGTTGAATGCTACATGGCCTATGCAGACCACTTTGGTGGCCAGCAGGCAGCAGCCCAGCACATCGTTCAACGTTTAGTACTGTCCTAGTTTTTTAAAATTGCTCTGATGAAGGGATACAAAGTGGTAAAAATGGCATGAATATGAATATTACCCACCCGCTATGTCCGATCGAAAGGGTTTTGATACTGAATAGGACATTCATATCAAATCGGGTATTAAAAATTCGTATTATATTCATATCTTAACATTCAAAGTCAGATCTATGATGCAAATTAGATATCATCAACTAATACGACGCAGGTATTGATATCTATCTTAGTTCACATATCATAGATATGACCAACGTTGACCCCTTCCTCCTCTCTTTCTTATCCCACGACCCTGTCCTCCTCTTGCCTAGCTGCCGGCTGCCGCGATAGATTTTGACACACACGGACTGTGGTGAAACCGCCTTGCCGCTCCACTTGCTGCCCTCTACCCTCTGCCTCTACCTTCCAAATCGAGTCGAAGCTTATCCCCGCTTCCCACTCCTCCAATTGATGGTTCTACTTTGTTCAACCAGTAGCATTCCGCTATCTTGTCTTATTCACCCATCACGCCGCCGCTACTAGGCTGACTGTCCCTCTAAGCTTGGTGAGCCGTGGGGCCAGGAAATCCGACCCCAAACCAGAAACCTAGCCTTGATTGGTGGGGAGCATTGGAAAATAAAAGAAAGCAAGGGATGGGGTGAGCTTCATCACTTGTGTGTGACAAAAAGAGAAGGTGGGAGGGAGGGGGGGTTGAGCGGACCATAGAATTTTCGGATCGGAGCGAAGATGCCAGTCATGTCTGGATATATGATGCTAAATTCATGGCAAGAATCTTATCAGTGTTTTTTAATCTTATCATTAGATTAGTCACAAAATGTATTTTCATAATAGGTTATTTGGAGTCATAAGTATGAATATAATTTTCTATAAATTTGGTCAAACGTGAACCACTTTAGTTGGCACGCAACCCATAGTTGCATCCTTTTTGGGACAGAGGGAGTAGCTAGGTAGCACCTCCAATTTAAAATATTATAAGCCCTCATTGGAACTTCCACGACCAAATATGGTGTCACGTGTGGGGTGGGGGGTGGGGGGCTCAGGTCCCTCCTAACCTCCCTTTTCTCGGCTAGTGCCTATACCCACCACCACTGTGTTACTTAAATTGTAGGTGCCTCCTCGATGAAGATACAGATGCACTAATAAGAGTAGAGCTTGGCCAAATACATACGAGGTGTGTATGAATTAATAGAGAACAATGGTGCCATGAGATAAGCCCATGTAGCATTTGCATATCATTTCTACAATTTCTATCTATAGGGATATATCTATATGGTGTTTAGGGTTCCTGCGGTGACTACATGTGCAATTATTACACCTGATCTTTTTCGGGTGTCTTCGTGTAATTTGCAATCAATGATTGTGTTATTTCATCCGAACACTTGCAAATTGCACGCTTCGTGTTTATGAATGGAAATAGTTCTGGAACTGTTTATATTCTAATATACATTATTGCTTCTAAAATATTATATAGTAAATTGCATTATGTTAAAATATTAATTTTTAATGCTACGAAGATAATTTGTTTGCTCCGAGCCAAATGAGCATGTGATGCTTATTGCAAATGATTCCATCGAAACCGAGCCTAAACCATATTTGTGATGAGCTAAGGTGATGCAATCAAAGACCCCACCTGCCACCTCATAGTTCAACGTGGACAAATATGTGACATGGAGGGATTTGGTCCATATACGCACCAAACATTTAAGTTCTCGCATGAGATTAATCGGCGCTACAATTTCTTAGACAAATTTGCACACACTTTAATAGTTCCTGTATTACCAATGCAATTTACTCGAAAAATTTTTCTGTATAAAGAGGGGTTTGTTCTTTCTTTTCTTAAAAAAGAACTAACTAACGCCAATAGAATAATGCTTGCTCCGATCATAATCAAATGAATTTTTAGCCTTTTTTACAAGAAGTAATCACAGGGCCATATACCTTTTCAATATCAAGTTTGGATGCTACAAATGATATCACAAAAACTTACCTATGGAAGTTGTTTCATAAAAATCAGCTTTGTTATGTTGCATATTAAAATCAGCTTTGTTTATTAATATCTCGAGAGAAAGGTATATGTGAGAACCATACATCAATATCCTCCGGAGTGGCTGCAACTCAAATCAACCCCTGCAAATCGAAGGACCCCTCCTTGCAACAGAAAAAGACACGCACTCCACTGAGAACATTTTTCCCCCTTCACAAAACCTACTGTACTCACGAGGTAAGTAATTAGGATGTTCCATACAAATGTTAACCCAAGTTATAAAATTTCTGGAGAATCCCCTTCTAGAACACGTGCTCTGAAACTGAAAAAGAGAGTCTTCCTTCGCCAGGCGCCAAACTCGCCTCGCCGATTTGAAGGCAACACGCGACGCGCGACACCTCTATTCCTATCCCACTCGCCATTACCACCACTCCCGAGCTCGCTCGCTCGCAGTCGCAGCAGCACCTTGCGCTTGCCGCCGCGCCATGGCCGCGCCGTGCGGCCGCGGCGCGCTGCCGCTGGTCTTCGTGGCGATCTCGGCGGCGCTGCTCACCTACAACGCGCTCCTCTCCTCCCACTCCGGCCTCCTTCCTCTGACGTCCTCCTCCTCCTTTCCCACGGCCACCGCCACCGCCTCGTCGTCGTCCTCCTCCTCCGGCCGGAGGCGGCCGACGAGGGCGTTCCACACCGCGGTGACCGCGTCGGGGTCCGTGTACAACACGTGGCAGTGCCGGGTCATGTACCACTGGTTCAAGGAGGCGCGGCGCGCGCCCGGCGGCGGCGACATGGGCGGGTTCACAAGGATCCTCCACTCCAGGAACCCCGACGAGTTCGTCATGTGGGACAAGGGACACGGAGGAAGTAGTGAGGGCCAAGTTGATAGAAGGAAAAAAAAAAAACAGATTGGCCGTTATGGTCTCCTGTTGCGTAAGGCGAAAATTGTGAGAACATAGACAAATAACAGATGTGTGGCTTTGGCTTGTACAAAGCATGCTGTGTGGTACAACTACAAACTACAAAGGAAAATGATGAGGTGGTGAGGGCCAATCAAGTTGATAGGCAAAAAAAAAAAAACAGATTGACTGCTAGGACCACAAATGGTGAAAAGGAGCCTGCTGATAACAGCCTTTTCAATTCATCATATTGCGTCTGAAGCAAGTTAATACAGCTGGGCAGGGTTCAAGACTTCAAGTTGCTAATAATCCTGTGGGGTGTACGCTGCAGTCTTATTGCCATAATAAATCATCCTATTGTGAACTGTAGCTGCTGCTGCTTGCCTGCATCCTGTAGAGTGTAGATTGCTTATTTTTGTTGTTGCAATTGTAGACCAATAATTCAAAACTTCAAATGTTGCTGAAGAAACTAGATGGGGCTTGCATTTTTTTTCTCCTAACATAGTTCATTTCATCCTAACATCTCAGGGATACATTGTTCTGAATAGGCCCTGGGCATTTGTTCAGTGGCTACAGAAGGCAGACATAAAGGAAGAGTAAGTCTTCTGTAAGTTTATTTGATAAGAAGTAATCATTCTCCAGACTCAATAGATTATTTGATTACATATTTGTGCAGGTATATCTTGATGGCAGAGCCTTATCATATTATTGTCAAACCTATCCCAGACTTGTCTAGGGATGGACGCCCAGCAGATTTCCCTTTCTTCTATATTGAGCCTAAGAAAAATGAAAATGTGTTGCGTAAGTTCTTCCCTGAAGACATGGGGCCAATCACTAATATTGATCCTATAGGAAATTCTCCTGTGATAATTGACAAGGTGAGTTTCTTTTTTCTCTAAGCATCAACTCAGATTTACATGACTAATTCAATTACGTTCCCCCTGATTTACTAGGAATCTCTTGCAAGGATTGCACCTACACGGATGAATGTTTCAATTGCAATGAAAAAAGATCCTGAAACAGATAAAACCTTTGGCTGGGTTCTTGAAATGTAATGTCCCGCCAAAAGTTCTTGCTCAATTTATCTAATCTTTGATCTGGATTTAATATGCATACAAGTCTAGTAAATAATTCTATGCTATTTTCTTCACGATTTAAGTGGGTATATAATTATTTATTTTATTATATTTCCGGGAAACAGGTATGGCTATGCTGTGGCATCTGCTGTCCATGGAGTGAGCCACAGCTTACGCAAGGACTTTATGATTCAGGTTTGAAATGGTTTAACTATCATGTGACCATAGAGCCATAGAGGGGGGGGGACTCTCATGTCACCATCTATACTACGCAGATCGTGCAGTTATTTTCATAGATGATAATGTGATTATGCTTTTTTCAGCCACCTTGGGACTTGGAAGTTGGTGATGCTTTTATCATACATTATACTTATGGGTGTGATTTTGATAGGGAGGTACACGATTTTATCTTTTGATGTGGAATTTTAGAAAATCTGACTCATCACTACAGATCTTGTGCTACTTTTTTTTTTTTGAGAAACAGATCTTGTGCTAGTAACCATGCTCTTCTTTTTTTTATCTAGGGGAAACTGACATATGCTAAAATTGGAGCATGGAGGTTTGACAAGAGACAGTACACATCGAAACCTCCCCCTAGAAATTTGCCATTACCTCCAGATGGTCTACCTAACCGTATACCTCAGAGTGTGGTAAGGTTCTGCTTTGTTTGCAAATATGAAACATTGTTTCGATATTTCTGTGCCATTTCATTTCGATGCTAATTTTTTTTTGCTTGGCAATCTAGTCGTCTGAGTAGTAGTACCAATGTGTTATTATATTACATAAAAATAAAAGAAATATTATGTACAAGTATATTTTTATAGCCAATTGATATTGCAATCAGGAACATCACTGAAGTGCTAAGGACCACCATGAGATAATTTAGAAATGCAGCTACTTTCTTCTGTTGTTGATATTCAGTGATACAGAATACAGACAGACATGGCTATGATTCTTTGCTTTCTTCTGCTCGCTGTATCCTTCTTACTCTTGGAATAGTTATTAACCCGCGTGATGGATTTGTTTTGCGCACAGGTTACACTTGTGAAAATGGTCAGTGAAGCAACAGCCAGCATACCGAACTCGGAGACTTAGGGTGAGTTTAGTTTAGGGAAAAACACTGTAGATCTAAAAAAACACTGTAGGTCGTGCTGTGAAGCGTGTTATGATGAATAGTGGTTTTTTTGGAAAAGTTAGGTGAGTTATCACCCTTATGCAGCTGGTTAACAGATCTGGCTCACCAATCTAGTACGTGATCACCATTGCCAAACTTGGAAGGTGGGTGACTGACAGCGTGGGACGCATACAGGTTTACCAGGCCGCCGACTCCTTGCCTTTGTGCTCGAGTCTTCCTGAGAATGTCTGGTGTACATGCACTGATCTATGAGATTGTTGTCATTTGTTGAGCATTTTTCTCATCGGAAAAAGTCTATATCACCCTCCAACCTATGAAGAGTGGACTATATAACCCCCAACCTATGAAAAGGTCTATATCACCCCCTAAACTTCTTAAAACCGATCAAATTACTCCCTAAAGCAAATTTGAAAAATCATAGTAAATCACAAAAAAATCATAAAATGAAAATTCCAATTGTGTTGGACTCCAAATGAGTAGATATACACACTGAACATATAATATGATATATTTTAATATATTTTTTTACTACTATAGAGAAAAGCGTAGATCTAAAGCTGTAGTGAAAAAATATACTAAAGCATACCATATTATATGTTCAGTGTGTATATGTACTCATTTGGAGTCCAACACAACTAGATTTTTTATTTTATGATTTTTCTATGATTTACTATGATTTTTCAAAACTGCTTTAGGGGGTAATTAGATCGGTTTTGAGAAGTTCAGGGGGTGATGTAGACCGTTTTATAGTTTGGAGGGTTACGTAGTCCAACCTTATAGGTTGAGGGGTTATATAAACTTTTTCATCGTCTGAACTCTGAACAACCTGTTCTTCATTCAGCTTGTTCTTCATTCAGCTTGCTTCCTCCAAAAAAAGAAATGAAAAAGGAAAGAAAATTCAGGTTCGAAAATAAAGGCAAACGGGGCCAAAATTCCTCTCTTGTCAGTCCAGTCTCGAGTCCTCCCTGTCCCGGTCGTCGTCTCTCTCGATGCCAGATCTCACCTTCCCCTTGCCTCCCATGTCCTCCAACCTCTCTCCTCTCTAGCATCCGCTCCGCCCCCTCCTCCGATGGACGCCGCGGCGGCTCCCCACGGGGACCCTCGCGCCGCCGCCGGGGGGGGCGCGCCGGCGCGGGGGCTCGGGCGGCACGAGTACGCGGTTCTGGCTCTCACCTTCGCGTCCTACGCGTCGTTCCACGCGTCCCGCAAGCCGCCCAGCATCGTCAAGGGGGTGCTCTCCGCGGAGTGGCCGCCCTTCTCGGGCGCCCGGGGCACGCACCGCCTCGGCGAGCTCGACGTCGCCTTCCTCTCCGCCTACGCGCTCGCCATGTTCGCCGCGGGCCACCTCGCCGACCGCGCCGACCTCCGGCGCCTCCTTGGCGCCGCCATGCTCGCGTCCGGGGCCGCGTGCGCCGCGCTCGGCGCTGCGTACTTCCTCGACGTCCACGCGCTCGCCTTCTTCGTCGCCGCGCAGGTCGCCAGCGGGGTCGTCCAGTCCGCCGGATGGCCCTGTGTCGTCGCCGTCGTGGGGAACTGGTTCGGCCACGCCTCGAAGCGCGGCACCATCATGGGGGTCTGGAACTCGCACACGTCCGTGGGCAACATCGCCGGCTCCGTCCTCGCCGCAGCCGTGCTGGAGTTCGGATGGGGGTGGTCGTTCTTGGTGCCAGCGTTCGTCATCGCCGCGCTTGGGGTCGTCGTGCTATTCTTCTTGGTCGCGCACCCGAGTGAGGCCGGTTTGGAGGTGCAGGCGATGGAGGTTGAGATGAATGGTGATGGTGGGGAGGAGGTGGAGCTGCTTGGGGAGGATAAGAAAGAGGCCCAAGGGGATGGGGACGACGAACTGGAGATGGAGATGGGATCTCAATTGCCGAGGGCAATTGGGTTTTTGGAGGCCTGGAGACTGCCTGGGGTTGCGCCATTTGCATTCTGCCTCTTCTTCTCCAAGCTTGTTGCTTATACATTTCTCTACTGGTTGCCATTCTATATCAGGAACAATGGTATGCAGTCAATTGCTTATACATTATACTATTTTATCTCATATTGACAATGTTAGGGTACGAGCTTGTTACTTGTACATAATTTGCCCAGCAAGTAAATCCAAAACTCTGTCCAAGGTTAATTTTTAAATTTTATGAAGTGAACTCTAATTTGGTTGTAAAAATGTCTGTCATTAGAATTTAGCTCCGTGCAGTTATTCCCAGTTTATATTTCAGGCTAAAAATAGTTGTTCGCTTACTAGTATGCTTTAAAATGGTTGAATAGGTAGATAATACTCACCAGACAGTCTTACAATTTTAGTTCTGTGAAACCTTGTTTCACACAGTGTGATAGTTGGAACATATGCAATGGAGGCATTCCAAATCAGTTGATAATAATCTCCAGTTTTAGCTTAGGCTCAAGTTTCTGATAAAGCGCCTACTTAATTGTTTATAATGTTCTTTTGCTCACATGTTGAACTGTTTAGTTGTTGATTGGCATGCCAATTGCATTGTACCAATGTGTATCTGTTATTTTCCTACCGAATTTTGTTGGTTTAGATTGTAGGATCTGACACAAGTAACCCAACAATCTAGCTCATGAATGTAAACTACCTCGCCTTTCATGATGAGGTGAAACCAAGAAAAGGGCTTCAGAAATTGCAGGATTGTTTTACTCCTTAGATCTCAAGCATTGTTTCTATAAGTTTTTCAATCATGGAGTATCAATCATTCTCAATATTTCTTACTTTTGAATTGATACCGACGTATTTTTTATTTGCAGCCGTAGCAGGCCAGTTCTTATCACACAAGGCTTCAGGAATTTTATCAATTGTATTTGACATAGCTGGGGTTTTAGGAGGGATTTCAGCTGGTTTCCTCTCGGACGCCATAGGTGCCCGTGCAGTAACATCTGTTCTGTTTCTCTTTCTCTCAATCCCTGCGCTCATTGTTTACCGGACATATGGAAGCATATCCATGCACCACAATATTGGTCTCATGTTCCTCTCCGGCTACTTTGTGAATGGTCCATACTCCCTCATCACCACTGCTGTGGCAACTGATCTTGGCACCCAAGACGCAATCAAAGGAAACTCACGAGCACTGGCTACAGTTTCTGCGATAATCGACGGCACTGGTTCTGTTGGTGCAGCTTTGGGCCCCTTGCTTACGGGCTACATCTCAACTAGAGGATGGAACAGTGTGTTTTTCATGTTGATTGTTTCCATATCACTTGCCATCTTGTTTTTGATACGGCTGGCAAAGGATGAGATAGTAACCAAGCTTAGCACAAGAAGTTAATAGCAGTATAGATGGAGAATTGGTGACACTTCGGAGTTCAGAATGTAGGTACTCAGAAGCTTAGTTAGGCCATTTCATGGCTCGTGTATTTATTGGTTATTTGTTGACATACACCTGTGAATCTACAATGTACAACTACACTCCGAGGAGGAGGAATACAATCTTGCCCGTGTGATTGGAAAATCGTTCTACACTGGAAGATTGGATGGATATTGCGTTGAAATGACTATTGATGAGTAGAAAAACCAACATTATTATTCTAAGCTTTCATATATACAAGTAGAGACATATTTGGACATTTTAGTGAAAAAAAAAATTACCAGATGCCTCTGAACAAAATATGCCAGATGATCACAATATATTATATTGTTCCCTTTTTTCTTTGCTTTGGCCTTTCATACTGGGCCCCTACATGGGCCAGACTGTCCAGGCTACTGGGCTTCACATCGTAGAATCTAAGGAAAAAACAGCAGTAAGGGAGTAGGCACAGCACCACCACAGCCGCGGCAACGTCGCCGCCGACGATGACATGAACAAGTGCGCGGAAGGCAGCGGCACGCTAGTTGAGTGATGTACTGATGTCCATATCAAGCATGGCCAGACCGTCAGACCCCTCCCCTGATGCCGTGACAAGATGAGTCAACGCACAGTCGCACACCATGGTTAGATTTTAAGGGAAAAATAAGGACTTCTTAGGAAGCGTGTTCTATGAGGTGGATGAGAATTTTCTAATGCTATTCCCAACCCAAGACATCACCAACTAGTTTCTATACATCCATGTCATATAGACACTATCTATAAAAACTACCTCCCCAATGCATAGTTTCTTAAAATTAAATTACCATCCAATCATATATGCTCTCTCTCCTTTTTCTCTCTAACATCAAGTTTCATTTCTTGGTTCTTGTGTAGACATGGTTTCTTATGCAAGACACCATGTCCTTCTCTCCCCTCTTTAATTCTCTTGCCACATCACCAAATTGCTTATGTGGAAGGCTATTTAATGCTATGGACACCATCCTAGTAGATGGGTTGGGGATGGCCTAAGAATCGTGTTATGTGAAGGGAATGAATAGTAAGTTAATAGTAAGTTGAAAGGTACTTTTGCAATTGGGTGTGTTTAGATTGGGGAAAGATTCCCCGAAAATACACTGTTCACAAAAAAACACTGTAGATGAATAGTTCTGTGAGGGGAAGTGGTGGGATGAATAGAAAAATGTTAAATGAATAGTGATTTTTTAGGAGAAATATTTGGAAGCTAAACGCACCCACACAGAGTCTTCGACAATGTGTTCAGACGGAAAGGGAAGGCAGCAATCCAGCAGTCTAGCAAACTGGTAAACCAGTCCAATAAAACGGCTGCCCCCAGAGGGAAACTTTCCTAGAGCATAGCGGGAGCTGGAGTGGCCATGGGAAACCCCTGGAGCTGGTGTTGGGCTCTTGTGTGCCTCTGCTTTGTGGTCTGCAACGGGTGTCTGCACGAGGAAAGAAGGGCACTTCGGGACATTGCTTGTGAGTTCTAGATGACGGAGCAGCCTGAGCCACTGGACTGGAGTGGTGACAACTGCTGCTCCTGGAAGAGGGTAGCCTGCAACTTGGACACAGGTCGTGTCGAGGGCCTCGACCTAGCAGGAGCTGGATGGTTCTTCTTCCCACTTCCCCAACTCAACACAACTCTTTTCCTTCCCTTCCAGGAGCTGCAGAATCCGTCCTTGAGTAACCTTGCTATAGAGGGATGTGTGCCTGGTGCAGGTATTTCTTTTAGCAGTGTGTTTGATGCAGTGAAGGATTATTTCTTTTAGCTGTATCTTCATGGGCTTATTTAGCTATTTTAAATTTTATATTCATGGAATCTTTTCTTTTACACAGGTTTTGATGCAATGATGCATGGTCTAAATTACGCAAATTAGAAATTGTTGACCTATCTGAAAATCAGCTGAACGATAGTACTATATCGCCCTTGCTTGGTCTTCCATCACTACGCACCCTACTCCTTAGTCGCAATGTCATCACAGGTGCACAAATGATCAAAAGTAGCATTGTTCTTGTACGTGGTCAACTCGACTTATTCCCTTATTTTCCATTGCAATTTTTGGCCATCGATGTCTCTGTGACATGTGAGTACGTAACAGCATAAAATACAAGGGAGTGAGCACTCTTAATTAGTACTTAGGTTTACTTAATTTGATGTTACAGAATTGAGCAAAAGAAAGATGGATATTATTGATCTAAGCTGGAATACAATTGTTGGCAACATATCAAGAGGTATGGATTAAAAAGTAAGCAATTGCACGCTTAACTTTTGCAATCGTACATCATATGTGAATGTGACCTCAAATTTGAGTTTTAAGATAATAGAAAGTGTTGGTATTTTAAGTAATTACAGTAACCGTAGGCCACAATGTGTTCAGATCTTCAGGATAATTTGGAACAATAACCCATTGACTGCAAAATCCTTGGATGGATTTTGCAATATACTCATTGAGATGCTGGCAACCCCAGCCCTGTACCAACTGATTTGCTTTCTAAAAAGCAAAGTTAATCTCATTTAAAAAAATACAATTATTCTATGAAACTTGTTATGTCAAATAGTTTGTTCTAGTTCCATTCATGCTGTGAGTTATCATTGTTTCTGTCTGATTGGTTGCATATATAACTATGCATGGTCTAAGAAGCAAAAATATACTAGGAACCAACAACTAACATTGTTGTTCTTCTCATTTGCAGATGTTTGCAATATGACAAGTCTGCGAGAGTTACATCTAACTGGAAAGTTTTTCTTTGGGGAGCTTCCACCGTGTATTACAAAAACCTTACTTCACTTAGAGTTCTTGATATGTCACACAATCTTTTAACAGTTAGCTTTCCCTCTCTTAACTTTGCAAATATGTCCTCACTCGTGCATCTATCCCTTTCTCATAACCATCTTCAATGAATGCTACTCCTTACTTCCTTCTCGAAGTATATGTGCCTGAAATACTTGGGACTTTCAAGCGATAGTACTAACTTTCTAGTACAAACCGAGGTTCCACCTGCAAATATATCAGTTCATCAGCTTCAGGTTCTTGAACTGTCGAACTGCAACCTAAATAACAATTCTGGTGTTGTACCAAGACTATACTGTATCAATCTTCTAGATTGCATCTTGCTCTACACATTGTTGTTTATGCACCTTTACCACATATCAAAAGACTGCATTTCCGTTTTAAACAGACATTAGAGTTGCTTGATGCCAGCACGTATGCTTATGGTGACTTTGTTTAGGGTTTGTTTAGATGCTCAAATTTTACCAAAAAAATTCACACTAGAAATCATCCTCCTCCGACAAGACACGTTTCACAGTGTGAAATTTTTTCACCAGATTTGGACACCTAAGCCCTACATACTGTCCATTCAATTTTTTTTTTTTAGGGAATACTGTCCATTCAATCGGGAGAGCAGGACCGGGCGATGCTGCGGATCAGCGCGCAGGTGAGTAATTATTATGGGCCCTCGGCCACGACTTGGCAGGCCGGGCGGGCCATTCGTAGGGAAGGCCCAGTCTTTCGCCCTTTCCCACGCCAGCCAGACTCCTCTCCTCGCCGCCGCCATCCTATATAAAGCACCGAACCCTAGCGACCAGAGCCCTCCTCCTCACACCCAGGCAGCCTCCCCTACGCGCCGCCGCCTCCTCCCTCGCTTCCTCAGGTACCGTTTCTTCTCGGCTACTCCTCGCTTGCATGTGCTACTTGGTGCTCCGGCGACTACATCGACGCTGTATCGTGTCGCCTCCTTCGCTCCTCGTGCGAGTAGCAATTTGTCCATCTGTTAGTGATTGCGTCGTTGATTATCACATCTCCGTTTCCGTAGAATTCGTGTGTTTGGCGTGCTTGATTGATTCGAGAAGTTGATTCTTCCGGATGTATTTATCTTGATCCGGATTACATGATTTATTGAGTATACTCGTGGATCTGATGTTTAGATGTCAGGCATGCTGTGTTAGTGTTGTATGTCAGGGCTGCTGTGTGATTAATGTTTAGATGTCAGGGCTGCTTTGTGGTTAAACATGCTGCCGTGTAGTTGATGTATATGGTGATAGTGCAAGGCCCTTGTTTTATCTAATTTCCCATCTGATCTGCATAGTTGTTAGCCAGTTCTATATCTAGTTGCGTTATTGCCCCTGTTGTTTTGTCTATATTCTATTTGTTTAGAATTCTATGAACTGACTTGGTTCTGTTTAGTGTTTCTGATTCAGATTTGTTTGTGTGCTATTGGCCTTCAAAATCTGTGCAGATGCTTCTTTGCTCTGTTTAGTGTCTCGCGGTTGCCTTGTTTATATTTTAGTGGTTTCATATTCTATGCACAAACTTCTGTTTGCTCTGTTTTGTGTTTCTAACAGTTGATTCATCTGATGCAGTTGTTTGAACTTCTCCTTCAGCCATGGGTAAGGAGAAGTCCCACATCAACATCGTGGTCATTGGACATGTCGACTCTGGCAAGTCAACCACCACTGGCCACCTGATCTACAAGCTTGGAGGTATCGACAAGCGTGTGATCGAGAGGTTCGAGAAGGAGGCTGCTGAGATGAACAAGCGGTCCTTCAAGTACGCGTGGGTGCTTGACAAGCTCAAGGCTGAGCGCGAGAGGGGTATCACCATTGATATTGCCCTGTGGAAGTTCGAGACCACCAAGTACTACTGCACCGTTATTGATGCCCCTGGACACCGTGACTTCATCAAGAACATGATCACTGGTACCTCCCAGGCTGACTGTGCTGTCCTCATCATTGACTCAACCACTGGTGGTTTTGAGGCTGGTATCTCTAAGGATGGCCAGACCCGTGAGCATGCTCTGCTTGCTTTCACTCTTGGAGTGAAGCAGATGATCTGCTGCTGCAATAAGGTATAATCCCAGAAACCCCTGTCTCAGCTATGTTTATAGAACGTGATCTTGAATACGCGTGTCAGTCTAGCATTTGTATAGTTTCAAGCTATCGTACTGGATGCTTAGTGTCTCACAGAAAAATGTGTTTGAGATTACTAAGATTCATGAATGGTGGTTATAGTATGGACAATCTGTTACAAATACTGTTTGATGATCTTTATAGGAAGATTTTCATTATAAGCTATGACTCATCTATTTGGTTGATGTTGTGACATTTGCGGATACCTCTGTTGTAATGTAAAAATGCTTTTCATCTTTTCTCTCATACAATGCTCGTCCTTGTTCATATTCCATGTTCCTTTCATAACTGTAATACTTTCTGTTGAGGTCACTTAACTAATGGTTATGTTCTGCTACTGTTCTATTTGTAGATAGATGCCACCACTATCTTACTTGAATATTTTTTATCAACTATATATTTATTTTTTTGCTGATTAAATGCCACTTGAAACTAGTTTATTCCTGAAGAAGTGCATTGTACTGGTTAATTTTGATTGATGTGGTGTTCTCATATATACATATTTTGCCTGCTTTTCATGCGATCTGTTCCGTTAACCTATAATAATGATGCCTTTGCTTTTGTGTTTATAGATGGATGCCACCACTCCCAAGTACTCCAAGGCCCGATATGATGAGATTGTTAAGGAAGTCTCCTCCTACCTCAAGAAGGTTGGCTACAACCCTGACAAGATTGCTTTTGTCCCCATCTCTGGTTTTGAGGGTGACAACATGATTGAGAGGTCAACCAACCTTGACTGGTACAAGGGCCCAACCCTGCTTGAGGCTCTTGACCAGATCAACGAGCCCAAGAGACCTTCAGACAAGCCCCTGCGTCTCCCCCTTCAGGATGTGTACAAGATTGGTGGTATTGGAACTGTTCCTGTTGGTCGTGTTGAGACCGGTATCATCAAGCCAGGTATGGTTGTCACCTTTGGTCCAACTGGCCTGACCACTGAGGTGAAGTCTGTTGAGATGCACCACGAGGCTCTCCAGGAGGCCCTTCCTGGCGACAATGTTGGCTTCAACGTGAAGAACGTTGCTGTGAAGGATCTCAAGCGTGGGTATGTGGCCTCCAACTCCAAGGATGACCCTGCGAAGGAGGCTGCCAGCTTCACCTCCCAGGTCATCATAATGAACCACCCTGGGCAGATTGGCAATGGCTATGCCCCAGTGCTGGACTGCCACACCTCCCACATTGCCGTCAAGTTTGCTGAGCTGATTACCAAGATCGACAGACGCTCTGGTAAGGAGCTCGAGAAGGAGCCCAAGTTCCTGAAGAACGGTGATGCTGGTATGGTGAAGATGATTCCTACCAAGCCCATGGTGGTGGAGACCTTCTCTGAGTACCCTCCTCTCGGTCGTTTTGCTGTCCGTGACATGAGGCAAACAGTTGCTGTTGGAGTCATCAAGAGTGTGGAGAAGAAGGACCCGACAGGCGCCAAGGTCACCAAGGCTGCTGCCAAGAAGAAATGAGATGTGCCTGGTGGTTGATTCTGTCTTCTTTTGGGATACCTAGATATGCTTTATTATCATGGTTTATTTTGTCTGTGGCCATTCTATTGGCATCTGAACTTGTAGTTTTTCATGTATGGTCGGTGGATCTGGTGCTATTTTGTTATTTTGGCTTAGGCAAAACTTGAATGCTGTACTGAGATGTGCTGTTATCGACCATGATGATTCTGTGTTTTTAAATTGAGTTGTGTTTTCTTAGCTTTTTGCAGTGTTGTCTAGAGGGGCTTCGTTGCTGCATTCAGAGTTACTTCGTGTTTTGGTTTTCTTGGCGTTTACTGTATTTCAGGATGTAGGTGGTAGCCATTCTTGCTGAAATGCTTGATCCCTACAGGTTTGTTCATTTCCAGGATGTGGGTGGTAGCCTGGTACTTTGAAGTGTAGTGTTATTTTTCAGCATTTCTTGGCTCGTGTGTTTATTAGTTATTTGTTGTCATACACCTGTGAACCTACAATGTTACACTCAACAGAAAGAGGAATACAATTTTGCCCGTGTGATTGGAAAATCCTTCTACGTTTATTACAATTTATACCAGCGGTTGCGGCCGCAGCATGAAATTGGGCTCTTTGTTGTTTGGCACTAGCCACCACTACCCGCATCAAGTCTTCGTGGCGTTCATCGACAATGCGTTCCGAAAAGACAATCCCAGCAGTACGGTAAACTGTTAGTCCACCACAGCTGCACCTAGAAACTTTCCTAGAGCATAAGCCATATCAGCAAACAAAATTAAGAGACCACTCGTACAACAGTATGCCTTTTAAAGAATCTATGCATAGCTCCCAACAAAATGTTATTAGTCTACCGGGCCCACGTCCCACTCCTCTAGCCATTCCCAAGCTAACACGGACATGGGACAAGCTAGACGATTCGCTCGGCGCAACCTGCAGCAACCCTCCGTTTATCTCTCATCCACGTTGGATATTTCATACGTGTCTGGTCGACCAGTTCTAAGGAACGAGTTTCCCAGTTCAAGGCCTTAGAGCAGGCCTTAGAGCATGTATAATAACTTCTCGAATCGACAAACACGTAACATTCAGGGTGAGCTGGAGAAGAGAGTGTAGGAGAGAGAGCAGCTTGTCGCTGAGTCCGTCGACGATCGCAACACACGCTCCAAGGTGCTAATGCAGCATGCAGTAAATATGTGGGAAGGTTTACCATGCATGTGGCCATGTGGGGCCAGATGGCACCACCGTGAGTCACCGGAGCTAAGAGAGAAACGAGATTTGTTGAAAGTGAATGATATTAAAGAGGTAAAACATTATCTTGCATACCAGCAAAATCTTGCTGTACAGCTTGTCTATTAGACAAGTGTTTGTCTCTATTACTAAACATAACCTTTACCGCACAGAGCAGTCAACGTACACTGAACTCCGACGCGTATGCCAGTCATCAGCGGCGCAGCCAGTTTATGTTACATCCGTCCTATTCGAATGCCACACCTAGCAAGAGCTAAACAAAAAAGGGAAAACAAATTTGCAGTTCACAAACATACAGAGGCACCCCGACATAACTGCATTTCCATTTTGGCAGAAAAGATCCTAAAAACGCAGTGTTTTTGGCCCCAACAGTACACAAAATTAGATTCATTCGTGCGCCAGCCTTCCAAATAACGTCAACTCACTGGGACACATCCATTTGCAGTTTTCGTACAACACCCCACTCGAATGTCACACCTAGCAAGAGCTAAACAAAAAAAGGGAAAACAAATATTACATGCTATGACAACCATCACACAACAGCCCACTAACCCTACTGGTGAGCTGGCTACTCCTCTTCGTTACCATCTTCCTTGGTAAGCTTGATCATGTCGTCGATCCTCAGGATAGTAATGGCTGCCTCAGTCGCAAACTGCAACGAGAACACAAGAGATTATGGAACAGATCTCAGACATTACAGACACTAGGATGAGTTGATGACAGAGCAACAGGTGGCTTAACCTGAATAATTTTTACTTTGCTCATCGCTGGTTCTATCACACCATACTCAAGGTTGTTGCGAATGATACCCTTAGAGAGGTCCAGACCCATGCTGCACAAACAAGGAAGCAAAACTTTAATGGCAAGCATACAACAGAGTGCAGAAGCTAAATTGCATCTAGATAAAACAAGGTGGTATGTTGCCTATAAGTCTGTAACTATAAATCAAAGCACACAGTACAAGATACAGAGATGATATCATTTGGTCCCACATAGTGAGCCTGTACATTTCCTTTCCTTACATTACAACTGGCTGACTAGCATATAATAGAAAACCTAGAAAACTATCCAAGCAACAGAATGAAATTTGCATCCAGAGAACTTTAAAAATGAAAAGAGTAACCAGAGGCCATTTAATCAAATAACTATAAAAAGAAAAGTTCTATAATTACCTTGAGAAATGTTGCTTATCAGCCTTTGTTTGAGCAGTATGATGATATGCCCGAAGTTTCGCTACAAGCTCAGTTGCATCTTTTGCAGCATTAACAGAGAGTACCTGTCACAGTGCTACCCATTAATATACAACATCGATTGGTGAAAAAATTGAATATAAGCTAAATAGATCAGATCAAAACCTTAGGTATGATTAACAAAGATTCAGCGAATTCAGCAATTGCCAATTGTTCCCGAGATCCCAAGGTTGTTGCAAGATTCTCCAAGTAAACTGACAACGCAGCTTCAACTGCACCACCACCAGCAACAACCTGCACAGCCAATACAAACATGTTCAATACACTAGCATGAATAAAAATTAGGCGCATTGCAAATAATCCACAATAGCCAGGACTGTAGTTATTAAGGCTTCAATACATTGCCACAGTAAAGAAACAGTGAAATGTCACTATGTTCACTTATCCAGCCGCAGTACGCAAAGGAATGGCAGCAAAAGGCTTTACCGTATTTGACTCCAGGGTTCTCTTCACGATGCACAAGGCATCATGCAAGGACCGGTCAATCTCGTCAAGCATGAAGTCATTTGCACCTCTAAGTATGATGGAAACCTGCACAATAAAGAACCAAGCATTATGTCATTATCTTCAAATTAGTGCAGTTCCTGTGATAGCAAACTAGCTTAAGCTTTGCAAGGAAAAGGTACGAACTGCGCTGGTGTTCCTAGTGCCTTTGACCAGAATAACATCGTCATCAGCAATTCTTTCCTCCACAACTTCATCAGCATGTCCTAGGAATGATGAATCAAATGTTTCTTCACCTTCCATATCCGCAAAAGTAGAAATCTGCAAAGGTTCAATTATCAAGCCACCTATAAATAACGCATGATAATACAGCATGTAAGATTATCACTTAGTTAAATTTAGTCTTCTGCCTTATTTAAGGAAAGGCTATGAATAAAAGTTCTGACAATATTTTTTTTTGAAAAAAGAGAGATGAAATTGTTATGTAAGCATACCATCATTGCACCAGTGGCTTTGGCAACATGGCGCAAATCTTCCTTGCGCACACGCCTTACAGCAATTGCTCCAGCCTCCACAAAGTACTGAAATATGTTTAAATGACACAGTAACTCAGTGACAGTCATCATAATGAGAAACCTGTACAAGCAATAGCATGCAAACATTAAAAGATCCTAATAGCTGTTTCAATGAAAAACCATGGACGAGAAGCTTCACTTTAGATCTCAGAAGTCACGTGATGATGTGAACTACAATGATACAGGCACATAAAAATACAGAAGTGGCAATTCTGTTAAGTTTAAAAGGAGTAAACCCGAGTGCGAATAGGGTTTTGCCTAGACTACAATATTCTATCCCTGGTGGTGTTGTGATTTGGTACTGATGACTCAGCAAAACGCACACCTACAGTGACATGGCATGACAACCTGGATATGCAGCTAGGACAAGGGACGAGACTGAACCCAAAAACAGAAGTTGGAGGACTTATGATCCAAATGAAAGTTGGGGTGAACTTGACCCTTGGGTGATAGCTGAAGGACGAAATCACTTATTTTGCCAAAACAGTATTTGGTCACAACTACAGACACAAAGGATCAGGAAAAACAACAGAATCACTTCTGCCTGAATAATGAAAAACATACCTTCAAGGACATATCATCAATTCCCTTGGTAGTCAACACAACATTAGCTCCAGCCTTGAGAATCTTCTCAATTCGCTCCTTTGTTATGTCAGACTCTCTGCCAAAAAGAGCAGTTTACGATATCATGATTTGATACCACAAAAAACAAATGAATCAGTTAATTGCTAGCCAATCAAATAGAAAAACAGGGATGCCAACTTGAATAAATTAGAGATATTCAATATGCAAAAATGAATTAAAGAGAGCATGTTTAACGGAATGCAAGTACCTTTGACGGATCTTCTCAAGTTCCCTTGGATCAGTCACAAGGACTTGGACACCAAGTTGCATTTTTGTCTTCTGAAGGTTAAAATCAAGACAAGCAATTCTGGCAGGAGTTACTCTAGTAGGCATTCCTTGAGCTGCACGGCCTGTGTTTAGTGCGTACCCATTAAGCAGGTAACTATCCTTGGCACTTTTACCATGAGCTTTCAAAATATTGATGCTCTAAAGAACAGAAAAAGGCACAGTTACAAGCTAGATTTTATGAAAGAGCTCGATGAAAAGAGTAGTGAACACAAAACCAAGGAGCATAAAAAGAACAATAACCGAGGAGAAAATCAATATGATAGAACAGATTTAGCAGCAGTATTGTAACCAAATGTGTTTGACTGACCTTGATTGGATACTTCACTTCTCCCTTGGCATTTGTAGTCTTCACAGCTTGAACTGCCTCAACAACCTAAGAAATATATGTCAAAATAACTTACATCAAATATTTCAAAGAAATATCAATAGAAAGGCAAAATGACCATAGGAACTTACCATAGTTGCAAAGAAATCACTGTCACTAGTGATCAATTTCGAAGACATGCTGGTTTTTGCAGAATTGATAAGGGAATCTTTTCCAAGTTTGTCAACCTGAAAATGTAGATAAATGTTCAAATCGGTATGACAACAGGCATGGAACAGGACAGCATTCTTCTGAAATTTTCCTAGGGGACCATTTTCTTACCTTGACTGCCAGCTTTTCCTCAACATATTTGCAGGCTTCACGCATAGCAAGCTGGTAGGAGATAAAAATGTGACTTACGGTAATCTTGAAATTGAAATGGCCATTTACCATTCAAATGCTACTGCAGCTTGCAGGATTAAAAAAAAAACTCACCCTGTAACCACTGATTATAGATGTCGGATGGATCTTGTTCTTCACAAGATCATTGCCTCTCTGAAACAGAATTGTGTGAGTGTTTTACTGTTTTCTAAAGATTGGCTGGGAAATTGACAACAGTGAGGAAACAAAAAAAATATCTATTACCTTGAGCAACTCTGCTGCTATGATGACAACTGAAGTTGTTCCATCTCCTACCTCACGGTCTTGGAGCTCAGCCAACTCAACAAGAACCTAGCAATTGTTAGACAACAAAAAACATAAATAAAAAGAAGCAATAGGAACATGAGACTTCAGTTTCAAATTTTCCTGCTAGCAATCACCTTAGCAGCTGGGTGCTCAACTTCCAACATCCTCAGTATAGTTGCTCCATCATTAGTGATCGTAACATCACCAATGTCATCCACTAGCATCTGTAAGCATAATGTGCTCAATTAGGTTTCTCTTCTCCTTAAGAGTATAGAACACACACCATAAACTAGAGCCTTTATGAACCGTTGGATCCAAATTTAGAGTCACCATGTCAACATGAAATCTCAACTAAAATGGCAGCTTTATTAGGAGTTTTTTTTTTTTCTTTCCATTCTTCCTAGCTAAGTAGCATGCAAGCAGGGAAGCAATAAATTCAGGTGCTTTCAAAGGTCTGTAGATTCTAAATTTGTTCACGCCTCTAGTTAAGTTAGAGTTCCAGTTTTTTCTATTTCTAAATAGAGATGGCTTAACTAAAAATTTTGGTGTTCAGCTCTTATGAAACACCTGAATTTTACCAACACCTTAATCTAGGTGTTCAAAACCTTTAAACATCCAAATTCTAGTTAAAATGGAGTTAAAGGCATGCTCACAAACAAGGTGCCAGGAGGGGAAAACACCTGGGTTTGGGTGGTTTATAGACAGCCCCTAAGTTCACACTAAAATGCTATAGTAGTAAATTGTGGACAAACAGGGACCGACTAATATCGATCCAGTCATAAGTACGTTTGTGCAATGTAGAGGTAAGTTTTACAAACCGCCTTGAAAGGTGTGATACAAACTTGACATCAAAGGTGTGATGAGAACATGTAATGATGATTAATATTTTAAAAAAAAGGGATTATTGTGTTTTTACCCTTACTCTAAACCTCAATTGTGATTTTACCCCTACTTTCTTCGACTTTGCATTTTTACCCCTACTTTGTAGACATGAAGGCTCCGTTTACCCCTATTTTCAACACCGTTACCTCCATACCGAGTAAATCAATTAAAAAAATAACAAAAGTTTGTGAAAAGACAAACATAACCCTTATCCTTCTCTCTACTCTATCTCTCTCCGTCGTCTCTCCCCCTCTCTCGCATCCCCTCTCTCTCGAGCCCTATGACGGCGGCGGGGCAGCCTTGGGGCCACCACATCGGGGTGGCGCGCGGCTCGGCCGGCTCGGCACATCGGGCTCGGGGCGGGCGCGCGCGGGGGGCAAGCGTGCAGCCGTCGCGCGTCGGGCTCAGGGGCAGGCGCTCGCACGCGTTGGCGGCCAGCGGCGCATCGAGCTCGGGGGCAGGTGCGCGTGCGTTGGCGGCCAGCGCGCAGCTCGCCCGACGCGGCCGGCGTCGCGCAGCTCCCCTCTCAGACACGGCAGGCAGGAGCGGCAGGACGCGGCAGGCAGGCAGGGTCTCCTTTTCCCCAGGCAGGCGCGGCAGTGGAGGTGCTGCAGACTTGCAGGACTGCAGCATGCAAGCTTGCCGCTGGGCACACAGCCAATACGAAGCACCAGTTCATCTCCATAGCTAACGAAGCAGAAGCAAAGGTCCAAGCCCAATTTTGCAATTTCCATCCCATTGTGATTCTTGACTTCTTGTCAATGGCGCTTCTCTGCTGTAGATGTGATTACCTGCCTGAAGCAAGCAAAATTGAAGCCTCGCTCATAGGAGATCCACCGCTTGCGCTTTCTCAAGCACATCGACGGGCATTGCTGGGTGGACGCCGGCGAGCAAGCACCGCTGACCGCCCTTGTGCATCGCTCATGCGCTCGTCAGACTGCTACAGAGCTCGATTTGAGAGAGTACAGGAACTCAGCCAAATTTTCAGACTGCTACGAGGGCAAAATTGTCATCTTTAACACTGTTATGTGATGTTCACGGAGTAGGGGCAAAATGAACCTTCATTTTCGAATAGTGAGGGTAAAAACGCAAAGTCATGAAAAATAGGGGTAAAATCACAATTGAGATTCAAAGTAGGGGTAAGAACGCAATTGCTTCATAGAAGCATTTTTTATGCTTATATGTTTGCTATTTTACACAGAAGTGTTGTCTCCAAAAAAAGCAATCAATATAGTCATCCATAAGCCTTATCATTGCCAATATAATTGTGGAATTTCTTCATTCACTATTTTATAGCTCAAAAGCACCTCCCAAAAAATGTTTTCATGCTCTTCTTCTGTGACAACGCAAGACCTACTGATGTAACGGTAGAAAGAGGAGGGATATTTAACTGGGTAAAAAAGTCATTGCTATCCTGTGACAGCAGCTCTTGTACTGTGGGTCCACCCCTGCTCTTATGAATGGGCAGTCTTTCTGACTTGTCAAGAAAAGAACATTCAAACTGTGGTGACACTGAACCTAATCTACGTTTATTAGCAGCCAATGTGCTGTGAAATACAACCCTGCTAACTAGGTTTTTCGAATAAAACAGCATCTTCAGCACAAAGCAGCGTTTAGTTGACCCGACACTGTTTCCAGACTTCTGGTAATACAGATCATGTTGTGATTTACAGACCTAAAGATTGGATCCACCAAAGGCTGCCGGCGGATACATAAACACCAAATAGATCAAAGTGGAGGGCTCACATACCTTGTCCAGACCGACGGGTCCGAGCGAGGATTTGACGATGTTGGCCACTGCCCCGCACGCCATCACTGAGATCAAGCATGAAAAAACAGTAATTAAAGAAAAATAGTGCGCCAACGAGGGGGAAGTAGTGGTGTGGGGGCGGTCCAGACGGGGCGGGGCGAAGGTTACCGTTCTGGGTGCGCACGTCCTGGCCAGACTGGCGCTCACCAAGGATGTCGGGCGACGGCGCGGTGATCGCCATGGCTGCGGCGGCGAGGTGGGAGGGCGGCCTGTGGTGTGGAGGGAAGCGCGAGAGAGCTCGAGCCGAAGGGGGGAACTCGTGAAGGGTGAGTTGGGTGCTTATGTATCTAGGGTTAACTCTACTGGGCCTGGGCTGCCTCATTGTCCTATTGGGCCTACAGGCTTCTTTGCTACGTCTCGGTTAGCATTTTTGCTCCTTTTTTTATGGAGTCCAAATTTGAAATTTGACCCTGGGAACCAAAAAATCATAGGACGAGCATTTTTTTTTGTCTGGGCCCCGCTAAGTTCTTTCTCACGAAAGGCTGATAGCTTATACTCCCTCCGTCCCGAATTCGTTTGATTTTTTTACTCTAACTTTGACAGCTTGTCTTATTCAAAAAGTTTATGCAAATATAATCAAATTTAAGTCATTCTTGAAATTCCTTCCTTACTAAAGCTAGTCATAACAAAAAAAAATGATTTTTACAAAAAATTTAAATAAGACGAGTGATCAAAGTTAGAATAAAAAAGTCAAACATACTTACAATTTGGAACGAAGGGAGTACTCCATAAAAAGCTATGGGATAGTCAATCCATGAAGGTACTTGGGTGTCCAGCTTAAAGAAGTCGACACTGAAAGTGGAAGCACTTGACTGCTGAAACTTGAGAGGATACCAAAGATGTCATTAAAAAACTAGATTACTACCGCTCACGGTTTTATTGGTAATGTGATGATAAAAAAAGTACAGACTCACTAAGTGGTATCTTGTGTAGGTCTAAGGATTGCGACGGTTTTATTGTTGTTCATGTAGTGTCTTAGAAACTATTGAGCATCTCTTCATACAATGCCACTTTGCTCGTTTTATTTGAACACAATTTATATCGTCTTTGGAATTCAACCCCCATCCAGCATTTCCAATATGTTTGGTTCTTGGTTTGTCGGTATCCTGCCAGTTCTTAGAAATCAGATTTGTGTAGGATTATTTGCTATCTACTGGGCTATTTGGTTGAATAGGAATGATATGGTGTTTAATCGCTCTAAGGCTAACACTGTTATGCAGGTCATTTTCAGTGCAACGTACTAGACTCATACGTGGTCGCTGTTGTCTAAAGACAAGGACGCTAGGGCAAATTTGAAGTCTAAAGACAAGGACGCTAGGGCAAATTTGAAGAATGCATGTCGCCTATTGGAGTCGGTCGTCATGGAGATATTCGCAAAGTTTGGGTGGAATTTCTCCAATAGAATAGCATCCTAGCCGTTTTCTTCATTATAGAACTCTGTTTTCTGTGTCCATTTGTGAGCCTTAAGTGCTCCGGCGTGTATCGTTTATGCTGTGTACGCTATCTATATTCTATGATGGTGTAGAGGCCGGGACCTTTTATGTTTCATTATTAAAAGAATCTAGTTAGGGTGAAAGCTGGAATTACTGGGAGTGCCGTTAATTATGTTAATATTAATAAAAGGATGTAAACCTAGACGGGAAATACGGGAAAACACCATCATAACAATACAACATGACGTTGTTAGCTCTCTCTCGTTGTTAACGTGTCTTGTTGTGCACGTTCTAAAAAGATATGCCTGGTAGTAACAACTTCAGCCGACTGGCCAAACTCAGATTCAGAAAAATGAATGACCAAACATAGCTATTTTCATATAACCTGAAATATACTCCTTGCTGCAACTCAACAACTCAAGTGCCTTTAAAAGTTCATCCTAACTGACGAACTTTGCACAAGAATATGCTTTTATACCAAAAAGAAGTTTTCCGTATAACAAAAGCAAATCCATATGATTCCATCTAATTGAATAAAATTCTTCAAAAATCCAAAACTTCAACTCTTCCAAAATACGTGTACACAAAATCTAAGATGAAACCGGTGATCCAAACGATCTCTTCGTCTCCGACGAGCGACACATCCAAAGCAACCCAGCAAGAGATGATGGTACATGGGCGTCGCCACCACCCACAATGTAAGTCCGGCTCCACATGTTCACCCGGCAAAGCTTCCTCCTCTTCCTCCTCCGACCAGACATGGAGGCCTCATCGGCGCACGTCCGCTCCAGCTCGTCGGCCACCCATCTCGCATTCATCATCCCGCTCTCCCGTCGCCGCCTCCTCATCTCCACCGGCGTATCCGACGTCCCAGAGTCGATCACCCTAAACATCGTCACGGTGACATGGCAGCCGTCGCCTCTCTCGCCGCCGGCGGCGGCCTGTGCGACGCAGAAGCTTCCGTTCCCGAGGTAGACTAGCTTGGCCGACGGTGTAGAGTCCTAATGGATTAAACAACCCTGGCAGACCATCCTATGGGCCGGCCCAAGTACAAGACTTGATGTACAAGACAAGGATTAGTCCTAGTCGGTTTGGATTAAGCTGTATTAGGAAATTAGAGATTAACTTGTAAAAGACTCCTGATTCTATACGGTTTCCATGTAACCCTGTCCTCCGGCATATATAAGGAGGGACAGGGGCCCCCTCGAGACAGCTAATCAATACAAGACACACCATATAAGATGTAGGGTATTACGCATATTGCGGCCTGAACCTGTCTAAATCGTTTCTTGTCACCTTCGGTTCTAGATTCTCGACGACTTCTTCTCAAACCCTTCTCTCGGGGCATCCCCTCGAGAACCTAGTCAACGTAACTCGCCGACACTTTGGCGCCATCTGTGGGATCTACTCGTCGAGAACTCGCTAAAGATCCGATGGCATCCTTCAGTGCCTCCATCGTCATCAAGTTCGAGGAAGGCGCGACCTTCATCTTCGGTTCCTGGCTTTGCATCGCAAACCAGGACGGCACGCTCCGACGCGAACTACGCGGTGAGACGGTTGCGTCAGCTCTGCCACCCGCGCAGCTCATGTCGCAAGGATCATGGAAAACTCCAAATTCCGACACGATCTTCGGATCGTATCCTACTCGGAGGAATACATGGCGCCCGAAGCAAACTCAAGCTCGGGCAAACAACAACACCAACCCTGCTCCTGTCAAGCAGCAGGTTCGAGCCACGCGTCCATGGCTCCCTGGAGGACTTCAGATCACTTCTGCCTTCTACCAGGGTTCTACAATAAAGACCGTGACAAAAACCCCACGGGTTCCCCTAAATCCCCGTGAGGTGAAGACTTCATCACATAGCTCGCGTGTCCCTCAGTTTCCCTTCGGGTTGACAAATTTGGCCGCGATCTACCAGACCCATCTAAGGAAGAAGCTTCCCCAAACTCGCCAGGCTAACCCAGATCTTGTGATGACCACGACTCCCTTGGGAGTTATCGTTCATTGGCCTGACATGGATCCCGTCCAGGCGTTCCAAGCGGCTGAGGACACCTTCAAAGTACTGGGTACTTCCCCTCTACTTCCTTTCCAGGAAGGCAGAGAACTCCTCATCGTCTCTGACGACGAACAAGCCGGGCTCATCAACCTCGACCGCCAGTTCTGCGCGATCCTTCGCGAAGACAACGACGACGAAGCCGTCTCCGATGACGCTCCAACAGTCGACGGAGAAACGGATGCAGACCGAGAACTCCGTATCGAGCGCAACCGCAACCATGCCCTCAGGCGTCGCCACATCAAAAGGAAGAATCTCACTGGGGAATTTGACAAAGAAGGAATCTTCAAATCACCTGCGGCCAACATCATGTTCGCTGTTAGCGTCTTTGAAGAATTTCAAGCTACCCCTGACATCGACCTCGCCAAAGCTCGACTCGAAGCCGCAGTAGTTATGGTCGACCGCCTGGAGGGCAGCCTCTCCCCTTCAAAAAGCAAGGATTCCTCCCACCATCGAACACCCCCAGCAAAACGGCAGAGCAGCCATTACGGTAGCTCCGCCGCAAAGACGAAAGGCACAGACAGGCCTCGCGAGGAACCACCCCGTCCGGCTCGTTCTCATGTCACTCCTAATGACGCCCGCAATCAGATCATACGGATCCGAGAGAGGAGGGCACAAGCTACATCACATGTCGCGGATTCCGTAGGGAGACATGACATCCCCAATCCCGATGCCCTGCCATGCTACACACGCGCCATTCGCATCAGTTCCTTTCCTCAAAAGTTCAAGCCATCAGGCATCACTAACTTCAATGGAAAACAAGACCCCAACATCTGGCTGCGCAGATATTCTTCAGCAATTGAGGCAGCAGGAGGCGACGACATCTCCAAGATGCTGTACTTCCCTATTGCCATGGAGCAAGGCCCGCTTACATGGCTTGAATCCTTATGCCCCGACTCCATTGATAGCTGGCACGCACTTAAGAAGGCTTTCGTCTCGAACTACCAGGGTTCTTACGAGTGCCCCGGCAGCAAATACGAACTCCAAGCCTGCAAACAGAAGCCGGATGAGTCCCTGCGCGACTACAACCGACGATTCTTCGCTATCAAAGCATCCTGCGTTCCCATCCCCGACTCAGAGGTCATTGACTACTTTCAGGAAGGGATGATCGATCACAGCCTCTTCCGCGACTTCGGTCACAACCGTCCTCATGACCTGGAAGAATTCCGCGAGTTGGTGGCCAAATGGATGGACACCGATGACCAAGAGCGAGAGCGCTACGGCAAACGCCCCGCCAATACAGGGCGAGGGCACCAGGATGACAACAAGGACCAGCCACGCGACTCTTTCAAGCGCAATGGCAACAATCCGCGGAAGCGACCAAACAACACTGTTGCAACCGTCCAGTCCGTCCGGGCCGCTCAGACTACGCAACAAAGGAAGGAGGAATTCAACAAGATCCTGAAAAAGCGTTGCCCATACCATCCAGATAGCAAGCATACCATGGGAGAATGCTGGCTTCTCCTAGAAACCTTCAGCAAGCCCAACAAGAAAAAGAAGACGGGCAGTGATGGTGACGACAAGTAGGACAAGGGAGACGGAGGTTTCCCGGACGTCAACAACACTGTCAATGTCATCTTCCGAGGCATGGCAGTCACTGATACCTCCCGCAATCGCAAAAATGCACGACGCGAGGCATACGCAGCAGAACCAGCGGTGGTCACACCCCTGAGATGGTCCGACACTCCAATTACTTGGTCCAGAGAGGACCAATGGACAGAAATCACCTGCCTCGGGCGATATCCTCTCGTCCTAGAAACTGTGGTGGCCAACAGTAAGCTCACCAAGGTCTTGATCGATGGAGGCAGTGGCCTCAACCTTATCATTGCCAAGACCCTCAGACACATGGGGCTCGACACAAGCAAGTTGCAGCCAGCTGACTCCCCCTTCTACGGCATTGTACCCGGGAAAGCCGCAATTCCCCTCGGGCAAATCACTTTGCCCGTCACATTTGGTACTGCGTCAAATTACCACACCGAGTACATCAAATTCGAGGTCGCGGACTTTGACACATCGTACCACGCCATACTCGGCCGCCCAGCGTTGGCCAAGTTCATGGCCATCCCCCACTACACCTACCTGGTACTGAAGATGCCAGGACCTCACGGTGTTCTCTCTCCTCGCGGCGACATCAAACGGTCCTATGTCTGTGACAAGGAAGCAGTGGAGTACGCCGTCAGGGCCGCATCCGCCATAGATCAACAAGAACTCCGTCCTCTGGCAGCAACCTTCACCGATGATGATGGTGATGCCCCGATGCAGAAGAAGGTACGAGCCATCAAGCCAGCAGACAAAGTTGCTACAAAGACAATCGATCTCCAAACAGGAGATCCGATGAAGACAGCGGTGATTGGCTCCACCCTCACTTCCGCATAGGAAAGCGCGCTCGTCAAATTCCTGCGGGCTTAGGCAGACATCTTCGCAACAAAGCCCTCTAACATGCCTGGGGTTCCCAGGGAGTTCATCGAGCACAAGCTGGACCTTAATGAAACCGTGAAGCCGAAGAAACAGCGACTCCGCAGATTCGCTACCGAGCGACGGGAGGCCATCAAGAAAGAGCTAGCTAAGTTATTAGCAGCCGGCTTCATTAAGGATGTCTTTTATCCGGATTGGTTAGCCAACCCGGTTCTTATAAGAAAAAAGAATTCTAATGAATGGAGAATGTGTGTTGATTATACCGATCTCAACAAACATTGCAAGAAGGATCCCTTCAGGCTTCCTCGCATCGATCAAGTCATTGATAGCACCGCAGGGTGCACCCTTCTCTGTTTCCTCGATTGTTACTCAGGATATCATCAGATATCTCTGAAAGAAGAGGATCAGATTAAAACTTCATTTATCACGCCATATGGCGCATATTGTTATACAACCATGCCCTTTGGTTTGAAAAATGCATGTGACACATATTAGCGGGTGATACAGGGTTGTCTTCAAGACCAACTCCACCGAAACGTCGAAGCATATGTTGATGATGTGGTCGTCAAGACAAGAAACCCCGAGAACCTAATCGCCGATCTCACTGAGACGTTTGATAACTTACGCAAGTGGCGGTGGAAGCTCAATCCCGCCAAATGTGTCTTCAGCGTTCCGTCAGAAAAGCTGCTCGGGTTCATCGTCAGCGAACGTGGCATCGAGGCTAATCCAGAAAAGATAGCAACAATCATGAACATGGAGCCGCCGCACACTGTCAAAGACGTCATGAAGCTCACAGGCTGCATGGCTGCACTCAACCGCTTCATCTCCAAACTTGGAGAACGCGGGACCGAGTTCTTCAAACTCCTCAAGAAGCAGGACAGATTCCAATGGACACAGGAGGCTCAACAAGCCTTTGACAAGCTCAAAGTTTTCTTGACTACACCACCTGTGCTCACTGCGCCGCTACTGGGTGAAGATCTCTTGCTCTACATCTGCGCGACCACCAATGTCGTTAGTGCCGCTATTGTTGTTGAACGCAATGAGGAAGGTCATCTCCAAAAGATTCAAAGGCCTGTCTACTTTGTGAGCGAAGTCCTTTCAGACTCCAAATCAAGGTACCCTCAAGTTCAAAAAATTCTATATGTTGTCTTAATGACATCCAGGAAATTGCGGCACTACTTCGACTCCTATAAGATCATCGTGGTTACTGGATACCCTGTTGGCGAAATCCTTCATAACCAAGACGCCACGGGTCGTATCGCCAAGTGGGCTGTCGAGCTTGGAACCTACAGTATTGAGTTCCGATCTCGCACGGCCATGAAGTCTCAAGTCCTCACTGATGTCATATCTGAATGGACCGAGCACAACCTTTCCGTCGCCACTACAAAGCCCGAGCATTGGATCATGTACTTTGATGGCTCTCTCAAGTTGGAAGGTGGCGGCGCCGGAGTTCTGTTGATTTCACCTCGAGGAGATCAACTCAAGTATGTTCTGCAGATTCAAAATTCGCCGTCTCCAACAACGCTGCAGAATACGAAGCTCTTCTTCACGAGCTGAAGATGGCTATCATTCTCAGTATTAAGCGCCTGCTGGTCTATGGGGACTCAATGCTGGTCATCAAGCAAGTGAATAAAGACTGGAATCGGAACCATGAGAACATGGATGCCTACTGTGAAGAAGTTCGAAAGCTGGAGAAGCACTTTCTCGGTATTGAATTTCACCATGTCGAGAGAGATTACAATGCTGCTGCAGATGTGTTATCCAAACTGGGTTCTTCCCGAGCTGAGGTACCCAGTGGCGTATTCGTCAATGAGCTTTCTAAGCCGTCTATCCCTGAAGCAACACTTCCCGCCACTACAACCTCGGCCCCTGAGGTTATGCTCATCGACGCAACTTGGAGCACACCGATCATCGATTATATCCTGCACGACAAACTTTCCAAGGAAAAAGCAGAAGCTCAATAGGTTGTTCGTCGCAGCAAGTCCTATATGATAATCGGGGATACATTATACCGACGTGGCACACGCTCTGGCGCATTGATGAAATGCATCTCACAACAAGACGGAATCAGTATTCTAGAGGAAATTCACGCTGGCGAATGTGGCAACCACGCAGCATCTCGTACCACCGTGGGCAAAGCCTTTCGCGCTGGGTTCTACTGGCCTTCGGCTTTACACGATGCAGAAGAAATTGTTCGTCACTGCAAGGGTTGTCAGTATTTCGCTCATCATTCACATCAGTCTGCACACAAGATCAAATTGATACCTCCATCTTGGCCCTTCGCATGCTGGGGGCTGGACATGATCGGGAAACTACCCCAAGCACCTGGAGGTTTTGAGTATTGCTTTGTTGCAATTGATAAATTCTCAAAGTGGATAGAAGTCTTTCCAATTGTCAAGCCAACATCCGAGAAAGCTGTCCAATTCCTTCAAGAGCTGATTTTACGCTTCGGAATACCGCATCAAATTATTACAGATTTGGGCACCACCTTCACAGGCAGCAAGTTCTGGGATTATTGCGAAGACCATAGCATCGAGGTGTGCTACGCCTCTGTTGCTCATCCTCAAGTTAATGGTCAAGTAGAAAGAGCCAATGGCATGTTGCTTGATGGACTTAAAGCCCGGATGGAACGAATCCTGAAGAAAGCTGAAGGTTTGGTGGATGAAAGAACTCTTCCCGGTCGTCTGGGGTCTCTGATCTTAACCCAGCAAAGCTACAGGGCAGTCTCCTTTCTTCCTGGTATATGGATCTGAGGCTGTCCAACCTGTCGACGTCATGCATGGTGCTCCTCGCGTCGAAGAATTTCAAGAAGCCATGGCAGATGAACAACGGATGATCGAGGTTGACACGGCTGAGGAAGCACGACTGACAGCTTTGTTACACAACGTTGCGTACCTTCAGGGTATTCGCCGATTCCATGACAAAAATGTGAAGACGGGATCGTTCTAGATTGGCGATTTGGTGTTACAACGGATCCAGAACACAACTGGCCACACAAAGCTCACTTCACCTTGGGATGGTCCGTTCATTGTATCAAAAGTACTCAAGCCAGGCACATACCAACTTCAAACAAAGGATGGCGATGATTTGCCAAATCCCTGGAATATATAACACTTACGCAAATTCTCCGCGTAGTCTCTTCATTATACCGTTGCTTAGGCAACGAGATCTTATTTGTACCATTATTTCAGCAATGAGATATAATTCAATAAATAAAAATTTCCCTTTCCAGGGTTGCTTATGGTAAATTTTGTTCTGTCTTCGCGACATTGTTCAAAATTTGATCCGGATTCTTTCGAGACCCGGAAAGATTTTCCTTTACATTATGAATTTGTGGCAATAGCATAAGGTCTGTTCGGGTTCCTTCGGGGCCGTTAACGGATTTGTTCCTAAGTTTTCGCTACATTGCGATACTATTCAGCTTAAAACTGCCGCTTCGTGGGTCTTACTGGGTTCTTGTCTAAACGAACCACTTACAGTCTGTTCCCAATGTTCCCTTCGGGGTACATTTATTTTAAAATAGCCTATGCTATAGAAATCTCCTTGGGTTCCTTCGGGTTCTCAACAGGGTTGTTTTTCAAAAAGTCAAAGTTTACGACAACGCGTCATTTTTTGACTAAGTCTTGGTGTTCAACACAGAGACACCCCAGGGTTCTTTGAAACTCTCGGTTTGCTCTTCAAAAATCGAAACTTCAACACTTGATCGCATAAAAACTTACAATAATATTATTTATTACATGGCTACTTGTTCAGATTACAGTTTGTTCGGCAAAGTGATTTACCCTTCGTCTTCCTCCCCCCGCCGCTATGGGGTCCACCACCAGAAGCGTGGTGTGCTCCAGTTTGGGAAGCGCACCCGGCGGCGGCGCGCCATGAACGACGACGTCGAGCTCGTGCGCGCGGAGGCGGCCGTCGTCCGGCGACACCTCGAACCACAGGCCATGGTCCTTGGCGAACAAGGCGGCGCCTGCTTCAAACGGCAGCGGCGCCGGCGAGCCAGACAGAGCCACCCAGGCCGATCTTCCCAGGCGACGGCGGTCGAAGAGGTAGTTCTCGCCCTTCTCCGTCGAGACGAGGAGGCCGCGGCGCGGCGGGTACGTGGCGAGCTTGACGATGCGGTCGCGGAACGGAGGCCGTGGCAGGGGTGACCACCACGCGTCGTTCGCCGAGCGGAGCACCTCGCACCTTGGATCGTCGGCGAGCATGTCGACGGCGTAGATCTTGTCGGAGACCTCGACAAGGCCGTACTCGGTGGACAACGGCGGTGGGACGGGGGAGACTTCCCACGTGGCGTCGTCGATCACGACGCTCTCCGCTTCGATGACGCCGGCGTGCTTGTCAGTAACGCCCACGATCTTCTTCTTCTCCGATGAGCCCGCCTTGAAGAAGGACATGCCCGGAGCCGCCTTGAACCTCGCGACGGGTGGGTCTTGGAGCGCTTCGCCGGTGACCGAGATGCCGTGACGGGACCGTGCCAGGTCGACGCGGTGCACGGCGTAGCCGGAGGCGGCGGCGTGCCGGGTCTCTGAAACGGCTGGCCACGCAGCCTACCCGTCCGCCTGGCAGCGAGATAACCAATCTTCCCCATGAACCGTGTCTCCTTGGGCTCCGGCGGGGACCTCCTCGCCGGCGACCGAGATCGTGACCGCTTCAGCCCCATCGTCGCGTCTCGCGGCTACAAAAACAGATACGTAGAAAAGAAACCTGAGGATGTTTTCCGACCTCGGAAGTAATTAAGTAACTTCGCGTCTGATACGATCTTGGCGCCGACAACGAACCTTACTTACCTTGCGGCGGCGTACGTGTTTGACGGAGGCGGCGGACCCGTGCGTCGTGCTGCGGCGGAAGGCGAACGCGATCTCCCCGTCCGAGTCCACGCCTCCACGGCCTCCGACGCCGGCGGAGCAGATGGATGCCACCGCAGAGGCCCAAACCTAAGACGATGCTTTGTACTCCAACACAATTACACAAAACACAAGTAGTGCAATGACGTCAGAATTGACGACCGAGGTTTCGGGAAATCTTGGACGGGTGAAACAATAAAATAATATATATCTGAATCTTTGACGTTAAAATTAGGAATCATGCAGATTTTGGGCTTGGTGTTGGTGGGCCGTAGTAGGCTTTTGAAGGCGGCACGGCAGCCCAGACGTGGGTAGGCAGCCCATATGTGTCGGGTGTTTAGGCAAATGGTTCTCAAATTATCTTGCAAAAACTAGGAATTGTTTCCCATCAAATGAGAGTGGAATATACTCAACGAGGAAGCTACTCATTTTGTCATACCTGTTGCACAATTATTCAGATACGTACCATACGTCATGGTACCTTAGTTTTGTTTCTACTTTTTTCCCCCTTCACGCAGTCCAGCCAAAATAGCGCAATAATCAAGCCCATTGAGCAATCCATTGTTTCTCGCATAATAGCATATAAGGAATATCGGTGGTATAAACATATGAATTATGCATGGCAGGAACATATGCCATAATCCCACTTGCTTTTGACTTCTACAAGTCCATAGCCCTCCATTGTTTTCCTCGCTAGAATGCTAGATTATATAATCCATCTTATACACGTTAAATTATATAACTTGTTTATGATAAGATTAAGTGAGATAAGCTTTTGAGATGTTGTACATCATGGATTATTGGAGATGTATATTTCTGTAGTAGATACTAATATAAAAGTAGCCAATGTTCTTTGTAAGTGCCTATACATCGATTTATATACTCCCCCGTCCCAAGTTCTAAGTCGTTTGATTTTTTTCATCCCAACTTTGATCACTCATTTTATTCAAAAAAATTATGCAAATATAGTCAAGTTTAAGTCATTCTTCAAATTCTTTCATTCCTAAAGCTAGTCATAACAAAAAAAAAAATGATATTTTGTGGAAACATTTGAATAAGACGACTGGTCAAAGTTATGGTAAAAAAGTTAAACAACCTACAATTTAGGACGGAAGAAGTAGATTTTATATTTTAAAATATGAAATTAAAATAGACACTTTGATTCTCTATTCATTGGAAAATAGTTGCAACAAGCTATATGTCAGCGATTTATGCTGACAAGGTTCTCGAGGGGGTACCCCGAGAGAAGGGTCTAGGGGAAAGTCGCCGGGAATCAAGAACCGAAGGTGACAAGAGACGATTAAGACAGGTTCAGACCGCAATATGCGTAATACCCTACAACCTATTTGGTGTACCTTGTATTGATTGATATGTTTGAAGTGGGCTCTGCCTCCTCTTATATACGCCAAGGGGCAGATTTACGTAGAAACCGTATAGAAACAGGAGACTTTTACCAGTTAACCTCTAATTTTCTAATACTATATATCCTAACGACCATAACTAATCCTAGTATTGACCGTTAAGTCTTGTATGTGCGCCGGACCAGCCTATCCGAGTTGTTAGTCTAGTCGGACTCTACACCGACACTATATAGCTCATTACCTTTTGAGTATACACACAAAAAAAAATGGCGGGTGAATCGATTTTGCATACTAAAAATAGCACCAATAAGTAACAAGATTACTTGAATGTAGAGGAAATGTCCATTCAGAGAAGGGTTTCCCTCGTTCGGAGTAGTTGGCAGGATGTGTGAAATTAGTATCACGGTCACAAAATAGTACAATTTCCGTTAACGGCGCGATTGAGCAAATGGAGGGCCAACATCAGATCAAACTCCCTAGATAGTAGATACGTCACATCTGACGCCTGCTCACCACGTGCCTTTCTTCCTCATCGCCCTTTACCTGTCCTGCTCCTATCCTACACAGTACACACACGACGCTGTCGAGCCACAAGCCACCCCACAGCGCCCATTAAAAAAATCCGAGCTCCAACAAACAACCACTGTAATCTCCATCTCTCTCGCCTTCCCCCACTCCCCCATACACCAGCCCCTTTTCAGCAGAGGATTTCTTTCTTTCTCCACAGATATTCCCAAAGAATCTTCTGTGTTGCTCTCCTCCTCGGATTCCTCTTCCCCTCCCCTCCTCTCGGCCGCTCCAATTATTCTTCTCCCTACTGACTTGCTTTGCTTCTCTGTTCTCCCTGTCCGCTCCTCCCGGCCCCCTCGTGTTTCTTGTTACTACCAGCGGGGCACCAGTTGCGCGCTTGTGCCTGTCGCCGAGAAGAACGCCGGAGGTGGGGCGGTCCGGCCGCCGGCGTCATGTGCGCGGAGGAGCCGGATGATACGGAGAGGCTCGGTCTTGGAGAGGAAGGGGTTGAGGAGGCTGGCGAATTTCCCTCGGGTCAGGTGGGTGCCTACTGCACTGTGCAAAATAACGATTCGATTTTGGGTGTCCATTTGGTTGCATCGATGTATCTGTGAATCTGAATATCTGATACGCCTTTTCTGTCTTGTCGGTTCGTTTGAGTGCTTGATCATGGCCTCAATGATGATGGATTGAGAGTAAAGTAACGACTGTCTTTGCTTTGTGTACACGCCGCTGACTGCCCATTTTTCTCTCTTCTCTGAATCTGCAAGAATCTAGGTGATTTTGTGTTTAATTGATGCTAATTGAGGTGTGGAATATAAGGTGATTAGCACTGCTCAACAGTACGGGGTTTAAGTTTCTTGCATTGTACACTACAAAAAGTTCTTTGCATTGTAGCTGTATAATGTCGGTAGGTGCTCTCTGGTGAACGGTGGCAGTCGGTTGTTTGCGGCTTGCCCATGCTTTTCATTGTACTGAACGCTGAACTCGTCAAACTGTCCAATTATTTGCTTGCTCATTGTGAGATGTGCTGTGGCAGAGAGGTACTACTAATTTCTGAGCATTGTACCTATCATGCGGGAAAAGTAAAAAATTTCTTCATAAATCAAAGTACTTGGCTAGTGCACATCTACTTGATTCCCCTATCAGACTGAAGAAATGAAAAAATTGTGTTATTTCGTGCTACGACCTGTGAAGGACATCATTTTCCTGAAGTGCTCCATGTAATTACTGACTTGATGGGCTTTACACCTGCATTGGTGATAGAAACTGCTAGAATTTTTTATCCCATGGCTTATGAGGTACTGTAGTTTGCTTTTAGGTGTTATTGTCATGGGTGGATTGCCCTTTTAAACTTGTATGTAATAGTGTCACTGCCACCGAATAGGCAAATAGTGCTGAAGCTTATAATTTCAGATTTTTTAAAAAAGGTACTGTTAGTTTCCAGCATTAAATTGTGCAATGGAGTAGTCGAATAGCGCTGAAGCTTGTAATTTCAGATGATTTTTATCAATGTCTGGTATGCTCTGCTTGTTGTATGCACTGGCCATTAATGCTCTGCATAAGAAAGACAATCATTTCTAAAACTTCTTATGGTTTATACAAATTGTTGTGTTAACTTGAATTTGTGATCGTACGTAAATTAAATTAGCTACCTTATCTATAATTCTCATTCTGTGATTCATGTATTGTATTCTTGTGCATTGACCCTTTCTTTTTACCTGCAGATGGAGAGAGTTTGTGAAAACACAGCTTCTGCTGATTTCAGGCAGAATAAGTCGAGCAATTTTTTTCCAGTAATCAGATCAGGAGATTGGTCTGATATTGGCGGTCGCCAGTACATGGAAGACACCCATGTCTGCATTCCAGACCTAGCTAAGAACTTTGGTTTCCCATCATTACATAACGAAGTTGTTTCCTTCTATGGGGTAAATACTGCTATCTTGCCCACTCCATTTTACCCTTTCCTAGTTTGACAGACAGATTGTATTGCCACACATGCAAATATATAAACAGTGTATGCTGACTGTATAAGCAGTGATGCGCTGTTGTTTTGAACAGTTATTTAAGCATAATGGAAGTTTTAGTAAAGTTATTCTACATATGTACAGCTAGCAATCAGTTCTGCACCCTCAATAATTACACTGAACCATAGCCTTGCTCTTTGTCAGTTAACCTAGGTAAGCATGTTAGTTCTGCATACATGAATTTGTGAAACTTGATATTTCTCCTGTATGTATTTTCTCCATTTGAATAATCAGGTCTTTGATGGTCACGGTGGAAAAGACGCTGCCCATTTCGTTCGTGATAATTTACCAAGGGTCATAGTGGAAGATGCAGATTTCCCCCTTCAACTTGAAAAAGTTATCAGTAGGTCCTTTATGCAGATTGATTTCCAGTTTGCTGAGACATGCTCTCACCATAGAGCACTGTCCTCTGGCACAACTGCACTTACAGCAATGATTTTTGGAAGGTACTTTCCTGTCACACATAATGATGATACCCAATTTCAAATAGTATATTTATGAGTTTTTCATCAGTACCATGAGCTGTATGACTGTACCTGTAATATACTTGTTTTTCTCAGAAGGCCTTATTGTTCAACATCTACCAGATGGAAATTTACATGAGCAAATTTTCAACGAATATCTGATGAAAATGTACTAAGTATCTTATAGAACTGATACTACAGTGTTTAACATTTTTTATACATATTTCATGTTAAGCTTGCCTTTTGAATTGTCGAAAAAAAAGGCTTGCCTTTTTAAGTCCTATAGAGTTAGTACCATGGCTTTATAGCACGGTGCTGTATAATGTCTAGTCTTCAAGACGTTTTAACCTTATCACAAGCATTTCAATGTTATCTTGTGTTTATCCCTGTCGCAAAATTCTAAACCTGATTTTATAGCTCTCCAACCTGGCATGTGATCTTCTTACTCTCTCAGAAAAACTAATGGTTAAGAAAAGTAGTTAATTTTAGGTCAGGTTAATCTTTGAACTTGAAAACGGAAAATCAATTGTTACCAAGACTGGAAACTAGGTAACTATGCTAGCTGGGTTTCATGGGGATGGAACTCCTCTCACATCTGATGGAAACTCCCCCTTTTCTTTCCTCATAATGATCTCGCCAAGTCAGCAAAATTGTTGATGTGGCAAAGGATTTAATGCTCTTTAACTCTTGATGGAACCTCCATTGAGACTGGCCTACCCATAGCCATCTGTTCATATAGAAATTTGCAACTGATAATCCTCAATACAAATCAAGGTTTGTGCTCTTTGACAACTTTCTATCGTTCCTCCATTTAATGAGAATTTGGAACTCAGACAGAAGCCTAGAGGGCCATGGTTTAAACCATTGAAGGGTCCTCATAGGCTACAGATTTGCAGTTATCGAATATTTATACTTTCTTTTTTGGATTTGTAATCTTGTTTTAGAAAAGAAGTGCCGGGGCACACTTCATGTGTGATGTGTCTCTAACTTTCTACAATATTTGCAGATTTGAATTTTATTGTACTTGGTTATCTGTTGAGCCCCTGTGGCGAATGCTAAAAAATTGCATGACTCGTGCAGGTCTCTTCTGGTCGCTAATGCAGGCGATTGCAGGGCAGTTCTTTCCCGACGTGGCACTGCAATTGAAATGTCCATGGACCACAGGCCTTGTAGCCTCACCGAAAAATTGCGCATAGAATCGCTTGGTGGATATGTGGATGATGGCTATCTGAATGGTCTGTTAGGAGTCACTAGAGCTCTTGGTGACTGGCATCTTGAGGGTTTGAAAGAACTTGGTGAGCCAGGAGGAGGTCCCCTTAGTGCTGAACCGGAGCTCAAGATGATCACACTGACAAAAGATGACGAGTTCTTGATTATTGGCAGTGATGGAATCTGGGACGTTTTCTCAAACCAAAACTCTGTGGATTTTGCGCGGAGGCGCCTCCAAGTGCACAATGATGTGAAACTATGCTGCAAGGAAATCGTTGAGGAGGCAATAAGGCGAGGGGCCACTGACAACTTAACTGCAGTGTTGGTTTCGTTCCACCTGGAGGCCCCTCTTCAAATCAAAGTGGACCGTCCCGGTAGGGTGGCACGGAGCATATCAGCTGACGGGCTCAATAGCCTCAGGAAACTCCTGGAACGGAAATAACCCCATTCCTGTCGCGATTAGGTGCTTCGTTGCATTGTTGAGTTGCAATTGTATGTAGTCATATCGGCCCCTCATTGTTGTTAGTTGTTACCCATTACGCGGGTTATTATTCTTGTTGGTAATTGAACCAACAAGCTCCTTATTCATGTTGGTAACTGAACCAACAAATTCGAGCTCCAACTTTTGAGGAATTTTAAGCAGATGAAACTAAACCTGGGAAAGAAGCTGCAAGCTCCCAGCTCACTGTGTAATGTTTTCCCCTTTTTTCTGTAAATAAAAATGTTGGTGACTAGTTGTGCAATTGACCTTTCATCATGTAACAAACGTTTTAGAGTAACGTTTTATCTGACTGACACGCCAAATCTGCTCATATTCCCTGTGGACTCTGGTTCCTCTCACTTGTGTGGTCTCAGGTAGAAAATAGTTCAGAACATTGTTAGCAAAAAGGTTTTTGCACAAGCACCGGTCCTTTTAGTCTGACTAGTGTTGCCTGCTTGCAAGTTGCAACAAGGTCAAAATAGTGCCTTCTCGTTATGCCAGTAAAATAACGGAAACAACAAGTTTGCTTGTACTTATTGGAGGAATGCACGAACAAATATACGCACTCGTGTACATTTCTTTACAGACACGCACACAAGTTTCTAGGGGCAGATGTTTGTTGTACCTGAGACCAGGCAGTGTACTTGTCAAGATTGTTAATTCGCTTTGATACTTTCAAGTGTGGCATTAGCACCTAATCCAGGGGCCAATGGCCTAACCCAAGTCCCATAATTTGGGCAGACATACCTCTGCAAAGGCTGACAAAGATAACACAAACTACGGCCACATATTGCATTGGTACTTCAGGTAAACCCCTCCACTGCAGACATGAGTACACCAATCACTGGATGGGGCCAGAGTTGTGTTCCAGAGCATAGATGTATATATGCCATCTCTGGGTCAAATGGTTCAAGTCCAAGCAACAAAGACCACAGCTCTTGAGTCTTCACAATTCCACCTAAGCTTCACTACCGTACTGTTCCAAGATCCTTACACAGAGATCAGATGAAGACCTCCTCCTTGTTGGTTGCTGCTGCCATTGTCCTGCTCCTGGTGATGGCAAGGGTAGAGGGTATTCGGCTGGATTCAGAGAGCCATGAGGCATTCAGCAACCAGATGGTTCATGTAAGTAGCAGCGATTCAGATGCGCATTTCGGTCCAAATTGTGCTATGGTTCTTTCTGCAGTTGCTTAACTGATGTGCATTGTTTGGTTATTGCAGAAATCTAAGGAGATGGCAGTGAAAAACACTGGCAATGAGCCATCAGGTGAGAAGATGGAGGGAAGCGTTTCTGAAGAGAAAGATAGAGTTGGCCACATGCTTCCAGAGATCCATGTGGATTACTATGGTCCGAGGGGCCATCAGTCTAGACACCACTGAACAAAACATTTCTTGACCTTTTCTCCATTATTTATTTTTTCTCTCCTTCTCTAGATGAAACCTGCTTCAGCTAGTGAGCACACTAGTTGACGAGGAGCTTACTACAGTAGATATAGCAACAACCAAGATGTAATTCATTAATTTTTCCCCTTTTCATTTTGCCCCCTGTTGAAGAGGGGAAGATACACCACTGATGTACTAACCTCTTGAAGAAAAAGCAATCAGGATTACTCGAGAAACTGCAACTGGCTTTTCCAGCATCCAACCACTGCATTACTAAGTTCATCAGAGTGGTGGTTGTAACTCTCCAGTGGATGTGGAAAGTTCATCAAGATTACTAAATTCTTAAGCAGCCTTAAATCTTAATGCAAAGACACACAATTTGGAAATAAATAAAAAAAGAAAAAGAAACTTATTTACTAATTTAGGCATAGGTGGTATAGGGCTGCAGAACAATAGAGCTCTTAATTACAGAAGTCGTGGTTTTCGTGCACCTGCCCCAAAACTGTATCAGTATCCGCAGCTTCAGTGTCGGTGTCACGTATGGCTGAGCATGACCGGATATGCTGCTGTGTGTTCCACGCCAAAGTACACTCATTTAGTCTTCTTTATGCATTTTTTTTCGAGAATAAGCAGGAGAGCTTCTTTATGCATGAAAGATTGAATAATAAAAGAAAATACATATAGCTTATTAAGCTACTGACTTTTAGTTATTAGCTCTTTGATTAGATGATGCTTCATATGTGATCTGTCAGTTGGATGCGTAGTAAATTTGGTTGACGTGGACCATGCGATTTTCAGAAGGAAAATAGGTGCTGCTTGGTTCCCATAATCCATCCCACTTTGGCACGCTCCTTGCAAAATCTTACAATTTGTAAGTCGCCCTAGAGAAAGTTTAGCTAAATCTTGAGTTTACGACGTGTAGTGAATTACCACAAATAATGTGTGTTGCAAAATTTGACACGCACGACGCATGCTTTGAACCCAAACCGGCCCACTATTGTCGCCAGGCCATTAGGATCGATCAAGGAAGCTTAGATTAGACGGCCCAATTGTTTGTTATCCCACATGGATTCACTGAGTGGGCGTCTGGGTGAGAGAGATGATTGGAAAGTATGGAAACTATATCTAACATTCTTGTTGCAAGTGGGCGAGCGGGGGAATGCATCTGCTACCGTGTTCAAACAATGCATAGCTTCCTTTTTCTTTTCTTTTTTCAGGAAACATTTTCTTCTACAGCAAGCATGGTGAGTTGTTTCCCACACTTCAAGTTGTTCCCGTTGGGGAATTTTTGTATATCGAAAGCATTGATCTTTGTATGAAACAATAAAAATTGACAAGATTCCTACTCAACATTTCTCATGTTCCACCAAAAGAATGGATAGTAATTAGAAAACTTCCATGTTGTTTTACTTTACAGAGTGGACAGGGACACCCTGGTGAGGAGCATTATCGTCACCTCTGAAGTCTTAACTATATGCATATGCTAAAATCATGTTATGCATTCTGGGGAAAAAAAGGGAGAAAAGACTCGTAGCTTAGCTGGCAAGGTTCCTGTGGTGGACCATGCCCACACGGGTTCGAGTCTTCGACTCGGCACGTGTAACACCCCGGCCCAGGGATTAATAGGATTGATAAGGATACTCGTACCAATAAGTTGCAACTTCTTTTCCGGAAGCTCATCCCGAAAGAACTCTGAGGTTAAGCGTGCTTGACCCGGAGCAATCTCAGGATGGGTGACCGACCAGGAAGTCCTTCCTGGGTGCGCATGAATGAGCACAAAGTGCGCAAAAAAGACATATGTTGGTCTGTGGGGGCATTCTTGGCATTCTAGAAAGCTTGCATTTTTCTGATTTTATTTTCAGGATTTTACCAACGCCATTCTTTCGGTGGTAGGCGATGTACCCGCCAATCTCGATTGTGAGGCGTCTTTGGTGACTACATCAATCTCAAGATCAAACGACTCACTCTCTTGAAGGTGCTCATAGGAGTATGGTTGTGTAAATGTATTCATAGGGATAAACGTGTGTGCATGTGTGTGAACCATTGTATAGGGCTTCGTAAAAGAAAAAGAAAAAAAAAACCATGTTAGACTAAGTGCTCATCACTTCTAGTTGGGGGGGTGGGGGGGGGACACAAGAACATAGCTCTGCAGCAATTTTCTCTGATCAAAATGTCTCTGTCATGATGAACTTGTAGCTAGCGACGCATTCAATCTTGAATTATTACTGTCAAAGCGATCATCGCAAGCAGACCCAGCCTTATCATTTATCAAGACGACTAAACCAGAATAATTTGTTTCCTATCGTTAGGTTGATTTCTTTATTTCGGATTGGACAGTTGGTTTGAAGTTCGGAACATTAAATAGAAGATATTGAAGGTGTGTCCTTATCGTGATTACTCCATGGAAGGTTTTACCGGCAACTGTAATGATGATTTATCATACATGTCATCAGATGTGGATGATTACAATGCCAAACCAATGGCTCAAAAAGCGCAAATTTTATTAATCTCACGAATCACAACCAATCACTTTACACTTGAGCACAACCACCACCAAAAGAAAAAAAAATGCCCAACGATATTATCCAGCAGCTGTATACCGGTTCCATTTCCAGCCAAACCAAAAACCCATGCAAAACAATGTCGCGTAGCCAGATCAAGAAAGGCGCCCAATTAACCAAATCCACTCAATCCGCCGTCGCGACGGTGACGGCGCCGAACCACCGCGAGCAAGTGTAGACGGAGCAGAACGCCTGGAGCGTGGTGAGCAGCAGCATCAAGACGGCGGCGAGGAACGTGAGCACCTGCCACGAGCCGAACACGTACTTGCGCATGAACCGCTTCGTCTTCACCCGCCACCTCGAGTTGTAGTACCGGTTCGCTTCCTCGATGGCCCTGTCCATGAACGCCACCTTGGTGAGCCGCACCGACCGCGTCATCCCGTTCCACAGCTTGGCCACCTCGCCGTCGCTCTTCATCCTGTTGAGCACCACCCCTCGCCGCCGCAGCGCCGCCACGTCGTCGTCGGCGTCGATGATCCCGTTCATCAGCTCCGTGTACCTCGCCAGCACCAGTGGGCCCGACGCCGCCGACGCCTCGTAGGCGACGAGGTTCCGGAGCACCACCTCCGTGTTGGAGTCGAGGGTCACCATGGGGAGGTGGAAGGTCGCCGTCTTGGCGTCGAAGGCGATGGTCGATAGGTCGCCGGAGGTTGGGGAGAAGTTGACTCCGGCGTTGATCAGCTCGGAGACCGAGGGGATCATGATCTCCTCGATCAGTGGAGGACGTGTCAGGTAGTACGATCCCGTGCCGTTCGTGTCGCGGGGGTGGGTGCTCGTGCTCCCGTCGGCGCCGGACATGAAGAACGCCTCGACGGGCTGCTTCATCGCCGAGATCCCCGGCAAGATGGTGAGCATCTTCCATGGTGCTTTGACGAGGAACGCGATCGGTTTGGTCACGTAGCGCATCCGGCCTCCCGACGCCATGGATCCCACGGCGACGAGCAGCTGCTTGACGTATTCCCAGCCACCGGCGGCCGGTTTCTCCTCATCCTCTTCTCCGGCGCCGGCGTCCACCAGCTGCTCCTCGATGTCGTATCCCTCGTCGTGATGGTTGCCACGGACGACGTCGTCGTCGTGGTCGTCCTCGGCAGCCGGCCTGGGCACGAGCAAGTAGTAGAGCACCTCGAGGAGGTGCGCGTGCTTGCCGACGTCGATCGCCGCCGGGAAGCTAACCATCATCTTGAATGGGCAGAGCTCTTTCATGAGCCCGGTGACCATCCTCGCGAGAAGCTCGCCGGCGTCGTCGGTGGACACGCACTGTGGCTCGAGGATCCTGCGGAGAAGAAACAGCGGGACCTGGTTCTCGAGCATGAGCATGTCACGGAGGATAAGGTTGTGCGCCGACTTCCTCCCGGCGAAGTCGACGAGGTGCTGCATCCTCGACGACACCCTCCTCAGCGCCGCCGCCTTACCTCCACCGTCGCCGGAGACGACGCCGGCGTCCTCGCCGTCGTTGGCGACAACGGCGTAGATCTGCAAGAACTCGAGGAGGAACGCGCCGTCGACGAGCATCATCCACGCCAGCGTCTCGCCATTGAAGTCGAGGTAGCGGTGGTAGTGAGCACGGACACGTCGCTCGAGGCGCTTGAACGTGCCGACGAGGCCGTCGAGCTTGAGCCCCGGCGGGGAGAGGAGGCGCCTCTGCGCGCGGCGCGCCGCGGCGAGCTTGTAGCGCTCCATCTCGTAGAGCTCGGGGCGCCAATGGTGGTAGGGGCCCAACGCGATGAGCTGGGGCGTGTAGGCCTCTGGCTTGTGCACCTGAAGTGGCTTGGGCACGTTGAAGACGGACACGGGGATGCCCGTGTCGTCGTCGTCGCTGCCGGGAGCGTCGTCCGCTAGGGATTGCCGGATCTGGACCACCCATCGGACCTCGTCGAACGCCAGTGGCGGCGACCCGGGCCGGTTGCCAGCGACGGTGGCCGCCATTACTAGTCCTTCGCCCTACCAGCACGTCTGTACTGTAAGCGGCTAAGTGCTACAACTCACGATCACACTGACACGCTAAGCTTGTTGCTTGGCAATTGGATAACCCGTGGCAATGGCGAGATATATACTACTGCACTGTGCAACAATGATTTTTTCTCTCGGATTTTATGGCTACTCAGTTTGGACAAAAGAAATGAAGGAATAAAGTTGAATGTTGGTGGTATAACGCTTTTGGTTTGAAAAAATGCGGAGGTTTCATTTTTCACACGCATGTCTCGTTGGACGCCCATTGCATTCCTTTAAATTTCGACACGTTCTCCTTCTGCAGATTTGTCGATGGGTTATATATGCCTTTCGAACCACCCACTCGAGCATGCTACTATGCTAGCACTATAAACATGTGCTTTATTAGTCTGAAAAAAGGACGTTGGCAAATGCTAGTTCGTAGTGCTCGTGAAAACTTGATAAGATTGAATTGAACGCTATATATGAACAACTTCAAGTTTGCCAATTTTCTACGAAAATTCAGGGGTAAATACATCAATCAGGTCTCTGCTAGCGACCACTTGAGTTTTCATCATCTCAAAAAGGCAAGAATTTGGAGTGACAAGACCGAACAGGGAGGGACAGTGATCAAGTTGCAGATTAGATATATATAAACTGATTGGATCAGGCCCATCGACAGAACAGTAGGAGTGGCAAAAATGCCATACCCAGACTGGAAAGAACAGTGCTCAGGTCGTTTTGGGTGTCCAAGAATAATCCCTCTGCCACTAGACTGTTGTTTCCTTCATCTTTTCGCCAGGAACGACGAGTGATCTGCAAAACAGACAGAGAGGACGCATATAAATTATGGTGAAACATAAGCGGGGCCTCACCGGCCAACCGATCTCCTGTTAATGTATGTTCATGTGGGTTCCAAAATCGGTAGCCTTTTTGCGTTTTGCTGAGTAATTAAGTCGGGATGATCGGTGTGGCGTGGTGTTGGTGTACAGCTTGGGGGTATTGATTCGCGTCGAAGGCTTCGTTTTAAACAGGTGGATCACGATTGTGTTTATCAAGAGGAACTGCAAAATTGGAACATCCCCCCACCCCCTTCCTAAACTAATCCGACAGATTTTCGCTAGGAAATCTGCTGTTACTCCTGATTTATATTACCTGGAACATTTTATCTCACTGCTGGATTATTTTATTCCGTAGGCTAAAAACTGCAAAATTTCATGGATTTTTCCATTATTTATTCTATTTATTTTTTTTGTTTTTTTAGTTGTAGAAATTGGTATAGGGCTTTTTGGTGTTTAGGGGTGTGAAGTAGCATTATGGAGATTGGCGATTTCCTAGAATCACCCACGTACCACGTTCGGTGCTGGAAATATCACTATTGCTTTATTTATAGCCACTGACTCCGTCCCAAAACTAGAGTCTTCTCACTTCCCGAGACACACGGCAACTATATGCGTGCTTCTTCTTTTTTATTTAATATATATACAGAGCAGCAGCATCGTACATGTACAGATCGAACAGAGTCGATCGAGAACCAACACGGTGTTATACACCAGACCGCTATTTACATTTTACACATGCACGGTCAACCTGGGTGCAAAGCAAATTTCTACCTCAGGCCAGGCCAGGGCAGCCAAATGTCTTCTCGCTGCTGTAGCACATGTAGAGGAAGCCGTCCTTGTCCTTGTACGAGTCATATACACTCCCCATCAGGCTAGCTGTGGATAAAAATTCACTATCAATTCAAGTTTTATATTCCGAAAAAACAAGCTATCAATTCAAGCAAAACAAATGTCTTTCTACTTTCAAGAAACTTCTAGCTTGGACCATTGGCTGCTTTAAAGTCCAGAACCTAGCGCTTTTTACAACATCGCTTGATCAGGCCGCGGCAACCGAGGAACAAAATGCCTAAGGCTTCACCAGGGATCAGAGTAACCATAAATTTTATTTTCATATGACCGACGGCAAGCTCACCTGTTTGGGGTAAAGTGTTGTTTACAAACACAAATAGCGCCGTTCCTGGAGCTAGGTGTAACCTGGACCGAAGTATGAAGATGAACTGCCCAACCGGCATGTCACAGGGAACAAGGTACCTGCACCACAAATAAACTTGTATAATTTCTATCTCCAAAATGGATGATCCATGGGATTCCACTTACACATCAATCATGGATTCATGGGGCAGCATGGAATCAATGACAATCAAAGACATGAGCCATCTCTAGCAATGTCATAGGCACAAAAGAGTAGCAACTTACTTCCTCTTCTCCATTTGTGGTAAATTACTCCTTGAATACCTTTCAACGATGACCTGCAAAATACAAGCTAATAATTCAGGTGTTCCACGTTCATCAAGGGGAATGCAGATAAAATGTAGGCAATATTTTGTTCAGTTTCGGTAGAAATATCGGTTCAGTTTAGGCTAGAATTTGCAGTGTTTCAAGACCCTCATGCTGACATGCATGAATGTAAGAACCCTTGAGCATCAGAAAATTGATTTGCAGGAGCATGGTGGGCATAACTGAAAAGAAAAGGAACTCATCTAATCCAGGCAGCACAAACCAAATAAGTGTGTGTTTAGATTGGGGAAAGATTCCCTGAAAATACACTGTTCACCAAAAAAACGCTGTAGATGAATAGTGTTCTGTGAGTGGAAGAGGTGGGATGAATAGGGAAAAGTTGGATCAATGGTGGTTTTTTGGGGAATCTTTTTGAATCTAAAGATAAAACCCTGACGGAACCCCAGGCCCCAGCATGAGAAATCCTAGTATTTTTTTTAGAGTTCCGAAAGGCAAGAAACTGTATGCAGCAAACAAAGAATCTTGTCCCCATCCATATACATCATGACATATTGATGTCTGGCTTGATTCATCAATGCTTGTGCAGCCATGACTGACATCACTCAATTTATGTGGCAGATTAGTGGTTGCAGCCTATCAAGATTTTGTACATTGAAGGATTTATCCACTAAGTACCAACTACCAAGTGGCTAACTGAGCAAAAATAGGACAGGTTAGATGATAGATTATGCATCTCCTTGTCCATTTCACAAGCTTCATCTGTGTCCTTGTTCTTCCTGTCCCTGAGATCAGGAGAGTTATTATTTTGGTGGACGGTCATAGATCAATGCAATTTCTAAGCTCATATTTTACAGGGTTCCTTTTTATCTTACCAAAACAGATTTTCCAGGGGTGTAAATATGAGATACATTTAAGAGGTGTTCTTGTGCATAAAAGAGTACTGATAACGCAATCATAGGTGTAAAATTTTACAATGCTCCCAATTTTTTTACAATGCTCCCAAACAGAGCCTAATCGGCTGTCTAGGGATGTGAACACGAAGAAGAGAAGGGTCAGGTCCTGCCTGCCTAGGGTTTGAGCTGGACGAGGAAAAAAAAAGAAAAGGGAAAAGAGAGGCTTCAGTGCTTCACAAACCGGGATCCTGTCAGCGTAGTTGGCCATCATGGCGGCGGATTCCTGGAGCCTCTCATCTGCACCCCGACCCCAAACATGCATCAGGAATTCGTTCAACTGAGTGAAATTCAGAGGTAGATGTGTACTCTGTACTGACCGAAGGTGAATTCCTTCTTGAAGGATTTCATGGCGAACCAGATCGTCGATTGTTTCCTTCTCTTCCTTCGATGAAATCTGCTCTCCCCAAATCGGCCGCTGCGTGAGCCGTGCCGTGAGGACGGAGGAGTAGAGAAGAGGACAGAGGAGGAAGAGTCCAAGACGGAGGGCAAAGAAGTGGTACCCGGGCTGGGCTGCCTTTGTTCGGGATACTAGTAGGAGAAGCCAAACCCAGCCCAATTGAGGTCATGGGGGCCCAACCTAAAACTATACCTACCAGCAACTGCGGCCCATCGAGAACTAGTTGGCTCTTGGCTGTCGTCGCGTCGCCTCCTCCTCCTCCTCGCCCTCCTCCCCATTCTCCCCTGAACCCTCGCCGCCGCCGCCGCCGCCGCCGCAGCGAGAGGGAGCAGGGAAGATGGCCGGCGCCCTCGACATGTCCCTCGACGACCTCATCTCGAAGAACAAGAAAAGCCAGCCACGCCCCACCGGCCGAGGCCCTATCCCCGGAGGCGGAGGCCCCGCGCCCGGTCCGGCGCGCCGCCGCTTCAACGCCCGCGCCGCCGCAGCCCCGTACCACCGCGGCACCGCTTCCCCCTTCCAGGTGAGGAGCCTCCCGTCCTCCCGAAATCGAGATTACTAGCAACACCCCTCCTTCTGCCGCCGCCCCTAACCGAATCGTCGCAGGCGCAGGCGCGGCGGCCCATGGGTTATTCCGGGTACGGAGCCACCCAGCCCTTTCCGCGGATGGCGGCTGCCCTCGACGAGCCCACCAAGCTCCACATCTCCAACCTCGACTATGGCGTCTCCAACGACGACATCAAGGTCTCTTTCTCCTGCCCTAAACCTAGTGGCTACATCTACATCTGAATATCTGATTCATCGATTGAGCGCCTTGCGTTGCTTATTACGGAAGCGTTACGAACGAGATTCTCCATCTTATCTTTATTTTTCGCTGCTGCACCACTCTGCCACCCTAACACTGTTGATTCTCCTCTGCTCAGGAACTATTTTCTGATGTTGGTGATATCAAGCGGTATTCCATCAACTATGACAGGAGTGGAAGATCAAAGGTTACTTCTAATGCCCATGCTCTTCATCTCTATCCTTTTTTTTTTCTTTCCTTGATTCAAGTGTTCATTATTGTGCCTCGACTTTGACAGGGAACAGCGGAGGTTATCTTCTCAAGAAGGTCTGATGCTATAGCTGCCGTTAAGAGGTACAGCAATGTGCAGCTTGATGGCAAACCTATGAAGATTGAGATCATTGGGGCAAATATTGAGGCGACACCACCCGCCACCTTCGCCTTCAATCCACCAGCCGGAAACTTCAAGGTTCCTTTCAAAAGGTTAGTAGCATCATTCTTGACCATTATGCCTGTCTTGATGACATAACAATAGCAGAGCATTGTATTCCAAAAATGCAGAACTTCTTTCCAGTCATTAGCCCATCTCTGCAAATAGGAAGTAGCCATTCATGCATGTTAGAATTCCAATTCTGGCATGGTTTCTACAGTTTGTCAAGTGTACTGGTACTACAAGCACAGCAGGGATAATGTTACCTTTGTGTACTCGTATTAAACCCCCTTGGGAACACGATAAACAGATATATTTTCTGTCATGTGGGGAGTAAATGCACGCAAGGCAGATTAGTGACAGAAGTATATATCTGACCCACTCGTTTCTCATTCAAGTATATATGATCCACTTGTTTCTCATATCAAGCTTTTCTTGACATATTAGAATCACCTGGAAATCAGAGCTCATCAATATTGCCTTGACATGATACTTATGTAGTTTGTGTCAAATCTGTCAAAAACGGTATGAAAGTGGGGAGGAAACACGGGATGTAGGTTGCAAATTCTGAGATCGTGTTGTCATGTGAATGAACAATTTCGAATATGCTTTAATGCTTTATTACACCATAGTTTTCCTTTTCTCAAGATCTGGAATATGAAATTAAACTTTGCAGTGGACCCAGAAGAGGTGGTGCTGCTGGAGGATGGCCTCGGGGTAGAGGTGGATTTGCCGGGCGTGGACGAGGGCTTGGGGGCCGTGGACGAGGGAGAGGAGGGCGTGGCAGTGAGCAAGTTTCTGCTGAAGACCTGGATGCGGACTTGGACAAGTACCACGCAGCAGCAATGGAAACCAGCTAAATGATTCTGGCATGGTGGCAGTGATTCAACACGGGCAGTAGGTCTTCCTCTGTCTCCTTTTGTAGGAATGTCGATGCAGACATGAGACGTAATTGGATCATGGGCGGAGAGCGCTTAAGGTTAAGCTGGAAGAAGCTTCTTATTTTTTGATTTAGCATGTAGGGTGGGTGCTGGTTATTTGTGACATGAGGTGTTGCCGGTGGCCAAATGGAAACACAAACTCTTGTTCCATTGTATTTTGTCAGCTTCTTAATTATAGTCTAGTAGAGAAGCTTGTAGAAGGGATAGAATAGAGATGAGATGTTCTTAAGATTTTATTACATTTGCAGTAGCAGGTCGTAACTTATGTGCTAGTCTGGTCACTATTCAGTTTTGGTGTGGCACTAGCTAATCTGAAGCATGTCTCATGTCTGCATGTCCATGGTCTATCTTCATCCAGGATTTGTGGTTATCTGTGTTTTGTTGCCTGATGAGTTTAGGTTTTAAGGAAGGGACATGCTACATCAGATTAGACGCATGTATTACTTTTTTTAAAAAAAAATGCGAAGCATTTCTGTAGAAGAATGCATGCGCATCAATATATCAGCCAGTGAGTCTGGGTTTGCATGTATTCCTTGATTATCCGATGGAGCCCAGGAGGCACAACGTCTCACGTTCTCTTGTACGCCTGCTGCCGCGGTTTTGTGAGTTGTGATGATGGAGCTGTCGACGCTGCTGCCGTCTAGATCTTATTATTAACATTGGCATTGGCGACCAACAAGCTGTTGTTCCTCGGAGCTGAGGGAAAGAGAAAAGGAACCCCGGAGCAAGCTGCTTCCATAGTTTGCATTATTACCTTGCCCACCATAATTTACAGGTAAATGAGATGAAATGGTGTGCCAATGTCGTTCCATCAGCATTGTGGAGTCGATTATGACAGTGTGGACAGAAATGTAGCAAGAGATGCCAATATCACAGTGCAGAAACGTAGCAAGAGATGCCACGATTATTGGGTCCACTGACCAACGACGGAATGCACAACGATCTGCGATTTCGTTCGGCACAGCATCACGTGGAACAGATACGCCAACCCAGAGGACACCCGCCGCCCGAACCCAAACTGGTGGCCCACGATCACGCATGAAACCATAAGACCCATGCCGCATCGACTGGCTCCGCCAGCAGAGGCTGACGTCGCTCGCCTCACGCAGTCACGCAGCACGCGAGGCCCCTCGGTATCGACCTGGCGGCTGGCGCTCGGCATGGGGCCCGCATGACGCCAGCTGGAACGCTTTGCCCAGCTGGCCAGCTGCCACGAGCCTGGCCCCCCGGAGGCGGCCCCACCAGTCAGCGAGATGCGCCGCGCCTCCACCGACCTACCATCGCCTCGAAAAGTTGAAATGCCCCGCCCCCTGGCGCCCAATCCCAAAACGTAACCGCCTTCCACCGCAACGAGCACCTGCTCGGCTCTCCCCTTCCCCTCCCCAACTCCGTCCGCTCCAAGCAGCCGCCCGAGAGAAACCCCCACGCGGCGCGCGGGGGCGATGGCGATTTCGGAGGCGATGAACGGCCTCTTCGTCGACGGGCTCTACCTGCGGCTGCGCAGCCGCGTGCACGGCACGTACCTCCACGCCGAGCGGGACGGGGTGGGGCTCTCCCTGCTCCCGCGCGGCGCCGTCGGGTACCCCGCCGAGGCCGCGGTGTGGCGGGTGCACCGGTTCCTGCGCGACGGCGTCAACTACGTCCTCATCCACGGCGCCGCCTACGGCCGCTACCTCGCGCTCTCCGACGAGCCCGCCACGCCCGGGTGCGTCGGGATGCGCGCCGTCCAGCGCGGCTTCGACGACCCGGTGCTCGACGCCGTCATGTGGAAGCCCGCCGCGGTGCCAGACGCCCCCGCCGGCCACGTCCTCATGCGCCACCTCCTCAACGGCACGCTCCGCGCCAACGGCAGGTTCCGCGTCTGGAACAACGGCGTCAGCATCGACATGTACTTCGGCAACCGGAGCACCATGAGGCAATGGATGGTCGAGGTCGTCCCTCCCAGGCCGCAAGGGTATGTACCAGTGCTTCCGGCCCCATCTGAGGTGAGTTCGCCGTTCCCTTGCTACCTACCTTCTAGACACTCGAGCGTTGATTTGAGCGGACTCGAGCGTTGGTTTGGGCGGGGTTCGAGCGTTGATTTGGGCGGAATGGGGCGATTCGTGTTCGTGGAACCAGTCGATTCCGTGATCGGGTTATTGTTTGCTGGGAACACCAATCGGCAATCAGTCATTCAGTCTTGGATGTTTCTATCTTGCATTTGATTCTCACAAGTCACAACAGCTGCTGAATCTGATTGCGTTTGTTCTTACCCAAGTCTGCACCTACGAAGGCGTTAATTGCTTGTTAATTCTTCCTGATTGGTTCGTGGTGATCGAATGTTTGTCCTATTTGTGCTGAATCCCGTAGTTGCTTGTTCGTGATCGAATTTTTGTTCCTCTGCGATATCTGGTTCGCATTAGGTAGCAGTTATTGTTCACAACGATCCTGTTCTCCTACCCATTCCGTGTCAGTTATCCATAAGTTATTGTCCATGTAGAATGTAGATTATGGATGATTTCTGAAACTTTATCTGTCATTCGTTATCTGAATCGAGTAAGATTTGTTGAAAGCATTATGTTCTTAGGTGATAGCATGTGCCATCTGCAACGCCACCAGTAGAATTTGATGGATGTTGGAAAATTTGTGCCTATTTGTCCTGATTAGCACATCATCGAGATCAAATTCTTGGCATATGTTTGCTGAAGCCTGCGACCTGTAGTTCCTGGCTCTTGATCGAATTATTTGCTCATCTGCAATTTTTTTTTGGTTCGCTTTAAGGGGCGCAGTTGTTGATCACATCGATCCTGTTCGCCTATCCGTTTCCTGTCAGTTATCCATAAATCATTCCCTATTGTAGAGTGTGGTTGCTTTATGAAACTCTGTCTGTCATTTGTTATCTGCGTCGAGTAAGATTTGTTGAAAGCACTAGATTTTTAGTAGGTGATATCGTCTGTCATCTGCAACACCAACAGTAGAATTTGATGCATGCTTGCGAAACCTGTGCTATTTGTCCTCGTCGTTGGTCTTGGAGTTATTTCTTGCCAAATCACAATGAGGACTGGTTATCTTGATCTGAACATTTCGTTCTCATTACAATGTTTATTCAGACTTGTTTGTTCATTCGGTCACCACTCACCAGAGTTGTCTAGATGTTTGATTTTCCTAACATAAGTGTTCCGTTGCAACAGACACCACGACGCCACACTTTTCTGTTCTGGAGGCCCCGTGCGCCCGGGGTGGCTCGGCGGCGGATAATCCGGTACCTGCTTCCGCAACAGCCGTTGAACTTCGGCCCAGGCCATAAAGTGCCCTCATTCGCTTTCTACAGCCCCTCCGTGTACAACCTGAGGACCCAGATGGGGATCCGTGTGCATGATGGGGAGATTGGGGTCACCATAATGTGCGTACAGGCAGGCTTGTATGGGCGGCTGACCCCTCTGATCACCGACCTGCCTCACATCGACGAGCCCTTGCACATCGTCGTCTACTTAGCCGGGACACCAGGTGAGAACTTTGCAGTTTTCTTAGTGGTCCGTGCAGCACTTGTTATATGCTTGTCACTGTTTCAGCAGGAGGATTCAGTAGTTCTTAGATTCATTTTTTCCAGTTTGCTTAGTGGTTCTGTTCTCATCGGTAGAACTGCTTGTAGCTCAAAGTAGCTCTGCTTGTAGCTCTGCAGTCTTGAATTCGGTATGGAAATAGATCAGTAAAGTATATGGATACTAAGTAGATCATAATACCATACTGATGACAACAGAAAATTTCACTTTCACGACATGTACATAGCTGATATATTCAGACTACAGAGTACTTCCGCATTTTTTAATTAAAAAATCATTTGCTGTATGTAGCATCCTCTTATTGGGTTTATTCTCGTCATGCGCGCAGATGTGTGCTTAACAAAATTGTTTACTTTCTTTGGTTTTGATTTATCTGAAACATGCTTTAGAATTTAGATTAAGTAAATGCAGCTGAAGGGAAACCATCTTAGCGTCTCAGATCTAGTATTATCCTTTGGAAGATCCTAAATTTGGTGTGAGCCCAGAAATTGTCGGGTTTTAATTTCTTTCCATGATCCTTAGTTAAGAAATTCAGTTGCCCAATAGTCTGTTTTCACTACAGAAAGCTCAGTTGTTCCACTTGTTAGCCAATAATTTTGACCTTGTAACTGATTGTTTGCTCTTTTTCGTTGTTCACATAAGCTAACTCATTTTTGTACTTGTTCCCTTGCGAGTGCAGCTGCTCAGGCGATAGTGTACCCAAATGTTGATGCAGAAGGACCCTAGAGGAATACGGGAGCAGAACTTCTGACGACAACATCACAAAAAAAAAAAAACAGAAGTCTTAATACCTCCAGATACAATGGCTTGAGAATCAGCTTGTCTTCTTTTGTTCAGATAGCTTTAGAAAACTCAGCAACTTTACTGTCTCTATTAGTTACAAGCAACTTTACTGTCTCTGTTAGTTATGTTCGATGCGATCCACTGACCTGGATGGGTTTGATTTGGCCTCAGTTTCAGAACTTACATACTGGTGGGTGAAAGCACTATGTGGAGTTAATGGTGAATGGTTTTGCAAAGTAACATTGGCTGTAGTTACCATATTCAACTCTCTCGGGTGATAACAGGAATGGATGCTGCTGGTTTTGCCTGTAACTTGCTTATGATAGAATGAGACATCAAAAACTAGAGTCCATATTTGTTGGTTCTTTCAGTTCAAATTTAGATGCAATTTCTGTGTTGCGACTCTCTGCACAGAAGTTCATTCTCTGTTTCTGTTCGTTTGTCCTTTCTGTTGTCGGATTTCTGTCAGTAAGCTGTTGCTATGTTCAGTCTCTGGTTCTGTTTCCAAGTTTGTTGCTGCCTTTATTTTTGTAAGCAAAAGATAAAGAACTTATGCGTGGTACTCGCATCAACTAGGATTAACACTGTTCAAATCACATAGGCTACCACACTTGACTGCACATATCAACCTGTAACGAATTTCAGCAGACAACTTAGGATTCATCTCAAAAACTGAAGACGGCGTCAGAAAAACAGTTACATTCCTGTTCCTTCCTGGCCTTCAATTCTGGGACGGGTTCCAGTATAAAGACATGATTCTAGTCTACTCTAGTTACAGACTTACAGGTGCACCACAGGTCGAATCAAGATGCAGCGAGGGTGGGGAGGAGGATTCGAGGAAGCAGGATGTCCCTAGTCCCTTTCTCCAAGTTTCAGTTGTTTATGCACATTGTTCAGTTCAGTGTTCCCCAACGTTAACGATTAAGAGAATTCTCTGGTGCACAACGCCAACAAGGCAGCATGACCCCACGGCAGCAAGGTTTGGCTTGGTCTCCCATTGCTGTGACACAAGCGTGATGAATCCCCCGATCTGTGGCAAGGACTGCCACCTGGATGGCATCGCCAGTCATGCCCTGTGGGCCAGATGTGGCCTCTAAACAGATCAAAACTAATCAACCCATGTTATATGCGCGTTTGTGTTGGTTTATCGCTTATTTTCGCTGGTAAGCCGCTTATAAGCGAATTTAAACAGGGCTTATAAGACAAAGACAGCAAGAGATGAACAAAACAAGCTTTCAGAATGGTTCTCCACTCAATGAAATAGTACGTTCACAGACATTCTCTCAATGAAACAAGCTTTAAACACTGGCCATGTTCAGATTCTAAAAGTACTTTTTACTTACTATTCATCCCCCTCACAGAACACGCATCCCTAAAAATTCTCTTTTCACCTTTCTTATTCATATTCCTCACATAACACGCATCTCAGAAAAAAAAAATATTTTTCCCCCGCTTCATCTGAACACACCCAATGGGGGGGGGGGCGCTTCATCTGAACACACCCAATGGGGGGGGGGGCGTTGACAGGCATTCTCTCTTCACAAGCTGCAGGACGTATGGGCTGTAGCCTTTGGGCCTGCGCCATGTTCGCAGGCTTCGCCAAGGCCCATAACACATCCTCCACTATCTTTATATCCCACGTGCACGTGCGTGCGCGCCTAAAAAAATCTGCTACTGCTGAGTGCTGACGCAGCATGATAATCCTACACGGATTGGCACGGCAAGGCTGCATACAAATACAAATCCACGATCTACCATCAGAAATGGAAACGAAATAAGCATTCCAGACTCTCCGAAATTTTCACACATCATTTCAGCGATCTTCTCCTCCTGCACGCGAAAACGACGTTCATCTGCCACCATGTGTGTCACGAATCTAGTTTTCAACACAACCCAGTGGGTCCGTGTAGAGATTTCTTCAATGTCTGATCCGATCCGTGTCGGGCGGGCGGGCGGTCCCACGGGCCCAGATCGCTGTTCTTCCTTTCCAGTGTCGTTCCCTGGCAGCCATCGCCCGGCATCATTGGCCTCTCGGATTACTCTGATCAATATTCCAGGAAGATGTAGCTAGCTGGATCTGCTCGATCGGATTGGTTCTTCAGTGAAGTATGCTCTCTGTCTCTGTTCATGGCTCTTTCAGTTTTTGCGTAATACAGTTACAGGGCGCAGGACAGAAAGAGACACCAAAGTGAAAGGACGAGCTGGTCCGCTCCTGCAGCTCTGATTGCCGCAAGAACAACGTGGTGATTATGATCGCCGCCACGAACGAATGGGCACGCAAAGAGAAGAACATGTGAAAAAAGGGAGTCTGTAGGACATATCAAGAACTCAAGATGAAAGGACTAGGCTACCAACTTAACTTTAGAAGTTTCATTCTTTCTTCCCGGGAACTTACAAATATGTATTTGTTTGGCCTTCTGAATCGCCCTACATATTTCTCCTCCCAACTTGTTCTGCAGACCTCGAATCCTTGCTAGGAGTAGTTTCATACTCTGGTGAGCTGGATGGCCATTGACTGCAACTACTGCTCTGAAATGTATAATGCATGAGGCATGAGGCTGGTGCAGAGAAGCGAAGCTTCCGCTGCAAAATGCAGGGCCGATCCCGAAGTCCCGTCACGGTCGCCGGTGGCGCTCAACCTTTCAGCTCAGGTGGACCAGACGTCTAGAGAACTGAAGCTACCAAGCTGGATGACACTGAAATGGAGCCGTGGATCGAGAGAAAATTTTGAGCTTAGCTGCCTGCTGCTACACTTTTTGAAAAAAAAAAACAAACAAACGGAGGGAAAGGTAGGCCAAAAACGAGCCAAGTTTTACTTTGAAATTTTTCACTGATTAAAATTTTTGAACAAATTGTATCTGAAAAAAATACACATTTATCGGATAAACAAGTGGATTTCAGCCAAGATTTATAACCCTAGTTGGGCCAATGATCACCCTTTCGCGATAACTCTCGCCAGAGAAGCTCATCATTGGGATACGGAGAAGAGCTGTGTAGCCCAATGATGAAAGCAACGAAGCGACACAAGGAGGAAGATAAGAAAAATCCCAGTGGGTTTAATGTGTGCCATTGTAAATCATATACTCCTACATTTATTAGTACAAGTTAGTAAGATTGGCAAGCAACAACTAACCACCATTTTGGTTAGTTGGGCACTTGGAGTGAGCTTCCTTTGTCACAGACCTTCAGAGGCAGCACATAGGAGCTAACTAGCAGTAATGGCCGCTTCCGATCAACAAGCCGCAAATCGCCATGGCACGACGCCGCCGGTGTTCGACGAGGTCCGGTGGGTGGTCCAGATCCGTCACTCCCTCCAAGACGACGCCGCCGCCGGAGACGGAGACGACGACGACACCGGCATCCCCGTGTCCGTCTTCAACGTCCCCAAGCAACTTCAGGTGCACAAGCCGGAGGCCTACACGCCCCAGTTCATCGCGCTGGGCCCGTACCACCATTGGCGCCCGGAGCTCTACGAGATGGAGCGCTACAAGCTCGCCGCCGCTCGCCGCGCGCAGAAGCGCCTCCTCTCCCCGCCGGGGCTCAAGCTCGACGGCCTCGTCGACCAGTTCAAGCGCCTCGAGCGACGTGTCCGTGCTCACTACCACCGCTACCTCGACTTCAATGGCGAGACGCTGGCGTGGATGATGCTCGTCGACGGCGCGTTCCTCCTCGAGTTCTTGCAGATCTACGCCGTGGTCAACGACGGCGAGGTCGTCGTCGCCGGAGACGGCGGAGGTAAGGCGGCGACGCTGAGGAGGGTGTCGTCGAGGATGCAGCACCTCGTTGACTTCACCGGGAGGAAGTCGGCGCACAACCTTATCCTCCGTGACATGCTCATGCTCGAGAACCAGGTCCCAATGTTTCTTCTTCGCAAGATCCTCGAGCCGCAGTGCTCGTCGGCCGATGACGCCGGCGAGCTTCTCGCGAGGATGGTCACCGGACTCATGAAGGAGCTCTGCCCGTTCAAGATGATGGGTAGCTTTCCGGCCGTCGATGTCGGCAAGCACGCGCACTTGCTCGAGGTGCTCTACTACATACTCGTGCCAAAGCAAGATGATGACTCCTCCACGGCGGAGGTCGACGGCAATGGCAACCTCCACGACGACGGCGGCTACGACATCGAGGAGCAGGCCGTCGACGGCGATGGCGCGGCGGAGGAGCGGCAGAAGAAGCCGGGCGCCTCCGGCTGCGAGTACGTGAAGCAGCTGTTCCTCGCCGTGTGGGGTATCGTGTCGAGGCTCAACAGTACGGCCGGTGGGCCCATGCGGTACGTGACGAAGCCGATCGAGTTCGCAATCAAGGCGCCATGGAAGATGCTCGCCGTCGTGCCGGGAGTGGGGTCCTTCGTCTCCGGCGCCGACGGGAGCACCACCAACCCCCATGACCCGAGCTCCACTGGGTACCTCCGCCCACCACTGATCGAGGAGATCATGATCCCCTCGGTCTCCGAGCTGATCAACGCCGGAGTCAACTTCTCCCCAACCTCCGGCGACCTCTCGACCATCGCCTTCGACGCCAAGACGGCGACCTTCCACCTCCCCATGGTGACCCTCGACTCCAACACGGAGGTGGTGCTCCGGAACCTCGTCGCCTACGAGGCGTCGGCGGCGTCGGGCCCACTGGTGCTGGCGAGGTACACGGAGCTGATGAACGGGATCATCGACGCCGACGACGACGTGGCGGCGCTGCGGCGGCGAGGGGTGGTGCTCAACAGGATGAAGAGCGACGGCGAGGTCGCCAAGCTGTGGAATGGGATGTCGAGGTCGGTGCGGCTCACCAAGGTGGCGTTCGTGGAGAGGGCCGTCGAGGAAGTGAACCGGTACTACAACTCGAGGTGGCGCGTGAAGACGAAGCGGTTCATGCGCAAGTACGTGTTCGGCTCGTGGCAGGTGCTCACGTTCCTCGCCGCCGTCTTGATGCTGCTGCTCACCACGCTCCAGGCGTTCTGCTCCGTCTACACTTGCTCGCGGTGGTTCGGCGCCGTCACCGTCGCGAAGGCGGGGTGATTGGGTTAGACTCGCCGCGAGAGTTTCTGGTTCGGGATCGATACGCTGCGTGATTTGAATGTATGGGGCTCTTGGTTTGGGACTTATATCTACGGCGATTTTGCAATTGTGCTGAACAAATGAGTACATGACCCAATGCAAATCACCATGGCAATTTGTGAAATATGTGACATGTCAACTTGTAATGTGGCTTAGTTTTTATATAAGCTAAGGCCCACATTAAAAATGGTTAGTCCCGTTTAGGGGCAAAATCGTCTATTCACCCCACGGTTAACAGTAAGCTAACAACAAAACTAACGTTTATGACGTAGTATATGGGATTAGAAATTAGAATTGATGGCACGAAAGGGAATTTATAGACATAAGGGATTGATATAGATTTTGATGACACATGAGTAATTTTCTCCTTTTACAAGGCAGAGAGGTTCACCATCCTCGAACTAAGATATACTTCGTTCAGGTGATAGCTAGTAGACAATAATGAAAGCGGTACAATAAGGGCACGAGAGTGCCTTGGCAAGCTCGTGGCTAATAAGCCGTAGAAAACAAATAGTGGATGGTGCTAGCGGCGGAATTCACTCTATTACAGCAACGATTTGTTGGAGCGCCATATTTTCCTTTTTACGAGTGGACAGAGTTTCTACGCCCCTGCTCCCTTCAAGTGCCCTACGGCAACTAACAATCAATCCCACTCTTCAAAATCCATTATAATAAGCATGTCTATACCACACTTGCACATTTCTGTAGCTCCTCACACTTTTTTTTTTTTTGGCATCATCCCGTTACCCGTATGGCCGCATCATCCTCAACCTCCCACCCTAGCCGCAAATAAAATAATATAAAATCCTCAACCTCCCACCCGTAATGTTGCTTGACCCGTTTGTGAAGGTGCCGAGCGGTAAAGGAGGCAAGAAAATATAACGCGATAATGTGACAGTTGATTTGAAATTAACAATTCAAGATGCTCCTCTAGGTAAGAGTCGAAATTAATAATCCAGTATGCTTCTCTAGGTAAGACTCATCATGAGCCATGATGATATGGACTTTTGACGATCATTACAAAAGTGTTAGCACAGCTATTCCCTTCTGGCCCAGTGGAAGTGAACGTAATTTCAGTTGCTCCACCCTGTAAAGCAGACGACTACGCTGCACATACGAGATGTCGGATACATACAAAAAAAACATCTTTGAAACCCTAAAAATGAAATATTGGAAAAATACAGAAATTGGAATTCCGAAATCAAACCAGATTCATCTCATCCCTTACTGGTTTTCTCAGGCCCAATATGGACTCCCTGCTCGTGGGCCCTCCAAGTCGCAAAAAAAAAAAGCCAGTGGGATCGAACGTTTTCTATTCTTCTTTTTTTCTCTTTTTTAGAGCAACTCGAAAATTTGTATTTTTAGAGAAGGCCTAACGTCTCATGAATGTTGGAGAAGGCCCAACGTCTTCTAGAGCCCATAAGTTTATATCTGGCGAAGGCCCATCTCCTTATTGAGCCCATACCATCTCGCGTCTTACGCGCCGCGATCACATGATCCGATAGCCGCAACACTTTGAATTCTTCCACTCTATCCCATCCACCACGATCTATCGCCGCCGGCCGCCGCGAGCTGAGCATGGGCTCCAAGATGCCACCGGGTACAAGATCCCGGCCATGGGCGGACCTCCCGGTGGAGCTGGTGGAATTGGTGCTCTCCCGCCTCGACGTCTTCAGCGTGACGCTGCTCGCCGCCGTCTGCGCGCCATGGGCCATGGCCGTCGCCGCCGCGAAGCCCTCCCTCCCCTTGGGCAAGCCGTGCCTACTAGCATCGACCAAGGACGACGACCGCTGCTCCGTCCTCGACCTGACCGACCTCGTCGCCGGCGACAGGCTCTGGGTCGGCGGCAAGGGCGCCTGGCTCGCCACCATCGACGCCCGATGCAACCTGCAGCTCCTCAACCCGTACACCGGCGACAGGATCGACCTCCCGGCCGTCTCCACCATCCCCGGCGTTGAGCCCAACGGCGGACGCCGCCGCCGCTACGGGATCCGCCATCTCGCGTGCCCCGACGACGCGTTCCGTAAGGTCGTGCTCTGCGACACGCCGTCCGGCGGCGGCGCCGGTGGCTACCTGGCGGTCGCCATCGTCGCCGGCCGGATCCTCGCGGTGGCGCGCGGCGGAGACCGGATCTGGACGTCGCTGACGAACCACCGCGACATGTGGGCGGGCTACGACGACGCCGTCGTCCACAAGGGGAACCTCTTCGCCGTCGACGCCGAAGGCGTTGTCTTCTCCTGGGACCTGTCGCGCGCCGCCGCCGCCGGGGACGACGGCACGCCGTGTCCGTACCCTCGCCGGCTGGGTTCTTCGTGGCGAAGTCCAAGGGAATCCGTGTACCAGTACAACCTGGCGGAGTCCGGCGATGGCCGACGCCTCCTCGCCGTGTGCACGCACGGCAAATACGTCAAGGTCGAGAAGAAGCCGGCCGGAGCAACGGTGGACCTGTTCGTCGCCGGCGGCATGCTCGTGAAGCAGCTGGACGTAGAGGCGAACGCCGGCGGGTGGTGGTGGCGCCCAGTCACCGGCCTCGGCGGCGATCGCGCCCTGTTGCTCGGCGCCAACTGGCCGATCTGGGCGACCGTCGGACGTGGGCCGCCGGGGCAGCTCTTGCAGCCCAACTGCGTGTACGTCGCGCCGGCCGTCCTGTTTGGGTACCCGGATGAGGATTTCGATGTAGTCGTGTATGATCTGAGTGATAAGAGCTGCAGGCAGATCAAGGTGTGCACCGGTGATAGGGACGATGGCTTCGCGATACCGATCTGGTTTACGCCGACGCTACAGACGTGGAATCGACGAGCAAGTTGATGTTATTTGGTTGAAAAAATTATGCAGGCTATTTCGAGCAAATGGTTACGGATGGAGAGAAGATTATGCAGGCTAGCTATTTTGAGCATGCACAGCAGCATATCTAAAATTGCAGTTACGTATAGGAGAGGAGATTTCCAGAAGACATTTGTGTTCTTCTACAACAGAAGACAACTGAATACCTAGTTTTTTTTTTTTTTTTTTTTTTTTTTTTTTTTTTTTTGAGGTTAGCTGCCTGTCTCATGCGTGATGCGAAAACGCTCGTGTTCATAGAACAGACATTCTGCATATAGCAGCGATTCATCTTCTCGAATGAGTGAACTCTTAACATCAGAAAGTTTCGCACACTTTATTTCAAGTTTTTAACACGGATCTTTGGCATCGTATAAATTTGACGACGTGACGCACTAAAATGCCGACCCGGTTAAAACAGCACTGGAACGAGACGGACCAGCCTGCCTACTGATTTGGGTTTGGCCTGGCGCAGTTAGCTTAACGCATCGGAGTCGGACGGAGGCCGACTCAGGGCCCGACAAGGAGGCCGATAGAGCCTATATATGCAGCGACGTCCTCCCTGGTCTCTCTCCCCTCGACAGACTCAACAACTCGCCACGTCGCAATCCATCCCAATTCTGATCTAGGGCTCCAGGGAGAAGCGGCCATGGAGACAACGGAGGTGATGTCGTGGGGAAGACCAGCCCATGGCGGCGGAGGCAAGGTGGCGAAGGTGAGGGTGTCAGAGGAGTGTATCAAAGCTTTCCTAGCCGATCCCCCGACACTGGACTTCCTCGATCTCCCCGATCTGCTAGAGGCGCCTGAATGTGAAGAAGACATCAACCTTAGAGCTAGCCTGGCTAAAATGAAAGCGTCTCTGAAATTGGCGTATGACCAAGAGATGAATATCATCGATCAATTCAATAAGAAAGGATATGCTGAGGTGGATGATGAGGTCGATGACGACAATGACTAGAAGACCTCAAGTGTATGGGATCGGTCCCGATCTGTGGAGGGAAAAAAGAAAGTAGGATTGTGATATGTACATGGAGAAAAGAGTGGTAATTAGAACCGTCGTCCAAACCGTAAGTGCAGCGGCGCTGCCGCCGGAGCTTCGTCTGCCACCCGCCACTGGCGCCGAAGAAGAAGGTTCAAGATATTGATAGGCGGGTTTGACTCAATATTTTGAATTTAACATTTTAATATTGGTGTTTACAACTTTAATATTTTATCTTTGTATTTTCAACATTTGAATATTAAATGTTGGACATGTGTTAAAAATTCTTGAAAAATATTGAATTAATCCTATCAAATTGTTGAAAGGCACATGTTTAAGAAGGCAGATCTTTAAGGAAAGAACATATACATAAATTTATCGCCCGCTGTTCCTCAGCTAATTGGGTCAGAGTAGGTTTTAAATATTCATGGCTTATCTATCTTATATACGAATATTTATCTAGTTATTTTTTTTTCGAATCACAACTCACAAACACGCACTCACACTTGTTCCTACAACCTCCGAAAGACTGGACCGGCAAATCCTCCAAATTGACGAAGTCACCAACTGGACCGGCAAATCCTCCAAATTGACGAAGTCACCACAGACGCTTACCACTGAAAGAATAGCACCGGTTAAATCCTGAAATAAATCCAGGAAAATGCGAGCACCAGTGCCGAGTCGAGGACTCGAACCATGGTGGGCTGGTTCCACCACAAGGAACCTTACCAGCTGAGCTAGAGCTCAATTCGCGAATATTTATCTAGTTATTAGTGCTTGAAATTCCCTATACCATTGCCCTTGTCTGTGCCATGCATGTAGGATGCGCCGCAGCGCACCATTGTCCATGCCGTGCATGTAGGCAGCGGGGCCGCCGGGACGCCACAGGCGCACTCTCAGGTGGGTTTTCCCTGGGGGCTGGGTATTCGGTGCTAACCAGCCCGAACCAAACGAATCGGACACCGAAGACCCACCAACTATCTAAACAGTGCAAAATTAGTCTTTTGAGCGGGGGTTTTGTATTTTCTAAAAAAATAATTTTGTATTAAAAAATTCATAACTAATTTATTTTCAACTAGAAAAATATGATTCTAGTCAAATGTTTTTCTAAAAATGTGACCTACAAGTTGATGCACCATTAGAAGTTATTTGCATATTATTCATTTTTATTCTAATTATTTTTTTATAAAAACAACAAGACATTAGTAATATAAATATACAACACACAAATAATATTAAATAGTTTGCCAATAGGTTGGTTACATTTTAAGAGAACTTTTGGCACTGATTTCATATTTTTTGGTTATGGTTTTTTAAGTTTAAATAATATTTCTGCTATTTCTAGAAAAATCAAAACCACCCTCAAAACCACTTAAGAGCCAATTTTGTATTGTTTGGGTAGTTGGAGAGCTTTTAGTGACAATTCTGCTAAACAATCTGTTCGGTATATTTTTTTGAAAAAAAAGGTAAAAAATATGAAAGTAAAAAAAAATCATTTTGTTGTTTCGATAGTAGATAAGATCACAAGAAAGCTTTCCAGCCCACTGCCTCAGCCCATTCGCTTCGACGGCCCGGCCCAGAGAATCTACTGCGATCTATCTCATACCACATCCCCGAGATCTCGGCCGCCTGCTCTTCTTCCCCGCCGATTCCGACGGCCGTCTCCCTCGCAGTGCCCTTTTTACACCCACTCCCCCCCCCCCCACGCGCCCTCGTGCCCACCACACGGCCCCAAACCGGCAACACCCCAGCTCAGGTAGCTCCCCAAGGCCCCAACCCCCAAGCCAAAGCCAGCCCACCGCCGGCCGGTGACTTTCCAAACCCTCACAAAAATCCCTTACCAAACCTCGCGATCCGAGGAGGAGCACGCGCCGCAGCGGCGCAGCCCCCGTACACCCTACCCCCACTTCCCCCCACCGGCCTCGGCGAGCGAGATGCGGGGCGGAGCGGTGGCGGTGAAGGCGGGGAGCCGGCCGCCGTGGCTGGGGCTGGGAGCGGCGGCGTGGGTGCAGGTGGCGGGCGGAGCCAGCTCCACCTTCGCGCTCTACTCGCACGCGCTCAAGGTCGCGCTCGGCGCCGACCAGCGCCGCCTCGCGCTGCTCGGGGTCGCCTGCGACGTCGGCGACAACCTGGGACTGTTCCCCGGCGTGCTCTGCAACCGCCTCCACCCCGCGCTGCTGCTCCTCGTCGGCGGCGCCGCCTGCCTTCTCGGGTACGGCGCCGTATGGCTCCTCGTCTCCGGCGCCGCGCCCGCGCTGCCATACTGGCTGGTGAGCTACCCGCCGCCTCTCTCTCTCTCTCGCCCTTCTTCTGACTGCTTCCTCGATTGTCAGCTGTTAACTCTAGGATCGATTTGTTGAGATCCCTTTTTAGTTTTTACTTAAAAAATGGATTACGATTTCATACCCATCACTATTAGTGGTGAGCTTGTATACAGGTTGCGGCGTTGCGCAATGGGGTTTGAGTCGTTGCTCCGCTGTGCTGATGTGTAAAGAAAGTTTAGAGGAAAAGTCATAGTTTGCGCCAAGCAGGTCGCTTTCATACCTTTTGCGCTGTGCAAGGTGTAGGATCTTCTGCTGTAAGTTTGGTGCGGAACTTATACTGCAAAACAAATGTCTCTTTCAGATGTTCCATAAACAACTGGAAACTCCGAAAGCAGACACTAGAGAACAGTCTTGATTGCACTTGGGTACATAAGGCAGGATTGGACTTAGTTTACCAGCTATATACACCTACTAGGACTTTTCAACGACAGATCTCGATGGAGATAGGTTTGGTGCTCTGGGATTAGCCATATTTTTTATTTTCTTCTCGTGAGGTTAACTTTACTTTGCTATCTTCCATTTTTTAGTGAATCTTTGCTTTGTTGCATAATGTAATTGCGTTAATGGCTTTCTTCCAGATATGGTTTGCATTATGTCTTGCTGCGAACGGTGGTGCATGGATGGGGACTGCTGTCCTAGTGACCAACATGAGGAACTTCCCAGTCAGCAGAGGTTCTGTTGCTGGCATTCTTAAAGGGTATTCTGGTCTAAGTGCTGCTGTCTTCACTGAAATATACACTGGAGTGCTTCGTGATTCACCCACCAACCTTTTGCTCTTCCTCACTCTGGGAGTTCCTGCTGTATGCCTTCTGACAATGTACTTTGTTCGGCCTTGTGAGCCCTCTCTGGTGGAGACCAATGCAGAGCAAGTCCATTTTATGTTTGCACAAATAGCGCTTGTTGTTCTTGGGGCTTATCTGGTTGGTGCTACAGTATTGGATCATGTCCTGACTCTCAACGACATTGTCAACTATTCTCTTCTTGTCATTATGGCGGTTCTCATTTTTGCTCCCCTGGCAATACCACTGAAGATGACATTATTCCCGAGGAGAAAAAGTCCATCCAATTCATCAGATTGCTTGCCAAAAGCTGATAATGGTCACACAGAAGCGCTTCTGCCTTCTTCCTCTGAATCAAACCTTGGTAATTTTGAAGACGATGATTCAATGGATATCGACATTCTGTATGCCGAGGGTGAAGGGGCTATAAAGCCAGAGAGAAGAAGACCAAGAAGGGGAGAAGATTTCAGGTTTCGTGAAGCGATTCTGAAGGCAGATTTCTGGCTTCTCTTTGCAATATACTTTGTCGGGGTTGGATCTGGAATCACTGTTCTTAATAATCTAGCACAAATAGGAATTGCAGCAGGCGCTGTCGATACAACCATCCTACTGTCGGTCTTCAGTTTCTGCAATTTTTTTGGACGCTTGGGAGGTGGTACTGTTTCTGAGTATCTTGTCAGGTAACAAAATACTCTGCTACATTTATTCGTTGAAATGCTTGATTTCATATCATGGACCTTTCTTGGCTTTGATAGCTCTGTCAGTTTCACAATTTATTTGACCTAATGAGCACTTACTGAGAGACAGAGTACCCCGTTGTGATCCAATGCGTTTTTATAGCTTCTAACTGCCAAAGTTTACTAGTCAGATTCATCACCATTGTCTTCTTTCTTTTTAGAACAATATTGCAGTCTGAAGTTTTGAATTTCTTTTCTGAGTAAAAATTTGAAACCAGACTTATAGTTGTTTTATGTCTTTGTGAACTGCATATGCTCTCTCCAAAATTCGTACGTGCTCTCTCCTGTTATGCAGAAGCTTGTGAACAGAGAACAGGAGAGCATAATGAACAGAGAGCAGGAAAGAGTAACAAATTAGCAATATCTCATTTTCTGAAGAGAAACAGTAGGGAAAATCCTGAACCCCATATGCAGACATATATATTTAACATCTTATTGTCTCTGAGTGATAGGCATACCTTTCATCCGTTTGACCAGTGCATCCTTAGTTTATCATACAATTTTCTTTCACAGGTCAAGAACACTTCCACGGAGTGTACTGATTGTGTGCACCCAAGTAGCGTTGATAGTCGCATACCTTCTCTTAGCATGGGGCCATCATGCCACACTTTATGTCTCCGTCGCCTTACTTGGCATAAGCTACGGTGTCCAATTCACCGTGATGATCTCAACCTCATCGGAGCTGTTCGGACTGAAGCACTTCGGAAAGATATACAACTTCATCGCGCTGGCAAATCCAGTTGGTGCGTTCCTGTTCAACACCCTTTTAGGGTACGTCTACGACCTTGAAGTGCAGAAACAGAAAGCCGGAATGACAGACACAGATATCGCCTGCCATGGCCCTAATTGCTTCAGGCTCACATTTTTTGTTTTCTCCGGCGCGGCTTGCTTGGGCACACTGCTGAGCACGGTTCTTACTGTGAGGGTCCGGCCAGTGTACCAGATGCTCTATGGAGGCGGATCATTTAGCCAGCCCAGGAGCTCTGCGCATTGATCGAACAGTTTCTGCATCTACCTAAAATCCAGTACGAGTTTTGAATAAGCTTCATCATTGATCTGTTGTAATTCACGAGCACACCTTATTTTTGTGCTGCCTTGTGCCTTGTAATTTTGGGTCTAGTTTGGTCTGAGAGGAGTAGCGATTTTGTGCAGCTTCTTTACCCGACGCTAATGCTGCTGCTCCATGCACGCTGAGGCAAGAATCCTAGGGACTGGGTGTATAAATAAATTGGAATTCTTACTTGTGTAGAACAATTATGCCTGTATGGCATACTTATTCGATATTTTGGAGTATTTCAGGGGTTTTGTAACAATCTACGTCTCTCTCTTTCCTTTTTTTTTTACAAAATATAAAACTGGCATCTCAGGTCTGAATCAAGCTGTTTTTAAAATTTGGCTCTCTCATCTCATGGCCTAGAATTAGGACAGTGGTTGGGCAGGGCAGCATCGGCACTGAAATTTTTGAACTGGAAGTAGTTCAGATCTGAAGCAGGGTTGGCCAGCTAAACTTCCCTGAAGCCGACAGAGCCATTTCCGTGCACGCAGACGCCGTGCCCCCAGTTTGAATCACCGAGTGGACTGTTCTGTTCAGATCTGAAACCCCGGCTCGTTTTGGCGCCACCTATGTTTTGTCTCGGTTGCGTCTTGCGAGCATGCCTCCATTCGACCCCGTTGTCACCGCTCTACGGTGATGGCGACTGACGGATAACCTTTATAAAAACATCTGGCAGCGGCAGGTATCTGTGACCATCACGAATTCACCATCAACGGCACAAGGAACAAACATGCTACAACGTCCGTGCGTGCGAGAACATGGATCCATTCATAGATGAAAATCTTTTTACAGACATGCCTCTCTTTTTTCATTTCACACTTGACACATTTACACTGTTTCAGAGGCTTGAGGTTGCAGCACACACACAGCAATACAGCGTGAGTAAGTTGACACAGAGCTGGTGACTGGTGTAGGTTGAGCACTGGGCACCATGCACCGGAAATTTGGTGCCTCGTCGTCGTCGCTCGCCGCACTTACACGGCGGGCAGGCAAGGCACCGCCGCACCGGCCGACAGGCAGAGGTCACTACGGGTGCAGGGCGCACTTGGCACGCGACGAGCGAGTGCGTCCGGTCTTTTAATTGGGCTTGAGATCCTGGAACATGGACTCCCACCGCATCTCCTCCTCCTCGCCGTCGTCGTCGCAGCCGCAGGTCTCCGTGGCCGTCGCGAGGCAGCCGCCGCCGGCGACGACGACGGTGGGCGGCGGGGGCAACGTCTTGGCCGTCACCGCGCAGCTGCTGGTGAGCACGACGGGGTTGCTGACGTGCGTCGGCGTCATCGGCAGCGCCAGCGGCGACGCCTTCTTCTTCCCGCCGGCGGGCGACGCCGCGACGAGCATCGTCTTGCCCCAGCTGTGCGCGACCCTCCCTCCGCCGCGGTGCCTCATCACCCTCATCATCATCGGCGGCAATCGCGGCGCCGCGAGGGCGCGGACTCGCATGTCCCTTCCGCCGCCGCCGCGGGACGACGACGAGGAGGAGGAGGAGGAGGCGCGGCGGTGGAGGAGGGGGGAGAGGGCGGAGGCGAGGAGGCTGGTGGCGCGGGAGGGGAGGGAGGTGAGGGCGGAGGCGACGGAGGAGTCCTTGCGGGCGAGCTTGAGGATCTCGAGGCGGTGCTTGGCGACGGAGACGCCCATGGAGGAGAGGAAGTCGTGGTCGAGGTGGCGCACGTCGGCGGCGCCGAGCTCGTTGCGGGCGAAGAGGAGCGCGTACTCCAGCGCCACGTCTGGGTGGAGCCCCGCCCTGCACAGCCACGCGTACCAGTCCATGGCTTTGCTTGCTATGCTCGGCGGCCGGCGGCGAACGAACGGCGGTGGCCGCAGGAAGTGAGCGGCGAGAGGCGTCCGCACTGAGGACAGTGGCAGCGAGCGGCGATCTGGTGCGTGGCCGATGGTCAGGTGGCTGGTGGCGTCACGTGAGCGGGATAAAAACGGGCGGGCGAGGTTGTTTTTTTTTTTTTTTTGAGAAACGGGGCGGGCGAGGTTGTTGGATGGTGGTGGGGGTGGGCGGTTCACGGATCGGTGGGCCGCCCACCCACGGAACAAAAGAAGAGCCGTGCGCAAGCTGTTGGGCTGGGCCACCGTCGTCCACGAAAGGCCGGAGGCCCACTGCGAGCCGCGCATAACATAGAAATTGAGGCTTTGGGCCGGCCCAAATTCCGGTTGGTCTCGGTTTTATTACAATCTGCCATCTGAATATTGAGAATATTACAGTTTCACACGATAATATTTGTACCAATTTTCAGAAACAGAATATCGCATTTGTGCTCGCAAAATGCTGAAATATGTTATGTTTTACATTTTTTTAAAAAAAATGCACGTTTTTTCTTCAGCCAAACGAGGCAATTGAGAACAGCTATGCACGGTCTTTAGAAAAAAGAAAATAGGAAAACAGCTATGCATTACATGCCGTAAAGAAGCTCTAGCTACAAACATGTTTCTCTATATGCAGTTTGAAATGCCAATTGTTTGAAACTTTGTATTGTACTTTAACTTATGTTACGATTTATATCGGTACATGAATGAATCATAAAATATTTTGTTTGATTTTGTTGGCCGTATTAAAAAGTGAAAACCATAGTCAAACGAAAGGAATAAAAAAGGAAAAAGTAAAACAACCTCGGCAGTTTTGGCGTTTCTCTATTGCTAACAATATGTAAACCGAACGAAAGGGCAGAAAGGAAAAGTTGAAACAACCTGGTCAACTTTGGCCTTACCCGTTGCTAACCAGAAACCAGGCAGAACTTTCAGAACTCGACCAGAAGTAGCAGAATGCAACAAAATGTTGTCCATCCCGTTATAGCAAATTGCCAAGCTCAACTGCAACAAAGCAACGTAGAACCGATCAACTAGTAAAGTTCTGTACCCGCAAAAAAAAAAAAAAAAAAAAAAAAAAAAAAAAAAAAACTAGTAAAGTTCTGGACGGGCTTTCCTCTTGGACGCTACGTTCCAGTAACTGCAGACCGCATGCCACTGCTCGATAGAAACTAGGACACCCGAGCGAACCTTTAGTACCGGCCATTCCTGCACCGCATTCCACCTGACCTAACTGATCCATGCACATCGCACCAAAAACTGCCTGTTTTTTCTCATGGAGTTGGCATTGATTTGATCGATCTTAGCTGGGAAATCAGGCCATGTTGCTGAAGGCAGGATTGCAACCGCATAGAGTGACATACTGACATATATGGTCTTTAGAAGGATATAGCCTCTCGTTGAGCATATGAAAATCTGGCTGAAGCAATGGAATTGTTAGCTGAATTTTCATGCGACGAAAGCTCAAAAACCAGGAACAGAATTCTTAATGTGCAAATAACAAATGGCACCCTCAGACATACCGAACAAAATGGCCTAATGTGCAAATAATTGCACCACATATATATTCTTACAGGGACCATTTTCTGAGGAATAGCAAAATTCATATTCGATCAAGAGGCCCTAGCCCTACAAGTCCAATCTAAATATCCTCCCAGTGCCAGCCAAAAATCCAAGATCAATCAAGTTGAAGGACCCCATGCATGCATTAGGCCATTGCCAATGGCTAAAGCCAGCCAAGCCATTGTCAGCCAGTGACCATTATGAGCTATCTCGCGCCCACAGGGAAAGCGACGCTGTGACGGGCCATCCCTGCACGGTGTGTGTATGGTCCTTTTGGGATGGATCGATGGACGGGCAATTCCAACTGGGGAAGATGGAAAGCAGCACGAGCAGAGAGGACCAGTAGACCACAACAATCCAGCTCGATCTGTCCAAGTTTCTTTTTAATCCCATCTCTGGTGAAAGTCAGGAGGAGCGCAGTGGATCAGCACAGGCTGAACTGACTCTTGTCTTGTTCACAACCTTAGCTTGCCCGGGAGAGCATTGTGCTCCTGTGCAGCATCCGGATGCATGTACGGTTCTGATTTGAGGGACTCTGTGACGAATGATGATCATGATATCCAGCTAATTTCAATTTTCAATTGTAACTAGATTAAACAGACCAGCTATTACTTGACTCACAGCTTGTAACTATTGGGCTTCCCAGGCAGTAACTATCCAGCTGGCTATTTATAGATTAATAAACATGAACTTAAAATTACCCACTATTGCAGTTCAAGTTTGCCATGAGAGAATGCAGGATCCAACCAACCCTCGTCTTTTATTAGCCAAAGTTTTAACTAGCCAGCATGAACTTAAAATTACCCACTATTGCAGTCTTAGTTGAATTACTCCCATCAATTATAAGCAAAGTCCACATAACCCCCTAAACTATTTTTTGGTTTATTTTACCCCCTAAACTATGTCATTTGGCCTATTTTACCCCCTAATACAATTTGTCTTTTTTATTTTTCCATGTACAAGTGTCATATTATGTTCAAATTTTGGGAGATGATAGTCGACATCATAATGCATGATAGAAAAATATAAAATAATCTTTTGACATTATTTTTATGGGGGTAAGATATTTAATATTTAATTAATCCTAAGGATACGATATCACGCAAAAACTAATGATGAAAAATTCATAATATATTTTTTTGACATACATTGTGATGTTCACTACAATCATACAAATTTTGAAATTAAAATTCAATTTGTGCATATAAAAATAAAAAAGACAAATTATATTGGGGGGTAGAATACACCAAGTGACCTAGTTTATGGGGTAAAACGAACCAAAAGATAGTTTAGGGGGTTATGTAGACTTTGCTTATAGTTGAGGGGAGTAATATGTACTTTTTCCAATTTTATTTAGGCCACTCTAATAGATAAATAGAAGTTTCATTCTCATTAAGCTCCATTCCACCTAGAATTTTTCGATGATGTAGCAAATAAGTAGAAAAAGATTAAAAAAACTATCATGTAAATTTACACGAAATTACACATACACTATTCTTCGAAAAAAACACATACTCCCTCCATATTGATAAAGGATGGCGTTTTGAGATTGTCCTAAGTCAAACTTTGTAAACTTTGATTGTAAATAATTTTTTAAGTATTAAGTTTAGAAGTATAAAAATGGTATGAGTAGATTTTTATTGAAATATAGTTTTAGAAAAGTACTTTTAAAATATATTTTATAAATATTTTATACTAAAAAGTATTAGTCAAAGTTGTGTTTTGGAGACCGTGTCAATGTCCTAAACGTCATCCTTTACCAATATGGAGGGAGTATATGGTTTCTAAATTGTCTTAGAATTAAATTGTCATGATAACCTATGAAGGATGAAACATTGCAAGGTAATTTCCATCCATGGTTACATTATATTTTGATGATGTAGCATTATTGGAAACAGCAAAATAAGAGCTACCATTGGTTTGACCTTAGACAACTTTTAATTTCCAGCTTTCTATTAGCTCTATGAGGCAGCTTTTAATTAGCTCTTGGTAATCTAAACATTCAATGAATGTAATGTTTCCTAAGCACATTGCTCTGTTTAGAACACATGGACACTTCCCCGATCCTGGCAGGCAGGCCGCAGACTCTCTCTCTCTCTCTCATCCTATTCCTATGATCCGAAGACTGAAGAAGAATGCAAACACACCAATTCTGCGATGCACATGCAGCTCACACACCACTCATTTCGAGAAGAATGCGAACAAAGCTGGAAACTCCTCCCCCTGTCCATTCTCTTCTCCCTCGCTAACCAAACTCCAAAGGCTCTACTGCTCTACCAAATGGCGCCGCCCGGCGGCAGGATGGAAACAAGAGCACGGTACCCTCAGCCATGCCGCGCACGGCGCACCCCAGTCTGAACCTGCAGAAACAAGACGTCACCACGGATGAATCGCCCAGCCTTTTTTCTGTTACTTCTGGCAATCTGGCGCCGGCCATGTCCGTCCTCACCGCGCTCACCCACGCACGCCAGCGCTCTGCCGCAGCAGAGCAGAGTGGCTCGGCTCGCCGCAGGGATGGAACACGAACGACCCAGCGAGCCCACACCGATCCCCGGTCAAAAAAAACCCTGAGCCGCGACAGTGGGACTTGGCTCTCTCGGCGACTTCTAACCGCTAACGGAAAAACAGAAGCCGCCGGGCTTACCGCGTCGCGCGCCGAGTGCATGGCAGCCGAGAGCTCGGGGACGGTGGCCGCGTCGCGCGGCCACAGTGCTCCTGCTGGTCTGCAGCCCGCGGTGTGTGTGTGAGGCTCCGACACACCTGCCTGTTCCTTGCCCTCTTGGCCGCTAGCATTTACTATTTAGCCGGTGGAACGGGTAGGCAGGCAGCTTCGTCCTCGGTCCTCCTCCCGCGTGCTCTGCGCTCCTTTGCCCCTCACTGCTCTGCTCCGCGCTCTGAACGGGCATTGCTCGGGTCGGCATGGGGTTGCGGGTTCTTGGAGCCGCATGGCTTTTGGCGGCGTTGCTGCCGCTGGGCGCTGCGGCGGCGGTGGCGGCGCCGGAGCAGACGGGCGTCGCCGCCGTCGCCGGCCGCCGCGCCATCGCGTCGACGGCGGAGGACTTCATCTGCGCGACGCTGGACTGGTGGCCGCCGGACAAGTGTGACTACGGCACATGCGCCTGGGGCCGCGCCGGGCTACTCAACCTGGTAACTTCATCTCTCTCTCTCTCGCTCTCCGTCCATGTCAGAAATTCTTGGCGATCCACCATGGACGCGGCGTGGTGACAGTGTGACACTGCACGTGGTTTTTAATTTCTGTCCTCTCACGCAGGATCTCTCCAACAAGGTCTTGCTGAATGCTGTCAGAGGTAGGAGACGACGGCCGGTGCTTTAGTTATTACTACTGTATCTCTCGTTCCCGTCGCCAACGCGGTGGTGATTTTTTTTTTTTTTTTTGGTTGCAGCATTCTCGCCGCTGAAGCTCCGGCTGGGAGGCTCGCTGCAGGACAAGGTGTTGTACGGCACCGGCGACCTCCGGCAGCCGTGCACGCCGTTCGTCAAGAACGAGTCGGAGATGTTCGGCTTCACCAAGGGATGCCTGCCACTGCGCAGGTGGGACGAGCTCAACGCGTTCTTCCAGAAATCCGGGTGAGTTCTTCAGCAATTCAGCCTACTTCTTGGTTCACCATTTTTTTTTCCTTTGAGTAACATTGGTTCTGAAAATTATATGAATTTTGCATAAATTTGCAGTGCCAAGATTGTGTTCGGGCTGAACGCAATGAACGGCCGGGTCCCGTTGCCGGATGGATCTATGGGAGGGCCATGGGACTACACCAATGCTGCATCACTGATTGGGTACACAGCAGGCAAGGGATACCAAATTCATGGATGGGAGCTTGGTAAGTTAATGTTGTGTCAATTTTATCTTGCTACCAGTTGTTCCGGAATGCATCGTTTGGCTGTACTGTTTCGCATGAAGACGAAAAAAATAAAATTCAATTTGTAACTTGTTTTGAAAGGTACTTTTTTATGTATCTATTTTCGGAGAAGGGCTACAGTTGCTGTCCAAACATCTTGCACTGTAGGGTTGTCTGAAATCATTTCAGAATACTGATCTCGACATGTGACATGTCCAATCTATAGGACTAGGACAGTAGCATGTGTGGTCAGTCTGCCTAACTCCAAATTCTCAACTCAATTATCCTTAACTTTTATACCAAATTAGATTACATTTTGAGCCTGCAATTCTGAAAATATTTTCTTCAAAAAAATAAGCAGCAGTAGATATAAGTTCCATCATGAATTCAGAAATTCTTGTGCTCTCTCTCTCCTTGCAGGAAATGAACTTAGTGGTACCGGAGTTGGAACTCGAATCGGGGCAGGTCAATATGCCTCAGATGTGATCACCCTGAAAAAAATTGTCGATGCCATATACCGAAGCAATCCATCAAAGCCACTGGTGCTTGCTCCTGGAGGATTCTTCGACCAAGGCTGGTTTACTGAACTTATCGTCAAAACCAAGCCAAATCAATTCAATGTTATCACCCACCACATCTACAACTTAGGAGCAGGTATGCTCACAGCTATTTGTCGATAAATCAGGCACACAGAAACTGAAAGTACAATGTGCTGGATATGGCAGGAAGGGACACACATCTGATTGAAAAGATCCTCAATCCGTCGGTCCTCGATAATATGCTAAGCGCATTCAGCAATCTTCAGGGGATACTGAAATCCACAGGAACATCGACCGTCGCATGGGTTGGGGAAGCTGGAGGGGCTTACAACAGCGGCCACCATCTTGTCACTGATGCATTTGTGTTCAGCTTCTGGTAAGCAAACAAGTTTGTGGGTGTTGAATTCTGTACCAGTTCCTGAAGATATTTTTATTGAGTTTCTCCCCTTTTTTGTGTGCCTGTGATTTCCAAGGTTTTTAGATCAGCTTGGGATGTCAGCAAAGTATGACACCAAGACCTACTGCAGACAGAGTTTGATTGGTGGCAACTACGGCCTGCTGAACACCACAACATTCCAACCGAACCCTGACTATTACAGGTAAAAATACGTCAGGTTTTTCATGCCCAAGCTATGAATTGGCCATGCAATGCAACCAAACAAAATGAGATTGCCAGTATGTCATTTCAAGTTCAATGCCACATCCTTATAGTCGTGGGAAAATGACTGATCCTTCTTTCTTCTGTTTTTTTTTCTCATCCATTTCTCAACTGCAGCGCTTTACTGTGGCATCGCCTCATGGGAACCAAAGTTCTAGCAACAACATTCAAGGGCACCAACAAGATCCGTGCATACGCCCACTGTGCAAGAGATTCGGTAAAAAGAATCCAGCTCCTTTCATCAGAAACATCACAAAAAGAGACTAAGAAAATCATCTCCTGAAGAGCTTGCGCTCACTATTTCCCCTGCATGCTCACATCTTCAGCCAGGAATCACTCTACTTCTGATCAACCTCAGCGGCAGCACGAAGATCCAAGTCTCAGTGACTCAAACCGGCGCCGCCGCCGGCGGGCACAACCACGGCGCAGGGAAGGGCAACTTCACGATCCAAGCCTCAGTGGCAACCAAAGCCTCAGCCGCCGCCGCCGCCGTTGAGCACAAGCACGGCGGGAGGAGGCACGGCAGGAGGTTCGGCCACGGGCACGGGCACGCCCCCGGCTTCGCCGGATTCCCGGCGGCGGGTGGCGGTGCGACGAGAGATGAGTACCATCTGACGCCCAAGGGCGGCGACCTGCGTAGCCAGGTGATGATGCTGAACGGCCGGGCGCTGGCCACCGGCGCCGACGGGAGCATCCCCAGGCTGGAGCCGGTGAAGGTGGACGCGGCGCAGCCCATCGCGGTGGCGCCGTACTCCGTCGTCTTCGCTCGGATTCCACATTTCCAAGCCCCGGCGTGTAGCTAAAGGAATTAGGAGTAGATTGGTAGTAGATCGAAATAATGGGTTTGTGGTGATTGGTGTCTTAGTGATGATGGATGGACAGCGAAGCTTTCCATCGAGTACAAGATGTAGTAGTGAGATGCAAGGCAACTTGTCAAGAGGGAACGGATGCAAGGATAAAGTTTTTTCCATCTCTGTTCTTAGAATAGAATTGCAAAAGACTGAAGGAAAAAAAATATTATGAACACTGGAAATGGGGAGAAGCATTTTTCTAGTGTCTCAGCTCATTATTTGGTGAAGCCGAACTATAAAAGGGTAGCGAAAAATGAAATAAGTTTAAGGGCAGGATGTTGAAGAAATATGTTAAGAATTCCTAAGGGATGTTGTGGTGCACCGAATAATGAGAAATTGATTTGAATCAAACAGGGAGAAAATAAGATTCAGGTTCTTTTTTAAGCAGGGCTGCATAGAAGCTGCATTTGGGCTAGATTTGGCGGCAACATCAGTGAAATTGAACAGTGCAATGAAAACATCAAGTATCTTTTTTTAAAAAAAAAAAAAACATCCAGGATCACTTGCACTACACTACATGAAACAGCACATGGCATAACGTTGGAGTGATGGAAAGGTTCCATTAACAGACCACATGATTTACCACTAGTACATTGCAACAATCATATGTATCATCATTGTTCAAAAGATTTCAACATCATCGCCACCATCAAGGGACTGGGAAAATTTGCCAGGCGCTGGACATCTCCTCTCTTCTACGTGGAGCTACAAGCAGTGAGTAAGGCTAATGGTAACGCCTCCAGGAGGCCCAAAGAGAAAAGACGAACTGTAGCAGCAATCCTGAAACAATGGGACCAAAAAAACAGCAGCACAACACGGCGTGCGACACACCAACTGGCAATCTAGCAGGAGTTATTCAAGATGTCCACGGATCGATTGTATACTTCCACTGCGCTTGGTGCGGCTCTTACAGGTACTTGAAGAGCAGGCCACCGTGGGTGGCGAAGAAGGGAGCGAACACGAGGGACTCCACAGCCATGAGCTTGATGAGGATGTTGAGGGATGGGCCAGAGGTGTCCTTCAGGGGGTCACCAATGGTGTCGCCGATCACAGCTGCCTTGTGGCAGTCTGATCCCTTTGGGCCCAGTTCCTTTGCGTGATCGCTGGCACCAGCCTGAAACAAACATGGTAAAGTTGAGGACGGACTATAGATACTGACTTGTATGGTTCATCCAGGTTTCTGAGCGCTCACCTCAATGTACTTCTTGGCATTGTCCCAAGCACCACCAGTGTTGGAAGCAGAGATGGCAATCTGTCAAAGTTTTTGATGTCATGAGCCATTTAACCAGTGAACTCACGAAAGCATACACACAGAGTAAAAGGAAGTGATGCGCACCTGCACTCCAGAAACCAGAGCACCAGCAAGAACACCAGAGAGGGTCTCCACCCCAAAGAGGGTTCCAACAATGAGGGGAGTGAGCATGACCAGAGCACCCGGGGGGATCATCTCCTTGATGGAAGCATCAGTGGAGATCTTGACACAGGTTGCGTAGTCAGGCTTGCCAGTTCCCTCCATTAGCCCAGGAATGTTTTTGAACTGGTTGCGAACCTCCTCAACCATCTTGAGAGCAGCGCTTCCAACACTCTTCATGGTCATGGCAGAGAACCAGTACGGAAGCATGGCTCCGACAATCAAGCCAATGAACACCTTGGGGGAGAGGACATCAACAACCTTCACTCCAGCTCTGCTGACGAAGGCACCAAAAAGGGCCAGGGACACAAGAGCAGCTGATCCAATGGCAAATCCCTGAAAAAAGGATACATATGAAATAAGTTACCAGACCATCACAATAGTTTCCTTGTTAATAATCTATAATCAAATTGACCAAACATAGATAATAACTTTACCTTTCCAATAGCAGCAGTTGTGTTACCAGCAGCATCAAGAGCATCAGTTCTCTCACGGATTCTGTGGCTCATTCCAGCCATCTCAGCAATGCCACCAGCATTGTCACTAATGGGACCATAAGCATCAATAGCAAGGCCAGTTGCGATTGTGCTCAGCATACCAAGGGCAGCAACTGCAATGCCGTACATTGCGGCAATAGAGAAACTGACGTAGATGCTGACAGCAATAGCGAAAATTGGGATGATAACTGACTTGTATCCTAGAGCAAGACCAAAAATGACATTGGTGGCAGCACCAGTTCTGCAAGAATCCGCAACATCTTGCACAGGACTGTCATATAGAAAAATCATGTTAGGTTGAAACACACACAGAAATGATTAAATGAACTCCTAATTAGACTGGTTGGACCTAATTATAGACTGACAGGATTTCATACCTGTACGCATTGCTAGTGTAGTATTCTGTGACAAAGCCAATAATAAGACCAGCCCACAGGCCAATTGAAACACAGAAGAACAAGCCCCTACAAAGACATGATCATTCAGTCAGAAACTACATCCCACAAAAAACAAACGGTGAAGATTGACAATAACATACCAGTTGGATACTTCCTTCTGAGCACCGAAGTTGAAGATGGTGAACTTAGCTGGAAGGGCCAACCAGCTGATTATCGCAATACCAACAGTCATCAAAGCGGTGGAGATAATGAGTTGCTTCTTAAGTGCAGGTTCAATCTCTTTCACAGCCTTGATCTCAAAGAAGTCAGTGGCAAAGAGTGTGGTGATCAAGCAGACAATGATCCCAACAGAGCTCACAAGCAGTGGGTAGCACATCCCAGTGAAATCATGGTTTATTCCAAAAGATGAAATAGATGCAACAACGAGGGCGGCACAGGAAGATTCAGCGTATGACCCAAAAAGATCAGATCCCATTCCAGCAATGTCACCAACATTGTCACCGACATTGTCGGCGATCACCTGCAAAACATAACTTACAAGTTCAGAAATGAAAACATCAAGTGCCATATTGTTGGTTATCATGGAAGTGGATTGTCTGCAAACCAATACTGTAAGCCCAAGGCAGAGATAAGAAAACTCACAGCTGGGTTCCTAGGATCATCCTCAGGGATGTTCTTTTCAACTTTGCCAACAAGATCAGCGCCCACATCCGCAGCCTTTGTGTAGATGCCTCCACCAACTCTTCCAAAGAGAGCCATGGAAGATCCACCAAGGCCATACCCAGTGATGGACTCGAAAAGACCCTCCCAGTCATCACCATAGTACAAGCTAAATACATTAATGGTGATGTAGAGAACCACAAGACCACTTGAGGCAAGCAGAAAGCCCATAACAGCACCAGAGCGGAATGCAGTGATGAATGCCTTCCCAACACCCTTCCTAGCTTCCAGGGTGGTTCTAGCATTGGCATATGTGGCGATCTTCATTCCAAGGAAACCAGAGACCAACGAGGTGATAGCTCCAAGCAAGAAGGACACTGTGCTGAAGAGCGCAGTGAACAAGGCAGGCTTGCAGTCCTTGCCCTTGCTATAGGTGCAGGGCTGGCTCTTTGTGCTGAATCCCTCAACTGAGCCAAGGAAGAGGAAGATGACAACAGCGAAGATCGACATGAAAACACCAACATATTGGTATTCAGTGAAGAGAAACGATGTTGCTCCTGCTCATAAAAGAGAAGTCATTTGTCAAATATAGATCAGGTGAAGGATGTAAGCAGCAGTAACTAAAACACAATGCAAATTAGATTGTAATCCACATACAAATTATGAAGAATGCAACAGCAGGCCCAGTCAAACAAACACCAGAAAGAATAATACAACTATTAAGTTCAATTTTATATCTCTTGTAATATATCAAGTACCTAAGCCTACAGACTGACACCCAACAGCCATTTGTCAAAACCCCAGGGAAGTCACGACCCCATCCCCCACGCAAGTACCTCCAAAAGTGCTCATCTTCGTGTGTTCCCGTCTCAATCATAGGAAAAAACCATCGGGTCAAGATTGGACACGTATATGATAAGCACTAGGGCATGGCATCAGGTTGGGAAGCTCAGAAGTCAGGGAACAATTGACACATCGGTGACACATGTCAGATGTCCTTATCCAAGGACCAGGCCGTCCGGTCCAGATCTACCAAACATATTGTCATTAGAGTCCAGTTAATAATAATTGTAAGCTTAGTCACAGACAAATGGCGCTCCGGCAGCCTGCTTCTTACGTGTACACAGATACTCTAGTTAGTTAAGGAACAGATCCATCACGCACCTTCCACTACCAAGTTGCGAGATCTACACGACTCAGCTGAAAGCAGCTGCATCTCCACCATAGCACCGACACTGGGCAAGATCACCGCTCAAGGCATTAAAAGAATTCTTATCTAAGCCCAGAGTCAGCACCACCAACTACAGGCACTAGGCATCTAAAGCCAATTCCCTGATTTAAACGTCCTAGGAGAGGAGAAAAATCATTTGCCAGCCCCACTCGGGATCCTTGAATCGAATTCAAGCGAAACAACAGTAACACATCACATGAGCCCCCACTTGACAAAAAATCTCAGGTTTGGGAAGGGGCCAAGAGTGCCTGAAAAATATCACAAAGTACATAGTTTGGAAGGAAAAGGGAACAGCATTTGGCAGTCCCCCACACCACAAAGGTACCAAACACCCCCCACAGAATGATTTGTCCTCACTGAAAATATCTAATCTGGCAGTATTCTTAGTTCCGCAAACGTTTCTTTATGATTTTCATCTGCTTAGAAAGCCGTTACAGGCGGCGAGAGGGTGGGGAGAAATTAGAAGGATGTTGCAGCTAGCTCACCTAGGCTAAATTTGGAACATTTTTCGTCAGGCAAGTGTTATTTAAATCTACCAAATAAAGGAACGGCCAGCAAAAGTCTGACCGTTTGATCCCAAAGATCTCGCTCGCCTTTCGAGGAAACTTTCTTATCCTAAACACGACGAGTTATAGCGTCATTTTCGCGTGAGTGGCAAAAAAAAATAGCGGGTTCCTGCACGAAATGCGCAGATCTAAACAAACCAAGCGGCGGCACCAGATCTGCGAGACCCTGCTCCTCACCTTCGGAGATGGCGAGCTGGATCTCGGCGCACTTGACGACGACGTTGTGGTCGTTGAGGCCCTCCTCCTCCTCGATGAGGGAGTCGCCGTAGCCGTTCTTGCTGCCGCTCGAGGAGGCCGCGCCCGGGGCGACCTTCACACGCGACACGAGCACCCACTGCACGATGGCGAACGCGATGCCGATGATGCCGGCGACGGGGATGAGCACCTCGGTGGCGAGCTCCGAGAGGATCGCCATGGCGGCGACCAAACCCTAACCCTACGCGGGGAACGCACGGGCTCGAGGCGGCGGCGGGGGTAGGGGGACGGGAGGGGCGACGCGTCTCGCTCTGCACGCTCTCTCCCTTGTCCTCGGTGCGCGCGGTTAAATAGCGGGGGGAGCCGCGAGCGCGGAGCGAGGAGAGAGAAGGTGGGGTGGGTTGTGAGCTTGAAAAACTTTGAGGGGCTATGGGTTAATGTAGCGCGGTTGCGTCACTCCGTGTGTGGTGTGGTGTGGTGGGCTGGAAATTTTTTTGCGCTTTTGCTGGCCCGGAAGGCAGGTGGGCCCAGGGGATAAAATATCTTTATCTTTGTTTCCTTTGATAGGCAGGAAGATCTGGATCAAAGGCAAGGGAGTGTGTGCTTGCACTGACGTGTAAACTCTGTTCAGCATTGGATAAGCTTACTGATCTTGATGCTACGAAACTTTGGATAAGCTACTCAATCTCCCTAATGTACCAACGGTGATGGAGTGAAAATTGGCAATGCGGTGATGAGGCAGCTAGGTTTAACCACACTCATAAACAACTAGAGTACTAGACCTACCAAGAATCAAATCATTTTCTCAAAAAAAAAACCAATAATCAAATCAGGGTTCTACTTCTACCGGAAAGAAAAATCAAATGATGGCGGTGTAGACTTGCCATTAGTACTACGTGGCAAGTTGAAGGACAAGAATTAGTTACGCTCGGATGCTCATCACATCTTCACCTCTTTGCACTTGCACCCCAAAGGGGCCCCATACCAGCAACCTGCCTTTATTTCATTTTTCCAAGTTTGTGTCCTAAAAGTGCAATTTAATACTAGTGTCATGTCTTTATGCCCTTAACCCATCGTCCTGCACGGCCAGTCTCTGTATCACTTTCTTCCAATTTACCCACCGTAGTGAGCCGTGCCGCGGTGACATACTGAGTTACTGGCATCCCTAACACAGTACTAGGTTTCCAAAGGAAACTTCTTCTTGTTAGAGGTAAAAAGTTCGTCGAGTTCACGTCTTTAAAAACAACTCAAAAGAAAAACCATGAGCAACACTACTCTATGCTGCAACTCGATTCTGGAAAAATGGAACCAGCTTGAATGAATTCACCTTTGTCCATTTCCCTAAAGCCACGGAGCGGTGTCTCAACAGCAACAGTCTTGGAAGTTATGGGGTGCACGTCCACCGACTGATGAGTGGTTAGTTTAAGGAGGCCTTTCTCCTATAGCCGGGCCCTATAGCCGGGCCGTTCGTTGCACTCTAATGCTTGACAGGGATCTCCATCCTACTGCAAGGTGCGAGCTCACTGATGATGGTACTATTTTATAATTCATCAGTGGTTCCAAGAAAAAAAACCACACGACCATCCAGGCCCTTTTTAAAAGTTTTTAATTGCGTATTGTCAAGATATTTGAGAAGCTGGTTGTTGGTCCTCTTTCTTTAATTCCATTGCAACATGAATATGGTCACACATTTGCTCACAAAGAAAGAAATGTGTAACTCACCTAACTGTACTTTTGTGTTATGGGCGTGGCTCGTGAGATGTCTGAATAAGTATTTTGATTCTTGAGTAGTCTTTACGCTATTTCATGAGTTCTCACGAGAGCACACCACTAATAGGTTTGCACTAACATGGCCGAGTAAATGACGACCATGTGTGAGATCTCTTCCAGTCAACTGCATTTATGGTTGTGAGAACAGACTGACAGATACTCTAAAATTGGATTCTTATTTTCTTTCGTATATGTAATAGATGATAATGGGTTGCTATCGAAATATATATTACTGAATAAAAGGTAAGTACACTACTTTTTTTGGGGGGTCGGGGGGGGGGTGATGTCTTTGACTTATTAGGACCGAGTTTCGTACATATATCATTTTATGACACATGATTCATAATTCAAACACCTTTTTTAGGAAATTATTGACAGCGTCAAGAGGCCAAGGGATGTGGTCTACATTGTTTGAAGTCCATGCCCCTTTTTCTCTCTTCGAAGGGGAAAAAAGCAGAGAGATTCATTGGTATCAATCGCAAAAGGGTAAAGCCAGTAATATATCCAATAAAAAGATATCCAATAAATATAAATATAGCATGACATAAGTCCCCCGTATTCTTGTTCTATTAGTATGGTACTTTTGATTATAACTGTATAGTCAATGACATAAACAACGCCCCAGTCGTCGGTATCACAGGATGCATAGATCATTTGCTGAGCAACAAGTTTAAAATCTTCCGCTTCAGGGGCCTGTTTAGTTTCTTCAATAACCACCTGGTTGTAGGATTAACCGAACACAAAACAATATAGCTCAGAACAGTTTCCCTCTCGAAGAGGGAATTAAGGACTTGTTTAGCATGGCTCTGGAGCTGAACACCACCAGCTCCAATTTTCCAGCCAAACACCTCAACCTCCCAAACTCTGGAGTTCTCTCAACTCTGGAGCTGTAGTGCAAATTGGGGTGGAGTTTTGGAGTACCTCTTTTTCAACTCTATAACTCTCTGGAGCTTGGAGTTGGAAGAAATTACCCACTACTGCCACTCGTTACAAAAAAACGGTTTGTTTCTTTCTTCCTTTCCCTGACCTCCCTCATCCCATCGTGGCAATCCACCACAAAAATCTCTTTTCTGGAGCTGTGACTACCCTTCTAGCCAAACACCCCGTCTATACAACTCCAACTCGACCTAGAGCTAGCTCTAGCTGGAGTTCAGAGTTGGAGCTGCTCCACAGTGGAGCAGAGCCATGCCAAACAGATCCTATGTAGCGGTAGTCGTGCTCCAATGATCATGCAAACTAACATATATCAACTCAGCGACCTCAAACCCATCTTGGACGTTTGTATTTGCACACAGCGGGGTAGTACGTTGCTGTTCGACAGACATGGAGGCAGCCGGCTGGATCCCATCGGCTGCACTGCACGTTGCGTGCCATGCATACGTGTGCTGTCACGCCATGTGGAGGATCTCAACAGCAACGCCGCGAAATCATGAGCGGACAAAAAGACCAGACCCGACCGACCGACACTCGGCAGCCTGGGATACCGGAGCTTGCGCTAGCTAGCGTTGCGGCTCCTTGGCGACGCGATCCCCCGACCCCGAATGGGTGTGGGGTGGCGTCTGGCCGTGTGGCCCGTGGCCGACGCGACGCGCGACCAGCCAATGAGCCAAGGCAGGGCACGCGCGCGCGCGCGTCGCGGCATGATTGGGGTGGTGGGGAGGACGTCGCGGTTGGTGCGGCGGGGGCAGCCCAGCGAGCGAGCGGCCAACGGAAGGTGGTGGCCTTGGCTTGGCTTCAGGTTCCAGCCGCGGGCGCTGGCATGTGCCCATGTGTCGGCGCTCGTGGCCGCCGCCGCGCGCTCGCACGGGACAGGACAGGCCAGAGAGGGCCACGTCGCCACGCGCACTTAGATTAGGGAAAGATTCCCCGAAAATACACTGTTCACCAAAAAAACACTGTAGATGAATAGTGTTATGTGAGTGGAAGAGGTGCGACGAATAGGAAAAAAGTTGGATAAATAGTAGTTTTTTGGGGAATCTTTTTGAATCTAAACGCACACTAGATCGGCCGCGGGAGGGATCCGGGCCGCCACAAATGCGCCGAGATGAGCTCAGCAGCAATTTCGGGAGGGTGGCAAGGGGGCGTAAACGGGGCATTGACTGGTTGCCGGCACCATGCCGCATGTGGTGCGTGCCGGAGTTATGGGCTCTGGCCTCTGGGGTCTTGGCAGAGCGTGCCGGCAGGGTGGGTGTTTAGTTGGAAGTAAAATGTACTTTTTCTAGATGAATAGTGTGTTGGGAAGCGTGTTTTGTGAGGAGGATGAATAGGATGAATAGTGAAAAAAAGTACTTTTGAGTGAAACTAAACACGGCCTCGCGAGGCCATCGGCTGACTTGCCGGGCCACTTGCGGTGAGGATGTGGGGGGGGGGGGCGGCGAATGGGAGCGCCAGGACGCACTCCAAGGTGGTAAATTTTCTATCTTCGAGCATGAACCGGTGGTAAATGGAACCTCGCAGGCCGTGCTATAATGGATGGGATTCGATTGGGCTCCCTCAGCCCTCAACAAGTTCGTTCACTACTGTTTGCTCGTGCTAGAGAGCTTTCAGTGAGCGAGCAGCCGATGATCTCCTGATGTGGACGTGCCGCCGTCGCTGCTGCAGACCATAAAAAAAACGAAGGCGCTCCGTCCGCGGCCGGCCGGCACGCTCTCCCCACACCAAATGCTACGCTCGCCTCCAAGACACATGACGCCCGCACGGCGCGGACGCCGAGGCCGCGCGATAACGTGGTCACCTTTCGCAAGCGCCAAACGGGCATCATCGCTGTCGACGAGGCGATCCATCCCCCTACCGCCCCGCGCCGCGAACAAGAAGGCACAGCGAGCCGCGTCAGCAACGGAACCTGAACCGAGCGTGACGCGCGACGGCAAGGCGCTCAAGCACGCAACGTAACGCAAGCGCAGCGTGGCCGTCCGTTACCGTTCGTACGTCGTCGGTGCCCCTGGCGTCTCGCACGCAAGTTGTCCGCGTCCGTCCGTGGCGAGGCTGACGTGGGTGGCAGCATTCGTGGGATCGACGCTACCCTGGCCATACGGACGGACCATACGAAAAGTTGTTGTGATGACCATGGCTTGGCTTTAAATTTGTCCATTCAGTCGTGTGTAGATGGGTCATGGGTGTTCCGTGCAACTTGCACCGTGTTTAGTTGAGGGGTAGAAAAAGTACTTTTTTTTATGCGTGTTATGTGAGGGGATGAATAGGAAAGGTGAAAAAGAAATTTTTAGAGATGCGTGTTCTTTGAGGAGAATGAATAGGAAGTAAAAAGTACTTTTGGGAACTAAACACTCACCTTGGTGGCGTATGTATCCGATCGTCATGGAGGAGGCGATCGATGAGAAGCCATGGATTTCCATGCCAACGTTGTACCGTACACGTCTCCAAGCGGGGTCATTCTCGACTTCTAGATCTCGTCCCCTCGTCGTCAGGGTCATCTTCATTCCTTCACACCAACAACATCTACTACTACCCTTGCTGTCAAGAAAACAACGTCCATGTTAGATTTAGTCGGGGGGAGCACAACAGTCCAGTACTAATTTAGGCCCCGTTTAGATTCACAAAGATTCCCCAAAAAACCACTATCCATCTAACTTTTTTCTATTCATCCCACCTCTTCCACTCACATAACGCTATTCATCTACAGTGTTTTTTGATGAACAGTGTATTTTCGGGGAATCTTTCCTCAATCTAAACACACCCTTAATCTAATCTAAAGAGACCAGCTCACGATCCATTATTCTCCCATCCGGACCGGCCGTCGGGTCCGTAACCACCGTTGCCGTCGCCGTCACATGGATGTTGGGTGGATCCCATCCCAAATCCTATGACTCCATGAGCAGCAGCACGTAGTACTGGCTAATGAAGCTTTTTAAAAAGGCCTCCCTGTTGGATTAAGAGTAAACAAGTGACACTGCCACCAGTGAGTAGTGAGCAGTGACAGCGTAGACGGCGTCGGTCGTTGCTTCTTTGCTCGTGTATGGCCACCCGGCTCTCCTTCGCCTGCCGGGCGTTCTGGTGGAGGCGGCACCTGCCTTTGGCCTGGCTTTTATGGATCTCGAGCTTCAAATGGAATCCCGGCCTCAGACCCCTGACGCCCTGGAATGGATCATGGCGGATCCACGACAATAGGAGCAGACAGCAGGAGGGAGCCGAGACGAGAAAGGAAGGCGAGACCGTGTGTGTTTAGTTCCACAAGTTTTTTTAGACTCAACTCTATCAGAAAATATGTTTTTCTAGAAAAGTTTCTCTCCAATTCTCTTAAACTTTCTTATTCATTCCTCTCACAAAACACGCTTGCCAGAAAAAGTTTTTTTCTCCCCCACCAACTAAACACACCCGAAGGCAGGGTGGTGTAGTCGTAGATCTCCAGCGCCAGCCGCTGCTGCTGCTCTCTCCTGCACGTCTCCAGGCTCCCACGCTCGGCGCGGCGCACGGGCACATGCCGCTTCTGAACTCGTCCCTTCCACTCGGCAGGGAAAAAACACATAGCCAAATCGGGCACTGCCCGAGGCACGGAGCTACTACTCCGCTTCGCAGTGTGCCTCGCCATCGTGCACGTTCGTTTTTCCTTTGCATTCGTCCCACTACGTTGCGTTGGTCGGAGAGACGGTCACGTTAATTTTGTCGGGGCACCCGCTCGGCTCGCGTCTGCCCTGAAGCTGATGAAGTGATGATCATGCAGTGCCATCGGGTCACGGGCGCGTGGATTCCAGCCCGCCGCACGTCGTCGGTGCTCTGCTGCCGGGGACGCCGTGGGATATTTCGGTTGCGTAGTGCCACTAGCTCTAGCATATATCCCCCGAGCGGCAGCGCGCGGGGGGGCATATTCCGCCGGAGCTGGCGCTCACAAGGCACACAGCACCGCGGCACCAGGGTTCACCTAACCGCGGTAAGACCGGTTCCCGAACCCAAAAAACCACCGGCTAACCGGTTAAACCGGCGGCTAACCGATGAAACCGGCCGGCTAACCGGTGGAAGCGGTTTTATAGTGTCGGTTCGGGGACGGTAACCGAGCGGTTTTGCAACCGGGTCGGGACAGTTTGATCGGGAACCGGTCAAACCGGACCGGTTCCAACGGTTAGGTGAACCCTGCGCGGCACAGCCCGGCGGTCGCGACCGGATCCAGCTGTTCGCAGTAATGTGCCACTGGCCTGCAGGACCAGGAGCAGAGCAGCTACCTCCCTCCACGTCAGCGCGGCGGCCGCTGGGGGACTCGGGACGTTCAGCGCGCGCGGTGGCTCCGTGGCTCGTGCACGCGTGGCAGCCGCACCGTTTTGTTGCTGTGATTTCTCCTTCGTTGCCGCGTGCCGGCGTGCGGTTGCGTGTGCCGTGAACGCGGGCGCTTGGCCTGCGTTGCGGCGTGTCAGTCTTGATCGCGTTCATAATCACATAGGCTCACGGCAAACTCATCCAGCAAATCAGCCGCAGCTGCCTCGTCAGCAGCCATCGCTGCGTGCGCTCAACAATTGCTCTGCCCGCCCGGATGACGGGATGGGCCCTTTCCAACTCTTCTGTTCGCGGGCTCTGCTTCCACTCTCTCTCTCTACCACACGTCGTTGTCGAGCCCTCCTCGGCTGAGAGGCGGCCATGGGTTGGGTTCGTGACCACGACAACGGTGAGCTACATCGTAGGTAAATGGACCAGGAAAGTTGATGGGCCGAGCACAGCCAAGGATGAAAAGAAAAATACGCGACAAACGAAATAGGGAAAAGCTACGGACAGGACGTCCGGAGAGAAAATAAAAAATCGAACGGTGAAAACCCTAAACTCTAAACTCTAAACCTACAACATCAGATATATGTTACATGTAACAAAAAATAAAAAATATAATATCCGATGAGACATTGTAACATCCAATGAAACATTGCAACATCAAGCACATATCGTATGAAACATTAACTCAATACTTCACTGTTTCGAATGTTTCCTCCTCTCTGTTTTGGTAGGATGTTGCAATTTTTTAGTGTTGCAATGTTTTTTTAATGTTGCAAATATTTTCACGGGGATGTTTTAGGAATCGACATGTTCCAGTGTAATGCTTTGATGTTTCACCTGAATGTCGTAATTTTTTAATTGATATTGCATAAAATATGTGCCTGATGTTGCAGTGTTTCACTGGTGTTGCAATATTTCACTAGATGTTACAATGTTTCTCACCGGATGTTACAATTTTTACTTATGTTGCATGTAACATATGGATGATGTTGCAATGTTTCACCGTCCATGTTGCAAATGTCGCACCGTTCAATACTGCGTCTGGACGTCCGGGTATTGCAATGTTTCATTGTGCATGTTGCAAATGTTGCACCGTCCGATACTGCGCCCGGACGATGGACGTCTGGGCGCTAGCGAATCCGAACAAAATAATCAGCACGCATATTCTTTTACAGGTGGAAATTTCGTTACGACTCCGCGGTGAAGTCGTTCCATGTCAGAAAAGAGATTAACAGCATAGTATCAAAAATTTGTCAAATGCGGTTGTGGCAAGACAGTATAATTGAAATTTAATTTGAAAAATTGGCAGGACTTTTTGCGCAACCGTTGTTGATACGGTACAGCATGGAGTTGTGGCCACGATGCCGATTATTTTCGCTGCTCGTGCCTGTACTGAAACATGTCCAACAGTATCCAATAAAAGTTTCCCGATAGTGAGAAACAATGCGCCAAAGTGTTTAATCTTGCTTGTAAAATCTATCGATGTCCAATATTAGCTCTATCCTTCAGATTCCCCAACAAAACATTATTCATTTCAACTTTTTATTATTCATCAACTTTTCACTATTCACCTCCCTTACAAACACGCTTCCTAACCAGTGCTACAGTGTTTTTCTTTAGCTACGGTGTTTTTTACCTCAATCTGAACACAACCTAAATGTGCTTGTGCCATTTTGCCACTTGATCCAAACACCCTAGTGCCAAAACTTTTGCTAGTTTTTGTTGGGGGCAAAACTTTTGCTCTTGCCAAGGGGATCTAAACAGGTCCTAAATCCTTTTTGGAACCAGTTCAATGAAACTGTTAGATGTGGACTATTTTTTTTTCTCCAAATATCTTTTTGGCAAAGTCCTAAAACCCAACTTTTTAGCACTATATTTTGTAGTCACTCTTGGAAATTGCTCTTAGTGGCCGCCTGTTTGTTGATGCTGAGCAAGCGAGCACCTACCTTTCTTCATGGGAGCGAACAACTGAGGGAGACAGATCACGGAACAGAGGCAAAGCAGACTTTTCTTTTTTGAAAAAAAAAGCAGAGAAATATCCAGGCAGAAAGGAACCCATCCCATGGCCGACGATTCATGGAGGCTGCCGAGCACCGTGCAGGAGCTGGCGGCCGCCGTGGAGGAACCGCCGACCCGGTACCTGATCCCGGAGGAGGACAGGCTCGGTGGCCACCTGGCCAGCGCAGAGATGCCGGATCCCGTCCCTGTCATCGATCTCTTCCGCGTCTCAGGGTCCCATGGCGCCGCCGAGGCCGAGCAGGAAGCCGCCAAGCTGCGATCGGCGCTACACAGCTGGGGGTTCTTCCTGGTAAACCCCCCTTATAAGCTTTGATCCTGAGCTTCTTACAAATAAGTGCTGCAAACAACTACATAGTAGTATATATAGTTCGGTATGACTTGGGAATTGGGATTTTTACCTGTCAAGGTCACTAACCATGGGATGGAGACCTCGCTGATGGACGCCATGGCTCCTGCGTCGCGAGCGTTTTTCCAGCTCCCGCTTGAGGGGAAGCAAGATCACAGCATCCTGAAAGACGGGAAGCACTGGCGGTTAGAAGGGTACGGGAATGATGACGTGAACGCTCAGGATCAGATCCTCGACTGGTCCGATCGGTTGCAGCTTAGGGTTGAGCCACAGGACGAGAGAAATCTCGCCTGCTGGCCCAAACAGCCTGAATCTTTCCGGTAATTAATACCATAGCCTGTACTAGAGATCAATCCTCTGCACTGTACATCGAAAGTTCAGAACCAGCTCCCTGAAACTAAAGCTGTCTGAGAACAATGCAGCGATCTCCTACACGAGTACACGGTGAGCTGCGGGCGGATCAAAGATGGGATCCTTCGGGCGATGGCCAGGCTGCTGGAGCTCGACGAAGACGACTGCCTCATTGACGAGCTCGGGGACAGGGGCTCCACGTACGCGAGGTTCAACTACTACCCTCCCTGCCCGAGACCCGACCTCGTCCTCGGCATCAGGCCTCACTGCGACGTCGGCGTCCTCACGCTGCTCCTCATGGACAGAGACGTCGCCGGCCTGCAGGTCCTTAGGGACGGGACGTGGTACGGCGTCCCACCCGTTGGCCATGGCTACGGCTTGCTGGTTAACATTGGCGTCTCTTTGGAGGTATGGTATGGCATCCCACTCCAGCTATCTATACATTTCTGGTGCTGGTGGTCTTGAACTCTCTTGATCATGTGTGTGTGTGTGTGTGTTCACCATGCAGATAATGACCAATGGGATCTTCAGGAGCCCGGTTCACAGGGCTGTGACGAACTCTGAGCAGGAGAGGATCTCGCTGGCGATGTTCTACGCGGCGGACCTCGAGAAGGAGATCGAGCCGATGGCGCAACTGCTGGATGAGAAGCAACCGGCACGGTACAAGAGAGTCAAGTGCAGGGACTTGTTGGCTGCGCACCGTGAGTACTTCGCTAGAAGGGAAAGAGTAGTGGAGTCGCTAAAGATCCAGTAGGTGTACTGGGCCTTTGCATGTAAGGCCAGTAGTGATTAAGTGAAGAGAGCTATTGGGCCTGATTTGTCATTTTTTCCCCTTTTTCTGTTTTGATAACTTCGAAACACAAGGGTGGACGATGGCTGAAAGAAATATCTCATGTGGGCCTTTTGGCCATTTTTTCAGAATACATTTTAAGCCATTTTTTTTAAAATCACTTTTTTTAAGGTTGAGGTAGACCCAGTGCTATGATTGACCTGCGTTTGTAGGACACCGGCTCGTGGATATAGCGGCCCGGTCTGAATTATGCTGCACTCTTACCAAAGTCCAAAGACAAATTAATGGCGCATATATACCATTTTCCCATTGACCGAGTGGCAAATCCTCTAGTCATTCTTTATTTTCGTTCATCCACCACCAATTTTCCCTTTAATATTGTTGTGTTTTATCCTCTGCTATCTCTTTATTGCATCTTTTGTCAGTGCTAGTGCTTGTATGTTCGTTGATGCCGACGACTACGAGGACGACGGTAACTTGTTATTGGCACTAGCACTGACAGAGATATATGCAGGCGAATTGACTGAACAAGTGTGGAGTCAAGAATCAAGACTACAATATGACGAGACTAACAAGTGTAGCATAGTGGCAGACGTCCTATAAATGAGCAAATTAATGAACCAAGGAGACACGAAACGGAGCAGGCCAAGAGAAGAAACACCCGAGAAATTAACACAATGGCTGACGACGAATCATGGAGGTTGCCGAGCACTGTGCAGGAGCTAGCGGCCACCGTGCAGGAGCCACCGAGCCGTTACCGGATCCCGGAGCAAGACCCTCTCAGCGACCAACTGCCCGGTGCAGAGATGACGGAGCCCGTCCCGACCATCAATCTCCGCCGGCTGCTGGCGTCCGACGACGTTGCCGATGAGGAAGCCGCCAAGCTGCGTTCGGCGCTGCAGCGCTGGGGCTTCTTCCTTGTGAGTTCATTTTCAGTTTCAGCTTCGTTCTTGAGTTGCTTGCTTGTTATACATATGAAGTTTGGTTTTCTCTGAAGTTTTGCTTCATGGATTACTTGCTCTTCTGTCCAGGTTACCGACCATGGCATCGAGGCCTCTCTGATGGACGCTCTGATCGCCTCGGCACACGAGTTTTTCCGCAAACCGCTGGTGGAGAAGCAAGCGTACAGCAACCTGATTGGAGGGAAGCAGTGGCAGCTAGAAGGGTACGGGAACGACCCAGTGAAAACCCAAGATCAGATCCTGGACTGGTCCGACCGATTGCACCTTCGTGTTGAGCCTGAAGACGAGAGGAACCTCGATCGCTGGCCTGGCCACCCTGAATCTTTCAGGTAATTACAACCTGCCAAACATGATGCACATGTCTGAAACTTGAGAACCAAATTGCATTCCTACTGAACTTCTGAAAATTGAGCCGTACTCTACGTGTTTATTTTCAGGGGTCTGCTGCATGAGTACACGGTGAGCTGCAAGCGGGTGAAGGACGGGATCCTCCGGGCGATGGCCAGGCTGCTGGAGCTCGAAGACGACGGCATCCTCGGCCAGTTCGGCTACAAGGGCACCACGTACGCCAGGTTCAACTACTACCCGGCCTGTCCGCGGCCGGAGCTGGTGCTCGGCCTCCGGCCTCACTCCGACGTCTGCGTCCTCACGCTGCTCCTCATGGACGAGCACGTCGCCGGCTTGCAGGTCCTACGGGACGGGACCTGGTACGGCGTCCCGCCGGTGAGCGACCGCGCCTTGCTTGTCAACGTCGGCGTCTCCCTGGAGGTAGCTGACATCTCTGAACCTATTTGTGAATCTGCAGTGATGTGGTGTGGAAACAGATTGGAGCTCGTTCGTTCTTTGATTGCAGATAATGTCGAACGGGATGTTTAGGGGGCCGGTGCATAGGGCCGTGACGAACTCGGAGAAGGAGAGGATGTCGCTGGCCATGTTCTACTCGACGGATTTGGAGAAGGAGATCGAGCCGATAGCTGAGCTGTTGGACGAGAAGCAGCCGGCGAGGTACAAGAAGATCAAGTTCAAGAATTTCGTGGCGACTCACTATGACTACTTCTCAAAGAGGGAGAGAGTTATCGAGTCGCTGAAGATCTAGTCTAGCTAGGTATAAGGTGATCGATTCATACCTGGCCGTGCAAAAATAAATGATCCTATATGAAGGACTACATCATCACGGTTTACGGGTATACGGTTTGTCTTAAAATAAACAATAACGGGCATACGGTTTGTGTAGCGCCCCTCTGTTTAATATTTTGGGCTTATTAGCCTGGCTATATGTTCTGCCCATCTGTCTGTGGGAAAAAGAGAGAGACCCAAATCAATGTGGACCGTTCTGCATACACAACTATGACGATGAGTAACCCAGGTTCAGGTGTTACGTGCATGATTGCATAAAGTGATGTTGTCCACTTTTCCTTTTTAAGGGCAACAGTACGTTTTAGAGACATGATTACGTACTACAAACTCTACAGTTGACTTTTACTAGAAAGTATATAATTATTTGAATCATACTTCTCATGCTCAACTAATTTTCTTTGCATTTGCGGCAACTAAGACGGATGGCCACCAAGAAGCATGATAATTACTGGTACTCTGGACCTCTAGTAGCTAAGGAATGGAAACGAACTCGCTCTTTTGTATAATGTCCTAATAATACGTTAGAATATTTAAATAGGTGTCAAAGGAATGGTAATTTTTTTTAAGGAGATGTTCTGGTAATATAAGAAAACATGACGCATATAAACAGTACGTAATATGAACAGCTGTTAATTATTCGAAAGCTTTTTTTTTTGAACTACCGCCTCAGTTTTTTTTTTTTTTTGAGAAAGTCTACCGCCTCAGTTGAGCAGCATAGCATCGCCTCGCGTGCAAGGTTCCACAACATACAACTTCACCGTGGATGGAACTTTGGGCTCAATGTATGTCATGATCGATGGCCCAGAGCAAAGGTGTGGTGCTGTGACAGCTTCGATCCACGATGACAGCTGTGCTTGATCAAAATTAAAACCAAACCCCCACTCTCTCTCTCTCTCTCTCTCGTTCCTCCCAATTTCAAATCCGCCCGGCCGCTCTCTCTTCTCCTATAAAACGTGTGCCACGGGAGGGCGGCGAAGCATTTGGTTTCGTTTCGCCCCTCCACCGCCCGCAAGCACGCCACCATCTCCATCGCCCTCCTCCATCCAAACCTTCCCCGTCGTCGGCGGACATGGCCCTCCCCGAAGCCGAGTTGTTTGGCCTCCAGGACCTTGTTACCCTAGTGCTTCGCGGGGACGCGCCTCATCTGGTCCACGTCCTCGGCGCCGAGTCCTTGCGCGCTGCCGCGGTCATGGCGCACCTCCTCGACCTCAAGCGCACCACCAATGCGGACAAGGAGGACAGCGTGATGGAGAACGGAGACAAGGAGGTGATCATCGCGAACGCCGACAAGGAGGAGATGGGAAACGGCGACAAGGAGCGGGAGGACGCCGATCAGGAGAGCGGCTTCGGCGACCTGGGCGGCGACGTGGAGGAGGACGGGCACGGCAACACGAACGGTTGGATCATCCCCAACATGAAGGTGCTCCAGCACTTCGCCCACGTCGACGGCCTGCTCCACAAGCTGTACCTCGACATCATCCCAAAGTTGAAGATCCATCCCGGAGATGACGGCACCCTCCGCAGCCTGGACGCCATCGCCAAGGACCTACGCCGCGCGGGGAATCTCGTACCAGGCGATGCTGGCAAAATGACCGTCAAGCTCGGAAATAAGATGAGGAAGCTCGTCTCCCACGCCTTCAACAAGCGCGGAAAGTGGAGCGACCGTAAGGAAGGAGGCAAGGGTAACCGCAAGGCAGGGAAGATGAGCAAGGTCAAGGCCAAGGTGGGAGTCAAGGCGTTCAAGGCAGGAGGCAGCAAAGCAGAAGCCCAGCATCCCAAGGTCGCAAGGACTGCGGTCTCGCGAGCCCAGTTCATTGCGCGCCGTCTCAAAAATCTCGTAAATCAGGTGGAAAAGGTTCATGACCAGTGTCCTGTAGTGATCATGTAGGGCTGCCGATGAGGATTCAGTAGGGCCAGTTTCATCGAGGGTTCACAGATTAGATGATATGATTGAGTTTGCTTCTGAAGAAGTGGTGGAGTAGATTCTGTTCATAGTTACTGCTTAGTTCCACCTGGGTAGATGATCCTCGAATTGGTTGCCTTATCTGTTGATGTAGAATTGTAGATACGTTTTTGATATCAGATGATGCAATGCGTGGATTATCATCTGTTTTTCCCCTTTGTTTGATCCCTCCCCTTCTTTGGTTCTGTTTAGATCGAGCAGCCAATTTTTTTTTTTGATTCCTGATTGTTCTTGCTTTCACATTGTTGATGATTCGGTAGCAATCTGAATTTGACCGGGGAAATTGCTACGGCTTGGAGTAATTTGGTTGTTTTGATTTTTTTTTTTTTTTTGAGATCGGTTGGTTTCAATTCTGAAAGCTTTCTTCTCACGGCGTGCTGGCCCACTCGTCGGACAGATTAAATATGATTTTTGTCCATTTTTTCATCTCTTTTCTTCTCTCTTCCCCTTCCCAATCCTCACCGGCGATGCTGGCGATCGCCGGCCCTAGGTTCCAAATCCTCGGCGAATCAAGCAGTGGCCGGCGACGAGGGTCCAAAACCCCTTCGAATCCGGTGGACATCGGCGACGAGGGTTCAAGAGTCACCGACGATGAAGAGAACCGCGAGGGTTCGTGGAGGGAAGCTAGTCCCTGCCGCCGACGAGGCGCCCTTAAAACCCCAGCAGCGCGCGCCACTCCCTGGAGCTTTTTCGACAGGTTCGTGAGTATTCTCAACTCTCTCATCTGTTCTTCCTCTCTGTTCGACCGATTCCCATTCTAATGAGTCCCTTGCAGGAGTTGGTGAAGATGGGGAGTGCTCGCTTTGGGCCAGTTCCCAGAGACGAGAGTTGAGAGGACGAATCCCCGGCGAATGTTAGTGAAATCTCGCAGTGCCTGGGGTAAACCCTAGCGAACCTAGCAGCGAACTATGGACTGTTAGGTACCAGTAAGTCATGTTCTCTTATGCACATGTGCGTGGTGCCGTGGTCTCACTTGTGCATCTACAGACTGGGATATTTTTGTGGATAAAAATGCCATCTATTTGATTTACCTGTAAGTTGGAATTTATCCTGTAGGTGGGATTCTATGGGTTGTAGAGGGTCGAGGGAGCATTTTGCTAGATCCTACATGATCAGAGATATACTTTGGGATGCTTTTTTTTTTTTGTAACTTTGATGCGTCGGAATGTAGCTTTATTTGTTAATCAACATGTTGGATTTTCAGTTTCGTTTAGTACTGAATTTGACAATGGGATTGCATACTCTGTGTTCAGTGGCTGTTCATGTGATGTGTATAATAATGAATCAATTTGAACAGACTAAGGATTCAGGTTGCAGTAACTCCATTTGAATACAGAAACTTCACATAAAGCATAGCTTTACCTGGTGAACATGTTATTGGTGGCTCGAAACTTTGAGGTACTTTGCCCATTGCTGTAGTTAACTAGTAATTGTTCGAAATGCTGAAGCCACTGATACGCCTTCAAAATTGGTCATGAAAATTTTCATAAGCATGCCAAACAAATTTTTGTCCTTGAACATGTTCTAGTGTTCGTCCTAGCATGTTTACCCTCAGCATGTACACATTTGAATTCACATGGCTAAGCATTTTTATAGAGAACTAATTGTTCTTTTTCGTTATTCGGGTACAGTTAGTAGGCTTGGGGAAACAAAGGAAATCAAGGTGAAATGTCATTGAGAAACAATGAAGCCTAGGGAATTTATTTCCCATCATCATTTTCAATAGCTATAATAGTATACATGAGTACTTTAGTTTTTTTCTTGCTGTGTCTTCTTTTTTACCTTGTACAACTTGCAATTATAACATGGCAGTGGCAGTAACTCTCACGAGCTGTTTGGAGTGTACATGCCAGCAAAATGCACCATGACTTTCTGATTTGAATGCTAGGTGTGCAAGCATGCCAACTAGAAAATTGCAACTCTGTTGTCACCCTATTTTTTGTGCATCACAACCAATATCTGCATGTCGCTATCTCAATTTTGCTAGAGTTAGTTTTCTTACTGCTCGCTCCGCTGCTGGCTTATACTAGAATGCATTCAGACTAAGCACTTTTTATCAGAGATTTTTAGCATTTCTAACAAAAACTCTGCATTTATGTTTCATGCCTGCATGCCTTTTTGTATCAGATCAAGCATGCTTGATTCATTCCGTGAGAACCTATCCTAGAGAGGGATATACAGAGGAAGACAAGAGAGATATTGATTTTAGCCCTACACTACTATTGTATGCCATCACAATGTCAAATTAGTTGAATTGCCATGAGAGAATTATGTTCTATTAACAGAATAGTAGTGTTTACCTGCTTTGACGAAATTACTTCATGCATGTGGTGTTTGGCAATATGCTTGCTGCATACTAGGGAAAATGAATATATTGATTTGAAAATATGCCTACCTATCTCATTTGAAGTGACCATTATATTCTGTTTTTTAAAATGCATATCTTTTATATCCTTGTAATACTGCCAAAATACTTGCGGTGATTTGAAAAATGCCTACATGTTTATTTTTTTGAGGGAAAAAAAATGCCTACATGCTAAGTGTTTAGTCTTTAACTTTTATATTAATATATTGGTTGGCCACATTTTTTTTTCATCCATCTTTCAGGTCTTTTTTTTTGGACATTTTTAGGCTACAATCAATTGTAAAGCATTTTTCATTTACAGGCTTACAGCAAAGCATTCTTAGACTGACAGTCCAACATTTATTAAGCATATGGTTTTTTTCCTGTTACAGGGTTTAGGTTATAGAAAAGATCGTGATTTGCACCCATGAGTTGCCCATTATTTTTTGCTGTCCTGTGATTAGTTTCAAGACCGCCAAGGATCTCATGGAGCGCTCACATCCTATCAAGTTTCAAGACCGGGGGCTTTTCTTGGGGTACAATTCTGGTTGGATTGCAGCAATGCCTGACTAGACCTTGTAGGGCTTTTGGCAGGCGCACCTTCAATACACTTGATACATAAAACATTTTTAGCCTCATTTTAAGGTTTGTTTTATTTGCAAAGAGGGGGAGACCTTTTCTCTAAAAACTCCAAATATCTTATCTGGGTTGAATATATATATAAACAAAATCTGAATAAGTTGTCCCCACCTTTTCACTCCCCAAATGTCTTGCAAATCTACCATTTATTATTAGGAGCAATTATAAAATGGTGTACTGTAGCCAGTTATGTTGTAGATTTATTTTTGGTTCAATTATCTTTGCAGCTGTTGTGCACTGGATAAATCAAACTCCAATGTTTCTTTATATATGGTTGTGCTGCTTTCAGTTTGGTGAAGTGCGCAAGAGTGTGTAAATCACTTGCAAGTGCACTGCTGGTCAGTCCCTGTAAATGGCATCCTGTATTTGGGAAATAAATACGATGTTGATCATGCTATTTATAGAAAGTTGGCCCCACTACCATGATACGTTGTGAATATCTTAGGACTGGTTCCCTCTGCCCGTCTGCTGTTTGGTCTTGCTTTGCTTTGCTTGTGGACTGTTCTTAGATAATATGGTTGTGGGTAGCTCATCTGCCAGTCTGATAAAAGTTTAAGTTTCTTATTGTTGGTTTCGGTTGTTCCATTATGTCTTGTTATTTGAAGATCAAATTGCCCCCAGACTGTTTTTTTTTAATAGAATTGCTAATACAGTGAGTTGCGCTTGTGTCTGTCATCCATTATGTCTTGCTAGCATCAATGATTGTCCTAGCATGACAGCAAGAACGCGAATCGACTCCTGGATTGTCTCTCTCTCCGTCATGTCCCTGTGCTGTACACGCTGGACATTGTCACACCAAAGGTTAATTGTATCATAGTTTAGGCTGTTGATTGATTCACTTTCAGTGTCCACGTGTCCAAACATATTTTGTTGTAGTTCTTTTTTTTGGCACAAGTATCGCTTCAATTTTGTTGGACACTGTTTGAGAATTTTTCATGGATTTGTTTTAGGATTTAATGGCACTAAATTGATGCCAACACATCTGAATCTCTGATAGCTTGAGGGGTACGCACAATGTAGACCTTAACCATTTTAAAAAAATAGCATTTTTGAGTTCTACTATTTATTTAGCTGTGGCAAAATGAATACATAACTCCAGGACATCCCAAAGGCCAAACCCCCATGTCATATAACATGGCTAAGAACTCAACAACACAGTAAACCGGAGATGGCAGCACAAGACTAAGTACAATGGACACGATAAAAAAAAACTACTGTGAGCCCATCCGAAGGCACATAATAAAACATTGCATACTGAATTAATGCTGAACCTGACATCTAAAGTTCAACAGCATGGCATCGGCGACAAAGCTCAACAACACATAGCTTTACCATGGAGGGAACTTTAGGTTCAATATATGTCCTGATGGCCAAGACTGCTCGTTGAGCTTCCATGAGAACATCAATGGGCAGTGGAGAGCACTTTCTAGTTTTGTGAATAGGCACATAACACCTAAATAAGCTCTGGGGGACCTGCAGTGTGAGGCGCTCAAGTGATGTTATACTCTCAACAACATGGCATGTTAGCTCAATTAGACTCCTCGCAGATGTGAATCCTAGGATCTTCACGCTCTTAATCTTGTGATGCTGTTGTCCTTGCATCTTCCTCAGGTTTGAGGGATCTGTGAAAATAGAGACGTGCTCCATTTTTATCTGCAATACCTAAGATGAAAAGGGGAAAAAAATATCCATGGTTCCCCTGTGATAGCTAATAAAATTACAGAAATATGAATAGAAACTTACATCCAAGATCAAAGTCTCCAAAGAGGGACACGCGTCAAGAAAGGAAACCAGAGAAAAATAATCATAGCCCGGAGAAAAGGTTCCAGTGCTAAGAGCAATACTTAGTTTCTTAAGGTGGAGAAATTTGCTATGCCGCATTGGTGTAGTTGTGATCTGCATAAAGATGTCAAGTTAGACATACTCCAAGGTATGACTGCCATAGTATCATGATATGCACAACGCTAGTTCAGTTAAGTATACCTCTCTGCTCGAACGTATAGCAGCAATTTTAAGGTTTGGCACGCTGGATGGAAGTTCAGCACGAGCATAATGAACTGCGCCTGAGAAGATTATGTGTATTTTCTCCATTAACAGTGCTTCTCCAAGTGACAATTGAACTCTATCTCCTTCATAGAAGAAGCTGGATATATTTGGAGCTTTGCTATCTATCACTTCCAGCTTGTCACAACCAATAACCTCTAGGTATCTTAGCCGCTGCAACACGCAAGGGACCTTCAAGCGAACTATCCCATCACAACACCTGATTTCCAACCACTCCAAAGCTAAAGAATTGCACAGAAGGCACCCTAACCCATCCCCAGTAAAATAGACACTTTGGAGCCTCACTTTGCTCAAGCTTTTTAACCAAGCAAGTTCAGTTGTTGGACGCAAGGCGCAACCTGCAAGGTGGAGAGACTGGATTGAGTGTCCACTCCCATTAGATAAAAGCGAACATGGGAAATTGTATGATGTCTTCATTGGCAGCGTAACTGCAAGTTCTTCAATTCCTGGTGTAACAGCAATCTGAAGCCAACTGTCAAGATAGCAAGAACCCTTGGCATTGCAATATTCAATCATGTGGATCTTAAGTTTCTTCACACCAATGCCTGAGTGATTTCTAAGAATGTGGTCAACTTTGTTAGGAAAATCTCTGGCAATTGCACCATTTTTATATGCCTTTTTATCCACTCCCAATGTTGTCCTGCTGAAAGTGAGGTTGGGATGGCATCTCCAGGAGCGTAGAAAAGCACTAGAGACACAGGCGGCTCGGGCAACATCTCGCATTGGCAACAGGGAATGTATGTGACGCCAGATATCCTGCATACAAAAGCATGGAAGAGAAGTTCAGTATCAGTACCGTAAAGGCAAATGTCAGCACATGTAACACTGCCAGTGGTCAGAACTGATTATGGATACTATGAAATATAAAAAATGTGTTGCTGCTGCCCAAATCAGGCATGCGCCCAACAATACTGGTACCTTTGCATTGTGCCAATTACAATAGTGAGCTATATCTGAAAGAACATGCACTTCTGGACAGGGTATAAATGGTGCATCATATTTAAACAGTAGGTCCACATAATTGTGTAATATTGATAGACTTTGACAGCTACAGTGTAGGAAATGTGACATCAACGATCAACCTAAGTAACTGAAGTTAGAAGTTATAGGAATACCTCCGGAAAAATATAATGACATACCTCTGGAAGGTTTGGTATTTGTATATGACCACCCTGAGAATCATCATCTCGCTGGCAGGTCAAAGCCTTTTGTTTAGCCCGTGAATCAATCAAAGCACCTGGAGCACAGCATACATGGTTATGAATAACTCAGACGTTTGTTCTCTTGTACCTTTATTGCAAGAAATAACACATCAACACCACTCTGATCATGCAGTTTCTTTAGAGCACGGCAGCCTCTCCTAAAGTTAATCAATCTAGTTGAAGGCAGATGAACAAGGTGGTGCTGGCTATCAGCCATTGCATTCACAACAACATCTCGGGTTTTGTATAAATAGGTAAAAGAAACAGCTAATTCGATCGAATATACAATTGTCTGAAACGAGCCGAAGATATTCTATTCCTCCAGAAATCGCCTTATGTAAAAAAAAAACAATGGTTTACCCTCTGCGAACATGAAAGCTACAAAGAGGAGACTTACTGTCCGGCCGCCGCTCCATACACGACATGTGGCGCATGAGATGCACAAACCCCGTGCCTATCTCTCCCTTCCCTCCTGTGGAATCAATCAATCTATTTCTCTCTGCTTGGCTGGAATCTCCTCCTGCAGCCTCCCATCCGTAGTGGAGGAATTCAGGGGAGGGGATTGGACTTGAGATTTGGGAAGGAACCCAACAAGAGTTTGATTCCGTTGGGAGGACGAACTCCAATCCAACCCAGTCCCGTGGGCGCCGCCGAGAGACCTCAGGGGTCCTATCTCCTCCGTCAGACACCGTGCGCACGGATCTTAAAGCACCTAGTACATACACGTCCTTGTCCAGCCAGACCGGGCGACCGCCGACCGGGCTTAGCGAACCCTAACCCAACCGCCGGTCATGGCGTCTACGGCGGCGGCGGCGGCGGCGGCCTCCGACGAAGCCTCCGTCTCGGCGAGGGGTAAGCCCATCGTCGTCCGGGTCAAGCGCAAGCCCTCGCAGACCCGCCCCGATGCTTTCTGTGAGCTATCCTTGTCTCTTCCTTTACATTGCCCCATCCCACTTCCTTTCTCCTTGAATTTCTACCCAATACAGTAAGGTTTTGACAAAAAAAAAAAATTCGGTTGCTCTACTAGGGCTAGAGATTAATGAGAGGCCGGCGAAGAAGGCGATGCTCGATTTCTCCAGCCTCTCCATCTCCGAACCCTCGTCTTCCTCGGCCATTGCTGAAGGTACAATCCAAACAGAATGTGACCTTGCCACCGTGCATCAATACTGAACAGTCTATAAAATACCAACCTCTCCTCAACCAGACCAAGGATTTTGGACCCGAAAAAAGAAACATAGTAGGTGTCTCCTTCACCTTCTAAATGTCTTACTGGCTTGCCATGCCCACAGCTTCTGGGGAATCGCGGGTTAAGAAGCTTCTTGTTCAACACATCGAGACAGTGCACCACTCTGAAGCTGTTGAAGATGTTTTGCACTCTCTTTTGGTAATACTCTTCTGTCCTTTTTCATCTGTTATTTTATTTTCTGTTTCTTGTAAACTAGCTTGGCATCCTGATTTGGCATCTTGGCATGCCATGTAGCTGTTTCATAGCTCGTGTTTACATTTTGGTCCATGTTTCATTCTCATTAGTATTCATATAGTCCTACTTCATAGGACCTCTTGTTATTTTTCTTTTCTTTGGACTCTATAGAGTTGGCTTTTAAATTTTAATCTTCATCACATCTTGAATACTGCAACTGAACAGCTTCTTCGAAATAAACGAAATGTTTACATTTGTACTTTTACTTAAAATAGTCGCTTGCAAGTTTCTATATGCTTTAAAACATGGTTGCACTTGTTGTTTATGCTTGTAAGATTTTTTTGGTAAACAATTACATTTTGTTTTTCAGCTTGCCGACTCAAATTCCAAAGAGAAAAAGAGCAAGACAAAGGAATGGAATGACAGAATCAAACAAGACAAAGTAAGCGACACGTTGTGACAACACTTCACTCTACCACATTTTTTTTTGTTTTTGTTGTTTCTGATGAGGATCATGTGCTAATTGAACCTTTTAGTTCTTCCCTTGAACATTGCTGTCCGTAGGGTTTTTTTTTTTTTTTTTTTTTTCTCTAAAGTAGGCAGGAGAGCTGTGTATCATTGCATTAAGAAGATACTGTCAGTAGCATTTACTATCTGGAAAATGATGTTTTTCATATCTAGATGTTGACATAAATTTTAGTTGGTTAAAGTCTAAAATGTACCCTTTTTGCGCCAACAGAAACCATATCAGCTACGGTCAGCAGGCAGGCAGAGGCACGAGGTATGCACATCCTGATATCCTGGCCGCAGTCAGTTTTTGATTCTTGACTTTGTATGAATACTGATGAGGCCATGAGTTTGATGGACGCTGTGGTCTGTAGATCATGTAATATGCGATATGCCACAAATCAAGCATAGAATTGACTACTGCAGGAAACCTAGGATTCATGCCTTTTCTATGTATTGAGGGTTAATTTGTGTTTCTTTTTAAATATTTTTGTGTGCTTTGTTGAGTTTGTTGAGCGTATTCCTATCGATGTGTAGTTGATTAGCGCAGAAGTGCATCCCCCAAAATAATCCTTATTGTTTTTAAGTGCTTGCACCATTTCTACTTCTGCATTTCTGCTGTGTGTATTATATCAACCACCTTACCTGCAAGTATACATGTAATTCAGTAATTGAGTTTAGCTTCACAGCAATGCAGGTTGTCTAGGTTGAGCCTGTTTACCACATTATTGATCTATGATAACAATCACGCCAGCCATTCTAGGTTAATAGTGGTGCATTCCAGATGTGCTTATCGGTTGGGTTAGACTCTGGAGAGCCCTTGTCCTAAGCATATGGCAAGCTAGGTATGCAGATTTGCAGCTACAAAGACTGCAAGCTAAATAAATGATTCTCTGGCGTACATTGCCAAACCCTTTTTTTAGACACATGTTGTGCTGAGTAATGTTGTCATTTGATTCTTTGAGAGTGGCATATAAAGCTTGGCTTAGTCCAATACAGATGTACAAAAATGTGTGGCATAGGTGTGAGACTAGCATAGGATTCTCTAGGGTCTATTTTGTACCAACTTGTTCCCTTTTAGCAAAGTAGGGCTAGCACCAGGAGTTAGTAGCATGGACATGCTAGCTTATGTGCATCAGTTTCATGGGGGTGGTACTTTCCTTTTTTTTTTCCCCAGAAACTTAAAAACTGTGATCAAGTACTTTATTTTTCTTAAACTCCATGGTGCTTCTGCATTGGGCATGACCCTATATAGGATCTGGGAAGAAATGCTCGCTTTGCACAAATATGGAAGAGCCGGAAAGGAGAAAAAAATGAAGCCGATGAATCATTGAGAGAAATATGTCATCTTTATGATGCTGTCCAAGTAGATCCCGATGAAGAGAGGCATCCAGCAGAACCACGGCAAGCCTTGCTTTCTAACAATTTACCAGGTCTGTGAATCTAAAGCTGTACTGTTGTAGGTTATCTTACAATTAGTCCCTGCAGGATTACTTCTTTTGAAGAGGGTGCTGTTTTATGCAACTTTCTTCCACTTCTACGGGAGTACTTGCCATCAGCTGCTGAGGAAATTGAGTCAGATATTATTTCATTGGCACAATCAGAAGGTATGTATGCTTCTTGCCTTGAGATGATCTGAACAGTAATGGAAACTTTCTTGGTGCTTTTAGACTACTTGTGGTGAAAGTAGTAAAGGTGAACAATTTAGCTCCAGCGGTAGGTTTATAAGTCTAAATTTTCTGACAAGCAGATTCAGAAGTTTATGACATCTATACTGTCAAGGAGGTGAATGATACAAACATGGAGGATACATCAGCAGCTTCATATCCACGGTAGATTATGAATCGCATGTGGTGACTCTATTCTGTTCCCTTGAGAGTGTCTTCTAAACGATCTTTGACTGTTAGGTTACAAGTTGATGATAGCGAAGATGAATGCTATGATGATGACTACCCGTACGACACAGATGATTCAAATGGTAATTGCACAATCATTTTGCTCCCTTAATTGGCACGTGAGAATTGAGTTCCTAAGTTATTTTCATTAGCTTAACGTTTCCATCTTGGAATACGCAGCTGAAGACAATCCACTTTTTGATTATCCTGAAGAATTGTCAGAGGATGAGGATGATGGTAGCAATGACGAAGATCCTTTTGGAGACGTGGAAGGTTCTGGCTCGGAGGACTACGAAAAGGAAGAAGTAGAGACGGATGGGGACTGACAATGGTGATATGGTATCGTGCGGGAAGGTGCAATTGTAAATGCAAGAAAGGCTAGTGTATGAGCTGAATCTAATGTGAGAAAGGAATGAGTACTGAATCTTTCTGTTGCTTATGCTGGGAAAGGAATGTACTTGCTGAGCATTGTGTATCACTTGGTAAACTAAACATTATACATCAGTGTACGATAAGGTGTTCATTGCATTTCCCAGAGAAGAATCGTGCAATTCCTGGGAATTTGAAAATGCCAGATGTGCTGCTTGTTTTACTCTACCACATGTCACTATGCCGCTATGCGTGTGTTGCTGGAATCTAATCTGACGTGAAAAAGAAAAACCTGTGAAACTGCCAAACAGGCCGCCACGAAGAAGGGCCCGCGCAGGACTTCTAATGTGACGGCTGATGGCCCATTCAATGACTGGGTTCCTTTCTTGGGATACTCGTATGAAACGGGAAATAGAAAAACAGAATTAATCTGTATATATTCTAAAAAATTAATCTGATGTATACCATCAAAATACTCAACTTTAGATGTATATACTATCAAAAGATATCTGCGTTATAGGTATTTAGCATTTCATCTGCTTTCGTTACTATGATATTTAATTTTATGATTTTTGGCGAATGTGTTTACCAAATTCCGATTTTACCATTAGGCCCAAAGACGCGGTGTTCCGATTTTGACCAGGAGGGAAGGTCGGTTCCGATTTTATCAGCAGTTCCGATTTTTTCCCAAACACGCGGCCCAAAGTCACATTCCGACGGCTCTTCCTGGTACACAACACCTGCCGGACTGCCCCCTCCCAGCGGCGACCGGCGACGCGCTCCCGCGAACAGGAGAAACTCAAGAAGCAGGCGACCGGCGGCGCGCTCCCCCGAAGGCAGGTGGCTGCTGCTCCTCCGCTGTCCCTCCCTGCACCGCGTCCCTTGGCTCCCAACGGGTAGGGAAAGCAGAACGGAAGAAGAGCGCGGCGTGGGAGACGAGACGCGGCTGCCGGAAGACGAAGACCCCCTCCCCCTGATCCTTCCTTTCCGTATCCGCCACACTGAATTCCTTCAGGTAAATTGGTATTGTCTTCTGTTTCTTTCGTTTTTCTTCCCTGTATTTATTATTTTGGTTGAGATTGTTGGATGTCTCACCTGCTGATTCCCGTCAATACTTCATGTCCTGATTCGATTACGCGCTTAGCATCTCGCATCACTGTTGTAAGGTCCTCTGATTCTATTTCTGCACCAACTTGCAGCTTTCCTTTATCCTGAAGAAACCTAGCTCGTCTTAGCCTCTTAGGTTGCGGCACAGGATTTGTCCTGGTGTTTTTTTTCTTTTAACATTATTAACAAGGGAGGAAAAAAAAATGAAATTGGCTTCTGGCTGTCTGGCGTGAGTCTAGGCATGGTCCATGCACCTGCTGGAAGTTTCGATGCCTTTGGTGAAAGGAGATGCGTTTAATTCTTTCCTTCTTGGTGATAAGAGTACCACCTTTTTGTTGCTTGTGCAGTTATGCTTCCTTTGCTCTAAATGGATCTCACTCATGACTTGCTCATCAGTAGTGTTTCCTTCTCAGTTTAATATGTCATGGCCTTCTAATTGATCGCTAGCTCCACTATATTTTCCTGTTACTCAGGCAACCTCATTGCTTGGTTGCGCATTGAATATCCTGACAAATGGGAGCATTGCTAGCAGATTTCTCATCTCTGGACAACCATACCAAACATGAGGGAATCGCCCTCAACACAGGGGGAGCCATCTACATCTGCTACGGTATGTGGACTTTGCAAAATTTCCCCGCTGTTATCCCATGCACTGAATTACCATAATTCTGTTCAACTTTAGCCCTTTTTCTGTCACGCTATGAACCAATTGGCCATGACCCTCTTCTCTCGATGTTCATGATGTAAATCTTAAAGTGATCATATGTCTACTCATTATCCTTGGTACCCCTGTTATTTCTTTAGAGTTTTAGGGCATTACACCCCAGTCTTACTGCATAGCAAAAGACCATAGCAATGGTTTTACAGCCCAGTTCACAGAGGGCTCATAAGCGAGATAAACTTTTTAGACCCTATTACAATACCATCAGGTATTACTTTAACATGCACCCCTATTATTTGAAAATCAAATTTAAAAAGTTTAAGTTTACAGGCTTATGATTCTTGTAATATTGTGCCCCGCCTAATTTGGTGATTTCATAAATTCTTGAAACATGTCCACCATTAAGTAAGAAATAGTATATTTAAATCTCATTGATTTTATATGCAAAGGGTTCAAATATAGGCAAAGCTGTTGTACTTAATCTCTTTGGTTATTTCTGTTCTTGAATGAATACTTCATTAATACAGGTTGATGATAGTTGCTCAGCTGATACGATTGAAGATTCACAGCTATTCCTCTCTGTACCTGCTTTAAATCAGGCAGCATCTTATCTTGCTCAAACGGCTTCATTTCTCACCCAATGCCTCCCTGTACCTGGTTATTTGGGTTAGTTCTTTTCTTGCAGAGGATAATCCCTCATGTCAATTGCATAAGCAAGTTGGATTATTATGGTATTTCCATTTTTTTTAAAAAAAAGTGATTGTGTTTCATTATCTTGATGCAGGTCTATCTGAAGAGGGACAAGAATTAGTAACACTCCCACCTGCATCGGCTGAAGGCAGGCTTTCTATTCAGACTTCTTCCGTGGAGTCTGCTAGCACAAATTCATCCCTTGGTCAGGCAGACTCTGGTGGAAGCCCCTCTCAAGAAAACACTGGTCAAATGGTGCCTTCGCATGTTTTTCAGAATGGAGCATCACTGTTTCAAGGGTACAATTTGCTCTGCAATCTTTATGTTTAGTTCCTTCTGATGCAAGTGCTAGTCTATGCATTAAAGGAGTTAATGCATGTAGCACTGTACTTCTCATAGAAGTTGCCACGCGGTGGATGTCTTGCCCATACTGAAGAGTAGAACACAGACATTATTCTGATGCAAATTTCTTTTACTAAATTTGGAAGTGGATGAAATATCCTTTCGTAACATACCATGTTCCTTTGATATCTTGTGCAGCCTTGTGGAGCGTGCTCGAAAAACTGTCCGTGGTTCGGCAGATGATATTGGCTGGCTCCAGCGGGATCACAACTTACCTAGAACCGAGGATGGGACAACCAGATTCTTAGAGATTTTGGACTCTGTGAGGTCAGTAAAAGCACCAAACTGGACGTCAATGCTGATGATTTGTAAAAATGCTTTCAATACAAGATGTAATATGAACTATGTCTCATGTGGACCATCTCACTCCTCTTCAGAAAAAATGAGCACAGGCTACCTGATTCAGTTGTTTACTTGTTAGTTCCAGGTTAGTCAGCTACCACTCTGATTGTGAGCTATCGACCAACTTTTTATGCTAACATTGTTATAGGTCTGTTTAGTAACCACGGACCGCTTTACTTTGTCAAGACAAAGGCATACTTCTCCAAGATGGGTCTAGCTTGTCATATTGCCAAAATTCATAGTGAGGTACTTCCATTCCATACAATAGCCTGTTATTTGCCTCTTGCCGTTTATTTTAACTGAGCAATACATGAAAAAAAAACACCTTGCAGTCTTCAGTAAGTAAAAATGCACGAGAGATAAAGGAATACATAGAAGAAATATACTGGGGATCAAGAAAACGAGTGCTACTTCTTGGTCATAGCAAGGGAGGTGTAGATTCGGCTGCAGCCCTCTCCCTCTACTGGCCACAACTTAAAGACAAAGTCGCAGGCTTGGTGTTAGCTCAAAGTCCATATGGAGGAAGCCCAGTTGCTTCAGATATCCTGCGAGAGGGGCAGCTTGGTGACTATGTCAGGTTGCGTAAAATCATGGAGATCTTGGTATCCAAAGTTCTTAAGGTATTTTCCTTGACCATTCCAACGGCTAACTACCCTGTACACTGGGCATCAGTGTTCTTGACTCTATTCATCCTCTTGTTTTCAGGGTGATCTGCAGGCTCTGGAAGATCTGACTTACAAAAAACGAAAGGAATTCCTGCAACAACACCCATTGCCCTTGGAGGTTCCAATTGTATCATTCCACACAGAGGCAAGCATAACTCCCAGTGTGCTCACTGCACTGTCTCATGTTGCGCACTTGGAGCTCCCGATCGCTGCCGATGGCAATTCCACCAGGATACCGGTTGTGATGCCACTTTCAGCTGCAATGGCAGCATGCTCACAACTGCTGGTGGCAAGGTATGGTGAGAAGAGCGATGGTCTTGTGACTAGGAAGGACGCTGAAGTTCCCGGGTCAGTGGTGGTTCGACCAGAGCGGAAGCTAGACCATGCTTGGATGGTATATTCCTCTGTGAAAGAGGAGCCAGGGGATCAGGCGGACACGTCGCAGGTATGCGAAGCCCTGTTGACTCTGCTTGTCGAGGTTGCACAGAAAAGGAGGCATGAGATGGCCATGAAAGATGAGTGAAACTGTCAGTTTTGCCCTGAGATGTGCTACTATCTTTTTATTGTAGACTTTGGTTAGAACTGTCTGTACAGAGTTGTGTCTGAAGTGCTTCTGGCCTGTTTTTTCTTTGCTTTACAGAAGCTTATCATGTTCCTCATCTCTTCGACATGTTCCTCGGATTTTTTTTTTAGTCACGGGTAGTATTTTGGGGCATCGATTCACATTTGCGTAGATATGCGAATCGAAACGGAGATGAAAGCGCAAATATTCAGATGATAATTTATTCTACGTTCCACGGCGCAGGTTGGCAAATCTTTTGTAGGTTCAGATTTGAGCCTTTGTCACATTCAAGTTGAAATAGGCCGAGAACCTCGAGAGACCAACAAAGAAAAAAAACACGATGTTTCTCAACGCGCAGGTTCGTTCAGGATTCAGGTTCTCCTGCCCGTGTCAAAGATGGCTCGTGTTCCCCTCCTCTCGCGAAAGTCTCGAGCAGCCTAGTGGTGTAGTCCTTGCTCTTCGTCTTCCCGTACCTCTTGGGCCGACGCTCGTCTACCAGCTCCGCAGCCGCCTCGATCTCCATCTCCGGGTCAAGCCGGTAGAACATGGCCACCGACACACGCTCGCGCTCCTGGTTCGTCACCACCCTGTGCACCGGGCTTTTGAAGAACCCATTGCTCAGTACCTGCATATCCCCATACCATACGGAGCAGACACCTAAGTTCAAGATCGACACAAACTAAACTTCAGCTACCAATGGCAGTTTCTTTGTATGGACATATCACATTCTTTGTATATATACCTCTACCGCATCGCCGACGTTGACGAGCAATGCGCCGGGGACGATGGGCACGTCGTACCAGACGCCATCGCCGCCCTGCACCTGGAGGCCATTGACGGTGTCGTTGACGGAGACGATGGTGATTGGTGACCATCGACGCGTCCGAGTGGGGCTTCAGGCCGAAGACGTTCCGGCTTGGGACAGCGCGGGTAGTAGTTGAACCTGGCGTACGTCGTCGCCTTGGCGTCCAGCTTGCCGACGAAGTAGCCCTCGGCCAGGCCTACTAGCTTGGCCATGGTTGCCAGGACAAGGTCGGCGATCTCCCGACACTTGGCGGTGTACCTGACAAGAACGTCACTGCAGTACAAATCTCAGACAACTGCAGAGGCAAAATAAAAATTCATACACTGACAGCTTCAAAACTGATCACGTTTGTTTAGTTGGATTGGGGTGAAAACAACTTTTTTCTGGGAAGCGTGTTTTGTGAGAGAGATGAATAGGAAAGTTGAAGAGAATTGAAGGAAAATTTTTCTAGGAAGCATGTTTTCTGAGAGGGATGAACAGGAAAGTTGAAAAGATCTTTTGAAGTAAACACTGCCGTAATGTCCAATTCCAACATGGCCTTTGGCATGTGCAGTCTGTACCTGAAGGAAGGAGGCTGTGTCGGCCAGAGGCTGACTCTCCGGGACTTTGGCTCCACGACGAGGTAGAGCCTGTCGCACCAGTCGAGGATCTGGTCCTCGGCCAAAACCATGTCGCTGCCGTACCCTTGGACCCTGAACTCCTTGCCGTTCACCAGATAGGAGTACTGCTTTTCCTCTAGCGGGAGCCTTTAGAATTCTCGCGTCACCTTCATCATTTCGGCGAGTAAATCCGGCTCCATTCCGTGTCCAACAGCCTGGAGAAGAAAAAAAATGTCAGGAGTCATCAGGGTTCAGGACAAATTCTTTGCTTGTTCAGGCCATGGGTGAAAACTGAAAACCGAAGAGCAGCCGGAGAGGAATTGAATCTGAAAAGTTCTTACCAGGAAGAGGCCCCAGTTCTGCACGGTTGACAGTAGTTTGGCGGGCTCGTCGGCGTCGCCGGTGTCGCTAAATCCAGCGAACAGCTGGGTGAGGTCAACGACGGGGATCGGTTCGGGCATCGGAACGCCGGCTATGGCGGGGCGGTCATTCTCGTTGACCATGTAGCGGCTCGGTGGCTCCCTCACGCCGGCGGCGGCCAGCTCCTGCACGATCGGTGGTAACTTCCATAGTTGCTCCTCTACCATTGTTGGCAATAGGCTGAAAAAGGAGATCACAAGTGACAAAAAAAATATTCCCGCCGATCCCACCAATATGCCGTCTGCCCATCTGATGTCCCCATCAAAGCTGACATCTCTTAGTAGAAAAATGGAGCAAATTGCCGTCCAGCACAAATAAAGAAAATGATAAACAGGATAAGGGAGGTGATGAGTTCAAGAATGAGAGCAGCGAGCCACTGACAGTGACTATAGCAATCAACCATGGCCGACGAACAAGAACAACCATGGAGGATACCGCCGATCGTGCAAGAGCTCGCCGCCGGCGTGCAGGAGCCACCGAGCCGCTACGTGGTCCGCGAGAAGGACCGTCCCGTCGTCGGCGCTCCGATGCCGGAGCCCATCCCCGTCATTGATCTCAGCCGTCTGTCTGCTCCCTCCGATGACCACGGCGTCTCCGACGAGGTCGCCAAGCTGCGGTCGGCCCTGCAGAACTGGGGCCTCTTCCTGGTAAATCAGATTGAGTTTCTCCGGCTCAATTATTCCTCTCCGGCCCAGATTTTAGTAATAAACCTGCTAAATAAAATCTGGGTTTCGATCTGTTATTTCATCTTCCTCCAGGCGGTTGGACATGGGATCGAGCCGGATTTACTCGCCGAAATGATGAAGGTGTCGAGGGGATTCTTTGACCTTCCGCCTGCGGAGAAGCAGAAGCACTCCAACCTGGTGAACGGCAAGGAGTTCAGGCTCCAAGGGTACGGCGGCGACATGGTTGTGGCTGAGGACCAGGTCCTCGACTGGTGCGACCGGCTGTGCCTCGTTGTGGAGCCCGAGTCCGGAAGAGTCCACAGCCTCTGGCCGACGCAGCCTCCTTCCTTCAGGTACAGCAGCTGCTGCTCTGCTCCTGCTTCCATGGCAGGCACGGCTCTGTTCGGAAACCCTTCTTGCAGTTTATAATTAGCTTCCTGGTCGTTGAGTTTTGTTCTTGCAGCGAGGTTCTGAGCAAGTACACTGTCAAGTGCCGAGAGGTCGCCGGCGTTGTGTTTGGAAACATGGCGAAGCTTCTGGGCTTGCCGGAGGGCTACTTCGTCGACGCGATGGGCGAGGAGTCGACGACGTACGCCAAGCTCAACTACTACCCACGCTGCACGAAGCCGGAGCATGTCCTGGGCCTCAAGCCCCACTCGGACGGCTCGCTGCTCACCGTCATCGTCGTCGACGACGACGACGTCGGTGGGCTCCAGGTTCAGGGCGACGCCGGCGTCTGGTACGACGTGCCCGTCGTTCCCGGCGCATTGCTCGTCAACGCCGGGGACACATTAGAGGTGTACTTAGTATTGACATGTCTCTGCAAGTTCAGTTTGCAGACAGCTAAAGATTTTCCGTCGATCGATCTTCCTCTGCTCCGTCTGACGGGTAGTATGCATGCAATTGCTGCAGATAATGAGCAATGGGTTCTTCAAGAGCCCGGTGCACAGGGTGGTGACCAACGCGGAGCGCGAGCGGGTGTCGCTGGCGATGTTCTACGCGCTGGACCTGGAGAAGGAGATCGAGCCGGCGCCGGAGCTGGTTGGCGAGGAGAAGCCCCGGCGGTATGGGAAGGTGAAGACCAAGGACTACGTTGCGCAGCTCTTGGAGACGTACGCGAGAGGGGTACGGACCATCGACACGCTCAAGATCTGACTCAATGCCGAGTCGACATGAAGTGGCCTGACGCTGAAGATGTGCATGTCAGTGACTAGGAGTTGCAGACACATTGAAATCTTGAGCCATGTTGTGGCACAGATGGAGAAATTTGCTATTATGACACATGTCGTTTGATTGCAACTTATTTCTGATGAAATCCCGGAGGCAGGGTTTTATTGGCTCTGAGCGTTCATCTGAAGATCCATATTGTTAGTACATCACACGACAAAGATAACCATTATTCAATCACAATTGTTGCTCCGTTCGAAACTGAGTACCTCCCTTAGATTTTCACAGCGTCGATAAACCTTGTTCCTCTACAAAAATGTTCATAGAACCCCATCAGATATTCTTTGGCTTTCATTTTCCTGTACCGTACCGGTTGATTCTCATGTAACAGAGCTGGCGCCGGCTCAATTTCTTTCTCAGGATCCAGGCCATGGAACATAGCCAATGAGATCCTCTCTTTCCCCGCGTTTGTGACAGCCCTGTGCACTGGGCTCTTGAAGATCCCATTGCTCATTATCTGTGTCCGTAAAGGTCAGATCAGAGGATCAACAACCAGAATGTGCATCATGACTGATGTAACAAGGCAGATAATTTGGAATTGTAAGTACCTCTAAAAAGTCTCCTATGTTAATCAGCAACCTGTGAGGACTAGTTGGAACATTGTGCCACACGCCATCTTTGAGAACTTGAAGTCCACCAACATCTTTGTCCATGAGAAGAATGGTAAGAACACCGCTGTCAGAGTGAGGCTTGACGCCAAAGACAAGATCTGGTCTTGGACAGGGTGGGTAGTAGTTGAATCGGGCAAAACTGGGAGCCTTGTTGTTAAATTGTGCAACGATGTAATCTTCTTCAAGTCCTAAAGCCCTGGCCATTGCCTGAAGGATACAATCTTTGATTCTCTTGCAGTTCAATATGTACTGGTGTAAAAGAGCCCTGCAGATAGCTTCAAGTTAGTCCGGCCCAACTATTTTGGATTACTGATACTATATGATTCTAGGGATTGCTCCCAACTTTAGGTGCATATATAACTGATTCTCGTGATATGAACATTTCAATGCAATTTATTCTTGTAAAAAGGACAACACTACCTGAAAGATTTGGGATGTTCAGGCCAATGGACAAGATTCCTCTCATCTTCTGGCTCTACCCTGAGATGAAGTCGATCCAACCAATCCAGAGTTTGATCCTTGGACGCAACTGGGTCATTTCCATACCCTTCCACCTGGAAATGCTTGCCGTCTATCAAGTTACTGCACTTCTGTTTCTCTTCCAGCGGCAGATGGAAAAACTCTCTTGACGCGTTGATCAAATCATCCATCAAAGAAGTTTCTATTTCGTGGTTATCAACCTGTATACACAAACTATCATACGCATCATCTCTTGCATATCAAAAGGCACAATAAAACTAGCAGCATGCAAGATCAGCAAGAACAAGAGTCGAGAGGATCACCAGGAATAGCCCCCAGCTCTCCGAGGCCAACCGGAGCTTGCTTCCCTCATCATCAGCACCATCGGCAGTCAACAGCCGGCTGAGGTCGATTACAGGGATGGAATCCGGCTTCTCAGCACTAACTGCTAGACTGACGGGATGATACTGCTCTGGCTGCACGTACCTGGTTGGTGGCTGCTGCACCTTGGCCGCCAGTTCTTGCACTAACATAGGAATCCTCCATGATTCATCCGCCATTAGAGCCCTCGTTTCCCTTGGCAAACTAGATTTCAGGAAAGGATTTCCTAGTACCTAGTAGTTTTGTTCACAAAATACACTAGCTTCGTATAGTCAAGAATAGACTAGCCACCAACCACATATAGGCATTGCTGTCACTATCTGATCCACAGAATAGTAAATAAAACGTCGTCTATTCAGTATTAATTCATCTGGGCCCCACCTTAAGAAATATCTCTGGTCAACAGGAAGTTCCAGGCCTAAACAATTGTGCACCATACTAACTAGGTCCTGCAGAAATGGAAAAAGGATTTAAGCTACAGGTATGATTGAGAGGTACTGCATTTTTTTGTTTTCTTTTGATAAAAAGGATTTTAGTTCAATGATCACTAAACGGTTAAAACAGTACAAATCTTTTGGTGTCTCGTTTTGTCTGCTGGAAATGCGCATGCTGCAGCAAAATCATAGAGAGAGATTTTTTTATTTCTCCTTTGGAAAACAAAACTACTTCAATAAGGACATGGTGCTAACTTTGGAGCATTTTTTTCTCCCTTGGCACGTTTTTCATTAAGAAGAATAATAAAAGAAGATTACAACTGACACCACAACCAACGCCCTAGCGACCAACTTGGAGTGAGGTCAGTCTCAATGGAAGGGTCATCACATAGTTACTAAGACTGTAAACTTGGAGACTCGTGTCAGCCAAGGGTAGTGGTGATGACCCTCCTCTCTCATCTTAGGCCAGTCTCAATGCACAGTTTCATCACACAGTTACCAAGACTGCCACGTCACATTATCATGGAATCAGTGCATAGTTTCATGGCACAATTTCATATACAAGCGGTGGCATTTAATTCTCGTATGGTGTATGGCCAAATGTGTCTAGGATGAAACAAAATTGCTCTTAATGCAAGTTTCATGTCTTGGTAACTACACATGGTGAGTGTCATGGTGATGACACTCCATTCTTCTCTTTCCTCATAATTACCCTGCCACATAAGCAATTTTACTGATGTGTCATACAATTTAATGGCCATGAAACTCCCACTGAGACTGGCCTTATGACATTCTCCTTTCACTCTCCTTCATAAATAACCCTGCCATGTAAACAAATTTGCTGATGTGGCATAATATTTAATACTACCTCCATTCCAGAATATAGCAACGTTTAGACTGTTTTAAAGTCAAACATTCTTAATTTGACCAACATTATTTTTAAAAAATATAATTTATTTTGAGTGAAAAGATACATGTTATAATAGTTCCTTTCGTGACCGATCTATAAACATAATTCTTACTTTGCCAATCTGTATAATTTTTGTGTTATTTATAGTCAAAGTTATTAATGTTTGACTTTAGAAAAAACTAAACGTTATATTCTGGAACGGGGCGAGTACCACGATACTTCTTTGTGATCCTTACACTAGCCTAAAACCAAACCATTATCACGAGTTTACGACTGTTATCTCAAAAAAAAAAAACGAGTTTACGACTACAATCTCAACCAATTGGCTCAGCGTAACGAAACGAAGCGAAGAAATGAGGGCCAGCCTATCCTTGGCGTCCAGCTTGCCGACGAGATGTCGAGAAGTAAGCCCTCGTGCAGGCCCACTAATTTTTTTAGGAACGTGCAGGCCCACTAGCTTGGCCATGGTTGCCAGGACAAGGTTGGCGTCTTGGCGATCTCCCGGGGCTTGGCGCCTAGTGGTAAGCTGACAAGAACGTCACTGCAGGACAAACGGCAAACCTGAACGATCAGACAACAGCAGACGTAAAACCCATAGACTGACAGTTTCGTGATCTGCTATTCTGCCTGACATGCTGGATGGTTTTGCTGAAAGCCATAATGGTTACAGAGTACTGGGCTCGTGGGCTCATCAACCCTAAGATATCGCAGTGCAATAAATCATTTGATACTTTTCACTATTTATTTCAACTTTTTACTATTTCTCCCTCACAAAACACGCCCTAAAATTACAGTGCAAACTAAAGATAAGAAAGCTTAAGTATGCTATTTACCCTCTTTTCTCTAGCAGATAAGCATGGGCAGATTTTCCCTGCCAAGTGATTTGCCAGCATCGAAATCAGACAAGAGTCCGACTAGAAAACGAAAATGGTTTGCACGAGTAGCTTGCAAAAGAAAACGAAAAGCTAATGAGTCCGAGCAACAAGTGTCATCCACTCCCTTGCGTGCCTCGTGATCTCGACGCTCGTGTCCGAGTCCGAGCAATCTAGGAGTCCGACTAGAATTCCCACGATGTGAGGCTATAAGAAGCAAGGCCCGTTCCTCCTGTGCCATCCAACGCAATCTCCCCTTGCTTGTCGCCGCCGCAGCCATGGAGAATCAGAAAAGGCTCTCCTTTACCATCCCTTCCAACCCCCGCCGGCTCACGTTTCGTGCTCGCCCCGCCGCCGCCGCCGTCGACGAAGAAACAAGCCCACCCTCCACGCCTTCCCCGCATTTCATCACCGAGTTCGACCCCTCCGAAACCCTAACTCCCACCGCGGCGGCGGCGGCGCCCGTTGCCATCACACCAATCCCCAATTCCCACCTGTTCCAAAGATTCATTCCGTCCGACCCCTGCGAGCGACCATCTCTCCCCACCACCACCACCGAGGAAGGTATCGATTTCACCGCTGCGGAGTCCGGCGACGCCAACCCCACCTCAATTGCTTCCTCCTCCAGCTTCGCCTACGGCCTCAACAAATCGAAGAAGGCACCTCCTCAGGCAACCAGTAGTGCCGAGCTCATGCGACTGCGGTTCAAGCAGGACATTGCCGCTCTTCCCGACCACGGTGATGCAGAGGAGGACAGCATGCTTTCTGGAAAGGATTTTGCTGCGGCGTTCCTTAAGGCCTATGGCTGGAGGAAGGGTGAAGGTATTGGAAGGAACAATAAAGAAAAGGGAGATACAAAAGGTTTCTGTCGTGGCCACCGCCCTGGCACACAGATCAGACAGATGATGTCGGCCTGCAACCATGATGATTGGATTGTTGGCAAGAAGAATGTGACGGAAATTGGAGCTCGGAAGAAGAGAATGAGAGAGATTAGAGATAGTATTGAGGTGAAGGATTCTAGCACCAGACAGAAGCGTCCTTGTAAGAAACGGGCTGCGAAGGAAGTTCATGTAAAAAAATAGTAATGGCTGTCATTTCCTAGAAGGTAATACGACTGGTGGCAGTACAGCTGAAACTGTCCGATAGTTACATAGCAATATTCTGGTTCGGATTGTTAGTGAGAATTTGTTGTGGATGTAGTGAGCCCACAACATCTAATGTATTGATGGATGATGGATCAGAGCTGCTACTGGGACTGCAGCATGATATGCTGGAAACAGTTTTGCCTCGAACCAATGGGCGGGTGCTTGTGCTCTTTGGGGAGCACAAGGGGATGCATGGACACCTGGTACAGAAGAACGAGGAGGAGGAGACAGGATTAGTGGAGGCTTCAGAAACCAAAGATATTATACGCGTGAGCTACAATCAAGTTGCTGAATACGTTGTGGGGGGGGGGGGGGGGAGTGTCTTGCGTATTGACTGTTCTATATTCATTAGCTAACTGTCCCACCAATTGTTTTTTTTTTTGCGGCTGTGCCTTGGCACGTATTTCATTAAGAGGGAGGAGAATTACATAGTACACAGATGCAACATAGAGTTCAAGTCATCCGGGATAGATGACTTATGGCAGTGTGATAAGTCTAAAGATTAAGTATTACATCGTTACTAATTGGCGACCAGCGGACGGAACTAAGCTGGGAAGATGCTGAGTAGTTACAGGCGAAAGCATTGTAGGAAACCTTGCCTGCCTCCAGATGGCTGCTTCGTTACTGATGTGTGCCAAGAGTTGTGTCGTTGTTTTATCTTGCCTGTTAAAAGTTCTAGCATTCCGTTCAAGCCATATATTCCAGGCTATCAGCACCACCATTGAGTCAAATAATTTCCTTGAGTCCTTGTGTACCTGCTTACGTCGCCGAGACCACCAGGCTGCTAGTGAATCGTCTGCAAGCGTCGGGCATAGGCGATCTGCACGTACTTTGCGAAGGAGGGCAAACCAAATCTGCCGGCTGTAACAGCAGCCCATCAGCAAGTGATCTATTGTTTCCGACTCTTGTCCGCACAGGATGCATGTGTCATCATCTTGTAGGTTATGCCTCTTCCTACGTGCAGCAGTCCAGCACCGACCGTGTAGAGCCAGCCACACAAACAATTTACACTTTGGAGGCGCACGTGTTTTACTAAAGATTATTGCCCCGGGGATGGCCTGCTGTCCCAGAAAGAAGGCCTTGTAGGCCGATGTTGTGGTGAATTCGCCATCTGATGTCCATTTCCACCATGGCTTGTCGCGTGTTGTGTTGTCCAGTGTGATCCCTCTAACCTTCTCCCAGACATATAGATAATCAAGAATGACTTGAACAGTTAGCGCCCCAGTGATATCTCTTACCCATCTCGTACCTTGCAAGGCCTCAAATAATGTACGTGTGACTCTAATGCGTGGGCGTACTGCTTGGAAGAGGCATGGAGCCATGTCAGCGATCGACTCCCCTGCAATCCATTTATCAGTCCAGAATAGGGTCTTGTGGCCATCCCCCACCCTTATCGAGACGGACGCATGAAACATGGCGGCGACCTGAGGCTCCACTTCATCCGGTAGGTTGGACCCTGGGCTTAGTGTCGTCAGTTCGCTTGAGCCATAACCAGCGGAGACGCAAGGCATAGCCCATGATTTGTAAGTTTGGAACTCCAAGACCCCCAAGTTCTGTAGGGCGGCACACATTAGGCCAGGCTAAGAGGCACTGTCCGCCAGAGACCTTGTCTGTACCTTGCCAAAAGAAAGCCCTTCTTCGTGTGTCAATGCACTTAATTGCCCAATGAGAGAGTGCCACTGCTATAGCCATGTGGATTGGGATGGCGGACATCTTGACCTTGACCAGAACGCTGCGACCAGCTCTGGACATCATACGTGCTTTCCAAGTGGGCAGGCCCGACTTGATCTTGTCCACTAGAGGCATGAGATCATTCTTTTTTAGCTTGGTAACAGATAGTGGGACACCAAGATATTTACATGGGAAAGGTTGCAGCTGACCCGGGAAGAATGACATCAAAGCGACCGTGTGTTCCAGGTTGCACTGAATTGGGGAAATGAGGCATTTGCTTGGATTGACATGGAGTCCAGATGCCCAGCCAAACAGCTGGAAGATGGTGTTGGTGATGACCAGATCCTTCTGAGATGGTGAGAGGAATAGAACCACATCATCTGCGTAAAGGAAGATCCTTTCCTTGATGCGATCTGGCCCCAGCGAGTTGAGCAAACCCTCATTGTCTGCTAACTTCACAGTGGAGTTCAACGCCTCCATAACCAGCACAAACAGTATAGGAGAAAATGGATCTCCTTGTCTGAGCCCCCTCGCATGGCAAATTCTTCTGCCCGGTGTGCCATTAACTATAATTTTGGTACTTGCTGTGGATAGAACCAGGCTAATCCAGTTTAACCACCGCCTGGTGAACCCCATGTGTTGCAGGATGTCCAAGGGGAAAGTCCAGTTCACAGTATCAAATGCTTTTGCAATGTCCACTTTGATCAACGATGTCGGCTGCTTCTTACGGTGCAACATTTTGGCCGTTAGTTGAACGGAGCGGAAGTTGTCATGGATCATTCTACCCCTTATGAATGCACTTTGATTCTCACGGACTAATCTGGGGATGTAAGTGAGGAGTCTATTGGCTAATACCTTGGTAAACAGCTTGGAGAAGCTATGAATCAAGCTGATTGGACGATAATCCCCCACAGTGCTGGCATCATCTTTTTTGCAAAGCAGTACCATGTATGCTTGGTTAACTAGGTATAAACTTCTGGCGTCAAGCGACCACCAATTGGTCCCACCAATTGCTTACTTCTGTTTCTTTTGTCGTTTTGAAACCGTCAGTTGGTTTCTTGGATATGAAACACTGAAAAACTTCCTAGTTTGCTCGTTTTTCCCTTATATTATATAGAGTCTGCTATGTAAACTTTTAGTTACAATTAGGTGGTTTTGTCACTCTCAAGGGATTTCGAGTTTCCAGCAGTGCAAAACTACTAGTTGATTAAATTAGGAGATCTAACACGTGTTGTATGCGTGACTCATCTGTGTTTCGGTGTGACTTTTATCCAGTTATTATGAAAATAAACAAACACATATTTTTTTTTATCACTGCTACCTTTGATGTTATATCATAAAGTGTCAGTTTAGACAACTTCGGATTCACAATGTTGAAAGATATATGCCAAATATGCAGCAATGAGTTGATTCCATTCTACCAATTGTGTGGTATTATGGCGTCTATAGTTGATTATGTTATTGCGCCTAGTTGATTATGTTATGTCGCCTATAGTATGCATGCGAAGCATCAATTTCATGGGTTGCCTTCAGAACACATGCATCCACACATTTGGGCCTATCCGCCCCTGATTATGTGTAAAGGATGTGAAGACAAGATGTACTTGTACTTTAGCATTTGCATGTGTGTGCTGAACTTTTAATACGCTGCGAGATTCTTTTTCAATTATTATCCTGGTCCAGCCCTGGTTCTATTTGAAATTAACCGTCGTGTTTCAATTATTATCCATACAAAAACGTGCAGTGCAGTGCTATCGCACGCGCTCAACCTTACCAACCGCCGCATCGCAACACTCATAAAATGGACGTTGCATTGCATTGCATTGCTCGCAACTCGCAACCGCAGCTGCATGCCTTGAGCAAAAACACTCGTCGATACATATGGACAGCGCCAGCATTCCCAAGAATGTCTGCGTCATCGGCGCGGGCATGTCCGGCCTTGCGGCGGCGCGCGAGCTGCGGCGCGAGGGCCTCGCCGTCACGGCCATGGAGCAGCGCGGCGACGTCGGCGGGCAGTGGCTGTACGACCCCACGACCGACGCCGGCGACCCCCTCGGCATCTCGTCGGCGCCGGTGACGAAGGTGCACAGCAGCATGTACGCGTCCGTGCGGCTCATCAGCCCGCGCGAGTGCATGGGCTTCTCCGACTTCCAGTACCTCAAGGACTTTTGCGCCGCGTTCGGGCTCGAGGATGCCGTCAAGCTCAACACCAAGGTCCTGCGCGTCGCCATGGCGCCGCCGCCGTCGTCGGAGGCTACCGGCGGTGGGACACCGGTCGGGTACTACTCGGACGTCAAGTGGCAGGTGAGGTATGTGCGTGTCGAGCAGGACGGTGACGAGGGTGTGGCCGTGGAGGAGGTGTTCGACGCCGTGGTCATCGCCAATGGCCACTACTCGCAGCCAAGGTTGCCAAGAATCAAAGGTACATGATCCATCGATCTAGTAGTTGAACTGAATCTTGGTGCCATGCGAATGAACTAGCTCGCCTGTCTGACGGACATGGATCTACCTCGATATAATCAGGAATGGATGTGTGGCGGAGGCGGCAGCTGCACAGCCACTCTTACCGTGTTCCGGATCCCTTCCGCGGCGAGGTACTTGAATTATTACACTATACTGTCACGTGTCACGTGCTGTACTTCAATTATTACACTATGATAATAATGTCAGGTGGTGGTGGTGGTCGGCTGCGGGGAGAGCGGCCTGGACATAGCGACGGAGCTCTGCGGCGTGGCCAGTGGGGTCCATCTCACGGCCAAGTCCATGGAGGCCGCCACGACGCCGTCACGATGGCGCCGTGGCTGTCGTTCGTTGGCGTTCCGATGGCGGTGTTCGCGCCGTGGTTCTTCGAGGCGCAGGCGAGGTGGATCGCCCTCGTGCTGTCGGGGAGGAAGACGCTGCCGTCACCGGAGGAGATGGTGAGGGCGGTGGAGGAGGATTACCGCGCACGGGAGATGGCCGGCGTTCCGACCAAGCACACGCACTTCATCCCCGCCGTCGAGCCCATTGTATGTACTGATCGATCTCTCCTACTCGCTTCTTGCAAGTAGGAATAATCTCAGTCCCTCCATGCATTGTGAACACAACCTGATGCGCGTGTCTCATTGGTCATGCTCATGCATCGATATGATCATGATCTCAGGAGGCCTGGGAGTTCGTGTACAGGCACTCGGACCTGCCGCGTATGGAGGACTGGAAGGTGGAGCTGTTCGTGACCTCCTTCGTGAAGAACAAGGAGGAGGACCGGGAGGCGTTCCGCGACCGCGACGACGACAGCGAGAGCGTCCGCGAGGGCCTGCGGAGATGGCGCCGCGTCGCCGGTGCTCAGTACGAGGCTGCTCTCGCCGCCGCTTCTGGTGATCACGCTGATGATGCTGACGTGGCGTCGTCGGTGCACAACAAGCCTGCCATCATTGCCGGCTCCATGCAAATTCCCAAATCTGAACGGAGCAGCGGCAGCCCCACAGAACGTGGCATAAATACGTCCCTGTGCCACGGATTGGTGCCGTGATAGTTGTCCCCTTTTATTTCGCAGAGCATCTCCGGTGGGAGCTCAAATGAGCTCCTACTCTAAAATTTAGGAGCCCAAGCAAAAAAAATCTTTTCAGCCAAAGAAAAAAACCTTTTCTAATGGGGCTCTTAAACTCCCTCCTATTTTACATGCCCTTCCAAATTTCTCCTTTAAATCCCTAGATTTGGGAGCCTCTCATCCTCCCTCTCAAACCATCATCCTTCTTCTAAAACCATGGATCCCACCATTTTACATGCCTCACTAGTGTATTGATACATGCCCCACTGGAGTTGGATGCAAATTTGGCCTCCTAAATCTTACATGTGAGCTTGTAAAATAGGATTTAGGAGTCCAAATTTATAAGCGCACTGGATTTACGTGACTTCCCTCTCTTTCTGTCACTCCCGTTGGTCGCGAATCCATTGCCTGATCAGGTAAGTAAGCTGGTGTTCTTCTTGGTTCCCCGTCGCTTTCGTCTACTCCTGCAGTTGTGGTCCCTTCCCCCTTTTCTTTCCTCCCGTTCCAGATCCGACAGCACGTGGTGATCCCTTTGTTCATGTCTTTTCTTTGGTTCTGGATCCTGTATCACGTCTTTGTGTTTCTCAATCAATATAAATTGGGCTCCAGATGTGCAAATGGAAGTTTCTCAATCAATCTATCGTACTCACGTCCAATCATCCATCTGGGCCACTCACATCGTCTCCATCTGGGTGAATCTATAGTGGCTCAACTTTGATCTTCATCTTTCGACAGTTTACGTTTTGTAAGTTGTCACTGTGGGTCGTTCAACACGACTTTTGTTTTTATGCACACTTCACCAATCAAAATCATCATGACCGCGTCGCATTTTCCATGACCATTGCTACCGCCAGAGCCACAACAATAGCAGATCGGAGCCAAAGTCAGGACTATATAAAATGACGATGGTTATTGTAGCACGTTAGTTAACACTGACGAGTTATCAATTTAAGGCCACGGAATTAAATAAATCGAACAAAATGGTAGTATATACTTGTAGGAGATGTTCCAGTATACTCCATCCGTTTAAAATTATTAGTCATTCTTTTTTTACTAGATCCATTGAAGATGCTTGTCTAGGTTCATAGAAGATGCAATAAATTTAGACACTCAAAATAACACAATGATGACTAATAATTTAGAATGGAGGGAGTAATAAATAATACAAGACTCAGGCCATTTCCAACCCTCCATGTAGATGGTTTCTATAGCATTAATTAGGATGTCACATAGGACATTTTGCTTAGGCAGTCTCAGTGGGGGTTTCATGGGCAATAAATAGAGTGTCACATATGCATTTTTTATGATGTTGCACTGCATTAATGAAGAGAGAAGTGAAATGAGTTTCATGGGGATGAAACTCTCCCTACACAGTTACCTAGACACATTTTGTCTTGCATGTAGCATAGGGAACAAACTATGCATTGAGAGAGGGGTGTTTCATCCTAGTTTCAAACATTTTTTTGATGATGTGGCACTCTAGGTAATCGTGTCCATGAAACTCCCATTGAGAATGGCCTTATGTGTCACTCTAATAAATGAGAGAGAATAAGAAAAGCAAGAAACTAGATCTTGCATGAGACCCAGTGTCTACACGAGAACCTATCCAATAGACACTACCAATTTATGCATTGGGGGAGTATGGTGTCTTCATAATAAATGTGAAACAAATATGATTGGTGACGAAAATATGGAGTGAGTTTATCAAGCAGCACTTTCTTCTGCATGAGTACTCGGTAATGACAGATTGAGTGAGCTAAGATCTTCAGGGACTTGATAAACCTCGTGCCACGAGAAACCTGTCCACGGATCCCAGCTACGAAGTCCATGACGTCAGTTTTCCTGTATCTAGCCGGTCGCTTCTCGTCCAATAAACCAGCTGCCGGCTCAAGCGCTTTCTCACGGCCCACACCATAGAACACGGCCAGTGACATCCTCCCTTTCTTTGCATTCGTCACGACCCTATGCACTGGACTCTTGAAGATTTCGCTCTGTCGGAATTCGAGGTTTTCCGAGATCCTTGCGGAGAGGTTTGCACGCGTGGCGAAGCTGGTGCAGCCGCCTCGTCGCGCAAGTGGTGTTGGAGTTCGCCTTCCTGGTTTGCAATGCAAAGCCAGGAGCCGAAGATGAAGGAGGCGCCTGCCTCGAACTTGGTGACGATGGAGGCGCTGAAGGTGGCCATCGACTCTTTACTTGAGACTCGACGAGTTGATCCCACGGACGGCGCCAAAGTGTCGGCGATTTATGCTGACTGGGTTCTCGAGGGGGTGCCCCGAGAGGAGGGTTTAGGGAGAAGTCGTCGAGAATCTAGAGCCGAAGGTGACAAGAGACGGTTTAGACAGGTTCGGGTCGCCGGAGCGTAATACCCTACGTCCTGTATGGTGTATCTTGTATTGATTATGATGTTTTGAGGGGGTCCCTGCCTCGCCTTATATAGTCCGGTGGGCAGGGTTACATGGGAACCGTATAGGACTAGGAGACTTTTACAAGTTTATCTCTAATTCCCTAATACAGTATATCCAAACCGACTAGGACTAATCCTTGTCTTGTGCGTCAAGTCTTGTTCATGGGCCGGCCCATAGGATGGGCCGCCAGGGTTGTTTAGTCCGTCAGGACTCTACACCCACACCGCATTTCTGCAAGACTTTAACCACCGGATCTATAGCATTCAAAGCAAGGGGAAGGGGAATGGTTAATCATACTCGGCGGCAAACGGAGGCGATGGAGCGGTAGCCGGCCAGCGATGGCAGAAGGGAACGACGACCGCGGCACACGCCATGGACTGGCAATATTCCCCGCCGAAGACCAGAGTTCTCAATTTTCCATTCTCGCGGTGACTACTGGACGGGATTACTGGATGAACCGTCGAGGTCGCTGGCCGGCCGCCGCAATGGGATCATCCCCCAAGCGGCCGGCGGCGAGCCGAGAGAGAAGGGGAAGAGAGAGACGCTAGCTGATGAGTCAGGCCAAGATGGCCAGCCCACGCTGACCATCTTTAGGCTTTGGTTTGGGCTCTAATGAAAATGCAGGAAATTTGGGCCCACGTAATGGCCCATCAATGCTTGTGAACTGAAAAAAAGAAGCAAACCATGCATCGCGCTATCGTCCATATTTGCATTTTTTTAGGTGCTAGGATCGTTCCGATTAAAAGAAGACGACCCTAAGTCCCTAGCAACTTGCCGTGGTCAAAATCTATGATTTGTACTACGAGTTTACATGATTACATCTTTAGGATACAGATTAAGGGTTTTGAAGATCTTTGATTAAGAGGGCATCTGTAGGATATGGATCAAGGGTGCATGGTTCTATAGTCGTAGTCGACCTTGTTTAGATTGCCAACTTTCTACCTATACTTTACACACCCACAATTGTGCCCTCTCTCACAGAACACGAACACGTTTTTCAATGCGTCAACTTTCGATCAACTTTCTGAACTAAACAACCAAACAACACGTTTCTCTCCAGAGAGGATCTCCTCCGTTAACAGAGAAACATCCTTTGGATCTAGTATGGAATTTTACCATGATCTAGAAGTGCACATTTTTACCATTATCTAGAAGTACACCTCTTTCGTGGATGACATTTAAGAAAACTTCGTTGGAAGGTTCCATAATAGTCTCCATCACACTTTTCGTACCGTCGTCATATGGGTTTTCGTATGGTCTTACGTTTAACTCTCAATCAACATCATGGATGGTATGTATAAACCTTCCCTTTTTAACGTTAACGAACATTTGTTGTCTGCTGACATGTACGACGTTCATTTATCAAAGCCCCGAATTTAGTAACAACGTAACCCCTGTATTTATCTAAAAGATGTATAACAACGTAACCAAACTATATAGCATGAACACTGAACTTGACTGACACCTAACTCTGCAATCACAATTCCAAAGCGGTTCATTATTAAACACTGACACTCATTACTCACGGACCCATAGTTGTAAAGAGAACGTATTAAGAATAGCTTAGATCTTCAAAGTCTCGATAAATCTCTTTCCTTTGGAGAAATGCTCACGGAGTCCAACAATGTAATCAAAGGCCTTGATTTTTCTGTATCGCGCAGGTCGCTTCTCGTCCAGCAAACCTGCCGCTGGCTCAAGCATTTTGTGACCTTGCACGCCGTAGAACATGGCTAGTGAGAGTCTCTCCTGCTCTGAGTTCGTCACAACCCTGTGCACCGGACTCTTGAAGATCCCGTTGTTCATTATCTGCATCAGAATTTCACAACCAAATTCAGCACTGGATTCAGGAACTTGGATGGACATAAATGAAGTTATTTTTCATTTTTCCCAGTCATCCAATTGAAGAGAGAAGTAGCTTGGATTTTAGGATCCCTACCTCCATGGAGTCTGCCAAGTTGACCACCAACGTGTGAGGTTTGGATGGAACAGCGTACCAAATGCCATCTCGCTGAACTTGCAGGCCACCAACACCATTTGCAACCAGAAGTATCGTGAGAGCACCACCGTCAGAGTGAGGCCTGGCGCCAAAGACGAGCTCAGGCCTTGGACAAGGAGGATAGTAGTTGAACCTGGCCAATGCCGGGGCCTTGTCACCGCCGATCTGGCTGATGAAATAATCTTCATCTAGCTCCAAAACCCTGGCCATAGCTCGCAAGATTTTTCTGGTAATTGTCTTCGTTTTTGATGCGTACTCATGCAGAATATCCCTGCAAACAAGGCCTTGACCAGTTTATTCAAAAAGTAAAATTTTCACTTTATATGCCTCTATATCAGTTGTATAATTTCGTTTTGAAATACTATTTCTCATTATGCCTCAAACTCAACATATGAACACTCAAATGTGATCTTTTTACTCTCTGTAGAATTAGAATATACTAGATAACATTTGAAGAAATTTCTGGGAAGTGAAATGATTACCTGAAAGATTCAGGGTGTTTAGGCCAAAAAGCAAGGTTCCTCTCGTCTTCTGGATCCACCCTGATGAACAACCGATCATGCCAATCCAGCGTCTGATCTTTAGATAAAACCACATCAGTACCATATCCTTCCACCTGGAAGCGCTTGCCACCGATCAGGTTACTGTATTTCTGTTTCTCTTCTAGCGGCTGGTGGAAAAAATCTCGAGATGCGCCCATCACAGCGTCCATCAGAGATTCTTCTATCCCATGGTTGGTAATCTGAAGGTAGATAACTGTTGGCTTCAATCGATGATCCAAAAGGGAAAGCTAAAGAACTGATGAGCAGCTCACCAGGAAGAGCCCCCAGCTCTGCAGCGCTGACTGGAGTTTGGCAGCCTCGTCGTCCTCCGTCAGCCTGCTGAGGTCTATCATTGGGATAGGCTCCGGCATGTCAGTGGCGAGCTGGCTTCCAGGACGATCCTGCTCCTGAAGCACAAACTGGCTCGGTGGCTCCACCACGCCTGCGGCTACCTCTTGCACGGGTGTTGGCACGCTCCATGACTCGTCAGCCATTAGTGTTCGTGGGGGGTGGGGGGCGGGTGTACTCTGCTTATTACTTTTGCTCCAGAATAAGCAGCTCTTTGGTCATACTTATAGTCTTTCAATGCCCTGAAACTTGCAGTTGAAGTCATCGCCGGTTATTTTACTTGCTCATAGTCAAGTATAGTCATCATCATAAAATACTTCTTGTTACAGAGTCATCGAGGAATATTATAATAGTCAGCAACCAAATTGGTGGAAAGGAATAACAAGCAATCTTCTAAGAGAGGCAACCTCTAGGACCATAAATGAAGCTCTAGAACAGGTGTGGAATAATGTACTACTTTAGATATTATAACAGTTTAGTAACTCAGGGTTAAATTATTAGTAATTATACCTATTCTTCGTATTATTTGAATTCACACCCCCGATTTTCAGGCCACTGCCAAGGAGCTCGTGGCGCAGTGGCAAAGGCCACTGGCCGGGAGGCTCCCGTCCAGGGTTGAAACCCTTGGTGCGTCACCTAAAACTTTAGGGGTCTCTCTTGGAGTGCTTCTTAAAAAAAAAAGATTTCAGGCCACTGATATCAAGAATATTGATGATTTTCCATCCTATTCATTGGTCCTGAGCCACATGTCAATGGGAGAGTGATATGACGAATTGTCGAACGCCACGGCATGGGACCGCAAAGTCACAATTTTTTCTCCGTATGATAGCAGCAAGAAAACAACATAAGTAGCTTCAGAGAAGGAAGGTGAGAGTTGTCATTGTGTTGAGATATTCTCCAAGCTATGTCACGACAAAGACTTAAACAGTCTACGGTTCATCTCCTTCAGATGTTCCATTCAGTTTTTCTTTTCCTCTTCAACATATCTGCACACGATTCTTCCTTTCCCTTTAGAAGTTTCATCAAATATGTTGCCACTAAAATCCTTATTATTACTGAAAATTTGCCACCAAAATCCTTCCTCTACTTCTAACGCTACAGAAAGTATATAGGATGGCAATGTGACTGTGAAATCAATCAGTTCCATTTTCTTTATATCAGAGAGAGGCTGGGTGCAAAGATCCAGATCAGACCTCGGATAGCATGGGCACAACCACAATAGCTATAAAGTGTAGTGTTTACTGTTGAGCATCGGCATGCACACGGATCCGTTATCACCAAACTTTTTGGCGACACGATGGTACAGGTTTCCAACCACATCCTCAGTTAACAGGCCCATACAAGTTGAAATTCAGAGCCCTTATTTTGTTTGCCTCAGAGACTAAACGAACTCCATTATGGCATGGTTTATCTTCACCATGTAAATGATGATTTTCGTTACTCGAGGGAAATGTTCAGGGATCCTAGTAAAGTAGTCTTTAATTATCACCTTAGTCTGCGTGGAAATACCTAAACTCTCACCTGAGTGATAGAACCCTTCAACTCAGATTTTTGCTGGGGCAAAAAATTGAGTGATTTGATCACCCAAATCACTCAAGTGAGAAAAGCCCTCAAATCACGCAAGTGCCAAATAGACAGACCCAACACTGCAATGTTGTTGCAGGGGAAAATAACAGCAACATGCAACTGCAATGTAAATCAATTTTACCTTCGCTTGTACACATATGTCGCAGGAAACGACGAAGCTTTAGCTCAGGCCTTGCTTCCAATGTCCCCCATTGCGCCGCACACCGCCGTGTAGAGGGGAAGATTTACCCGCGACCTCGAATCATTTGTCTCCCCTCGATCCTGCCGTTGCGCGCGACGGAATCAGTTGCTCGCAGCTATGCAACCGTCCCGCCGCCGCCGTCGCCGCAGTAGTCCCCCCCTCGAGAAGTGTTGATGCCTGACCGCCGCCGACCGCCGTCGTCCGATCTGTCGCCGCGAGCGCCAGCCGATGCAAACGAATTCCTCCGCCGCGCTGCCGCCGATCTATTTGGTCCCCGCGAGGGGCAAACCGGACAAGCGCCGCCGTCGAAGTGCGCCGCCACTGGGCCCCAACCGCCGCGGGCGCAATCGCCAGCTCTCACGGTGCTCTGCCGCGAACCATTGTGTGGGCTGTGGGCAACTGGAACTGCAGCGTTCCCTATGCTTTGTTTTTTATGAGAAACCAATCACTATGCTTGCAAATAACCTATTCATTTAATCTCTTCTTCACTAAGGATAATGTTAATGTTAATGTGTCAAAGGCAAACACCAAAGAGTGAAAGACATGAAAGTATGAAACAAACCACAACGACTTGAATACACGACTGCAGTTAAAAAAACGACTTGAATACACTTTATTTTCTAACAAAATCAACATATTCAACACTCTGTGTGTTGCAAGTTTTCGTCCAAGTCCTCTTTACTACACATATCTATATCTTTGCAGTCTCGATAACCAATTTTCCTTGAGCAAAGTATTCAAATAACCCAGCAATATATTCTTTAATCTTCACCTTCTTGTAAAGTGCCGGATGGTTCTCATCTATCAGTTTACCGGCAGGCTGGATTTCTCTTTCAGGATCTAGAGAATAAAACATAACCACAGATAGCCTCTCCTTTTCTGCATCCGGCACAACTCTATGCACTGGGCTTTTGAAGATCCCATTGCTCATTATCTGTGTACATAAAAAAACGCACAATTCGATGAAACAAAAAAAAATATTGGAATACATATACATCATGAAAAAAATCACAATTATCGGTCTTGCATTCATAATGTCTAGTCAGATTACCCACATTTTAATTTCCCACTTCCAATCATGATAAAAAAAATATGATCAATGAAGCATTTAGGACTGATTGCTCATTACCTCCATTTGGTCTCCTAGGTTGATGAGCAGGGTGTCTGGTTTGTTTGGAACATTGTACCATTCTCCATCTCTGAGAACTTGAAGTCCACCAATATTGCTGTCTACCATGACAAGCGTAATGAAACTGGCATCGGTGTGAGGCTTGAGGCCGAACACAAGTTCTGGCCTCGGACATGGAGGGTAGTAGTTGAATCTGGCGTAAGTTTCAGCTTTGCCACTGAACTGGTTACTGAAGTAGTTGCCGTCAAGCTCCAATAGCTTCGCCATTTCTGGGAGAAGACAATCCTTCAATGTCGTGCATTTTGTGGTGAACTCGTGCAGGACATCCCTGCATAGAAAGACGGCCATGACACAATTAAGGTTTTCGTACAATTGTTTTTCCGGTTCGATGGGGTTAAGTCCCCCTTGCCTCGGGAGTCGGGAGTAAAATAAAATCATAAAAGGTTTCAAATGAAAATTAAAACAAGATCACTCGTGAGACATGCTTCCAATTCTATGATCCTTGTAAATCTGATAGAAAAAAACGACAATGAATGTCGTCACAAATTATAAAGCACCAACTTGAAAAAAAAAACTATGGTTTATGCTATATATATACACACGTACAGTTCACTGTATATTCCAACCAATCTCTAATTACTTTTGAACATAATTTATTATATGATTTAACCAATGTTTTTCTTTCCGTGGTAGGCAATATGCTCATCGGCAGTGAGCAACTTGTTGTGACTTCGTCGATCTCGCTCATATTGGTAAGTTAAGGTTGTATGTGTATATTCATATGGGGTAAGCGTGTGTGCTTGTGAGACTCCTGTACTGTGCTTTAAAAAACATCTCTAGAAACTTTTGAACATGAAAGCTCTTTTGAAGGTTACTATTTTGCCGGCCCTAAACCAATTTATTTGTGAGTTTTACATACAAACTAGGTAATAAAAAACTCGACAAATTAATAAAGCCCCCCAAAAAAAAGTTCACCTGAGACACGGTGGCCATAGTGCAAGGTTCCTCTCATCTTGCGGCTCCACCTTGAGGTAGTGGCGGTCGCTCCAGTCCAGGACCTGTTCCTCGGTCGCTACCCTGTCGTTCCCGTACCCCTCGAGCTGGAAGTTGCCGCCGACCATGTTCGTGTACCTCTGCTTCTCCACCAACGGCTGCCGGAAAAACTCCCTTGACGCCTCCGTCACGGCGTCCATGAGAGAAACCTCGATGCCATGGTTGGCAACCTGCACATGGATCACATAATCGTTTTTTTTTTACGAAGTATTTCATTAAGAAAAAAAAAACAGTTACAAACATTGCTCGGTGTAGGCCAAACAGAGATTCGCCTCTCCAAACACACGAAAGGACTAAAAAGAAGAGAAAAACAGAAAAAATGCCGACGAGACAAACGCGCATGCGTGGCGCCAGCATCGCAAACGGGCAGGCTGCGTGAACGCCGAGGTCGACGTCGTTGCAACGTCCTCCCAGCAGTGAAGCCATGTCAGGCCATGGCGCGCATAGATCTGAGCGTTGGTGGAGGAGCAAACGCAGATCTCGTCCTCAAACGGGGAGAACGACCAGCAGCCGCGCGGATCAGAGCATCACAGTGCCAGGTTGATGGATCTCACCATGGCTGAGGAAGGTAGGAGGAGGAGGAAGGGAGAGGCACGGACAGGAGCCGCTTGGCCCAGTCGCTGGCTGGCCGCCGCCGCCGCCACTGTCGGCGGCGGCGGCGGCCGGCGAGGCTCCGACGACGGGCCTGCTGGTGAGGACGACCAAGGCGGGCTTCCATGGATCACATAATCCGACATGATCACACGACTCGCGGCCTACATGAATGTTCCCTACGTTCTTCAACATGGTACATATTCTGTTTGCAGCAAGCTAGGCTGTGTGCGTGTGCAGTGTGCGTACCAGGAAGAGGCCCCAAGATTGTAGCGCCGCCCGGAGCTTCGCGGCCTCGCTGGCGCTCTCGCCGTCGGCTGCCGGCTGGCAGAGGCGCCCGAGGTCGATGACGGGGACCGCCGCCGTGGGCGTCTCCTCGGAGCCGTCGTGCGCGCGCCTCGCGACGTACCGGGACGGCACGCCGCCGTCGTCCCCGGCGCCATGGCGGCCGGCGGCGAGCTCCTGCACCGGCAGAAGCGGCGCCGGCTCCTCCCCGGCGTTTTCCATGCGTGCGGATAACGTTGACTTGCGAGCACAGGGTCCCGTGTTCGAACAGGACAGGACAGCGATGATCACACGCAGACCCACTCTCCACTGATTTTTGTACTGGTAATGGAAGTCCTGAACGTACTGATCAAGACTGCAGATGCGAATTGCTTGTTTCAGCGCCTGGACAGATTGGTCACGGATCGAGCCTTTTCTTTACGCCAAATGTCATCCTGTTTACTACACCAAGGCAACATGACCTCATTTTAGTTAAAGGAATACTAGAAATCTTCGCTGCAGATTCCGGCCTTCACACAAACATTGAAAAGTGCCTTCACACAAATACAGTCTCCTTGCTACAGCACTTCCAGGGCCAAGATACAGCACTACCATGGTCGTGTTCGGACAGGGACAGGGATGATCACACACACGTCGTCGTGTCCCGTTTGCTTATTGCTGCGGCTGCTACAGCCATAAATCCACAATCACGGCCCGTGTTGTTGGCATCCGGCGTTGAGCATGCACGGTGAGTTGTTCGTGTCATGACTCATTCGGCAGCGCCGCAGCGGCGGCACACGTATGGTGGATCCGGCAGGTCGCGGCGTCGCCGTGTCGGCCGATCAGTGTCGTGTGCGGACTAGTGCAGGTCCGTGAAAGATGCGTGCCGTTACTCTCCATTCCTGCCGTCTTCATCTTCGTCAGCCGTCAGGCCTCTGCCAGCCACACCGATCCTATCGTCGCGACTCGCGACCATCTCATGGGCGAGACGGCGACAAACTGACCGACTCGAGCTCTTATCGTGTCCGCGAAAGGGACAAGCAGCTTCACCAACAACACTGGCTTTATTTCATCATCTCCACAAACCAGATACAATACAAGATTATTGCGCGAAGAACTTACATCTCTTACTATCTCGTACTGAACGACACGGTAATAACGACATGCATGTTTAGTGGTACCACGTGGACACGGTGTTCTTGACTGACGACACTGGCTGACACGATCACACGAGCTCAACAAGCTAGCTAGCACACCGACCGGCGTTAAGCCACCTTCATCTCCTGCTGCTGCTCCGGCTGATCGACCTTGATCTTGAGGTGATCAATAGTACGCTCACCAAGCGCGAACGCGTCCCAGAACCCATCCCCAAACGTCTTGGCCCTAAGCTTCTTGTACATCGCCGGCCGTTCGTCGCCGACGAGCTCCTCGATTGGCATGAATGGAGGGCAGGGCTGCACGGGCTGCTGTTTGCAGCCGTGATGCACTGCATTTTTTTCCCGGCCGGCCGGCCTACAACTGAGGCAGGCCGGCAGCTGCATCTGCAATTCTGCATGCGTGCGTCCAAAGTCCAAACGAGGTGGGCCCATCGTGTTGCTGTCTTCCTCTTCATCGTCGAACGAGAGCTACGGGCTGGCTAATAACCTTTGTACACGATTGATTGACGTATCCATCGCACCGAGATACTTTACACGGGGGGTCAGGATCAATGGATCCGAGGAAAATACAGTAGATAGACAACTCAACTTTTGCCCGACTAAATTGGTGCACTAGTCCCACATAGGTTTAACAAAGGGACTAAATTGGTGCATTCTTGACATGGAGCTGTTAACTTATGATCTTGCACTAGATGGTGTACCTCATGCTGGATTACTGATGGGACAAGTTCATGGAACAGCCATGCAATCATCAATTTGCCCTGAGGGAGTTGGTAAATGGTGTGATGATTGGATTAGTTGTGATCCAGTAGCTGGATCCTGCAGTGACTAGGATGGTGTCCATAGAATTAAATGAGCTGCCACCTAGGATAAAAGATGATGTGGCAAAGAAATAAATGAGGAAAGAGGAGGAAACTGGGTCTTGCATGAGACATGGTTTCTACACAACATCCAAGACATAATGAGAGATGGGTAGCATTAAATTTAAGTATTGATTAGTGGTATTTGCATTGGAAGGGTTGTGTCTAGTACTAGTTTCTTGCTGATGTGGATCTTATGGACACTATGACTAGTGTCTTGGGTTGGGAATGGCCTAACAAACTAACAATTGGCCTTAGTGTTACAAACCAGTGCTGCATTACAATCTGGGATCATAGCAGCCTTAGTGTAAATTTTTTTTGTTAGTGTACACCTTGTGGGCTGTAGCATGGTGCTGAAACCGAAGCATCCACTGTCACGTGTTTATATTGTTACATGAAACTGGAGTATCTTTCATTATGCCCTTGCCACCAAAGTTATCGTTACTGATGAACGTTGAACAGTAACTGGTAAGCACGAACCACATTTTCATTTTTGTCTACTTTAAACTTGTTTGCTGTATGCCTAATGTGTTGACAACTTAACACAGAGTGACGGGGCTTAAAATGGCTCTGTAGCGGCAGCGGCTTTGCGCTCTGGCCTGGGCAGTCCTTGGTGTTCCGTGTTCACAGCGCCCTCGCTCCTGTGCACGACGTGAACCTGGTGGACGGCTCCAACCTGGCCATGGCGATCATGCCAGTGAACGGACAGGGAGCGCGGCAGTAACATGGCCGCCAGAGAGCTAGTCGTGAGGGCTAACGGGCTGTGGGCGCACGGTGGCGTGCCGGAGCGCCTACAACTTTCGTGCCATGGAGACTTGCCGTTGATAAACTGCTGGAAACAACGATTCAATTATTCCGGCAGAGTACATTTGTCGTACAGATTGGGAATTAATTTTTGCGATGCCAAGAGTCAGCATGGTACCAACAGTCACGATAGTGCCTGCTGAGATGTAGAGCCAAATGCCTGTCTTTGTAGTTGTAGTTGTCAATAAGGCATACCCATCCATGAATGTAATGCAGACTTAGACGTATGATTAATTTCTTAATACATGTGGTCTGGTTCCAACGAAGAGGATCAGCAGGAACAGGGAACGTCAATTACAGGTGAAGACTTTCATGGTTGCAAAAACTTGCCCGCCTAAAGTTGGTTACGTATTCTATCTACTATTTTGATAGAGCAACCCAATTCTTTCCTGATAGTAGCTACTTTACCAGTCCACTCCTTGTGTATACAAAATGCCAGATGTACAAAAAATCATCAGGATATGGAGCCAGAACCACGCCTTCCGCTCAACTCAAGCATTGGAACAAACTTTCTCTGGGAATGATGGTAAAAAGCAAAGCATTAGCAAAAATAGAATCCTTGGGATGGCAATAAGCTGATGCATGGATTTAGTTAGAGGAGCTTCTACCTTGTCTGGAACTACTGCAGCACAACCGGTCATCGTCGACGTATGTTGCATTCACTCCCATCATCCATGAACCTACTGATATATCATCATGGGCATAACTCTGAAGTGACGCGCTGCAAGATGAAGAGAAGAATTTCACTCAGATAAAAAAAAATGATGGCACGAAACATGGTTTGCAGAAAGAATAGAAGTTTTGACAAGGGCATGCTTAACAGAATCAATGCATCTTGAAGATCAATCCGTAAGCAGCATAAATGTCCTTCATGCAACAATAGCATTTCAATTAATGCATTCATTAATACCCTATAGTATATTCATTGATGACTAGTAATGAATTCACCATGTGTTCGCACAAAGATCAAGTGTCTAGAAGGAGCTTAGATATAAGAGAGTAATATTGAAAATATTGTAAACAGACAAGGGTCATATTCATTTTGTGCTGATCCTGCTCGCGTATAGACATTTTTAATTCAAAAGCTCAGGAGACATCCCACATGCTACTAATAAGACTAACTTGGATGATGTTGCTCAAAGCCAGTCTAACATTGAAATGGTTAAGGAAAATAGGGAGATACAAAACAATTACCTATTTATGTTGATGTAACGAGCCAGGTTTTTCGAGAGAATAAATAAAGAACCAGAAGCATGGCGAAAATACCTGTTTTTTGAAAATTGAATCACAGTCAGTGAGAATGAAAAGATATAAGACAGCGCATAATGAAATTACAATACTGCATATGTCAAGATTTCATCCAATAAGGCCCTTACATGTTAAGGATGTATCTATAGCAATAATACCAAGACGAAAAGAAAGACCAAAGAATATTGCTGGATAAGAGCAAAGGCAACTTGTGTGATACTGGAGGTGCAGACTGCAACACATTCCTAAATTTGAAAATGAACAAGGACACACTTCCCAAGATCGACAATGCAACTCATAGACCTCAGGAGACGATGCAATTGAGTTTATGGTGAAATTGTCCACCACACTCTACTCGTGGCTATGAGTTATGACAATGACAAGTAGATGACTATTACATCACAGGTTGGAAAATACAGTAACAGAAATTTGATCTCTAGCGAATGAACTATTTCAGCACTACTTGAGGTTAGGTAACTAACATGCACACTTCTCCTTTACTACCCCAACATTGCTGCAACTAAGAACTAGTAGAATGAACATATAGAAAAAAATACATCATCTAATCCAGGAAAAGTAATAAACTAGTTCAGGAGGATGAGGATATGCCGATTTACTCACGTTTTTGAATCTCCAAATTTCCACCACTCAGGTTCATACCACTGTTGGCCCCTGAAATACAATTGATATTGAATCATTTAAATAGTTTACTCGGAAGAGGAAAAATAATTCAAACTAAAATGCCACTATTTCTCAATATAGTACAACAATGGAAAAATGCAACTGAGTGTAACAGCTTTAAAAACAAGTTTTCTCAAGTTAGCCCCTAGTGCATTAGCTGTTCATCAGATAAGTTATAAATGCAACTGAATTTTTTCTAACTAAAAAAACGTGAATCCACATAGCTTTTGGAAAAAAATTAAGGTTGACCAGTGCAGTCCACTACATGGCTAAAACTTTTCAAAGATGCAGCATAGAAGCAGAATTACTGAAATAAACAGAAGAAAAAATCTACTCCCACTTAATAATTGAAGGGCTAGTTGAAGCAATAGAGATTTCAAAAATGCTAGCTAACGAATAAATCAGAGACCTAATAATTAAGTAAAAGAAAGAACATACTCGTCGCTTACAACAACCCCTGATTTCATACAGCCCATGTACAATCCTTGGCTACCTCGACGGCCTTCAAGCATCTCAATTAACCCAGCTGACAAAATGATTGCGATGAATCAATGCCTCAATGAGGAAAAAAACAAGAGGCTGTAATCAACACTAAGTATATTACACAGAACAGGGAAGTGGTTACCTAGGTCAAGATTAATGTTATCCTCGACTTTGACATAAAATTCCGCATCCCAGGTTTCGACTGCGGTACTGAAGAAAAACTTTGCTTTGCTAGGTAATTCTTCTGCAGCCTCTTCATGACTTTCCTGCCCAACCATTTGACAGCTATTTAGTTCACATTCCACTGCTCAAACAATGCTTACAATTTAAGGGGCCCACTGATGAAAATAGAAATCTATAATATCATATGGGTTCAACGTAGATGTTGATGGAAGCAAGAAAGGTCTAAACTCCAAAGTCTAGCTCAGGTACAACAATTTGTGAAGGACGGTTTGAAAATATGAGATACTAATAAAACCTTACAAGAATCAAGAAGTCCTTTGTCCTCTGATTTTCATCATCAATATGACGGTCCAAGCTATCACCTCTATTTGCACTGCAGATCCAAAAAGCACTCTTCATCAAGAAATTAAGAGACAAAAAAAAGGGAGTAGGAATTTCTTAGGGAACGTAAATGTTATAGTCCAATTCTAAACTAAGAATGCAATAATTCAAAGGTCTAGATCAAGAAGAAAACCTCCGACCAATTACGAAACGAATAACTACACCCTTTTCCTCAAGCTTCTTCAGAGCATCATCTGCAATTTAAAATGATATGAAGAATATAATTATACTTATGAGATGGAGTAAATTCTTGTTTACACAAAACAATGTGAGTTAACTACATTTCAATTATTATGTCATGTTTATTCAGCGGTTTCAATCCATTCTGTTTTCAGTGTCGTCATCTCTTGAATTTGCACTTTCAAGTTGGCAAGGTTTTCAATCACAATCAGTCCTTCCTTCCATTGCTCGGTGTTGTCAAGGGATTTCTATCACTAAGAACTGGAGAAATCAAAAGAACAAGAGGGCAAACCTCTTGGCATCCATGAGCCACGGAAGACGTTCCTCTTAAGCCGGGATCCAAAACCAGTGTAAACTCCAATGACGGCAAGAAGCTGCGGCTTCTTCTCAGAATCCACAGCAGCAGTCCTGTTTCCCCACAAGTACCCCTCGCTCTTGGCCTTGGTCAGGTCCATCTCCGCCTCGACAATCTTCCTCCCGATCTCCCTGCCACCAAAACACTCATTTCGAGTCAGAAACCCCGGGGAGCTCACACAACCACACCCGAAATCCCCCGTCAGAAGAACTGAAAACTCACTTGCATCCGAGGGTCCTCAGCTTGTCCTCCACCGACAGCACCTTCGGGAGCTGCAATCAGGCCGCCGTTAGGCAGGATCAAGAGAAGAAGGAGAAGAAATGAGAGTAAGCGGATAGCTAGTGGAGAGGGGATCCGCACGTTGCCGGAGTTCTTCTCCAGGAGGCCGGAAAGGATCGCCCGGGTCTGCGCGTCCTGCCACAACCTGCGATGGAGCGAAGAGCAGACATCAGGACCCCTCTCTCGAGCGTCTCGGTTCAGGGCGGGTGAGATCTGGAGCGGGGGATGGGGGACGTACCGGCCGGCGACGTAGAGCCAGGCGAGGCAGGAGAGGAAGGCCATGACGAGAGGGACCCTGCCCGAGGCGACGCTGGAGCCAGCGGATGCGGAGGAAGAGGACGGGGCCTTGAAGCGGCGGTTCTCGCGCCGCATGGCGCTTGCCAGCGTCTCCATGGCGGTGGCGGAGGAGGAGATCTCCGCCGCTCTGGCCTCTGGGGCTCTCGGCACCTGCTCTGCTCTCGCTGCCGCTATGGAAAGCTTCCTCCATTAGGCAGGCAGGAATTGAAGGAAATCGCCACGCCACCTAATTGTGGGCCGTAGAAGGCCCACGTTGGGCCGCACTAAAGGTCATAAATAAGAGCCCAAATACGAACCAATCTGGTTGGGCCCACGGCCCACCCCCAAAACCCTTCTCCTTCCTCCAAAACCACCTGCCACCAGCCATTCCTCTCCTCCCCGTCCCGGCAATGGCGCTCCTCCGCGCCCGCATCCGCCGGGAACCCCTCCTCCCGCGCCAGCTCTCCTCCTCCTCCTCGCGCCTCCCCCCTCCCCCACCCCAACCCGCCGCCGCCAATCCGCCCCCGTCCCCACTCGCCGACATCCGCGATCTCCTCAGCTCCAAGACCTCCGCCTCCGCCCCTTTCTCCTCGCGTCTTCCCCGTCCCCCATCCGAACCCGCCTCCGCCGATCGGCCGGCGCGCTCCGCCTTCTTCGCCGACTTCCGCGATCGCCTCGGCTCCAGTGCCTCCGCCTCCTCTCCCCGCAACGACGACCTCCGCCACAAGCTCCGCCACTTCCCCAGGCCTCCTCCCTCGAACCCTACCACGCCCACCTCCTCCGCCCCGTCCTCTCCGGGCCCCTCCTTCATCGACGTCTTCGCCGCCACACCCCACGCGCCCAACCGCCACTCACCCTCCGCCACCCCCTTGGACTACGCCACGCTCCGCGACAGCCTCAGCAAGTCAGGCCCCGCGGCGGGGGGGCTCCCGTTCCCCGGGGCCAGAAAATTCGACTTGAAGACCTCCCTCTCGCAGTTGCAGGGGCGGGTGGGTTCGGAGGCGGCGTTCGGGAGGGACCAGGGGTTGAAATCAGGGGCGGGGAGCATCGTGGTCCAGCGGGAGTACAGCTACAACGAACTCGGCAAGCGGCTTGGGGACTTGCGGCCCGCTGGGGCGGGGAAGGACGGGAAGGAGTGGTTCTCGCTTGAGGAGCTGAGCGCCCGCATCGGGAGGCTGCGGGAGATGGAGAAGGAAGAGAGGGAGAGGGCGACGCTGCCTGGCAAGGGCACAGAAAAGCTGCGGGCCATGCTGCTAGCGCATTCGGCCCAGAGTCAGGATCAGAAGAAGACTGGCGGAGGTATCTATAGATTGCGGTGTTGGTCTGATCATTTTTTTTCCTGTTTAATTATGCTAGTTGATTGAGCTGATAATCAGTAACTTATTTTTTTGTGGTTTCTGCTAATGTTGCGGCCTGGATAAATTGGTGGTGGCAGTGCTGAGTATTTCAGCTTTGATGGGCTTTGGTGGGCAGACAGTGCAGGGCAAGCTGCAAGAGGAGCTCATGGAGAGGGTGAGCTTGGAGTGGGAATCATTTGGTGAATGGTGATTCATTTTTTTTTTTTCTGTTTAGAGGATATGATTTTCGCAGTTGCTCTCTGCAGTATTTCCATCCTGACCACATGTCATCGGCTGAGAAGATGAAGCTGGAGCTGAAGAGGGTAAGGGACGAATTCAAAATTTCAGAGAATGACTGTGGTTCTGCAAGAGTCCAAGGTAATCTCTTTCTTCCATAACTATAGATGTATGATCTTCTGATTCTAACGGTCAATAAATAGACAATGTTGTGATTGCTGTTTTATTCAAAGAATCAGGGCTCACCTCGGATATCTGCCATCACATATTTGAACTTGGAAGTGAAATTTGTTTCTTTATGCTGCTAACTGCCTATATCGTTCTGCCCAGAAGTCCATACAATATGTTGCTGTTTGCACTAAGTCTAGAAATCGCAAAAATTATTGGTAGCTAGTTGGGGAGAGACTAACATGCTTCAACAATGTGAATAGCTTTGTAAGGCTTGATTTTGTAAACTGAAAGGACTCCCTCTGATTAAAAATATAGGTTCTTTAGGACATTCATTCAATCCCCAATTCCGGCATGATATTTTGACTGGTATTTTATTTAAAAAGTACACTATTGTAAATTGGGAAAGTTACGTATTATGAAAGTATTTTCTATGATGAATCTAGTACAATCAACCATGTGTAGCTAATTTATGTAATTTTTATTTACTAAACGGCCAGGTACAAAAAGTTTGACCAAGTAGAGTCCTAAATCGACCTACATTTGGAATTGGACGGAGCGTTATGAGATCCAAGTAATTTGTGTAATAATGATAAGCATTTTGGTTGTTTAATAGTTTTGTTGCTTTTCCTACTAAATTTCTAGCTCTGTTCATATTGTCAGCTGGCAAAGTGGTTATTGGTTTTCCTCTGACTTCTTTAGAACATATTAAGGAGGTACATAAAAGTCATCAGATCAGAAATGTTGATTGTCAAATAGTCATTTATACGTTAATTCTCACTGTTTTTTGACCTGGCCTGTATGGTCCTTTTCTTTTATTGTCCCTAGTATAGTTTGTTTCTGTAAATTAAGTGCCACTCCCACCGAGCTTCTGTAAAATCCCACAAACCTTCATCCGGTTCGCTTGTGTAATCAGTAAAACTACACATGCATGATCAATGCGAGCTTAATGAGCAGTTGACTAGGAAGCCCTAGACTCCAGCATCTACTTTTTGTTTTTGTCCTCATCCATTTACCTATCACTTTTGTAGCTTATGTATCTGGGTCCTAGCTGCTTGTATTCTCCCGAATTTGAAAGTTTTTTGTGCATGGATCCTAGATACCTATCATCTTTCAAAAATCTGAGGTGTTTCTGAGTCCTGCTTTTGGTTAGCAAATTTGGTTAAACGTTGAATTATGCTAGAACTTGAGGAGGAAGTGACATTGGGTGATATCTTTGAGGTATTTATGATGATTAAGGATTTTCTGTTCCTGGGAGCACATGCACAGTTGAACACTATAACCACATCATTAAATATGCGCTTCGGTTATTTTTCTTTATTTACAATATAAATATGAAGTGCTCCAGCCGTTCAGCACATAACCTGCCTTTATATATACTACAGAAATAGACTTTTTTTTCTATTGGACAAACAACCTTCAGCATAACGAATGTAAATATGAACATTCAATTCCCTCCTATGTCAGTTTTTTTCTGAATGTGCTTCTGCCCATGTTCTACTTCTTGCTATGTAAAATATCCCTATTTTAATAAGATTACATCGCAACTGAGCTTCATCTATGTTTTGCAGTAGCACAACTCACAACAAAAATCAAACATTTGTCGGCTACTCTGCATAAGAAGGTAAGTTTACAAACACATCTCTATATTTTGAGTGGCAAACCTTCATTTTTTTTCTCTCTAATACAAAGGAGGTGATTTTCTATTTGACTTAACTGATTTATTTGATGAAAGTAATATGTGAGTTCAATGTGATGCAGGATAAGCATTCTAGAAAGGGACTGCAAGAGATGGTCCAAAGGAGGAAGAAGTATCTCAAGTACTTGCGGAGAACTGATTGGGATTCATACTGCCTAGTCTTGAAAAGCTTAGGGCTCCGTGATGTGCCGGAATACAAGGCCCCAGATTACAAGAGTAAGAGCAGCACCAAGTCCAAAACCAAGAAAAAGAGCAAAAGAAAGAGGAAGGCATAATCATTTCCCCAGCTTTTTAACATCATGAGTTCATGACCAGAACTGGTAGTTGGGTACATGTCCGGGCTCTGTATATGCCAGCACCTTTTCCAATCTCGACTTTCTGTTCTTTCATGAGAATTGTTTGTTTTGACTCTATTGCCTTGTAGTACTATTTATATAGCTCCGTTCTAACAATTGTTTTGGCTCATCCCCAAATTTGTGGGAGTGCTTCCCATCGTTCTGTTGTTATGTGAGCTGGAACAGCTATTGTTACAGTTTAGAAACAAGATAATAATAACAATAGTTAACACTGCATAAGAGATCATCGCATTGGTTTGAATATCCTTTGTCATTCTAAAATCCCTATGGCTCCAGGCAAGAATGATAAATCCAAGGCTATGGACGCTGTCTGGCTGGAAGGCCAGGTTCTTCGTGACGGGTGCTCTCCTGGCCAGCGTCTACCTCAACCCAGCAGCGTTCCACCTGTTAAAAAACGCTGATCTACCCAACGCAAAAATTGCTGCTCACGAAAACGCTGCCTGAAATCTGCAGAAGCTACAGAGAAATGGAGAAGCGGTTCAAGGTGCACGTGACGTGTACGAGGAAGGCGAGCTGCCGATCGTGCACATGTGCCCGTGCAAGGACATCTACTCCATCGAGGGCTGCTTCATCGAGCAGCTGTAGCTCATGGCGCCGGCGCAGCAAGGCGGCCGTCGTCGTCGCTGCCGTGGGCTGCGCAGTCGGTGGCGGCGTCCGGACGTCGGACCCTACGCGCGCCCACGCTTTCTTCCTGCATCCTGCCCTTGACTTGAGCGGTCCTAGGTGGTGCGGTACGCGTACCGGAACAAAGCCGTGACGACGAAGGCCCCGCTCCATGCACCCCTACTTCGACGCAGCCCTTCCTGGCCTTCTTCGCCGGCGGCCAACACGGGCACGTCCGCGAGCAGCTGCTCCGGCACTGGAAAGGCTAGGACATGGACGCGCTCCGGTGTATGAGCACGAGGACCACGAGCTAAGACTCCATGCGGACGGCTCACCACAGCTTCCCCCAATTGTGGCTGTGTACAACCGAAATATGATCATCACACCGACAGCATCGTCAACCAAAGGCAACAAGAAGGGGGCAATGGTTACCAATTACTTTAGGAGAAAACCAAATCAAATAGACAGTTAATTTAATTTATTTAACTTCAGTGACAGAAGATGCCACCAGATGTAGCAAGCCTCAAAAACAAGTTTGCAAGGCGCAGATGGTGTATATGCATGGGAAGATGAAAAGGAGTACAACTAAAATTCATCCAACAATAAACCATCCTTGGAAGATTATGGAATCCATCATGAAAAATCCAACTGTTGCGGCAGTTAACTTGGACGACCTCTCATTTAGTATCTGTGGGATAGCTTCTCCTGCTCCTTGTACCACATCGCATATCTGCGCAAACAAATCAAATGGATCAGAATTCATGAATTACATGGCAATATGGCAGTTGTGCTAACTGCAGTAATTTAATTAGGATTTCAGCCAATAAACAGAAATTTTAATTGTTCAAACAGTATTTTCTGAACTGAAATATCTTTTATTCAGGCAACCATACAGTTCTGCACAATTAACAATTTCATGCTACCGAATTTGAAGGGAATTTTGCTCCCACCTTCAGAATTAGTGTGAGATGCTAATTATCATAAGTGGTATAGCTAATTCACAACATGCATTCATTACTCAAGAAGTTTTGGCATTACGATCCTTACAAAAACAAAGAAGTCTACACAAGCGTCACCTTAAGAATTGGCATGAGATTTAAGCTAATTAGGATCTTATAAGGATCAGTGATCAGCATTTCACAGATCAGATGAGTGTGCAACCTAAAGCACACAAAGATGTTTCTCAATCCAGCCCAATCACATGGCAATTGACACTTTGAATGAGTATTGAGAGTTACAAAAAGTATATTTCAGCTCTCATGGATTATAAAAGCTTGGAAATAATCCAAACAGAATAATGTGCCTACCATTGAAACAAAAGGGGGGCTCAAATTCATGTGAGCACAAAGGTTAAAGCCCAGGGAAAGAGTTGACTAGTTTGAACGCAGCTACACCCTACACGATACAACAATTATCACCATTACATTAAGGACCTACACATCCAGTTTGGCGAGACTAATCAATTAAATGCGTGCCATTTCATCCAGCATTTCAGGTGTAGGTAACTAGAAATGGAAGCATACATATATCAGCTCAATAGCACAGTATAAGACACTTGGCCATCTTTCCTATGCAAACATTCACACCTCTTATCAAAGGGCTACCAGGCAAAACATTAACATGATAGACAACCATGGTGAAACATAAGTATCACACCAAAACAGCAGTCCTATTCATCCAGTCAATGTATCAGACATGACAAACATTAACACATCACAGATCTACAAATCGACAACCGATTGATCTCCGGAACGAAACTAGCAGAAGCACACAACCGAGGAATCAATCCCCTATCGCAAACAATCATCTGCATCCTTCCCACGCAAAACGAACCTAACACACGACCATCTCACGAAACCCTAACCAGACCTCCCGACCTGCCGAAACGGCACCCAATCCGACCAGATCCGGAGGAAACGCAGACGAGCGAGGGCCGAGGGGGGGGAGCGGGGGATTACTGGTAGGTGCCGACGACGGGGCCGAGGAGGAGCGTGGCGGAGATCCAGTTCTCGGTGACCTTGTGGTGGATCTTGGTGGTGATGTCCTTCCACAGCCCGGGCATCACCTTCTGCTGGAACGGCGACAGCGCGTACACCACCGCCTTCATCCTCACCGGAGTCTTCCCCATCCTTGCCCTGCGTCGCCGGCGGGTGACGAGATGCTCCGATCGCCTCGCGCGCGCCGACGGTGGTGTGGCGTGGTGCGGTGCGGGTGGGTTGCCTCTGTATCGTTCGTTCACCCCGGCGACTATGGTTAGTAGGTTACCTTCGTGGGAATGGGCCGGATGACATTTGATGGGCCAAGCCGGAGAAAATACAATGTTTTGGCATAAGTTTTTGATGGACCAAAGTGTGAGTCAAAATCCAAGCATGTACAAAACTTATCTAACTTTGCATCTAAACTTTGTCTCTCATTCCCTAACTTTGGTTAAAGATTTTGGCATGATCTAGTTTCGACATGCCCTAATTTTGACATCAAACCAATCAGGCTTTATGTGTCGAGAATAGTTTATCATAGTTTTCTTACTTAGTTATTATTGTATGAATATTGTAGGTCTAAAGTAAGTTCATTATTATTTATTTATTTTCATTTTTTTTTCATTTGTTAGTCACTATATTTGAGGTTTGCCTGAATTGTGTCGCCCTCAATATGATTCATCTAATGCATTGCATGAATCAAAGTTTTTTGTACGCTTCTATGAATCAAACTAGAATGAGTTTAAACCTCGACTTTTGTGACAAAAATATATCATAGATGGATGTGCCAAAATTCTTTTTGTTGTTGTTGGGGGTGGGGTGCATTTTCACCAGATATGCTTCCCATGTACCATGGAGGCAGGCCTGGCCCCACCACCGTAGTTACACTTTTCCAAAAAAAAAAAGGGATAAAAAGGGCTCCTGGTCTATTTCGACTTTGGAGGAAGTTTTGCTTTTGTGCAGGTTAGAGCGGGACTAACAGTGGAGACCTCCAGGGGCACCACAATGCAAGCGGCCGGGTGCACTGCGAGCACACAGCGCTGACGCAGTGACGCCAATTCTACAGTGGACAAACCCAATCGGCCCCGAAACGGAGCACAAAACTGACGCTAGTGGTCAGAGGAGAACGATCGGCAGGCCAAACCCAGGTGCATTACGATTTACGAGAAATGGTATTGTGACGTATATGCCCTCTAGCACCAGCAACATTTCCTTTATTATTATGACTCAAGCTGTCAAGCAGTCCAATGAATCATCAAGATATATCACACGCCTACTGGTCTACCACTCCGATTTGTTCAGGAAAGCAGCGTGGGTCCTGCAGCCTTCTAAGCCGGACCAGTCCTGAGGGCGCGGTCGAGGTCAGCGATGAGGTCCTCGACGTCCTCTATGCCAACCGATATCCTGACAAGGTCGTCCGTCAGGCCCCGCTCCTGGCGGACTGCGGCCGGGATGGCCGCGTGCGACATGAAGCACGGCAGGCTGATGAGGGACTTCACGCTCCCTGCATTTGGGAAGCAAGGCGGTGAACACGCAGTCAGCTAAGAACTCAAGTCGGCAGGTGGTAAAAGTAAGCATTGTTGAAAGGATAGAGTTCGTCTGGATGCTCACCGAAGCTGACTGTCACATTGAAGTACTTGGTGGCTTCAACGACATGTTTTGAGAGGGCCAGTGATCCTGTGAGGAAACTGAGAACAGAGCCCGCTCCCGTTGCCTGATACGAGCAAGAGGAAAATTTATAAGCATTACGATTCAAGATAGTCGTGGAGGTCCAATTTCTGTTAAACACATGATAAAAAAAAGCATGTGAAGCATAAAAACTACCTGAGAATAGTGTAAAGACCTTCCTGGATGGTCAGGAAGGCCAACATAGTTCACTTGTTTAACCCTTGGGTGAGACGCTAGGAATTCAGCAATCTTCTGTGCATTGGCCTAATATCGACAAACCAGTCATTAGCCTCTTCACGAAATGAATGAGAACAGAGATTTGAGAGAACGAAATTGATCGAATCGACGCCAACAATAAATCAATGCATATAATAACATACAAGCTACAGAAAAGTTCACCTGTTGTTTCTCCACCCGCAGAGCCATGGTTTTGATTCCCCTCAAGCAAAGCCAGCAGTCAAAAGGTGCCAAGCCAGATCCTTCAGCATTTTGCAGAAATGCTATATCTTTAGCCAAGCTGCCAGAAATTAAAAGAAGTATTATGCCAGCAATTCAAAACCATCCTAATTGATGAGAAACTTCTATGAAACTCGAATAGCATTTATAGCTGCGTTAAAAATAAAAAAGAACAGTCCATTATCTTTGGCAAACATTAACGATGTACCTCATCGCACAGCAGTACACTAACATAGGTTAGATAGAGTTCATTTCACGAAAAAGAAAGGTAATCAGAATTAGCATCTACAAGGACACAGTAACATGTTTTTGTGGAATGACTCAGGAGAGTATGATAGTTAGGAGCAGGGGAGGAAAAGCGACCACACCTTTTACCCTTTACTGCAAGAATTCCAGCCATAAGATCACTATGTCCAGCTATAAATTTGGTAGCTGAGTGCATGACAATATCTACAGATTGGACAACATAAAGCAGTGAACTGTGAGATCAAATGACATAGAATGCTGTGGTTCTGGTATTTCCAAAAAAAAAAATCCATACCAGCTCCAAGTTCTATAGGGCGAGAGAGCACTGGAGACATGATGCTGTTGTCGACCAAAACAAGAGCACCATGTGAATGAGCTATCTCTGATATTTTCTGTCAAGCAAACAAAACATTGGATGGAAATAACGGTTTATTTGAAGGGGAAAACTTCTAGGATAATCAAACTCTTACACACTATAATGAATACAGCCATAGATCAAGAGTCTTACCTTTATGTCAGTAATCTGTTGACGAGGATTGGTGGGACTTTCAAGCCAGACTAGTTTGGTCGAGGGACCAATTGCAGCGGCCACATCACTAATTTTGGTTGTGTCAACACGTCTGTCAAGAAAGAATATATATAGATATACCACTTATAAGTCAGTAGCTAAAGGACAAAGAAGTCATTGTCATAAAGATAATGAATATCACACTAACTTTACTAAAATTCCATGTCTTGGCACAACTTGTGAGAGCAGACGATCAGATCCGCCATATATGTCTTCTCCAGCAACAATTTCCTGTCCTGAAATCATAAGTTTGACCTGTTAATACTTAATATAGGTATAACATAACACGATATCATCCATGAGAAAAGGATGCCCAAAAGAATGCTGAAAGCTTACCAGCCTGAATGAGGTGTGTTACTGCAGCTAGTGCTGCCATTCCACTGGTGAAGCAGAATGCTTGATCAGCCTTCTCAAGCTTAGCCATAAGGCTGAAAACATGATTAAATTTCATCAGTACTGCTAAATATTTGCATTTACTATACAGAAAACATTTGCACTAACCTCTGCAGAACATCACGAGTAGGATTACCACTTCTAGTATAATCATAAGCTCCATAATCTGTTGCCGAAGGCTGGAAAAAAATAACTTCGGACAGTTAGCCACAACGCGCCACTAGGGACTAAATGAAGAAAAGTGTATACCGTGAACCTTCATAACTCCTAAATATGTACATAGTATACTGTCTAAAAATTATTCAAACTTAACAAATACTGTCACACAACTGTCCAAGATCACTAACTGAATGCTAAAATACCAGCATTTAGATATTAATGAAGTGTCATTGACTTCATATAATTGCATCCACATAAAAGCACATAACATGTAAATTCTGACAAATAATTGTACTATACCAAATGATTATCAAGACTATTAAAATAAATTAATTATTTAAGAAATGGATATCATCGTTTAACTATTACAGTTAGCTGGACCTCAATTGATGTCAGGTACACTAGGCTTTTAGATGACATGATACTCAATTTGCAACAATTCAAATGCGGAAATGGCTATGCGCATAGAAATCTTCAAAGATTTATTGAAACAATAGGGTTTGTGTCCTAACACAGAACATTTTTGAAGAAAAATTGCACTCAGCTCATTATTCCCATGTTTATCTGAATATTCATTTCGTGTTCCAACAAATAAATTCTAAACTATAATCCTAAATTCTCATATTACAGTTGCTAGTTTGCTACAGTCACCTATTATGAAACCCATAAAAAATAGGAAGAAACATACAATGTACTTCACAACAGCAATCGAATTGTACTTGTCAAATCACTGATACTCAACAGCAATCGAATTGTACTTGTCAAATCACTGATACTCTCAGTTCCACATTGTGAACAAGCACCACAAATTCCCGATTACCGATTACCTGCTTAAAGGTCGCCGTTTGATACAGAGGCGTGCTGAGAGCGCCGTACATGTCGAACGAGTTCTCGAAACTCGTCAGGATCGTCGCCACGCTTGGCTCCTTCGCCACCAAACCTACACCGCCGATACACAGCATCATCAGCAACAAATTCCCCGCATTTCCCACCAAAACGGCCGCAAAACCCGGCCCCAATCCCAGAGGCCCCAGAAACGCACCAGAATCCGACGCGACGACGGACTCCTCGGCCTCCAGGGATAACGCCGAGGCGCTCAGGTCCCGCTCGGAGCCGCCGGAACCGCCCGCGATCGCCGCCGGCGGGGCCCCCGCCATGCGGCGGGAGAGCGCGAGGCGTGGGGACGGGAAGCGGAGGGCCTGGGCTTGGGCCGCGGCGGAGTTTCTAGGGTTCCCTGCCGCGGTGGAGTGGAGGAGGAAGAGGCGAGCGGGAGCGATTGCGGCGGCGGCGGCCATTGTGGCGAGGAAGGAGCAGGGAGCGGGAGTTGTTTGGTGGGCGTTGCTGTGGGACAGTGACGTGTACATATAGTAGTGGATGATAGCGGCCGACATGCGGGCCCAGGGGATTAGAGGAGAATCCCGTGACAGCTTGCGACTTTTACGAGGGTGAATCAAAACGGAATGGAATTGATAGCGGTTAATGCGCGCCTCGGCGGATTTAGCGTGCCACAGCTCAGGAGCTCACCGTGTCTAGGTTCATTGAACTGTAGCGCGAATGAGGCTCGTTTCGTTGGAAAGGATTTGTCACTGACGTGTGGACCTGGGCCCACGCGCCAGTGACCAGTAGTACCTGCTGGAGTCATGCCCCGTTTCGAGTGTTATTAGTAGGGGCGCACGTCACGGTCTAATATGGGTCGCTCGACAATGATGCGATGATGAATTAATGATGATGACACTGAGCCAAAATTAGCGTGATATCTAAAAATGTTAGCTGAGAGGAAAATAAACAATTTATGGATTATCGATCGAATACAGAATAAAGTTCTACCAGTATATTACTTATTTTTCATGTTTGACCTTTGTCAAATAACCTATATATATGGGCATGTTTGTTTGCTGAGAAGTCAAATAAGGTGGGCTGCATTGTACAATTTCAAGGAATTTCGGTCTAAATGGCAGGAGCGTGATAACTATAATCTCTGAAAATGCCATGTTCTTAATAAAAAAAATTACTTTCAAAAGGATCAAACGACCATACAAATGTGCCGAGCTATAACCGTTCAAAGCTCACGGGTCCTGGACTCCTGGAATTTACTTTCCGATTTCTCTTACAGAAAAGACAACGTCGACCCTGGCTATTCCAGCATTTTTTTAAATAAAAAAATCAAGTATCTTTCTTTTTTTAACAGAGTGCTGATTCAAAATCTTGAAGTGTTAACAGAGTGCAAATGAGGCTTTAATCTCACGCTGGATCACTGAACTCTTTAAAGTTTGAACTCGGAGCTGGAACACGAGACAACATAAAACAAGCACCAGAACTTTGCACTATTCAAGTGCTCATGTACCTTTTTTTTTACTTATAAAATTATCGGGCCGTGCATTAAAGAGAAAATTTATCAACTCTAAAGGCGTGTTTAGATTGTAGGGAAAAACACTGTAGCATTCGCTGGGAAACGTGTTTTGTGAGGGAGGAATAGTAAAAAGTTGAAATGAATAGTGAAAAATTGGAATGAATAGTGAATAGTTGGGAATCTGAACATAGCCTGAAAGTTGATAACACAGACAATTGTGCATGATGCAAAACTCGATCGTAACTTCGTAACACCTAGACCAAGAAGAACCTGTTCTGTGGTGGTGTGCACATAAAAAAAGTAATCGCACGATTGGGTTTGACACCAAAGATAGGCTCACTACGGCTTTCCTCATATGAGGCAGTGTCAAACTGAAATATAATCATCACACTGACAGCATTGTCGACCATAGGCAATGAGGGGCAATAGTCCAATGGCCAGTGGCATCGATCAACATATCACCAGCAGAAAAAAAGAAAAGAAAAAAAAAAAGAAAAACAGGCACATAGGAACTAACTGACAAACGCGGTGAGGCAGTGACCAAATTACTCAGGGCGAAAACCAAATCAAGTAGAGAGTTTATTTAACTTCGGTGACACAAGATGCCACCAAATGCAGCAAGCCTCAAAAACAAGTTTGCAAGGCGCAGATAGCGTATATGCGCATTGGAAGATATAAATGAGTACAACGGAAATTCATCTAACAAAAGTCTAATTTTATTATAGCTAAATCACAACATTCATTGATTATTCAAGAAGTTTTGGATTACGATCCTTACAAAAATAAACAAGTCGCCTTAAGAATTGGCGTGAGATTAATGCTAATAAGGATCAGTGTATAGCATTCACAGTTGAGATGAGTATTAAGGGAAATTTGGTGCTACAAAAACAAAAATGTCTCCAACCTAAAGCACACACAGAGGTTTCTCAATCCAGCCCAATCACATGGCAATTGACTACTTTCAATTAGAGTAATGAGAGTTACAAAAGCATATTCCAACTCTCATTGTTGGAAAAGCTCAAAAATAATGAAAACAGAATAATGTGCCAAGCATTAAAACAAAAAAAGGGGGGGCTAAGATTCATGTGAGCACAAAGGTTAAAGCCCCAAGCTGAGGAAGCATGGCTTCCATATAAAAGTGGCCCTATTGCCAACGATACGGGAATTATGTGATTTGATAAGAATACTTATAACTAAATCATTGTCTATTTCGTTTCCCAGAAAAACCAATGGGATAAAATACTTGTTCAGTGTAGAGTATAGCAGTGTTCTCAGATTTACAAGGATGTTATATTTATAAAATCACCCTTATAGGAGAGGCTACAGTAGTTAGTAGATTTCAAGCTATTGTAAGATAATAGAGACAGAATATCTGCATGCCTATTATTTGCCAAACTTGAAATTTGTAACGACATGGGGACGTGTCATCTAACAATAATGTTTCAAGTTTAATTTTTAAAACTTCAGCCCAGAAAGGACTTTTTATTAATTAGATCATCATACAAAAGTTGACTAGTTTGAATTTAGCTACAGCCTACAAACTAAAACAATCAGTCCCTAATCAATTAAATGCGGTGTCATTTTATCCAGAATTTCAGGTCAGGTGTAAGTAATCAGAAATGGAAGCATACATATATCAACTAAATAACACAGTAATCACTTGGCCATCTTTCCTATGCAATATGAAGACCTTTACAGTATTGATTTGTCGTGACAAAGTTTTTGAAGGAGCCCTACATCATACGTAGCCTCCTGAAAGTATGTTAGCAAGTGTGGGAATTCATCATTCAGAATCAAGATAAATCGATCTCGATATCGCCGAGCAGGATGCTCAAGGCAGTACCTTGCCATCTTCATAATTCCTGTGACATCATTTTTGTATAGCACACTTTTTTGGTATGTGGATTTCGGAAATTGCGTGTTGCGCTCATCAAATCGTTAGCGCACGCGCTGCCCCATGATTGCCAATCATCGTATCTTTTTTAGGGAAGAGATGAGAAGCCCATAGAGCTTAGGGTTGTCCACTTCTAGATCTTGAAAGATGTTGTACAAATTGATGAAGCAATTCACCGCTTCATATGATTCCATTAAAGATATGTGGTAGCATATTAGGTATTCATATGCTGCAATTCCTCGATCGATTAGTTTAACCCACTATCTAATGTAACGGGGAATGGGTTCTCTGGTAAAGTGTAACGTTCCGCCACTCCGGGCCGGGCCCGTCTACCCTGATAGCTCTCTAGGATCCCAAGAATACCCCCACAGACCAACACATGTCTTTTCTGCGTACTTTGTCCTCACTCATGCGCACCCGGGAAAGACTTTCCGGTCGGCCACTCATCCTAAAAATTGCTCCGGGCCAAGCACGCTTAACCCGGAGTTCTTTCGGGATGAGCTCCCAGAAAAGAAGTTGCAACTTGTTGGTATGAGTATCCTTATCAATCCTATTAAGCCTTGGACTGTGGTGTGTCCACTATGAAATTGTCAACATTGAAATTGGATGGTTCACAAATGACGATAGCTACACCTGAGGATCATTTTTGTGTCCATATTAGCTCTTCTAGAAGTTTTGTTCATGAGTTCGCGCCCTGGAATTTTCACTTTTTCTGTGAGAACAAAGGTCCTTGAGTAGTCTCCCAAATTCTGGACAGGAAGGTTGCTCAGAGGGCAATGGATGAACAAGTGTAATGGCACTTCTACCAGCTAAGAAAATAGGATGAATATTAGTTTTTCATAACAAACCGATTACTATTTCGGAAGGGGGAAAAGGAGACCTATACATAACTGGTGCATAAAAATAGATAACACCAACAATCATAAACAGATAAGATATATAAACAAGTACAATGACAAGAAAATAAATAAGAGCATCTTATCTGAATGTTCAGCTAGTGTCAGAGAACATTTACAAGTGGCATAAAAGTTCAACAAACTCAGTTACATATAATGTTGCCATTTATGAATTTGCTCTAAAGTTAACATCTCAAATTGCATGGATATGGCATATCGAGCTATTTCAAACATTGCACAGGTACTACTCCTAAAAGGTTGTTTCGTGACCAGTTGCGACGTGGCGCTCTGTTTTACTACTCAGCAGTACACCACGACACCCCACTCCTTCCAAATGTTGTCTGGTTCTAATAATGGCAACATTAAGTGTGATTCATTATTATAATAGAATAGTGCAATTTCGTGTTGCTTGATACTGTGATATCAAAGAATACCCTAGCTCACAGGAACTAATCTTTTTTTTTTTGCCTTTTTTGTAACATCAAAGAGATCAAACTAAATCCGAAAAATACGAAGACAAAGGGTTAAACATTCAACAAAAAAAATGGAAAAGTTGTCCACCTAAACCTTTACTCAGTAGTGGCAGAGCCAGCATTATTCATGGGTATTCCCAGCATATTCATGGCACCAATTTATCTGTTTCCTGAATCCTGACTCAATCTAACAAATTAACAAGCAGATGCCTTGAGTTCTTTGACCAATTTGGACCCAAGCAGATGTTAGCTAAACCAGACTTCAGAGCAATCAAGAAAATATAAAATTAGGTGCCACGAATTCTTTAAACAAACACGCCTCAAATTGAACAATAAGAAGCCCTAGGCAGAGAAGCAAGAGACCGAGGCGAACACACATGAAATCGGAGAGGAATATACGTCAATGCCAGGATCCGCGGAGATCCCATACTGGTCCCCCATGCTCATGTGTTCTTCGCCTTCTGCAGAAAGAATCGGAGCAATCCAAGAAACCTTTATCCGGATTCCGTAGGGACAAGGCCTTCTCTTCTCGCCCTCACAATGCAAGAAACGCCGCTCCGCTCATCTTCCTCCTACTGCCGATGAATCCGCTTAGGGAAGAAAGATGGTACCAATGCGTGGAAGAGAAGTTAAGTAGCTCCAAGAACCAACCTTCGTTGACAAGCTTTGAGCAGAGAGGGAGAGGAGCACCAACGGATGCTGGCGTCGATTTCAGGTCTGAAGAAGGGGAGGAGCACGAGCGGAGGGGTTGGCAGGTGGGTGGAGCACGATCCGAGGGGGATGGTGGGTGGGTGGCTGTTTGCGATCGCACCAAGAAACCAAAATCAAGAATACCCTCCTTGCCTCGCCCCGAAGAGACTCGATTGGTTTCGGGCACCTTTCTCAATTTCTAATGCGGAGGCAAATCAAACGGTCGAGTCCAAGGCGCCAAGCGGAAAAAGATAGGTCAGAGTTGGGCCACATAGCCCATTCAGGCCCTACGGGGGCCTTTGGGCCGTGCTGGCCCTCATCCTGCCGGCATCACCTACACAACAGCAGAGAGATCGGCTAGGGTGTATTGGCGGACCTACATTTCTAAAATTGGGTGTACATGACTAATACAAATATTTTTATAAATAATCATACTCTAAATTTGTTTTCTTATAATTTTTATGCATAGTTGTATAGATATTGTTGTCTAAATATAAATAGATATAATTAAATATTACTGGCTATAATCAACCTTAACTATGTATATGGTCCTGACATCATTTTTTAATTTTTAACTATGATAATTTTGAACTCTGTAATTTTTTCTCTAATTTGATAGTAAGTATCAAATGAGTCATATGTGATCATCTTCTATTTATAGCATTAGTTAGTTGGTCGTGCTGGCCCTCGTCATGCCAGCATCGCCTACACAACAACAGAGAGATTGGCTGGGGTGTATTGGCGGACTTAGATTTCTAAAATTGGATGTACATGACTAATATAGATATTTTTATAAATAACCATACTCTAAATTTGTTTTCTTATAATTTTTATGTATAGTTGTATAGATATTTTTGTCTAAATATAAATAGAATATAGTTAAATATTACTGGCTATAATCAACCTTAACTATGTATATGGTCCTGACATTATTATTTTAATTTTGACTATGATGATTTTGATCTCTGTAATTTTTTCTCTAATTTGATAGTAAGTATCAAATGAGTCATATGTGATCATCTTCTATTTATAGCATTAAGTAGTTTTGGCATAACTAGGATAAAAATATCTATCAATGCGATTTTTCTTATTATAACATATCTTCTAGAATTGCAGGAGTATAAGATTTTTAGTGGGATATTGTGTTATACTGCTATTTTAGATGTTGTGACGGATGACTTTGTTTTATTTATATTGATTAATAAAATCCTAAAATTTTAGCTCTATATTTTCCTTTAAGATATAGCTATAGGTTATGATGCAACTATGTCTTAAAAGGAATCAGTCCCTACACATAGTTGCCATGGATCGATCTTGCTCTATTACTCAACTCGATCCAGATCAATTGGCTAGCAAATTCAATTTATGCGTATCACTTGGCTAGCGAATTCAAAAAAAATAATTGGGCCTTTCTCATGTTCGGGCGTACCATCCTTACTTGCGGGCCTTTCTCATGTTCGGGCGTACCATCCTTACCTGCGTATCACTTGGCTCGCAAATTAAAAAAAAATTTGGGCTCACAAATTAAAAAAAAAATTGGGCCTTTCTCAGGGTTGTGCGTGTCATCCTTGTGCAGGTTGCGTATCACTTGGCTCGCAAGTTAAAAAAAATTGGGCCTTTCTCAGGGTTGTGCGTGTCATCCTTGCGCAAGGGCCATGCTAATCTTCTCTGTATCATCCCAATTTTAGAGGATGTCTCTACACAAGACATTGCAGCTTGGAACAACGATGTTATAAACTGGTCTCCCCCTTGCTGGTTTCGTGATGTGGTACTAATGAGTTTAGATTGGGAGAAAAAATACTGTAGATCCAGAAAAACACTGTAGATCGTGCTGGGAAGCGTGTTCTGTGAGTAGGAGAGATAGGATGAATAGGGAAAAGTTGGATGAATAGTGTTTTTTTTTTTTTGGAGAAATTGAGTGAACTAAACTCACCCTAAACCTAGAAGTTCCTGGTGCTCTGAACCTGGGCCAGCACGGCGCACACCCACGCACCCGCGGCAGGAACGCAGCCCACGGGAGCCCAACAGAATCTAGCCCCAGATTGGGAGCAGCGGTGAGTGGGCTCCCCCCGCAGGCCGCGCACCGCCGCAGTGGAGGCGGCCGTGCTCTTCTGCTTCTTGCGCTTCTCCGGCCGCGTCGATCGCGTCGTGTCACCATCGCCGCCTCCGGCGTGTCCGGCCGAGAACTCCTGCGGCAACAACGCCAACGCCAATGCCGAGCCTCGTGGTGGACGATGCCAGTCCAGGTTGGCGCTCCGCACTCGTTCAATGAGGTTGGGACCTCGCGCGCTGCGTGTTGCATGAAAACTATCAGCAAGACTGCAAGAGCCCGCTCACCACGCACATATGTAGATTTAGATTTTTAAACTCTTGATTGAACTTGAGAACATCTTGAAAAAAAGCTTATATTCTACGTGGATATAATAGGATGCAAAATTCTTATCCTATACCAAATAAGAAGATCATCTCATCACCGCCGTCTTCAAACTTTGGAGGTTGGACCAAAGTATATTTTTCAATAAGTTTGCCTTTACACAGCTTAAACAAAAAAACACACACACACGGTTCTTTGCAAGAAATGAATGATAGTGAGGACTTAACCACAGCATGAACGGGATTGGAAGAGGGGCCTAACTGCAAGAGATGAAGGGTGTTAAGGGCTCGGAAAAGCACGAGATGGGCATATTCTTGAAGAAAAAAAGTAACCAATTAGCTAGTGAATTTGAAAAAAAAGGATTGGAAGAGGGACCTAACTGCAAGAGATGAAGGGTGTTAAGGGCTCGGAAAAGCACGAGACGGGCATATTCTTGAAGAAAAAAAGTAACCAATTGGCTAGTGAATTCGGAATTCGGAAAAGAAAATTGGACCTTTTTCTCAGGTTTGTGCGTGTCATCCTTGCGCAGGGGTCATGCTAATTTTCTCTGGATCGTTCCAATTTTGGGGGATGTCTACTAGAGACATTATAGCTTGCGGCAATGTTCTTATAAACAGGTCTCTCCGTCGTTGGTTTTGGGTTGTGGTACTAAACCCGCGGGTTTTATTGTGCTTTGAACTTGGTTGGCAGCGCACCCCGTTCTCGCGGCAGTGCCGCGGCCCACGGGAGCCCAACAGAAGCGAGAGCCCACCTGGTTCATCTTCAACGGCCCAGCTATGACCGGCAAAAAATTGCGACTGGCCAACCCTCCAACAGAACAGCTGCTTCGCCTAAAAAAAAAACAACAACAGAACAGCTGCTTCTAGAACGCAGCAGTACTATTCACGGTTTCAGCTTGGTCAGAATCAAAGGGTCGTATTCTAGATCGTCAGAAGTGTTGCTAATGCTATTGCTAAGCAGCCTAAGCTGGATGATATGGACAATGGACGGGTCATACCATACGCACAGGGACATATGGAACTTGGAACGGAGCAGCTACTACTTGTGCTAGATCATGGAGGCATGGACTCTTGTCATCTCGGGTTACTGGTGCACTGCTTTGACTGGGAATTCGTTTCGAACTTTCGATTATCAGCACTTTCAGCAGCCACACTGTTCAGGGAGGAATAACAACCTCACGCATATACTCCTACAGTGACCCTTCACTTCTCCCCGTCCCCACAGTTCCGTCCTGCAAAGTGCAAACCATGTGGCTGCAAAACAACCCAACCAGCTGCAGATCGATCATTCCGATCGCTTTCACCTGGTGTTTTACCCAGACATGTTTCTTCACGCTCTCAACTCCAGGATCCCCTGAATTTCCCTGAAGAAGTCTGTCGCCTGCACTTACCAACACACTGAATGTTACTCCTACAGGTTAGAGCGCGCGCGACAGTCCATTGGCCGTGCCCAGCTGCCCCATCCTTCGACATGGATCATGACCACACATGCCGAGAGCAGCAGGGATCACTTTATTTTCTGTGTTTCTCAGTGTCACAGACACAGGTGCAGGAAGGCCAGACCCAGAAAACACAGGGGGAAGCAGGGAGAGACAAGCCCATCAGGGAATGTCGGCGCCGCCTTGCCATGGCCGACGCTGGATTGCTGCCGATCTAGGCCTTCGTTTTGACATGAAAGGTTAATGGCCTCCAAACCACATGAAATATCTTGGTATGGAATCAATCCCAATCCAACCAAAATGTTTGTTCGGTTAGGCCTGGAAGGGTTTGAAATCCGGCATGGTTTGGCCCCGTTTCATGCTAAAAAGGCTAGTTTCGTTCCATAAGTCTGACCTCATGAAACCAAACCCTATGGTTTGAGTGACATACATGGAACCACTCAAACCATGCATAAAACTTGATCTAGCTCGGGAATCAAACCCATGCAACCGAACAAGGCCTAGTAGGTGGTAGGACAGGCAGATGCAGCGAGAGATGCCTTGCCCGTTTCTGACTTTTGCGTCCCCGGCCCGGCCCTTTCTTTTTCAGTCCCGGGTCCCCTGCGCGTAGCTTCCTTCATCCTCCTCCACATTCTACTCAACAAACCTTTCTAAATCCATGTAGGCCACGTTATGAAGCTAGCATTGTCATATGGTAACAACCTCTAGTTTGTTTTGTTTATTGGCTCTCAGCTAGGCTAATCATCTCGCCAACCCACATGCAAACTATAGGCAGCTGGAGTTAGGTAAAGATGCCCCTTTCTCGTTCTAGACCCTGCCTTGGTGGGGGCAAAATCGAAATACATGAATAGAGAAAAAAAACATACAGTACAAAGAAAAAGGGTATTGATGTGAACTAATATTGATTACTTGATGTGAACTTGTTGAGATCGACGAGAGCTTCTTGTGGTTTTTTTATTGACGAGAGCGTAGAGGAATGGCGTCGTGATTAATTGACTCGTTGAGCTCAAAGCATGGAATTTTATGGAGGTGTAGTATTGTAAAAAAGAATGAAAGAATGAAAGGTGGCCTAAATTCCTTGCTTCCCATCCAAGGGTAAAAAGTCTCTAGCAATTATGCTAAATGCTTTACCCGCAACTAAATGCTTCTTGGCCATACAAAACCTGATGCTTCCACTGCTAATAAGAAAAACAAAAGGCCGACCAGCATATGTGCCCATCTACATATGAAAATTCCACATAAATTGGAAACGAATCCCCCTCATCATAAACACCGGTAGGCGGTAGCCCTACAATCCATTCATGCACAACGGATTACGTATACATAAGCACGTATAGTAACATAAAAAAAATGGACCAATTTGCAACGTGGTCAAGAACCGTGAGACCACACAATTCTTTTCCTCTCTTGGGGTGAAAGGCCACACAGAATTCACACATATTTAACATTTAATCTTTCAAAAAAAATTCACACACATTTGTCACTTGCCTTGCGTACACCGGAAACGGCGAAACGTGGAGCCCTGGAGCGCGTAAAAAAAACAAAGTCAAATCCACCGGTGGAAAAAAAGGAAAGTCTTGACAAGTTAGGCCTTGTTTAGATCGCCAACTTATTTTGCCAACTTGTCACATCGAATGTTTGGACACTAATTAGGAGTATTAAACATAGGTATAAAAATAAACTAATTACATAGATGGACTCCACAACGTGAGACGAATCTATTAAGCCTAATTAATTCGTCATTAGACACTGTCGTGCTACAGTAACCCGTCATTAAAAATGCACTAATGACGGCACATATTAGGCTTAATAGATTCGTCTTACGATGTAGAGTCCATCTGTGTAATTAGTTTTATAATTAGTCTATATTTAGTACTCCTAATTAGTGTCAAAAGGATGGATGTGACATTTCGCCAACTTTCACCAACTCATCTAAACAGGGTAGTCCTACTCAGCACCCACAATTTCTGGTGCCTCGGCTCGCAATGATTATACCACTCACTCTCTCAACTGACGGCTACGGTGGACTGCCAATAAAATATGCGCTCACGTACTGTATTTGGCTGGCGCTAATCCCTTCCCATCTTCGTTGTCCTCGTGACGCACCGGGTTTCTCCTCACTAATCATGCGACTAAACTATTCTTTCGATGGTATTTTACTATTTTGTGGATCGCACAGGCGTATGTATGGAACAACCTTTTGATCACTGCTGATTTGTCAGTGATAACGTGTTTGCAGTAGAGCACAGCAGAGTGGTAGTCTGTCTGGGTGTGTTTAGATCGGGGAAAGATTCTCTGAAAATACACTGTTCACCAAAAAAACACTGTAGATGAATAGTGTTATGTGAGTGGAAGTGGTGGGATGAATAGGGAAAAGTTGGATAAATAGTGGTTTTTTGCGAACTTTTTTGAATCTAAACGGGCCTGAACAGGGAATTTCGTGGATTTTTTTTGCGAAAAACTATATTAGCTTCCTTGTAATCTCGTATGCTCTAAACATATTTACAATTTGCATTTGTAAATTTGATGTATAATTTGTTCTTATTTCTTTTAGAGAAGAAAAAAAGAAAACTTAATGATATGCAGAGGAGCTACCGAACAAGCAAGAAAAATGAATAATCCACCGACGAGAACAGGATGACAGAATGGAATTAAAATAGAATTCGCAGGGCGGTGCAAAAGCAATGGAGGAGGCACGGCGGAATAATCAAATCAAGTTGCTTAACAACACGCCGCCAGTAATTAGCCTCTGGACGCCACTGACTGAAAATTATGAGCATTAGTGGTAACTAGCTGAAGCAAAGCTTAGCTTAGCTTGATGTGCCTGCTAAGCTGTCCGTGCGAGCGCAGTGGCGCATTGTTTAATTGGGTGCCGCGTCCCTGTCCGTCCACCGGGTGGTGGTTCGCCTCCGGGTTGGCCGAGCCGCGAAAGCGACCGCTCCTCCTCTCCTCCTCTTCTCCCTCCCCTCCCCGCCCCCCTGCTCTCCTCGCCTGCCAAGAACGAACTCACTCCTATCGCCTCCGCATAGGGAGGGCTTCCTTTCCCTCTAGCCCTCTCCACTCTCCCCGGAGACTCCTCTGCTTCCTTCTTCCTGAGGATTATCCATTCGCTCTTCTGCGGAGGTGAGTGCCGCGCCGGGCTAAGGTGCTAATAAGCTGTTAGTATTCTCTTCTCAGCTTTTCAGCTCAATCGGAGCTCGTCTGTTCGTTGCTTGATGGTATGGGCATATGTGGGCACGCGCGCGCGGGGTCTACGGTTCTAGATGGAGTAAATTTTCATTCTGGGCATGTCGCGTTGCTTTTGGCGATTCCGGCGGCGGTAAAAGGCTTTCTTTTTCTGGGGGCTCGTGACGGTGAAACGGCTATCTACTCATCTATTGTCCCCCACAGCTCCGCCCGAGCTCAATTCGAAATCCGTTCTCGGGGTGGGCCTCTCCTTCGCAGGATTGCCACTGTGCTCGTCTCGTCCACCGTTGCTTGCTTGATTCGTGGCCGCGCAATCGGATCCGGCTTGCGGGCGTCTCGTGGATTTGGTGGGTGTGCTGTGCCCTTTGTGCGGTCTGCGCTGGTGTCGTGTTTGCGCGAGGGGGTAGGATGCTTGGCAATTAGCTCGTTCCGTGATCCATTGCTTGGATGCCAAATTTGAATTCTTCTGTCCTTTTTGGGGAAGTTTTGAGATTTCCGGGGGACTGCCGGAGAATCCGGCCAGATTCTTGCCTTGCTCTGCTCGATTTGTGGGATATGTTCTTGCCTATCCTGTCTCTGGTTTGGCCAGAATTGACGCTGCTTGTTAAGACTGGAGCTTGTCGGCTTCAGTCTGAGCAGAGGAGCCTCTTGCAATCGCAACTGTTCAACTCGGTTCAGCCGACGCTTTTGTGATTTTGCTCTGCTTGTAAGTTTCCTCTTTTGACTCTTTCTGAATCTTGGTGAGTTCGTGGGATGCCTTCAGCCCATTTTCACCAATCTAGTTCCATTTGATCTGTTCAGACGCTCGGCGATCGGCATATTCCGTAAGCTCACTATGCTATCATGCGATTCCTGTTTCGGTTTCTCTCGCTGCCTTGTGGCTGTTGAGTGCGTCCAGAGACTTTCGTCTTGTTTGTTTCGTCGAGTCCAGGGGCTCTCGGTATTGTTTGCTCGTTTGTTTCCTCAGCTCCTGTTTGTAGCTCATTTGGATCCATGTTATTTAGATGAACCTCATATGGATGCGTTGTTGTACAGATCTTTGATCCATTTTGGCTTCTGTCTGTGTCAAGTTACCTCATTTATCTTTCAGTTATTGAGGTTTCAGATTTTCAGTTGCAATACGTGAAATAGTTCCCCTCATGATCTGATTCAGCGTTTCCATTGATTGTTGTGTTCTTAGTTTGATGCACAGTTATAGCTTTTATTTTTGTCCTTCCATTTGGTTTACTCAAACAAAGTGGAACATTTCCGGGCTCCATACATTCATCACCCAACTACCATATCGTGCAGCTTATTTCTTGTATTGTAGGTCTGAACTGGAGATGTAATTAAGTGGGTTAAGATTCAGGAGACGTTTTGCCTATATTTGTCTGTGGCAAACAGTATTTGCAGTTTGAGTCAAACAGACGTCTCATGTGTACCACATTGGTTCTATGCTCCTTATTCAGGCCAACTAGGATATCAGCTAGGAGTTGGGAAGAATGGCGGTTGGCGGAACTCAGCCAACCCTCAGGAAGTACCTTGGTGCCCTCAAGGACACAACTACTGTAAGCTTGGCAAAAGTGAATAGTGATTATAAGGTGAAACCCATTTTCATTATCCATCTGAATAATTTTTGGAAGGTTTCGAGTACCGACAGACCTTGGTGCACTTGCGGTGGACTTATCATGCTTCTCTATAACAGGATTTGGACATTGCAATTGTCAAGGCCACAAACCATGTTGAGCGTCCATCAAAGGAGAAGTACATAAGAGGTAGTTACGTATCTCATCTCTTTGTTGAGACACTAGTTCAAATACTGAACTGCATCCTTTGACTTGGTCTCCATCTTTTGAAAATTTCAAGCATTAATGAAAACTATGAACTCTCATGCTTGAAATTCGCTCCGATTGCACAGCAGTTTTATTTCAAATTGTCAGTAGTTGTGCCATCATATTTATGGCTGCCACAAATCACAATTCACATATTTATTTGTTTGCAGAAATTTTTTTTTCCATTTCTGCTGCAAGGCCACGAGCAGATGTAGCTTACTGCATTCATGCCCTTGCCAGGCGCCTTTCGAAGACACGCAACTGGGCGGTATGGCTACTATACATTTTCATTTTTCATAGTAATATTGTTATGAATGGTATCCTTTCAGTTAATCAAATGTGTTTTTATGGGTGTTATGTAACAAAGGAATTAACAAAGTACTCATGAACATTTTCCTTGACTATTTTCCCACCAGGTCGCACTGAAGACATTGATTGTCATACATCGTGCTCTTCGAGAAGTTGATCCCACTTTTCGTGAAGAGCTTATCAATTATGGCAGATCTAGGTCCCATATGCTGAACATGGCCTACTTTAAGGATGACTCCAGTGCAGAAGGTACGAGTTATTAGAAGATCCTGGTACCGTCTCTTATATTATAAATTATGATTTGGAACTTATCCCTTTTTTTTTCTGATTTTTCATTCAGCTTGGGATTATTCTGCATGGGTGCGTATTTATGCTTTATATCTAGAGGAGAGGCTTGAATGTTTCCGAGTGTTGAAGTATGATGTAGAAACAGATCCACCGGTATGCAATCAAATGCTGCACTTGCAAGACTTTTTGACCTCATTTCACATCTTTACATTCTGTTTTAATAATCCATAAAACTATGTATTGCATGTTACATGTCACTGCATAATGGGCTGTTGAGTGACACCGTATATGCTTGTAATTTGAGAGAATAGAATGCCCTGTACTGTCGGATCTCACTTCATTCTAGGGCCTGTGAGGCATGATCATTGCAATGCCCAAAAGTCAACCTCCTTTGTCCATACCATGTGGAATTTGTGCTACCACACAGCAATTCAATTCTATTCTTGGTGTGAGAAATTCTGTACCATATGTTCAGTAAACTCAAGAATTTTGTATTTTTCTTATTTTTTTCTCCTGTAACATTTCACACGTTTGCCTGATTAGTGATTAATAGCTTTTCTAATTTTTGTCCTTTGTATGCAATTGAAGCTTTTGTCATGAGACAGCAACTGCTAACAATATTCTGATTATATGGACGATTGTGATTTCTGCAGAGAACACGGGATCTTGATACTGTTGCTTTGCTGGATCATCTGCCACCACTACAGCAGCTTCTTTTTCGACTTCTTGCTTGTCAGGTAGACTCTTTTTACTAGTACTATATGCACAATTTCACCAGTTCCTGTCTTCATGTGATGCCATTTACTTATCAATTCTGATGGCTAATTTCCGAAATTTCAATTTCTAGCCACAAGGAGCATCGTCTTACAATGTTATAATCCAGCATGCACTTTCTATGGTAAGTACAAACACCCGCTTCCTTTCTTTTTCTTGTGTTAAGATTGTATGTTTGTTTTCTTTTTATCAATGCACAAATGGTTTTTGGGGGTCTTGGTGTTTTGTTGACTTTGTTTTGTGCATTATTTGTAGGTTGCATTAGAGAGTGTTAAGATCTACACCGCCATTAGTGATGGAACAATCAATCTGGTTGACAAGGTGAATTATCATGTGCTTATTACCTTGGATAAATTTGTAAATTCTGCTAAACGATTGCTGTGTTTCTTTATTTTCTCATCAAACCTACTTATTCTATCCCAGTTCTTTGAAATGCAAAGGAATGACGCTGTCAGGGCACTTGATATATACAAAAGAGCAACTAATCAGGTAATTTTTGTCCCTCTACGCTTGCTGATCCTGTATCCATTAATTAAATAGCCGGCTGTCATGAGGAGGACAATTAGTATTCACTGCTAGTGACTCAAATAATAGTCTCATGAAGAAGATGCACATGAAAAAAAACACTGTTAAAAATGTTACCATTGAGTATCAGCACCTTGCTGATCCTGTATCCATTAATTAAATAGTCGGTTGTCATGAGGAGGACAATTAGTATTCACTACTAGTGACTCAAATAATAGTCTCATGAAGAAGATGCATATGAAACAAAACACTGTTAAAAATATTACCATTGAGTACCAGCACCTTTTCTCCAATCAAATTCTGCATATTGATTTATGAAGCATTGATAAACTTAGTCGCAAAGCATCAAAGGGTTTTCAGTTTCTTTCAGTGTCATTAGCTCTGCTGGCAATGATCTATTGCCAAATTAAAAATCTGAATTATTAAATCCTTGGGATTTGTTGATATGTAAGCTGACCGGTATTGATTATTTTTATTTTTGGCTTGCACAGTCTGAAAGACTATCAGAATTTTATGAAGTTTGTAAAACTATACACGTTGGGCGTGGTGAGAAGTTCTTAAAAATTGAGCAGGTATGATAGATGTTCCACGATTTCTTTGCGAGTCTTTTACTGTTTTCTCCAAGATAGCTAATTACTGATAACATCTGTTGTTGATTTCCTGCAGCCTCCAGCTTCATTCTTACAGACTATGGAGGAGTATGTAAGAGATGCTCCTACTATGGCAAAGGAAAAGGTTTGAAAATTACTGAGACCTGAACTCAATTTGTGGATAGATATCTTCGACTTAAATAAGTATTGCCTTTTTTTTACCAAACAACTCGAACCTACGTGTTGGGATGTACAGCGACAACTCCCACCAACAGATCTAGGCTCAGTTTCTTAATATCAGAATGCTCACATCCGCAAAGATTGCTGATCTAGTTCAGAAACATTTACAGTAACATCAACTATATGTTGTTCGCGTAATGTTGTAATTGGGGATTCTTAGTCCATTACATCTGCAATTAGGCATTAGCTTATAAAGAGTATACATATTTTAGTAAACTTATGCAGTAATATTTGGGAAATTCTTGTGATTATATATTTGAAGTGAATCTACGTGCTTTCTACAGAAAATTCAGATTTAGTAACAGCACTTATTTGAAATGTTGATAGATCTTAAACCTTCACACTTATCATGTATAGCATATGCTACCAACTACTGAGATTGGAATTATTCAGGAGGCCATTTGGCATCATGTAACCCTGTTTTATTTAGCTAACATTTTCCACATTGAATTGTCCCTGAGCATATTTTGTCTGTTTCCAGGCTGTGCTGGCGATAAAATACAAAAAAGAGCCAGAGGAGGAAGAAAAACCAGCTTCTCCCCCTCCAGCTCCAGAGCCAGAACCAGAACAAGAACCGGTGCCCGAACCTGAACCTGTCATAGAGGAACCACCACCAGCTGAACCAGATTTTCTGGTAACATTCTTTTGCTATATCAAGCAGTCATTGGTCATTTGTTGTTGTTTCTTTCAGCTAATGATTCTTTTGCTTGCTAGGGTCTGAATGAACCTAGCCCTGCTGCAACTGCTATAGAAGAGCAGAATGCTTTGGCCCTAGCTATCGTTCCGATAGGTAAATATCACGTCCAATAAAAATTTGGTGACACCAGTTGAAGTCGGTTAACCGAGACGCATGCCGCTCACTCTGGCTTATTGTTTGGCAGATGATGTCCCTAAAGCTGCCCCTACCTTTGAAAATGGAGTCACTGGCTGGGAACTTGCCCTTGTCACCGCCCCAAGTTCAAATGAGACCGCCGTTACCTCAACCAAAAAATTGGTAGGTTTCTGAGCATCTCCTGATAGCATTTTAGCTAGGCCGCTCACCATTCTTCAATCAAATTTGAAATCTCCAACAAAAGAAATTTGAATTTGTGCAGGCTGGTGGTCTGGACCTGCTGACCCTTGACAGTCTCTACGACGACGCGAACCGGAGAGCGAGCCAGCCGGCGGCGAGCTACAACCCCTGGGACGCCACCCCGGCGGCCCCGATGCTGCAGACGATGGCCCCGGCCATGCAGGACCCCTTCTACGCGTCGGGCGGGTACGCGGCGCCCCACGCGGTGCAGATGGCCGCCATGACGCAGCAGCAGCAGGCCTTCATGCTGCAGCAGCAGATGATGACGATGGCGCCAGCGGCGGTCGCCCATCCGATGCAGATGCAGATGCAACAGAACCCGGCGAACCCGTTCGCGGCCGCCGGCGCGTACCCCTATGGCGCCGCCGGCGTGCCACTCCATGCCGGCAATGCCTACACGGGGCTCATCTAGCCAATCTTGGTTTCTCTTGGGTTCCCGTAGTACTGCCACACCATATTCTTATTCTTTTTGTCCAGGTTTTCTTTGGTGCCAATTGTGAGAAGGAAAATTGTAGCACACAGACAGACAGGGTAGAGCGAGTTGGTCGTATAGCATCGAAGGCTGGAGGGATGTGTACGTGTATAGCAGTAGTAGAAGAAGGTGATTGTATTGTACGGTACATAGAGTTTGATCGTTTCTTCATGTGTAGTCGAGGGTCACATTCTTGTTGTTCCCACGGGGGACAGACAGAGGACGCGCCACGTCGGAGATTGGGTACTGGATTATTCTTGGTGACACGGTTGAATAACGCCACATTCTTTTTTTTTTCCTCGTTTTCTTGCAGTTGACCTTGTGCAGACATCAGCTGACGACATGCATGGTGGATCTTCCGTTTTTTTCTAGTCGTGCTGGAAAGCTTGTCTCGTGCCTTTTTTGTTGGTAAAACAGTGTAGTGTGTGGAGCTCTCTTTCCCCCTGGCGTGCTCTCGTCGACTCCCCTCCCTCTCCCTGGCTACGTGCCGCGCAGCCTTACGTGTATTGAGCCGGAGTACAAAACGTCTTCATCGTGTAACCACCCGCAGCACAGCAGCATTTGGGGGAAGGGTACGCGCGACGTTCGCATACGGCCGTGCGCGCCGGCTCCTGCGAGACACCTCGGCAGCCGCCACTTGGGTCTTGTTGCCCCTCCGGAAAACCCAAACGAACCCGTGCTCCCCCCGGGTGCGATCGCCTCCCTCGACAAACCAAACACCCCAGCCCGCCCGCCCGTGGCGCACGCGACCCCAACTCGAGCACCCGTGCGCCTCACGCACACAAACACAAGTTTGTGTAAAAACGTACACAACCCAACCCAACCCAACCCCAACACCACCACGCCGAAGCTTTGGCTTCGGCAGCGGGGAGGAGAGCCGGAACCCGAAGCCTCTCTACTTGCTTTCTCTCGTGTCTCCTTTCTCTTCTACTCCCTCCGTCCCTTAAATAATGATGTTTTAGCGTTTAAAATTTTCTCATAAAGATTGATGTTTTGGCATACATGTATAACAAATTAGGAATATCTTATGCATGCATGTTTATAAAAAAAAACTAATTTACCTCTAAAATAGCATTTACCAGGGACACATGCGTCTTTCTTTTCTACTCTTAATTTGTCAGAAAAATATAAAACATCGGATGGAAGGAGTATGCATCGACGAGTCCCAATCATTGCCCCCACCAGCCCCCCTCACCCCCCCCCTACCACCTCCCCTCCCCGAAGCGAGGAAAAAAAAAAAAAGCTCTAACAAAGCAGCCTCGCAAAAGCAATCGCGAAAGCGAGGCGGCGAGCGGCGGGGATGGCGCGCGGCCTGCGCGGCGTCCGGGACGACCTCTCGGAGCTGGGACGCCACCTCCTCGACATCGCCTGCTTCCTCCACCCGCTCCTCAACCCGGCCCACACCGACTCCCCGCCGGCCACGCCCACGGGCCGCCGCGCCACCGCACGCGCGCGCCGCTCCCCGTCGCCGCGCCCCGCGACGCCCCCTCCGTCGTCCCCGTCGATCATCGCCGGCATCCTCTCCGACCTCGCCGAGATCGGCGGCTCCCTCCGCGGCGGCTTCTCCCGCGCCGCCGCCCCCGACCACCACCGCCCCGCTTCCTCCGCCGGGTCCCTCCAGGCCCCCTCCGCCGGGTCCCGGCCGGCCTCCCCGCCTCCGCCTGCCAACACCGCCGCGGCGCAGGTCCCTGATGGCGTCGTGGGAGCGGCGCGCGCCCTCGCCGCGCGCCCCGAGGCGTGGATCGACTTCCCCGTGCTTGCCCTCGACGAAAGTAATTGATCTCCTCCCCAATTATGATACGGTCACTACTAGTCCTGCGAGTATCGCCGTCTGACTACGCAAATTGCTCCTGTGAGGGTGGTTTCCTGGGGTAGGTTAAAAGTTTGCTGAACTAGCAGCTGTTATTAATAGATTTTAGTGGGGTTGAGAGGCGTGGGAACTACCTTAGGGCTTCAGCTAGGGTAGCTGCTGCAGTGGGGTGCTGGTGTGCTGGGCAACAAGTTGCTACCTTTGACCTGTTTGATGAGAATACTGGTGGATGGCCTGACTAGGTTTCTTCAATGTTCTGGATTTAGATTGTGGGGTTTTACAGTTGCAGAGCAGAGTGCAATAATTGTTTTTCTTTGTTGGCTCATTAGACTTTAGATTGACTGGTTAAGTTGCTTGGGATAATCTGGAACCAAATGGATAAGCTCTTATGGTGTGTACTATGCTTGGGTGTTTGGGGTTTGTCTTCTCTGCTGGCTAGTACAGGTTTCTAAAAGGTCTCGTGAAGTCATGACTTTGTTTTGTACTTTTGTTCACTTGTGGTATTAATGAGTAACTGATTATGGATTGACTTCCTATTAATAAATACAAGAGTTAGTATTAATTGAATACATTATCATGAAGTAACTGATTATAGATTGACTCTTTTACAGCTGTAGCAACTATATTTAGTAAACTGTTTGTGTTTATAAATGGTAAAGATATCTCGTTTGCCTGTGCTTTTGCCGCTTCAAGCTTTTTTTCTGCCTTTACTTCTCCATGGATGAATTAAGTTTGATTATCATGCCAGAACTTTTAATATCTTAAGAATGCAGTCTTAATGCTTGTAGTTGCTTTTCGGAGATTAATTTGTGGCTGTTGTTTTCTGTGCTATGGTTTTAACTGGTCTTTCAGTGCAATAACGATTTGTTTCATACTGTTTGCAGATTCTATAATCTCAGATATTCAAAGAGATCATTCGGAATCGATTGAAAAACTTGTTCCAGATTTAGCATCTCTTAGGACTAGGCTCTGTCCTTCTTACATGGATGAAGATGTATTCTGGAAGATATACTTTAGGCTGCTTGAGTCAAACATAAACGAACATAGTTCAGAGGTACGTAGTTACATGCACTTTCCATATGCGATTCTCGACTATCATACTTTCACTTGTATCACACATTTTCATTCCGCGCAATAGTTATATAAATTTCTGGTTTTGAACTCAGATGAAATTGTAACATGGTCCGTAAGCAAATGGAGCTGTAAACATGTTTATATTAGTTTTACTTTTCCATTTTTAGTTGATCCAACACATGCGTATACTATTATTATGGAAATGAATACTCCCACAGAAACTTCCTCTTATTCATTTTTTTTTACAGAAGGCCCCTATTAAGGAAGCATGAATTGCTAGAGAATTCTTTTTGGACTAGGGATATCATCACCTAATCTATTTATCTGCAAACCGTATTCCTGACTTCACAACTCACAAATCACTATATGCAGCAGATCTTTTGAGCTGCTAATTAAGCTGTTAGTTTGGCAGCAAATATTTAAGATATAGGAGTACTGCTGGCCTGAGTTCATATGACTGCTGTTTTTATGTATTTTTCACTAGGCTTATTTTTTTTTATGTGCCCTGGGACTATCATAAATAATGTCAGTCGTATCTAAATTATGGTATGACCTATCGCCAGCTTAGTCCAGCAAATACATACTATGATTTACTCTTATATAAGCAAACTAAAACATAATAGTGACTAGTCCATAGATAATATATTTAATTTAGACAATAGCAGGGCCGAAGGAATAGACATGGATAATGTTCACGAATCATTTGATTGCTATACAGATGGGGACTGTGGATCACATAGTTGGCACTCTAATATAATTTGCCGTTGGTTATTTAGATACAGTATGTATTATGGCAGGGAGACAGTGGATCAAATCTCAGAATTCATATTTCTTGGTAGACTGTTCCTCGCACTGTCTTTTTAGCATGAAGTTAAAGGTCTTATGCCATCAATTGGTACTCAGAGCTCAACAGAAGTGAAATAAACTGCATGTAGATTTCCCCTATTGATGTAATAAACTAGTGATAACATTAGGTAGAGTGAATCCTTATCTGAATTTTCTATGCATAGCTGATTTAAATCTGGATATGGTAGTCTTTAGTGCCTGCATGTGGGACTATGCAACGCATCTGGCATTTTGTTGGACTAATAAATTCGTCTTTGCAAGAGGCTATTACCGTTGTTGGATCTGGTGCTCTCGTAAATTTCATATCACAAATTTCACCAATAGTAAGCAGACCTTTTACTGTTATTGCTGTTTGTAGGCATCAGAATGTTCATTTGAATAACATCTTTTAGTCATCAGCCCAGCACACACTAGTTGATAGCTCTGCTTGTGTATAGGATCTCGTGTTTATCTAATTATCTTATATTGCTTTTGCTTTACTATCTCCCGGAGGCATTCTTCCCATTTTAGGCTAAGTTCAGACTGAAGCACTAAAGACAGTACTATGGTCTTTGGTCTAAGAGGATCTTTTAAGCTGATTCCGAAAAACAGCGTTTATTAATTGAGTTATGATTCAAGATGAGATTATATTGCTTATGCATCATACTGATTCTACATGCAGGAAGACAACAGGAGTGTGCCAAACTCTGTGCATCACATCAATGAGATAGAGTCAGATTCTCCGCCTCATGTCTGTGAGATAGAAAGTGTGAAAAGCAACCAAGAAGGCTATCAATCCTCAGATAGCCTAGCTTTGCCCAAGACAAGATCTGAGCGAAGCATTGACCAATGGGTATTTGCAAAGTCAAAATCCGAGGAAAGCATGGATCAGTGGTCTGAAATACCTTCAGACGTGGAATCTTTCAGAGAAGGCAAAAGATACATTAGCAGCGAGGAACTGAGTGATGTTGATAGTGCTAACGTTGTCGTCATGGACAAATACATGGATTCACTCCTTTCAGACAGGAGGAACCTACCCTATGCTAGCTCATCTGTCCGCCAGGATTCAATCAGACGAAAACCTGCTTCGTCCACTGACTATAGCCACCGGCCTCCACAGCCAACTCCGCCTGCATCACTGTCGAAGAAGGAATCGTGGGACGTCATTGAAGATTCAGAGTTCGATATACTTGACAGTTAGTAGTGGAGATCATTGTGATCTCTGATCTGTTCCTATTTTCTTCCTTGTCATCCTACACTCCGCCTGGTTTGTAAATGTTAAGTCGTTCAGGTGGTGTCAGTGATCGTTGGAAAGGATGCTTATCAATATATCGTAAGTGTGTGCATATCTCCCATTGTATTGAGCCCATCCTCTCAGCTCGCATGCTGTAAGCTTGTAACCTGAGAAAATTGTGATGAATCTCAATCTTTATGGAATCAGTTAGTTTCAAGTGGCGATGAATTTCAATCTTTCTGGGAATCAGTTTGTTTCAAATGGGTATCGGTTATTGGCCTTCCTGGTTTACGGCTGCGTATATATGCAGTGTAATTGTAATTGTGAAATTGGGCCAAAATTTAATCTGGATTTCAGCAATGTACTAACTGTAAGTATTAAACATGGTCATGCGTATTTATGCTACGAGTGTAAAACCATGAATGAAATTTTGAACCCTCGATGGAGCTGTTTTTTTCCCCTGATCATGATCCCTCACCAGACGTGATACGCGAAGAGACGCACCAAAAGCTCAACAAGACGAGCCCACACCACGCAGCACAGGTCCAACAAGTCCAACCAGTGAGGAGTAACAGAGTACAAAATTGAACTGCTACCAGACCAGGGTCTCCAGTTCTCCACCAAAAGACGACCTATTCCTGGCGTCGAGCCTGCGACGGACCATTGCCATCGCCATTGAAGCTACAGGAATCCACCCGGGGGCACGAACAGCCGAGCCGGGTCGATGTCAGGGCGGAGCTCGAGCGCGACGCGCTTCATGTCCTCCATGCCGCGCTCGTACCCCTTGAGCGCCTCTTCCGCCAGCCGGCGCTCCAGCTCCTCGGAGCTCGGGAACTCCCGCACCGCCGCCGCCCTGGCGCTCTCCACCTCGGCCGCCGCCGCCTTCTTCGCCTCGGCGAGCTCCGTCTTGGCTTTCTCCAGCTCGTCCTCGAGCCTCAGCGCGTGCCCCAGCGAGTACGTCGCGTAGTTCGCCGCCTGCACCGCAAGAACGCCCGCGCGCCATGAGTTCATTTGTGAACACGCCATGGCGCGACGTGGATGGAAGGATCAAAGACAAAGCCAAAAAACCTGGAGCGCCGCGACGTAGCTTGACGCGATGACGTTGAAGGGGTTCGCCTTGAGGAACGCCTGCTTCCGCGCCGGCGTGACGATGCCCTCAAGCAGCTGCCGCGCCATCTCCCAGTCAACCATGTCACCGTCGTATCTGTCCAGCGCGTGCTGTGGCCTCCGGGCCGCCTGGCGCGTGGAGATGCCCGGTGGGGCAGACGCGAACACGTCGTTCTCTCCAAGCTTCCGCTTCTTCCCCGACAACGGCGTCCAGCCCGCCGTGTCGCCGGGTTCGCTCTTCTTGGCCAACTTCGCCGCCGCCTTCTCTGCTCGCATGCTCTGCATGATGGCATAGGTTGATGGATCCATCCCTAAAACACACACGCACATTGACAAGATACTAAGCCATTAAATGAAATTAGCTTCGTAAACCATCCGGGAGACAAAGCATCGTGTTCGACATTTTACCATTGCTGTAAGTAGTATCATGAGGAGGCGATGGCGGTTTTGGTGCGCAAGGGATCGTTGTTGCCCCGGCGAGATTGCGCTCGCCGATGAGGTAGGTACGGACATCGATCGGGGCGGCGCCGCGCACGCGCAGGAGCTTTTTCACTATGCTCTTCTCCTCGCTGGTGAGCATCGGATCGGAAGTGGACTTCTTGTTCGGCTCGCCCCAGAGCACGGGGCACGGCCATGGCGCCGGCGACGTGAGGAAGAAGAACCCTTCCTTCCAACGACTGAACGTTTTGGCATCCGGCAGCCCCGTGAAGAGCACACCGGCGGTAGCCTTGGGCGAGAAACAGTAGAGGCCCTTGACCTGCAACGCGCACAGCGCGAAGAAGTGGCGGAACACGGCGACCGACGGTGGGCCGGCGGCGGCGGAGCGGGAGAGCGCGGCGAAGGCCGCCATGACGCGCCAGCAGTTGGGCGCGAGCTGGCTCGGCGCGAGGCCGAAGTGCGAGAGCACGTCGGAGAAGAAGGGTTGCAGGGGGACGCGCATCCCGGCCTCGACTGCGTCGGCGTACACGCAGACGGCGCCGGTGGGCGGCGGCGAGCAAGCGCGGAGGTCACCGGCGAGGAGCGGGACGAACTGCTCCGTGTCGATGCCGTGATTCTTGCAGAGCGCGTCGAGCTCCTTCTGGTTCCAGTGGTACGAGGCGATGCGCTCGGCCGCTGGCCACGAGGCCGCCGCGCTTCCGCCGCCGCCGCCGTCGTAGTCGCTGTTCCTAGAGTCAACGGCGGCGCGCGGGGGAACGGGGTCGAGGATTTGGATGGAGGACGAGGAGGAGGAGCGTGAGGTGGAGGAGGAAGGCATGGCGTGGCAGACAGTGGCAGTGCTGTGGATTGGTGGTTCAAGCTGGAGGAGGAAGAGCAGAGGGTGCAGTGACCCAGTTCTCCAGGCGCGTGGAGTCCCCAACGCAATGGTGGGGTGGATACTTGTCCTTAAAGCAGTGGCCGGCTGAGAGGACGAGACTGGAGATCCCTGATCGAAGAAGTTCAAGAAATATATCGTAGCAATGCGTTGAGAATTACTCTCTCCTTAAAAAAAACATTTTTTACTTTCACACATCAGATTTCACTATTCGTTTTATTCCAAATTATTAGATAAATACTAAAATAAACATATCACGATGAAAGTACAGTTGATGATAAAAACAAGTTATAAATAAGTAAAACTAACTATAAATAGGTATTTGTAATTTTTAATAAGACGAATAGTCAAGCATGATGTCTAAATATAAAAAGTATCATTCTTTTTTGGAGGAGGGATTATGCTTTTGGAAGAGAATAGTAAAATTTGATGAATAGTGGAAAGTTGTTGATGGATAGTGAAAAGTTAGACCAACTAAATAGGTTACAGTGAATATATGTTGATGAGACATAAAGGTGGATGTTGTATTGAATGATAAGATTTAAGAGCCCTAAGGGATCCTTGGTCCATTTGGTCATCACACTATTCACATGTGTTCGGTTTCTAGGAGAAAGTAGGCCGTGTTTAGTTCCCAAAAGTACTTTTTACTTCCTATTCATCCCCCTCACAGAACACGCATCCCCAAAAATTCCTTTTTCTCCTTTTCTATTCATCCCCCTCACATAACACGCATCCCAGAAAAAAAAGTATTTTTTCTCCATCACAACTAAACACGGGGTCCTTTTTCTCCTTTTCTATTCATCCCCCTCACATAACACGCATCCCAGAAAAAAAAAGTATTTTTTCTCCATCACAACTAAACACGGGGTAGAATAAGATGGATCGATCCCAATATGAGAGTCTTTAATTCTAGGACAGGTGGGATAGGGTCATCCCGGACGGGGTCATCGCACTTTCATCCGTTCGTTCTCTGTCTGCTGCCGCGTCCGAGCACATCCGAGAACATTGTTGGCCGAGCAAGTGTCGCCGGCCCCCACTGCCCATCGCCGGTTGAGCAAGCACCGTCATACTCATCCCCTGCCCTGCATCGTCTCCCTACCACGGCGGCGGCGCTTGCTCGCGCGCCATTGCGCTGTCCCCTATCACGCGCTAGCCCGCAGTCGTGCCGGCAGCAGCCTCTCGCCCCCAATCACTCCCACGACGACCTCGCACTGCTCCGTCGCCATCCCATGTCTCGTCGCAGCATCGCCCCCTGTCTCGTGGCAGCGCTACCTCGCCGCCCCCTGTGCTATTGCGTCGTTTCCCCCACCATGCCGATCGGGGGCTATGCAAGCGCGAGGCAAGCTCCACCGCCGAGGGCCGAACAAGCGTGGCGCAGGAGGTCGGGCGAGCATTGCGTGGCCATGGCGGCATGCGAGATTGCAAGAGGGAAATGACATGATGGTGGAGAAGATAGGGGGGGAGAAGATAACAAAAAATGAAAAGAAACGAGAATGACACATTGGGGCCTTATACGACATGTGGGGTCTAGAACTAACGGTGTTAAGAAAGTCATCCATCATCATATGTCTTTGAATCTCCCAACCAAACAAAAGAAACTATGATGAACTCTCAGCTCAACCAAGATGGAATGAATCCATCACAGAAAACTAGGACGAGATGGTCCCATCCCAACTAGTCTCGCAACCAAACACATACTTCGAGTGGTTGTATTATTGTTTTGTGATCCCATATTTTGAAGTATCGAGCTTTCATGAGAAATGCAGTCCACTGTAGTGTTTCAACTCCCTCCAGGGGCGGAGCTAGGTAGAAGGTTCTGGGTGCGGCCGCACCCAGGAAAAATCTATAATCCTTTCACATGTAAGTTTTTATCGTGTTAAATTGAATGTCTACGAATGCTACGAAGGTGCCGCACCCTCCATTATCCGTATCTAGCTCCGCCCCTGACTCCCTCACATGTGAGCAAGGATGAAGAACAAGTCAATCAATTATTGTTCAATGAATTTGACTTTAGCAGTGGCGCTAAACAATTGAAGAATATGATATCTGCTTGTCTTAGTTCTCAAGCTTCACTTTCTAAATTGGCACAACTTAAATCTGAAAGTGTTTTCCATCAAGCTTTTTCCCTCTAATCTTAATATCTTATGGACAATACAATAGCATTGTAAGCAATCGGTGAGAAGTTGTTTCAAATGTATGATGGTACGAAGTGATGTGTCTTTTTGAACACTACATTGTTGAGCTCGATACAAATGACATGGGATCTAGGTGAGTTAGAATGTACGGTGGAAATCACACCAACGGCTTGGGGGACAAGGCATGTTTCTAGGGGGGAGAAATGTCAGTAACCTGCTGAACTTGTTACTAGTTGGGCTAGTAATCAAAGAGCATGTGAGCTGGACCTGGACCAAAGGAAGGCGGAGTTTAGGTTGGACAACCAATAGAGAAAGAAAACGGTGGTGAAGCACAAAAGGATCAACTCCACCACAAAACGAGTCGTCGATTGACAAGAGGATTGAAACGGGGAAACCGACGGCGAGGCAACTTTAAGGCTGTGTTTAGTTGATGAAGGGAAAAGATCTTTTGTTTCTGGGATGCGTGTTATGTGAGGGGGATGAATAGGAAAGGTGAAAAAGGAATTTTTAGGGATGCGTGTTCTGTGAGGGGAATGAATAGTAAGTGCAAAAGATCTTTTGCATCTAAACGCAACCTAAGGACTCAGGGCTAGTTTGGCAGCAGGAGACAAATAGCCACGGGAAGGAAGCCACCGACGGAACGCCGGCGTACGACGCGGAGATCTCCAGCCCGATCAAGCTCAGTTTCCACGCGTGGAAAGGCTCCCGACCTACGGACATCGGGCTTCCCTCCCTGTGACCCCCGTCCCATCTCCCAGTCGGCGCCGGCGTCGGCATCCCTGCTGCCAGGTCGAAGACGAGTCGCTCTGACCGCAAGTCGCGCACGATCAGGACGCCCGCCGCTGCCCTTCCTGGGGCTATGTGTCCCCTGCTGCCAAACCAGCCCTCAATCTAGGCCACCGGACCCTCTTCCTTCTTCCTTCCCATATACCCAGAACCTTCTAACGTCTTCTTGAACCCATTTTGTTTCTTGAAAAAACTCCAAATTACTCCCCTCAACTATAAGCAAAGTCTACATAACCCTCTAAACTATTTTTGATTTACTTTACCCCCTAAACTATGTCATTTCGTCTATTTTACCCTAATACAATTTGTCTTTTTTATTTCTCTATGTACAAGTGTCATATTACTTTTAAATTTTACGAGATGATAGTAGACATCACAATGCATGATATAAAAATATAAAATATTTTTTTATCATTATTTAGATAGGGGTAAGATATTTAATAATTATTTAATCCTTATGATACAACATTATATAAAAAATAATGACAAAAAATCATAATATATTTTTCTGATGTACATTGTGATGTTCACTACAATCATACAAAATTTTAAATTCAGATTTAACTTGTGCATGAATAAATAAAAAAGACAAATTGTATTAGGGGGTAAAATAGGCTAAGTGACATAGTTTAGGGGTTAAAATAAACCAAAAGATAGTTTAAAGGTTATCTAGACTTTGCTTATAGTTGAGGAGAGTAATATAAACTTTTTTCTTGTTTTTTTATGTATCTTTTAGGATTGGATAAGCAGTTAGGTTCGTAACATGGAGTGGATCAGAAAATAAGCAATTCCCATCGTCGAGTCTACGACCACTGCCACTACCATTGGCACGTATCGGAAGCCTCCAGGGGGCATAAAACAAGATCCTATCCTTGTTAAACTATTATAACATAGCAATGCATAAACCTTTTATCAAACCTCCGTTATGAATGGCTTTAATGCTTTTTTGTTAGGCTATTCGCACTCAGGTTGATCTATTTGCATCCTCTAAACGGAGTATTTTGTTCTAGTCATCAAGATTTTCTACTCTACGTCATTACCCGTCATTACCCTCGTACTCATCATCCTCCACATCTCATCTTAGATACTACATCAATGAGTAGAGCAGCTCCTCTACATTTGCTCGATTTGGCATGAGAAAGGGCTTACGGGACGGTAGCGGAAGCATTACCCGACACGTGCCATTCCCTGGTGCGAGTAGCCGGGTGTGTTTAGATTGGGGAAAGATTCCCCGAAAATACACTGTTCACCAAAAAAACACTGTAGATGAATATTGTTGTGTGAGTGGGAGGGTGAGATAAATAGGGAAAAGTTGGATGAAAAGTGTTTTTTGGGAGGAATCTGGGAAACTAAACGCAGCCTTAGCCTTTTCAGGCTATACAACCCTATAGCTGATGGACCTTT